>OX422221.1:280964299-282229924 GCA_949130495.1 Sambucus nigra
GGCACCAACACCTCCTACGGGACCAATGTAACTCGTAGGAACTGACCCCGCAGCCACGGGACTCCCGATTTGAGAATACGACGGTAATTTGCATATTTCTAGACTTAGGTTTAAAAACACGGCGATAGAGGGTGAGAAATAGAAACAGCCCCCGAACGTCCCCGTGGGTGGCACCAACACCTCCCATAGGACCAATGTAACTCGTAGGAACTGACCCCGCAGCCGCGGGACTCCCGATTTGAGAATACGATGATAATTTTCATATTTCTAGACTTAGGCTTAAAAACATGGCGTTAGAGGGTAAAAACTCGAAATAGCCCCCGAACGGCTCCGTGGGTGGCACCAACACCTCCCACGGGACCAATGTAACTCGTAGGAACTGTCCCCGCAGCTGCGGGACTCCCGTTTTGAGAATACGAAGGTAATAAACATATTTCGAAACTTAGGCAAAACTTGGCGTTAGAGGGTGAAAACTCGAAACAGCCCCCGAACGTCCCCGTGGGTGGCACAAACACCTCCCACGGGACCAATGTAACTGGTAGGAACTGGCCCCGCAGTCGCGGGACTCCCGGTTTGAGAATACGATGATAATTTGCATATTCCTAGACTTAGGCTTAAAAACATGGAGTTATAGGGTGAGAACTCGAATCAGCCCCCGAACGTCCTCGTGGGTGTCACCAACACCTCCCACGGGACCAATGTAACTCATAAGAACTGATCCCGCAGCCGCGGGACTCCCGGTTTGGGAATACGACGGTAATTTTCTTATTTCTAGACTTAGGCATAAAAACATGGCGTTAGAGGGTGATAACTAGAAACATCCCCTGAACGTCCCTGTGGGTGGCACCAACACCTCCCACGGGACCAATGTAACTCGTAGGAACTGACCCCACAGCCGCGGGACACCCGGTTTGAGAATACGACGATAATTTGTATATTTCTAGACTTAGGCTTAAAAACATGGCGTTAGGGGTGAGAACTAGAAACATCCCTCGAACGTCCCCGTGGGTGGCATCAACACCTCCCACGGGACCAATGTAACTCGTAGGAACTGATCCCGTAGTCGCAGGTTTCCCTCTTTGAGAGTACGACGGTAATTTGCAAATTTCTAGACTTAGGCTTAAAAACATGGTGTTAGAGGGTGAGAACTAGAAAGATCCCCCGAACGTCCCCGTGGGTGGCACAAACACCTCCTACGGGACCAATGTAACTCGTAGGAACTGACCCCGCAGTCGCGGGTCTCCCGGTTTGAGAATACGACGGTAATTTGTTTATTTCTATACTTAGGCTTAAAAACATGGCGTTAGAGGGTGAGAACTAGAAACAACCCTCTAACGTCCCCGTGGGTGGCACCAACACCTCCCACGGGACCAATGTAATTCGTAGGAACTTACTCCGCGGCCGCGGGTCTCCCGGTTTGAGAATACGACGGTAATTTACATATTTTTAGACTTAGGCTTAAAAACGTGGCGTTAGAGGGTGAAAACTCAAAACAGCCCTCTAATGGCACTATGGGTGGCACCAACACCTCCCATGGAACCAATGTAACTCATAGGAACTGACCCCGCAGCCGCTGGACTCCCGATTTGAGAATACGATGATAATTTGCATATTTCTAGACTTAGGCTTAAAAACATGGCGTTAGAGGGTGAGAACTCGAAACAGCCCCCGAATGTCCCCGTGGGTGGCACTAACACTTCCCACGGGACCAATGTAACTCGTAGGAACTGACCCCGCAGTCGCGGGACTCCCGGTTTGAGAATACGACGGTAATTTAAATATTTCTAGGCTTAGGCTTAAAAATATGGCGTTAGAGGGTGAGACCTCGAAACAGCCCCCGAACGGCCCCATGGGTGGCACCAACTCCTCCCACGGGACTAGTGTGACTCGAAGGAACTGACCCCGTAGCCGCGGGACTCCCAGTTTGAGAATACAATGGTAATCTGCATATTTCTAGACTTAGGCTTAAAAACATGGTGTTAGAGGGAGAGAACTCAAAACAGCCCCTGAACGTCCCCGTGGGTGGCCCTAACACCTCCCACGGGACCAATGTAACTCTTAAGAACTGACCCCGTAGCCGCGGGACTCCCGGTTTGAGAATACGAAGTTAATTTGCATATTTATAGACTTAGGCTTAAAAACATGGCGTTAGAGAGTGAAAACTCAAAACAGCCCCCGAACGGCCCCGTGGGTGGCACCAACACCTCCCACGAGTCCAATGTGACTCGTAGGAACTGACCTCGTAGCCGCAGAACTCTCGGTTTGAGAATACGACGGTAATTTACATATTTCTACACTTAGACTTAAAAACATGGTGTTAGATCGTGAGAACTCGAAACAGCACCCGAACGTCCCCGTGGGTGGCCCCTACACCTCCCACGGGACCAATGTAACTCATAGGAACTGACCCCGCAGGCATGAGATTCCCGTCTTGAGAATACGACGATAATTTCCATATTTCTAGACTTAGGCTTAAAAACATGGAGTTAGAGGGTGAGAACTAGAAACAGCCTGAACGTCCCTGTGGGTGGCACTAACACTTCCCATGGGACCAATGTAACTCGTAGGAATTGACCCCGCAGCCGCGAGACTTCCGGTTTGAGAATACGACGGTAATTTGCATATTTCTAGACTTAAGCTGAAAAACATGGCGTTAGAGGGTGAGAACTAGAAATAGCCCCAGAACGACCCCGTGGGTGGCACCAACACCTCCCACGGGACCAATGTAACTCGTAGGAACTGACCCCATAGCCGCGGGTCTACCGGTTTGAGAGTACGACGATAATTTGCATATTTCTAGACTTAGGCTTAAAAACATGGCGTTAGGGGGTGAAAACTCGAAACAACCCCCGAACGGCCCCGTGGGTGGCACCAACAACTCCCACGGGACCAATGTAACTCGTAGGAATTGTACCCGCAACCGCGGGACTCCCGGTTTGAGAATACGAAGGTAATTTGCATATTTCTAGACTTAGGCAAAACATGGCGTTAGAAGGGGAAAACTCGAAACAGCCCCTGAAGGTCCCCGTGGGTTTCACCAACACCTCCCAAGGGACAAATGTAACTCGTAGGAACTGACCCCGTAACAGCGGGACTTCCGGTTTGAGAGTACGACGGTAATTTGCATAATTCTAGACTAATGCTCAAAAACATGGTGTTAGGGGGTGAGAACTAGAAACAGCCCCCGAACGTCCCCGTGTGTGGCACCAACACCTCCCACGGGACCAATGTAACTCGTTGGAACTGACCCCTCAGTCGCGGGACTCCCGGTTTGAGAATACGACTGTAATTTGCATGTTTTAGACTTAGGCTTAAAAACATGGCGTTAGAGGGTGAGAACTAGAAACAGCCCCCGAACGTCCCCGTGGGTGGCACCAACACCTCCCACGGGACCAATGTAACTCGTAGGAACTGGCCCCGCTGCCGCGGGTCTCCCGGTTTGAGAGTACGACGGTAATTTCCATATTTCTAGTCTTAGGCTTAAAAACATGGCGTTAAAGGGTGAAAACTCGAAACGGCACCCGAACGTCCCCTTGGGTGGCACCAACACCTCCCACGGGACCAATGTAACTCGTAGGAACTGACCCCGCAGTTGCGGGTCTCCCGATTTGAGAGTACGACGGTAATTTCCATATTTCTAGACTTAGGCTTAAAAATATGGCGTTAGAGGGTGAAAACTCGAAACAACCCTCTAACGGCCCCGTGGGTGCCACCAACACATCCCACGGGACCAATGTAACACGTAGGGACTATCCCCGTAGCCGCGGAACTCTCGGTTTGAGAATACGATGAAAATTTGCATATTTCTAAACTTAAGCTTAGAAACATGGCGTTAGAGGGTGAGAACTAGAAATAGCCCCCGAACGTCCCCGTGGGTGGCACCAACACCTCCCACGGGACCAATGTAACTCGTAGGAACTGTCCCCGCATCCGCGGGACTCTCGGTTTGAGAATACGAAGGTAATTTTCATATTTCTAGACTTAGACTTAAAAACAATGCGTTAGAGTGTGAAAACTCGAAACAGCCCCCGAACGTCCCCGTGGGTGGCACCAACACCTACCACGGAACCAACGTAACTCGTAGGAACTGTCCCCATAGCCGCGGGACTCCCGGTTTGAGAATACGAAGGTAATTTGCATATTTCTAGACTTAGACTTAAAAACATGGTGTTAGAGTGTGAAAACTCGAAACAGCCCCCGAACGTCCCCGTGGGTGGCACCAACACCTCCCACGGGACCAATGTAACTTGTAGGAACTGACCCCGCAGCCGCGGGACTCCCAGATTGAGAATACGATGGTAATTTACATATTTCTAAACTTAGGCTTAAAAACATGGCGTTAGAGGGTGAGAACTCGAAACAGCCCCCGAACGCCCCCTGGGTGGCACCAACACCTCCCACGGGACCAATGTAACTCGTAGGACCAATGTAACTCGAAACAGCACCAAGTCTGTGACCTACAATCGTGACGAAAAAAATAAAAAATAATAAAAATATTTTTTTAAATTATAGTTAAATATGGTCATGGACTTTGTCCATGACCATTTTGATTTTTTTCGTCGCGCATAAAAATCGTCGCGACCAATGTCCGCGACAATTTTATTTTTATTTTTTTTGTCACGGTTGTGGGTCGCGGACTTTGGCCGCGACTAATTTGTCACGGTTGTGGGTCACGGATAAGGGCCGCGACCAATTTTTTTTTTATTTTTTTTGTCACGGTTATGGGTCGCGGACTTTGGTCGCGACCAATTTGTCACTGTTGTGGGTCACAGGTAAGGGCCGCGACCAATTTTTTATTTCTATTTTTGTTGTCACGGACGTAGGTCGCGGACTTTGGCCGCGACCATTTTGTCACGGTTGTGGGTCACAGATTAGGGCCGCGACCCGTCACGGTATGGGTCACGGCCCAAGTCCGCGACCATCTATCGTGACCCCTCTCGGTCGTGACCATTTTTTGGTCATGGACTTGGGCCTCGACCGACAAAAATTGACGAAAATGGTCACGCCTGAAATGGTCACGACCCAAGTCCGCGACCCACAACTTTGGTCAGGGATTTTGGCCGTGACCAATCGCCAGCTTTTGTGTAGTGTTAACCTCTGGCCCATGTATGATTCTACTGAGGTAGTAAACTAGACGTTCCTCCCCATCTATCGCTTGTGCCAACAAGTCTCCCATAGACCTCGTGGTAGATGTGAGGTATAGCTGCAATGGTATTCCTATCTGTGGGGGAACCATAATTTGTGGTGAAACGAGCAGCTTCTTCAGTCCAGTGAGAAAATCCTGGTGAACCTCCTCCCACTTGAATTTTGTGTTCTTTCGTAATAGTTGCATCAATGGGTGTTTCATTTTGGCTAATCCAGGCACAAATCTCCTAAGATAGGAGACTTTATCGAGGAAACTCTTTAGCTCCTTTACCGTTCTTAGACTTGGCATTTCCAAGATCGCTCGCTGCTTGTCCTGGTCCATCTGCACCGTTTGTCGATCAACCACAAAGCCTAGAAATTTTTCACTTGTTACTCTGAAGATTCACTTAAGTGAGTTCATCTTTAACCTATATTTCCTGCATTATAAAAACACCCTCCTCAAATAGCTCAAATGGGATTCCTCCTTCTTTGATTTGATGACCAAATCATCCACATAGAATTCCATGAACTTGTGAAAGAAGTCATGAAAAAAGGACATCATTGTTCTCTGGTAAGTAGCCCCAGCATTCTTGAGTCCAAAAGGCATTACTTTGTACATGAAATTCCCCAACGGGGTTCTAAATGTCATTTTCTCTGCATCCGAGGGGTCCATCTTGATCTAGTTGTACCCTACATACCCATCCATTAAGCTATACATCTCATGACCAACCATTTCATCTATCAAGATTTCAATGGAGGGCAGAGGGAACTCATCCTTGGGGCAAGCTCTATTCAAATCTATGAAGTCCATACATATCCTTATTTGGTTTTTATCTTTTTTTACCACTAGGACAATGCTAGACAACCAAAGTGGGTGATGTATCGGTTTGATGAAACCTACTGCCAATAAGCACTGGACATCTTCCTTTACCTTTAAATCTAGCTCATGCTTGTATGTTCTCATTGCTTATTTCACCGAAATGGCTGAAGGCATCACATTCAACTTGTGGTAGCTGACTTCCTCATCCAGCCCTTCCATCTCTGTGTATTTTCACACAAAAATGTCTATGTACTCCCAAATCAACTCAACCAAAACCTATTATTTATACTTACTGAGATTATTTGAGATGAAAATAGGCCTTGTATCCTCCCCTTCTTTTGCCAGATTCAACTTCTCCATCTCTTGTGCATGTGGCTTCGATTGATCTACCATGTAATTTGGTTCTTCGACAACATCTTCCATGAACTCTTGTATGTTGGAGTTGTCTATCACCATACATTGCCCTATTCAATCCACCAAAAACCTCTCATATATCGGGTCAGCCTCATTATCAACTTCTTCAGCCGCCCATTAACACCATTATAATCGATATACCATTTTTCCTTCTTCAGTAACGACTTTCTTGCACTGTTTGCTAGTAGCTATAACTGCCTTCCTCTTTTTCTCTTTAGAAGCCTAGGCCACTCTTTTTCCTGAAAATTGACTCAACACACTTTGTCGTTGGACCTCATGTTCCATCGAATCCAGTCTTGGCCTCATCCTGTCTTTCAGCTACTTTGAGATGTTTTGGGGCCCAGGGACCACCTGGTGAGCTTCTTCAGCCATCACTCTTGCGATGCTTGTAACCTCTTTATTCTGCTCGTTCAAGGGCCCCATCCTTTCTCTGATCGAGGGAACCCATGCTCCCTCCGTTCTTCTTGTTAGGATGTCGACATCCTCCAATTCTGTGTAAAATATTGCATATACCAAGTGATCTTCCTCGATAGTGAAGGGCCTCTTCGTATCCCTAATGGTCACCTCTATCCCCTTGATATTTGCCTTAGCGCATTGGTGATATGTCAAAGGAACTAGCCCTTGGTTATGCATCCACACTCTTCTTATCAGCAGATGGTAGGAAGTTGCACTCTCTATTACGTGGAACTTGATATGGGAACTCAGATTTCCCATCATAATGCCAACATTCACATACCGAATGGACTTGGAAGACTGGTTGTCATATCTCAAAATCACCAAGGGCATGCGGACCAACCTTTCTTCCAGAATATTGGCTGCGTGGAAAAAGTTGGTTGGCATGATATTGATGGAATCTACCTCATCCATAAGACTCCTTGCAAAACTAACTCCGTTTACGATGGCGGTCAGATACAATGGCCTATTATGAGGGAATCTTACAGCCCTATCCGCATCGCTGAAGGTTACTTCTGACAAAAAATTCTTCATTAACCTAGCCATGGGTCCTTTTCATCTCAGTAAGGGGACCTCTTTCTTCCTCACAATGTCAAGTATTTCCTGGGTTATTTCCAACCTACTCTTTTTCGATATCTCCACTTGGTCAAAGAACTAGGTGAACTTTGAGAATTTTGAAACTGCATAATATTCTAAGACTAGGTCCTCTTTGTAATACCCCGTATTTTCGTGATATTTATTTATGGGATTAATTAAATTAAATGTGTATTAATTGGAAATTAATCCGGATTAAAATACTAGCGAGATGCGAGTTGGTATTTGATTATAATGTACATATATGATTATATATGAATATTGAATTATGAAATTTGTCGTGAGATTGAAATACGACAATTTGGAAATTTTGTTGACACGCGTGTGACAGTCGCGTCATGGAATATAACTATGATACTTAAAAAGTGAATTTTATTTCTATAAACTGTATGGTCGTTTTGAGTGCGCCAACGCGTTCGGAAGGGTCGAAATAGTCAGAAAACACTAGCCGGGGGTCTAGTTTGGGTCCCGGGGCATTTTTAAGCAATACCGGCAACGTATAAGGGTAGTTTGGTAATTTGGAATTTTTGGGAATTAAAACCTACGAAAATTGGGAATTAATATATGATTTAACAATAACCCACTAAGCCCACTAATACCCAAATAGACTACGGAGGTTATTGAAACTTGTTCCAAAAGAATTCCTATAGCACAAACCCTAGCCACCATTAACTTTGGAGAAGAAAGCTTGTAGAGAGGGAAGAGAGGAGAAATCTGCAAAGAGAGAGAGAACCATCCATCAATTCGTCATCAAAATCAAAGATTCAAATAAGGCAAGTGGTTTAATTCCAAGTAATTTCAGAGAATGCTTCTTCCATGTGTAGCAATTGATAGAAATCTAATTGTTCTTGGGAGTTTGATAAAAACCCAGTAATTTGGAATTAGAAACTTGTATTGTGATGAAGATTTGCATGTAGAACTATATGTAGGTGAATAATCTGATGTTAATACGTTTTGGATGAAACAAAAAACGGATTATTAAGACTCTTTGATGATTTATAAATTTTAGGGTTCATGTTCTTGAAATTGGGGATAAATGAATGGATTTGATATGTGGATGATGTTTCTAATGATTTAATCCCCACAAAAACGTTAGTAGGTGACCTATGTATGTTTAGAGACAATTAGGAACCTTGAACAATTGTTGGACTAAGGTTTAGATGAGTTTAGAAGTGAAAAAAAGATGGAAAAACGAGTTAAGGAAAATCTGGGCTCGAAACTGGCCACTCGTTAGAAGACCTGCCCAAGTCGTTCGAACGAGCTCTTCGAATGAGCTTCTAACGAGTTGACCTTTGACTTCTAACGAGGGTGAAGTTCGTTCGATGACTTCGTTCGAACGAGATCTCGTTAGAAAGCCCACTTCGTTCGAACGAGATCTCGTTAGAAGGTCCAGTTCGTTCGAACGAACTCTCGTTCGAACAGCCTCGTTCGAACGAGACTTCGAACGAGTTGACAGTTTAGGTTTTTTAGCCTGTTTTGATCCCGAGTGTACCGTAACCTTATTTAATGGTAGAGATAACCTCCCCTTGATGATTAATTGATATATTTGGGATGTTTGGGATATAATGAAGAATCAAACCTAGAAGGGTAGTTTGAACCTAAGGGTAAATATGAAGTAGGACGCGAGTGTCTATTACGATGTGAGAATTATTGACGGCCTAATTCATTATATTAACCAGGAACATGTAAATTGTGTAGTATTATATGTCGTTATGAGAATGAGAAGTGTACCACCAATATATTATGGTGATTACTAAGATGTGTAAATACTTAGTATATGTATTGATTTTATGTGTATGACATACCTACCATACTTGCTATCACGGGAGGTTTACGTTCGCTTAGGGCCCTCTAATCCTTGTGTTGCCCGGATTTAGACTGGTTACCTCGATGAACATAGGTCAGAGAAGGACTTATTGGGATGTTAATAAGTCTGCTGATCGTGGGAGCGCAGGTATGTGCGTGACCCATGTGATGTGAATGTGTTCGCCTCCATTATTTGTGATGTTGTTATCTGAGAACTATTCCTGAGAGATTCGGAATATGTGATCCTTATGTACGTGATGTACCGGGATGGATAGCAGAGTATGTGTGCACCGCAGCTAGTTCTCGGGGTGCTTGTATTATATATTTATGACGTGAATAATATACACTTAATTAATGGGAACTTTCATGTGGCATTGTGAGTATAATGATGGTAATGTTTTGAGAAAACATAACGGGTTAACCGATAATGAATTGTATTGCTTAGGTGAGAATCTGAGTTTAAGTAAAAGCCTCTATTTAATTGATAATGCTAGGATGTAATATGGGAATCGAGTAGTAAGAGGTAGAACTTATTACGGTTTGGTTAGAGATGTATGTCTTTTAAATGGGTACGGTACCTTAGGAGTGCACATGTAGTCGAGAGGTGAGAATTTCATGTGAGTGCACGTCCTAACATGTATTTTGCATTTAATGTTTTAATGTTATTAAAACACTTGCTATTTTTAAAAATGATTTCCACTTTCGGGCTCTGACCCATTTGCTTTCAAATCTATTTTTGAAAAAACCATTTTAGGTGCCCAGCCACAAGGACACCATGCTTAGGATTCTCATACAGGTGACGAGCTGTAGCTGTTTGTGGAAGCTACAGGACTTTGCTAGTAGACGCTTCATCTACCTTGACTCCATATTCAGTATTTTATCAGTTGTAGGGCATGTCGCCCATTCCTTTTAGAGACTTTCCATTTATTTCAGTTATTCAGACTTCTAGTATGTAATTAATTCAGGGTACTTTGTTTTACTTACTACTATTGTGGGATTGTTGTGAGGATTTTTCCTCCGGACTCTTATTACTATTGTTGGTTATTTCATTACTTAGTTATGGTGATTGGATTTATGTTGTTCTTCTATTATTCTTTTATTGCATGTTAATCAGACTTAACTTAAAATTTGGCAACTTACTTTTTAAATACTAGGTGGTTAGTAATCATTAAAATGTTTTCGACTGTGATGCTATTAACTGAACCAACTTTGCATTTTGTATTGATTTAATAAAGGAGTAGCTACCCGGTATTTAATTAGTCGGGGTGTCACAGGTGGTATCAGAGCATCAGGTTCTAGTGTCCTTTAGGATCTGAACGGCTTATTATGTTTCCGCTGAGCTTTCTTTGATATAGAGCCCTATATTTTAGGACTGTTGTATTCTTTTATATATGCTACGTTCTTCAGCTATTTTAAGTTTATAACTGCGAACTTATAAACTTCATTCTTATTTCAGATGCCTCCACGACGTGCACAATGGGTTCCCAGGGATGCAATGCCAGAACCGCAGCCCGCACCAGTTCAAGGCACGATGAATGCCGCCGAGGTTGCAGCCATTGTGGCTCAGGTTATAAATGCCGCACTAGCTGTAGTTCAGCAGGCACCACCTCAGGCGCCGATAGCCGCGCCAGTTTAGGCTTATGCATTTCCGTCTTCTTGGGAATGTGTACGTGATGCTTTTCAGAAAGCACACCCTCTGGAGTTCGCAGGTAGCTCCGATGTGGTAGTTTCGAGTCAGTGGAGGAAGGACATCCAGCAACACCTGAGGATGTATGAGTGCAAAGATGTCCAGAAGCAGATACTAGCTACCTTTAAGCTAGTGGGGTCTGCACTGCAGTGGTGGGAGTCTATTACCACCGTGGAGGAGAGAGATACTCTCACTATTCAGGAGTTTTGGGTGCGGTTCGACCGCAAATACTTTCCATCAGCTGTTCACACGGAGATGAGGAGGAAGTTGATGAGCCTCAAGCAGGAGGGTAAGACTGTGGCCGAGTATGAGGCCGAATTCACTGATCTTCTGAACATTGTTCCGGATGAGATACCGACAGAGGAAAAGAAGATACAGAAATTTACTGACGGTTTGACATGGAGGATTCGTCAGCACTTGTTAGGGAACCTCTCGTTAGCCACTTATTCTGATGTGGTTAACGCTGCATTGCTCCATTTCCAGGATCACCGCTTTCACATGGCTGAGGGCAAGCGCTCAGGAGAGTCCAACCATTAGGGCAGGACTGGAGGATATGGTGCCAGTGGGGCATAACCGGTTCAGGGGCAGAGGCAGGGTGATCAGGGTACCCAGCAGGGGGATCACAAGAGGTTCAGGTCGGGAAATTTCAGGCATGGACAGGGAGGTTTTCGACAGGGCCATCAGGGTCCGAACGGCCATCAGAACTAGCAGGGTCAGAATGGTCAACATCAGTTTCAACAGGGCCAGCAGGGCCAGTGGAGGAACGGTAACGGCCACCAGGGCCGGGGGCAGCAAGGACAGAGAGGGGGGAACTTCCCGGGGAAGTGTTTTGTTTGTGGCAAGACTGGCCATAAATGCCAAGACTGTCCTGATAGGGGCAGGGCCCCGTAGCAGCAGTAGGGTGCTCGACATGAGCCACATAGGCCACTTTTTCCACCTGCTCTCCCAGCTCTAGCCCAGATGCTAGCTCTTTCAGCCATTCCAGCAGTTCCTGTGCAGCAGGGACAGTTACAGTATGGACGTGTCTATAACGTCCACCAGGCATCACTCGCGATTGAGGATATGTTTCCTATCCATGGTACTATGGGTCGGGTTTTGTTTGATATGGGGGCAACGCATTATTTTATAGCTACACATTTTGCGAAAGCCTTAGGGTTGTTAGCTACGGCAGAGAGCACAGTGACGTGTGTAGACTCACCATTGGGGAGTAGGTCACTTATTTTCTTTATATGCCGGGGAGTGGGGGTAGAGATTGGTAGTTTGGTATTACCTGCCGACATGTTGGTATTAGATATGCATGTGCACGATGTGATTATCGATATGGATTGGCTTGCTGATTATAGAGCCAAGATTGATTGCTTCGGTGGGAGCATTGTTTTTGCCATTCCGGGGCAAGAGATGTTTGTAGTGGCGATGCCTCGCCCAGAGAGAGGCTCGACCACTCATTTATATTACATAGAGGAGGATACCTCTAAGGAGGTTGTGATTCCTTTAGATTCGATCCCAGTTGTCAGGGAGTATTCCGATGTGTTTCAGGAGATACCAGGCCTACCCCCCAGTCGAGAGATAGACTTTATCGTAGATTTATTACCAGATACGAGACCTATAGCACGCGCACCGTACCGTATGGCTCCAGCTGAGATGAGGGAGTTACGGGATCAGATTGAACAGTTGTTGGGTAAGGGGTTTATACGAAGGAGTACTTCGCCGTGGGGTGCCCCTGTGTTGTTCGTGAAGAAAAGAGATGGTTCACTGAGACTGTGTGTGGACTACCGAGAGTTGAATAAGGTCATGATACGGAACAAGTATCCGTTGCCTCGAATCGATGACCTATTCGACCAGTTGAGAGGATCTTCTTTCTTCTCTAAGATTGATTTGAGATCGGGATACCATCAGTTGCGTATCAGGGAGGAGGACGTCGCGAAGACTGCGTTCTTATCGAGATATGGTTCTTACGAGTTTTGAGTTATGCCTTTTGGTTTGACCAATGCCCCAGCCGTGTTTATGGACTTGATGAATAGGGTGTTCAGAGATTTCATAGATCAGTTTGTCATTGTCTTCATCGATGATATTCTGTTTTACTCCCAGATAGAGGAGGAGCACGCCGAGCATTTGAGGCAAGTTTTGCAGACGCTACACCAGAACGAGCTATATGCAAAATATGAGAAGTGCGGGTTTTGGCTGAAGGAGGTTCAGTTTTTGGGACATATTATTTCCGACCAGGGGATATCTGTTGATCCGGGGAAGTTATCCGCGGTGAGGGAGTGGGGACAACCCACGACACCGACAGAGATCCGTAGTTTCTTGGGCCTAGCAGGATACTACAGGAGGTTCATTCGAGGATTCTCGAAAATAGCGTGCCCTTTGACACATCTGACTCGTAAAGGTGTGCCATTCATCTGGAGTGATGCCTTTCAGTTGGCATTCGATGAGTTGAAGGATAAGTTGACATCAGCACCCGTGTTAGCATTACCGAGACTGGGAATTGAGTATTTAGTTTACACCGATGCGTCCTTACAAGGTCTGGGAGGTGTATTACAGCAGGAGAGTCAGGCCATAGCTTATGCTTCCCGTAAGCTGAAGCCTCACGAGAAGAATTACCCCACTCATGACTTGGAGTTGGCGGCAGTTGTATTTGCCCTTCGGATATGGAGACATTATCTTTTGGGGGAGAAGTTTCGATTGGTCACAGACCACAAGTCCCTACAATACCTATTCACGCAAAAAGAGTTGAATATGCGGCAGCGAAGGTGGCTTGAGTTTGTAAAGGACTATCAGTTTGATATCCAGTAACACCCGAGAAAGGCTAACGTGGTAGCAGACGCGTTGAGCCTTAGGCCAGCAGATGAAGTGGCAGAGGTGTGGAAGTCCAAGTGGAAGGAATTGGGACACCAGGATGCAGTGGCCCGATCGTTCATGTCTGTGATGACCGTTACACCGCAGATTGTCATGAAGGTAGTAAGGGCACAGGAAAATGACTCGTTCGGTTAGGAGCAGATAGTTCGATTATTAGCAGAGGGAGCCGAGTCCTGTACCGTTAGCTCAGACGGGGGATTACGCTTCAATGGGAGAATGGTAGTTCCGGAAGGGGAGGAATTACGGCACGAGGTGATGGCAGAGTCGCACGGCTCACGGTTCGCGGTACATACCGATGGGGACAAAATGTACCAAGACATGAGACAACAGTATTGGTGGAGCGGGATAAAGATAGATATTGCCGAGATTGTTTCGAAATGCGCCATTTGTCAGCTAGTAAAAGTGGATCATCAGAGACCGGCAGGACTTCTACAGCCATTGGAGGTCCCGATGTGGATGTGGGAGAGCATATCCATGGATTTTATCATGGGGTTGCCTACGTCACAGGAAGGTCACAACTCTATTTGGCTGATTGTGGATAGGTTGACCAAAGTCGCTCATTTTCTACCCGTAAGGACGGACTACACTGCGGGACAGTATGCCCAGCTCTTTATTTTAAAAATAGTGAGACTTCATGGTGTACCCCTAAATATCGTGTCTGACCGAGACAGGATATTTGTTTCACGGTTTTGGGTGAGTTTTCAGGAGGCCATGGGCACGGAATTGCGGTTGAGTACGGCGTATCACTCGCAGACCGATGGGAAAACTGAGCGTACAAATCAGATGTTGGAGGACATGCTACGGATGAGTATCATTGATTTTGGGGGTGGATGGGAGCAGTATCTTCCACTGGTGGAGTTTGCTTACAACAACTCCTACCAGTTCACTATTGGCATGGCTCCATTTGAGGCGTTATACGGTAGACCTTGTCGTTCCCCAACATGTTGGTTGGAGGTGGGGGACAACAAACTACTTGGGCCGGAAGTGATTCAAGATACTTCGGCAAGGATAGAATTGATTCGGAGTCGCATTCGGGTAGCTCAGGATCGGCAGAAGAGCTATGCTGATGCGAAGAGGTTCTTCAGGGAGTTCCAAGTGGGGACCAGGTTTTGCTCAGAGTATCTCCTATGAAGGGGATTATGCGTTTCGGGAAGAAAGGTAAGTTGGCACCGAGATATGTGGGACCATTTCCTATTATCGAGCGGATTGGATCGGTTGCGTATAGGCTTGGGTTACCGAAGCATTTACATCGGATTCACGATGTGTTTCATATTTCCTCGCTAAGGAAATATCTTAGATACAATTTAGCTCATTCTCACATTGCTTTGGAGGACATCGATCTCCAGCCTGATAGCTCATACGAGGAGGGGCCGATTGCTATTTTGGACCGAAGTGAGCGGAAACTGGGGTCAAAGATAGTTCCGTTAGTGCATGTTCAGTGGCGACATCATAATGTCGAGGAGTCCACATGGGAGTGCGAGGATGAGATGCGGGAACGTTATCCAGAGTTATTCTTACCAGGTACTTTCTAGTTCCCAATTTCGGGACGAAATTCAGTTATTAGGGGGGAAGTATGTAATACCCCGTATTTTCGTGATATTTATTTATGGGATTAATTAAATTAAATGTGTATTAATTGGAAATTAATCCGGATTAAAATACTAGCGAGATGCGAGATGGTATTTGATTATAATGTACATATATGATTATATATGAATATTGAATTATGAAATTTGTCGTGAGATTGAAATACGGCAATTTGGAAATTTTGTTGACACGCGTGTGACAGTCACGTCATGGAATATAATTATGATAATTAAAAATTGAATTTTATTTCTATAAACCGTATGGTCGTTTTGAGTGCGCCAACGCGTCCGGAAGGGTCGAAATAGTCCAAAAACACTAGCTGGGGGTCTAGTTTGGGTCCCGGGGCATTTTTAGGCCATACCGGCAACGTATAAGGGTAGTTTGGTAATTTGGAATTTTTGGGAATCAAAACCTACAAAAATTGGGAATTAATATCTGATTTAACAATAACCCGTTAAGCCCACTAATACCCAAATAGACTACGGAGGTTATTGAAACTTGTTCCAAAAGAATTCCTATAGCACAAACCCTAGCCACCATTAACTTTGGAGAAGAAAGCTTGTGGAGAGGGAAGAGAGGAGAAATCTGCAGAGAGAGAGAGAACCATCCATCAATTCGTCATCAAAATTAGAGATTCAAATAAGGCAAGTGGTTTAATTCCAAGTAATTTCAGAGAATGCTTCTTCCATGTGTAGGAATTGATAGAAATCTAATTGTTCTTGGGAGTTTGATAAAAACCCAGTAATTTGGAATTAGAAACTTGTACTGTGATGAAGATTTGCATGTAGAACTATATGTAGGTGAATAATCTGATGTTAATACGTTTTGGATGAAACAAAAAACAGATTATTAAGACTCTTTGATGATTTATAAATTTTAGGGTTCATGTTCTTGAAATTGGGGATAAATGAATGGATTTGATATGTGGATGATGTTTCTAATGATTTAATCCCCACAAAAACGTTAGTAGGTGACCTATGTATGTTTAGAGACAATTAGGAACCTTGAACAATTGTTGGACTAAGGTTTAGATGAGTTTAGAAGTGAAAAAAAGATGGAAAAACGAGTTAAGGAAAATCTGGGCTCGAAACTGGCCACTCGTTAGAAGACCTGCCCAAGTCGTTCGAACGAGCTCTTCGAACGAGCTTCTAACGAGTTGACCTTTGACTTCTAACGAGGGTGAAGTTCGTTCGATGACTTCGTTCGAACGAGATCTCGTTAGAAAGCCCACTTCGTTCGAACGAGATCTCGTTAGAAGGTCCAGTTCGTTCGAACGAACTCTCGTTCGAACAGCCTCGTTCGAACGAGACTTCGAACGAGTTGACAGTTTAGGTTTTTTAGCCTGTTTTGATCCCGAGTGTACCGTAACCTTATTTAATGGTAGAGATAACCTCCCCTTGATGATTAATTGATATATTTGGGATGTTTGGGATATAATGAAGAATCAAACCTAGAAGTGTAGTTTGAACCTAAGGGTAAATATGAAGTAGGACGCGAGTGTCTATTACGATGTGAGAATTATTGACTGCCTAATTCATCATATTAACTGGGAACATATAAATTGTGTAGTATTATATGTCGGTACGAGAATGAGAAGTGTACCACCAATATATATTATGGTGATTACTAAGATGTGTAAATACTTAGTATATGTATTGATTTTATGTGTATGACATACCTACCATACTTGCTATCACGGGAGGTTTACGATCGCTTAGGGCCCTCTAATCCTTGTGTTGCCCGGATTTAGACTGATTACCTCGATGAACATAGGTCAGAGAAGGACTTATTGGGATGTTAATAAGTCTGCTGATCGTGGGAGCGCAGGTATGTGCGTGACCCATGTGATGTGACTGTGTTCGCCTCCATTATTTGTGATGTTGTTATCTGAGAACTATTCCTGAGAGATTCAGAATATGTGATCCTTATGTATGTGATGTATCGGGATGGATAGCAGAGTATGTGTGCACCGCAGCTAGTTCTCGGGGTGCTTGTATTGTATATTTATGACGTGAATAATATACACTTAATTAATGGGAACTTTCATGTGGCATTGTGAGTATAATGATGGTAATGTTTTGAGAAAACGTAACGGGTTAACCGATAATGAATTGTATTGCTTAGGTGACAATCTGAGTTTAAGTAAAAGCCTCTATTTAATTGATAACGCTAGGATGTAATATGGGAATCGAGTAGTAAGAGGTAGAACTTATTACGGTTTGGTTAGAGATGTATGTCTTTTAGATGGGTACGGTACGTTAGGAGTGCAGATGTAGTCGAGAGGTGAGCATTTCATTTGAGTGCACGTCCTAACATGTATTTTGCATTTAATGTTTTAATGTTATTAAAACACTTGCTGTTTTTAAAAATGATTTCCACTTTCGGGCTCTAACCCATTTGCTTTCAAATCTATTTTTGTAAAAACCATTTTAGGTGCCCAGCCACAAGGACACCATGCTTAGGATTCTCATACAGGTGACGAGCTGTAGCTGTTTGTGGAAGCTACAGGACTTTGCTAGTATACGCTTCATCTACCTTGTCTCCATATTCAGTATTTTATCAGTTGTAGGGCATGTCGCCCATTCCTTTTAGAGACTTTCCATTTATTTCAGTTATTCAGACTTCTAGTATATAATTAATTCAGGGTACTTTGTTTTACTTACTTCTATTGTGGGATTGTTGTGAGGAGTTTTCCTCCGGACTCTTATTACTATTGTTGGTTATTTCATTACTTAGTTATGGTGATTGGATTTATGTTGTTCTTCCATTATTCTTTTATTGCATGTTAATCAGACTTAACTCAAAATTTGGCAACTTACTTTTTAAATACTAGGTGGTTAGTAATCATTAAAATGTTTTCGACTGTGATGCTATTAACTGAACCAACTTGGCATTTTGTATTGATTTAATAAAGGAGTAGCTACCCGGTATTTAATTAGTCGGGGTGTCACACTCTTCCTCACCTTCAATGTTGTATATGGCCTCCACGTCTTTAGTGCTCGATTTATCATAGGCTAATACTACGTTAGCCATCTCCTTAGTATAAATTTCCAAAGCTTCTTCGAACTCCCCCTGCCTCATCATTGGTTCTCTTTCTTCTCCTTCGGCCTCCTCATCATATGCTACCACCAGATTGGCCCCATGTGCTGGGAGTGGGTTGTTGTTAACGTTATGCGGAGGGATTTCCAACGTCCCTGTCTTCATATACTTGTCGATGATTCTTCTCAGCATGAAATAACTCTCCGTTTGATGTTGGATCTTCCCATGAATCTAGCAATATTTAGGATCCGCCCATATTTTCTCCTCGATTTCCACAATGGGAATTCCCTTTGGTTCGTAGAACGTTCCTCCTTGGACCATTACGTTATAACAGCTGATAGCCTCCTCCACTATACAAGGCAATAGTGGTGGGTCCTCCATGTCCCTTCCAAACTTCCTCTTATTTTCCTTCTTCAGCGCCTTGCCCCCATCTTCTCCCTCGGTGTACCCTACCCATGGGGGCTAAGACCTCCCCCCCCACAGGTTGTATCGGCTTCCTAAACATCATGGGCATGACCACTGGATTTGGACGCACAACTAATGAGATATTTCTTTTCTCTTTTAGGAACGTCAAAAAAGTCCCCTCGCGCTTCTCATTGATAAGATGGAAGTTGTACTAAAGAAGGAGCCCATCCGCGCAGATCTGTAATAACTTGGACTCTTTAGCCTCCTCCATCACATCGAGGAACCTTTCATGGAACCTTCAAATGTAAGCCAACACTTCTTCCCCAGGTCGTTGCTTATCCCTTCCCAATTGGGTTAAAATGAACTCATCTTCCGCCAGAAAGAACTTCCAGACAAACAAAACATTCATCTCCTCCCATGTAGAAACGCTCTTGGGAGATAAATGAGAATACCAAGTATATGATTTATCGGTTAAGGATTTAGAAAATTCCCTCAACCTGAGTTTCTTGATATTGCAATGCGCCTCCAAGTGTTCAACGAAGAGTTTTATATGCTCCTTTGGGTTTCCACCCTTTCCTGTGTATTTTTCAAAATTGGAGGCATATAATCTTTTGGGTAGGGCTCATCGTTGTATTCCTAGGGGTAAGGTGTTCAAAAGTCATCATAAACCAAAGCTACCTCGTCAGAGATTGTGAGGAGTCTTGCATGAACTTCAGCATCTCTTTCTGCATCTCCTTCCTCATCTCCTCCATGGGTGATGCCGCTGAAGCAATAACCGATGGGACAAGGCTGAGTGCCCATTGCAGCTGGAGCAATCGTCACGATTGGGGCCGTTGGTAATCCTGAGGTTCCCACTACTGGATTCATAACAGAGGGTATACTTGCTGGAACCGTTCCCGTTGCACCTTCGTATGGTGGGACCATTGGGGCTTCCCCTGGTCTCACGAGAGAGTTGGCTCCAAATACCCCCAACACCGTTGAAGCTACGGGAGTTTGCAAAAACTCGTAAAATTTAATCATGAGGAGTGCCACTTGGGCTGGCCCCAACCCAGTGCTCATGGAAGCTTGTGTCAACCCTGGAATGCCTGTCGCCGCTTATGCGAGAGGTACCTCTGTTCGAGGAGAACCGTACCTTAAATCCTCCAGCTCCATCGTCTCCTGTTCTTCATTATGTTGAATGTCATCAAAGTTGAGCCTTCGATTAACGGTATCTTGCGCCATACTCCTTACTGAGAAGAATGCCTCCCCACCGGAGTCGCCAAATGTAAGAAGGTAGTTTAGATAAGATGGAAGCATGAGCCCTTTTTAGTACAGTAATGATAAGTTAAATAGAAACACTACTAATTAACCACATGACATACAAACATGACTCAATGAACATAGACTCAATTTGAACTCACAAATCTCTCATGTATAACTCAGAAGGTAGTAATGGACTTAAAAGTAACTTATTTAGAGGGAGAGAGAAGTAAGAACCCTAGATACACCTTGGAAGGCAACCAAACACACCAACCACCCTCAAGAATCTCTGTCAAGTATTAAAAGCTTCGTAATAAATGACAATGGTGGGTGAGTAAACTCTTTGGTCTGTAATAACTCTCCCTCTCTCTCTGATGTATATTATCTCTAGTAATAACTTCTGAACTCTAAAACAAATCATCCACTCCTCAGAAGTGGTTGGGGTCCTTAAATAGCCTCCCACACCAGCCCTGAGGCAACTCTGCCATTAATGCCTGTGAAAGACATCTCTCATACTTTATGTCACAAATATTAAATACCTGATGCACTAGTTGTCTCCATGTCATAAACATTAAATTCCAAGATAGGCCTTTTGCCAAACCACTGTGCGTCAGGGGGCTGTTTTCATAGAGGTGGCTCACCAACTGTCTGATAGGCCCAAATACCATGGTGGTTTACTCAAGTACAGATCTGACATTGTTTAGCTAGCTAGTGACATCACCTACAGTAGATGTGACATTAAGTAGAGGGTTGTTTGGTTCATAACTCAACGCCGGATGGAACTCCAATTTGTTCTGCCCGAGGTTCCACGGTCAGGATCCTTCAATGTTTTACTAGGTGTATCTAAGATGGGCCCAGATGGTGCCTCACATCTCAATCCTCCAAACCAAGTCCCTCGAAAGTTCCCACCACGAGGTCATTCGATAGAGCATGAAAGCTGTCCCAGGTCCTGCCAAGTTTAGTCTCTCGCAAGTTTCGTTCAACCTCTCACATAATCATTATTCTTGTTACATCATTATAATCATTATAGCTCATAATCAATATAATCAAAAGATAAAACAAGACTAAATTAAGTGACAGGACTAAAGGACGAGCTCTCTCGATCAGCTTCTTCACTGGAAAGTCCCTCTGTGCTGCCACGCTGACTTTCCATGCCTAGCTGCCTTTATCATAAATAATGTTGTAAGTGGGGGATTAACTATAATCTCAGGATTACCTTCAAGCCCCCTCTACAATAATCATGTCATCCATATAGACCTCGACTTCTTTATGAATCATATCGTTTAGGATGGTCGTGGCAGCCCTCTGGTAGGTAGCCCAGCATTCTTGAGACCAAATGGAATAACTGTGTAGCAAAAGGTTCCCCATGGGGTGATAACCACGATTTCTTTTTGTGATATGGGTGCATTTTGATTTGGTTGTATCCGGAAAACCCGTCGATGAATGACTTAAGAGCATGATTGGTTGTGTTGTCTACGATCATGTTGATATTAGGGAACGGGTAATCATCCTTTAGAGAGGCTTTGTTCAAGTCCCAATAGTCTACACACATCTAAACTTTCCCTCCTAATTTTGGTATAGCCACTATGTTGGCTATCCATGTGGGATATTCGATCACACGAATGAAGCCCACATTCAACTGTTTGACCACTTCTTCTTTGACTTTAAGCGACCATTCGGTGCGGAGCTTTCTCAACTTCTGTTTAACTGAATTGTAATCTGGGAGAGTGGGGATCTCATGTTAGGCTATTTCAGGATCAATGTCAGGCATATCGTCATAGGACCAGGCGAAGACATCCATGAATTCCTCTAATAATTCCTCGAGTTGTGCACGCTCATGCTTATTGAGGGTAACCATATCCTAATGTCGCGCAGTTGGCTACTAGAATCGAGGTTAAAAATAATAGTTTCTTCTTCATTAACTTGAACGCGATTATGTTGTTTGTTGTTAACCTTAATTACATCATTTAAGAATTGTTCATTTGCAAAATCATCATCATCAAAAGTTTGATTAGAATCCAAACAGTTAATGTAAGGCACAAGAAGATACTCAAAATCTTCATTTATTTCATTGATAGGAAAAATAGCATTGAGAATCTCATCAAAGGAAGTCTCGATTAAATTTGAGTAAGGATACACAACAAAACAAGAAATGGGTGAACATTGGAGTTAGGTGAGACTTCAACAAGTAGAACTGGCGCAGCATGCCAGTTTAAGAGAGGTGTGAGCTTCTTTAATCAGGTGGGATGGATCCAGTGATGTAGTGCTTGAATGAACCCTGCAGAATGTCAGCCCTAGTGTCCATAAGTTGAAGGAATCTTTGGATTCACCTTCCTCGAGTCTCTCTAGTATATTTGATGAGCGGTTGTACATAGTGTTGGGAACTTTCGGCCTATGGGTAGCTTTCTTGGAAAAAGATCTCCATTCCAGGATTCATCTTCTTATTTATATGGTCATACCATGGTTCTGGGAAGCCAAAAAATGGGAAGTCCTTGCCCTCTTTAATGAAACGTCCATTCAAGGAGGCATCTATGATAGTCTGGATGCAATCTAGTATTTTCTTTGGTTAAGAGTGGACGATTATTATGAGATTTTATTCTAATGGTTGATACCCCAAACCACAAGGATGGAAAGCCTTTTTCATCGCAATGGGCTCAAGTATCCCTTGCTATCTTTTACCTAGCCACAGTCCGGGCATGAAGTGCATGTTTCTGAACATATGAATCACATTGACAATGCCATGAGGGTCGTATTCTGGACAAACCCTTTCTTTGATATCGTCCCCTTCCGGGAGTAGAAGTGGTTTAACTCGGTTTCCTACTATGAGTATATCATTTGACCTGTGCTGTATTTCAAGGATTGGACAACTGGTACTTACACCCTCGATATTGTCATCATCGCCCAAAATTTTGATGACTCGTCCGTCGATAAAGAATTTCAATTTCTGATGGAGTGATGAAGACACACCCTTGATACTATGGATCCAAGGTCATCCGAGAAACAAGTTGAAACAAGGAGGGATGTCAATAACTTGGAATTCAATGACATGGTTTATAGGGCCAACCCCTATTACAAGCTTTATGGATCTCATCACCTCTCGATGAGTATTATCGTAGGCGCAGTGGAGGTTGGATCAAGGTTACTTTCCTTCAGTCCTAAGCATTTGAAGGTTCTTAATGGGAAGACATTCAAGGAGGATCCATTATCGATAAGAGAGAGTGGTGCGATCTTCCCTATAACTTCGATGGAGATGTTGAGTGCATGATTGTGGTTTGGCCCAATTCTGGGGATTTCTTCTTCAGAATAGGATAGCATTCGGGTAGAGGTTAAGGATCCGACTAAATTTATCGCTTCTTCTGGTGTGGGTCCAGTGAGAAACTTGATCAAAGCATTTCTGTGTAGCTGGGAAGACATGAAAATCCCCCATAAAGTGATGTTAGCTTGAGTTTTCTTCAGTTGATCGAGGATCTTACTTTCCTCGAGGGTCATTTCTGGCATAGGAAGGTTTTCAACTCCCTTACCTTTGTCATTGTCTAGTGGTAGGTTTGGGATCTGGTAATGCCTCCCTGACCTGGTCATGTGATTTAATGAAGAAGGGAAGAACATGAACCCTATTTCTTCATCAATCTCGGGTTGTTCTGCCATCTTGTTTATTTCTTTGAGGAGTTCTTCAAATGATATCATACCACACATGCCGGCTACTAGGCCTGTTTTCTCTGAAGCTTTCTCTTTATTGGAATCTTAGAATTCGTCCCCCCATCCGGTGGCAACAATTATGTCCTTCCATGTAAAGTCAATGCATTCCACAACTTTAATGGCTTATTCATATAGGTCTTCCCATTCTGTGGGGATAAGTAAGGATTAAGGGACCAGGAGTCCTTATAGCTTTAGAGTATCAAGTAACTCGGTCATACAATAAATATCATTGGTTTGCCTCAATATTTCTTCCATGATCTGGACAACATCATCTAGGCTGACTTCATCAATAGGTACTACCCAATTATCTGACTCTTGGGCCCATATCCGTGCTTCCAAGAAGAGCATACTGAAACTCGGACAATCAATGATCATCTGTGAGGGCAATTTCAGCCCGAACTCTAGGAGCTGGTTTAACACTTACGATAATTCCATACTTCCATTTTCAGAACGGATATGGACAACGATGCATGCTCTGATAAGGAGTGACAGTGCTTGATCAGTGAGGCTAACAGGGTGCGGGAGGAAATATGGGCAAGTTTAGAGAGGTTTGGGAGAGTATATGGGTGTGATTTGAGTTGAGGGGTCAAATTATGGGCTCTCTTCTAAGAAGATGGAATTGGCATGATTTGTGAGTGGGTTGAGAGTAGTGTTTGTCTTAGCATTATCTCGTAGGGTAATGGCACCCCGATCAATTAGACCTTGGATTATGTTTCGTAGGTGAAAGCATTGGTCGGTGGTATGGCCAGCAGTTTGGTGAAAGGCACAATCGACATCTTCCTTAAAGTTTCTTGGAAGTGAATTTGGTAATGGATGCGGGGGGGGGGGGGGGGGGGGGATAAGTTTTGGCTTAACACGGATTGATAAAATTTGGAGAGGGGAGCATAGACCTCAGTTTATTCCTTTCAGACTGGGACAGGGCGGCTTACTGGTGCCCATGAAGTGGTTGGTTGAGAGATGTTGTTGATGGTTGAGACTATAGCACTGGAAGGTTTGTCATATTTTCTGGGGGTCAACTATTCGGACACTTTCTTTGGTTCAATCTCTATTTTAGCAAGATCTTACTGGATTTATACTCCTGCTTCTCTGAGAGGTTGGAAGTGGGAATATTATTATCCTCCCATTGTTGCTCGGACATAGGGAAACAAGTTGTTCTTCACTATCTTGACTTTTTCTTCCTCGGATGGCCAATTGGTCTTAGTGGATGATTTTTTCCTCCATCGGGCTATGAAGTTGCTGACTGATTCCCCAGAGTTTTGTTTGAGAAGCTCTAAATCATGGCAGGTGACCTCAATCTCTTCGTTGTATTTTTACTGCGATATGAATTCTTGGGCTACAACCTCCCAGCTATGGATTATGGACTCCTCGAGAGACAAAAACCATCGGAGGGCACTATCCTTCAAAATTTTATGAAATAATTGGGCCATCAATTCTTTAGAAGCCCCTAGGAGAGTCATGGAACGGTGATAACTGCGAAGATGAACAATCGGGGGTCCACTCCCCCTGAATTTCTCGATATTTGGTATCTTGAACTTCTCGGGTAACCTCACCTTAAGATAAGAAGACATGTGGGTGTAGTCCATGTAATTCCCAGAGATTCTGACTTGGTCAAACTTCTTAGTTAGAATCTTGAGATCTTCTTTGACCTTGTTCATCTCTTCCTTTTTTGAATCAATGATCATAGGCAAGTTAGCCCTAGGTTGGGCAAGGTTCGACATAGGAATCTGGGCAGGCGATGACCCATTAGCAGGAGGGGAACGTGGAGCATGCTAATACTCTTTGGGTACCCAGATAAGCTCAGGTGGACCCATAGCACAAGGTAATATGGCGGCCTCGGTCTCTTGAGGAATAGGAACCTGGTTTCATTGTATCTCTCGAACCTCAGTCTGGAGGTTGTCAATCTTGGACACGAGCTGAGCTAAAACTGCCATCAAATCTGGCTGCGCAACAGGTACTTAATCTGTGTTCTCTATAGAAAGTGGATGGATACCGGACTCGAAAGAAGTAGTAGGGGAACAAGCTCCGGGGTGATTTGACTGAAGACTGAAGCCAATAAGGATCCAATACAAGGGCGTGTGATCGACCTGAGAAGGCGTAAAATGGGATTTATTTTTTAAAAGAAAGAACGAAAATATTTTTAACATTTTTTTTCTTTTTTAAAGAAGAAATGTTTTTGGATTTTTGATAAAGAAAGGAGAAATGTTTTTTGGATTTTTTATAAAGGAAGGAGAAATATTTTGGGAGACGGGCCTCAGCATGATTATTATAATTATTATGTTCTCACTTGTATTAAATTCTCCTGAATGCAAAATGAAATGCCGGACGGGACTCGAGCCTGGAAAATTTGGGTTTGTAACATGTGCAAAACATATGGCTGGAATTATAACGAGGCTCATGGGCAGGGTCCCATTTTAAAAATCCGCAAAAATTTAGGCGGCAGACCGACCCGAAATTTCGACAGAGTTTCGGGTAGAAACTGGAAATCTAACATGTATGTCCTAAGCTTGACACCTATATCTGGGTATGCAGTTGGTTGGGTGAATCTAAAAGGGTGCCTCCCTTTGGCGTGACTTCCACGATATACGTCTTGATTTTGAGGGCAATCGGTACATGTGGAAAATACATTTGATATACCTGAGTATACGTTAATTGCCTCACTATATACCCCGTGGGGACAGTATGCGTGAGAGAGGATTCGATATACTCGGCGTACGTGAATGAGTTCCCTGCGATATACCTCCCCTCATGACTTAGGTCAAAGGTACTTGGCCAATGGAAGGTAAGAGTCATATTGCTTAGTCTAACTGCGTCCTGCAAGACCACCGCCCACCTCGAAGTGACACTCCAGTTACTGGAAAAAATTTGATAAATCACAATGCTCTTTGGTGATGTCGTGTGAATCATGCATGATTCTCTTATTAGTAACTTATGATGAGAGTATCCTTCTTGATCCTTCCCAACAGTAAGAAAAGTACAAGTACCAATGGTAAACCAATAATGGATGGGTGATGCGTGCAACATGTGGACTTATGTGATCCTAGGTGCACGTGGTGTGAAGTGTACATGGAGAATCTTTCTATAAGTGTGCGAATAGAAGCATAAGCATGAGGTACACATAAATAGTAAAGGGGGGCATGAAAAATAAGGGAAAAGATAAGCAAATATAACACCCATCTAAATAGAGTCTAGCCCTCAAAATGAAATTCCCCAGCAGAGTTGCCACTGTGGCCATCCTCGATCCTCGCGGTGGGAGAGACAAAGAAGAGGGTATCTTCAATGTTGAGAGGATCTTGGTCCCGTGCATCCCTTTCGGGAGCGCTTCGGCCAACGTAAATGATGAGGTGAAAAATATAGAGCGAGGGAGTCACCAGACTATTTTACTTAAAACAAATAAAAGAAAAGGGAGTCGTCCCAAAAGACAGCATCCAAAGACATACTGATGCATACGAAACCAAAATGATTCGAAAAGGGTCCGGGGGCCAAGTTAAGAAATGGGAAGGTGTTAGGCACCCATTCCGCCCTCACGGTCTCTCACGAGTTATTGTTATTTTCCTTTATTTCCCCGTGATATATGTGCATATGTATATGTAGTGGAGAAAGGAATGATCAAATTGTATCATGGAAAAGATAAAGCGAGTCATCCGTAGGAATGTTCCCAAAAGTATTATTAGAAATTAGGATTTATGCGACTATCCTTGCGTTGATCGTTATAATGGAACGATAACACATGAGGGATAATACGCCACTAAGAACGAATATATGTATATATATATATATATATATATATATATATATATATATATATATATATATATATATATATAGAATCTAGGAGAATTAAGTCAAAGAATATAGAAAAATAGAAAATGTCAAAAAAGTAGGAATAGGACTCAAGTCTCGGGTTTTACACCGAGACGCCTACGTAGCCTATAGAGGCATCAAAGTCCACATAGTTCGTATACAAAACGAGGGGTGGGATTTATCCCATAAATCCAACCGGGTACTTCTCTTATGTGTGTGTGTGTGTGTGTGTGTGTGTGTGTGTGTGTGTGTGTGTGTGTGTGTAAAAGAGTGTTTTAGTTGTGAGAAAAGTGTGAGAATTTCCGTTTGGAATTTATGAGCAAACCCTCTTTTTCTTATTTTTTGGGGTTTATTTATATGAAAATAAGAGATGTGCAATAATACTAGATAAAAATTATATTAGTATATATGAGATGAGAGAATAAAAGTGCTAAGTAATAAAATAAGTCAATGCTAATTTAGGAGAATTTGAAGAGAGAGTTGAGAAAGTTGGACCTTCTCAAAGATCTTGAGCTAGATCTTGGACGTTGGAGAGAAGCCCTTGCAATTGAGTGATGATGGAGGATATTTAATTCACCAAGTTTGATGAAAAAGATGATGAAAGGTGAAGGTTGGAAAGGGATTTGGATGGGGAAATCACGCTGACTTCGAGAGAGGTTTTCTAATCTCGCTGAGAGCTATGGATTTTAGATCTTGTCTTCCTTTGCAATAAGGTCAGGCCCTTGTTTTTATAGGCCCAGGGCATTATCAATCGGTATAGTCCTAGTCCTACCAATCGGCAGGTGTCTTTAGACACACTCAATAGGCAGGGTTTGGAACCTGCCGTTTGGAAGTCTCTTTCAGGTTTCTTCGAAAAATCGGTCGTAGAGCGCAAATCGTTGATCTGAATCGTGCACGGGGTGAACCGTTGGAAAGGTAATTTAGAGAAATTTGAAAGTCTTCAGGACTGCTCCTAGGATCGTGAGTTGACTTTAGGTCAAATGTGGCTCATAAGCAATCATCGGTTCTTTGGACGGAGAATTATCGAACTAAAATGGGTCGTTTTATTCGCATGGTAAGTCAGAATTGCGCACGGGGTGGACCGTTGGTAAGGTTAGGATATGTACTTAGACATTCCAAAGAGTTTGACTCGGGATGGTAAGTTAACTTTGGTCAACCAGTGCCTGGAAGTGTTCGGTGACATTTTGGATTAAAACGGATCATTCGTTCGTACATTAAGTCAGAATTAAGCCCAGAGCACACCATTGGAAAGGGGTTTTAGTGACTTTTGATTATTCATTCAGTCTCGGTTGAGATGAAGAGCTGAATTTGGTCAAACGGAGCTTGGGAGCGTCCGGTGACCTCCTGATCAAGTTTCGGGGGAAAACAGGCGTTTGTCTGCACTGTAACTTAGAATCACGCACGGGATGAACCATTGGAAAGGGTTTTCAGTGCCCTTTGGAAATTCATTCAGTATCGATCGAACTGAAGAGTTAGAATTTTGGTCAAATAGAGCCTGGGAGTGCCCGATTGCCTCTAGGTCAGTACCCGGGGTATGACTTAGGTTTGTAGCAATAAGGGGAGGTGTTAGGGACCTATGAAGAGGTTAGGGGGTGTTAGAATAGGTTTTTTACACCTTCTATCTATATTACAAGGATGGAAGCATTTATAGTAAACCTACATGCATCCACAACTTCTGCAATGATCGTTTGACTCGAAAGAATCTTCATCGAGGCATCCCTATGTCTGGACCACCTAAAATATACATATATATATATATATATATATATATATATATAGAAAGAGAGGAGAAAATAAAGAAACAAGTCAGAGCCCGAGTTTTGAAAATATTTTAGCAAGTGCATAAATGCTATATTTTTAAAATATAATTTATCTCATATGTAAATTTGTATCGCACTCCCATGAAATACCCCTCACCCCTCTTCTAATAGTTCACGCCTATGCATAACCTTTTAAATAACCTATTAAAGCTACCCTACCTAACCAATCCATCTCAGCCAATCTCTGAAAATCCTAATTAACCTGAGTACTAAGGTCTAAACTTCTTCCCATTCGCAACACTGTGCTACATTCGTGCGTAGGGTGTCTCGCGAAGCGAAATTCAAAAAAACCCCCGATACACTACTACTTGGCAATGTTGATCGTCGAGATCCATTAGGCTCTCATCACACAACGCATATATAAAACTCATATATAAATATATAGTTCTCTCTATAACCTCTAATTCATATTCATATAAATTCGGATATACATATCTACCGGAAAGGGAATAATACCTTATCGTTCTTTTCACCTTATATATATAATATCTCAACTTCGTATACAAGCAATATACTATGCTCAATGAATATAATTATACTTATTATTATCACAAGCATAATAACCATCCCTCCGAGCTATAACTCAAGGATGCAGTCTCGTAGTGCCTATCAGAATCCGGGTTTACTCACTATACCACGATACCAAGACAGACTCACTCGTGGTCATGGTAAAAATACACAATAGTGGAGGCAGTCATATTCCCTCTGTAAGTGGAGTACACACATCGAACCCGAGAGAGGGACGAGATGACCTGGGGATATACTCTCCCTGTTCCTCAAGCTAGGGGATTCACCCACATCGCGCAACCTCCCCGGATGGCACTAGATAAATATATAATCTGGTTGTTCCAACCCTACGCTAAAGGAAAGCCCGTGGAACTAGCCTCTAAGATACAAATATACCAATCACACACAGATATATATGTATTCATATCATGTTATATATACTCTAATCACATCATATATATATATATATATATATATATATATATATATATATGGCTATAATCCCGAATATGCCAATTCGTACTAACTTAGCAAGTATACTAATTGCTTATCTTAATTTCATAGGTGTCACATAATGTATACTAGTAGTCGTCAATAGACGTAAGACGACCGCTCAATTTTCTTTGACCCATATCCTAAATTCCATCCTAATCGCGTCCTAGGATTTCCTCAATTATAATCGGCACATATTTATCTTAACTTCATAAATATACTCATATACTCTTGTCGAATAATTTTCTCAAATGTATCTCGTTCTAAACATTTGTTGGGTCCACACCCCAAATTTTACCCCTAACTAACCCAAGGTTAGTATGTAACTCCTCAAGCCCTTTTTGGTCATAACAGTCTATAATACACTAATCAAGAAGGCCCCTAAGTTTTAAACCCAAAAAGAAAAGGAAATGGAAAAATCCAATTCTTGGGTAGGAAACAGAGTACCAGTCAACCGGTCCCTGACTCCCGATCGACCATGAGTTGAAATTATGACTAACAAGCCAACCAGTAGCCCCTTTTCCCTTGACCCGGTCGACTGTCCCTAGGGTCGCGGTCGACTGGTCACACTAGTTGTTGCGAAATTCAGTTCTCTAAAATGCCAAATAACAACCCAAACTCCATTTTTATGGTCTCTAATCTCCACCAACAACAATACACTCATCCAATCATTGATTTTTAACTAACACATCAATTATTTGGATGATTAAACCAATTTTCTTAGATTTACATCCAAAAACCATTTAAACCCTAGTTTTATCATTTCTCCCATTTCAATTCATTTCCATACTCCATTAACATGGTTTTAACACTAAAAATCATTAAGAGTTTATAATACATCAATTTGTAAACCCATACTCAACTACCCAAATTTATTTTAAGAGTTCTCACCCAAAAATATATAGTTTACCAACTATAATATGAGATGTATACACTTAATTAAATAAAACAAGTAAACACTTGCCTTGTGGATAAAATCCGACGACCTCAAGTCGAATCCCGCGGAGTGTGGCCGGAATCTCCTTTTCTTATCTCTTTTCTCTCTTCCTTTCCTCTCCTCTTTCTTTTCCCTCTTTTCTTTCCTTCCTCCACACTCTCGTGTCTTTTACAGGAGAGAATAAGGGTTTATCCCTTTTAAACCCAAAAATGACTCGTTTACTCAATTACGAGTCCTACTGGTCCAAAAATTCTCAAAACCCAAATACTACCCTAGGATACTCTATTTTAACTATCTCGGCCTTTTGAAACCAGCCGCTCACTCAAAATCTCCATCTGAGTCACTTAACCGCAATTCACCAATTAAACCCAACACAACTTAATAGGGGTTTTCCAATTAAAATCTTATCCTTTGTCGCTTTACCCAACTGCGACATATAATTAAAATACTCCGACTCATTTACTTAATCCCAAAAGTAAATATAGCACATATCAAAAATCATTTAACCCTCATAAACTCAAAAAATTATTATTCACGATAATTCCTCAAATTTACAAATTACACTTATGTAATTTAATTATCCATAAAAGTGAGGGGTATTACACATATCTGGTGGTATCCCGGCCTCAAGTTTATCTTAGAAAAGTAGGCATCTCCCCTCAATTGGTTGAATAAGTCATCTATTCGGGGCAATGAATACTTATTATGTATCGTGAATTTATTCAACTCCCGGTAACTCACACACGGGCATAAAGACCCATATCTCTTCTTCACAAATAATACTGGGGAACCCAAAGGCGAAGTACTTTGACGTATAAATCCCTCCCTAATAGATACTCAATCTGATTTCGTAGCTCTCTCATCTCCATCGGAGCCATACGATACGGTGCATGAGCTATTAGTTGAGTGCCCGACCCTAAATCAGTAACAAACTTAATCTCTCTACTAGGGGGCAATCTCGGTATCTCCTGAAATACATTGAAAAACTCACATAAAACTGGAATAGAATTGAAGGAAATCACCACCCCCTGAGAGGTCTCCTCCTTTATGTAATACAAATGAGTGGACAATCCTCCTTCAGGATGAGGCATCACCACGAAGAACATCTTTTGGCCATGAATCGTAAACACTATAATTCGACAATATTTTTTAATCATGGCCCTATACTCTGCTAGCCTATCCATGCCTATGATGGCGTCGTACTCTGACATATCTAGCACAAGTATATCGACAGACAAAACTAGTCTCCCAATATCTATACTCATACCCTGACAAATAAAGAAGATAAGTGTCCCTCTACCCAGTGGAGAATATACACACGTAACTATATTATCTACCGTCTCTAATAATCCCATGGTTCGTGCAAACCTAGTGGCTATCAATGAGTGTGAAGCCCCAATGTTAAATAAAATGTGCCCCAAAGTACTATAGATAAAAAAATACCCTCAATAGCGGGTGGTGCCTGTGGAGCTATAGCCTGGTGGACATGATACCCGCGCTCATACTATAACTTCCCCTGCTGGGGTGGGGCTGCTGGAATGACTGGTGCTGCAGGCAAGGCTGGTATGGGTACTGGGAGGGTGGAGGGGAAAATAGGTCTCTCGGGCTCCTAATGGGCACACTGTTGTTGCTGAACCTTGCACTTATCAGGGAAATCCTATCATCTGTGGCCAATCTTGCCACATAAAAAAACTTTCTTGTAAAGTTTCCTCCCATCTGGACCTATTGGCCTCAGCCCTGCTGGCCATTACCACCTTTAACTTTTCCCTATTGGCCTTGATGAAAACGCTAGTGGCCCTGATGGCCCTGATGGACCTGGTGGCCCTGCCTGAATCCACCATGTCCTTGTTTATAATCCCTCGAATAGAACCTCTTATAAGCATCCCCCTGGTGGAGACCTTGCTCACTCTTCCTCGACTAACTCTGAGTTGATTGTGCTCCACTGACACTGCTACCCCCTGTTTTGCCCTACCAACTAGACTCTCCTGAGCATTTGCTTCCCTTAATATGGAAGCGGTATTTTTGACAGTGTAGTAGCGCTGCATTCAAAACCTCCATATATGTCTTCAAGGATAGATTAACGAACAAATGTTGTCGGATCCTCCAGGTAAGACCATCCATAAATAACTGAATCCTCTTCTCTTCCGTCAGCACCTTATCGGGAATAAAATTTTCCAGTGTGGTAAACTCCTCCTCATCCCCTCCTGAGAAACATCCATTTTTTTTGCCTCATCTCAGTCTGGATGGTGGAAGGGCAGTATTTGTGATCGATCCGCTCCCAAAACTCCTGAATCATCAAGTTGTCCCTCTCCTACATGGTGGTGATGGACTCCCACCACTGTAATGCTGCCCCTATTAGTTTAAAGGTAACTAGTATCTTCGTTAAGTACATTTGTGCATGCATATATACTCAAATGCCTCTGGATATCCTTCTTCCACTAGCATCTTGCAACTAGATCGGGGGTCCCCTGAAACTCTAGAGGATGTGACTTTTAAAAGGCATCTCGAACTCGCTCCCAAGCAGAAGGAAACAAGTGTGCAGGAGCTAGAGAAACCACCTATTGTTGGGGGGGAACATGTGGTGCCTGTTGGGCTAAAGTATTCAAGGCTGCATTAACCGCCTATGCTATAATGGAGGCAACCTCGGCATCATTCATAGATCCTGGGGCTTGGGTTTGTTGTGGCTCGGGCTGTGCCTCTTGGGTGGTTCATGGTGCACGTTGAGGAGGTATCAGAAATAAAAAAATAACTTTCCATCAGTCAACAATTTAATGTCTTAAAATAGTTGAAGATGTAAATGCGCAATAAGGAATACAACATTCCTAATAATAGGGCTCTATATTAAAGAACATTATGCTAAAAATCATAGTAAGGCGTATACATCCTAAGGACACTAGAACCTGATGATCTGATATCATCTGTGTCACCCCACCTATTCTAATCCTGGGTGTGTTGATGTAAAAAATTAGATTATATCTAATTATTTAATCAAAGATAAAATAAAATGAGACAAAGAAATTTTAAAGTCGTTCAGCCTTATAAGAATGGCCTACGTCCACTGTTTCTATTATTGCTGACTGTTTGGAAATTCTTGATTACCAGTTTAGTCAAGAAATTCTCGGTCCCCTTACAATAAGGATGATACCATGTATTATAGCCCTCAGGTTGTACATGTGAAAGGGTAATACATAGCTGTCCATTAGGCGTATACATCTGTCTGATAATAATAAGCATTTAATGCACAGTCAATCTGTCGATTATCTTGCTATTAATGCTCTGTTCGAGGTGCAGATCGGACCGCCTAAGCTGCTCGGACCGCCTAAGTAGCTCGGTATTCATAAGTTGCTCGGTGTATTAAAGTTCTTTGGAGAACTCTTGTTGGTCGGAGCGTCTGAGTTGATCGAGGAAGCAGAGTTCCTCGTAGTCAAGGTGTTTTTCGAAAGTGTTTGTTATTGCCACGCAAATTCCCACGTGCCTTCATTCAATTGAGCCATGTCAGCAGACTAAATTTGGTATCAACAGAAGCCCCCAATGTTTCACGGTTTGAAATTTGACTAGTGTGGAACATTCTTTCTCGAAATATGGCAGTTTTAAATGATCATCATGAAATTTAGGAGTATTTTCTTTTATATTTATTTCTCCTTCCAAATTCGTAGAATCGGACTATTTGAATTTTTATAACCGCTTCGATTCCCGTACCCTTTTTGTCTTTTTAGCCGCTGGTAACGTAACTGTCTATTTTCGTAATCATTATCTTTACCCATTCCCAAGATAGGGTATTTAAGCGTTGCAAAAAATCCCCTCGTCTTCTACTTTTTCAAATTTATCTCTTTGAGTTTTTCATTGTCTCTCTCTCTCCTGTGCGTTCATCCCTTTCATCATTCGTTGTCAACAAACTCATCCTTTTTCCTGTAAGATCTTCTTCTTTCTCTTTGATTTCCTTTACTCATCATGGTTTACTCTGTAGAGTCGCTTGATAAGTTTCGTTCTGATTTCTCTATTCCTTCATGGGTTATTTTGGAGGAACTTTCTGAGCCTTCAGATTATTTTCGTTTGGCTGAGGGACATTGATTCCCCAGTCTCTTTGTCACTGAATGTGGATTTTCTTTTCCCCCAAACCCTTTATGTCTGGAATTCTGTCAATATATTGACATGGTTCCTGCAAGAATAGCCCCAAATACGTGGAGAATAGTTAACGGAGTTCATAGATTAAATCAAATTCATGGAACTTGTATAGGAATTTCAAAAATTTTGTTCTGTTATAGATGGGTTGTTGGTGACAATACTTTTTATTTAAAAACTAGGTTTTTAAATAGGGCTTTAGTGGTCAATCTCCCAGATGCCAATAGGGACTACTTTGAGCACGGGGTTGTTATGAAAAATTAGCAACACCCTCCACTGACTGGAAATGATGTGTAGAAGGGTCTTAGATGTCCTCCCTATGGCAATGGGATAGGTTGTTTTTATTTTATTTTATTTTTGAAATTATGCTTCCTTTGTGTTTGATAAAATGTGTCACTGATATTTTAATTTTCATTTATTTGCAGTTGACAGCAAAAGAAGTTCTCCTAAAGAGACAGAAGTTAATTTAAAACATCTAAAACTTATCTGGGGTTTGCATCAGACTGATGATGATGAGCATATCAAGTTAGCTTCATATTTGTTGCAGTATAAGAGTTACACCTCATCTTTTATTGCTCGTCCGGTAATAAGTGAGGTAGAACCAGTACCTGCTTCTGCAAGTTCTTCACTTGAGCTTCATATCCCTCTGAGTGAAAGAATGAAGAAAAGAAGAGCTCCTGCCATCTTCGAGAAATCTGCCTCTGTTGCTGGAGAGGCAAAGAGAAGTAAACATGATGTTCCAGAAGAGGGGACAAAGAAGATTGATGCACCCGCTACGGCTACTACTATGAAGGTTACCGAGAAGCCCCCAGTGGCTCCGAGCAAGGCCGTTGTTCCAAATGAAGTGATTGTTATCTTTCTGACTAAGACTACATCGTTAGTCGAGACCATTCATGTTCCCCCGAGGAAGCTGAAGAAGAGCTCCTCGGTTAATTTGGCTGAATCCATCTCTCAGCCCCCGATTACTGGAAGTGGTGTTCCCACTTTTATTGCCCCGAGCTTTTCCATGAGCTTGATTAAGTCTTGTATCATTCCCGAGATCCAAGGTATGGAAAAAAATCTTTCTCGGGACATGGTTACCTCATTATCTGCTCGTCATATAGCTTCTGTAAGTATCATTGTCTTCAACTTTCATTTTTCCCTTGTTACATCTGTGTACTGACTTGATATCATTTTCTTTTCCCAGTTGATGACCTGTTTTAATACCATTTTAAAGAAAGATGAAACTATTAAAGCTTCAAGCTCCTCGTCTGGTGTAGAGGAAGCTTTGGTGGGCCTGACGCAGTCTTTAAAATATTCTCGTAAGAAGTATGATGATGATAAGGCTGCTTGGGAGGAGAAACTTGATTCCACCGAGCAGGAGAGAAACCAATTTGTTGAAGTCTCCAAAGGTTTGGAGAAGAAAATAAAAAACTTGGAAGAGAAGAATAAAGAGCTCGATGAGAAGCACAAAAATGCTAGGGAGCTTGAAAGTAAGCTCAAAAATGCTGAAGAAGAGTTGGGTCGACTTCGTGAAGTAGGTTTTCAAAAGGAAGAAATAGAGAATAAGCTGAAGGCTGCCGAGGATCTTCTTTCCTAGAATCTTTCCTTGGATAAAGCGAAAAGGAAGTTGGCTATAAAAAAGTCTTTCAGCACTGGCTGGGATAAGGGGTGGAATAAAGGTCTGGCTGCCATGATGTCGCAGGTGGAATATGGTAGCCACAAATACTTTAGGGATGGCTAGGTCGCTGCTCAGCAAGAGATGAAGGTCGATGAAAATTCTGACCTGTTTCAGCGACACATCCCAGGACCCCCTCCAACTCCTGAAGAAGAAGAAGAGGACGAAGCCGCCTCTGAGGAATCCTCCATGGTGATGGGAAATTAAATTCCTCCTTCCCCAGCTATCTAGTCCACCAATGAGCAACTTCAACCATCCATTGTTTCAAACGATCAACTTCCAGCACTCCTCGTGCAACCATCTGTACCATCAGAGCAACCTACCTCCTCGTCCCAACCTTCCGAGAAAGTTTTGGGAGATAAGGAAAAGGTGTAGAGTTGTTCGGATTTTTCTCTTTATTTATTTTTCTTTATCAAATGTAACTTTGAATTTTGTACTTCTCCTTTATGATATAATAAAATTTGAAGTTTCGCCTATTCATACTGTTGTTTCTCTTCTTCATGCTCTGTTTGAACTCTTATTCATTCTTGCTTTCTCTTCCTTTACTAGTTTATTACCAGGATGGAGTTATTGTCTACTCATGATACAAAATTGTTGAGGCGATGCAATGAGTATTTCAAATATGATCATACAGATATGAGTGCAGCACAAATCGTTGACATCCTCGGTCAAGGTGCTTCAGAGCAAGAAATTTTAGCCTACCAGTATTTGAAGTGCCTGCTTGACCGTGATGCGGATAACAATGTAGCATATTATGAAATGATTGAAGATCTCCAAGGAACTCTTGAAGAGCTTCAATAACAATATAAGGAATCTACAGCCCTTTTGCACGAAGGATACGAGAAGAAGTATCAGCAACTCAGTGCTGATAAGGGATACGATAAACTGTTTTCCACTTATGATGTAAGGGAGAGAACTTTGAAAGCTGAGGTCGAAGAGAACAGACAGATAGCTGAGTTGTTAGAGCAGGAAAATAATAACCTGCAAAGAGAGGTGTCTCAGTTGAAGTCTGTAGCTTCCACCTCAAACGCTTTGGTCCCTGTGAACGACGAGGGATTCTCTTTCTTGGAGGTCGAAAACGCCAACCTGAGGGATGAATTAGAAACCTTAAAGAGAGTTGGCCCTTCTACATCTACTCGGGGACGAGCAAGAGCTCCTCGGGGATGAGCAAGAGATGATCGAATTACTGTCGAGGAACAGATAACTCAATCTGCTCTGGATAACCAGGCCTTCCAACTGATGGCAAAGAACCAGGCATTGGCTGAGATGTCTAAGAAGATCAGGAATCTGGACGAGAAGCTTTCTGCACAGAAGTTTGCATTGGAGAATAAAGAACTCTTTATAAAAAGTCTTCACGAGCAGTTGGAAAGGTTGACTTATCAGTTCCACAAGCAGCCCAGAGAATTTTGGATGGCTGGCTACAATGAGGCTCTTTACCATTTGGATGATCGGATCCAAAATGCGAATAATGAAGGTTACAAACAAGGGTGGTTGAATGCCCTGGGTGTACTGCAACTGGAATAAGGTCACTACTTGTGGGATTATCATAATCCTGGGTTGCTCGACTTACCAGTGCCACCCTTTAAACTCGACATGAGCTGGATCCCTGCCCGGGCAATCCCTCAGTGTTTGACTTCCAAATACCTTGGCGATTATAGTCTCCATTCCAATGCTGAAATATCTCACCCCGAGCACCTACTCGATCGACCATCTGTGATGAACATCAGGATGCTTAAAGATCTTAATTTCATAAACTCCCCTTATGCTTTAGACGATCCTCCTGCTGGCGAGGAACTTGTTTCAAAAGAAGAGGGGAAGAAACCAATAGAATAGGAAACTTGATGTAATAATTAATTTGTATTTCATTCTCAACGTATTCTATTTTTTTATTTAATGAAAGACTTTTATTTTTGTTCGCAATCTTGATTGCCATTGCCTTGTGGTTGTAAAACACTTTATATATGTATATCTGTTAAAAAGATAACAACATTGTGTTATTTGTCGACCAACTTAGAGTTGATTAAAACTTATTGTCGACTAGTTTGAATTTGTGGTTATCATTTGACAACTAACCAAACTTAATGATGTTTTGTTTCTCGACCAACTATAGTTAGTGGGATTTTATTCCCGATCAACCATAGTTAGTGAATTTTTTCTTACCGACCAACTTTGGAACTTTTTGGAATAGTTTTTCTTCCTAACCAACCTTAGTTGGCATTTTTAGGAATAGTTTTTTCTTCCTAACCAACCTTAGTTGGCATTTCTAGGAATAGTTTTTCTTCCTAACCAACCTTAGTTGGAATTTTTAGGAATATTTTTTCTTCCTAACCAACCTTAGTTGGCATTTTTAGGAATAGTTTTACTTCCTAACCAACTAAAGTTGGCATTTTTAGGAATAGTTTTACTTCCTAACCAACCTTAGTTGGCATTTTTAGGAATAGTTTTTCTTCCCAACCTTAGTTGGAATTTTTAGGAATAGTTTTACTTCGTAACCAACCTTGGTTGGCATTTTTAGGAATAGTTTTACTTCCTAACCAACCTTAGTTGGCATTTTTAGGAATAGTTTTACTTCCTAACCAACCTTAGTTGGCATTTTTAAGAATAGTTTTGAGTAGTCTGAGTTTTGCTGAGTAGTGTGTAGCACTAGTATTCCGCAAAAAAATTCCAACAAAAGGAGAGAACTGGGCAGAACATTTTCACTTTATTCATACTAACGAAAATGTATTACATGAGAGTTTACATCACTGATAATACTTGCGCAAGTGTTCTGCATTCCATTCATTCTTAAACTCCTGCCCTTCTAAAGTTGCTATTCTGTAGGTTCCTGGTCGAACAACTTCGGTAACTCGGTAAGGTCCATGCCAGTTTGCTTCCAATTTGTTGTGCTTTTGAATCACTTTCTTTAGCACATAGTCTCCTTATTTCAAGTCGCACTTCTTTACTCTCTTATTGTAGAACAAATTTGTTCGTTGTTGGTAAGCAGCATTCCTGATGGCTGCTTCTTCTCTAACTTCCTCGAGCATGTCTAAATCCAATCTTCTCATTAAGTCGCTGACAGGGGAATTGAAATTCAGTACTTTGTGTGTCGGGAGACCCAACTCGACAGGTATAACGGCTTCACTTCCAAATGCCATCATATATGGATATTCCCCTGTTGCTACTCGAGGAGTAGTTCGGTAAGCCCATAGTACTAATTGTAGCTCGTTGATCCAATTTGCTTTCACATCATTCAGTCTTTTCTTCAAGCCATGCAGTAGCGTTCTGTTTGTTACTTCAGTTTTTCCATTGCTTTGGGGATGGTCTAGTGCCGAGTGGATCTTCAAGATATTTGACTGATGATAATAGGCAGCGAACTCCTCATTGTCAAATTGTGTTCCATGGTCGGTAATGAATGCTTGGGGAAGACCATATCTACAGATGATATTTTTCCAAATAAATTGATAAACCTTCTCGTACGTCATATCGATAAGAGGCACAGCTTCTACCCACTTAGTAAAATAATCCACTGCGACGATGAGATATTTAAATCTTCCTCTGGTCGTTAGAAGTGGTCCGACCAAGTCAATTCCCCACATAGCAAACGGCCAAGGGGAAGTAATGGGTGTCAACAACGCTTGGGGATTTCTTCGGATGGAGGAGAAGCGCTGACACTTGTCACATTTCTTAGTACAGGCTATACAATCAGCCCTCATCGTTATACATGGGCTCCACAGGACCCTTCATGGATCTCTTCAATCAAGTCTTTCACCTCGGTGGGATGCACACATCTTTGGAAACCTTCTATAATTCCTCGTCTATACAGAATACCATTATTTAGTACATAACGAGCAGTTTTAAACTTCAGTTTTTTGGCTACAAGTTTGTCAGTTGGTAATTCCCCCTCCTCAATATATGCCCTGATGGAATCCATCCAAGATGGTCCTAAATTAAGGGTAATAAAATTCATCGTCAAATCTTCATCTATACTCCGACCAGCAAAAACTTCAATTGGGATTGTTCTTCGTAGCTCGGTACGAGTAGATGATGCTAATCGAGCTAAGGCATCTCCCCTCGCATTCTCCATTCTTAGTATTCTGACCAGCTGAATAATAGCAAATTCTGATGCCAATTACCTTGCCTTTGCATGATACCTGATCATTAATTCTCCATTGGCTGCATATACTCCCATCATTTTATTTATGATCAATTGCGAGTCACTGAAGACAATAACCTTCTATTCCCCCATGGTTTTTGCCAAACTAAGACCTACAATCATAGCTTCATATTCAGCCTCATTATTCAAAGCTTTGAATTGGAAGCGTAGGGCATATTCCATTTCGACCTCATCTGGACTATTAAGAACAATCCCTGCCCTACAGCTTGTTGTGCAAGATGAGCCATCCATATATAAACTCCATATAGGTAACTTGTCTTCAAATTTCTGATCTGACAGAGTTCCTCGGTGGAAAATTTGTTGCTTCCTTTCACCATTTCCTAATATTTCTTGATGTTCGTTGATCATCACTTCTTGCCCTTTTACCAACCTAAGTTGGTCTGGGCTTGAGTTTGATGATTCTGTAACATCTACTTGCCCTTTTACCAACCTAAGTTGGTTTGGGCTTGGGTTTGATGATTCTGTAACATCCACAAGTTGATCGATGAGCAACTTTTGCTCCTCGGGGGTATCAGGATAGGTGAACTCTGCTATAAAATCTTCTACTACTTGCCCTTTAACCGATGATCTGGGTTCATAAATTATATCATATTCACCGAGATCTATTGCCCAATACATCAATCTTCTTGATTTTTCTGGTTTATGAAGAGCTTTCCTCAATAGCATATCGGTATATACGACTATAGTATGAGCCTGGAAGTATGGCTTCATTCTTCTACTTGCCTCGATCAATGCTAGTGCTAATTTTTCCAGCTTTGGATATCTGATCTCTGCTCCTCGGAAGGCTTTGCTAGTGTAATAAATCGGTTTTTGCACTCCATTGTCCACTCTTATTAATGTCGAGCTAACTGCATTCTCTGACACTGCTAGATATAAGTATAATTTTTCTCCCATCACTGGCCTGGACAATAGTGGAGGTGCTCCCAGATATTTCTTCAAGTCTTGAAAAGCCTTCTCACATTCATCATTCCACTCAAAAGTCTTTCGCAGCGTTTTGAAGAATGGGACACATCTATCAGTTGCTCGCAATACAAATCTGTTGAGTACTGCTACTCGTCCTATAAGACTTTGCACTTCTTTCTTCGTCGTTGGAGATCGCAGCTCTAACGGAGCTTTGATCTTTTCAGGGTTTGCTTCAATACACCACAGTTCACTTGTTGAGTATATAGATTTATTGGTGATCAAAGATTTGAGTTATACCTGCTCATATTTTCTTATTGTGATTAAATCTATTCTGTTAGATTCATTTTCTTCTAATATTCATGTGAATAACATATTACATTTTTGATATATTGTGTTTATATACACAATACACACACACACACACACACACACACACACACATTGTAGTATTTTAGATCTACTTGTCCTTTCTACATTTATCTTAGATCTTGTTACTACGATTATTTGAACACTGATTAGCACACAAATAACATTTGAGTTTGTTCTTGATTGTTCTGTTGTTTTGAGTTCATTCCTGTTTAAAAACTGGTTGTTTTAAAACAGTTATGAGAGTTTGGTTGTAATAAAGTTATATCTAAGGTTTAGACACTTAAAACTAAAAACCTTAAGGACCTATTCATAAAATAAGTAATATTTGGATAATCCCTTTTGACCTGATATCTGAAATTGACTATTCTTGAAATTGGACAAAAACTTGAGCTATTAAATTGATTAAGACCAGGACAAGAGCTGTTTCGAAATGTTGGACTATAAGAACTATTAAAACTATTGTTAGGGCACTAGATTAAATCTAGTTTAATCTAAACTTAATTCTAAAATAGTTTCTTAATATTTGAGTGTGTACTTGAAGTGTTTATATGTTTGCAGTCATATATTTCTTTGTGTATTGCTAGATTGTATATGCTTACTTGATTATTCTTGTTACATAATCTTAGTGATATTTCAGGATATGTTATACATCTTTGCATATCACTTATAGATCATACATTGTACACCATTATTGGCATAGGCACTGATTATTGAGTACATATGAAGATCGAATCTGAATGTTCTAATTTTTAAAAAAGAAATGTTTCTTAAACCTATGTTAAATCAAGATAGCTTGATTTAAATAGAAAAAGGAACATAAGATTTGCTACTGATATTTTGGAAATCAAATTATTACATTATCATTCGGGTTGTAACATTAAGGGTGAGTGTGTCATATAGAATAAGACACATCATAAACATTTCACTACCATACGTCACTGTTAGAATCAATAGTCACTGAGCTAACCTGCGCTGAGGAAGCTAGATACAAAGATAAGTGAAGAAAGCAAGGTGGACAAGAGCTCATAGTGAAGCTAATGGCAGAACAGCAACCAAAGCAGAGAGAGGCTTGGTCGAGATAGGTAATAGCTTTATGATTTAACCTACATTGAGTCTTATTACATGTTTGTAAATCGTTCTGTATTGATTTGTTTTAATGGACTTTGGTATATTAAGCAGCCCTAAAAGGTTTGTCATTTTTCGTAGGGGAAGGGTTTTTGCAAAGTAAAATAAATCATTGTGTGCTTTAAATTCTGCATTTATCACCTAACTCGAAAAGGTAGGTCTTAAGTCTTGAAACTCACCTAAATAAATAGAATTAGTTATTATCTCCTTAATCACCTAGTTTAAACAGGATAATAATTATAACTATAATTAACTTGCCAAACCATATTCAGTTTGTAGTTCAGTTAATAATTTAAGTAAATTTCAAATTGCCCCCCTTGGATAATATATAAAAACTCGTAGGTATTTTTCATTTAATCAACAATGGTTTACTTCCGCACCATAGTCCATTGTGCCTTAGTCGCCCGCTTAGGAGGTAGTCATGCGAGATGGGTTAGGGGTGGGACAAGGTAGCATATGGGATGGGATAATATTGATAAAGGGGGTATGTGTGGGGATTTTGTTATAAAAAATGGAAATGGGTCAGCAGGTGGGGAACTAAGTGGCGACAACTCACCTACGTTTCTTGTGGGGCTTAGTCAACCTCATGGGAAGAAGAATATTCTTGTCAATAGTAGTGTGGGCTTCAGTAGGTGCACGAATGATGTGGATTTTGATGCTTTACAGTTTGACATGGTCACAAAGGGGGACCTTCTTGTCCCACGTTTGAAGTAAGTGGACGAGGTGCTCGAGGGGAGTTCAGTTGGAGCTTTACAGGGGGTTTCATTCCTATCTAATTTTTTTAATGGGGGAGGTTTACTTAAAAAACATATGGTCCCTGTCTTAGCTCGGGGAAAGTGTTAAAAATGGGGCGTTTGAGAAAAAAAAAATTTCAAGAAGAGGGCCCACCTGAAACGTGTGCTTAATAAAGTAAAAAGGGGATTTAGAGGGAGCACAAGGGGAGACAGTGATAATAATTTATCCATTATTCTGGTGAAAGAGGTACAATATAGTAGCGAGGCACGTGTGTATCTTAATGGGGTTAGCTCAGTGGATTTTGTCGAGGAGAAGAAGGATGGAGAGTCAGAAGAGTCCGTTTGCGGGCCTACTCTCGTCCTCTCCGTAAGAGATGGATTATGTGGGGAAGTGGTTCCTAGCTTCCTGGTCTTTTCATTTTCTTCTATTGAGTCATCTAGGATTTGGGTGGACATACGCAATAATGTTATGTGTCACAATGCACGTTTATGGGTGGAACTCAAGGTTTCAGAAGGATTAACGATAGCAGGTGAAAAGAAGGTAGTGGAGGGGTCAGGAGTCTAGTTGGGGAGGATGTTTAGGGGTGGGTATTTGATATGGTAGGTGGATTTAGTAAATATCTTGGTATTGATTATGTGGAGAATGAAAGGGAGGTTTTATTGTTGCTTAAAAGGATTAAAGAACTAAGAAGGGGTAAAATTAGAGGCGACGGAGGTAGGGGTAGGGGTTCCTCTAAGTTTCCAATGAAATTATGCTTGATTAGATGGAATGTGAGGGGTTTGAATGACCCCAATCCCAGTGGAAGCCTGATATTGTGTGTCTTCAAGAGACAAAATTGGGGTGTATTGATTGGAAGTTGGCTAGGTCTAATTGGGATAGGAGGTGGGCCAAGTGGTGCAGTCTTGATGCTATGGGTACTTCGGGGGGTGGGGATGGGGAGGGGGGAGGGGGAGGGGGAGGGGTGATTATTATGTGGGATTATAGAGTGATGGACAATTTGGAGACTTTGAGTGGTAACCGGTCATTGTCTTGTTTATTCAAGAATGTGGAGGATGGGCTCTCTTGGAAGTTCTATGGGGTGTATGGGCCGGTAGTGGATGGTATTAGGTGTGGGCAGAGTTATCTTGGGTGAGGAGTTTGTGGGGGGTTCCTTGGTGTACGAGAGGTGATTTTAACATTGTGAGGTTTCCATCGGAGATGAGTGGTGGGGGGAGAATGAATAGGTATCTGAGGGACTTTTTCGATTTCACTGATGAGATGGAACTTTTGGATTTGCCATTGGAGGGATGGGTGTTTACATGGTCCATTAATAGGGATGACCCTGCCTTGTCTCGACTAGACCGGTTTCTTATTTCTCAGGGGTGTGAGGAGGGTTTTTCGACCATGGTTAATTTGTGTTTACCCCGAGTGACATCGGATCATTCCCCAATCCTTCTAGAGTGCGGGGGATGGAGTGGGGGACTACCCCTTGCAGGTAAAAAAATATGTGGTTAAAGGAGCCGAATTTTGTAGAGAGTGTGAGGAGGTGGTGGCTTGTCTATGAGGTGGTAGTCAATGCTAGTTTTATCTTGTAAACCCAAATTTCTCGACTTAAAAGTGACATTAAATGGTGGAACAAAGAGATATTTGGGAATGTTCGAGGAACCATTGATATACTTTTAGAGGAAATTTGGGGTCTAGATGAGAAGAAGGTTTTGACAGTCATTCGGGGGAGGAAAGGTCATTGTCGAAAGAGAGGAAAGGGGAGGTGCGGAGGAAATTTATTCAGGAAGAGATTAGTTGGAGGCAAAATTGAGGGCATTGTATTTAAATGAGCACGACACTACAAAATTATTTCATTATGTGGATAACTACCATAGGCGCTATATCCATATTAGGAAAATCGTTATGGGGGGGTGGAGTATGTCGAGGAGGAGGAGGTGAAAGGGGCTATTAGTTAGTTTTATTAGGGTATTTTCAGGGAAAAGGAACCATGGAGACCATCTCTTAATGTCTTTGAGGTTGGGAGTCTTTCAGAGGATGAGAGTGACCGGTTGGAAGGATTTTTTACGGAAGAGTTTATGTTGAGGGTGATAATAACTATGGATGGCGACAAGGGCCCTGGTCCTAATGGCTTTACTTTGGCATTCCTTTATCACTATTAGGATATTGCACATGGGGAAGTGATGGATTCCTCTTCCAAATTCCAAGACAAGGGGTACTTCCTACGAAGTCTAATTTCTAAATTTATTACATTGATTCCTAAGAAGGTAGGGTCTGAGGATGTTAGGGACTTTAGGCCGATTAGCATAGTAGGGAGAATTTATAAGCTTCTTGTTAATATGTTGTCCGTTAGGCTTAGGAGGGTTATCGAACCTCTTATTTTCGAGACACAAAATGCTTTTGTGGAGGGTAGGCTGATATTGGATGTTGTTCTTGTGGAGACTTAGTGTGTGGAAGCACGAATGAAGACCGGGGAGGGGGGGAATCATTTGCAAACTTGACATTGAGAAGGCGAACGATCATGTGAATTGGGGGTTCCTATTGTATATGTTGAGGAGGATGGGTTTCGAGGAGCTCTGGTGCCGATGCATGAGGAGCTGCATATCCTTAGTCAAATATTTCATGTTGATCAATGGGGTGACCAAGGTTTTTTTTTCGAGTTCCAGAGGGCTTTGACAGGGGGATCCGCTATCTCCATTTCTTTTCGTTTTGGTAATGGAAGCTTTTACTAGAATGATTGGTCACACAATGGATGCCGGGTGGATCCGTGGGTTATAAATAAGGTCATTGGGAACTCAGGTTGTTAGTGTTTACCACCTTTTGTTTGTCGATGATACTATTATCTTTTGTGATGCAGAGACTGTTCGAGTGAAGTATCTTAGGTTGTTACTATTATGCTTTGAGGTAGTGTCGAGTTTACATGTTAATATGGAGAAGTGAAAGCTGTTTTTGATCGACGTAGTGGAGGACGTTGAGGCAGGGGTGTTAGACTACAAGGTGGGGTTGCTTCCCTCTTCGTATCTAGGGTTCCCTTTAGGGGACAAGCTCAAGCCTTGTCTTGTTTGGCATCCTATGCTGGAAAGGGTAAGAAAGAGGTTGGACGGTTAGAAGAATGGGTTTCTATCGAAAGGGGGACGGTTGACTTTGATTAAAAGTTTGTTATCCAACATTTCTACTTATTACTTATGGACCTTACCTTTCCCAATGTCTGTGAGTAAGTTGCTGTAAAAGATAATGAGGGAATTTTTGTGGAAGGGTATCGAGTATTAGCTTCAAATATTGTTCGGTGAAGTGGGAACATGACTGCAAACCATTAAAGGAGGGGGTGCTGGTATGAAAAGCCTGGTCCATTTCAATACAACGCTGTTAGGTAAATGGTTGTGGAGATTTAAAGGGAGGAGGATAGACTATGGAGGAAAGTGGTGGTGGCTAGAGTTGGGTTCTCTCGGTTTGGGTGGGGTCCCAAGGTCGGGAAGTATGTGCATGGGGTTGGGTTATGGAAGTATATAGCACTGGATTGGAGGGATTTTTCTCTATACACAGTGTTTTAGCCTGGGAGGGTGGATAAAATTCGGTTCTGGAGAGACATATGGGTGAAGGAAGGATCATTGGAGATGCTATTTTTGAAGATTTTTTGTCTTGGCATAGATAGGGAGGGGACGGTGGTTGATCCCGTGTTGTGGGTAGGTGTAGAGTGGTGTGGAACCCAAAGTTCAGGAGGAGATAGCGAGATTGGGAACTCGAAAAGGCAGACACCTTCTTTCGTTGGTTAGGTAGGACGACAGTGTCTTCAGCGGGGGAAAATGCCTTGAGTTGGGGGAAGGGTAGGGAGGGTTTGTTCCCAGTCAAGAGCTACTACTATGAGCTGATGGGATCGGAGTGTGCATACTTCTCGTGGAAGTAAGTATGGAAGGTGAAGGTGCCTTTCTTCAACTTGATTGCTGCGAGACATGCTATCTTGAAAATTAATGGGATGCAGACTAGGGGCATAGGACAGAGAGTCATTGTTGTCTTTTCAAGGAGGATGAGGTAATGACTGGCCATTTACTTCTTCACTATTAGGTGACAAAGGGGTTGTAGGATATTTTCTTCTCCTTTAGTCGGGTTAGTTGGGATACGTCTCAGTTTATGAGGGGGGTGTTGGCATCTTGGAAGAACCCTCGTGGTTGGAAGGGGGTTAGGAAGGTGTGGAGGGTGGTTTCTTATTGCTTATTTTGGATGATTTAGCATGAGAGGAACCAAAGGTGCTTCGAAGGGAATTAATTAACTCCCCCGAGACTTTGTTACACCTTTTTTATTACGCTTCTTCTCTGGTGTGGGGGGCATCATTCCACGTTAGCTTCCTTGTTCATAGGTTTTGTGGATGAGCTTAAGGGAATCCTTTAGGGTTTTCACTTGAGGAGGAGTGGTGGGAGTGCCTTGTCTTTGTTTTATCTTTTATTTTTGTTTTGGTATACCTCTGTCGATTTGCTAATGAAATATCTACTCTTTAAAAAAAATATGTCACAAATTCTAACACCCTTAAATATCATGACATGACAAACATTTCTAAAGTCATTTAAAAAATATTAAATAAGTTCAGATCATGCACTGGGAAAGGCATTATATATTTCTAAATATATGAACAGTTCAAAAGTTTCAATTTATTATAATCAATGCATGCCTAGTTTCTTTTTTAAAGAAATAGCTTCATGTGTATATATCAATGTACTAAATATGAATATAAGACTCTGCAATTCCAATCTTCACACTGGCTATAAATCTTTGTGAAACTCAATGGGAATATAATCTTCACCAAAAGTGAGAGACATTATCCTATTTGCCACAAAATTAGTTTATATAGACACAAAATCAAGCATTTATAGCTCACAATTCTCAATATATACATCAATAATAGTGATAACAACACACACACACACACATATATATATATACTAGCGAAATGCCCGTGCCTGAAGGCAAGGTGAAAATTTCCAAAGTACATAATCACGAAATGGCAAAAATTTCCAAAGTACGTAATCGTAAAACGACACAAATTTGGAAAGTACGTAATCAAGAATAGTCCATTTTGGACCTTTGTTTATAAGACTATCCACCATGTTTAAGAAATAAAAAATTAATATAACAAAACAAATAGTCCGTTTTGGACCTCGTATAAGCAACACAATCCAAATATACTCAATTACATAGAATCAGGGTAAAGTATTAATTTTTTTTTTAGAAAAAATTGGGAATAGTCTCCTTTGTTTATTGGACTATCCACCCCTCTTAAGGGATAACAATCAACTCAACAATATTTAAACAGTCTAAATTCATGTAACTAATACTTCATCTTGGCCTTCACAATATCCCCTTCCAACATATTTAACCGTTCTTCCAGACTTATAATTTTCCGCGTCCTTCCACTCGTTTTTCTTTAATTATTGAGTTCTTTAGCCCTCCATTTGAACCAAAAGTCAAAAGTAAGGACTTAAAAAAATTAAATGCATGAGAAAAAAAATCAAAGTGAAAGGATTCCCTTGATTCATAGAAGTAAAAGAGTTAAAATAAAAACTTAACTCCTAAATAAGTAAATAGGAATCAAAGTAAATACTTTCAAAGTAAAGGCACGATATATTGACTAAAAAACTGTGTAATTTCAAAAGAAAAGTTGGTTGAGAAAGAATTGGGGGAGGAGTATCTTAGGGGAATTAAAATTCAGGATATTGGGTTCTGCATTTGATTGTTCTAGCCGGACTTGTTGGAAGTTGAATTTGGGCACTTAGGCTAACCTTATGCTGATGCTTGATGTTGAAATCAAGTAAAACAGTGAGGAGATTTGTAAAGGTGCCTATGTGCATAACTTCTATTGGATTATCAAACTATAATTTTGGGTGCTCATTTATACAATGATTTTCTTTTCATATCCAATTCATGTTGTTGCCCTTTTAGTTTTCTAGAAATGTTGTTTAGCCTCAAATTATGTTCTGAAAGCTCACAATAGGAGAAGGATCAACCTTTGTTGAAAAACATCTTGAGGTGTGTTGTATGAAAGGTTGTAAATATGCATGCATATATAAGTCACAATTCTATTCTCATATAAATGTTGCATTCTAGCTTATTCATTGAATATAAATGTTGCACAAATCATATTTGAAACTGCACAAAAAATTATGGGAGGAAGTTACAATTGGGTATTGTTTGTTAGTTGCACAGTTATGCAACCCTTCTTTCCTTTGAAATTTGACAATTTCTACTAAATTTATGCAGAAATAATTTATTTTCTGTGCAAAAAAAATGTTGACATGTGCCTAAGGTTATTTGTAAATCCAATGTTGAACAACTTAAATAGATACTCACTTGAAAAAGTACGATCCAATAACTAGAGTAATTAAAATCTTCAATTTGAATAAATTCAGTCCAGGTTTTAAAGTTATAAAAACACCACAAACTCATACTTGGATATTATTAGTATACTGGCATTTGACATTATTTTGGAAAATCAGATTCCATGATGTTTAGTAGAAGTTCAATTAGTAAAATTTCATACTCGAGACCCAATGAAAGTCGATAAATAAATTTTATGTCGAAAAGTAGTACCTTAGGCTGCTGCACAGATTTAGGTGGAGAAATGGGCTAATGTGGCTCGCAACAATACATGTCACCTACTGCACAGATTTATGCATAGATTATGGTTGAATCAACATTGGCATGTGAAGCAACTGCGGTGTTCGAGGTGTGCAATGTTGTATAGTCTTTTGCACTCGGGAATACTATGATAGAAAGCAACAACTCACTGCATAGTATCAGATATCAGAAGCTTAATTGATACATGGGACATTAACATGTCATGGGCTAGAAGGTCTTCTAACAAAGAAGACCATTAGCTTGCATCTAAGAGGAGTTTTTCCTATGGGGCAGTGTTTTCAATGCATTAAGTTCTAGGGATTTTCAGTCGATTATTGTATCTGAGTTTTGTTAGGGATGTTCCCTTTGTTTTCATAAAAATAAAATAAAAAGTACATTCATTATCTTATTGGAAATCCCATACCAAAACTCAATCTGTGTTTACTTTAACTAAATCTATTTTAACAATGGACAATTTTATTCATCAAATTATTACTTTTAGTCATCAAATAAACAAACATAGTCTCAGCAAAATTTAACAACGGTGAAAGAGGCTTTTTCTTTGATAAGTTTAGATGATAGATCAATAATGTATTTTTCTAGACCCACTAACACATCCACCTCATAATGGAATTTTTTAACATTTGATTTGGTTTTCTCACTTGCCATTGATGACGCTGCCTATGTAGTGAACATCAATATTAGCAAAAAAATTTATGTATATCATAAAGTGAAATCTATTCCAATAGAAACACGTAATAATCTGATCAAAATAAAAAAGAGAACTTAATATATGGTAGAGAAAAGATAAGAAACAAAAAAATCTTTCACCATCTACTATATACTTCATAGTCTGCTAAATAATGAAATTAGTAATGGACATTAAATGTTCTTTTATATAGCTGGACACTAAATGATGAAATTATAAAGGGATGAAAATTAAAGGTATAGTTTAACAAAAAAGAACTGGAAATTAAATGTTCTTTTATAGAGCCGAAAAACAATAAAAATCCTAAAAATTAAAAATAAGAATGGTTTGAACTTTCTAAAGCCCCCAATCTATAACCCCAAATAATTTTTAATAACAGAAATAGATATTATTTTGAAACATTAATTCATTTTTTGTGCTAAAATTAAATCTAAGAACACCACATACCAAATTAAAGGTGAGACAGTTGATTACTTGCCGAACAATTACGTCGCACTGCGATCTTAAACCTGCGAATGCAAACATTCAAAGATCAAAACCTTTATCTCAAAAAACCCAAATCAAAACAAAAGATCATCATATGAATGAAAAACCATATACATCAAGCTATGGTTTAGCCCCTGTAAATAACAAATCTCAGTATACCCGATGGTATTGAAATACACAAAAATAAATTTACAAGAGCAAAACCGAGAGTATACATGAGGGTGGTGATGAATAAAAACTTGGTAAAAACGTCTGCAATACATAAATCAAGAAACTATGTCAAAATAACACATTTTTTAATATCAAACCCAAACTACCAAATTTAAAATCAATGCCTAAAAGTCTTAACAAAGAAACAAATTAGAGAGTTTACCTTAAAGATCGGAGATTCCAAAGTAAAAGTAGGTCAAAAGCCGTTAGCTTGGAACAAATAACCATAAACTTGTAACCAAAATCCCCAAAGTTTTGAAGTCATCGATGGATAGGGTGAGCGTGGGTGAGAAATGAGAGAAGGGGAGATGTCAGATAGGGATGGTGTGTGTAAGAATATTAAAGTGGTCTATCAGAAATAGAGGATGTTACCAAAATACTCGTATATTTGAATTAAAGTGAAAGTTTGTAAGGATAAAAGGGGGGGGGGGGGGGGGATCAAAGAATAAATGGGTAAGTTTGTAAAAGAAAAAGAGGTAACAATATAAAAATCTCAAAATTTTCCATGTCATAATCTTCAAATTATGACGTGGCACAATATCAAACAATTACATAGTAGTTGATGGATTAATTTCGACCATTGATATTTAGGAATAGTAAAACACCCTCCTCTGATATTATATATATATATATATATATATATACCTCCTAGCAACATATCTATGAAAATTTATTTTTTTAAATAGTAATTTTTTTTTTACCGAATTATGTGCACACGATCTCCATAATGAGGAAATCATCTACAAAAATAATCATAAAAATTAAACCCGAAAATGGGTGAAATAAAAATTGAGTATATATGAGTATTTTCATTCTTTCAAGTTTTTCCATCATCCCATTCACTTTCGAGTTGAATTTTTTGATGATTTTTTTGTAAATGACTTCCTTAGTATGTATATCATATCTACCAAGTTTGGTTGAAAAATAAATATTTTTACTATTTAAAAAAAATGGGTATGTTTATTAGTATGTTAAGTGAGGTATGTTGGAGAGCATGGTTATGTGTATATATATTATGAAATTATCATTGGGTTAACATTTTACACTTGAAATTTTAAATAAAGAATGCACTCTTTAACAAAAAAAACAAGTGCATCATATAAAACCCTTATTGACCATCAATCTCAAGATAGGTTGCAAAAGATGCAGCAAAAAGCCAATTGTTCTGTCACTATATATGTTTACTGTTATGTCTACTATTCAATTAAAACAATAGTATAAAATTAAGAATAATAATAATTACAGTATTAAAACGTAATTACAAAAAATTAAGAACCACTTATTTGATATTGCAGAATTAAATAAATACATAAAGAATTTCAAGCCCTGAGTAATACCACAGTGTTATTGAGACAAATTTAATTTCCCTCCATAGCACTTAGGATCTGAATTAATGTCTCCCAAGATAGAACGAAATTATCGAATCAATACAGGAAGCACAACAATGTAATGATTATGCGGAACTCAATTTCTATGTCTTTTACTCAACCATGAACAAGAATTATGGACTGTAGGAACAATTTAGGAGAGGAAATGAACTGAATTTCGGAGTCTCATATTTTTGGATTTTTCATTAGTTAATAAATGGAGGGAAACATCTGAATATATAGCAGTGAAGAGGTGACTGTTCAGAAAAACTATAAATAGTTAATTCCATTTAACTGTTGGCAATAACTGTTAAAAAGTTTTTTTATAATTAATTTTATAATTAATAAATTAAATTAATGCTCAGAAAGTTAATTAAATTTGGCCCAAAAACTATGAGATTTTTATAAGTCTAAGCCCAAGCCCGAGCCGAGCCGACCCGGCCGAACAGACGGCACGCGTGCGCACGTGTGGGCTTTTGGCCCAAGCCCAATACATGCATAGTGTAGGACATATCCCCTTCAAAGAGTTAGGATACCCTAATGCATCCAAGCCTTGGTCCATCATTTGGGTTTTATTAACTCATAAATTTTCCACTACTCTTCCAAAGTGGGACAAAAGTTAAAATATACCCAATTCGTAAACTTTCATTGCTTTATGAGTCACTTTGTGAAGGAGCGATAGGCCCCCAATTTTTAATATAAAACCATTTTATAATCCAAAAGGAATAATTTCCTTTTTAGATATGCGGAAGAGAAGATGATGGTTCAATAAAAAAAATGCACAAACTTTAATTTCTTTTCAAATTAAAATTAAACCAAGTGAAATAAGATTAAATCCACACAAGCTGATTTTTCACTTAAACCAAATATTACAATTCAAGTCCTAGAAATTTGCCTAACAAGAATAATCCATTTTGCAAATTGGGCCAAACCAAATTTTACCAAAATATATTATCTTTGAATTGAATTAATTTCAATTTCACCCAAAATATATTTTAACACCAAAGAACATAAGTGTGATAATTAAATCAAATTTTATCTTGAATTACCTAAGCATGCATCTACGTGATTTAAGCAAGATAAAATTAAACAATATCACACGACGCGCCGATGTACGAGGAAAACCCAAATGGGAAAAACCTCGCACGGCCCTAGCCACGAATTCACTAAGTATTGTCGTTTTTACAAAGACTCGACACAGGAGGACTTACACAAACTGACTTGAGTCCGTTCAAGCCTTGACGCGCTCCTTGGTCTTCAACCTCCGCCTAGTGTATAACCGTTGACTCCTCCACAGTATCGAAGTCCATCGATGGGGATATGGTCACCATCAACCCACACGCAAAGCCTTTCTTAGAGTGAGAACACCGCAATAAACTTTTCTCCTTTTTGGGGTAGAGAAGAACCCAAACTCTCTTCTTGTTGGTGTAGAGAAAACTAGGTGCCAAAATTCTCCAAGCAATGATATATCAATAGGTACTTGGAATAAACTAAACAAAATGGGTGTGTATGTGTTTTTTTTTTATGAGTTTAATCCATAAAAATCAAACACAAAACATGGAACTTTTTCTTAAAAGTTTTGCTCTCAAAAGACTCTTAGAATGTGAAAAAATTTTCTTAGAAAATGTCTTTCCCGTACTATGTAAAGGTGGTGAATGTTAGTGGGAAAAGTGGGAAGTTATAAAAAACTGTCAAAAAAGTGCTCGAAACTGAAATTTCGTTAGAAGTTCGTTCGAACGAGTTTGAATTTCGTCCGAACGAAACTTCTAACGAGAAAACAGAAACAATTTCTTAATCTCGTTAGAAGTTTGTTCAAACGAGGTCATTCGAACGACCTTTCTAATAAAATTACAGGCCGTGATTCTAGATAATTTCGATACGAACGCGTGGCTGTCAGTTTCGTGTTGTTCTGATTTTTTTTGGATTTGATATGATTTTTCTACTGAAAGGTGTTCGAGAACAAAATCTTTAAAACTATGAATTAAAAAAAAATAACAGAAAAATACTAACACCCAAAATAAATTTCCAAGCTCCTATATATATATTAATGCATTCATACCTTTAGGAGACATTGGAATCCACGTGTTGATGACGTGAAACTTGGCACAAAAATCGGCAATGATGTTCTCTTGAAAAGTAATGCCGCAACGTCTTCAACTTTCACTTGTCATAGGCTTGAAGGATACACTTGAACAATATCCTATGACTTAAATGTTTTTGTCCGGAATTGAGCCAACACTACATTAAGACTCAATCGGAGACTTGTGTCCTTACAAATCTCCCCCTTTGGCTATTCCACGACAAAAACCAAACAAAAATCCTAAAGGTCCGTCAAGCTCTCTAGATTCAAAAACACTGTCCCACCCAAAATAAAAATACAATGCTTGACTCAAACAACCCAAGGATCAATATCTTTGTCGATGTTGAATGTTGCCATTTTGAAGTATTCCTGCACACTTAAGCAAACTATCAAACGCATATGGAATATCAAAATATTAAATGCAATTAAATAATTAATCCCCCTAAATTAATTCTCCCCTTTATCAAACAAATGACATACTTAGAAATACGTCTCCCCCTAAGATAAATCTCCCCCAAACTAAGATACGATAATAATAGGATTAGATACCGTTTCTCCCCCTATCATTCTCCCCCTTTTTGTTCAGGAATAGACAAAGGCTAAAGAATAAAAAAAGTAACTTATCTCCCCCAAATAAAGCATATACACCCTCTAAACTAAGCAATGGATAAAATAATGGGATAACAAGCTAAAACATGTAATTTGTGCATATAGTGATGAGAAAGTTAAAGCATATGGTCAACAAAAATTCAACTAATCCAAAAAATAACATCGGATACCAACTAGGATGCAATAAAATGATACCAATATGATATCTAAATTATTATGCATGTGATATCAACAAAGAATGAAATAAGATGGATACCAAGTATGAATTAAAGCATATATGGATTAGACATCAAAGCAAAGACTAAACAAAAATATAAAATATATGTATACATAATATATATCAAAGAGACTCATGTACACATATATAAACACGCAAATGACACACACAAAATATAATAGGAGTCTTTCACACTCGTATGGCAAAAATATGTCATATGGAAACGGAAGTGTTGGGGTGTGAACTAGTAACGATTAAATTTAGACCCAATCACTTAAAACATGTTCACGGAGTTCTCAATTGATTGCAGACTTCAATCACATTTGAATATAACCTCATCTGATAATATAAATTGAACTCAATGAACAAACATACACAATGCATACAAGCCTAGCATATTGATGATTCTACAAACCAATAGAGTCATGACATGAGATACGCAACTAGGATAAATGGACATTGTGTAAACCGTTGATATACCATACAATCTCCCTCAATAAGCATTTATATTGATTTTGAATGACTATATCAATCAAACATAGGCATTGGCAATTATTTTTCTTTTTAATGCCATATTTTCTGTTTTTAGGCCTTTGGACCACGTATTTCTTTTAGGTCCAAACAAACGGTGGATTACTATTCGCAAAGGATAATAAATCCTTTCGGAGCCCTTCCCCGTGCACATTTATATTTATCATTTTTTATTTTTTACACAAATCTCACATGCAACGGATTATGACATGCACTAGTCCTCCTAGGTTACAAATATGTAGATGAAAAGATTGGTAAGAGAACACCTCATAAAACTCAAATATACATATGAAGTTAAAATTTCAAAAGAGCTCGTGCATGTGTGAATAGAGGCATATAAAAATAGAATCCATTTAATCAACACAAAATCCAACTACTCCATGTAAGGACGGTAAAGAACATAATAAGGATTGACAATCTAAACCAAAAGTTCTAGCCACATGAGAGCGTAAAAGATGGGATTCAAACACAAGTGTATGCCACATAAAGTGTGTCAAACTAAAATACACACAAAATAAAATAATTTTGAGCTTTTGAAACTTTTAACCAAAAATAAAAAAATATATACTCAAAAGATAAACAAAAATCATTTGAATTTTTCATTAAGCTTAAATAACCAAGAGATAAAATCCAAATGATAAACAAAAATCTTTTTGTATTTTTCATTTAATGCAAACAAAATGAAGGAAATATAATGCAAAAGATAAACAAAAATCATAATTCTAGCTTGTGATAAGCAATGCGCATACACTAGAAAATGATTAAACAAGCATACATTTAGCATGTGAATATAGCATGAAGTACAAAAGATAAAGTATGCAAACACTAAAACATTCATCCTTTAGATTTAGCAAGGGAGGAAGCATGTGAAAGTAAATGAGAATCAAAAGCCCCATTTTGAAAGGCAATTAAGTCGGATTTCCTAACCCAAATTAGTGAAGAATGACTATCTTGGGGTGTAGGAATTTAAACTACCTTGGTTGCTTTATGTTGGGATTTTCTAGGAATACATTTAATATCAAAGCAAAATTTCCTAAGATGACCTTTTCGACCACAATGTGTACAAGTAAAAACATGCCGAAAAGATTTACCTAAGGAGCGATCTCTAAAGACTTTCCTAGTAGATTCTCCTAAAACATTGGTTTTGGCGTTATGAGTAAATTCATTACAAGTATTGAAGCCTAAACCACAAGTGTCATTTTTAATTTGGACCGTTCCTAATATTTTATCTAATTTTTCCGAACGACACTCCAAATCAAATTTGACATTACTAGAGTCTTTTAATTTATTTTGTAATTTTAAAATGTTAGACTCTAATAAAACATTTCTCTCTTCAAAAGCAAGAAGCTCCTTTTTCAAGGATTCCATTAAACCCCTAAGTCTATCTCTCTAACCTTCTATATATTCAAGCTTCTCTATAAGAGATTTCTCTCGTGTCCTAAGATCTTCAACCAACATGCTATTATTAACGACCTTGACACGTTCTTTCAAACTAGCTTCTAACTTCAAATTAGCTCTTTTCAATTTAATAGATTATTTATAAAGTTCTTGAAAAGGATTTTGAAGTTCACTCACATTAACCTCTTCTTCATTTTCACTCTCTCTTTCTTCTCCACTCTCACTATCATAAAAAACAAGGGAATCAAAAACTTTGACCTCGGAAGTGTCATGTGTTAAAGTTTCATCAATCGATGAGTTCTCACTATCACTCACATGACTAGCCATAAAAGACACAAAGTTGGGCTTAGTGGGGGATTCGGGTCCCTCTTCCTTATCACTATCACTAAGGGTCGCATTATATGAAAAGGGTCACTTACCCTCTTTGCTTAGTTTAGTGGGGCACTCAAAAGCCCTATGGCCATAACACTCACAACCAAAACACCTATTTGACTCGTCCCTATTTAAATTTTCTTTAGAAATTTTAGGGATCCTTTCGGGTTTGTCATGCTTAGAAGTTTCAAATTTCTTAAAATCATTTTTAAATTTACCTTTGTTAAATTTAAGAAATTTTTGAAATTTCTTAGCAAACAAGGCCATATCTTCCGAGTCACTATCACTCTCGTTCTCTACTACTTGTTTGACCTCTTTTCGGGCTTTTAAAGCAACGCCCTTTTCAATTTTCTTTTCAGTTTTAGAGGGAAACATGTCTAGTTCATAGGTTTGTAAATCAGCTACGAGCTCTTCTAATTTCATAGAGGCTAAAGTTGGTAAAGAATTTAAAACGGTCACTTTTGGAATAAATCTATCGGGTAGGTACCTTAGAATTTTCTTTACTACTCGATTGTCGAGTATTTTCTCTCCCAAGTTAAAAGATGAATTAACAATATCAGAAAGTCTTGCATAAAATTCATCAAAAGTTTCTTTTTCATTCATTTTGATAGTTTCAAATTGAGTGGTGAGGTTTTGAAGTTTCGAAGCTTTAACGACACTAATACCTTCATGAATGAGTTGAAAAATATGCCACACTTCTTTAGCGGTCTCACAAGTCATAATGCGTCGGAATTCATCCGGTGTGACAGCGCTAAATAAGGCATTTAAACCTCAGGAATTAAAGTTAGAAAGTTTAAATTCACCCTCACTCCATCTATCAGCGAGTTTGGGAACACGCTCATTATCTACTAAATGAGTAGGTGGGGACCACCCGTTAACAACAAACATCCAAACTCTCTCGTCGATAGATTTTAGTGCCGATTTCATTCGCGCTTTCCAATAGGCGTAGTTTGAACCATCGAAAATAGGAAATTTTGAAAATGGGGAAAATTCCATTTTAGCCAAAAATTATTTAGAGGATCTTTAATGAAATAATTTATCGCTTTGGCTCTGATACCAATTTGAAGGAGCGATAGGCCCCCAATTTTTAATTTAAAACCTTTTTATACTCTAAAAGAAATAATTTTCTTTTTAGATATGCGGAAGCGAAGATGATGGTCCAATATAAAAAATTCACAAACTTTAATTTCTTTTCAAATTAAAATTAAACCAAGTGAAATAAGATTAAATCCACACAAGTTGATTTTTCACATAAACCAAATATTTCAATTCAAGTCCTAGAAATTTGCCTAACAAGAATAATCCATTTTGCAAATTGGGCCAAACCAAATTTTACCAAAATATATTATCTTTGAATTGAATTAATTTCAATTTCACCCAAATATATTTTAACACCAAAGAGCATAAGTGTGATAATTAAATCAAATTTTATCTTGAATTACCTAAGCATGCATCTATGTGATTTAAGCAAGATAAAATTAAACAATATCACACGACGCACCGATGTACGAGGAAAACCCAAATGGGAAAAACCTCGCACGACCCTAGCCATGAATTCACTAAGTATAGTAGTTTTTACAAAGACTCGACACAAGAGGACTTACACAAAATGACTTGAGTCCATCCGAGCCTTGACGCGCTCCTTGGTCTTCAACCTCCGCCTAGTGTATGACCGTGGACTCCTCCACAATCTCGAACTCCATCAATGGGGATATGATCACCGTCAACCCACACGTGAAGCCTTTCTTCGACTGAGAACACCACAATAAACTTTTCTCCTTTTTGGGGTAGAGAAGAACCCAAACTCTCTTCTTATTGGTGTAGAGAAAACTAGGTGCCAAAACTCTCCAAACAATGATATATCAATAGGTACTTGGAATAAACTAAACAAAATGGGTGTGTATGTGTTTTTTTGATGAGTTTAATCCATAAAAATCAAACACAAAACATGGAACTTTTTCTTAAAAGTTTTGCTCTCAAAAGACTCTTAGAATGTGAAAAAGTTTTCTTAGAAAATGTGTTTCCCGTACTATGTAAAGGTGGTGAAAGTTAGTGGGCAAAGTGGGAAGTTATAAAAAAACTGTCAAAAAACTGCTCGGAACTGAAATTTCGTTAGAAGTTCGTTCGAACGAGTTTGAATTTCGTTCGAACGAAACTTCAAACGAGAAAACAGAAACAATTTCGGAATCTCGTTAGATGTTTGATTGAACGAGGTCATTCAAATGACTTTTCTAACGAGATTACAGGTCATGATTCTAAATAATTTCGATACGAACGCATGGCCTCCAGTTTCGTGTTGTTCTGATTTTTTTTGGATTTGATATGATTTTTCTACTGAAAGGTGTTCGAGAACAAAATCTTTAAAACTATGAACTCAAAAAAAATAACAGAAAAATACTAACACCCAAAATAAATTTCCATGCTCCTATATATATATTAATGCCTTCATACCTTTAGGAGACATTGGAATCCACATGTTGTTGACGTGAAACTTGGCACAAAAATTGGCAATGATGTTCTCTTGAAAAGTAATGCCACAACGTCTTCAACTTTTACTTGTCATAGGCTTGAAGGATACACTTGAACAATATCCTATGACTTAAATGTTTTTATTCGGAATTGAGCCAACACTACATTAAGACTCAATCAGAGACTTCTGTCCTTACACTTTGGGGACATATTATCATTCATAACTTAATGGAATTGGACATATGAATATACTTTGTTAATCTCCTTGCAGAGGAGAACACGTTCATATACAGTTCCATAATTATTGTGGTGTGGGTCCCATCTAAATTTGATCTCAAAGTTGCTCAAAATACAGTCCATAAAAACTGGACAACTTTATGTCCAATTCCAATTCCAATTTTTCTAACAATCGCCCACATGAATGATATATCGCTATAAATAAAAACAGATGCACATGCAGACACATGTTTACTCAACCATGAATCAGACTCATGAAATACAGGAATAATGGAATGATTCTGGCGAACTCAATTTCTATGTCTTTTACTCAAATGCGCACACGGGTTTACTCAACAAAAAGCAAATGCAAATGCAAATGCAAATACAGGAATCACAAAAATGTAATGATTCTAGCGAACTCAATTTCTATGTCTTTTACTTAACCATGAATAAGACTTATGAATTACAGGAACTGTTTAGCAAAGGAAATGAACAGAATTTCGGAGTTGCATATTTTTGGATATCATTAGTTAAAAAGTGGAGGGGAAGATTTGAATATATATAAGTGAAGAGGTGACTTTTTAGAACAAAACATTCAACAGTCAATTTCGTTTAACTGTTGGCAATTACTATCAAAACACTATAATAATTAATTTTTAATTAATTAATTAAATTAAAGCCCAACAAGTTAATTAATTAGACATGTGATTCTGGGCGCTTCCAATTGCCGATAAACTATCTCAATGTATACATATTGAGGGCACAGGTTTCGACCAATCCGGAACATCCTCTAAGAAATTTTTAAGCCATTCAGCTTCTTCTCTAATTTTATCTAGTGCATTGAATTCGGATTCCATTGTCGATCTAGCAATGCACGTTTGTTTTGAGGATTTACAAGATATGGTTGAACCTCCAAGGGTAAACACATACCCACTCTTAGACTTGGAGTCTTTTCTATCGAATATTGAATTTGCATCGCAATGTACTTCAAGAACAGCTAGATACTTTGAGTAGTGCAGTCCATAGTTTTGAGTATATTTTAAATGACCCAAAAATCTCAATATAGCCTTCCAATGATCTCTTCCTGGATTACTCATAAATCGACTTAGCTTACTTATTGAGTATGCTATGTTCGGTCGTGTATAGTTCATGATATACATTAAGGTGTCGATAATACAAGAGTGCTCTAGTTGAGATATTCTTTCACCATTATTTCTTGCTAGATGTAAATTTACATTTACAGGTGTCTTGGTAGGACTGATATCATACTTCTTGAAATTTTCTAGTACTTTCTCTATGTAATGAGATTGAGATAATATAATTTCATCTGATGTTTTAGAAATTTAAATTCCTAATATAACATTGGCGATACCCAAATATTTAATGTCAAATCAACTACTCAACATTTGTTTTATAGTTTTAAAAATTTCCAGGTTACTACCCGCGATAATCATATCATCAACGTAGAGGTATGCAATGACATATCCATTTTGAATGTACTTAAAGTAAACACATTTATCGCATTCATTAATTTTGAAACCATTTGATAACATTGAATTATCAAATTTTTATGCCATTTCTTAGGTGCTTATTTTAATACGTAAAGTGATTTAACAAGCTTACATACGTTTCCTTCTTGTCCAGGAGGCTTAAACCCTTCAGGTTTCTCCATATAAATTTCCTCGTCTAGTTCACCATTTAAGAATGAGGTTTTTACATCCATTTGAGGTATTTAAAGTCCATTAATAGTAGTTATTGCTATTAACATTCGAATGGACATAATTCTTATTACATGTGAATATGTGTCGAAATAATCCAGCCCTTCCTTTTTTCTATAGCCTTTAGCTACAAGTCTAGCTTTATATTTTTCAATTGATCCATCGGCCTTCAATTTCTTTTTGAAGATCCCTTTATAACCAAACGGTTTTGAACCTAGTGAAAGATCCACTAGTTACCACATGTGATTTTACAAAATGGATTCAATTTCTCTATTAATTACTTATTTCCAATTAGAAGCACCGGGTAAGGATATTGCTTATTTATACGATTGAGGTTCATTTTCTAGCAAATATGTTAGAACATTAGGACCGAAGGAAATTGAGGTTCTTGCTCTTTTACTACGTCTTGGTTCATTCACTATTGACATGTGATCAGTAGATTTATGAGTACCACTTGTAGTAGCTTCATTTGTTCTTTTAGATGAACAAGATTCTCGGGTCATGTTATACAAAAATTCATTTAAATAAAATAAAGTGTCCCTCTATTCAATGATCGTATTTAAAAGAATATCCTAAATCTCAGATTTACAAACTAAGAAACGATATGCGCTGCTATTAATAGCATAACCGGTGAACATACAGTCAACGGTATTTGGTTCTATTTTTAACTTTTTAGGTTTAGGAACCATCCCTTTGGCTAAGCACCCCCACACTCGCAAATATTTATAGCAAGTTCTTCGACCTTTTCGTAACTCATAAGGCGTCTTATGATTTTTCTTGTGTGGTACTTTGTTAAGAATATAATTAGCAGATAATAAGGCTTCCCCCTACAAGTTCTATGGAGCTCTTAAACTTATTGACATAGATTTCATCATTTCCTTCAATGTACGGTTTTTGAGTTCAACAATGCCATTTGATTAAGGAGAATAAATAGCGGTGGTTTGATGAATAATTCCATTATCGGAACAAAATTCCTCAAACGGATATTCATATTCACCTCCTCTATCACTCCTAATAGCTTTTATCTTTTTTCTTAATTGATTCTCAACTTCATTATTATATTGTTTAAATGCATTAATAGCCTCATCTTTACTATGTAATAAATATACATAACAATATTTTGTGAAATCGTCTAAAAGTAATAAAATACTTTTTTCACCACTAGTTTGTACAAATTTTAAATCACAAATATCCATGTGAATTAAATCTAGTGGTTCGGTGATCCTTTCAATAGAATGAAAAGGTAATCTAGCTAATTTTGATTCCACACAAATATCATATTTATGATTTTTATCAAAATTAAATTTTGGCAAAAATTTCAAATTAATTCATCCACGCAAGGTATCAAAATTAACATGTCCTAATCTAGCATGCCAAATATTAGATGACTCAATCATATAAGTATAACTATAAATTTCATTCATAGGGGATTCCTTAGGCATCAATGTCATTACATTCATTTTGAAGAGCTCCTCAGACAGGTAGACCTTTCCCCCACACACATCATTTTTGGACAACACAAACTTATCAGAAACAAACACAAGTTTAAACCCATTCTTTCTTAGAAGTTATCCAAAAATCAGATTTTTATGGATGCCAGGCACATGCAGTACATTGTTAAGGCTAAGCTCCTTTCTCGAAGTCATCTTTAGAATAATCTTTCCTTGTCCCAAAACTTTAGAACTTGAAGTGTTCCCCATAAATAGGGTCTCCTCATTTTCCAAAGCCTTATTAGTAGTAAACATCCATTTGTTTGTACATATGTGGCGTGTAGCCTCAGTGTCCACCCACCATTCTTTGGTATTTCCAACCAAATTACAATCAGAGACGACAGCAAAAAGATTTATTTATGTGATACCATAGTAAATGTTCTCACCCTCCATCACATTTTCTTGAGCCTTATTGTTTTTAGCGTTCTTTGGTTTGCGACACTCGCTTGAGCGGTGTCCTGGTTTGCCGCAATTATAGCATTTGCCTTTTAACTTCTTTCTTTGCTTATGTGTTCCTTCCCCATCACGCTTACATTTGGATTTACGAGCTTCAACCACATAAGCCTTGGACTCCATGATGTTCTTCCCACTTTTCTTTTGAGATTCACAGTTGTCTTCTTTAATACGCAGTCGAACTACCATTTCTTCAACATTCATCTCCTTGTGTTTGTGCTTGAGATAATTTTTGAACAAATTCCAAGATGGAGGCAATTTTTCAATTATCGCCGCCACTTGAAAAGTGTCACCAATTGATATTCCTTCATCATGAATGTCATGAAGAATAACCCGAAGTTCTTAAACTTGTGCAATAATTGCCTTGGAGTCAACCATTTTGAAGTGTAGAAAACGGCCAACGTTGAATTTCTTCATACCCGCATCTTCAGTTTTGTACTTCTTCTCCAAAGAATTCCATAATTCTTTTGAGGTTTTAATAGTGTTGTACACTTGATAAAACTTCTTGTCCAAGTACATCAGGATGTAGTTACGACACACATAATCAGAATGTTTCCATGCTTCAACAGCGGGAACTTTTTCAGTTTCATCTCCTTTTTGCAAATGGGGACAATCCTTATAAACGAACCTTGTCAATTGGAAGGTTGTGAGATAAAAGTACATCTGTCCTTGCCATCACTTGAAATTGGCTCTGATTTTTTTTTCGGTTTCTCCCTATGTAGCATGTTCATGGGGGCAGCAATTGTCGCATGTGTCACATTCACGGTTGGTGGAACTGTGTTCGTACTTTGTGATTCCATTTCTGTTACAAAAATAGAATTTTTATTAATGACATTATTCATTTGTAATGAATTTATAAAAACAGAATACACAATTATGTACACCAATTTCCTAAAATATAATTAATATTATACGAATTCTAACAAGAATTCTAAATAATATAAAACGTAATTAAAGTAAAATATTCTACACAATATTCTTAATTCTATATCACAAAATTAAAGAAAACATTAAACACTAGTTTATACTTGTCTACGTTAAAAAGAAAAAAAACTCTGTCAAACTATTTCTAAAATTAAATAAAAAATTCCGTACAAAACAAAATTAAAATTTTAAATTAAAAATACTATACAAACGGATTTACCAAAAAAATTTACAAATAAATTTTTTATTCTCTGAAACATAATACTATAAACAATGTAGAAAATCAATTTTCTCTAACACCAATTGTTTTATTAAATTTTTGTAATAAAATAATAATTTATCAATTTTCCTTTAAAAGAAATTTATATTACACCAATAAATTTTTTTGATGCAAAAATATTTTGTACTCATTATAAATAGTAGTAAAAAAATTTAATTTGTCTTAAGATTGTTATGTTTACTATTTAATTAAAACAATAACACATAATTAATAAAAATAAGAATAATTACAGAATTAAACCGTAATTACAGAAAATTGATAAAAACTTACTTGATATTACAGAATTAAATATATACTGATAGAATTCCGAGCCCTTTGTAATACCACACTGTCCTTAAGACAAATTTAATTGCCCTTCATATTGCTTAGGGTCTGAATTAATGTCTCCCAAGATAGAATGGAATTTTCGAATCAATACAGGAAGCACAACAATGTAATGATTTTGGCAAACTTAATTTCTATGTCTTGTACTCAACCATGAACACGACTTATGAAATGCAGGAATAGTTTAGGAGAGGAGATGAACAGAAATTCGGAGTTTCATATTTTTGAATTTTCCATTAGTTAAAAAATGGAGGGGAACATCTGAATATGTAGCAATGAAGAGGTGACTGTTTAGAAAAAAAAACTGTCAATAGTTTATTTCATTTAACTATTGGCAATAACTGTCAAAAAGTTTTTTTGTTAATTAATTTTGTAATTAATAAATTAAATTAAAGTCCAGAAAGTTAATTAAATTTGGCCCAAAAACTTATGAGATTTTTATAAGTCCAAGTCCAAGCCCGAGCTGAGTCGACCGGCCAGACAGACGGCGGGCATGCGCGCATGCGTTCTTTTGGCCCAAGATCAACACATGCATAGTGTAGGCCATATCCCCTTCAAAGAGTTGGGATATCCTAAGAAATCCAAGCCTTAGTCCATCATTTGGGTTTTATTAACTCATCAATTTTCCACTACTCTTCCAGAGGGGGACAAGAGTTAAAACATACCCAAGTCATTAACTTTCATTGCTTTATGAGTTACTTTGGGGACATATTTATCATTCATAACTTAATGGAATTGGATATATGAATATACATCGTTAATCTCCTTGTAGAGGAGAACACATTCATATACAGTCCTAAAATTATCGTGGTGTTGGTCTCATCTAAATTTGAGCTCAAAGTTGCACAAAATATGGTCCATAAAATCTCGACAACTTTATGTTCAAGTCCAATTTTTCCAACAATTGCCCACATGAATGATATATCGCTATAAATAAAAACAGATGCAAATTCAGACACAAGTTAAGTAAAACGGAAGATTTATTTCATCGGGAGAAGTAGCCTAGTGGCCTTGAAATTTCCTTAGTGATATACCCTCGGATTTACTTGGTTAATCAATAGACTTCACGTCCATGAACCGTCAACCATTTCTATAAACCTAGACAAAAACATTCACACAATAATTATTCAACACAGTTAGTTCTCATGTTTGTATTCATTTTAGCCATGAGCACCACTTGGTTTCATGAGTATTTTTGAGAATTTACCTTTCATTATTCTCATAGAATTGGCCCCCTTCTTACTCACGTAGGTGAATGATTACGCTCAAATTCTTCCGAATGTATCCCCTTATTTTGGGACTTTTATCATCTCGAGTAATGCAAAATGAGTTGAATTATCGCATTTCGTGCTACTGACTCCTTCTAACAAGTACATCTAGTTTTGTGTATTTCTCATGAGTTTGGAGGTATTTAAAGCATTGAGGAAGAAAGAAATTTGAACATCAAAGAAATAAATCAGAGAAGGAAAGTCAAAGGGAAATTTTGTAATTATGCATCTTTAATCCAGAAGTGAGGTGAACTGGAGTGTTGAAGATATTTCAATTACAAGAACATTAGAAGAAATGACACGTTAATCCCAGCTACGGTGAAAAAGTTATGTGCATTTGAATATGAGAAAAATCCAAAAAATATCCCTGTAGGAATTTGGCAGGTGGTCCGGACCGCCTTGGAAAAGGATCCGAACAGGGTACTAAGCAAGTTCTATATGAAAAAGGCAGGCGATCCAGACCAAATGGCTAAAAAGTCCCTGAATGAAAAAAGGGTGCGATCCGGACATTTTATCCAAAAAGGATCCAGACCACCCTTGCCTATGGTTCAATGTTTGAAATAAAGGGGGGATTAGGACCGCCTTGCCCGATGGATCCAGACCTCTTAGGATTTCCTCGAATTTTCTTTTCTTTTTCTTAGATTTTTAAGCAGGTGAATCTCTTGAAAATTTCGTAGCTATTTATGCTAGGTTGTTACACAATAGTAGGAGTTCGATTTTTCTAGGTTGCTAATTAGGAGTAGAGAGTTTTTGTTGTAAAAAACCCTAGTTTTTCCTTAAGATTTTGCTGTAAGGATTTGAATCAAGATTTCTACAATTCAAGTAACATCTTTCCTTTAAGTTTTCAATTACTCATTAGTTTGATTGTTGATTTTATTCTGAAATTATCTTTTCATCTATTTTCTTTAGACTAAATGTTATATTTCTTAAAACCAGGTTTTTCTCTAAGTTAATCATGTCTAGCCAATTTTCTAAGGGTTGGGATGAATGAATCCAACCCGATGTCTTTTAAAAATGTGTAAAATTAATTTTTGAATTAAATAATTTATTCAATCGTGTTGTGTGGTAATCACAACCATTGTAGATCTTTTGATCCTGTTTGCCTTAGGTAACCGAGACGTTTAAGAGTGCAACATGCATGTAGCTACAATGACACTGCTTTGTTCTTATTTTTTATTATATATAATGCGGGCTTGAACCTCAGATATATAATTCTTGAGATTAATAAAGACTGGGTTTTGTCAATTATTTCAATTCGAGATTTCGTTTTAACGGTAGTAAATGTACTAGGGTTGGAGGATTGTATCCTGACCTATATCTCTCACTTGCAATCTTTTCAGTTAAAAGCCCAATTTCATATCTAGTATTAAAAGCATTTCAGTAGTAATCTCTCGATTTAGTAGGTAGATTTTCTCATTACTACTAATTGTAGTTACTTCCCATACCAAATTATATATTATGTTTCGTTTTTAGAGTCGAGTTATGGTTCTCAACCTTTCCGACGTCGTCACGATTTCATCGTCCTATTTCCTTGTGGAGACGATCTCGACTTATAGGGTTTATTACTAATGTGACAGACTTTCACTTGAGCCTATATTAGCAGGAACACTAGATATACATTTGTGGTGGTGTCAAGTTTTTGGTGCCGTTGCCGGGGATCAAGATAGATTGTAGGTTTGATCGAGTTAATCTAAAACTTTGACCAAAAATTCATACAAATTCGGAAAAAGAATCAGAAAAATAAATAAAATACAAAAGATACACAACATTTGTCCTAAGCCTGTTAATGCAAAATCCACACCAAACTCACCAAAGCACTCCTATGCGCATTCACGAAAACTCGATCGTCAAGTACAACCCAGATATCCCACACACGCCTAACCATCCTCAATTTTGGTTTCCAGCTCCTACACCGCCAAACTCAATAGCAAGCTAACCATCTGGTTATACTTCAAGTTACACTCCTAGTGCACCGAGTGAGTATACCGAGTCTCTATGTGAGAGAACCATGTCACAGCACGGTAGCGTAGGCGCGGGGTGAGGGAGAGGCACCTTATCGACCCTTAAGAGAATTCATATACCCTGAGCGGTCAGTCACTCCAGGATGCATTCTGCTCCCATATAATGCAGGGCAATTTCATTTTCGAAATGGAATGATCTAAATACTTCCCACATATAATGGAATTGAATCGAAAAAGTCCTATCTCCACATTCGAGAGTTTAAAGAAGTGTGCGAGACGTTCAGCGATCAAGTATGCACGAAAGATGTGATTCGCCTCAATATTTTCCCATTTTATATCAAGGATAAAGCTAAGACCGGATTATGGTCTTTACCTACTAATTTGATTACGTCATGGAACGAGTTACAATATAAGTTTCTCAATGAGTTCTTCCCTCCACATCGGACAAACTCCATTAAGGCTCAAATTCAAACCTTCCGGAAATTAGAAAATGAGCCATTTGATCAATGGTTTGAATGTTTCAATGAGTTAGTTACTTCATGCCCTCATCATGGACTTGATAAACATCAAATCATTTCATTATTCCATAATGGGATAAACATCAACTCCAAACAACTTGTTGAGACAACTTGTTGAGACAATGTGTGATGGCCCTTTTGTCGAATTAGATGCTACTGATGCTGAAATGCACTTGAGGTATATTGTCGACGCCACTCAAGCATGGGATACATCTGACCCTAGCACTCAGATCGAACTCACCAAGTGGCCACCACCCCATCGACGTCCGGTCTGTTCAACATTGAAAAAGATACCATGATGAACCATCGACTCAATAAAATTGAGAAAGTTATGAGAGGATTAATCGCTATGTGCGTAAGAGAACCAACTGGCCTAATCTACATCCCCATTGAGAAGGTATGTGTTATTTGTGAAGCGGGACACTCAACAAAAGAATGTCTGATGATTCCCACTTACAAAATTATGCTTAATGAGCAGGTGAGTGGTGGAGGAGGATTTAAGGGTAATTTCGGTGCCCCGCACGAAAATTCTTATAATCCTTCATGGAAAAACCACCCATGTTTCAGCTATGGACAACCGCAGGCTGCATTGAATCCAAATTCACAGGTTGCCCTACCTACACCCCCTCCTCAATTTTAGTAAGCACCACCTCCTCCGACTCCATATATAACTCCACCGCGATGGAGTCTCGAGGATATAATACACCAATTTATCAACTCCCAAACTACAACTAATGCTAGATATGAACCCATGTTCGCCGACATAAATGCGAACATTTCAAAGTTGCAATCGGCGTTAAGTATCCAAGAGAAAGGTAAGTTCCTTTTCAAGGGAAAAGACTGCCCAGAGATCAATCATGTGGTAGCGCTACATCCCAGGCACATCCTCAACAATGTAGTGCAATTACCACTATGCATAGTGGGAGAGTAGTTGACCTTTCACCTCTTCCACATGATGATAAAAATGAAAAGGATATTTCACCCGACACGAAAGAGGCCGAAGATGTCTCCAAGAAAAAGAGTAGTAATGATGACACAAGAGAGCCTGAAGTGATGGTGAAACCTCTGAGTGTAGCCCCATATCCTCAAAGGTTGATCCCTCAATCCAAAGAGACCTCCCGGGATGATATCTTAGATGTCCTTAAGCAAGTTAAGTTAAATTAATCTTTCCTCGATGTCATCAAGTAAATTCCAGCTTACGCAAAAGTCATTACCGACTTACTGATAGTAAAGAGGAGGTTAAAGGCAAAGAAGAATGTGTGTCTACCACAGAACATCAACTCCATGTTACTGAGTGAAATTCCACTAAAATATAAAGATACGGGTGCACCCACCATCTCGTGCATCATGGGGAAGAATCGAATAAAAAGAGCGTTAATAGACTTAGGGGTAAATGTTAGCATTATTCCCTATTCAATCTATAAGCAACTTGATTTGGGGGACCTCAAGCCCACAACCATGACCCTCTAACTTGTGGATCGCTCTGTGAAGATACCTCACGGAATTGTTGAGGATGTAATCATTTAAATTGACACTTTCTACTTTTCGATAGATTTTGTCATTTGAGACGAGGAGCCATCCATTCTCTCGAGCAATCATGTTCCCATTATCCTTGGTCGTCCATTCTTAGCTACGGCTAATGCACTCATCAATACTAGGACTGGGCAAATGCAATTAACATTTGGGAACATGACCCTCAAAACTAACATCTTTAATAACGTTAAGAATAAGGGTGATATAAGTGAGCTACGAGAAATGGATCTTATAGAGGGAGCACACGAGCAGGAGAGGTCCCACAAGCGAGAGCCGTTGGGGGTAGGTTTCATAGCACAGAGTGAGAGTGACAAGCCCGATGATAAGAGCAAAGAAGGAGAGGTTTGTGTAGTGACCGCAATTGGAAGAGGGAGCGAGCATGTAGGCGAAAGACGTATGGGAAGATTCGAGGAGAGCGTGAAAGAAGAAGTGAACGTAAGGCAAGAGAGAGAGAGTTAGGAAATATGAGTCTAGAGGATTTTGAAAGAGAATTTGGGCCGATGGATGAGAGCCTCGTTGTTGAAGTTCAATCTCACTTGGACTCATTTAGTTACTTAGAAGAGAGCGAATGGTAAGAAACGATAGATGAATTCCTTTGTTGTAACCATCCACTTATGCCACCCGGGCCATCTGAGTTTTTGGATGTGATAGCGGGGACATCGCAAGTCTCTTCTGATTTGGAGCCCAACCCTGGCATTACAAGGGTAAGACAAATGAACGTTTTATTAGTTCCTCCAGTTTTGACTAAGAGGACCACTCTAAATCGGGACAAGTAAGCTGCACGTATATTGAACACCTTGAGAATCCCATTTGGAACACATATAACGAATCTCAAGGAGACTTCTTCACTCTTGGAAAGGGGCCCAACTTGTTTCGATTGTTGGTTTATAATCCTAGGATGGGAGAAAAAAGGAGAGAATCTAACCCCGTGAGTGGGGTTAGGTAAATTTTAGGAGAGAAAGTTAGGTCATCGCACTCCCTATGCGTATGGGGGTGATTGTTGTGTATAGTAGTTATGTGTCAATTAGGATAGGTAAGGTAGGTTCAATAAATAGGTGTGGATCACATTCAACATGTAGGCAGCACGCATTATGAGCAACCTCAGGGTTCGAAATGAGAATTGAGCGAAATCGGGTTCATGATAGAGTTGTTATCAAGATGGGAGAGCCTTTAGAGTACAGGAGAGGAGTAGAAATCTAGTTAGGGGGAACTCTACTGCATTTTTAGCAGCGGTCTGGACTGCCCCTGGGCACCCGGTCCGAATCGCCTTCTGGTTTTCTTCGACACTTTCCTAGGTTCATCCCTCCTTCCCCAATCCAATCACTTCCCTCCACTTCGTTTTTCTACACCATTTGCCTCCCAAAATTCATCCCCCTTTCCATCCAAATCTAACCCCCTGCCCCCAGTGAAGCTTGTTGTAGGTGTTTGTGTTGATTGTTGTTTTCTTGGCTTGGGTTGTTATGCATGTTGGTGTTTCTTTTTCTTTTTAATGTACCACATCCCATATATATATATATATATATATATGAATCCGCATGTTCTCCATTTGTTTGTTTTACTTATTGCACTCCTATTTTACCTTATTTAGATTTTAGTCCTTTTGATTGGGGACAATGCAAAAGTCTAAGTTGGGGGGTGACGAGTGCGTATTTCTAAAACTTCACAAATTTTCAAAAAGCCAAAAAAATTAGAAAATTTCAAACTTTCCAAAAAAATTGAAAAATTTTGAAAAGCCAAAAATAATTTTCTTCAAAATAAACAAAAACTAGAATTTAACTTTTCCAAAAATATCATTAAAATTCGGTTTAAAGTCTCAAATTGTAAAAATAAATTTGTGTCATCCCGCCTAATTAAATACCAGGTGATCGGTCCTTTATAAAATTAAATCAGGATATACGGTTGGTTCAGATAATGCATCACTGTCGAAAACATTATTATTAAAACTAACCACCTAATATTTAAAAAGATTGATGTCAAAATTTTATTTTATTAAAGGAAAATAATTAAACATCACCATTCAACACAAAAGCGCAAGGAAAGAACTAAATGAAATAATATGAAGAACTAGAGTAAACACATGCCGTTAAAATCACATACACAAATCCAAAGCCATGAAATAAAAGTCTACTATCAGAATATAACATGTAAATCTCTGAATGTAAAAATGGGAAGGGACGACATGTCCAACTGAAGTAAATAACTGATAGATAAAGAAGGATAGATTATAAGGCTCCTTCTAGCAATGTCATGTAGCTTCCACAACAGCTACAACTCGGCAACTGAATGGAATTTCCTAAGCTTGGTGTCCCTGTGGCTGAGCACCTGAAATAAAGTAACAAGAGAAGACATTTGCAAAATAAACGGGTCATAGGCCAACTAGAAAAAAGTTAAAATATAGCAAGTGCTTAAATTGGTTAATTAGCACAAATATTATTCATGTTAACTTATAAATATATATCAATACTGCACCCATGGTTAAAAAAACCCTGGTGCTATGCATACTCGGCTATCTAGTCTCATTGCAACGCTCACGCATGAAGAATAATATGTTCAATCTCTCAAGAACCAATAAAACATATACACATATTGTAGGCGAACATAGTTCCAAGGCGATGGGCAACGCATATACCTACGCACCCATACGACCGTCACCACTATCGTTTTCATAGATAGCCCTTACCTAGGTTCCATGCTCTAGTGGTACGACTCAAAATCCCCCGAAGGCACACAAGATATGGTCGTCCACAACGTGCTAACCTCTGTTCGATAGCCAGTACCTAGGTATGTCATACACATAATATTCCAACTAATAAGCATGCACACAAATTATATAACTTAATAGGTATTCACGCAACCTGATTTCCATAGTACGTAAGTAGTATTATTATTTATAACACGCACTGCGATTCAGTCATATAATTCCTCTCTCGAATATACATACTCTCCCAGGTTCTATAAACTCTCTATATTCCAAGGCAATCACACTCCCAACTCACTAATAATTCGAAATTTACATTACCCGTTACTCACGAGGGTTATTTCTCTCACTTGGACAAACCTAGGATGATTTTTAACTTGACCAGACCTTAAAAATACATTCTATAATTTCGTTAGAAGTCCAGGGATTCTCATTCGAACGAGGTCGTTCAAACGAGTTCGTTAGAATGAAGTTATCACTTTGAACGAACTCAACATCTCGTTAGAAGGGTCGTTGGAATTCTCGTTTGAAGTCTCATTTGAACGAGGTCGTTCGAGCGACTTGGGCAGACTTCGAATGAGAAATTCGAACTGGACATGTTCTTCCCCAGAAATTGATTTTTCCCAACATTCCAAACCTCAAACTCAATCCTAATTTCTCCCATCATCAACTTTGATGGTTCTAAACTATCTTTAATCATTATGGGTAACATTATAACATAATTTAGTGTTCAAATCTTTATGTTTTCAAAAGGTAAACGAATAATTTCAAAATTCTCTAAGAATTCTCATATAGCGAATCCATCACTTTAATTATTCAAACCATTAATTTAATTTGTGATTCACATAAAATCTCCAGATTTAATAGTCTACAAGTGGGGTAAATCCTCTACATGCAAACCATCACTAAAATCTAATGTTCCTTTACGATTAAACCTAATGAAACCCAAATTTCATCATATCATGTATAAATCATCAACAGAGTTTAACAGGAACAATATATGCTAAATAAAATAGCAAGATAATCACTTGCCTTGGAATGGACTTCTGATTCTTGGGTTGAATTTGGTATGTGGTTGATCCTCTTGTCGCGATCTACACTTTGGTGTAATTCTTGGTGGGAAATCTTGAGTTCTTCGCTTAGTGGTAAATCTTGAGTTCTTGGCCTAGTTTTCCTATGGGGTCTTCTTACTCCTTGGTTATCTCTCTCTCTCTCTCTCTCTCTCACACACACACACACACACACACACACACACACACACACACACACACGTAGGTTGAAACTGACAGTAACCTCTAACCCATGTTTCTTTTAATTAAAACCTAATTTTCATCCATTTAATTCCCCAAAAATTCCAAAAGATCAAAATACCCCTCCGGGGTGTCATTTTGGGCTAAAATGCCCCGGACTCCAAATAAAACTCCCGAGTAGTGTTTTCGGACTATTTTGACCCTTTTAGACACACAACCGAACTCAAAATAGTCATTCGAGTTATATAAAAAAAAAATTACCTTTTTAACTTCCAAATGTATAATAGTGACGTGACTCATACGCGCGTCCTAAATAATTATATGTTAACTGCCGTGTATCTCGTCCCCGATCGTATTATTATTTCTGAAATCATCTATTACGTTACTCACTACGTAACATTCCACGTAATTATTTTTGATAATTACTAACTCTAATCACACTAGTAATCATTACCATTAAAATCGGATTAATTTTAAATTTAAATTTTCTTCCTTTAAATTAATTAATCCTAATTTCTATAATTCATGATAAAATAAATATACGTAAAAATACGGGGTATTACGAAATTACACAAAGCCGTAATTGACCGAAGATGGAAATTGAAAGAAAATTGACGACTTTAAGAATACGTGTGGAGATTAACCATCCCGGTGAGATTCTGAGCCTTTCATTTCCTTTTCGAGGAAATAAATCAATAAGAGTTAATGGCTAACTCAAAGTTCTATTCAGCATTTAATAAGTCGTCGTGATCTCAATACCCTTGTTTTGATCGATTACGAAAAATGTATGGGATGTTTTCTTTAAAAATGCGCTTAATAAATCTCTAAATTTAATCCACGTCGAGATGCATATGGTAACGCAATTAATAATTTGGACAATGAAGCAGGCCCTGTTTTTCAACCAAAAATATTGGCCAGAAAAGTCGTGAAAAAGTACCCCTTTTTGCAACCCAATTTGAGCCGAATAAATTTTTTTCCCTTTTTCGTTTGACAACCCGAAAACACCCAAACAACCTGGAATTGGGAAGATTTGAAATCCCGAAATTTAGTCCCAATTGTGTGGTAAAAAGGGGGCAAGAAAAATAGAAAATTCTCAACAAAAATAGCAAGGAAAAGAAAAGTGTGAAAAATAGAAAAAGAAGAGAAAATGAGCAAATGCCCAGAAAAGTACCAATGAGCATTTTAAGAATATTTTCCCACTCTAAATGTCCCAAACCATTTCCCATTACACCTTATAACCTGATAAAGTTCTTACCTAGTCCAAATTTTAAAATTGGTTACCGTGTGGAGTGTTGGAGCACCAAAAGATAATAAAAGAGATTAAAGGTGTAAATTAGAAGCGATGTTTCCCGTTTCCTTGTAACTGTAATCGGATGAGGAGATCTTTTCACTATAAATTTTTGACTTTTCAATTTTGTGTGCTTGAATTCGTGTTCCAATGAATTTAATCCCGTTGACATACACACCGAGAGAAAATAGCTACATTTTCGAGTGATTCGTTTATGAGAGCACCCTGTGAGAATTTGAATCAAAGTGAATTTTTGAAAAGTAACATAATTGTCAATAAGTGGAAATTCGCGGTTAAATTTTTGACTTCACACATGCATACACACCCTATCATTTGAGACTCTTAATTTGGATTGATGGTGACTATTTTTTGGAAAAATTTAAATTGTACAATTTTTTATTATTATGAATTTGTTTGGAGTCAAATTTTGTGGGTATATTCACTGTAAACTCTCACGAGACACAACTCGTCCGGCTAGGGTGATCTAGGGGTTTAAAGGCTTGTTGCATACGCTAAATACAACCGTTTGCCCGCGAAAGTGGCACTCTATCCAAATAAAGCAAAAAAATTCAGAGCTGATTCATAGTTAAATTCTTTTACATTGCTCGGGACATGCGAAGTTCTAAGTTAGGGGGGTTTGATTAGGCTCAAATTCTTCCGAATTTATCCCCTTAATTTAGGGACTTTTATCATCTCGATTAATGCAAAATGAGTTGAATTATCGCATTTCCTTGCTACTAACTACTTCTAATAAGTACATCAAGTTTCTTGTATTTCTCATGAGATTTGCAGTTATTTAAAGCATTGGGGAAGAAAGAAATTGGAAAGGTGGAGAAAAAAATAAAAAAAAGGAAAGTCAAAGGCAAATTTTGTAATTCGGTAGCCTTAGTCCGGAAGCGAGGCCAACTGGAGAGTAGAAGATATTTCAATTATAATAACATTGGAAGAAACGACACGTTAATCTGAGCTACAGTGAAAAAGTTAAGAGCATTTGAAGATGGGAAAAGTCCAAAAAAGATCCTTGCATGAATTTGGCTGGTGATCCGGACCGCCCTGGAAAAGGATCCAAACCGAGTACTAAGCAAGTTCTATATGAAAATGGCAGGCTATCCAGACCTTTTATTAAAAAAGGATCAGGACCACATGGCTAAAAAGTCCCTGAATGAAAAAAGGGTGCGATCCGGACCTTTTATCCAAAAAGGATCCGGACCGCACTGGCCTAAGGTTCACTGTTTGAAATAAAGGGGGGATTCAGAGCGTCTTGCCCGATGGATTCGAACTGCTTGGGATTTCCTCAAATTTTCTTTTCTTTTTCTTTTAGTTTTAAGCGGGTTAATCTCTTGAAAATTTTGTACCTATTTTCGCTAGGTTGTTACACAATAGTAGGAGTTCGATTTTTCTAGGTTTCTAATTAGGAGTAGAGGATTTTTGTTGTAAAAAACCCTAGTTTTTCCTTAAGATTTTGCTGTAAGGATTTGAATCGAGATTTCTACAGTTCAAGTAACATCTTTCTTTTAAGTTTTCAATTACTCATTAGTTTAATTGTTGATTTTATTATGAAATTATCTTTTCATCTATTTTCTTTAGACTAAATGTTATATTTCTTAAAACCAGGTTTTTCTCTAAGTTAATCATCTCTAGCCAATTTTCTAAGGGTTGGGATGAATGAATCCAACCCGATGTCTTTTAAAAATGTGTAAAATTAATTTTTGAATTAAATAATTTATTCAATCGTGTTGTGTGGTAATCACAACCATTGTATATCTTGTTATCCCGTTTGCCCTGGGATATAGAGTATCCTGCTATACCCCATTTAGACATACTAATATATGGATGTCATTAAAAGTATAACTTATCCTAATTTCGCGGCAGATGTGCACTGTCTCATCTTTGGAATACATAACTTATCCTCCACTGCTTGTTGAATACAATGTTGTTCGATTTACCCAATTAACCTAGATCTTTGGATCTCCAGTCAGCTAGGTTGGGTTGCCACTATGTTGATTATTATTTATTTATAGGCTTTAAACCCATTCCTCTATATGATATTTTAATTTGATCTCGATTTAAGCCTTTAACTAATGGATCCGCTATATTATCTTTTGACTTTACATAGTCAATTGAGATAATTCTGTTAGAGAGAAGTTGTCTAATGGTATTGTGTCGATGATGAATATGTCGTGACATTCTGTTATACGTGTGATCTGTGCCCTTCCAATTTTTGATTGACTATCGCAATGTATACATATTGTGGGCACAAGTTTCGATCAATTTGGAACATCCTCTAAGAAATTTTGAAGCCATCCAGCTTCTTCTCTAGATTTGTCTAGTGCAATGAATTCTGATTCCATTGTCTATCTAGCAATGCACATTTGTTTGTAGGATTTTAAAGATATGGCTGCACCTCCAAGGGTAAACACATACCCACTCGTAGACTTGGAGTCTTTTGTATCTGATATTCAATTTGAATCGCAATGTCCTTCAAGAACATCTGGATATTTTGAGTAGTGCAGTCCATAGTTTTGAGTATGAAGAGTGGACCTTATGCTTGTGTTTCAAATCAAACCAATTTTCACCAAAAATTATCCAACTTTTAATTAGCACCAAACCAAGTTGTGAAAAACCAATTTTTACTTTAAACTAATTTTATCTTGATTAATCCTAAACATGAATCTAGTGCTTCAAGAAAGTAAAGTAAAGTAAAGTAGAGAATACTCACAACGCAGGATGTACGAGGAAAAACCCAAGATCGGAAAAAATCTTGGACGGCCCAAGCCAGACAATTACTATGAATATGGAATTACAACGAACAGATAAATCACCACCTCAATGACTCGATCCCCATGGGTCTTGACGCTCTTCTGATCTTCAACCACTCCTCTCACAGTGCCCACGCAGAAAGTACTTCTTCCACGATACCTGTCCACAACACACGCGTCCACTTATTTCTCGTTGTCCACTGAATGGCTTTGACACGTCTACAATGTCGAACAAAAATTCCTTCTCTTTTCTTGACCGAAAAACCCAGATGTTCAAGTATAGAACAAACCTTCTTGGTGCAGAAAGATCACATAAACATACAGTAATGATAAATCGGATCTTTCCAAACTCTAAGGATGTGTTTAAGCTTTGAAACCTTAGAAAATCAAGTGAAAAACTTGTACTGGATTGAAAACTGTTTTCCAGATTGCACACCTCTCAAATTATGATGAAAACACGCTTTAAATAGGAAAAATTAATTGCCTCAAAAAATTTGTTCGCTCGAATGAGATTGACAAGTCATTCGTGACATCGCCATCTCGCTCGAACGATCCAGCTATTGTTCTAACGACGTGCTTTCATATTTGACTTTTTCTTTAAAACTTTTCTTCCAAAAGAGATCCAATTAAGTCAAACTCATTTTTGAGCTTAGCAGAATAAAATGAAGTGTAAAACATTTAAAATATTTCTTATAAAATTACATCCTTATCTTTTATAAAAACAATTTCGAATCTCATTAACAATATGCATTCGAACCTATGTGATCTGGGAATGCAATTAACTTGAAGATGAATAAAACTTGCACCAATGACACTTCGGCATGATTAATTCATTGAAGCTTTTTCGTAACGTCTTCAATTTCTTCAATACGTTATAGACCAAGTAGGATCGTGACAAAAATAAAATATCCCTACTACATATTACAAATGCAGTTTTGTTCACGAAATTAAGTCAAAATAATACATGGACTCAATTGGAAATTTATGTCCTTAAAAATCTCCCCCTTGAACTATTCTGGGACAAAACTAAACCAATGAAATGCCTATGTCGGTCCGTCAAGCCGTATGATGCCTAAATCCCATCCCATAAACCCAAAGTAAAAAATTATAGGACACGGGCTAATGTATGTAGCATTGGCAAGCATGAACTGTTTGAATGTGATGTAGACTTGAAATATTGAATCGCTGAATTATACCTAAAGACATGAAATAGACAAACAAATACCCAGTGAAGTATGGAGGAACAAATAAAACCAATTGAAAAACAATTTGTTAAACAATTTAGCAACAATATGATACCAATTTGTAAAATATATAATCAAACAATATTTAAATACAGATATCAATAAGCATGATCAATAAATCTCCCCCCTACATCACATACATCTCTCCCTCTTTTTGTCTCGAATAGACAATTCGGTGAAAATATAAACGAATCAACAAGTATCTAGCATGAAAATATACCAATTAAAAATCGTTAGATAATCATGAAACAACCAACTAAATATGATTAATAGATGACAAATTAGGATCTAGTAAACCAATGAATCACACAAAGAATATAGCAATCGAATCAGGTGTGATAAACGGATCATATGCAAAATTCCAATATGAGACAATAAAACCTGCATACAAATCAGTTAGTCCAGAAAGCTTCTAGCAGTACCAAAAATATCACAAAATAAACCAGTGGACGTTAAACAAAAAGAAGCAAATTACCAGACCATCGTTCGAACGAGGCAGTAACATCACTCAAACGAGATGAGGACGTCGCTTGAACGAGGCTTCTTGTGACACGGCAATGTCTCTCAAATGAAGTCGTCTCGTGACATGGAGATGTCATTTGAATAACTTCTCGCGATAGGCCAAATTTTCCAGATTCCTATAAATATCATATATTTTTGCCTAGTGAAAATTTTTCAGAAAAATCATACTAGAAGGACCTGACAGCAAGCAAGTTATATGCAAACATAGTACCAATGTGCTCAAACATGGACATGGAGTGTATCCACGTGAAACTACAACAAATGAGTCACAATTCCAACACATCGAAATGATCATGAAGCCCTAATCAATAACAATAGATCATCAACCTTTATGATAGCCATAGGTGACAGTTAATGTGTGAGCTTAATGAACTAAACATACTATATTCACATAAATCCAGAATTTTGACGATTATACAAACAATAGCGTCAAATTGCAATGTTTCAACATTAGGTTTAGTTGTGCAAATCCGTTTAAATTTTCTCCAACCAAACTCCCTCATAAATATATACTTTTTCAAGTTTTTTTGAGGTTTCTAGCATTCTCAACATAGAAAAACTCTTATTGGCCATTTTTTTAGCATTTTTCTTTTTCTTTTAGGCTCTTTTAAATAGTGGCTTTCACGACGAGTTAATTTTGAACTCTTGTAGCCCTTTCTCGTGAATCACTCATCATTTTTTTAGTTAGATACCAATTCGAATCCTCACGGTAAACGGTTCTTACATGCACACTTCTCCTTAAGTATACTTACGCATAGATGACAAGATTGAGATAAGAACGCCTTACTGAATTCAAATATGCAAGAGAAGTCAAACATCCATAGAAACTCGTGCATATGTGCAATGTTGGCATATATACAAAGTCGAATGAAAATGCATATCAACTTCGAAACAACCCCATTTGAATAATGGTTAAGATCATTCTAAGCATCGTTAATAATGACCAAATGTCCTAGCCACATGGGTAATGAAATGATGTGGGTCCAAGCACACCAATATACCACATTAAGCATGTAAACTCAAAAATAAAAATCAAAAATCTTTTTGGCTTTTCAAACATATATTGAGTCAAATAAAAGCAAAATTTTTTTGGATTTTGAAAAGTTTTCTCACAAATAAATTTTTTATGTATTTTTCAATGGGACTTAAATAAAATGAGAACTATAATACAAAATGATACACATGTCACTATAATAGCAATGAATATATCATGAAACAAACTAGTATATGACAAACATGGGAACACTACAGCATTAGATTTAGCATGGGAATAATTTGGTGCAACTAAATGAGAATCATGAAGTTTTATTTCTAAAGCAACTAAATTCGATTTCCTAACCCAAGTTGGTGTAAAACAACGCATGGGGGTTTGAGGAACCGAGGTAACTTTATTCCTAAACTTCATAGGAGCTTGTCTAAGGTCATAACAATAACGCCCAAGCTGACATTTCCTACCACAAAACGTGCAAGTGTAGCGACGGTAGGAATGATTACCTACATGTGGACCTTTTCTAACCTTCCTATTATTTCTCACACGTGCAAGGGGAATGGGTACAACTCTCTCATCAAAACCTATACCACCCCTATCTCCCTTAATTTGGATGGTGCCTAAGATCTTATCTAACTTCTCCGTCCTAGCCTCCAAATCAAACTTAACTCTAGACGAGTCTTTCAACTTCACTTGCAACTCATTAATCCTCAAACTCTAAAATATCCTTTTTTAAAGACTCCATCAAACCACGGAGATTATCTCTCCCACCCTCAACATACTCTAATTTCTCCCTAATAGTCTTCTCTCGTGCCCTAAGATCCTCAATCAAACTATCATTATTTTCTATGGCACGCTCATTCAACTTAGCTTGCAATTTATAGTTAGCCTTTTTCACCTTCACCATTTCGACATACAACTCATTAAATGCAACTTGCAAATCTTTCACATCTACTTCCTCTTCGTCACTCTCTTCACCCTCACTAACATGAGATTTACTCAAAACCTCCTCCAAAGTGCCATTCACATGAGAATCGTCATCTCTCACATGACATGCCATAAACGCAATGAAGTTACGCTCAATGGGTCAACTCTCTACCTCCTCTGGATCACTATCACTTAAGGTGACACTATATACAATGGGATGCTTGCCCTCTTTCTTAAGTCTAGTGGGACACTCCTAAACTTTGTGACCGTACCCCTCATACCCAAAACACTTATCCGACTCATCTCTCTTAGGCTTTACAACATTATCCTTAGAGGTGGGATCAACTTTATTGTTCTTGAATTTTTCAAACTTCTTGGCATCTTTCGATAGCTTTTGAAAATTAATAATATTTTAAATTTCTTTTCCAACAAAGCAACATTCTCAAAATCGGAATCGAAACCGAAATCCAAACTTTAATTTCCTCCGTACGGGTTTTCAAAGAAATACCCTTTTCTTTCTTAGTCACTTGCTTGGAGGTAATCATGTCGATTTCATAGGTTTGTAAGTCACCTAGAATCTTTTCTAGTTTCATCGATTCTAACTTACCCAAGGAGTTTAAAATAGTCATTTTCGCATCAAACCTACTAGGCAATGACCTAAGTATTTTCTTAATGAGACGATTGTTAGGAATTTTCTCACCTAGGTTAAATGACGAGTTGACATTATTGGACAACCTAGCATAAAACTCATCAAAAGTCTCACTCTCTAACATCCAAATGGTCTCAAACTGTGTAGTAAGATTTTGTTTTGACGCCCTAACCGTGCTAGTGCCCTCGTGAGTGAGTGCCAAAATTTTCCAAGCCTCTTTTGATGTTTCAAAAGTTATAATTCAATTATATTCTTCCGGTGTGACATGTGAAGAAATAACATGCAAACCCTTAGAATTATATTGTGAAAGTTTATGTTCAGTTTCGATCCATGACTCGATAGGCTTTAAATTAGTGACCACACCTAAAATAGTGATAGGGGGTGTCCAACCTTTCTCAACTTCTAGCCATAAATGCACATTAATAGATTTTAATGCACTTTTCATTCTCATATTCCAATAGGTGTAATTAGTGCCATAAAAAATAGAAGTTTGAAAAAATTCGTTATTTCCAGAATTCATCTTTGAAAACACAGGGGATCACAAAACAAATAAATTATGTTTTCTAGCTGTGATACCAGTTTGAAGAGTGGACATTATGCTTGTGTTTTAAATCAAACCAATTTTCACCAAAAATTATCCAACTTTTAATTAACACCAAACCAAGTTGTGAAAAACCAATTTTTACTTTAAACCAATTTTATCTTGATTAATCCTAAACATGCATCTAGTGATTAAAGAAAATAAAGTAAAGTATAGAGTACTCACAACGCATGATGTACGAGGAAAAGCCCAAGAAGGGAAAAAACCTCGGATGGCCCAAGCCAGACAATCACTATGAATATGGAATTACAACTAACAAACAAAAGACTCGCTCAACGACTCTAACCTCACGGGTCTTGACTATCTTCCGATCTTTCAACCACTCCTCTCACAGTGCCCACGCAGAAAGTCCTTCTTCCACGATACCTGTCCACAACACACGCGTCCATGTATGTCTCAGTGTCAACCAAATGGCTTTGATACGTCTACGATGTATAAAAAGAAGTAATTCCCTTTTCTTCATCGCAAAACTCAGATGTTCAAGTATAGAACAAACCTTCTTAGTGCAGCAAGATCACATAAACATATAATTCAGATCTTTGCAAACTCTAAGGATGTGTTTAAGCTTTGATACCTTAGAAAAATATGTGTAAAACTCATACTGGATTGAGTTGCTGATAATACGAGAGTACTCTAGTTGAGATATGCTTTCAATACTATTTCTTGCTAGATGTAAATTTACATTTACAGGTGTATTGGTAGGACAAATATCACACTTCTTCAATTTTTCAAGTACTTTCTCTATGTAATGATATTGAGATAATATAAGTCCATCCCATGTTTTAGAAATTTTAATTCCTAATATAACATCGGCGATACCCAAATATTTCATGTTAAATCAACTACTCAACTTTTGTTTTATAGTTTTAACAATTTCCAGGTTACTACCCATGATAAGCATATCATCAATATAGAGGCATACAATGACATATCCATTTTAAATGCATTTAAAGTAATCACATTTATCGCATTCATTAATTTTGAAACCATTTGATGACATTGCATTATCAATTTTTTCATGCCATTTCTTAGGTGCTTGTTTTAATCCGTAAAGTGATTTAACAATCTTTCATACTTTTCCTTCTTGTCCGAGAGCCTTGAACCCTTGATGTTGCTCCATATAAATTTCCTCGTCTAATTCACCGTTTAAGAATGGGGGTTTTACATCCATTTGATGTATTTCAATTCCATTAAAAAAAACTATTGCTGTTAACATTCGAATAGATGTAATTCTTGTTACCGGTGAATATATGTCGAGGTAATCCAACCCTTCCTTTTTCCTATAGCCTTTAGATACAAGTCTAGTTTTATATTTATCAATTGATCCATCGGCCTTCAATTTCTTTTTGATGATCCCTTTATAACCTAACGATTTTGAACCTGGTGGAAGATCCACTAGTTCCCACGTGTGATTTTGCAAAATGGATTCAATTTCTCAATTAATTACTTCTTTCTAATTAGAAGCATCGATTAAGGATATTGCTCCTTTGTACGATTGAGGTTCATTTTCTATCAAATATATTAAAAAATCGAGACTGAAGGAAGTCGAGGTTCTTGCTCTTTTACTATGTCTTGGTTCATTCTCTATTGACGTGTGATCAATAGGTTGATGAGTACCACATGTAGTAGCTTCATTTGTTCTTTTAGATGAACCAGATTCTAGGGTCATGTAATACGAAAATTCATTTTCAAAAAATAAAGCGTCCCTCGATTCAATGACCGTATTTACATGAATATCCAAAATCTCAAATTTACAAACTAAGAAACGATATGCGTTGCTATTAATGGCATAACTGATGAACACACAGTCAACGGTCTTTGGTCCTATTTTTACCTTTTTAGGTTTAGGAACCATCACTTTAGCTAAGAACCCCCACACTCGTAAATATTTATAGCAGGGTCTTCGACCTTTCCATAACTCATAAGGCATCTTATGAGTTTTCTTATGTGGTACTTTGTTAAGAATATAATTAGCAGATAATAAGCCTCCCCCCACTAGTTTTGTGGAGCTCCTGAACTTATTAACATAGATTTCATCATTTCCTTCAATGTATAGTTTTTGAGTTCAACAATGTCATTTGGTTGAGAAGAATAAGGAGCGGTGGTTTCATTAATAATTCCATTTTCGAAACAAAACTCCTCAAACAGATATTCATATTCACCTCCTCTATCACTCCTATTAGCCTTTATCTTTTTGCTTAATTGATTCTCAACTTCATTCTTGTATTGTTTAAATGCATTAATAACTTCATATTTACTATGTAATAAATATACATAGAAATATTTTGTGCAATCATCAATAAAACTAAAAAAATACTTTTTTCCACCTCTAGTTTGTAAAAATTTTAAATCATAAATATTCGTGTGAATTAAATCTAGTGGTTCGGTGATCCTTTCAATAAAATGAAAATGTAATCTAATTGATTTTGATTCCACACAAATATCACATTCATGATTTTTATAAATATTAAATTTTGGTCAAAATTCCAAGTTAATTAATTCACGCAAGGTATCAAAATTAACATGTCCTAATCGAGCATGCCAAATATTAGATGACTCAATCATATAAGTAGAACTAGAAATTTCATTCATAGGGGATGCCTTAGGCATCAATGTCATTACATTCATTTTGAAGAGCCCCTTAGACAGGTAACCCTTTCCCACATACACATCATTTTTGGGCAACACAAACTTATCAGAAACAAGAACAAGTTTAACCCATTATTTCTTAGAAGTGATCCGAAAATCAGATTTTTATGGATGTCAGGCAAATGTAGCACATTTTTAAGGGTAAGCTCCTTTCCCAAAGTCATCTTCCGAATAATCCATTTCTTTGCACAAATGTGGCGTGTAGCCCCAGTGTCCACCCACCATTCCTTGGTATTTCCTACCAAATTTCATTTAGAGACAATAACAGAAAGATTTGTGTCTGTGATACCATCGAAAATGTTCTCACCCTCCGTCACATTTGCTTGACCATTGTTCTTTCTAGCATTATTTGGTTTGCGACACTTGCTTGAGCGGTGTCCTGGTTTGCCGCAATTGTAGCATTTGCCTTTGGACTTCTTTCTTTACTTAGATGTTCCTTCCCCATCACGCTTACGTTTGGATTTAGGACCTTCAACCGCATAGGCCTTGGACTCCATGATGTTCTTCCCACTTTTCTTTTGAGATTCACGGTTGTCTTCTTCAATTCGCAGTTGAACTACCAATTCTTTAACATTCATCTCCTTGCGTTTGTGCTTGAGATAATTTTTTAACAAATTTCAAGATGGATGAAATTTTTCAATATTCACCGCCACTTGAAAAGTATCACTAACTGACTTTCCTTTGGCATGAATGTCATGAAGAATATCCTGAAGTTCTTGAACTTGTGCAATAACTGCCTTGGAGTCAACCATTTTGAAGTCTAGAAAATGACCAATGATAAATTTCTTTATACCCGCATCTTCAGTTTTGTACTTCTTCTCCAAAGAATTCCATAATTGTTTTAAGGTTTTCATAGTGTTGTACACTTGATACAATGTCTTTTCCATATACGTCAGGATGAAGTGATGACATAGATAATCAGAATGTTTCCATGCTTCAACAGCGGGAACTTTTTCAGTTTCATCTCCTTCTTCCAAATGGGGATAATCTTCATAAACGAACCTTGCCGATTGGAAGGTTGTGAGATAAAAGTAAATATGTCCTTGCCATCACTTGAAATTGGCTCCAGATTTTTTTTTGTTTCTCCCCATGTGGCATGTTCACGGGGGCAGCAATTGTCGCATGTGTCACATTCACGGTTGGTGGAACTGTGTTCGTACTTTGTGATTCCATTTCTGTTACAAAAAATAATTTTTTATTAATGACATTATTCATTTCTAATGAATTTATTCTGTACATCAATTTCCCAAAATATAATTAATATTATACGAATTCTCATAAGAATTCTAAATAATATAACACAGAATTAAAGTAAAATATTTTACACAATACTTTGAATTCTATATCAAAGAATTAAACAAAACATTAAACACTAGTTTTTAATATTAAAAAAAATTTCGTACAAAACAGAATTAAAATTTTAAGATTAAAAATCTTATACAAACAAATTTATAAAAAAAATTACAAATGACTTTTTTATTTTGTAAAACTGAATACTTTAAAAGTGTAGAAAATCAATTTTCTATAACACTAATTGTTTTATTAAATTTTTGTAATAAAACAATAATTTATCAGATTTCCTATAAAACAGATTTATATTACACTAATAAATTTCTGTAATATAAAATTATTTTGTACTCATTGTAAACAGCAGTAAAAAAAAATTAAATTTGTCTTAAGATTGTTATGTCTACTATTTAGTTAAAACAATAGTACAAAATTAAAAACAATAATAATTATAGAATTAAAACATAATTACCGAAAATTGAGAACAACTTACTTGATATTGCAAAATTAAATAAATACAAAAAGAATTCCGAGCTCCGGGTAATACCACAGTGTTTTTAAGAAAAATTTAATTCCCCTCTATTGTGCTTAGGGTCTGACTTAATGTCTTCCAAGATAGAAAGAAATTTTCGAATCAATACAAGAAGCACAACAATATAATGATTATGGGAAACTCAATTACTATGTATTTTAGTCAACAATGAATAGGACTTATGAAAAGCAGGAACTGTTTTGGAGAGGAAATGAACAGTATTTCGGAGTTGCATATTTTTGGATTTTTCATTAGTTAAAAAATGGAGGGGAACATCTGAATATATAGCACTGAAGAGGTGATTGTTCAGAAAAAATTGTCAACAGTTAATTACGTTTAACTTTTGGCAATAACTATCAAAATAGTTTATTAATTAATTTTGTAATTAATTAATTAATTAAATTAAAGACCAGAAAGTTAATTAAATTCGGCCAAAAAATTTAAGAAATTTTTATAAGCCCGAGCTCGAGCCGAACCCGCCGAACGGCGCCCGCGCGTGGGGGCTTTTGGACCAATCCCAACACATGCATAGTAAGAGTTGGGATACCCCACGGCATCCAAGCCTTAGTCCCTCATTTGGGTTTTATTGACTCATCAATTTTCCACTAATCTTCCAATGCGGGACAAGAATTAAAAACATATCCAATTCAGTAACTTTCATTTCTTTATGAGTCACTTTGGGAACATATTTATCATTCATAACTTAATGGAATTGAACATGTGAATATACTACGTTAATCTCCTTGCGGAGGAGAACGCGTTCGTATATGATCTCACAATTATCGTGATGTGAATCCCACCTAAGTTTGAACTCAAAATTACTCAAAATACTGTCCAGAAAATATGGACAACTTTATGTCCAAGTCCAATTCCAATTTTTCCAACATTTACTCCTTTTTAAAGGATGATGGCCATAAATAATGAAGAGGTACGCGTGCGTTCAAATTAAGAAATTATATAATTAAACCCAGTTTAACCCAATTCAACCCTAAACATGCAACTAGGTGTGATTGAATAAGATGTAAAGCATACTAGTATGATCAAACACACATAATTGAGGAAAAAATCCTCTAAAGAGGCAAAACCATTTATTTTCACTATAATATAATAACATATAATTTCTCGGATTACAATGAAAATACAGTGACACAGAATTACTCGCAGGCGTCAGATCTGTAGTCGGCGGCTGGAAGTTTCCCTTTCCAGGAAGGCAGCAATGAAGAAGAAGGACGGTCTTCTCCACAAGGGTAAGAATAGACACACTATGGTGTTCTAGGGTTTCAAAAGGATTCACAAATTATTTGGAAATTTGTGTGAATCAAAACATGAGTTTGGTAACTCACAAAAGTGAAGACTTTGAGTTTATGAACTCTGAAAATCGTGTCTAGAAGTCTTGGAAACAAACTCCCCGTAGTGGGTTTATAAAAGAAGTCCTAGCCCTAAAAAATCTCAGCACGATCTGCTCGAATTTATCCCAGGCGGATCGGTCCGTAAAGGATGCGAATCGGTCCGACCTCAGACCGGTTCTTTTTCTCAAGGTGCCACTTCGATTTGCAATTGATTAGGGGTCTTCTATTTTGATGCACAAGCGGATCGGTCCGATAGAGGGGCGAACCGGGCTGGAGGCGGATCGGTTCTTTTTTATTTTGGGCGGACCGGTCCGGCTGACCAGAATTCTGATTCCTTGACTTCTTTGATATTCGGCTCCATTTGATGACGATGTGAGCTTGAATTTCTTCAACGATGTAACGGATTATGACATACACATAAAGATAGACAAAAAATTCCTTACAAATATCCCCTTATGTCTATGCCGGTACATACATAAAAATTCGAAATATCAAATTCCAAATTTGCCTATACAAATCTACCATTCCATGAACCCAAAACTGAAAAGGTATAAATGAATAAGTCTTCATCGTTTTATCTTCAACTCTTCAGGAATCTCAACGCTTTTCTCATCAGGGTGTGCAATAAGAGATCATCAAAGAAGTACCTACATACATGAGATAAAGAAAATACCAAGTGACGTATCGAGTTTGAAATGAGATAAACATATATACCAATTTATGAGAAAACTCAAAATTTCAAAACTCCCCCATGATAAGAAATAACATTGAGAACGTATGTGCTAGCGTTCAAATGATTAAATTATATATAAAGCCCTTTTAATCCAAACAAACCCTAAACATGCAGCAGTATGTGATTGAATAAATTGATAATCTACGCAAGAACATTCAAACACATGCAATTAAGGAAAAATCCCCCACAGGGGCAAAACCATTTATTTTCACTATAATTTGTAAGAAAACGGCTTACAATCGGATTACAATGAAAATACAAGTTGACTAAGAATTACCCTCGGGTATCGGATTCTGTAGTCGCGGCTGGAATTATCCCTTTCCAGTAGGGCTGCAATGAAGAAGAAGAACGGTCTCCTCCACAAGGGTTGAACAAACCAAAGTTGTGTTCTTGGGTTGCAAAAGGATTCACAAATATTTGGCACGGATGTGTGAATCAAAACATGAGTCTTGGGACTCAAAAATATGAAGACTAGAGGTATTTGGACTCTCAAATTCGTCTTCTAAAGTCTTGCAAAACAACTCCCCCGAAGTTGGTATTTATAGGGAAAACCATGAAGATACCCACGATTTTAAAATGCTGAAATTCTATCCAGCGTACAGGTACCCCGAACCGGTTCGGGTACCCCTGCGAACCGGTTCCCCCCCCCCCCCGAACCGGTTTCGGGGTTGGTTCGGGAAATTGTGCTGGGAACATGGCTTAAACACTTAGAAAAAATTCCCATAATTTTTAATGACAATATCTCCATTTTCAACGGGCCATAACTTGTTCACCGTAGCTCGGATTGAGGTGTCGTTTCTTCCAGTATCTTGGTTGCGGTAAGCTCTTCAACTTTCCAGCTGACCGGTCCTCCGGACGGTGGCTGTAAAATTACCAATTTGCCCTTGAACATCCCTATCATGCCTTGTTTCACTGATTTGACTTCTCTTGCGTACCACTTGCATTATGAGCCTAGAATCAAGGAACGTGGAGTCGTTGATGCAGATGAGGGGCACATTCATGGAGATAATTCATGCGTGATACCCGGAATTCGGATAGAGGCCGTCATGTGAGATCGTGAGGTGACGTGCCAAATGTAGCGGCGTACGACATAAATAAATGAAACATTTCGGACATGAGAAAAATATCCTTACAAAGATAATTCTTTCTCCCCCTTTTATGATGTCCCCAAATAGAAAAATGAGATAAATAAATCAAATAAGCAAGGTCGGGGTGTCACAAGGACTAAATCACACCACGAATGAACACAAAACAACCAAGTCGGTGATAGCATTACTGAAGGGGTGTGATAAAACTCGATAGGAAAATCAATGCATACAAACAAGACATATGTGCATGATGAATATTGGATACTCCTAGCGAATGAACTCAAATGCTTACTTTGGTGTAACGGAATGGAAATATAAGACAACTACAAGGTTCAAAAAATGGATAATGGTATGGTTCCTTTCCAAATCCCTCAACTCACCAAAGACAACTACAACCATTGGAGTATCAAGATGAAGGAGTTACTCATTTATAAAGATGTTTGGGATATCTTTGAAAAAGGCTATAATGAGCCTCAAGATAAAGCCACTCTATCCCAAGCTCAAATGGATAGATTAAAATAAGCAAGGAGGACAGATCAAAAGGCTCTCACTCTCATTCACCAAGCATTGGATGAAGGTACGTTTGAGAAAATTGCATTTGCCACAACCGCCAAAGAAGTATGGGAGACTCTGCAAAAATCTCATAAAGGTATTGAGAAGGTAAAGAAGGTTCGTCTCCAAACACTTAGAGGTGAGTTCGAGTCTTTACATATGAAAGATTCCGAGTTACTTTTAGATTATTTTGCTAGAGTTTTGGCTATTGTCAATCAACTTAAAACTAATGGTGAAAATATGAGTGACACACGGGTGGTAGAAAAAATCTTCTGCTCTTTAAGTTCTGAGTTTTATTATGTTGTTGTAGCAATTGAAGTATCTAAAGATAAAGATTCTACGGGAATTGATGAACTCATGGGTTCCTTAAAAGCCCGTGAAGAGAGACTTAATAGGAAAAGACAGGAGACTTTAAAGCAAGCTCATCAAACAAAGCTTACTCTAAAAGAAGGAAGAGAATACAACAACGAACGGAGCCAAAGAGGAAGTGGCAGAGGTCAATTTCGAGGAAGAGACAGTGTGAAGTTTTTCAATAATGAAAGGCAAAACTCATATCTAGCAAGAGGACGTGGAAGAGGGGGCAACACAAGACCAAGGTACGAAAAATCTCAAATTAAGTGTTATAATTGTCAAAAATTCGGCCATTATGCTTCAGAATGCAGAAGTAATTCTAATATTGTAGAGGAGAAGGATAACTATGTTGAAAAGGAAAAGCATGAGGATTAGACATTGTTATTAGCATACAAAGGAGAACATAATGGATAAAGCAAGACGTGGTATCTTGACACGGGAGCAAGCAACCATATGTGTGGCAAAAAGGACATGTTTGTGGAACTTGATGAATCGGTAAAGGGCAATGTTACTTTTGGAGATGAATCAAAAGTGTCGGTGAAAGGAAAAGGTAAGATATTGATTCGTATGAAAAATGGGAAGCACACATTTATTTCAAATGTCTACTATGTGCCAAGCATGAAAACAAATATCTTGAGTCTGGGGCAAATCTTAGAGAAAGGTTATGATATCCACATGAAAGATCATAGTCTTTTTTTAAGAGACCAAAGAATGAATTTAATTGCTAAAGTACCTATGGTAAGAAATAGAATGTTTTTTCTAAACATTCAAAGTGAAGGTGCAATGTGTTTAAATGCTTGCTTTAAAGACATGTCTTGGCTTTGGCACTTAAGGTTTGGGCATCTAAATTTTGGTGGCTTAAAATTGTTGCATAACAAAAGAATGGTTAATGGGTTGCCTTCCATTAATCATCTGGATTAATTATGTGAAGGATGTTTACTTGGAAAACATTCTAGAATGAGTTTTTCAAAAGAGTCAATTACAAGAGCAAAGAAGACCCTAGAACTCATTCATACCGATGTGTGTGGCCCTATTACTCCTTGTTCTTTTGGCAAAAATAAATACTTTCTACTTTTCATTGATGATTTTAGTAGAAAGACATGGGTTTATTTCTTAAAATAAAAATCAGAAGTATTTTGTTCTTTTAAGAAATTTAAAGCACTTGTGGAAAAAGAAAGTGGCTATGAAATAAAATCTATGCGATCCGATAGAGAAGGCGAATTCACTTCTAAAGAGTTTGAAAAGTTTTGTGAAGAAAATGGGATACGTCGTCCATTAGCGGTTGCATACTCACCTCAACAAAATGGAGTTGCTGAAAGAAAAAATAGATCCATTATAAATATGACTCGAAGCATGTTGAAAAGTAAAAGAATGCCAAAATAATTTTGGGCCGAAGCTGTTGATTGCCGTTAATCTGTCAAATAGAAGCCCCACTGGAAGTGTGTGGAATAAAACTCCACAAGAAGCATGGAGCGATAGAAAACTCAGAATTTCTCATTGAGAGTATTTGGGAGCATTGCATATGCTCATGTGCAGGATACAACGTGGATAAAGCTTGATGATAAGAGTGAAAAATACGTATTTGTTGGCTACAATTCACGCTCCAAAGGCTATATGTTGTACAATCCAATCAATGGAAAAGTCATCACGAGTAGAGATGTCAAGTTTGATGAAGAAGGCTCATGGAACTGGGATGACCAGGAGGAAAACTATAACTTTCTTCCTTTATTTGAAGAAGAAGATGAAGATAGCAGCAATGGAGATGTAGAAGAGCCTGTTACGCCACCTCCATCATCCACTCATGGAGATCCATCATCATCATCATCCTCATCAAGTCAAAGTTCACATGAAAGAGCCCCACGGTTGAGAAGCTTGGATGAAATATATGAGGTAACTGAAAATGAAAATGATATAACTCTCTTTTATCTCTTTGCCGATTGTGAACCTATAGGTTTTGAAGAGGCCATACAGTGCAAGAGATGGAAGGATGCAATGGATGATGATATAAAAACGATTGAGAAGAATGACACATGGGAGTTGACAAGTCTTCCAAAAGGGCACAAAGCTATTGGAGTCAAATGGGTGTATAAAGCCAAGAAGAATGCTAAAGGAGAAGTGGAGTGGTACAAAGCAAGACTTGTTTCCAAAGGATTCAAGCAACGGTATGGAATTGACTATAAAGAGGTATTTTCTCTAGTTGCTCGTCTTGAAACTATAAGAATAATTATCTCTTTGGAAGCTCAAAATAGATGGAAAATCCATCAAATGGATGTGAAGTCTTCTTTCCTAAATGGATATCTTGAAGAAGAGGTATATGTAGAGAAACCCATGGGGTATGTTGTGAAAGGTAATCAAGATAAGGTGTTAAAATTGAAAAAGGCATTATACGGCCTAAAACAAGCACCAAGGGCTTGGAATAGTAGAATTGATCAATATCTTCATAAAAATGGTTTCAAAAATGCCCTTATGAGCATGTCCTATACACAAAGGTGAATGTAAATAAATATATTTTAATTATTTGCTTGTACGTGGATGATTTAATCTTCACAGGAAATGATGCAAAGATGATCGAGGAGTTTAAGAAGGCGATGACAAGAGAATTCGAGATGACCGATATTGGGCTCATGTCCTACTATCTTGGAATAGAAGTAAAGCAAGAGAAAGAAGGAATATTTATTTATCAAGAAAGCTATGCAAAGGAAGTTCTCAAGAAATTCAAGATGAATGAATGTCAGCCCGTAAGCACTCCCGTGGAATGTAGAACCAAGTTGTCAAAGCATGAAGAAGGAGAAACATTGGATCCAACATATTTTAAGAGCCTCGTTGGAAGATTGCAATACTTAACATGCACAAGGCCCGATATTCTCTTTGGAGTTGGACTTACCAATCGTTATATGGAAACTCCAACAACAACACACTTGAAGGCTGCAAGAAGGATCCTTCGCTATGTCAAATGTACGATTGACTATGGATTATTTTATTCAGTCTCTAATAGTTTCAAGCTTGTTGGCTACAGTGATAGTGATTGGGGCGGAAACTTAGATGATCGAAAAAGCACAAGTGGGTTTGTGTTCTACATGGGACACATTGCATTCACATGGAGTTCAAAGAAGCAACCTATTGTCACTCTTTCCACTTGTGAAGCTGAATACGTCGCCACAACAAATTGTGTGTGTCATGTAATTTAGTTGAAGAATTTATTGAAAGAGCTTAATATACCTGAAGATACGGTTAAGATATTCGTCGACAACATATCGGCGATTGCATTAGCAAAGAATCCAGTTTTCCATGACAAAAGCAAGCACATAGACACAAGGTATCACTACCTTCGTGAATGTGTGGAAGGAAGGAGGTACAATTGAAGTACGTAAAGTCTCATGATCAATTTGCCAACATCTTTACCAAGACACTCAAGCATGAAGTGTTCCACAAGCTACGAAGACTACTTGGAGTTGCAAAACCAAGTTTAAGAGGGGGTGTTAAAAATTGAACTTGTTTTGGAATTAAAATAATTGGGCTTTATTATTTTGTATTTTTGGGTTATCTAATTAGTTAGTATTGGGCCTCCATAAAATTAGATCCATTAAGAGTGATATTTTCCAAGAACATTCTAGATCCCTCTTGTGTATTTTGGAGAGTGTAAGAAATAGTAGATTAGTGGAGATATATGTAGAAGGTTCTAGAGATTCAATCTTGACCCTTGATGTAAATTTAATCTCCACCATTCATTTGAGTTGGAGGATAGTATAAATAGGGGTGATGTCTCCACATTTTGTATCAAGCAAAATTTAGTGAGTTCTAATAAAAGAGTTCCTTTCACCAAATAGTTCTCCACTCTTTTTCATATATTTTTCTCCCTCTCCTAAATATATAAACAACCTCTTCCAACAAGGCGGATCCAGGGGGGGGGGGGGGGGGGGGGAGAGGTGGCTTTGACCCCCCCCCCCCCCCCCAAACTTCTATGAAATTCAAATTTTAACCCTATAGTTTTGAAGTTTTGTAACTTTTTTTTATATATTTATAGTTTCAGCCCCCACAAAATTGATATATATTATTTGGTCCCCTCTTACTCACATTTCCGAAATTTTAAAGAAAATAATATCATATTAATTCATCATGTATACCAACACAATAATGGATTATAAGTCTCGATAAAAAAATCATAATAAAGTATCTCAAATCATAATATATATATGTAAGTTACTAAATAACATATGCAACATGCAGCATGTATTAAAAAAACAGGTACAAAAAAAGAGGCACCAAACAGGTACCAATTTAATTTACGTGTAGGGTGTTTAATAAGTCTATATTATTTCAAAATACCACATATGTATTCATCATGCTACAAATAAAAAAAAATGGAAAAAAAACAAAAGTAAAAAATGACGGTTAAGGTCATTCACATATGCAACATGTTGGAGCTTTAAAAAAAAGAAAGAAAAAGTCAAAAATGACGGTTAAGAAAAAAAATTCATTCTAGAGCTTTAAAAAAAGAAAACAGAAAAGAAAGAAGAAGTAAAAAATGACGGCAACTTATAAAACCAACTAAACCAGCTACAGGAATGGAAATATTGCATCAGATATGTTTTTAAATGGAAAGTACAACAGTCTGAGAAGAAATTACAGAAGCTGTTTGGAATTGAATGAAAAGATTTATCAGGACGGCTAATGAATTTATAAAGGGTGGAAGGTTTACCACATAAGGAGTTTCATCCGTGATGGTCTCCTTTTTAAGTGGGTGTGTATCTGATAGTGTTGGGGTTAAAATAGGAAGTCTAATAAAAATATTGAAAGGTGCCTTCCTCTTTTCTCCCTTTCCTCCCAATATGGACGGAAAATTTGGGGGAGAAAACAGGACAGGAGGATAAAGTAATTGACAATGACTTACTGTTTTAGATGGGTTTTTTTTCAGATTGATTTTAGTTAATTTTAGATAAATCTAAAGTGATTGATTTTAGTTGATTTCAGATTTAACAAAAATTTACCATTCTTGAAATATAAGACAATTTTTTATTCTCTCTAAAATTAGGATTTGGTGTCCAAAGATGTCCCTACCGGTGAGCATAAGACAGATAATGAGAAGTCTATTAAAAATAATCAAGATGCAATCAGATATACATTTTACACAATACGTTATTATAATAGTGCCATTTCAAAACCAAACAACTGATTATTATAGAAATACAAAATAAAACTTACCCAAATTCAGCAGTTCACCCGAATCACATTTTGCCTGAAAAATAAGTAAGATTCTTGTAACTAGTAACTAAGATTAAATATGACAACAAATAATTCTTTGAATTAAACAATAACATATCTTACCATTGTTATTTTAACATCATATTAACCAACATTTGATAAAATTAACAAGTTTTACGTTCTTGTTCTTGGCAATCAGGGTATCTTCTTCAGTGTTGTTAAAAAGCGTTACAATATTCAGACCAAGATTGGGTATCTTCATTCCTGAATTTGGAATTCTTATAAGATGTCATCGAATCTTCAATTGACATATAATTATCTTTTATACCTGAATCAGGTCACAGTCAGATACTCCGCCGGAGAATGTACAAGGTCATTATCGAATTTGTATCGAATTTGTAATTACGCGCCAAATGTAAGTCAAGGTCACGGCGTGAGATGGGTATATATACCGGGGGGGTATATATACCGAATTTAATTTAAGTGTCTAGTACATTTTTAAAAATTTATTTGCAACTACTCTATTATTTTTATTTATTTTTTTAGTTATTAGTCATATTATAATTATTATGGAACAAGTGTTATTTTATGTAAAAAGAAAAATTAACGGTTACAGAGTAGTTATGAACAGTTGTAATGAAACCCTAAAAATTTTTAGGAGATGTAACTAAAGTAAAAAAAAAACAAATATTAATAACATGTTATGCCTGAAACTAAGGCCCCGTTTGTTACGTGTAGGCCTATGTTTTGGCTGGAACGGATCGGAAAATCCCTCGTCGGAAAAAAATCCAATTTTTCTGAAATAAAATAGTTATTTCGATTTTCGATCAAATTTTTTCGAAAAAATTGAAAAATCAGAAAAAAATAGGAAATTCACAAAATATATTAAAAATTCAAAATTTTGAAAAAATAAATATAGGATTTTCGATTACTCGAAATTTCTCATTTTAAAGAAAAAAAGAAAAATGTTTAATCCAACATGTAAATACAAGAGCATTTGACCCATTTATGCATTTGTGTATAAATTAAGGAGGAGAATCTCTTTTTATAGAGCAGTGCTTTGGAGTTCTCATCCTCTTCCAACTCATGTGGGATATGGAAAACTTTCAAAAAATCAAAAAAAACTGAAATCGGAAAATAATTAAAAAAAATCAGATATAATTCAAAAAAATCGAATCAGCATAGTTTTGAATATATAATCGGAAAAAATGGAAAATTAAAATTTCAGAATTATTTTCGATTTTCGTCCCGATTTTTTCGGAAATCGAAAATCGACAAATTAAAATTTCATTCCAAATTCAGAAAATTTTGGAAGTTCAAAAGAAAAACATGCACACACACAACCCTAGCTACCGTAAATTTGGTGGAATCTGATTCCTTCTGAATATTTTTAAAAAATATAATATTACCGTGTTTGGTGCGAGATTAAGTTGCATGTGAATCTGACCCCCGATGGTATCATATTACCTCCTTTGTGGAAAAGTGGATTGAATAAAAAATGCATCTAATATAGGTGGAATTCTCACTTTCCCATGAAAATCCTTACAAATAATTTTTGTGAATAAAAAATGAAGAGTGCGTAAGTACGGTGTGTGATATCGAATAAAAATTATTCGAAAGTTTTCACGTAAACCATTTTTCATTAGAGTCTATTTTTAAACAAATTAAATACCACCCCTAAACATGTGTTCAAATTAAGAAGATATTTAATTAAACATTGTTTTTCAATTAAATCCTAAAAACATGCATCTGGATGATTTATCAAATAACATAAAGCATGTGACACAACATATCAGGAAAAATTCCCGTAGGGCAAAATCATATTATTTTCAGTATAATTTGTAAAGAGCGGGTACACGGATTATAATGAAAATAAGTGTGACATACGAAATACCCGCAGGTGTCGGTTCCGATGCCTCGGCTGGAATCTCCCACAAGAATTCCAGATGGCCAGCAATGAAGAAGGGACCGACTTATCCACAAAATACTCATAAATGAGTAAAATAAATCACTTGAGGGTTTATGTCGTGCCAATGTAAGTGGGAGTTAAGTGTGCATTTATAAGGAAATTTTAAAGACTAAAAAATAACTTAAGGAAAATATGGCAGATTTTGGGCCGAATTTTTCTCAACATGCTGCAAAAGAAATTTGACCAGCAAATAGTGGTGACAACATTCGGCATAAAAATCGAGGTCGGCGGCGTGGTTCGAACGACATTGGATGTCGCTCGAACGAGGACACATGTCATTCGATTGACATCGTGCGAGATGTCTATGTCGTTTGAACGACAGTGACATCTCGTTTAAACGAGCACGCCTTCCAAAAAGAGTCTGTTCAGCTTAGAAAAAAAATTTGCATTTGATAAAAAATAATTTCAGACTTTAAAAAATATTTTCTAAAAAATTCTCAAATATTTATGCAAATATAAACAACTCCAATTAATCATTTTACTGATAATGTGTCGTAGAGTTTGTGGGAAACGGTTGAGCAGTACGTAGCATGTAGCTTGATGCACGAGTGAAGATGATGGATGCATGGATTCGGATAAAGGTCGTCGAGGATGATCGTGATGACGTGCCGAATGTAGCAGTATCAGACATACAATCTGTGATCTAGGAAAAACAGAAAATTCCTAGATTCTACCTGGACATTTATAAAATTATGTCCTTACAAAAAATGCCCTTAAAAATATAAAATTATAAAATTAATTCATAAAATTTAAATATTTATTTTGAGAATACAATTTCATTAATTTAGTTTGTATTAAATTTAGAGTCGGAATAAATTTTAGTTAAGCATTCTTTCCACTCATATAATAATTAATTTGATTAACTCACAAAATAATACACGCATACCTCCATACATTTATAATAGTGAACCGTAATATTGTGCACATGTATGCCTCTCTCTCTGAGAGAGAGAGAGAGAGAGAGAGAGAGAGAGAGAAAAACTTTCCTACATCACATTGTATACATCATACCTAGTTCTAGAACCTTTTTTCCAATTTTTTTATTTTTCTATTGAAACTAATCTTTCAATCAATATATGTTCAAAAAATTAGGTCAAAATACATTTTGTAGTTATTTTTAAAAAATTCACAAAATTCTGCTAGCGCAAACCCTTATAGATAAGGTATTTTCAGCAGTTTTTTATTGAATTTTTAAAAAATAACTAAAAATTGTATTTTGACCTGATTTTTTGAACATGCGTTGGTTGGAAGGGTAGCTTCATGGGTAAGATAAAAAAAATTGGGAAAAAATAGGGCCTAAAACTAGGTGTGATGTATGAACACTATAAACACTTACAAAACTAAAGATATAAAACTCACAATTGCAACATATTGTAATGCCTCAGAAAATTCGAGTCACCGTTTTGTTAAAGAAAAAAGCAAAAACCTCAATAAATAATTTAGAGCGTCTAATTCCCTCAAATTTTAAACGAATCATCAAATAGTAATTCAAATGCATACACATGAATAATAAAGTTTCTGAAATGTACAATTTACAACATTTAACTCCAAATAATTTACGTGAGGTCTCGATAAACAAAATAATATCTAATCCCATAATCGAATGTTACACTCGAAAAAATAAAGCCCATTTTATATTGAAAAATCATTACAGATGGACCCGGATTGATAGAAAAAAAATATGAAGGAAATTTAAATAAAATTTGACCCAAAAAGATAAGATAAGACCCAGACATGTGGCTCTGCCAGGCGATGACTTCTATTTGACCAAAAGCTTAAACCATGCATGATGTATGTCTCCCATTTAAAGAATTAGGATATCCCAATACACCAATCCCTCAAGCCATTGTGGGAGTATATATATTAACATTCCTTTTGATATTTGTTTATGGGACAAACTCATTTTACCCAACTAGGGGAGTAAAACAGATGGATACAGAGCGAAATACCATATGATCCATTATCCGTATTCTTTTATAATTGCAGTATTTGTATCCTTATCTGTATCAACTCGGATAGTATACACCACTATCTTTATCCATATTCTTTTAGATTTTTCAGATTCGGATAATATCTATATACGTTTGCATTATTTAATATACATACAATGCATTGATTTGAAAATTTTCTAAACCTTAACAAAAAAATACACAATATTCTAAATTATGTAAAAAAAATAAATGGATAGAAAAATAGAGGAGGATTAAAAAAGCACTAACATTTAAGGTGTACTAAATGATCATTTATTGACCAATAACGGGTCATATCTAGGTGAATGAGAGTTTGAGAAATAATTTAGTGAATACATAAAGGAATATACTTTGGTCTCACCTACACTACATTGGCAAGACATCTAACTACGAGTCGTCGTAAATGTGTCTACTAAATGAGACAATGTCCAGAGTATTAGGAAATTTCATCGGCAAGATGACTGATGTAAAATAGAAACATAACGTGTAAAGATGGTATTAAAGACAATAGGTAAATGAAGAGTTTTCTGTATTGTGTCTATACATTAAATAATTAACAATTTAAATTGTTTGAAAAAGACCATCGAGATAATTAAATTACAAATATATATAGATATAGATATAAAATAATATATAATAGGCAATATTACTAATACGGATATTCAAAACGGATATCTGTAAATACGGATAGTCCGATTCGGATATGAATTATCCATGACGGATACCTTAGTATCCATATCCGTATACATTTTTTGCAGATATTTAACATTGGTATTCGAATTTGCTCTTTCGGATATCTATTCGGATAAATATCCGAAAAAAATGAATACGAATATCAGACGGATTCAGATTTTTAAATATCCATTTACACCCTTACACCCTACACAATAGTTTACCCATTTCCAATATGGTATTTTGCCAACAATTTCACATTCAACTCTTAATGATTTTGAACATGTGAATATACCACGTTAATCTCGTAGTGGAGAGAAATGCGTTAGTATGTTGACTTACTCAAATTGATGTGTAGGCCCCACTTTTATTGAGTTCTAAAGTGGACAAAAAATGAGATATCTAATACCCATTTACCCCGCAGATTATTAGTTATTTGAAACTGTTTAAAACCATTGACGTTAAAACTCATTGCAACTGCCTCGATAAATGATACTATATTAGATTATTATTTGTTTGGAAAAGGTTAAAAATTCATGCAAATTAAACATGATCGCAGTTGTCTGCATGGTTGAACTAGGCACTACTGCCACCTCCCCCACACCAGTGATGCGAGGTGAGAAAAACTATCAGTGCCAAACCCAAACCTAACACATACACGCGATATATCTTTATTCCACTCTGTAGTACGACCAATATACAACATTGAATTAAACAGTCACCGTACAAAAGAGCGTGTAAGTAAAGTTCTTAGAATACAAAAACTACAAGCAGTAGAATTCGAAGAATGGTACAATGGTTTTATTTCAGCAAGCATATGTAAGTACTATTTGTACAATGTGTGTAAATGAATTGGAATGTGATGAAATAAATTTTACTTTTATCTCTTGTCGCGTACCTCGTATGTGATTAGTCAAGGAGATGGTGCCTCCATTTTTTTACAACTGCAGGAGAGCCATACCCAGGTCTTGATTCATTATCCGAACCAATGGGTCAGTGGCACACTCCATCCAAGTTAACATTGAGTGAACCTTCCAAATGGGCTGATACTTTTGGTACGACTCTCCTGATATCTCTGTTGTGACACCCTACCCAATTAAATACCGGATGATCAATCATTTATTAAATTAAAACAGGATTCTCATCAAGGGCGGAGCTAGAATTCCTCGGAGGGGTGTGCTAAAATTAGTAATGAATCGATAATTTTTGTCCATGGGGCGGACGTCTCGACCAATGTCCGGGGTTCAGGGCGATTTCCCAAAAGGAGAAATTTATAAAGTTTTTGTATCTATTTATCTATGTTATTTTTTATTTTCCAGCAATTTTTTAACCTTTACAAAATTTGAAATTATTTTTCAATAATATTTTAACTACAAGTAACAATTTTTAACACTTACATATTTTTTTTTTCAATTTGGGAGGGGTGGGCTACAACCCTGGTGGGCCCACCCCTGGATCCGCCCTTGATTCTCATCTGGTTCATTCTTAGCATCACTGTCGAAAATTATTAATTACTAATCACCTATTACTTAATTAAGTCGGTGCTAAATTTTATCTTTTTAATTAACAGATAACAATATGAGGAAAACTAGATTAAACTATTCACATAGTAATATAGTCTAAACCATCACAACATGTAAATAAATAAATGTCTTGCCGAATAAACCATTGACTACAAATCCCAAATCCAAATAATAAATCTAACGGATAATAAATAAATCCTAATACAGGTCTCAACTGAATAAACTGAATAAAGTACTGAAGGGGCAACACGCCCAAAAAATGAAATACTGAGATAAGGAAATCATAATCTAGGAATGAACAACTAGGGCGTCTAGTCCAAATCCTGCATGCATCCGCATATGCTAAAGCTACGCATCCCTAGAATAGATAATCAAGTTTGGCATCCCTGTGACTAGACACCAAAAAGGTTTTGAAAATATTCTTGGCAAGGGTTAGAACCCAGAACATATGAAAAACAGTTGCAAGTGATTAAGTTTACAGTAATTAAAATGCATGAATACTTTACATATTTAAGCTAGTGTCGCACTCCCTTGAGATAATACTCACCCCTCAAATATTATGCACACCTACAACTTTCTTCATAACCCACCTAGCTGTACTACCCCGTCTAACTAGCCTTGCTATGAACCCTTCCTTATCCACTACTCTAGCCCGAGTAATATTACTATTGATTGTTAAGTAATTTTATCCAGTAACTCTTTTAATCAAGTCTAATAAAATCATATAACATCTTCACTAGTTATATAAATAATATAATTTAACTTCATGTATTTTACCCGTATATAAATATTCACATTATTATATACGTCTAATTATACTACAACATTCACACACATGTCATATATAATATCCATCCTCCCGAGTAATAACTCACCGGATGCTTTCTCTAAAATGTTATCACCCCAGGTATACTAAATCCAACTCGGATACCACGAGATGGTTAACTCACACTAAATCAGGTAAAAATATAAAAGTAGTGGAGACAGTCATAGATCCCCGAGTCTGCGACCGAATCATACCCAAGATGTCTGGAAAAAAAATACCACTTAAGTCGTTTAATTCAAGATTAAACTATCCAAATGGCTTCGAACAGTTTGTTGAAGAAACTCTTTTCTTAAAAAAAATTTCTTAACACAAGATGTGTAAAACAGTATGAACGAGTTATTTAAGGTATAGGTTTACCAGTTTTGAAAACCAAAACTTATAAGGAACTTAAATCAACACAACCTCAAGAGAGGGATGAGAGGAAGAGGAAGTATACAAGTACAATTTTAACGTGGTAAAACCCCGCCCAATTGGGGAAACATCCACGGAGATCTATACACCTCAAAAGTAAAAAACCAGTAAAATAGAGTAACGGTTTACAAACTATATAACAATCAAGACAGATAATCAGACATAATTATAAGTTCAGAAATGTACTAACTCCTCTGAATATTTTGACTTCTCACAAGGCTCTGATGCTATTGATGTTCTCTCAGCTTTGTAACTCCATTCCTTTTAGCCTTACACCGACTCAAAAGTCCAAAATCTCAATACCAACACTTTTCAGTGTAGTAGCGTGAAGGTAAAAGTAGTGATGTGCTCTAAATCACATGCATGCAACTCACACACACTTAAGTATTGACAGGATGCTAATCAAATTACAAACACATCACAAATATGTAAAGATTTCTAAAATCAGTTTAATCGAAACTATCAGACTTTGGATTTTTCAATATATCCACGGATCAAGAGGGAATCTTGCTATAAACACAAGCCAAGATCCTAAACACTTTCTTATTTTTAAAATATACAAACTATTTCACAAAATGTGAAATACGTGAAAGTGTAAATCCCCAATCAAAATCTTAAACTAGATCTGAGTCTGAATGTTCAAAGAAACTGAAATCAGAAAGTGTTTTGTTGGTTTTAGGGTTTGAAAACATAACATTTGAAAACATCCAACAAAACTATGATTTCTCGAAATAAAAAATCAAAACAAAGAGAGATAAACGAGAAATGTATCACATAAATTCAATCTCAGTTTTCTATAAGAGAAAATGAGATCACACTGTTGTGATTAAGTTGGAAAAGAGATAAAGGATAGAAGAGGAATGATCTTCGCAACTCTTAAACTAACACACTCTCAAAAATATTTTTCTGGTGAGATTTAGCCGGTGTTTCGTTTAGGGTTTTATTTTTCTCTTTTCTTTTTTTCTTTCTCTCTCTCTTCTCTTTTTATTTTCTCTCAAAAAATGAGGTAAGAAAAAGATTGTAAATGCAACACATATGGAATATATTTATACTAAGCCATGGAAGCCTCTGGAACTTTAAATCAAATGAATGGTCACGATTAAGTCTTAAGAGGTCAAGGTAGATCTGATGGCTAACAATGCACCGCAAATATAAAGCCTCTGATTGGTTTAAATGAAAACATAAGGATCAGGTAAGAGCGCATGTCGGCCATAGATTAAAACAATCCAATGATTCACAATCAAACACAAGAATGTAAGGGCAAGAAAACACAGATCCAATCGTTGTGAGATTAACATGTGTAAGGCTGCGATGGCTTGTAAAATGCGTGTTTTTAAACCTTCAAAAATACAAATTGTACCCACACAATTATCAAGCACATTTGGTTTCTACCCAAGCAAGTCTTTGATAGCTTGAAGAATTCATAAAACAGCCCACAAACTTTTTTAAATTTCTAAAAATTATTTTAAAAAACTTAGGAATTACTTAAAATATCCCATAAATTATGGAAAAATTATTTTAAAGGGATTTAACTCACACACCCTCATATTATAAAGAATGGAATCTCATATACAACACATAAATGATCCTAGGTGTGATGTTGGTGTTTATACCTTTGGACTATTAGAGGAAATCAAAATGAAGAGTTTGAAGGCTTATTGGTTTGTAACGGTATGACTCAATTTTGTCACTATTTCCAAACTAGATGAGCACCTATATAATATAGACTCAACTGAGTCAAAGATATGAGGTGCTTCAATCTCCCCCTTTAGAAATATGAGGCAAAATCTCATTTGAGTCATCTAGGACTCGTAGGGATAAAAAAGAAATAAGAAAAACTTAGTCCTATAAAAATTCTATCTACCCAATATCCTAGAAAGAGAAAATTACATAACTCAACTGGATACATACCAATACCCTGTCAAAATTATGTTGCAAATGAAGGTACTGATTCCTGAAAATAAGATAACTAAGATCAAGCTTTGTAGTTGAGAATACACCACAATGTCCATGAGGACTCAAATTTCTCTCCCATTTTTTCTCAAATGGACAAAGGGAAAAGTAAACAAGTACGAAATAATAAATCAATGTTCTGCCATAACCATACCAATAGATTTGCGCACAGATTCAAATTGAAGAAAGTCTAAAGGTTTAGTAAACAGGTCAGTTAATTGCAACTCAGTAGGTAGGTAATTAATTTCTAACTCCTCAGATTCAACTAACTCGCGTATAAAATGATATCTGACTTTAATATGTTTTGTACGAGAGTGCTTCACTGGATTTTTAGAAATACTAATCACACTTTGATTTTCACAATAAAGATGTAACTTGTCTTCAGTTATACCGTAGTATTTCGGCATTTGTTTTAGCCAAAGTAATTGAGCACAACAACTTCCTGCTTCAATATATTCGGATTCGGCAGTAGACAAGGAAGTGCAGTTTTGTTTCTTACTACTCCATTCTACCAAATTGTTACCAATGTAGTAACACGCCCTTAAAGTACTCTTACTATCATCGGTACACCCGTCCCAATCAACATCGATGTATCCTACTATAATACTAGAAGTGTCTTTAGTTTACCAAAGTCCTAAATTTAGGGTTCCTTTAATGTATTTGATAATTCTTTAACGTATAATAGATGACTCTCTTTAGGATTGTTTTGATATCGGGCACACACGCAGACAGAGTACATGATATCAGGACGGGAGGCAGTAAGATAAAGTAAGCTTCCTATCATACTACTGTACAAGGTAGAATCAATTGATTTCCCATTCTCATCTTTAGAAAGTTTGACAAAAGCACTCATAGGAGTCCTAGCTTCTTTAGCTGTTTCTAGGTCAAACTTCTTGCCAATCTCTAAAGCGTATTTGGATTGCGATACAAATAATCCATTAAAATTTTGTTTAACTTGGAGCCCTAAGAAGAATTGTAACTCCCCTATAAGTGGCATTTGAAATTCTTTATGCTTAATGTCCGAGAAGGTCTTAACTTCTAAAGGGGAGGTGGATCCAAAAATGATATTGTCATCATAAACATGAGCTATAGTAATATTTTTGTCAAAATTTTTGACAAATAAGGTTTGGTTATTCCCTCATCTCTTAAATCCGTTGTCTAAAAGAAAGGTGGATAAACACTCATACCAAGCTCTAGGAGCTTGTTTTAACCCATAAAGAGCTTTTTTAAGACGATAGACATAGTTTGGGTAATGAGGGTCAATGAACCCTTTGGCTTGTTCAACATAGATCTCCTCATTTAAAATTCCATTAAGGAAGGCTGACTTAACATCCATTTGATATAATGTGAAGTTCAAGTGATAAGCTATTGCAAAAAGTAAGCGAATAATCAACCTGAGATTAGCCCCCAACAATTAATCTAGTTTTATTCAGAATAATCAACCCAGATTCATCAACATTATTTTTAAAAATCCAACGTGTGCCAATAACCCTTTTATTTTCAGGATTTGGTTCAAGATACCATACATCATGAATGACAACTTAAAGAAGTTCCTCCTACATAGCACTTATCCACAAAGTGTCATTCAAGGCTTCATTTATAGTCTTTAGCTCAATAAGAGACACAAAGCATGCAAAATGAACAATGTTACGAAGTTGAGATCTTGTACGAATAGGCTCAGTAGGATTACAAACTATGCTATCTAAAGGATGATCTTTGGAAACCCAGTTAGGTACATTAGGGGTCTCAGTTGGTAAGGATTCAACTATTTATGGAGAGTCATAATTTAAAATATTTTCGGAGTCATCCACAATAATTGGTTATTCGGTCTTACCTTCTACATTAGTGTCACTTACAACCACATTAATGGATTCCATCATAGTTTTGGTATGAAGATTGTAGACACGGTAGGCTCTACTATTTAGAGAATATCCTAAGAAAATGGCTTTATCTCCTCTGGTTTCGAATTTAGATCGATGTTCTCTATCCTTACAGATATAACAGGTGCTACCAAAGTTATAAAGTATTTTAGATTAGGTTTCTTCCCATATCGAAGCTCATAGGATGTTTGTTTGGTATTTTTCCTTAAGTAGACTCGATTGATTATATGACAGGCGGTATGAATGGATTCTACCCAAAAATATTTAGGTAGGTTCTTCGCATGAATCATCACACGGACCATTTCTTGAAGAGTGCAATTTTTACGCTCAGCAATTCCATTTTGTTGAGGTGTCTTAGGAGCACTAAAGTCATGTTTGTAACCATTATAGTTACAATATTCGATGACACCTGAATCTATGAATTCTCCTCCTCTATCACAATAAATTCTATCTACTTGGGAGTCCTTTTCGTTTTCTAGACGAACTAAGATTTTCAAAAACTTACAGAAGGTTTCTGATTTGTGTTTTAAAAAGGCAACCTAGGTAAATCGAGTGAAGTCATCAACCATAACAAGGATGTAACTGTTGCCGCAAAGACTAACAATACGAGAAGGACCCATTAGGTCCATATGGATGAGTCTTAGAGGTTTAGAGGATATAACTTATTTAACTTTCTTGTGGGGAACCTTAACAATTTTCCCTTCTTGACATGGACCATAAAAAATATTTGAAATTGGTTTAATCCTAGGAAGACCTCTAACTATCTCTTGGGAGCGGAATTTGCTAAGACTATCATAATTAATGTGACCCAACTTATTATGCCATATCTCATTGTTATCCATTCTGGAAATGTTACAAACCTCTGTACTTGGATTGACTGTGTAATAGTTATTTAGAGTACGGAGTCCCGTATAAATGCAATCACCTTTTTCATTTATATTTTTGCAATTAGTTTTTATAAAAATGACAGTATGGTTGGAGTCATAAAACTGTGATATACTTAGTAAATTGGCTTTAAGACCTTATACTAAGAGAACATCTTTAAGAATGGGCAATCCTTCTTCATGGAGAGTTCCTTTACCAATAATTCGGGCTGATACACCATCTCCAAACAAGTCTTTTCCTCCGGAGAAGTTATTTTTATTTGAAAATTTGTAATCATTCCCGATCATATGTTTGGAACAACCTGAGTCTAAATACCATCTAGTTATCGTGTGTTCAGCTTTAAAAGCACTGATCATAATGTTGCATTTGAACTGGGGTAATAGATCATCTTTTCTAACCCAAATTTTTTTAGTTTTCAATTTGCGCTTATTAGCTCACATTTGATAAAACTTGCGAGCTCCTATCTTTTCTTTAAAAGATTTTTGCGCATATTTATTAGTTTTATAAATAGTTTGAGCAATTGGTTTAGAAGAGAATATAAGATTCTTTCTTATTGATGGTCTTTTAGCATTAGTCGTTCTCCTTCTATTACGATAGTTAGAATTCTTGTCTAGCGGTCTAGGAAGGACATAGTTGTCTCGGCTTCTCCTAGAATAGTTGATGTTATGATAAACATGAGATTTATATACGGATTACATAGACGTTTAGAATAGCAACCATCAAGGGAATGACCATAGACATCACAATAGGAGCAGTAAAGACAGACGTAGAACTCACAACCTTAGGAAAATTATTATTCGAAGGTTTGTCTAGGTTTAGAGCTCTAGTCTTGTTCCTAAGTGGCACAGGATGAATTGTGGAATCAGCTTGTCGAATAGGGAGCAAATGTATTTAGTCTTTTGTTCAACATTATGCTTAGAGTTACTTGATTCACTAATGTCTAACTTCTACTGTTTTGTATCAAACTCATTTTTTAAACTTTAAAAGTCTAGACAAGTTTCAATAGATATTTTGCCACCAGACACAAACTTTATTGTTTCAAAGTTTTTAGTTTGGGTTTTAGATTTGGGATAAAATCCTACTCCAGTCATCGGAATTGGTTTTACTTTCATCAACACAATCTTCAAAACATTTAGAATTGTTTTTAAAATTTGCAAATTTTTTGAAGAATGTGAATGTCTTTTCTTTTGTTTGTTCCAATTCTAACAACGTTCCTTTGTATTTCTTTTCCAGAATTTCATTTGAGTTAGACAACTCTTTCAATTTTTGTTCAAAATTTTTGGTTTCATTCTCATGAGTTAGATATTGAATAGTGTACTCTTCAGTGTTCTGTTTGATCATCTGACTTAGGGCTTCTATCTTCTGGGTATGATCCTTGACAATCTTTTCAAGTCTAGTACTTTTCTTGAGAGTTTTTGTGTACAGTGTGTGAATGTCAGGACGGTCATCATTGTCAGAGTCACTAAGTGTGCAGTGTGTAGTGTCCCCTAGCGGTTCATTTTTAGGACTCACACACCCATTGACATTAAGAATATAGTGTTACCTTTAACTCACACACACAACATTTGAAGTATTATCAACAGTCTCAAGTAATAAGGCAAATAAACCATTAGGCATAGTATCAGTTATCATAGCATGATCAGATTCCTCATCATCAGTGTGGATTATCTTAGCAAAGAATGACATACAAGGGTCAAAAGTACTAGATGACTTAGGTTCATCATTTTTAGATACACTTGAGTCATCCCAAGTCTTGCATATATGAGACCTATTATGTTTGTGAATTTTGTCTAAGTTAACTCTACTGTCACTAGCCATGTGTCCTAACTTCCCACCTCTATAGGATTCAATATTCTTAAGGTCTCTCTCAGGTCTCTTATGATTGTGAGTCTGGTGTTTGTCTTGTCTTCTCTCATGAGGCCTATTGTTGAATTGGTTTGGATAAGCAGGTTTACCTTGTCTTTTTGCTATTTTATTTTGAAAGTTCACAATTTTCTTAAACTGTTTAGACATTAAGGCAATCTGATTATCCAAAGTATCTAAATTACAATCCCCATCAGAGTCTAAGTCAATGTTATGTATGCTAAGTTCAGGTGTGGTCAACTTAGATGAAAAAACATTGTTGGAGGCAGATTGTTTCTTTTGGGACTGGGTTTATTGTTTCCTAAATTCTAATTCCATTTTCACAATTTTCAATTTGCTACTGAGGAGTCCAGGTGTGAGATGTTGATCATCCATCTCCTCAATTGCATATCTCTTATTATCAATTTTTTCTGGAAGTGATCTTAGTATTTTGAGAGACAATTTCCTTTCTATCATAAACAATCTCATTAGCATGTAATTTGTCACAATGTCTGTCAGTTTAATATAGAAGCCATCAAATGACTCAGTCCGAGTCTCAATCATGATCAAGGCGTTGTACTGCTGAATTAACATTTATGTTTTAACATCTTTAACTTTGGTACAACCCTCATGTGCAGTCATTAGGGTGTCCCATGCTTCTTTAGAGGTAGAACATAATGATATCCTTTTAAATTCGTGTTCCTTAATAGACATGAATATGACATTTTTGCCTTTGTTGTTGTTAAGGGAAATCTTCTTCTCTTCTTAAGTGAATTCAATTAGTAGCTTTATAATCTTCACAGTACTTTCTTCAGCGGCTGGTTTAGTTGGAAAAGTATAACCATTTTCAATAACTTCTCGGACCTCATCTCCCAATGTCCCTTGGATGAAGGCAACTATCCTTACCTTCCAGTAAGAAAAGTTGGTTCCATTAAAGAGAGAGGGCCTGAACAGGTTACCTAGTCTCTCAAATTTCTCGTCCATAATTTGTTTTTGAGAAAACAATTTCAGAAACTCAAGATCTAAAGAATTTTGAAAAACCAATGCTCTAATACCAATTGAAAAAAAATACCACTTAAGTCGTTTAATTAAAAATTAAACTATCTAAATGGCTCCGAACAGTTTGTTGAAGAAACTCTTTTCTTAAAATAAATTTCTTAATTTAAGATGTGTAAAACAGTATGAACGAGTTATTTAATGTATAGGTTTACCAGTTTTGAAAACAAAAACTTATAAGAAACTTACATCAACACAGCCTCAAGAATGGGATGAGAGGAAGATGAAGTATACAAGTACAATTTTAACATGGTAAAACCCCACCCAATTGAGGAAACATCCATAGAGGTCTCTGCACCTCAAAAGTAAAAATCCACTAAAATAGAGTAACAGTTTACAAACTATATAGCAATCAAGACACACAATTAAACTTAATTCTAAGTTCAGAAATGTACCAACTCCTCTGAATTTTCTGACTTCTCCCATTGCTCTGATGTTGTTGATGTTCGCTCAGCCTTGTAACTCCACTCCTTTTAGCTTTACGTCGACTCAAAAGTCCAAGATCTCAATACCAACACTTTTTCAGTGTAGCAGTGTGAAGGTGTAAGTGGTGATGTGCTCTAAATCATATGCATGCAACTCACACACACATAATTACAGACAAGATGCTAATCAAATTACAAACATATCACAAATATGTGAAGATTTCTAAAATCAGTTTAATTAAAACTATCAGACTTTGGATCTTTCAATATATCCACAAATCAAGAGGGAATCTTGCTATAAACACGAGCCAAGATCCTAAATACTTTCTTATTTTGAAAATATACAAACTATTTCACAAAATCTGAAATATGTGAAAGTGTAAATCCCCAATCAAGATCATAAACTAGATCTGAGTCTGAATGTTCAAAGAAACTAAAATTAGAAACTGTTTTATTGGTTTTAAGGTTTGAAAACATAACATTTGAAAATAGCCAACAAAACTATGATTTCTCGAAATAAGAAATCAAAATAAAGAGAGATAAACGTGAAATGTATCACATAAATTCAATCTCAGTTTTCTATGAGAGACAATGAGATCAAACTGTTGTGATTAAGTTGGAAAATAGATAAAGGAGAGAAGAGGAATAATCTTCACAACTCTCAAACTAACACACTCTCAAAAATATTTTTTTGGTGAGATTTCGTCGGAGTTTAGTTTAGGGTTTTGTTTCTCTCTCTCTCTTTGTCTCTTCTCTCTTTATTTTCTCTCATAAAATGAGATAAGCAAAAGATTGTAAACGCAACACATATGGCATGTATTTATACTAAGCCATGGAAGCCTCTGGAACTTTGAAGCAAATGAAGAGGTCAAGGTAAATCTAATGGCTAACAGTGCACCCCAAATATAATGCCTCTGATTGATTTAAACGAAAACACAAGGATCAGGTAAGAACACATGCAGGCCATAGATTAAAACAATCCAGCGATTCACAATCAGACACAAGAATGTGAGGGCAAGAAAACACAGATCCAAACGTTGTCAGATTAACACGTGTAAGGTTGTGATGGCTTATAAATCGCGTGTTTTTAAACTTTTAGAAAAACAAATTGTACCCACACAATTATGAAGAGCATTTGGTTTCTACCCAAGCAAGTTTTTAACAGCTTGAAGAATTTATAAAACAACCCACAAACTTTGTAAAAGCCAATTTTAAATTTCTAAAAATTGTTTTGAAAAACTTAGGAATTACTTAAAATATCCCAATAATTATGGAAAATTATTTTAAACGGATTTAACTCACACATCCTCATATTATGAAGAATACAATCTCATAAGCAACACATAAATAATCCTAGGTGTGGTGTTGGTGTTTATACCTTTGGACTATTGGAGAAAATCAAAATGAAGAGTCTGAGGCTTGTTAGTTTGAAAGGGTATGACTCAATATTTAACTATTTACAAACTAGATGAGCGCCTATATAATATAGACTCAAGTGAGTCAAAGATATAGGGTGCTTCAACGTCTCACGTCGAAAAGAAATACAACATAAAATAATGGACGCTATTACCTCGGGATTATACTCTCCCTGCTGTCACAAGCCCGTGGATTCACCAACATCGCGCAACCTCCTATGGTAGCACTAGAGGGGTACGTATTTCTATAAATATCATTCACATCGATATTTATAATAGGAACACACACACACACACACACACACACATATATAAATAAATAAATATATATATATATATATATATATATATTAATTTTAATTAAGTCCGGCTAACCCGTATTTAACTTTCCTGGCACTAGCCTGTAATAACCGAGTCTATCTACCCGACTTTAATTTCTTTTTATCATACTGGTTGACAATTTGGGTTTACTCACTCTACCCCGTAATCGCATCCTGATATCCGAAATTCTCTCCATTTCATAATATGTCCATAAAGGTCCTAGCCTTAGAATTCCCCCAAATTGGCTAACCACTTCCTTACTATATCATATTGGAATTAAATACGTCCCTTCCTATATGTTAAAAACAACATAAAAGTTCCCGCGTTAATTAATTGTGAATTTAGGGCTCAACCGTAAAATTTTCCCTTTTTCTAGGTAGCCGAATCGATTCGGCCTTATTCCGAATCGATTCCGCTTAAGAACCGAATCGGTTCGCTTCGAATAGGTCTCCTTCTTCACATGCTCTATTCGGCCATTGTTAACCTTTAAAGATTTTGGTTTGTTCTCCACACTTTATCCAATTAAAATCAACATTTAATTTATCTAGTAACATGTCCTCATCATCCTAGAAACCTTTAATCATCATCGAATTAACTCATCATCCAATATTTCTCGATTTGGGTTTTATTCGGGTTTCAATTCAATCTGTAATACCCCGTATTTCTACGTATTTAGAATTTAATTAATTGAGTAATTAAATAGAAAATACATTTTAATTTAAATTACACGAGTTGAGTAATTTAATATATTTAATGATAATTATGATTCTTAAGTGAATAAATAATCATTGTGATTATTAAATAGTAATCGATAGATAGACATTGATTAATATTATGACTCAGATTTACTAAGTGTGAATAGTAAATATTGATAATTAATTTGTACGACATAACGAGTGATATGGATGTACTTGATTTTATCTCACCCGGGTGTCGCGTGTAAATTAAATTGAGGATGGGTAAGAAATGTATATTTAGTGACTCAAATTATAATTTAGAGGTCACAGATGATTCCGAAAGGGTCGAATTAGTCAAAATAGTATACCCCAGGGTACTAGTCGGGTACCGGGGCATTTTGGGGCTAAACTGAGACCATACGGGGATGTTTTAGTCTTTTGGCATATGGGGGTGAGAAGAGCTACGAATTTTGGAGTGTTTTATCAGCTGATTGAAAGTGTGGTTAGGGTTAGAAACCTCATAACACAAAGGGAAGCCCTTAGAGAGAGAAGAGAGATTATTCTCAAGGCTAAATAGGAAAATTGTGGGAGATTCAAGGAGTTCTTGCACCACAAGTAATTGAGGAAGGAAGATTGGAAGAGAAAGAAACCCAACACCTTTTGCAAACTCAAAATCAGATCATCATCTAATCAAGGCAAGTGGTTATTTATAAATTATTTTGAGTTATAATATCCATGTGTAGGATATATGAATAATTGATTTTGATGAATATTCTTGGAGAAAAAGAATTGATTAATTTCATGTTTGGGTAGAAATAACACGTAGTTAGATTGATATCTGTAGAGGATTAAAAATCAAAGGAACCATGATTGTTAGTAAGAATTTAAAATCCGGGTTGATGATTAGAAACATGGGAAGAGCATGTCATATTAGGGTTATTGAATAATTAGAAGATTTGATTTATTCTGGGCTAAATTGTAAGGATTTATAATGTTTAAATCGTTCAAAATCATCCTAGTATATGTGGGAATGGTTAGGTATTGTTAGTGACAAGTCTGGTGTATTATCATAGGAGTTGGAAATGGTAAATGGTGGAAAACTCATGAAGAAGAGGAAGAACTACGTCTATCACTGCTCAATCGATCGATGCTCATAGTCGATTGATTGACCCAGGCTGATTTTGGGTTCTTTTTTTGGTTGAGTTCTAAGTGATTGCCAATTCTTGAGAAGAACCTTAAAGATAATGTTATACCTATGTAGAGACTTAGTGAAGACCAGTAGGTAGTTAGTGGGGGTCTGTTATAATCATGGGTGTAAGATTTGAAAAAATGGACTGACGAAGATAAACCGATCGAGTCGTGTATCGGGGATTATGGATTTGAGTTATGAGGGAAGACAACGTCAATCCAAATTAATATCAGCAGGTTAGAGATAGTTTAGATACTGAAATGAATGGAGGGGTAACTAGGTCCCTTAGTGTTGTGTGAGTACTCAATTAAAATGCGATAGTAAGAGAAATCGTAAATTAATAAGTATGGTGAATATTAAAGAGAAAATATTACGTACGAGCACTATTATTAGGTTGCGTGTATACCTACTGAATTATATAGATACTTAGGTGGAGAGAATACCTAAAGTATAATTACCTATATTAGGGTCAAGGTAGGATTCTGAACTAATATATGGAAATGGTAAGTTGGAGTCGTGACGAAAGAGTTCCGAACCAATCTATGTATAAAGTTTCATTAGTGGGGTCGAGGTGATTTTCCAAACCACAACATGAAATAAACTTGGTGTCGAGGTGACATTCCAAACCAATCCTTTTACTTGGTGTCGATAGACCATTTCGAGCCAAGAGTCCTTGATGTGTGTTGAAAGGATATATTAGTAATGAATGAATTTATAAGTATATATTGTGTGTGAAATATATACTGTATTAATAATCTACTTATACGAGTTAGTAGACAATGAGATGCCGTGAATACATCTAAAAGCAAATTAATTAGGGAAACTTAATTATAAAAGGCTAAAGATAACAAGGTGTGAAAAGTTATCTAAGTATATAAATCATGAGATATGGTTAGTGTTGATGTAAAAAACTAGATTATATCTAATTATTCAATCACAAATAAATAAGACAACGGATTTTTAAAGTGGTTCAGCCTTATGAAAATGGCCTACATCCACTGTCTTGTATTACTGCCTGTTTGCCTTGAATCTTGATAACTGTGACACCCCGCCTAATTAAATACCGGGCGATCACTCCTTTATTAAATTAAATCAAGGTGAACAGTTGGTTCATTCTCAGCATCACTGTCGATAAAAAAAAATTCCAATTTAACACCCTAAATAATTAAGCTAAGTGTGAAAACCATTTATATACATAACTTCCAAATTTTATTTAAAGAAAAAGATATATTTATTTATTAACAACATTCAATAAGTGAGAATCACACCACATTAAATTCTGCAATATAAACCAATTAATAGAATACATTCGTCAATCGAATGTCAACGTACGAAATCTAAAATCACATAACCAAACTGAATAAATCCCATAGTAACACTACGGGAAAAATAACTGAAATACAAATGTCCCAATAACAATGAAATAATGGGAAGGGCGACACGTGCCCAATAAATGAGAATGCTAGAAGTGGAGTCAATAAAGGAAGTCGTCTACGCAAGTGACCTGCAACTCCCACCTAAGCTGCAGCGCGTCTCTGCCAAGAGATCCTAAGCAAGACGCCCCTGTGGCTGGGCACCTGTAATACATACATATATATACAAGAGAGAGAGAGAAAAAGAAACGGGTCAGAGCCCGATAGTGTGTTTGATTTAAGAAAACGTTTACCAAGTATTTAAATTGATACAGGACAATGCAACAACATATTAGTGCGACACTCTCTTGAGAAAATCTCACCTCTCTTCTAATGTGCACACCTATCGCACTAACCTTCCCAACGATTTGTCTTATCATTTATCGCACTAGTCTTCCCAAATGATTTAACTTATCTTTGATTACTCGTAAGATTTACAATTCAATGATTCCATTTTAAAAAGAATATTCCAATTAGTAACCAAAGTTCTCCATTTTAACTTTATAAAATCAATAAAGTTTTCCAGTGTCATATTATACTTTCTCAAAACAAGTATTTACAATTTGAGTCATCAACCATGTCCTACATATCAAGTAACAGTAGGCAGTTCCAGATTTCAGAATTTTATATATATATTAACTACTCGTATAATATATATATTATAACAGCACCCCAACTAAATTATGGTGCGGGCATACTCTACTATCCAAAGCCCCATATCACTCATATTAAGGGGAATACATTCGGAATCACTCTCGAAATGTATTAACATACATACACAACAATATTGAGGCGAAGAATAGATTCTAAGTCCCTAAGAGGATGGCACATGCCTGCGTCTCTTAGGACCGTCTGAACTATTACGTCGATAGCCTGTACCAAGGATATCTATCTTCTAGGGTACAAGTCAATATCCCCCATAAAGGTCCCATCGAGATAAGACTTGTCCCAGCGCGGTAACCTCAGGGATAGCAAGTAGCGTGGGCATGATTTTCACACATAGATAGTATATGCACACACAATCATATAACTATACTAACATTACCATATCAATATTAGGTAAATTCTCAATTCCCATAATTACGACATTTCCATATTATCATATTATTTGTATTACCTATAAGGTTTCATCTCTAACCTTAACTCGAAGGGTTTTCTTACTTATTACCTGACACTCGTGGACTCTATCCTTCCAAGTGGAAAATTCAGTAGGTATACCTCTACTCACTATCGTAGCTATTCATCGTAATCTCTCACTCGAATTACGTAGTCTCATTGTTCATTATATAATTATCCCAAAAGCAAAATTCTCGACTTATAATAAAGTTCCCAACACTTATTCATGTATCCTACTGGTCTTTCTTATCTCCCAAAACATTTTATGAAGGATACCCAAGAATTATTTCACGATAAATTTAATTTAACTAATTAAACAGGGGAAATAGAAGTCTGCCAGGAGGGGTCGATCGATCGAGGTCTGGGCTCGATCGATCAAACCTTCGATCGATCGAAGCTCTAGGCTCGATCGATCGATCAAGCAGGTCTGCGAAATCTGCAGAATTGCAGTTACAGGTTCTACCAAATTGCTTCATCCAAAACAATGTTTTTCCATTCTAAACGTCCCAAAAATCCTACTTCTAACATTATATCAATATACCAGATGTTTTCAACGTAAAGCATGTGTATAACTAACATTAAACATGGATAATTAACCCAAAATCTCATCTAATCATCAAGAATCCTAGAGTTTTTCTTAATCATGGTTCTAATCTGTTTTTACCAGAATTTCCTTATAATATAACATCAAAATTTTGTGGGTTATATTCCCCTACATGGCAAGGATTCCAGAATTTTCATATAATCAATACTGCATGCATTTTCCTAACGCAAATTGGGTTTTCTTCCATAGTTTTCATCTCTAACCAATCCTAAACTAATATGAAGATTGCAGTAACGAAAATACGCAAGACAAATACTTGCCTGGGATTTTCGACGTTCTGATTTGCAGATGATTTTGGTGTGGTTGCGTAGCCCGTTGCGCGATCTACGCGGTGGTGGTGATTGTGGTGCAAACGGATGACTTTTGGGCCCTTGGGTTGCCTTGGAGCTCTCTCCTCTCTTCTCTAATGGCCGTCACTTGTGTTCTGAATATTCTAATCCTAAAAGACTAACCTAAATGGCTGATATAGGTTGCTGAATTTCGTGGGTTTAATTACCCAAAAAGGTGAAATGACTAAATTGCCCTCCCGGGGTACTAATTTGGCCTAAAAATGCCCCGAGACCCAAATTACACCCCCGGGTACACTTTTCTGACTATCTCGACCCTTCTGGACGCGTTGGCGTACTCAAAACGACCATACAAAGAACTTATAAAATATTCACTTTTTATTTAACAAAATTAGTCCCGACGTGACACGGGCACGTCCCGACTTAAATTTTCGAAATTGTCATTTAATTCACTCATGACATACAATATAACCAATATAATATATTACTTTGCTCATTAGTAATATTCAACCAATTTCCCATAATTACTAACTCTCATCACGTTAATAATTATAACATAATTAATTTCCGGATTTTTATTAAATAATTCATTCACGTTAAATTTAATAAATCCCCAAATTAATATAGCATAAAAATATGGGGTATTACATACTTCCCCCCTAATAACGGAATTTCGTCCCGAAATTCGGAAAATAAGGAATACCTGGTAAAAACAAATCCGGATATCTCTCGCGCATATCTGCCTCGCGCTCTCCCAAGTGGATTCCTCCACATTATGATGCTCCCACTGGACCCGCACAAGTGGAACGATCTTCGACCTCAATCTCCTCTCACTATAGTCTAGGATAGCCACCGTTCTCTCCTCGTAAGAGCTATCCGGCTGCAAGTCGATCTCATCGATCGCAACGTGAGTATGGGCCATATCATCCCGAAGATATCGTCTCAACGACGAGATGTGGAATACATCGTGGATGCGATGTAAATGTTCTGGTAGTCCCAACCTGTATGCAACCGGCCCAATCCTCTCGATGATGGGAAATGGTCCCACGTACCTCGGAGCCAACTTCCCTTTCTTCCCGAACCTCATCACTCCCTTCATAGGAGATACACGTAATAACACTTGGTCCCCCACACTAAACTCCCGGAAGAACCGTTTTGCATCGGCGTAGCTCTTTTGCCTATCCTGGGCTACCCGAATACGACTCCTGATCATCTCAATCCTCACGGAGGTCTCCTGAATCACTTCTGGTCCTAGCAACTTGTTATCCCCCACCTCGAGCCAACAAGTTGGAGAACGACAAGGCCTTCCATACAAAGCCTCAAATGGAGCCATGCCAATCGTGAACTGATACGAGTTATTATAAGCAAACTCTACCAGTGGAAGATGTGGCTCCGAACCTCCTCCAAAATCAAGAACACACATGCGTAGCATATCCTCCAACATCTGATTAGTACGCTCTATCTGTCCATCTGTCTGTGGGTGATAAGTTGAACTCAACCTCAACTCTGTACCCATATCCTCCTGAAAGCTTTCCCATAAACGTGACACAAAAATCTTGTCTCTATCTGACACAATATTCAGGGGCACCCCATGTAATCTGACAATCTCAGCGATAAACAACTGAGCATACTGACCCGTGGTATAATCTATCCGCACCGGCGAAAAATGAGCCACCTTGGTCAAACGGTCTACAATCACCCAGATAGAATCGTGGCCCCGCTGTGATGTAGGCAACCCAGTAATAAAATCCATGGAAATACTCTCCCACTTCCACGCGGGTACTTCCAAAGGCTGAAGCAATCCTGACGGTTTCTGGTGGTCTACCTTTACCAGCTGGCATGTAGAACACTTGGACACAAACTCAGCAATATCCTTCTTCATCCCACTCCACCAGTACTGTCGCCTCATGTCCTGGTACATCTTATCGCCTCCCGGATGTACCGCAAATCGGGACCCATGAGAATGAGTCATCACTTCATGACGTAATTCTACTCCTTCTGGAACCACCAATCTCCCATTAAACTGCAAACCTCCATCAGAACTAACAGAATAGGACTCAACACCCTCGGCTAAAAGTCTCACAATCTGCTCCTGGAAAAACGGGTCTGTGGTCTGTGCCTGTATCACCCTCGTAACAATCTCGGGTGTGACTGACATGACGGATATGAAAGAACGGGCTACTGCGTCCTGGTGACCCAAATCCTTCCACTTTGCTTTCCAGACGTCCGCTACATCGTCTACCGGTCTACGGCTCAACCCATCAGCAACTACGTTGGCCTTCCCCGGATGATACTGTATTTCGAACTGATAGTATTTCACGAATTCTAACGACCTGCGTTGACGCATATTCAGCTCTTCCTGAGTGAACAGGTATTGCAGTGACTTGTGGTCTGTGAACAAATGGAATTTCTCCCCCAATAAATAGTTCCTCCATATCCTCAATGCAAAGACGACCGCTGCTAACTCCAGGTCGTGGGTGGGGTAATTCTTCTCATGCGGCTTAAGCTTGCGAGAAGAAAAAGCTATAGCCTTCTCCTCCTGCTGGAGTACTCCCCCAAGTCCCCGTAAGGACGCATCGGTGTAAACCAGGTACTCCACAGTCGGCTTTGGTAACGCAAGGACTGGCGCTGAAGTAAGCTTGTCTTTCATCTCATCGAAAGCCAATTGACAAGCGTCATCCCAAACGTATGGTACCCCTTTGCAAGTCAGATTCGTCAAGGGACCCGCTATTTTGGAGAATCCCCGATTAAATCTCCTATAGTATCCGGCTAACCCCAAGAAACTATGCACTTCTGTCAGTGTCATGGGCTGTCCCCACTCCTTCACCGCTGATACTTTACTCGGGTCAACTGCTATCCCTTGCTCAGAAACAACATAGCCCAAGAACTGCACCTCTCGCAACCAGAATCCACACTTCTCGTACTTAGCATACAACTGATGCTCTCGTAGAGTCTGAAGAACCTGCATCAAGTGTTCGGCATGCTCCTCCTCGGAGTATGAATATATCAAGATGTCATCTATGAAGACGATGACAAACTGATCCAAGAACTCTCTGAATACTCTGTTCATTAAGTCCATGAAAACGGCTGGAGCATTTGTGAGTCCGAACGGCATCACCCTAAACTCATAGGACCCATATCTCGTCAAGAAGGTAGTCTTTGAAACATCTTGCTATCTAATACGCAACTGATGGTACCCCGACCTCAGATCTATCTTCGAAAAGAAAGTTGCTCCCCTCAGTTGGTCGAACAGATCATCGATTCAAGGAAACGGATACTTATTCCGTATCGTGACCTTGTTCAACTCTCGGTAATCCACACATAACCTCAATAAACCATCTCTCTTCTTCACAAACAAGACTGGAGCACCCCAAGGTGAGGTACTCCTACGAATGAAGCCTTGACCTAATAGCTGCTCTATCTGATCTCATGACTCTCGCATCTCTGCAGGGAGCCATACGGTACGGTGCGCATGCTATAGGTCTCATATCGGGCAATAAATCTATAACAAAGTCTATCTCTCGACTGGGGGGTAGGCCTTGTATCTCCTGAAACACATTGGAATACTCCCTAACAACGGGGATCGAATCCAAGGGAATCACAACCTCCTTAGAGGTATCCTCCTCTATGTAATACAAATGAGCGGTCGAACCTCCCTCTGGGCGAGGCATCGCCACTACAAACATCTCTTGCCCCGGAATGGCAAAAACAATGCTCCCACCGAAGCAATCAATCATGGCTCTATAAGCTACGAGCCAATCCATACCAATAATCACATCATGCTCGTGCATGTCTAAGACTAACATATCTGCAGGTAATACCAAGCTACCAATCTCTACCCCCACTCCCCGGCATATAAAGAAAATAAGTGACCCACTCCCCAGTGGTGAGTCCACACACGTCACTGTGCTATCTGCTGTGGCTAACATCCCTAAGGCCTTCGCAAAATGCGTAGCTATAAAATAATACGTTGCCCCTGTATCAAACAAAACCCGACCCATAGTACCATGGATAGGAAACATACCCTCAATCGCGGGTGGTGCTTGTGGAGATGCTGCCTGGTGGACGTTATAGACACGTCCATACTGTAATTGCCCCTGCTGCACCGGAGCTGCTGGAATGGCTGGTAGGGCTGGTACCTGGGCTGGAGCTGGGAGGGCAGGTGGAAAAAGTGGTCTCTGTGGCTCATTACGGGCTCCCTGCTGCTGTGGGGCCCTATCGCCCTCTGGGCAATCTAGACGCCTATGGCCATGTTTACCGCACCCAAAGCATCGGCCTTTGAAGTTACCTCCCCTCTGACCCTGTTGTCCACGGCCCTGTTGGCCGTTACCTCCACGTCACTGGCCCTGTTGGCCCTGATGTGAACGCTGCTGGCCCTATTGGCCCTGTTGTTGTCCCTGGTGTCGGTGTTGGCCCTGCTGATTAGGCTGGCCCTGATGGCCCTACCTGAAACCCCCGAATCCCTGCCTAGAATCACCTGAACGGAATCGTTTAGCAGGGTCCCCCTGATGGGAACTCTGCTCGTGCTGACGAGTCTGTCCATGAGAGGGTGCCCCGCTGGCACTATTACCCCCGGCCCTGCCCTGTTGGCTGGACTCTCCTGCTCTCTTGCTTCCCTGAAGATGGAAGCGGTGATCCTGGCAATGTAGCAACGCGGCATTGAGTACATTAGTAAAAGTAATCAGGGATAAATTCCCAATAAGGTGCTGGCGGATCTTCCAAGCTAACTCGTCGACAAACATCATAATCTTCTTGCTCTCAGTAGGTGCCTCATCTGGCACAATGGTGAGAAGTCTCATGAACTCCTCCTCATACTCCGCTACTGTAAGATTCTCCTGCTTCAGATTTAGTAATTTCCGCCTCATCTCGGTCTGCACTGCGGGTGGAAAATACTTGCGGTCAAACTGCTCCCAGAACAACTGAATAGGGATCGTGTCCCTCTCCTCCAAAGTGGTAGTGGACTCCCACCACTGCAATGCGGCTCCCACCAGCTTAAAGGAAGCCAATAACTGCTTTTGAACATCAGTGCACTCATACATACGGAGATGCCACTGGATGTCTTTCTTCCATTGGCTAACTGTGACAATATCGGAGCTACCAGAGAACTCAGGGGGATGTGCTTTCTGAAAAGCATCCCGAACCCTCTCCCATGTAGATAGAAGCTGTGCTGGTGCTGGTGCCACTGCCTGAACTAGGGGTGGAGCCTGCTGGACCACCGCTAGTGCGGCATTCACCGCCTGAGCAACAATGGCGTCTACTTCATTTGCATTCATTGTGCCCTGTGCCGGAACTGCTGGTTGTTCGGCCTGGGCACGCCTATCCTTCGGGGCACGTCTCGGAGGCATCTGAAACGTGAAAAAGTTTATTAGTCTACAGTTATTATCAAATCTCAAATAGCTGAAGACTTAAACGTAAAAACAAGAGTACAACAATCCTAAAAATAGGGCTCTATAGCAACAACGTTAAGCTGAAAGCAAAATAAGCCGTACAGATCCTATGGACACTAGAACCTGATGCTCTGATACCACCTGTGATACCCCGCCTAATTAAATACTGGGCGATCACTCCTTTATTAAATTAAATCAAGGTGAACAGTTGGTTCATTCTCAGCATCACTGTCGATAAAAAAAATTCCAATTTAACACCCTAAATAATTAAGCTAAGTGTCAAAACCATTTATTTACTCCAAATTTTATTTAAAGAAAAAGATTTATTTATTTATTAACAACATTCAATAAGTGAGAATCACACCACGTTAAATTCTGCAACATAAACCAATTAATAGAATACATTCGTCAATCGAATGTCAACGTACGAAATCTAAAATCACATAACCAAACTAAATAAATCCCATAGTAACACTAGTGGAAAAATAACTGAAATACAAATGTCCCTTTAACAATGAAATAATGGGAAGGGCAACACGTGCCCAATAAATGAGAATGCTAGAAGTGGAGTCAATAAAGGAAGCCATCTACGCAAGTGACCTGCAACTCCCACCTAAGCTGCAGCGCGTCTCTGCCAAGAGATCCTAAGCAAGGCGCCCCTGTGGCTGGGCACCTGTAATACATACATATATATACAAGAGAGAGAGAAAAAAAGAAACGGGTCAGAGCCTGATAGTGTGTTTGATTTAAGAAAACGTTTAGCAAATATTTAAATTGATACAGGCCAATGCAACAACATATTAGTGCGACACTCTCTTGAGAAAATCTCACCTCTCTTCTAATGTGCACACCTATCGCACTAACCTTCCCAACGGTTTGTCTTATCATTTATCGCACTAGTCTTCCCAAATGATTTAACTTATCTTAGATTACTCGTAAGATTTACAATTCAATGATTCCATTTTAAAAAGAATATTCCAATTAGTAACCAAAGTTCTCCATTTTAACTTTATAAAATCAATAAAGTTTTCCAGTGTCATATTATACTTTCTCAAAATAAGTATTTACAATTTGAGTCATGAACCATGTCCTACATATCAAGTAACAGTAGGCAGTTCCAGATTTCAGAATTTCATATATATATTAACTACTCGTATAATATATATATTATAACAGCACCCCAACTAAATTATGGTGTGGGCATACTCTACTATCCAAAGCCCCATATCACTCATATTAAGGGGAATACATTCGGAATCACTCTCAAAATGTATTAACATACATACACAACAATATTGAGGCGAAGAATAGATTCCAAGTCTCTAAGAGGATGGCACATGCCTGCGTCTCTTAGGACCGTCTGAACTATCACGTCGATAGCCTGTACCAAGGATATCTATCTTCTAGGGTACAAGTCAATATCCCCCATAAAGGTCCCATCGAGATACGACTTGTCCTAGCGCGGTAACCTCGGGGATAGCAAGTAGCGTGGGCATGATTTTCACACATAGATAGTATATGCACACACAATCATATAACTATACTAACATTACCATATCAATATTAGGTAAATTCTCAATTCCCATAATTACGACATTTCCATATTATCATATTATTTGTATTACGTATAAGGTTTCATCTCTAACCTTAACTCGAAGGGTTTTCTTACTTATTACCTGACACTCGTGGACTCTATCCTTCCAAGTGGAAAATTCAGTAGGTATACCTCTACTCACTATCGTAGCTACTCGCCGTAATCTCTCACTTGAATTACGTAGTCTCATTGTTCATTATATAATTATCCGAAAAGCAAAATTCTCGACTTATAATAAAGTTCCCAACACTTATTCATGTATCCTACTAGTCTTTCTTATCTCCTAAAACATTTTATGAAGGATACCCAAGAATTATTTCACGATAAATTTAATTTAACTAATTAAACAGGGGAAATAGAAGTTTGCCAGGAGGGGTCGATCGATCGAGGTCTGGGCTCGATCGATCGAACCTTCGATCGATCGAAGCTCTAGGCTCGATCGATCGATCAAGCCGGTCTGCAAAATCTGTAGAATTGTAGTTACGGGTTCTACCAAATTTCTTCATCCAAAACCATGTTTTTCCATTCTAAACGTCCCAAAAATCCTACTTCTAACATTATATCAATATACTAGATGTTTTCAACGTAAAGCATGTGTATAACTAACATTAAACAAGGATAATTAACCTAAAATCTCATCTAATCGTCAAGAACCCTAGAGTTTTTCTTAATCATGGTTCTAATCTGTTTTTACCAGAATTTCCTTCTAATATAACATCAAAATTTCGTGGGTTATATTCCCCTACATGGCAAGGATTCCAGAATTTTCATATAATCAATACTACATGCATTTTCCTAACACAAATTGGGTTTTCTTCCATAGTTTTCATCTCTAATCAATCCTAAACTAATATGAAGATTGCACTAATGAAAATACGCAAGATAAATACTTGCCTGGGATTTTTGACGTTCTGATTTGCAGATGATTTTGGTGTGGTTGCGTAGCCCGTTGCGCGATCTACGCGGTGGTGGTGGTTGTGGTGAAAACGGATGACTTTTGGGGCCTTGGGTTGCCTTGGAGCTCTCTCCTCTCTTCTCTAATGGACGTCACTTGTGTTCTGAATATTCTAACCCTAAAAAACTAACCTAAATGGCTGATATAGGTTGCTGAATTTCGTGGGTTTAATTACCCAAAAAGGTGAAATGACTAAATTGCCCTCCCGGGGTACTAATTTGGCCTAAAAACGCCCCGAGACCCAAATTACACCCCGGGGTACACTTTTCTGACTATCTCGACCCTTACGGACGCGTTGGCGTACTCAAAATGACCATACTAACAACTTATAAAATATTCACTTTTTATTTAATAAAATTAGTCCCGACGTGACACGGGCACGTCCCGACTTAAATTTCTGAAATTGTCATTTAATTAACTCTTGACATACAATATAACCAATATAATATATTACTTTGCTCATTAGTAATATTCAACCAATTTCCCATAATTACTAACTCTCATCACGTTAATAATTATAACATAATTAATTTTCGAATTTTTATTAAATAATTCATTCACGTTAAATTTAATAAATCCCCAAATTAATATAGCATAAAAATACGGGGTATTACATGGATTTACCAAGAGATCCAAAGTTCCCTTCTTATGAGGAGGTTACAATGTATTTATAGCCTTGAGGCTGTAAATATGAAAAGACAATGCACTATTATCTAGCAGACATATACATCTGTACGATAATAATACACATTTAATGCGTAGTTGCCCTTTGGTTTTCTTGATTTGGATGCTCTACATGCTAAGTTGCTCGGACCGCTTAAGTTGCTCGGTATGCTTAAGTAGCTCGAACCGCTTAAGTTTCTCGGTAGCTCGGAGCACTTAAGTATGTTGCTCATTGAAAGTATTCGTATTTTCCACATAGGTTGACACGTGTCGTCATATGATTTGTCCACGTCAGCAAACTAAAATTGGTATCAACAGAAGCTCCCAATGTTTCACAATTTGAGGTTGAAGAAGAGTGTGGAACATTTTTCTCGAAAACTGCTCGGATTATTGGTTTTCAGAGATTTAGGAGAATACTTTAATTCCTTTTGAGCGCATAATATCATGCTTCATAAATATTTTGAATTTTCACGATCACTTCGATATTTATTCCCTTTTCCTCTTTTAGCCACCGAAAACGGAAATGTTTTCCCTTGTAATCATTGATTTTCTCTATTCCCGAGGTAAAGTATTTAAGTGCGATAAAAATCCTATCGTCTTCTACTTTTCAAATTTGTATCTCTGAACTTTTCATTTCATCTCTATCTTGTGCCTTCGTTCTTTCCATCCATCTGTTGTCAACCGATCTCCTTTTCTTCTGTAAGATTTTCTTCCTTCTTCTTTATTTATTTTATTCACCAGGGTTTATCTTGTTGAATCGTTGGATAAATTTCGATCTGATTTTTCAATCCCTTCATGGATGATTTTGGAAGAACTTTCTTGTCCTTCTGATTTATTTTCTTTGGCGGAGGGACACTGGTTCCCAACTCTTTTTATAGCTGAGTGTGGCTTTTATTTCCCGCCAAATTCCTTGTGTTTGGATTTTTGCCAATATTTTGATATTGTTCCTACAAGAGTAGCTCCAAATACATGGAGGGTAGTTAATGGCGTATATAGGTTGAATCAACTTCATGGAACTCGTTTGGGAATTCCAAAAATTATGTATTATTATAGATGGGTTACCAGTAACACTACTTTCTATTTAAAAACTAGGTTTTCGAATAGAGCTTTAGTTGTCAATCTTCCCGATGCCAATAGGGATTATTTTGATCATGGGGTTGTGATTAAAAATAGGCAACACCCTCAATTAAATGGAAATGATGTGTACCAAGGTCCCAAGTGTCCGCTTTATGGCAATGGGATAGGTTATTTTTATTTATGAAATCTTATTTTCTTTGTATTCGATGAAATGCATCACTGACATTAATTTTGTTTGTTACAGTTGACAGTAAAAGGAAGCCTCCAAAAGAGACTGATGTTAACATAAATATATGAAACTTATCTGGGGCTTGCATCAATCAGTTGTTGGGGAGCACATTAGAGTTGCTTCTTATTTGTTGAGATACAGAAGCTCCACTTCATCTTTCATTGCTCATCATGTGGTGGTTGATCTTAATCAGATACCGACTTTGAAACTAGTGTAGAAGGATCTTCTTCTGACTTAAGCATTCCTATTACTAATCTGATGAAGAAGAGGAAAGCTCTCATATTTTTTTGACAAGTCTGCCTTTGCCACTGAAGAGGCAAAGAAAAACAAATAATATGTCCCAGATGAGGGGACAAAGAATATAGATGTACCTCCTTCTTCTGCTACTAAGGAAACTGGCAAGAAGCCCCCTATGCCTCCAAAAGAGATAACACCTTCGAGTGAAGCTGTTGTCATTTCACAAATAGAGATAACACATTTAATTAAAAGTGCTCCTACTCCTCTGAGGAGATTCAAAAGAAGTTCTACTGAGAGACCTGTTGACCCTATCTCTCAACCTTCAAATGTTGAAGGTAATGTTCCAGCTCTTATTCCTTTGAGCTCTGCCATGGGCTTGATCAGATCTTGGACTGTCCCAGAATTCCAAGGCATTGAAGATACCTTTTCTCGTGAGAGAATTACTACTTTGGTTCTCAACACATTATGTCGGTAAGTATTGTTAGCCTGAGTCTTTTATCTTCTAGTACTATATTCACATATTGAATTAAAATTATTTCTTCCTTCGGCCCGTGAGGTGTTTTAATAGTATTTTGAAGAAAGATGAAGCCATCAGGGTCTCCACCTCTTCGGGTGGAATAGAAGAAGATTTTGTTGGATTAACTCGATCTTTGAAGGAGTCTCATCAAAAGTATGAGGAAGACAAAAATGCTTGGGAGAAGTAATTTAAGTCTGTTGAACTAAATCGAGATCAAGCTATGACTGCCTCCAAAGAGTTGGAGAAGAAATTAAAGGATACTGAACAACGTAAAGAGGAGCTTGAGGTCAAGCTTAAATCTGATGAGGAAAATGTTGCTAAGCTTCAAGATGTTGAGCGACATAAGACAAAGGTAGAAGAAAATTGAAGTCTGCCGAAGAGCTCCTTAGGGAAAGGACCTCCTCGGAGAGAGCAAAAAGGAAAATTACTGTTAAAAAATCTTTTAGTGCTGGTTAGGACAAAGGTTGGAATAAGGGCCTGGCTGTTATGTCTTCTCAAATGGAGTATGCCAGCGTTAAATATTTCAGAGATGGATGGGTAGAAGCTTTGAAGTAATTGAAGGTTGCTGAAAATTTTGAGTTATTCCAGGAGCATACTCATGGCCCTCCTCCCTCTCCTGGAGAAGAAGAAGAAGATGAAGCTGCTTCAGATGAGTCTTTTATGATGACAGGAGAGCAGGTCCCTGCTGTTTCTATTATTCAACCTTCCGAGCAAGTCCAACCAGCCAGCACATCTACCGAGCAACTGCCATTGCTCTCCGAGCAACCAATCCCTTCATCTAAACCGTCCGAAGAAGTCGTAGGAAATAAGGAGAAGGTGTAAAGTTGTTCGGGTCTTTTGTTTCATTATTTTCTTGGATGTAACCCTGAAATGTGTTTTCCTTTATCGTGATGAATGAAAATTGATCTTTTATTGTTCATCTGGAATTTCTCTCTTACTTGTTATGTTCGCATCATTGTTGATTTTATTTTTTCATCTTCTCTTTGCTAGTTTATGGCCAGGATGGAACTCCTATCAGCTCATGATACAGAGTTGATGAAGAAATGCAATGACTATTTCAAGGCTGGTCATACAGACTTTACTGAGGCTCAAATAATTGACATCTGCGGATCAGATGCCTCTGAACGAGCAGTTGATGCTTACCAGTACTTGATCGCACTATAGCCAATAATATGGCTTATTACGTAATGATTGAAGATCTTCAAGGAACGATCGTGGAACTTCAACAGCAGTACAAAGAATCCACTACACTTTTGCATCAAGGTTATGAGAAAAAATACCAATAATTGAGTGCTGACAAGGGATATGACAAGTACATTTCAGCTCATGAGAAAAAGGAAAGTGTGTTAAAATTTGAGATTGAAGAGCATAGATATATTGCCAAGCTGCTAGAGCAAGATAATATCGCGTTGTAGGAGGAAATAAAATAGATCAAATTTGCTGCCTCTTCTTCTTCGGGAGCCTTGGTCCCCATTAATGATGATGGCTTTTCCTTTTTAGAAATAAAAAATGCTAACTTATGGGATGAGTTAGAGACTTTGAAACGATCTGGACTTTCCACACCTGCTCGTGGTAGAGCACGATCTTCTTCCCGTGGACGAGCAATGGCTGGTCGGGTTACTATTGATGAGACAAGAACTCAATTGGCTTTAGAAAATCAAGTCGTTCAACTGATGGAGAAGAATCAGGCTTGGCATAAATGTCTAAGAAGATTCAAAGTTTCACCAACCAACTTTCCAATCAGAGTTCTTCTCTGGAAAGTAAAGAAATTCTGGTGAAAAAGCTCCACGAGCAACTTGAGAGACTGACTTATCAATTTCACAAGCAGCCCATGGAATTTTGGATGGCTGGGTATAATGAAGCTCTATATCATCTTGATGCTCGTTTGCAGCAGTCAAACAATGAAGGATATAAGCAGGGGTGGTTGAATGCCTTATGTGTTCTGAAACTGGAGGAAGGCCATTCCTTGCAAGATTATTATGAACCTGGAGTTCTTGATTTACCTATGCCTCCCTTCAAACTTGACCTTAGTTGGATTCTAGGTCGTTCCATTCATCGGATTTTGATCTCCAAGTATCTCGGTGATTATAGCCTTCATTCAAACTTTGAGATATCTCATCCAGAGAACTTGCTTGATCGACCATCCATAAGTAATGTCAGAATGTTGTGAGATATGAACTTTATAAACTCTCCTTATGCATTAGATGATCCTCCAACTGGGGTGGAACATGTTTCAAAATCAGAGGGAAAGAAGCCCATAGAATAGGACATTTGTATGTAATGAATCCAATTCATATCGTATGTAATCTACTTGGTTTTAATGAAGAAAGATTTGATTTCTTTTACAATTTCACTTCCTTGGAAATATTTTGTAGAATTTCTTCATTATTCGGTGGTGAATATATATATATATATCCTGTTTCAGTTTTAGATAATGGAATTCATCCCATTTGTTGTCTGATTATAGTGACTTGTAACTCTTTGGGTCTAAGCAATGGAATGATTTTTATCCCATGTTCTTGCTTAGTTGTTGTAATCTCGTCAGGATTACCTTGTTGCCTAGACAGTGGATGCCCCGTGGAGTCATCCATCTTCTTGCCTAGTTTGGTACCAACCAGCCGGAGTTGGGGGTTATTGAATTGCCGACCAACCGTAGTTGGTGGTTAATGAATTACCGACCAATCGGAGTTGGTGGTTAATGAATTTCCGACTAATCGGAGTTGGTGGTTAATGAATTACCGACCAACCAGAGTTGGTGGTTAATGAATTACCGACCAACCGGAGTTGGTGGTTAATTGGTACCAACCAACCGGAGTTGGGGGTTAATGAATTGCCGACCAACCGGAGTTGGTGGTTGATGAATTTTCGACCAACCGGAGTTGGTGGTTAATGAATTGCCGACCAACCGGTGTTGTTGGTTAATGAAATACCGACCAACCGGAGTTGGTGATTTATGAATTTGTGTAGTGTGTAGCACTAATATTCCGAAAAAAATAACAAAGAAGGAAATATGGGCGAAACATCACTTTATTTATATTGAAAAAAATGTGTTACATATGGATTTTAATTACTGATAGTACTTGAGCAGATGCTCTGCATTCCATGCGTTCTTAAATTCTTCTCCTTCCAAAGTTTCAATTCTGTATGTCCCAGGACGAACAACTTCAGTTACTATGTAAGGTCCATGCCAATTGGCCTCCAGTTTGTTATGCTTTTGGATCACTTTCTTCAGCACATAATCTCCTTCTTTCAAATCGCATTTCTTCACCCTTTTGTTGTAGAACATGTTGTTTGTTATTGGTATCCAACATTTTTTTATTGTTGCTTCTTCCCTAACTTCTTCGAGCATATCCAGGTCTAATTGTCTCATCAAGTCACTTACAGGAGACTTGAAATTAATCACCCTACGTGTGGGTAGACTCAATTCAGCAGGTATGACAGCCTCATTACCAAATATCAATATGTATGAAAACTCCCCAGTTGTTGTTCGTGGTGTAGTGCGATAAGACCACAACACAGAGTGTAGCTCGTTAATCCAATTTCCCTTCACATCATCCAGCTATTTTTTCAAACCATTCAGTAGGGTTTTGTTTGTCACTTCAATTTGCCCATTGCTCAGGGGATTGCCTGGTGCGGAGTGGATTTTCAGTACATTGGATTGATGACAATATGCAACGAATTCCTCGTTGTCAAATTGGGTTATATGGTCAGTAATGAATGCGTGTGGTAGACCATATCTGAAAATAATACTCTTCCAAATAAATTGATAGACCTTGTCATATGTCATATCAATGAGAGGTTTAACTTCCACCCATTTGGTAAAATAATCCACAGCAACCACGAGGTATTTAAATCTTCCCTTAGTAGTTGGAAGTGGCCCGACCAAGTCTATCCCCCACATGGCGAATGGCCAAGGGGGCGTAATGGGTGTTAACAATGCTTGGGGAGTTCTTTGGATCGAAGAGAAACATTGGCACTTATCGCACTTCTTAGCGTAAGCTGCGTAATCAGCTCTCATCGTTGTCCAGTAATACCCTTGTGTTGTTATCCTTTGTAAAAGCGTGCGACCTGCTACATAGACTCCGCAGGACCCTTCGTGAAGCTATTCAATCAAATCTTTAACTTTGAAAGGATGTACACATCTTTGTAGTCCTGCTATAACTCCTCTTCTATACAAGATGCCACTAGTTAACACTTAACGAGCAGCTTTAAATATCAGTTTCTTGGCTGCGAGTTTATCAGGTGACACAATCTCTTCTTCGATATAGGCCCTGATGGGATCCATCCAGGATGGTCCCAAGTCGAGGTTAATGAAGTTCATCATTAAGTCTTCATCTACACTCCAATCTACCAGGATTTCTATTGGGATTGTTCTTCGTAGCTCGGTACGTGTTGCTGATGCCAGCCGAGCTAAGGCGTCGGCTCTTATATTCTCTAACCTCGGTATTCTGATCAACTGAACTGCGGTAAATGTCAATACAACCTCCATATCTTTTTCATGATACTTGACCATTAGTTCGCCCTTCGCTGCATGCAACCCGAGAATTTGATTTACGATTAACTGTGAATCACTGAATACAACGACCTGCTTTGCCTTCATGGTTTTGGCCAGACTTAGACCCACGATCATAGCCTCATACTCAGCTTCATTATTGGAATCTTTAAATTGAAAACATAGAGCATACTCCATATCAATTTCCTCAGGACTATTTAAAATAATTCCTGCTCCACTGGCTGTGGCACACGAAGAGCCATCCACATACAGATTCCATACAGGTACTTCATTATCAAACTCTTGGTCAGACAGAGTTCCTCGATGGAATATTTGATACTTCCTTTTGTCTTCACCCAACACTTCTCGCTGTTCGTTGATTATTTTCTCTTGATTATCCATGGAAGGAAATTGGTCGGGTGTTATCTTCGATGATCTCATAACATCTACGGGTTGGTCTGTATTCAACTCCTGCTCTTCGGATGTATCAGAGTGAGTAAACTATGTGATAAAATCCGCTACTTCCTGCCCCTTAAGTGATGACCTAGGCTCATAAACTATGTCATATTCACCAAGCTCTATTGCCCTGTACATTAATCTTTCTTATTTCTTCGGTTTATGCAGAGCTTGTCTTAATGGCATATCAGTATACACCACTATAGTATGGGCTTGGAAGTATAGCCTCATCCTTCTGCTTGCTTTGATGAGGGCTAGTGCCAACTTCTCCAACCTTAGATATCTGATCTCTGCTCTTCGAAAAGCCTTGCTGGTGTAATAGACCGATTTTTGTACTCCGTCCTTCATTCTTTTTAATGCCGAGCTAACTGCATTCTCTAAAACTGTCAGATACAAGTATAATTTTTCTCCCATCACTGGTCTAGATAATAATGGATGTGTCCCCAGATATTTTTTCAACTCTTGAAAAGCCTCCTCGCATTCATCGTCCCACTCAAAAGTTTTTGGAAGTCTTTTGAAGAATGGGAGGCATCTGTTTGTTGCTCGTGACACAAATTTGTTAAGTGCTGCAACTCGCCCTGTGAGACTTTGCACATCCTTCTTCGTAATTGGAGATCGTAGCTCCAATAGGGCCTTAATCTTTTCAAGGTTCGCCTCGATACCTCATTGATTAACAAAATATTCGAGAAACATACCTTCTTGTACTCCAAATACGCATTTGGTGGGATTCAACTTCATTTGGTATTTCTCTAGTTGATCAAAAGTCTGACCTAGGTCAACTAAATGATCAGTAGCTTTCTTGATTTTCATCAGCATATTGTTGACATAAACCTCCATGTTATGACTGATTTGCTCTATAAACACCTTATTCATCAGCCGTTGATATGTTTCACCTGTATTTTTAAGTCTGAAAGGCATAACATTATAGCAATAAGTTCCCCTTGGGGTGATAAAAGAGGTACTTTTCCTCTCCTCAGGTTTCATTTTAATCTGGTTATAACCAGAGTAAGCATCCATGAAACTCAATAATTCATTTGCCCAAAGTAGCATCCACCAGCTGATCGATTCGGGGCAAAGGAAAATGATCCTTTGGGCATGCCTTATTAAGATTAGTGAAGTTCACACATATCCTTCACTTATTGTTTTTCTTCTTTACCATCACCACATTTGCTAGCCAATCAGGATACTTGACATCCTTAATAAAAATGCTTTTTGTAGTTTCTCTACCTCTTCCTGTATAGCTTGATTCTTTTCAGGGTTGAACACCCTTCTTCGTTGTTTCACTGGCTTAACTTCCTTCTTCACATTGAGCTCGTGGCACAGGAAACTCGGGTCTATCCCTGGCATGTCTTCATGACTCCATGCAAAAGTCTATTTTTTGCACCTTAGAAATGCTATCAATTCTTATTTTATCGATACATCCAATAAAGCACCAATTTGGGTTGTTCGTTCTGGATGTTCATTGTCTAGAATGATACTTTCAGTAGTTTCCATGACATGTCCCTTCACGAGCTGAGACTCGTCTATAGGGTCTAATGTTTCAATCTCCGCATCTTCTATTTCATCCCCTTGATATGTAGTAGTCTTTTTCCTAGATTCTTCTCGTTCTTCTTATTCGGTAGATGAATAGTAGCATTCTCGAGCTACTTTCTGGTTGCCTTTCACAACTCCCACTCTAAAATTAGTTGGGAATTTTAAACATTGATGTACGGTAGATGGTACTGCCTCGAACTTCTTCAGACTTACCCTTCCCATGATGATGTTGTAAGCTTATTGGATGTTTTTATCCATTATAAAAAAGCTTACTCTTTCTGTTCGGAAAGCAGGCCATGTACCAGTAAGCATATCCAACTTAATCATCCCAAGCGGAAAAACTTTTTCGCCAGTAAAACCGAGGAGGGGCTTATGATATGGCTCCAACTGGGATAACTTCAAGTTCAAACTGTCAAAGCATGGGTAGAACATGATATCTGCAGAGCTAACATTATCCACCAGTAACCGTGAAATCACCACTTCCTTCATTATCATCTTGATCACTAATGGGTCATCATGAGGATATAGTACACCTGCCAGGTCGTTCTTAGAAAAGTCAATGACCAGTTTGTCCTTATTCACCTTCCTCGAGTGATCATCTTTAGCTAAGTTTATGCTCTGTGTATAAGAGAAAGCTTGGGCCTCATTGAGGTAAGATTTTCTCTCCACAGTAATATCTCCACCACCTACATCTCCACATGTAATGACATTACATTCAAATGACCCAAAATGGATTGAAAATACCACGCGCTCTGGCTGTCTTGGTCTTTTAGGGAGATTGGGGTCATCTTTGTGATCTCTCTTCTTATCTTCTTTAGCTCAGCGAGGAAACTTAGATATTTGCCTTCCTCTGCTGCTGGTTTTTTCACCTGTTTGGTGATCAACGTACTTATCTAGTTTTCCTCGCCTGATGAGTGCTTCAATTTCATTCTGAAGAGCTATGCAACGTTTAGTCGTGTGGTCATGATCTTTGTGGAATTCACAGTATTTGGACTTATCCCTTTTGTGAGAATCTGCCTTCATTTTCTCTAGCCAGGTTAACTCCTCGTTGTTCTTGATCTCTTCCAGAATATGATTTATATCTACCTTCAAGGGAGTATAATTTCCATATTTCCTCATCTGCTCCAACGCTTGCTTACCTTTCGACTGCTTATTGCCACCATTATTCTTCTGATCCTTCTTCTCGGTTTTACCAGCCTCAACCTTAGTCTCCTTAGTGTATGTATTCTTCTTCGCAACCATGGCTTCCTCGGCATTCATGATCTTGGCTGATTTTGCCATTAGTTCTGCCATGGTCAAAGGCGGATCTTTGGCCAAAGTATAGTACAACTTCTCTAGTAACAGTCCACTCATTAGAGTAGAAATTATTGTCTTCTCCTCATAATCAATTACTTCAAGTTTCTCGTTATTGAAATGAGTAATATAGTCCCTGGTACTTTCATCTATCTTCTGTCTAACACTCAGTTAGTGTGCTACTCGTTTAACTGGTTTCGCCCCAAAACAGAAATTCGTTATGACCAGCTCTGCCAGTTGACAAAAAGTTGCAATCTTCCCCCGAGGAAGGTTATTGAACCATATCTGAGCTGACCCGGTGAGAGTTCCTGAAAACTCCCTGCATTTCATCTCATCTGGAATCGCATAAATATCGACAGCAGCTTGATATTGCTCTATATGGAGGACAAGATCAGTTTTTCCATCATATTTAGGTGTCACCATAGGTGCTTTGAATTTCGATGGTGTGGGAAAATCCACAATTGCCTGCACGAACGGTGTCCCTTGGACAAAAGTTCTTTGTAGAGGATTCTTGGCCTTAGACATTTCCCCTAACCGGTCCTCCAACCTTTGAATAGAGCCTTTTCATGCATCATTTCCCACCTCGGGCCTATTTGTTAGAGCGACTGATCGCGTTGAGTTTTCCTCTTAGGATCTTTCATTACCGGCTGTTGGTCGTGATTGGGCAAAGCCTTCCCTTAGGTCGGATGGTCATTGAGAGTTCCTCGACGCAATCCTAGGAGGACTTCTATTCCTCCTAGGGCCCAATCGATCAAATGGGAGACAATACTAAACCTTTCTAGAGCACTAGTCCTTTCTGGAGTTAAAGTGACGTTCTGTTGAGAATCTGTAGCTCGTACTGATGAGGTCCGACCGGGTTGATACATTAGATCGTTCAGTACGATATGAGTTAGTACGTCTAGATTGGGAGACCTCTGGGAATAGTGTTCATCTAGTTCTTGAAGATGGTAGATGGGTATTTCTCTGAGCATTTCGTTGTCCTGATTGAGCTGGCACCCTATCTCGAACCGTTTGTATAAGTTAACGCATGGTTTCTTGCATGGTCGTTTGCCCTTGGGCTAAATTAGCCATTATGCCAGCCATATCTTGAATATTTGGTGGAGTAGAGGGGTTTGGAGGGAGCCTAGTGTTTCGATCACTGGATTCCGGAATCTCAGCCATGGATGATGAATTATTTGGTGAAAAATGCTAAGTACAGTCGTTTCCCACAGACGGCGCCAATCTTTTGATGTAAAAAACTAGATTATATCTAATTAGTCAATCACAGATAAATAAGACAAATAATTTTTAAAGTGGTTTAGCCTTATGAAAATGACCTACGTCCACTTTCTTGTATTACTGCCTGTTTGCCTTGAATCTTGATAATGGATTTACCAAGAGATCCAAAGTCCCCTTCTTATAAGGAGGTTATAATGTATTTATAGCCTTGAGGTCGTACATATGAAAAGATAATGCGCAATTATCTAACAGTAATATACATCTATACGATAATAATACGCATTTAATGCATAGTTGCCCTTTGGTTTTCTTGATTTGGATGCTCTGCATGCTAAGTAGCTCGGACCGCTTAAGTTTCTCGGTATGCTTAAGTAGCTCGGACCGCTTAAGTTGCTCGGTAGCTCAGAGTGCTTAAGTATGCTGATCATTGAAAGTATTCGTATTTGCCACATAGGTTGACACGTGTCTTCATATGATTGGTTCACGTCAGCAGACTAAATTTAGCATCAACAGTTACTATTACATACTATATGGGCGGTATGGGAACTTTGTCGCGTAGTTAGGTTCAATTGAATACTACTACACCAAAACGCTCTTTTAGTAATAGACTATTTTTATGATTACTAATAGTATTATACTATTACTATTTCTTACCATACAATACCGTTACTAATATAACACAAGTGTTACTAATTCTATTTTCATATTTTAAAAGTGATAATAAAAAAACAAAAAGAAAATTTTCCTCCCAAACCAAAAACCTCTCCTCGACTCCCCACGCCCAAACGAAAAGACCCATAAACGTGATTTCTTCTTAGAGCTCTCAGCCTCTTCTCTTACCTTTTTACGAACCTAGGGTTTGTCTAAATCGTGGCCTCTTCTCATACCTCAAACACCATCAATGTCTCAAATACTATCAAGGCCTCCTCTCTAATTCGGAGCTAACCTAGGGTTTATCAGACTCACCTAGGGCTTGATGATTTGGGTATTTTGAGGTAATCCACCTCTAATTGGAAGCTAAATATTATTCAATAATTAAGAATTACGACCATTTCATTGATGTCATTGCTGGTTATTTTACAGGTTGATCCTTTTACTCTCCATGTCAAGATTTACGATTTTAGGGGTCCGTTTGGTTCGTGGTGAAATATTTTTTACCGCGTTAAAAATTAATTCACCTAGGTAAAATATGTATTTGGTTGGGCATTTAACATGGTGAAATAAAATGAATATGGTAAAAAGTGAGGTGAAATTTTAACCATTTCAAACCATGGGTAAAGTGAATAATTCAACAGGTGAAAACAATGGAATTTATCTTATTACCAGACTAACCTTTTTTATTTCCACTTACAACTATCATACATTTATTTCTCCATCTCAATTAACACGATCATTAAATATTCATTTTTAATTTTTTTTTTCAATTTCATTTTTTTATTTAAAAGAAATAATTTTTTTTAAAACAATTTAAAAATAAAAAATAAAAATAAAAAATAAATAATGGAATAGCTATTCCTACACTCTCTATGTCTTCCCCCACGCCCTTTTTAATATTTAAAAACTGAAAGACCAAAAAACCCTCTATGCATTTATGATTTGAACAGATATACTCTTTTGCCCAAAAATCTATTACTTAAAAAAATATTATGAAAAAAATAAAAAGGTAATATTTCGAAAATAAAAATCCTAATATTCTAGAAAATTAAAATTTCAATATTCTGAAAATATAAAAATTATATAAGTTATTTTTTCATTTAAAAAACATTATGTTATTTATAAAAAAAACTTATTTTTTTTTATTTAAATGGACGTTGATAAAAAAAACTGTTTCGTTATTTATTTTAAAAAAATGGACATTCTTTTTACCATTTCTAGTTAAAAACTGTTTCTTTTATTTACTTAAAAAAACTATTTCGTTATTTATTTTTTCAGTTAAAAACTGTTTATTTTACTATTTTAAAAATAATCTTTTTACTATCTAAAAAAAATGGTCCGCGTCAGTGCTATGTATAGGAAGTCCGACCACCTATACATATCATTGGCGCGGGTCAACATATTAGAAAAAATGCTCTGCGCTAGCGGTATGTATAGGTGGTCGAACCGCCTATGCATACAACTGTCGCAGACCATATTTTTTTTAAATAGTAAAAAGATTATTTTTAAAATAGTACAAAAAAACTGTTTTTAACCATCAATAAAATTTGTAAACAAAAAAATATCTTTTTAAGAAAACAGTTTCTTAAGAAGAACAAATTTTACGTTTTATATACAGTTTTTTCATAAAAATAAATAAATAAGATTTTACGTTTAATACACAGTTTTTTTGATTGAGAATATATTTTTTTCTTTTATATCAAATGTATTTATTTTAGTTCGAGGTGAAAAAATTGGACATTTAGATTTTATAAATCTAAGGGTACAATTTTCATTTATTATCCAAAGGGTGTGAGAAAAGACATGGAGGGTGTGGGAATTGCTATTCGTATAAAAAATTAAAAATAGATGTATATTTGTATGGCGCAAGGCAATATGTTTGGAATTTTATTACTAATTGGGACGGTTTCATAGTTGGAACCTGTTTTTTTTTAATTCTTTTAATTGGGACACTTTTTTTTCATAGTTGGGACTGTTTTTTTTAATTGGGAATGTTTTTTTTTTAAATTGGGGCTATTTTTTTCAATATTGAAAACTTTTTTTTAATTGGGACTATTTTTTCAATGTTGAAAACTATTTTTTGTAATTGTGGCTAGTTGAGACTCTTTTTTTTTGTAATTGAGATTGTGTTTTACAATTGGCCATTTTTTTATTGCTCGAAAGTTTTTTTTTAATTTGAGACTGTTTTTTTTAAATTAGGACTATTTTTTTTAATTGGTACTATTTTTTTAAATTTTTTATACGTATTTGTTTCGCGTAGCCAAATATGACTAGTTATGTGTGGGGGGGAGGGATTGTGTCAAAATTTTAGTTTGAGGTAAATGAATATTTTTTAATGGTCATTGACACTTGTGATGATAATCAAATAGTTAAATATAACTATTTTTTGTGCATTTCAAGTATGGGGGTAATATAGTCATTTTATTTTTTCACCATATTCATCTTGATCATCCAAATAACAAATGTTGAAAAAGTTAGAATTTTCACCTAGTAAAAGCTTAGATCTTCCAAACGGAGATGGTGAAAACAAAATCACCAAGCTAATAATTCATCTTTTTGCTTTTAACACGGTGAACGGTATTTCACCACGAACCAAAGGACCCTCGAAGTGGGAAAAAATCCTAGTATGTGATATGTGTGTTGAACTTGGAAATAGATTGTCATTAGCAATTAAACTTAAACAATAATGATTATATCTTCTTAAGTTATGCCCTCTGTATATTTGTGGTAAAAGTGATGCATATTTGTTTGCAATTTTAGTTATTTTCTGATAATTGTGTTTCTTTCTGGATTTTTGCAATAAGTAGTCATAATATTTTTTTGAAGAATACTTGTGCTAATTGTTATTTGCTAATAATATATGTGTTCATTGATCTTGATTAATTCAGAATGCGTTACTACTTAATGTAATATACCGGGTGGCAACACCGTCATTGATTATGAAATTAATTAGCTTGTGGAGATTATCAAGTTGTGGTTTTGCTTTTTTTATTTTATTTTATTTAATTTTTGAAATGTTAGTAAACACTAGAAGTCGTGTTCTGAAGTTATAGGTATCTTATATTTTTCCTTTTAGGTTCTGTAGTTTTTTAACAACAATTGCAATTGCTTCTTGAAACTTTGAGTGTGACTGAGTGTCATTATATTCGTTGTGTAAACCCTAATAATCTTGTTAAGCGAGCTATATTTGAAAATAATATGTTATTATCCAATTTTAAGTTCTTTTGGAATTTGTTATTGTCCAATTTGTGTGGGAATTCTTCTGAGTCTGATTACAGGTGTTGCTTGCTCTTTCATTTATTACGAATCCCATATTTGGTTGTTGGCAAAATTCAAAGAAAAGATCTCTTATGCTTTGTGTTCTTTTTGCTTTTTGAATTTGGAAAACTAAATTTCAGTAAAATTTGAATATATATATATATGTATAAAATGTATAAAATGTATTTTAAGCATAAAAGGGCATAAGTAAAAGATAAAAAAAGTTGGTGTGCCCTTGAAAGTAGAAGCACTGATTGGATTTCTATCATAAGAGATTGGCATTTGTGGTATGGTGGCTGAAACAAACATTCAATTGTGCTGATTTTATCTTTTATCTCAATTTTTAGGTGAAGAGTCTTGCTACGTTGGTGTCCTCGTGTCTTCCATTGTAGATCAGGGATATGGTGTGGGTGATGTTATTTTACCAATTGTGGTTCAAACGCAGCCTTCCCCATTACTGTACACAATTTATTGGGTTTGTTTATAATGATTCAAGACTTTTAAATCGCCTCCATCCCTGTTTGGTTTATGATGAAATATTATCATTTTGCTGTATTACATTTTTAGTTGTTATTTTATTTAATTTGTTTTACCTTGATCAGATTTGCATCATGTTGTGTTCGAATCGTGGTCCCTGTGTTTCTGGTGCTCAGAACACAATAGTGACTGCAAGAGCAGGAAAAGACCTTGTGTCTAGCCTTGTTTCTGGTAAGATACACGCATTTTACGACCTTAGTAATTGAGTAATAATCGATTTTTTAGGTCACATCTTCAATAGACCAGTGAAAATTAATGGTTTTCTTGAAACAGGTTTTCTAACAATTGGACCCTGATTTGGTGGGCTATTGATGGTGTTACTCGATACTTCAAGTATGCTTGTGACATGGTGAGTTCTCATGAGCATTATTTGGCTAAATGAGCAAATATTCTTCTTCATTTTTACCATTTACAGATTATGATAGGGTGAGTTCTCATATGTATACCTACGCTATAATAATTTGTTTGTCATATCAAGATGACATCCTTGATGTGATTAATTTGTTTAATGATTTATTTTCGTGACAAAACCGAGACTCAAAGGTTCTCATGTGTTCTCTTATAATTTATCATAATTACTTTTAAAGAATGTAATTTCACATTTAGGTCTTTCGTAATATCACTTGGGCAAATTATGAAATTACATTAAACAAACTAAAAGAGTATTAGTTATTAGTTATACGACATTAAACAAACTAAAAGAGTAGCCTTTTGTGTACTGACATAACTTCTTGTTAGTTGTTCTTCCGGGGACTTTGAGCTTCCTGAGCGAAGCATATGATCGATGCGGTGAAGTGTGTGCTGAGTATGCCAAGACATTTTACTTAGGTGAGACGTCTTTTCTATGTCAATTGTTTAGTTAAAGAAAATTTGGTTGCGATACCATATGTGACTAAGGGTGTGTGTGTTACGCTTTAAAAAAACAATTTCAATGCATTTTTCACCTTTTAGTATGTTTGATTAGCTTGTTTTCCCTTGAATTTTCTATTTCCCCCCACCTCCCCTTAAGTATGTATTGTTATTAGTTCTACTTTTTTGTAAAATTTATCCCACCTCCCTACTAGGAAAATGTTTTTCAGGTAAAAATGAATTTGATTTTAGCCTAAATAATTTTTTTTCATAACTATAGTTAAAACAGACAAAATATGAAAAATAGTGGAATTGGGATTTCATGCTGTTTTTTATTTTGATTTTTAAGGTAATGTTTTTCACATTCCATGATGCAATCAAACATGTCCTAAAAAATTCTTGAAATAATTGATTTGGGACCATAAAATTTTTGATATATTGTTTTGGAATTTGGATTGGATATTGATTTTTTTCCAGGAACACTGCTCATGACCCCTGAGAAGAGAAGAGCAATCTGGACAATATACGGTGAGATTCTATGACCTATAATTTAGAAAAATAGTTCTTTTTGGAATGCAAGTGAAATTGAAATTAAAACTTTTACGCGGGGTTGCGTGTTTTGTGGGAGTGATTCTAGTTTTTGTTTAAATGGCTTTAAACAAGAATATCCTCTATTGAGGTCTTTGAATCTTCTCTTGTTTGATGGCAATCAGATGAATCTGGGATTGGATGTCTCCTATAGTTGGTGAGCAAATTAGCATCTTATCAATATTGAATGTATTCTCTTGTGATAGTTGTATAAGGTCATTGATTCCAAAGGCTGAAGAAACATCATCCAAAATTTACCAAAAAATAATAATAAAATTATGAAGAGAAATCATTGCCTGATGCTTAAATTGTTAACATTGAAAATTTGGTCTTTAAGCTTCAAAATGAGTTTGAAATTTTAGATTTATACTTGATTTAGAAAATCTTCTGAACTTTACAGATTGACATTATTGCAAGTCTTTTAACTGGTAGACTTGTTCTCGAACGAATTGGTCCGGCTATGCTAAGCGCAGTTCAAGTCTGGTATTTATCAACATTTATGACATATTTTTAATGCTTATGACATTAAAATATGATGACTCATTGCCATCATATTTTATGTATATCGATGCTATTTTGCTGAACTTCCATTTCAGTATGACACATTCTTTGTGTGTGTAAGTTCGAGATCTAACTCATTTTCTACAGCAGAGATTGAATCCCTCTTACATGATTAAAAAGTAGGATTGAAAAACATCTTACGGAACTTGATTGGTCTAATTCAAACATGGTGAATCTTACTACTCATAATCAAAATTAGCCTTATTGGAATATCAAGGTAATAATCATTATCTACCTCAAATGTCTGGGAAATGGCTGTAATGCTAGCTTCACCAGAACAAGTTTCTGATATCAACTGGTATCCGAACTCAGGTGCTATAAATCATTGAACACCGGAATTGAACATACTAGTAGATTAAGAACCTTATGATGGTAATGAAAGGATTCAAGAATTACATAATATTTATTCTTCTGCTGATGACCATAATCAAGAATTGTTGTTGAGCGTGGATTTTTAGTCTCGATATTATTTTTTTTCTCATCTTTCATGCTCCTGTTTTTTGGATATAGTTCTATTATACGCGATGAAAAAGAGAAAATATAACAATGTCTAACCAAGGGAGTATTTAATATTAATCATTTAGAAATTGTGCCCTAATGATTCTTCCTGCTATACCCTTATTTTCTTCTATGATATGATGCTGATTGGTTGTTCAACAATTTTCAGGTACTTGATGGGCACAACAGGAATGCAGCAGAAATATATGCGAGGGATCAATTGTTGAAATATGTATTAGGTACTATTCCTCGTGAGCTTAGGCGGGATAAGTGGCTTCAAGCTTTACCTCGGGCCTTAGTCGCTGGCTTTGTGAAGACTAACAAATAATTCCAGAGCAAAGGCATCAAGATCTTAACTCCTCCTCTCTTGGTTTTTCTTCAACTTTCAGCCCTTTTCAGTCTTTCTATGGACCAAAAATTATAATTAGTTATGTTGAATGTTTAGAAGGGAATGTGTATCAACCAGTGGAGGCAAAGTTGGCGAGCTTAGTGTAATAACCCTCTCTTCTGATAGCCCATTTTATATTTATTTACACTGGGTAGAAATTAATTATAAATGGTAGATGTTGAGTAAATATTAATTTGTTATGACAAGGCCAATATTTACTAAAATGTTGCATAGTTACCCCGTGAGTAGATAAAATGTTTATGTGGTGAGTTATAAAGTCATAAAGATTTAATATGATATTTTGGTTTATTATGAAACCGGAAGTAAAATGAGTTATAAAATTTCCAAATGATAATTTGGATAGTGTAGTTAGTCCCGGTAGGTGTGTGACAGTCAAAATAAGTGCCATATTGTATTTTGGCATTTCGGGCACTTTTGACTGGTTTTGGCTTAAATAGTGTAGTCGCGTATATTTTTATCGCGTATTAGTCACTTAAGTGGGCTTATGGGACTTAAGCCCCGTTTTATTTCCCCACCCCTATTCCCATTCTTCCATTTTACACAATTGAGCCCTAGAGAGAGTAGAGAGAGGAAGATCTCGAAGTTTATGGGAGGTCTAAATTGGAGAATCCGAAAACATTTATTGGGTAATCCAGCTTTCCAGACTTATGGCGAGGTTATAAATGCAGCCTTACTTCATTGCCAGGAGCATCGATTATATATGCAGGGTAGCAAGAAAGCTACTGAGATGAGGCAAGTAGGGAAGCCTAGTGGGTTTACTGCGAGTGGCAATAATAGGCACGGACAAGGTGCTTTATATCCGGCAGATCGGGGTGGCCCTAGAGGTAGAGGTCGTCCGAGCCGAGGCTTTTCCCAGTTTAGGAATATCGGAGGTCGTGGTCGGGAGGACATGAAGGGACGGTGCTTCCAATGTGGGGAGGCAGGTCATTACAAGAAGGAGTGTCCTCAGATGATTGGGGGTCAGTTTCCTCGGGCTCCGCAGCAGCCATGTGTTCTGTTTCCACCTCCAGTACCTATTATGGTTGTTCCTCCGCAGCAGGGGCAACTACAGTATGGGCGTGTTTGTCATAATCAGGAGGCTATGTTTCCTCCAGCCCTGCCGGCACCACCCGTTATTGAGGGTAAGTTTTTACTCAGAGATACGTGAGTTATATGTTATTCGATGCGGGTGTTACGCGCTCATTTGTTTTACGAGCCTTTCTCAGATTACAGATTTCATAATATCTGCTGAGAATATTTTCATTAGTATCAAGTTCTATGGGTAATGGTTCGCCCATTTCTTTTGTTGGTATGTATGTAGGAATTTCTCTTATTAAATTGTGCTTGAGGCCGATTTACTCGTCCTTAACATGGTCGAGTATGATGTGATATTGGTATGTAATTGCTATGACTTATCTCCACGACCAACAAGTTGAGTGGTAGCGTATAGGAGGGGTTCCTTGTTTGGATTCCGCTTCTGCGGGACGCTCCACGCGCGAACCTTAACGATGTTGGGAGTGGGGATATACCACCTTTCCTTTCTCTTATCTTGTGTGTGTTACGCTCTATCTCCATGATCAACGAGTTAAGTAGGCATGTGTCGGAGGGGTTCCTTGTTTGGATTTTGCTTTGTGAGACACTCCGCCGCATGAACACTTAACGATGTTGTGAGTGAAGATATGCTATTCTTCCCTTTTATTTTATTTTGTTTTATTAAATTATTGTTGGAAGTGGGATTGGAAAGTTTAGCCGAGAATCACGTACAAGAGTGATGGATGGCTATTATAGTGAGACATAGGAGCACTGCATATAGTTCTCTCCTCTGATCGATATGAGGGAGACCGAGGTACGAAGTCGAATTGAGACTTCGGGTTATGCCTTGATATAGAAGGCTAATTATTGAGATGCATATGTTATAGGGTATATAACCCTAGGGTTTCACGAAGGGTCAGCTTTGGATTGTATATTTTTTTTTAGTTATTTAAATAGTTAGTGTGTAGCTGTAGAATCTTTTGGTCCCGAACATGTGTCTTAGACCTGTACCCCTCGATGACTGACAACGCGAGGTAGTAGTGTAACGGGAGGGTTCCTTGTTTGGATTTCGCTTCGGCGAGACGTCCCACGCACGAAACTGAGCAAATGTCGGAAGTTGAGAAAGGTCTTGGGCACTAGGGATATGCTTAGCATTAGGTGTATACGACTTAGATAGGGTAGAGGTAGATAGACTTTAGGATTGTTTAGACCTAGGGCCTTTTAGTATGAGACGTAAGTTTAGGAATGCTGTTGCGAGTTGACCATGAATAAGTCATGCGTAAACTCTAAGAGAGATTGGTTCCATGATATGAGAAGTGGGAGGATTTAGAGAAGTTGGTAGTTAAGGCCGAAGGGGATGAGGCCTCTCATAGTAGAGTGTTACAAAGGTAACGAAGGGGTGAGTTTATTCGCACCCCTGAGTCTGGTGGTTAAGCTCGAAAGTAGATTCCATTAGCAAGTCTCTGTCATGATGGGGAGTGATAACACTGGAGTATCGATCTATTGTTAATGCGCCTCACAAGTTTAAACTTGTAAGGAGTATTATCCCCTACTTAAATTGAAGTCCATCTTGAGGGTGGGGTGCGTTCCCTTAAGGGAATTTTGTCCCGAACAGAAGGGGATTAAGTTAAGCAGATATGGAGAAAACACGCGGTTCTAACGTTTCGGTGCATCAAGGTAATGATGAAATGTGCTAAGTTGTACGTCGCTAGTATTATTGGCTGGGCATAGTAAGGTTGTTGTACTGCATGGGGTGCCCTTCATTATAGTCCTGACTAGAATAAGACTTCCTTTTCTCATTCTTGGCAAGTTTTCAACAAGTCATGGGAATCGAATTATGGTTAAGCACTTCTTATCATTTTCCACAGATAACCAAACCGATAGAATAAACCATATGTTGGGGCATATACTCCTTATATGCGTGCTTAACTTTAAGAGTAGTCGGGGACAATGCTTTCCGCTCGTTGAATTCGCCTATAAGAATTGGTGTCGATTCACTATTAGGACGGCGTTGTAGAAGAAGCCTTGTATGGTAGGCTTTTGGATCTCCCACTTGTTGGTTAGAAGTGCGAGATGATGAGTCTCTCGTATAACCAAGATCGACGAAGGAGCTCAGTCGATGCGAGAAGAAGGCATCTGGAGTTTGAGGTCATCAGACCAAGTGTTGTGGTGAGTATCGCCAGTGAAGGGCGTTATGCGTTTCGAGGAGAAAGGGAAAACTTGCACCGCATGATGTTGTACCTTTCCTAGAAATGTCGCGGTGGGTCCGGTAACCTATTCGCTCGCTTTATCGAAACATTTTGCAGCAAGTTCATAATTTGTTCCTTGTCTCTCATGCAAGGGAGTACGAAGTATACGATGATGCCTTTAGGCACATTCCTTTCGAAGTAGATGCAACGTGACGGTTCTTATTGGACGTAGTCGGTTGCTATCTTAGAGCATAGAGTTACGTTGGTATCGCCAGTAGTACCTTGGGGGATGAGTTCTATATAGTCAGCTTAGTGTCGAGAAATCGACATAGGGTCGCGAGGATGACTTGCGGGAATAGTATCCTCACTTCTTCTTGCGAGGTGTATCCGAATTTTGGGGGCAAAATTCCCTCTTAAGGGGGGGAGTATGTAATAACCCTCTCTTCTGATAGCCCATTTTATATTTATTTACACTGGGTAGAAATTAATTATAAATGGTAGATGTTGAGTAAATATTAATTTGTTATGAAAAGGCCAATATTTACTAAAATGTTGCATAGTTACCCCGTGAGTAGATAAAATGTTCATGTGGTGAGTTATAATGTCATAAAGATTTAATATGATATTTTGGTTTATTATGAAACCGGAAGTAAAATGAGTTATAAAATTTCCAAATGATAATTTGGATAGTGTAGTTAGTCCCGGTAGGTGTGTGACAGTCAAAATAAGTGCCATATTGTATTTTGGCATTTCGGGCACTTTTGACTGGTTTTGGCTTAAATAGTGTAGTCGCGTATTACTCACTTAAGTGGGCTTATGGGACTTAAGCCCCGTTTTATTTCCCCACCCCTATTCCCATTCTTCCATTTTACACAATTGAGCCCTAGAGAGAGTAGAGAGAGGAAGAGAACTTGGGAGAAAAGAGAGATTGGAGCTTGGATTGTTGCTTCCTTCTTCATCAAATCAGATTCTTACCTTAAGGCAAGTAATCTACTGGCAAGTTTATGATTTAAGTAGAATAAATTTCATTGATATTTATGATTTAGAAATGTTAGGGTTTTGGTGGAATTTTGGGTATTTAACCCTTAGAGATTGATTTGGGTGATAAATATTACAAATGATGGTAGTTGGGTGTATTTTTGGTGTACTAGTTCCATTAAATTAATTGGGTTTGTTTGGTTTTGGGTTGGTTAGAATTTTGGAGTTCAAGACTCCATAGCCATTCTTGGCATTTTCGCAGGGGCGAATCGATTCGCATAGATGCAGAATCCCAGGTCTTGTTGTCCGAATCGATTCGGATTAAGACCGAATCGATTCGGCATTTGCAGAAACTAAATTTTGTTGTCCGAACCGATTCGCTTTCAGAGCGAATCGATTCGCCGGTGCGAATTGATTCGGCCCTTGGGGTGAATCGATTCGGTTCCAGCAGTTTTGAGGTCTTTTTCTTTTGATATTTTCCTCCTTAGTCTTTAGGATTAGGACCTAGGAAACTTCTTTCAAGAAGTAAACTTAGAGTCCTAGAGTAGCTATGAAGTTTGGTCATTACCCTGGACTAGAAATGGGTTCATCTGGGGTTTATTTTCGGGGAGGTTTAAAGTAATGTTAAGGCATTACTTCTTTTATCCAAACTTGTAGAAGTTTGGAAGTTAAATGCCCTAACTTGGAGACTTAAGGGCTTATCGAAGTTATATAAACCTGGGAGAACTGTAGGATCATAATGATCATTTGGAGACCTAGCCTGGAATTGTAATTCGAGGTAAAATAAATGATAATGTTCGATGGGAATTAGGTTCGCATAAAATGGACCCATAGGTGTTTAAAGATGATAGGTTCAACTAGAATGAACCCCGTTGTTTAATGATGTTAGGTTTAAATAAAAAAAGAACCAATCTCATGATTAATAGAAATGGAATTGATAATGAATATGATGATAAAAAAATGTAAATGTTAATTTACTGTTACACACCTCTCTAAATGACGTCATAAGGGAAGTTCGCTCGTGAGGTGAAGCCCCCTGGCTAATGAATGCAAGGTGGATATAGTCCTAGGCCATGGGAGCGCTTATTGTTATATTTTCTGCGATGGGTAGGAGATTCCGGGTGTGGTCTTGACTACCCCGCAGGCTCATGGCCGCTTCCCGACGTGTTCCGATAGGTGCCCAGGTTGTCTTATGTTAGGCCCTGGAAGATGATGGTCATTTAGGGGCGCGCACAGTGGGGAAACCCGGACGGGCGGTCTTAGATATCGTTATATGTATATGTATATAACTATATTTTCATCAAGTTGGACTTGATGGTTGATAAACGCCACAAAGAGCGTATGTTAAATGCCATATAGAGCATAAATATGTGCCAGGAAGGGCACGGGAATAATATATGTGCCATAAAGAGCACTGGATGTAAATGATATTCCTAATAAGGAATGGAAAGATAAAATGGGAAGTTTTAATAAATGAATAGAAATTATAACTTCTTGACTTAACCGAATATATGGTTTTATTCCTAATAAGGAATGTCTGAAGGAAATGGAAATTGTATAAATAAGGAAGGGTTTTAAATTTAAGTGCTTCACCTTCAATTCTTGCTTGTAATTGTAGATAGCATATCATATTATCATCCTCATCATTCATGTGTAACTATTCATACCTATCATGCTTTTGATTCTTCTAGAAATCATATAGAACCCGGCCCTGACCGGTTTACTTCCTTGTTGTACATATATTATTGTATCCGCTCAGGTGCTCCACCGCAAGGATGCCCGACTTGACTTTCCCAAGTTCCCTGCACTTTCGACGAGCTGTAAGATTTTGCGGGTTATTACAGGATGTTGTATTAGACGCTTTCATTCTTGTTATTCTAGTTATGATCGGGTCTTGTCCCTCGGGCGTGTGGCCAAAACATTTGTATTTGATTAATGATTGTACTATGTAAGATATTTTATATTGTTGTACGTTGTCTTATGTAGATGTGGACCGACAGCTTATTCGGTCCATTTGTGTACTTTCGTCTTAGTTGTATTATATATTATCTTTTGGAATTCCACTTGCTCGTCAGATTGGGTTATTAGTTTAAATTTTCATAACCGCATTTTAAAATTTTTACACTTTTTGGCAACCTGTTTTCTGATTTATTGGGTGGTTTTCCCATATGCTCAGTTTATTACTGTGATGCTGAGAATGATATCCATCCTTGATTCCTGTTACGTTTGAGTATCGGGCTGGCCACCCCTTATCTCGGATTGCGGGTTGTCACACTTAGCATTCTGGGTGGTGCTGAGGTGAGCTTTATTGTACAAAAATTCTTACAATACATGGGGTCACTCGTATTATTATACATTTATAAATGTGTATTGATATGGGCTTTAATAGTTATTTGATCTAGAATGTTGAATATAGGTTCTTGGACCATTTTACCATTAGTAGTGGTTTACTAAATGGTTCTATATTAGTGGTGTGTAGCAAAACATAAAAAGTTAGAATTGGAATAAAATTTGTAACACAACATTCAGCATTAAGAAGGAAATACAACACTGGTCTTGGCAGTAACATTGGTCTTGGCACTAATATGCCCTCTTAGTGTTGAATGGACTTCAAATTAGCAGTAAAATGTAAAACAAACATATTCGAATTAGCAGTAAGATGTAAAACAAACACCCTCGTTGTGTATATTACACATATGTATATATTTATGTAGTGAAATGTGTTTTGCATGCTTCGTTCATTAGGAATTCACAGGAGATGAATACCAAATTGGAAATATGTGTTGGAGGATTTGGAGTTTGGCTCGCTAAAAGAAGAAGGTGCCTTTTTTTTATTTTTCCTTTATTATGTTTAATTGTGTGTTGGTATGAATTTTGGTGTTGATTAACTATTGGTTATCATCTCGATGTCTACGGACGATGTGGAGGTGAGTTTCTTATGAAGTTTGTTACTGTGACACTATTTAACTTTCATTTTATCTCGTCTTTTAATGTAAAATAGTTGATAAATTTGTAACTCTTCTGTTGATGAATTATGCATAATTTTTTAACAATTGACCACATAATAGCAAATTCTCTTAATTTTTGGGCTTCTCCCCTCTCAACTTCATAGTCTGGGGAAAAAGCAATTTAGGAACTATTGTTGCTTGACCAGTAGCAACTCAGATATACATTATCAACAGAGCACCATGTTAGTGGAAAGTTATTGACTCGACTTTGTATCCATGTTGCTATTTTACTTAAGTTCTCCCCTTTGTAGATCATCTCGATTTTGAGGGCTTGATTGTTTATGCCTTAAAAGACGAGTTCGAGCCAAGCCCAACAATCACAATTTTTTAAACGAGTTCAAAATCATGAACGATCTCGGTTCATTTTTTTAACAAACAAGCCGAACTCGAGCCGGTTCGCTGCAGCCCTACTTTTGCCCCTTACTTTTCCTTTTTAGACTCTGTACTACTGTTATGATTATAAACTTTTTATTACAGTGAAGTTTGCTGATGATGCATACTTTTTTGTTGGTTATTGAATCCTTTCCTCTTTTACGCCCTTCATACCTTTTAGTGGTAAGTTTTAATATGATAATTTTATTTTTTTTGACAAGATGTCATTTTTGGATCCTCGTCAAGTTTTCAGCATTGCGGATTGCGGCGTTGATGGCGATGATAATGGAACGAAAGTTGATAGTCAACAACAACGGACTTCATTTGTATATTTCATTTGATTGGTTATAATATAAAAATCTCATATTTGGGGATGATTGTATTAGGATGTTATATTGCATGCTTTTATTAAAATAATGCAACTTTTAGGGTGATGTTTCATTTGTTTGGTTTAGTTTCTTTTGTAAATAAAGAGTGTAGGCTTATATAAATATAAATGTTGAATATAATGCTCTTGTTTTCGTGGACTATTTTTGTATATGTTCTTAGGATTTAAATAGTGTGGTAAGAAAAATTGAATTTGTCTAAATTAAGGAAATCTTGATTTTTTTTAAAATATGTATTAATATTACTAACAGAATTTTACCATTACTAATTCAGAATTTTACCGTTACTATTAGTAATTAAATGTTACCGTTACTAATTCTGAATTTTACCATTACTAAATTCGTTCCCCACTCCTTTTCCTAACGGAAAAATTGTGTTACTAATAATTTTATTAACGGTAAATTGTGTTACTAAAGGCGCGTTTTGGTGTAGAAATAGCAAATTATTTTGATTTATAATATCCGTGCGTAGGATTTATGAATAATTGATTTTGATGAATATTCTTGGAGAAAAAGAATGGATTAATTGCATGTTTGGGTAGAAATAACATGTAGTTAGATTGATATTTGTAGAGGATTGAAAATCAGAGGAACCATCATTGTTAGTAAAAATTTAAAATATGGGTTGATGATTGAAAACATGGGAAGAACATGTCATATTAGGGTTATTGAATAATTAGAAGATTTGATTTATTCTGGGCTAAATTGTAAGGATTTATAGTGTTTAAATCGTTGGAAATCATCCTAGTATACGTGGGAATGGTTAGGTATCGTTAGTTACAAGTCTGGTGTATTATCATGGGAGTTGGGAAATGGTAAACGGTGGAAAACACATGAAGAAGAAGAAGAACTACGTCTGTCACTGCTCAATTGATCGATTGACTATGAATGTCGATCGATCGACCCAGGGTGATTTTGGGTTATTTTGTTGGTTGAGTTCTAAGTGATTGCCATTGCTTGAGAATAACCTTAGAGCTAATGTTATACCTATGTAGGGACTTAGTGAAGACCAGTAGTTAGTTAGTGGGGGTCCGTTATAATCATGGGTGTAAGATTTGGAGAGATGGGCCGACGAAGATAAACCGATCGAGTCGTGTATCGGGGATTATGGATTTGAGTTACTAGGGAAGCTAGCGTCAATTGAAATTAATATCAGCAGGTTAGAGATAGTTTAGAAACTGAAATGAATGGAGGGGTAACTAGGGCCCTTAGAGTTGTGTGAATACTCAATTAAAATGCGATAGTGAGAGAAATCGTAAATTAATAAGTACGGTGAATATCAAAGAGAAAATATTACGTACGAGCACAATTATTAGGTTGCGTGTATACCTACTTAATTATATAGATACTTAGGTGGAGAGAATACCTAAAGTATAATTACCTATATTAGGGTCGAGGTAGGATTCCGAACTACTATATGGAAATAGTAAGTTGGGGTCTTGATGAAAGAGTTATGAACCAATCTATGCATAAAGTTTCATTAATGGGGTCGAGGCAATTTTTCGAACCACTACATGAAATAAACTTGGGGTCGAGGTAACATTCTCAACCAATCCTTTTACTTGGCGTTGATGGACCATTCCGAACCAAGAGTCCATGATGCGTGTTAAGAGGACATATTAGTAATGAATTAATTTATAAGTATATATTGTGTGTGAAATGTATACTGTATTAATAATCTACTTATACGAGTTAGTAGATGAAGAGATGCCGTGAATACATCTGAAAGAAAACTAAGTAGGGAAAATCAATTATAAAATGTTAAAGATAACAAAGCGTGAAAAGTTATCTAAGTATATAAATCATGAAATATGGTTACTATTACATACTATATGGGCGGTATGGGAACTTAGTAGCGTAGTTAAGTTCAGTTGAATACTATAGTTTTATTAGTTTGGGTAGTACAGTTAGGTGGGCTATGTACGAGACATTAGGCGTGCACTATAGATTAAGGGTGAGGTAACTCAAGAGAGTGTACGCTAATCTTAACATGTGTAATCAATAACTCATCTTACTGTGATAATCACTTGCTAAATATTTTCAAAACGTTCTAAGTACTAACTCTTGCTATTAAAATATTTTCAAACCCCTTTTAGGTGTCCAGCCACAGGGACGCCAGACTTGAGGATTCAGTCCAGGGACTCATAGCTGCAACATTGTGGAGGAAGGCAGGACTTTGCATAGACGATTCGTTCATTCAGATCTTGTGTAGGATCTCATTTTAGTACTCTCTATTTGGACATGTTGTCCATTATCATTATGTCAGATATTTAGTTTTGGATTATGTTGGCTTTATTTAACAATTTTGGATTTTAATCGATTGTTGACTCAGCAAGACTTTATTCTTTATATATTGCGAGATGGTTTGATTTATATTTTATTATGAATGTTTAATTTTATTTTCGCATGAGTAATTTGTCTTGGGTTAATGAAAGATAAAGTTTGGCACCGGTCTAATTTCACTTAGGTGATTAGTAAATAAAAAGTTTTCAACAGTGATGCTAAGAATGAACTAACTGAGAAACCTGTTTTAATTTAATTTAGGACTGGTCACTCGGGATTTAATTAGGCAGGGTGTCACAGATGGTATCAGAGCATCAGGTTCTAGTGTCCATAGGATCTGAGCGGATTACTACAATTTCAATGTTTTGTCCTTTTGAAATAGAGCCCTATTTTAGGACTGTTGTTTTATCTTTGCGTGCTTAAGATATCGTACTTATGCTATTAGATTTGGTATAAACAGTGTACTTATACAATTTGATCTATTTTCAGATGCCATCGAGGAGACAGCGAGCGAAGAGGGCCGAGGCCAGGGATGACGTGAGGGAGGCTCATCAGGAGCCACAGATACCGGCACCCCCACCCCCACCCGAGATGATTTCTACTACTCAAGTGGCAGTGATAGTGGGTCAGGCCATTGAGACAACTATGAGGGCCATGGCAACCCAATTCCCTCTGCCCCAGGTGCAACCTCCAGTGGCGCCTGCAGTTCAGGCCCTGGAAGGGCCACCTTCTTGGCAGCGAGTCAGGGAAACCTTTCAGAAGGGCCATCCTCCCGAGTTTTGGGGAAGTACTAATATGGTGGAGGCTTGCGACTGGAAGAAGAACATTTAGCGCCATCTGCGCATGCTTGAGTGTACCAAGGTGCAGAAGCAGATGCTTGCTACTTTCCGTCTATCGGGAGCAGCTTTACAGTGGTGGGAGTCAGTTACCACCGTAGAGGATAGGGACTTGATGACGATTACTGAGTTCTGGGAGTGGTTTGACCGCAAGTACTTTCCGCCTGCAGTAGAGTCAGAGATGAGGAAGAAATTTAGTGAGATGGTTCAGGGTGATCGCTCAGTAGATGACTATGAGGAGGATTTCACCCGTCTGGCTAACTTTGTGCTAGACGAGGTGAGCAACGAGGTGAGCAACGAGGAGCGGAAAAAGTCAAAGTTTATGAATGGTTTGTCCTGGAGGATCAGGTAACATTTGATCGGTAACCCAGAACTGATGACATATACAGATGCCGTCAATGCCGCACTAGTACACTGTCAGGATCATCGCTTCCATGCGAAGGGAAGCAAGAGAGGTGAGCCTAGCCAGTCGAGCAAGGCAAATGGGGGTAGTGACAACAGCACACCGCAGCAGCAAATAACGGGTCAGCAAGTGCAGGATTCCCGACAGGGGAACTCTACCAAGAGATTTAGGTATGGGAGACATCGATCTGATAGACATGGACAACAGGGTCCCTAGCAGCAGTTTCCTCAGGGCCGTCAGGGCCTAGAGAACTAGGGGGAGGCCAACAAGGACCAAGGTCGTCAGGGCCAACATGGCTAAGGGTAGAGATAGTTCCAGGGTCAGTGTTTAACATGTGGCCAGCAGGGTCACAAGAGTAGGACTTGTCCACGGGGAGACAGGGCACAACAGGGAGCCCAACAGGCTTCGTTAGCTCCAGCACCAGCACAGTCCCCACAATAACAATCAGGCCTGATGCACTACGGGCATGTGTAAAACGTCCGGGATGTGCCTATACAGCCAACACCTTAGGCATTGTCGGTAGTCGTGGGTACGTTTCCTACCTCGAGTATTCTATTCCGACTATCTTGACCTATCCGAAATAAACCGTACGCTCAGAATCATCATCCGAATCATTTTAATAAAATAACTATCTCAACCTCAACATAGTCTATACCCGACTCCCGGTTGAGATATAATAAAGATCCCGTCGTTTAACTCATTACGACTTATAATAATAATCACCTATTATTTACCACACACTTAGTAAATTTATTCCGTTTATATTAATCATTATCTTTCTCGATTAATATTTAATAAACACATAATTGTCTAATTCAATTAAATTACGACTCACTTGTTATTTAAAATACCCGAATTACTTAAATTATATTTACTCAAAAATACGGGGTGTTACATACTTCTTACCTTACAAAGGAATTTTTTCCCGAAATTCGGATATGATGGGTACTAAAAACTTAGGATCCTTAATTATATGACATCCACTATTAGCCAAAATCAAATCATTCTAACCTCACGGTGCTTCCACTTTACCCTCGAAAATGGTGCCCACCTATCTAATGGTCTATTCACTATAGCCCAAGCCTAGTGACAAGTCTGTTCAAATCGTATTACACCGATCTGCTATAACATTCTTAAGGTCTCACCTTGATAACAGAACGCAAAACACATTGTGACCCTTTTAAATATTTCAATAAGGTGAGCCTACACATCAGTGGCTATGTTATCTCTATACTGATGGAAGGCCCCATATCCTTCAGTGCCAACTTCCCTTATTTGCCAAGCCACATAACTCGCTTCGTGTGAGAAACCGCAATAACACCAGACCACACAAGTCATTCCTTAAAAATTTGGTTCGCGGGGATGTAACTCTTAAGACATTCACAAACCACACTAAACCGTTTCTCATTAACTCAATTGTTGTCCACGAACTCTAAATCACTTTCGGCCCAAAAATTTGTTGTCCCTTTATCTTTAATTAATCAGAGGGGGAATGACAAGGTCTCTCGCACCAAACTCTCAATGGCACCTGACCGAAATAACCCACTAAAGGAAATGGCTCTTCCTAATTATTCAAAATAATACCCATAATGCGTATTCCTCACATTCTTAAAAATCTTAGTCACCTACCGTCTAACCATCTTCTTACGGGTAACCCGTCTTGCTCAAAATGCAATTCTGTCTTCACTGTCTCCTGAAATTCCTATCAGAGGTGGGACTCAATGATCTTTTCTTAATTCATAACAATGTTGGGTGGCACCTCGTGTCAGTTCATTTCTTCTCTTTAAATGAATTGGTGGGCACACTATTCGCTAGCGTAACTCACCCAAGGTAGAGATGACTATCACATCTCAGCCATTCAATTCTACAAGGCCAAAGGAATCTTGACACTTCGCGATGTTGGTAGTCCAACAATGATCCCTCTTAGTCTGCCTATCCCCTTTATCACTAGAATCATCATTTTATCACAAAATTCTAGTTTGTCATCTCGGACAAACCTTTTCCATCTACAATGTACCTGGAGGTAACTTCACTATCTCTCTCTCAACACCAATCCACGTACTTCATATTTTTAATTACCTTGTATATTTTTCTCCCCTTTCCTGGGGTATTCCATAATCGTTACCCATGCGTCTGCTCCAGAACTACGCACTTTCTGAGTCCCTTTCGTATGGTAGAAGACAAATCATTCCTTATGGGCAAGCCACCCTCGTCATTGGACTGGGCCAGACTCTGCCCACTCTCCTAAGGAAAAATGGACTCGCTCTTATCATGAGATATTTTGCATATGTCTCTATTGTCCTTCAACCCCTCTCGGGTGTGATAGTTCCCGCTGTACATATCTGACACGACTTAAAAAGTGTAGTGCGAGCTTATATCGACTCAAGTGTAAGTTGGTCGCATGAGTAATAATCCGAGCAAGGAGGGTATCGGACACAGGGAATAGGACATAAGACGTGATGATGAATAGGGAAGACGATTAACCTTAACGATTGACTCATGAAAACAAGAAGAAAAGATGATTGTGATGAGATTAAGTATTTCTACTACGAATGCAATGAAATTCTAGCTAAATTAACTACGCATTCAAGACTTAACAAACTACGAATTTATTAATATAAAAGAGAGATAAGGTCGGAATACAATCCCCCAATGCCTAATAATTTCACTAAATACAAAACTAGTCCAGAATTAAACATTTAATTGAAACAAAGACATTATTTATTTCAAGTATTATAAATATGAAAGAATGAACCCGCACAATACGTAATCAGGAATAAAAATAAAATACGTGACGAAATGATTAACACGCGCATCGCATTCTTAAATATCCCGGTTACCTAGGGAAAACGGGTTTTAAAGTCCTACGACAGTTGCACTAATAAAATGACATGTTCATATTAAATATGTAACTCAAGAACTTATTTTTATATCCATGTGAACTACTTAGGGTTGAGTTCATGCATTCCAATCCTTGAAAATCTATCCGGACATGACGTTACTAAAGAAAGACATGATTTTGATGCTGCATGTGAATTTTTCCATACTTAAAATGTATCTAAACATACAAGAATGACTAAACAATGCAAGAAATTCAGAAATGTATATGAAAGAACTTAACAAAGCATAAATTTGGTGCCAAAATAATCTCTTTGGTTCTTCTCTCTTTTTCTCCTCCCAAAACTAGGTTGAAGAAGTTAGAAATGCTTAATTCTATTTTATAACTAAATGAACCCATTTTTACAAGAGTCCTAAACCCATACAACTCTATGCTAAAAAACAGGGCAAAAATAAAAATCCCGTTTTCGACAATTTGCCACGATTTTTAAGCATGATAAATTTTTGTCATGGATCTGGAGCGTTACTAATTGCGGACCGATTCTATTTTTCAGTCGATCGAACCGGTTCTATTCAGGTACCCGAACTGATTTGTTTTTCTGATATCTCTTATTCTTCTCATCTTCAAATGCGCATAAATTCTTCACCGTAACTTGGATTGAGGTGCCATTGTTTTTTAGTGTTCTTGTGACTTCATGCTATTTAACTTTTTATTTGGCTCCGTCTTCGGTGGAAAATTATGAAACTGCCCTTGACTTTTATTTTCTTTAGATTTCTTCCACTATTTCGAGTTCTCTTTCGTGTTTACTTGCATGGATTACCTATAAAACACATGGGAAATGCACAAAATAATATATACTTGCCAAATAGGGTTAGTAGCATGAATATGAGATAAATCCAATCTCTTTACACTGCACGTGACCATAAAAGAACCGAAATTAAGGGGATAAATATAAGTTATTTATGCCTAATCAAATCCCCCCAACGTAGAACATTGCGCGTCCCGAGCAGTGTAAAAAAAAGAGTATGAGTTAAGGACCCTTCAAAAACTTTATTGGGATAGAAGACATTTTTCACGGGCAAGAGATTGCATTTAGCATATGCAACAAGCCGTTGAACCCCTAGGATACCCTAGTAGGACGAGTGGTGTATCTTGAGGGTTTGCAATGAATATACCCACAAAATTCGTTTTCGACTCAAAGGAAAATCAAAATACTTAAAAATTATAAAATTTAAATTCTCCAAAAATGCTCACCATAAATTCATATTCCAGAATCTCAATTTGTAGTGTGTGTGTGCTAAGTCAAAAATCGAATCGCTAACTTCCACCGATTGATCATTACGTTACTTTTCAAAAATTCGTTTTGATTCAAATTCTCACAGTATACTCTCATAAATGAATCACTCAGAATCTGGCTATTTTCTCTCGGTGTGTGTGATTTATAAGAGTAAATATAATGGAACACGAATTCATGTACACAAATTTGAAAGGCGGAATTTATATGTTGAAAAGATCTCTTCATCAGAACACGATTATTGGAAAATGGGAAACATCGCTTCTTACTCACACCAATTAATCTCTCTTGTTATATTTTCATATTTTAGTTCTCCAAGTGGTAATTCATTTCTTTATTCGGACTCGGTTAGGAATATTTCGGGTTACAAGGTGCATTGGGTTATATGAAAATGTTTGAGAAATTTTTGGAGTTGAAAAATTTGCTTGCTAACGATGTACTTAGGCACTTTTTCGGGCATTTGCTTTTTTTCTTTTATTTTTCTATTTATTTTCTCAAGTTTATCTCATTTTTTTTCTTGCTATTTTTGTTGAGCATTTTTCTTTCTCTTGCCCCTTTTTATTTAACCATTTGGAATTGCTTGATCAATTTGTATGTTCACAACTTCGGGCTAATTGGGTTTCTCGGGTTATCAACCAAAATTGAAAATTTTATTAGGCTCAAAATGGCTAGCAAAAGTATAATTTTTCACTACTTTTTATGATTAATATTTTTGGGAACAAACGATGACCTAACTTCATTTGCCTAAATTACCAATTATTTTACCATATGCGTCTCGAGATTATATGTTTAATTTAGTGATATTTTAGCGCGTTCTTCAAGACAATATCTCACTCAATTTTCGTAACCAATCAAAACAAAGTAATAAAGATCTTCAACGACTTATTTGAAGCTAAATTAAACTTTGAGTTAATTATAACTCGGATTTATTTAATTACTCACAAAGATGATAGGCTCGAAATCTCACCCGGTTAATTAATCTCCACACTTATTTGTAAAGTTGCCAATTTTTGCTCAATTTTCGTTTTTGGTAAATTTCGGCTTAGTGCATTTGATTTTTTCAAATTGGGACTTTAAACAAAATTTCATGACATTTTCGAAGCTTTTAAATTCCAATTTTTATTTATTTTGAAGAAAAATATTTTTGATTTTTTCAAAATTTTCTATTTTTTTTAATTTTTGTAATTTTTGTGAACTTTTTGCTATTTTTATTTTTTTTTGGCATTTTAAAATTTTGTGAAGTTTTTTTAAAGAGACACTTGCGACTAAAATCTAAAGAAGAAAATCAGAGTGCAAACATAAAATGAACAAATATTAAAATTCAATAAGACACTATAACAACAACACACGACTAACAAAAATCACCCCATACGCATCGATGGGGCGACGACCTCTCTTTCTCCCTTAAAACTTACCCGACCCCATGAACGGGGTCTGATGCTCTCCTTGTCTCTATCTTTCTCACATCGTAAAACAATAATCAGAACAAGTGGGGATCATCCCCATAGATAAGGGGGACACCTCTAGGCTCATGATGCATAGTGTGAATAAAATCACCGGGGTACTCAACCACCTCACATCGACATTGTTCCGACCTTGAGAGAATATCTCGATGAACATTGGAAAGACATGATAAACCTAGATTCCCCTTATAATCGAGAATGCATGGATCAAGATCTAAATCAGATGAAACTCTAGTCCTCTCCTAAATCGCCTTTGAGGACTTAAGATTGTCACAAAGAAGGAACTGTCGTCCTCTTTTAGATGACAAAAGGAGTTCAGTAGTGATTGGACTTCGACAGTGGAGCTCTCATCCATCGGTTCGAATTCTTTCTCAAAGTTCTCTAGGCTCATATCTCCTAACTCTCTCTCCGGATCGATCTATGAATATTCTCTCATACTCTCCTCAAACCTCTCTTCCCCGCTCCCACCTACGTGCTCACTTTCGATCTTAATTGGCATGATTAAAAACACCTCCTCCACCTCTTGTTCAACTTCAGAATTACCGCTCTCACTTAATGTAACAAGAAATACCCTTACCGGCTCTCTCATGTGATTCCTCTCTACGTGCTCATGTACAGTCTCTTTCATAAGATATGTCTCTCGTAGTTCTCTCTTATCACCCTCATGATTGGTGATGTTGAAGATATTTGTTTCGAGTGTCATGTTCCTGAATGTGAGTTGAATTTTCCCATTTCGAGTATTAATTAGTGCATTAGCCGTAGCTAAGAATGGGCGACCAAGTATCACTCGGGAGAGAGGAGGGTTCCTCTTCCCAAATGACAAAATTCACCGGGAAGTAGAAAATGTCAACTTGGACGATCACGTCCTCAATGATCCCCCGAGGTATCTTCACAAAACGATCTGCTAATTGGAGAGTTATCTTTGTGGGCTTAAGGTCCCCCAAATCTAATTGCTTATCGATGGAATATGGGAGAATGTTAACACTCACCCTTAAATCTATTAGCTCTCTCTCAATTCGGTTTTCCTCATGATGCACGAAATGGTTGGTGCACCCGTATCTTTAAATTTTGGTGGAAGGTCACTTAATAGTACTGAACTGACGCACTGTGCTAAGAACACATTTTTCTTTACCTTCAGCCTACGTTTCACCGTTAGTAACTCTTTAAGAAACTTTGTGTACGCGGGAATTTGCTTAATGGTCTGGAGAAAAGGTAAATTAATATTTTCTTGCTTAAGAACTTCTAAACCATTATCACGAGAGGTCTCTTTGGAGTGGGATACTAACTGTTGAGGGTATGGATCAGCAATAGGAGGTTTCACAACCACCTCAGGCCTGACTGTGTCGTCATTACCACTCTTTATCAAGGGGACATCTTCGGCCTCTTTCGTGTCTGGAGAAATCTCCTTGTCATTTTTCTCATCATGTGGAAAATGTGACAAGTAAAAACCTCTTCCACTACGTAGAGTGGTAACCACGCTATACTGCCCTTGATTTTTATTAGGATTAAAGCTAACGCATTTTTACCTTGGGGAGGTCTTTATCCTTAGGCTAAAAACTTAACCCTTCTCTTGGACACTTAAGGAAGATTTCAATTTCGAAATGTTCGCATTTATTTTGACAAACATTCGAGTGTTTTGAGCATTGGTTGCCTATTGAAATTGCATAAATTAATTCAAAGTATCCTCGAGATTTCTACGCAGTGGGGTGATATACGACGCAGGAGGTGGTGCTTGCATATGTGGGGCTTGTTGGAAATGCGGAGGTGGTGGCGGGGTGGGGCAACTTATGAATTAGGATTCATTGCAGCGTGTTGTTGCTCATAACTAAAACCAGGATGGTTCCTCCATGAAGGGTTGTAATAATTCCCATGAGGGGCATTAAAATTACCTTTAAGCGCTCCTACCTCGTCCACTCTCTCTTGAAGCATGATTTTGTTGGCAGGTATCATCGGGAATTTCTTTTTTGAATGTCCCGCTACACAAATGACACACACTTTTTTCTCTCATTGCTCGAGTGGACCCGGGTGTTTCTCTTATTCAGGCTTCTTTAACGTCATCCAATCTTTTAGTCAGTTGGTTTATTTGAAGTTTCAACTCGGCTTTTTTATCCAATTGGGAGAGTCCGGACACAAAATGAGTTTTGGACGTTTGTTGAGCCCGGGTTTGGGTGTTAGGATTGGATGTGTCCCACGCTTGAGTAGTCTCGACGACATACTTGATGTGGGCCTCTACATCATTTGCATGTAGCCCAAAAAATTCTCCCTCACATAGTCTCAACGAGTTTTTTAGATGTTATACTTAGCCCGTAGTGGAAGAAAGAGACGAGTATATACTTCTCAAAACCACTATGGGGGCATGTGTTACCCACCTCATTGAAACGCTCCCACATCGATCAAATAGACCATTTTCTTGTTGTGTAAACGTCCGAATTTGAGTTTTAATGGAATTCGTTCGATGTGTAATACCCCTTAATTTTATTGATTTTTATTTCATGGATTAATTGAATTATATGAGAATTAATTGGAAATTAATCCGGATTTAAATACTAGCGAGACGTGAGTTGGTATTTGATTATGATGATAATATTATATATTACTGAGTATATATGGTAATATATGAGTATTGAAAGTATCAAAATTATCAAGAGTTATAAATACGATAATTTGGGAAATTAAGTTGGGACGCGCGTGTTAGTCGCATTAGAAATCAATTTAATTAGATTTAAAAAGTAAATTATAATTTTATCAACCGTATGGTCATTTTGAGTGCACCGACATGTCCGAAAGAGTCGAGATAGTCAGAAAACACTAGCCGAGGGTTTAGTTTGGGTCCCGGGGCATTTTTAGGCCAAATCGGCAACCCGAAAAGGTATTTTGGTAATTTTAAAAATTAAGGAATTAAGACCGTTCACCTTGATGTTAATTTAATAAAGGGATGATCACCTGGTTTTTAATTAGGCGGGGTGTTACAAAGGAGTTGGGACACCAGAATGTAGTGGCCTGATCATTCATGTCTGTAATGACCATAACGCCCCAAATCGTTACGAGAGTGATACAGGCCCAGGAAAAAGACTCATTCTATCAAGAGCATATAGTTCGATTACTAGCAGAGGGAGTTGAGTCCTATACCATTAGTTCAGACGAGGGATTACGCTTCAATGGGAGACTAGTCGTTCCGGAAGGGGAAGACTTGCAACACGAGGTAATGTCAGAGTCGCACTGTTCACGATTCGCAGTACATCTTGGCGGGGATAAGATGTACCAGGACATGAGGCGATAGTATTGGTGGAGCGGGATGTAGAGAGATATTGCCGAGTTCATTTCTAAATGCACCACTTGTCAGTTGGTAAAGGTGGACCATTAGAGACCGACAGGACTTCTACAGCCATTAGAGGTTCCTATGTGGAAATGGGAGAGCATTTTCATGGACTTCATCACGGGGTTACCTACATCACAGAGGGATTACGACTCCATATGGGTAATCGTGGATAGGTAGACCAAAGTTGCTTATTTTCTGCCAGCCCAAACAGATTACACTACGGGACAGTATGCCCAAATTTTCATAATGGAGATAGTGAGACTTCACGGGGTGCCTCTCAATATCGTGTCTGATCGATACAAGATATTTATTTCACGATTTTAGGAGAGTTTCCAGGAAGACATGGGTACGGAGTTGCGGCTGAGTACGACATATAACCCACAGACAGATGGGTAAACCAAGAGGACGAATCAGATGTTGGAGGATATGTTGCGGTGGTTGGGACCAGTACCTTGCTTATAATAACTCCTACCAGTTTAGTATTGGCATGGCTCCATTCGAGGCACTATACGGTCGACCTTGTCGTTCCCCAGCATGTTGGTTAGAGGTGGGGGATAACAAACTTCTTGGGCCGGAAGTGATTCAGGATACTTCGGCAAGAATAGAGATGATACGGAGTCGTATTCGGGTAGCTCAGGATCGACAAAAAAGTTATGCCGACGCCAAGAGGTTCTTCAGAGAGTCCAAGGTGGGGGACCAGGTGCTACTCAGAGTGTCGCCTATGAAGTGGATTGTGCGTTTCGGGAAGAAGGGGAAATTGGCACCTAGATATGTGGAGCCATTTCCTATCATCAAGCGAATTGGGTCAGTTGCGTATAGACTTGGATTACCGGAACACTTGCATAGGATTCGTGACATGTTCCATATTTCCTCGCTAAGGAGATATCTTAGGGATGATGTGTCCCATACCCACATTGCTTTAGAGAACATCGACTTACAGCCTAATAGTTCCTACGAGACGGGGCTGATTTCTATTCTGGACCACATCGAGAGGAAATTGAGGTCGAAGACAGTACCGTTAGTACGTGTTCAGTGGCGGCATCATAATGTCGAGGAGTCCATATGGGAACGCGAGGATGAGATACGCGAGCGTTATCCAGAGTTATTTTTTCCAGGTATAGTTTAGTTCTGAATTTCAGGATGAAATTCTGTTATTAGGGGGGAAGTATGTAATACCCCGTAATTTTATTGATTTTTATTTAATGGATTAATTGAATTATATGAGAATGAATTGGAAATTAATTCGGATTTAAATACTAGCGAGACGTGAGTTGGTATTTGATTATGATGATGATATTATATATTACTGAGTATATATGGTAATATATGAGTATTGAAAGTATAAAAAATGTCAAGAGTTATAAATACGACAATTTGGGAAATTAAGTTGGGACGCGCGTGTCAGTCGCGTCAGAAATCAATTTAATTAGATTTAAAAAGTAAATTATAATTTTATCAACTATATGGTCACTTTGAGTGCGCCAAAGTGTCCGAAAGAGTCGAGATAGTAAAAAACTACTAGCCGAGGCTTTAGTTTGGGTCCCGGGGAATTGTTAGGCCAAACCGGCAACTCGAAAGGGTATTTTGGTAATTTTAAAAATTAAGGAATTAAGACCCACGAATTTTAGAGTTTATTTATATATTATTAGAAAAGCCATTAGGTCCATTATCAGCCAAAAACAAAAGAGGGGGCTACGTGAGTTAGAGGGAAGTTGCAAAAGGGTTTCCAAACCAAAGCCACCACCCACCACCACCATTTTGGACGGAAATTATGACCAAAAAGAAGAGAGAATCAGTCCTTGAACACCAACAACAAATCAGAACATCAAAATTAAGGCAAGTGATTTGGTTTCATTAGTTTCAATGAATATTTCCTCCATGTGTAGTGTAGAAATTAATAATTATCTTGAAAGATTTGATGAGAACCCAATGAATTTGATGAACAACTCTAAACCATGGTTAGGAATGGCATGCATAATTGTTCTGGAGGAATTCAGTACTCGTAACATAACTTTTGATGATTTAAAAAATGGATTAAAGAGGAGAATTATCATTGTTCTTGAAGAAAATAGGAAACTAGGGTTTTTATTGATGTTTTGATCCATATAAGGCCAATGATTGATGATTAAAAGGTTTTGGAACGTTAACAATGATGTATTTTGGTTATATGATGATCCCATAACATTAGATTAGAATTTCATACCTTGTAATGAAGTTTTGGGATGAATTTTGGACTAAAAGAATGAAGCAATCCGTAGCCCATCTGGTGCGATCGATCGATCGACATTCATAGGTTGATCGATCGACCACCATCGATCGATCGACATTCAAGGTCGATCGATCCACCTTCCCATAATTGGTTATATTTTTCCCTTTGTTGAATTTTAATAATTTTGACCCTATAGAATTATTGTTGGGAACTTTGTGAACACTCTTAGACTTGAGGAAGACCAGTCGGTGTGTTTATGAGACCGGAGTATAATTAGGATTCAATTTGAGGAATTATATAAAACCTAATAAGGCTCGTCGAGTGAGATACTATTAGAGTTGAGATTAAATGATTAAATTTTGTATAGTGGATAATATAAGGTCAGTGGCAGAAACAAGGACCTTAAGAATAGTGGATTTAAATGTGGGAATAATAAGAGACTTGGTTACCTTTATGGGTTAGGTTTTAAGTACTTGGAATTACGACGTGAGATGCGTCGGTGTTCTATATTGTATATTATGTGGAGACTTAAAAAAAATGTACAAATTGGAATAACGGTATAGGGATGTAGAATATACCTCTATTAATATTATAAGATATTTAAGATGTGTGAATGCTTAGTATATGAACTTATATGTGTATAACATACCTACCATACTTGCTATCACGGAAGGTCGGATTTCAAACAGGGCCATCTAATCTTTGTGTGCCTACGGGGGAATTTAGATTGGTACGTTAAGGACATAGGGCTGTGAATGACTTATTTTTGAGTTAATAAGTCAGCTGACCATGGGAGCGTAGGTATGTGCATGACCCATGGGTATGTGAACTATGTTCGCCTCCATTATGTGTGATTGTTGCTTATTGAAAGGGTTCTTGAGAGATTCGAAATACGTAGTCCTTATGTACGTGATGTACCGGGATTCGATAGCAGAGTATGTGTGCACCGCAGCTTAGCCTAGGGGTGCCCTTATTGTATATTCATGAAGAGATTAATATACTGGTAATTGAAATATACTTTTTAATAATGTGTAAATGTGAATACTTGGGACATTTTAATAAAGTTAAAAATGGGAAATTCACATAATAATTGTATTAGGTAAGTCTGACAAATAAAAAGGAAGACTTACAGTTTATATTTAAATGGCTGGTATCGACCCTTATATTATATAGTATAGTCAATTTGTGAATTAGACTAGTTAGTTAGTGGTGTAACTAGGACAGACTACTGATACGTTAGAAGTGCACAATTAGTTGAGAGGTGAGGAACTCATGTGAGTGCACGTAACTAACATGTATTTTATATTCACTATTTAATATTATTAAACACTTGCTATATTTTAAACTGTTTTCTCATCGGGCTCTGACCCGTTTTCTTTCAAATCTATTTTTCTTGTAAAAACCTTTTAGGTTCCCAGCCACAGGGACGCCAAGCTTAGGAGTTCCATTCCAGTGACGTGCTGTAACTGCTGTGGAAGTTACAGGACCTCGATAGTTGACGCCTCCACTTTCTACATTGACTCCATTTTAGATTTATTCATCTGTAGGGCATGTCGCCCTTTTCTTTTAGAGACATCTTATTACTCAGTTCTATTTTAGTTTTGAATTTAATTAATTAGTTATTCAGACTTTGTATTTGGTTTTATTCAGTATTCGGATTATTCGGAGTGATGTCCCTCCAGATTCATTTTATTTCATTATTATTCTACTGTGACTGTGGTATCATTATTTCATAATTTAATTGATTGCATGTTAATATAATTTAATTAAAATTGACAACTCACTTTTTAAATATTAGGTGGCTAGTAATTGTTTAAAAATATTTTCGACAGTGATGCTATGAACTGAACCAACTTGACATTTTGTATTAATTTGAATAAAGGAGTAGCTACTCGGTATTTAATTAGTCGGGGTGTCACAGGTGGTATCAGAGCATCAGGTTCTAGTGTCCTTAGGATCTGTACGGCTTGTTATATTTTCGCGTAGCGTTCTTTGATATAGAGCCCTATATTTTAGGATTGTTGTACTCTTTTGTGTATTTTTCGCTCTTCAACTATTTTGAGATAATAACTGTGAACTTATAAGACTTTTCTCTCTTTTCAGATGCCTCCACGACGTGCACAGAGAGTTCCCATGGATGCTCATCCCGATCCACAACCTGCACCAGTTCAGGGTTCCATGAACGCCGCCGAGGTTGCCGCCATTGTAGCCCAAGCGGTAAATGCCGCTTTAGCAGTTGTGTAGCAGGAACCACCTCAGGCGCCGGTGGTAGCCTCGGTCCAGGATCATACATTACAGTCTTCTTGGGAACGTGTTCATGATGCCTTTCAGAAGGCACATCCTCTAGAGTTTACAGGTAGCTCCGACGTCGTCGTGTCCAGTCAGTGGAAGAAGGACATCCAAAGGCACTTGAGGATGTACGAGTGTACGGATGTACATAGATAGATACTGGATACTTTTAAGCTGGTAGGGTCAGCGTTACAGTGGTGGGAGTCCATTACCACCACGGAGGAGAGCGATGTTCCTACCATTCAGGAGTTTTGGGTACGGTTCGACCGCAAGTACTTTCCCTCAGTAGTTCATACCGAGATGAGGAGGAAGTTGATGAACCTCAAGAAGGAGGGGAAGACAGTGGCAGAGTATGAGGTCGAGTTCACCAATATTCTGAACATCGTTCCCGATGTGATTCCAATTGAAGAGAAAAATATACAGAAATTCATGGATGGGTTGACTTGGAGGGCCGTCAGCACTTACTAGGAAATCTCTCGTTGGCCACTTATTCTAATGTGGTTAACAAAGCACTGCTTCATTACCAGGACCACTGCTTCCAATTTTCATAGGGTAAGCGATCAGGAGATTCCAGCCATCAGGACAGGACAGGGGGAAATAGTGCCAACGGGGCACAATTAGCTCAGGGTCAGCACAGGCAGAGTGATCAGAGGTCCCAGCAGGGGGATTCTAAGAGATTTCGATCTGGAAGTTTCAAAAATGGTCAGGGAGGTTTTCATCATGGACAGCAGGGCCATCAGGGTCAGTAGGGCCAGCATGGCCAATAACAGCATTTTCAGTAGGGCCAGCATGGTCAGGGGAGGAATGACAACGGTCGTCAGGGATGTGGGCAGCAGGGTCAGAGAGGGGGAAACTTTGTGGGGAGATGTTTTATTTGTGGCAAGATTGGCCACAAACGCCAGAAGTGTCCTGAAAGGGGCAGGGCCCCACAGCAGCAGCAGGGTGCTCGACACAAGCCCCAGAGACCTATGTTTCCCGCTGCCCTCCCAGCACCACCGCAGATGCCAGCTTTACAACCCATCCCAGCAGTCCCAGTCCAGCAAGGATAGATTCAGTACGGGCGAGTTTATCAGCTCCAGAAGGCCGCAGTCCCACAGGATCCACCCGCTATTGAGGGTATGTTTTCGATTTAGGGGACTATGGGGCGTATTTTATTTGATACGGGAGCCACACACTATTTCATTGCCACGAGATTTACACGCACTATAGGGTTGTTAGACACTACGGAGAGCACAATTACTTGCATAGATTCACCGTTGAGTAGGGGATCTGTGATTTCCCTTATATGTAGAAGTGTGGGTATAGAGATCAGGAGGTTTACTTTACCTGCTGATATGCTAGTATTAGATATGACTGAGTACGATGCGATCGTTGGTATAAATTGGCTAGTTGCGTATCGAGCCATGATTGATTGTTTTAGCAGGAGTATTATTTTCTCCATACCCGGGCAAGAGATGTTCCTAGTGGTGAAGCCTCGTCCTAAGGAAGGATCCACCACTCACTTGTATTACATAGAGGAGGAAACCTCTAAGGAAGTGGTAATACCACTCGATTCGATTCCAGTTGTTAGAGAGTTCGCTGATGTATTCCAGGATATTCCGAGATCACCTCCTAGTAGAGAGATAGACTTTGTTATCGATTTAACATTGGGCACTTGGCCAATAGCTCGTGTGCCTTATCGTATGGCTCCAGCAGAGACGAGGGAGTTACGGGATCAGATAGAGCAGCTGTTGGGTCAGGGGTTTATCCGTAGAAGTACTTCGTCGTGTGGTGCCCCAGTGCTGCTCGTGAAGAAAAGGGATGGATATTTGAGGTTGTGTGTAGATTATCGGGAGTTGAATAAAGTCACGATACAGAATAAATATCCGTTGCCCCGAATCGATGACTTATTCGACTAGTTGAGAGGAGCGGCCTTCTTCTTAAAGATTAGCTTGCGATCGGGATACCATCAGTTGCGTATCAGGGAGAAGGACGTCTCAAAGACTACTTTCTTGACGAGATATGGGTCCTACGAGTTTCGAGTTATGCCTTTCGGCCTAACCAACGCCCCAGCCGTGTTTATGGACTTGATGAATAGGGTGTTCCGAGAGTTCCTAGACTAGTTCATCGTCTTCTTCATAGATGACATTCTGGTTTACTCCCAGACAGAGGAGGAACATGCCGAGCACTTGAGACAGGTTTTGTAAACGCTGCGTCAGAACGAGTTATATGCAAAATATGAGAAGTGTGGGCTTGGGCTGAAGGAGGTACAGTTTTTGGAGCATATCATTTCAGACAGGGTAATATCAGTTGATCCAGGGAAAGTATCAGCGGTGAGAGAGTGGGGACAGCCCACAACACCAACTGAAATACGTAGTTTCTTGGGCTTAGCAGGATACTACAGGATGTTTACTCAGGGTTTCTCTAAGATAGCGGGTCCTTTGACAGATCTGACTCGTAAATGTGTGCCATTCATATGGAGCGATGCCTGTCAATTGGCATTCGGCGAGTTGAAGGACAAGTTGACCTCAGCGCCAGTGTTAGCATTGCCCAAACCGAGAGTTGAGTATCTAGTCTACACCCATGCATCCTTACAAGGACTTGGCGGTGTACTGAAATAGGAGAGTCAGACTATAGCTTATGCTTCCCGTACGCTTAAGCCTCACGAGAAGAATTACCCCACCCACGACTTGGAGTTAGCAGCAGTCGTATTTGCTCTTCGAATTCGGAGACATTACCTCTTGGGGAAGAAATTGCATTTGTTCACGGGCCACAATTCCCTACAGTACCTCTTCACGCAGAAGGAACTAAATATGCGTCAACGTAGGTGGCTCGAGTTCGTGAAGGATTATCAGTTCAATATCCAATATCACCCAGGAAAGGCTAACGTGGTAGCAGACGCATTGAGGCAAAGACTAGTAGGTGATGTGGCCAAAGTGTGGAGAGCAAAGTTTAAGGATGCAATACCCCATATTTTTATGGCTTTTATAATTGGGGATTTATTGAATTTAATTGAGATATTAATTTAATATTAATCCGGCATTTTATTTTAAATATTTACTAGCGTGATGAGAGTTAGTAATTATTGGGAATTTGTTGAATATTACTGGATCAGAAGAGTAATATATGAGATTGATTTTATTAAAAATTATCACGAGTAAATAAAATGGCAATTATGGAAATTTAATTCGAGATGCGCCTGTGTCGTGTCAGGACTAAATAATTATTATTAAAGTGAATAAATTATAAATCATCCGTATAGTCGTTTTGAGCGCGTTAAAGTATCCAAAAGGGTTGAGATAGTCAGAAAAGTGTACTCGGGGGTTTAGTTTGGGTCTCGGGACGTTTTTAGGCCTAATTGACACCCCGGGAGGGTATTTTAGACATTTGGTATTTTTGGGTAATTAAACCCACAAATTTTATTAGTATTTATTAGCCATTTAGAGTTGTCTCTTGGGGTTAACAAACACAAAGCCTAAGACAACCATTGGAGAAGAAGGTGATGTGATAAGAGAAGAAGGTGAAGAGTTTATCAAGCAATCCAAGGCCTAGAACTCACCCGATTGCACCGCCACCATCACCAAAACATAGATTGCAAGATGAGGAACACATCCATATAATTTTCATCAACAAATCATATCCTTTAATCCCAGGCAAGTATCTATCTTGCTAATTTCCAAGTTAATATACCTTCCATGTTAGTCTAGGAATAAAAATCATATGTTTTAATGGAAGAATTATATATTTTGGAAGAGAAATTATATGTGTTGTAGGGAGAACCCATATAGTCAAAAATATTGATCATATGTAGAGGATTACCCATGAATTAATTATGATATTTGGGAAGAAAATCTTGATTAAAATAGAGGGTGGTGATAATTCATGCAAAATTTGGTTTTATAAAGAGATTTTCGATTTAACCCCTTTTTGATTAATTCGTTGAGGATTCATTGATGTCATTACGTTAGAACTTGTTTATGTACATTGCTTATACACTTGGTTTCCTTTGATGGGAGTTTGGGATGAAATTATAGAGGTTTGGAGGGGTTAAAATGGTTGAACCCGTAGGTTGAATATTGCATAAAACTGAGCAAGAACTTCTTGATCGATCGATCGACCCCCTTTCCTTGAACGATCGATCCCTCCTGGAGAAGTGCATATTTTTCACCTTTTTATTTAGTCCACTTAAAATGCTTAGGAACCCTTGATTATCATTGATAGAGTATAATGGGTTATGAAGATGACTAATAGGGTCTAAGTAGACTCAGTTGAGTGAAATTAATATGAGATGAAATTTTGGGTTAACGGGGAGTTATTTATACATTGGGAATTGTGTATACATTTACTAAAAGATTGAGACTCGTGAAATATTCAGACTAGAAGGTAAGTGAGGGTATACCTATTGAAATTTATACTTAGTGAGAAAGAATACTTCAAGAGATGAGAAGTAAGAACGAAGTAAATAATAAATGAGAATAAAAGAGACGAATCCGTTATGAGAAATAATTGTGTAAAATTTGTGTTGAGAATGGATAATAACAATTATGGGTCGTGGGCGAACCTAATTTGGAACATATGAATATCTATATGTAGGACTTTATGATTGTGCATATATTATGTATCTGTGTATGACATGCCTAGCTTACTTGCTATCGATGGGAGGTTTGCATGTGAGGGCAGTCATATCCTGATGAATCCATGGAATTTTTGATTTGACGCTCGAGAACATAGGACTATGAAAGACTTATCGGTGAGTTGATAAGTCCGCTGACTATGGGAACGTAGGTATGTGCGTGACCCGTGGGTATGAAAACTATGTTCGCCTCCAATTTTTGTGTTGATATTTTTGGTTCGAGGAATATTTACCGAACCTATAGTCCCCTATACAACGGCGTGATGTATTGGGACAAGATAACAGAGTAATGCAGCACCACAACTGTGTATCGGGGTGCAGTATAGTATATATATATAATATAGCGAATATATATATATATATATATATATATACATGTAATGATATCTACTATGTGGCTAAAGTAGAAATATAAGATAGTTATGTGTGAAAACACTTAATTGAATTGAATTAATAAGGGACTAATCCATGTTGAATCTAAATGGATATATATATATATATGTTTATAACATCATTATATGTATTATAAGGTTAATACGTGGGAATAATTTGGGCTATAAAGAATGGATACATGTGAATAATCTAGTTAGCGTTGGAACTATAACTAGGATGTCCTAGAGGTACGGTAGGAGTGCACACTAGATGAGAGGTGATGATTCTCAAGAGAGTCTCGCATACTAACATGGTTGTGATATTAACCGGTAAGCATTTTAAATACTTGCTAAACTATTTTAAACTGTCTTACACTCGGGCTCTGACCCGTTATCTGTCATTTCTTTCTCTCTTGTATATATATGTATGTATTACAGGTGCCCAGCCACAGGGGCGTCATGCTTAGGTTATTTGGATTGGACGTGCTGCAGCTTATGTGGGAGTTGCAGGCCCTCGATTTAGACGACTTCGTCATTGAATCAGTTCCTACTTTAGATCTTCATAGTTAGGGCATGTGTCGCCCGATTTCCTATTCCGTTTAGATCTTGTCAAAGATTTATGTTCCTTTATATTTTCGGTACTCAATACTCGTTGGGAGTTATCTCTTGTCAGGATGATTTCATTTATGGTTCTTAAACTTGGTTTGGATTATATAGATGGTTTAATTCTTGTGTGTAAATTGCCATCCTTAGTATTTATGTAATTCTTAACTGTTGGGTATTAAAACGTTTTTATTGGTATTTAATAAAGGAAAAATGAGGTTTTAAATGGTTTTGACACTTAGCTTAATTATTTAGGGTGTTCAAATTGGAAATATTATTTTACGACAGTGATGCCGAGAATGAACCAACTGTTCACCTTGATGTTAATTTAATAAAGGACTGATTACCTGGTATTTAATTAGGCGGGGTGTTACAGGTGGTATCAGAGCATCAGGTTCTAGTGTCCTTTAGGATCTGTGCGGCTTATTATGCTTCCAGCGTAGCTTTCTTTAATTTGGAGCCCTATTTTAGGATTGTTTATTTCTTTGGTAAGATTTCGTTCTCCTGCTATAACGTATATATTAGTGAATATTATTTACGTTCAGGCATATTCGTAAAAGAAGTATGGCAGATGAGGGACATTGGACGGATAGCGGAGGTCGTACTTAGGAGGTTATGAAGTATGTTCGAGGATGATGACCGTAGTCGAGGTCACCCCTATTTTGGCATGGGAGGCCAGGACTGTAAAGACGGTTAGGATGCAGCCTACAAATTCCAAGTGATCCTATAGTCGAAGGTGATGCCAATTAGACTCACCCAACGTGGTGCACTTAGGATAGGGTCAAATGGAAAATTGAGGAGAGTCATCAGTAGAAGTTCTAGAAATGCGGTAATTGGGTGTGTTACCCAACGAAGTCAATATATTCAAAGGCTTGGACATATAGTGGAGGGTGGTTAACTAGAACTGAAAATTTGGGATAAAATTTTTTCTTGACTCATCGCAGCAAAGTTAAAATAGTGGGAGTCAATAACCACCCCCTGTGAATGAGGGTACATTTTTGTATCTATGGAATTATGGGGCGCATAATGATTGTCATTAGGAACACACATTCATTTGTAGCTTTTAGAATTGCGTGAACCATAGGGTTACTAGACTTGGCCATTGGCACTATTATTTATGTAGACTCACCGATGGGTAGTGGGATGTTTATTATTATTTTTATATATCATAACGTGAGTTTAATTTTATCAGGGATTTACTTGCTATAGACATATCCGAGTAGGATGTGATTATCGCTATGGATTGACTTGTTGTATATGAGACCAAGATTGATCGTTTAGCTAGCAAATTGTCTTTGATACGAGAGTGAATAAGTAGACTTTTATAAATAGATAAAACCTGTTGGGATGTTATATACTATAGACTAAGGACCTGAGAGTTTTGATGACCAACTATTTTAGGTAGTAGTGTATCGGGGGGGTTCCTTGTTTGGATTTCACTCTGCGAGACACCCCACGCATGAACCTAAAGAACGTTGGGAGTCGAAGTAAGTTAGGTCTTTAGAATATGAGTTTATAACCTTTGCCATTATATGTATATATTTATATTAATCAGAGAGTTATGAGTTGTAGCATGATTTGAGGCAAATCGAATCGCCAAATGAGAATGTGGAAATCATAGAAATACGGATTATAGACTAAGTAGTCAGTTAATTAAGGGTAACCTTACAGAGGAATCACATTCATTTAGACCTTATGATGGAATGTACACACATTGGGTGTATGGGTGCCCTGGATGGTTGGATTGTAGTATTTTCCATATTTGTGGCACAAGAAGTATTGTTGAGGTTAATGAAAGTAGAAGTTGTGACTTCCAGATTTAGTTGTTTTATGACTTAGGTAAAGTTTAACTCAAGATAATTTAACTAAATGGTAAGGCTTGGAGTATCACATTAGTGAGGGTATTCGGTAATGTACTGTATGGGTGGTACGACGGAAATTACATGAGATGTGAGATTAATACCCGGAGTTGCCCTTACCAGTTACGATTTATTTTTTCAAATTTCGGGACGAAATTCCGTTATTAGGGGGAAAGTATGTAATACCCCGTATTTTTATGGCTTTTAAAATTGGGGATTTATTGAATTTAATTGAGATATGAATTTAATATTAATCCGGCATTTTATTTTAATATTTTACTAGCGTGACGAGAGTTAGTAATTATTGGTAATTTGTTGAATATTACTGGATGAGAAGAGTAATATATGAGATTGATTTTATTAAAAATTGTCACGAGTGAATAAAATGGCAATTATGGAAATTTAATTCGGAACGCGCCTGTGTCGTGTTAGGACTAAATAATTATTATTAAAGTGAATAAATTATAAGTCATATGTATAGTCGTTTTGAGTGCGCCAAAAGTGTCCGAAAGGGTCGAGATAGTCATAAAAGTGTACTCGGGGGTTTAGTTTGGGTCTCGGTATGTTTTTTGTCCTAATTGACACCCCGAGAGGGTATCTTAGACATTTGGTATTTTTGGGTAATTAAACCCACGAATTTTCTTTGTATTTATTAGCCATTTAGAGTTATCTCTTGGGGTCAACAAACACAAAGCCTAAGCCATCCATTAGAGTGTAATACACCGTATTTTTATGCTTTCCTAATTTGAGGATTTATTAAATTTAATGTGAGTTATTAATTTAATATAAATCCAGAAATTAATTATTTTATAAGTATTAACGTGATGAGAGTTAGTAATTATGGAAAATTTGTTGAATATTACTAATGAGCAAAGTAATATATAATATTGGTTCTATTAAATGTCACGAGCGAATAGAATGACAATTTTAGAAATTTAAGTCGGGACGCGCCTGTGTCGCGTCGGGAATAAATGTTGATTAATAAAAGTGAAATATTTTTAAGTTATCTGTATGGTCGTTTCGAGTGCGCCAACGTATCCGAAAGGGTCGAGATAGTCAGAAAAGTGTACTCGGGGGTTTAGTTTGGGTCTCGGGGCATTTTTAGGCTTATTTAGCACCCCGGGAGGGCATTTTGGACATTTTGCATTTTTGGGTAATTAAACCCACGAAAATTATTAGGCTATATCAGCCATTTGGAAGAGTCCTTCAGGGTTATCAGACTCAAAACTTTAGAACAACCTTAGGAGAGGGAAGGAGAAAGCTTTCCAAGCAATCCAAGGCCCAAAAGTAACCCGATTACACCGCCACCACCACCAACGCGTAGATCGCGCGACAGGGAATGCAACCACACCAAAATCGTCCGCAAATCAGAATCCATTAAAGCACCTTGTACCTTTGACTTACTTAAGTCTATATTGTATAAGTGCTCAACTAATTTGGAAATATTGACAAAATTGGTTGTCTAACCTAGAATCCAAAGAGCCCCATAACTTATCTCTCTAATCCTCTTCAATAATCCAAGAAGGTATAAATTGAATCACACTACACACATTAGAAGTGCATACATGTGTATATATTGAGTAAAATTGGTTGTGTGATTAATTCCCCTTAAAATGTGCTTTAATTATTTTTTGGGAATTTTTAAACATTTTTTAAATAATTTAAAATAATGTTTTCATTAATTAAAATGTGTTTATAAAATTTGTGGGGTTAATATGCTATTTTGAAAACTTCATATTTCATTGGAATGTTTGGTTGGGTAGAATATCAAAGCGCTAGAGACTTCAGGGTGTCTCCTGTAAATACTTTGGACGCGCGTTTGATAGCCACTCATATGTCAACACTTGTCATCCTCCGGGTGTATCTGTTTGTGTTTGTTATGTGAGAGGATTGGATGGTGCATTGTTGATCGTTGGATCATTCCTTATCGATGGTCTGCATGTGTTTTTAGTCAATCCCAGTGCGATCCCTATGAACCAATCACAATCATCTTAACCACCGCTATTTCATAACCCTTGGATCAAGTCAAAGTTTGAAAGACTTGATCTCAGCCCTTGATTTCCCTCGAACATCCAGAATCTTCCTTCTCCACTATATAAACCCTTCACTTCTCAGACTTTCAAGACTTTTGGGCATTCGTCTTTCTGAGAGAAAAAAAAATAGAGAGAAGAGAGAAGTGAGAGAGAGAAGAGAGAAAAGAAAAGAGAGAAGAGAGAGAAAGGAACTGCGTTATCCAAACCCTAACCCTAACCCTAAACACTTCAAACTCTGAATCAAACCTTCGTTTTTAATAACACCCCAAACACAACCTTGAGTGTTTGAGAGAGTGGTTTGGTCGTTTGATGTTGTATCCTCTTGATCTTTTGATCTTTGTTCCAACTTAAACATTCGTGTGCAGATCTACATTTCTTCTTCATAGAAATTGTAGACTCTGCATGTTACATTTCACTAGATCTGCATTTTCTTTCTTACTTTTAAGAAAATCTTTACTGATTTAGTTTTAAAAATGTTTTATGGTTTCTATTCTTACGAAACATAACCTTGACCTAGTTGGATTCACACTTGGAGGTTTTCAATCTCACAAATATTTTCAAAAAGAGATTGATTAAAATCTTGACCGATTTTAAAGCAAGATATCCGTGGAATCTGGGATAAATTAAAGGTAAAAATGGTTTATAGTTCTGTAAGAAAGAAATAAAGTAAAATCACTGCATATAGTCTTTATATGTAATTTTTCTAGGACTGTCTGTAAATTTAAGTGTGTGTGAGTTCATGCATGTCAATAGGAATCACATCAAAAACACTTAACACACTACAACACTAAAAGTGTTGGGATTAAGATCAAAGATTTTTGAGTCGACGTAAGGAAGGTAAAAGCAAAGGAAGTTATCAAATTGAAAGGACATCATCAACAATAAGATCTATGAGAAGTTAGATGGACACCAAGTGGGGTATATTCCTAAACTTAGAATAGGTTGATTTGTGTGCATGTATGTTGTATTGTTTGTAACTATTATTTGTTATTAGTGGATTTTTGATTTTGTGACTTAGAAGTCACCATGGATGTTTCCTCTATTGGGAGAGGTTTTACCACGTTAAAAACTGTGTGTTGATTATCTTCATCTACTCATCTCATTCTATAGTGTGCTGAATTTTTAAAACTGTCTTGTTTTAAAAACTGATTACAAAGTCTGAGTTATTCTCGTACATAAGTTTTTTTTGTAAACACAACTTGTTGTTTATAATTTTTATTTTTCTAAAGAAAAGGGTTTCTTCAACAAACATCTCGGAGTTGCTTATACAGTTTAATCTTGTATTAAACGGCATTAGCAACATTTTTTAATTGGTATCAGAGCCCTGTTAACTTTTATTTCAAAAAGATCTTATGTTTCTGAAATCATTTTCGGAAAAACCTAACTATGGACGAGAAGAATGAAAGGCTTAGTAATCTGTCCAGACCTCCACTCTTTGATGGAAACAACTTTGCTTACAGGAAAGTAAGAATGGTTGCCTTCATCCAAGGGACTTTAGGAGATGATGTATGTGATATTATTGAAAATGGATACACTTATCCTACTAAACCATCCACTGAAGGAAGTGATGAGAGGGTAAAGAAAATCTTAAGTGAGTTTACCCAAGAAGAGAAAACCATTTCTCGTAATAACAATAAAGGCAAGAATGCCATTTTTATGTCTATTAATGAGTATGAGTTCAAGAGAATCTCATCTTGTGCCACTTCTAAGGAAGCTTGGGACACATTAATCACCGCCCATGAAGGAGACTCAAGAGTTAAAGCTGCTAAAACTCAAATGCTTATCCAGCAGTACAACTCTTTGATTATGTCTGACTCTGAGTCTTTTGATGACTTTTACATGAACTTAACTGATATAGTTACTAAGTTGCATGCTAATGGTATAACTTATGATAGGAATGAGATTGTTTCTAAAATCCTAAGATCATTACCATAAAAGTTTGACAGTAAGAGGTATGCTATTGAGGAAATGAGTGATCAAAACCTTACCCCTGAGTTACTCAGTAGAAAACATAGAACTGTGGAAATGGATTTAGACTTTAAGAAACAATTAAATCATTCTCAAAGAAAACAGCCCAACTCTAACTTGAGTTTTGCCTCTAAGATATCTAAACTTGAGACTAAATTGATCAACTCTGACTCTGATGAGGACTGTGATATAGACAAACTAGATAATCAGATTGCCTTAATGTCTAAACAATTTAAGAAAATTGTTAAATTTAGAAACAAACAGGCAACTAAACAAGGCAAGCCTAATTATCCTAGTCTGTCTAATCCCAAACCTCATGAGAGAAGTTTTGAAAAACATCCTAAGGACAATAACTCCAGACCCAACAGAGACCTTAAAAAGATTAAATGTTTTAGATGTGGGAAACTAGGTCACATTGCTCACGATTGCAGAGTTAATCTGAATAAAGCCAACACACATAATAGAGCCAATGTCTGTAAAACTTGGAATGATTCAAGTGACTCTGATGAAGAGGAACTTGAGTCATCAAATGTACTTGACCCTTGCATATCCTTTTATGTTAAGATCATTTACAATGATGATATGCCTGTGTGTAATAATGATGCTTCTACTCCTGCCTGTGTGAATACTGTTTTGACTGGACTAGATGCTTTACTATCTGAAAATGTTGCTAGTTCTAGTTCCGTGCGTGTGAGTCAAAGTGATCTCGATAACGACGATGTAAATGGGTGCGTGATTACTAAAACTGAATCGTTAGGGGCCACTACACACACTTCACTTAGCGACTCAGACACAGATGACCTCCCAGATATCCATACTTTGTATGCTAAAACTCTTAAAAAAGGCACTAGACTGGAGAAGACTGTTAGAGACCTGACTAAGAAATTAGATAATCTAAGTCTTATTGTGAAGCTGAATGCCGAAGAGTACACTAACCAGTGTCTGTCTCATCAATCTGAAATTGAAATTTTTGATCAAAAATTAAAAGAGTTGACTAAAACTAATGAAACCCTGGAAATGAAATACAAGGGAACATTATTAGAACTGGAGGAAGCAAAAACAAAGACAGCTACCGTTTTCAAAAAAATTTCTAAGTTTGAAAACAATTCAAATTGTTTTACTGACTTTGTTGTTGACTCCGAGACCAATTCTGATGATAGAACAGGTATTGGATTTTGCCCTAAGAATAAACCACAAACTATAAATCTTGAACCTATTAAGTTTTTTTCTGGGGGCAAAAGACCAATTGAAACTTGTCCAGATTTTCATTTTATTAAAAAGGAATTTGATCAAAAGCAACAACAGAAAGACATTGGAGAGTCTAGTAACTCTAAGGCTGACACTACACTTAAGACTAAATACGTTTGTCCTTTGATCAGAAAGGCTGAATCTACCTATAAGACCATACCTCCTAGGAATAGGACTTCTGAACAGAATGTTGTTAAACCCATCTTTAGAAGTTTTCCTAAGGAAATTCATCCCTCAAGCAATCAACATTGCTCCTACTGTGACAGTTATGGTCATTCCTTTAAAGGTTGTTATGCTAGGCGTCTAAGCACCCCTATGTACAACAATTCTGTCTACAAGAACTTTAACTATTCTAGGCAAAATCGTAACAATTATGTCCTTCCAAGACAACCTGACAAGAACTCTAACTACAGGAATAGAAAGACCAAAACTAAGAGTTCATTTAAGAGAAAGGCTCCCAGAAACTTTCCTAAACCTAAAGCTCAAATTTTACACAATAATCAGTTTGTTGCTCCAAATATTTTTCGACAAAAAGCTGTTTCTCAAAAATTTTATCAAATGAAGGCAAACTTGCGCAAAATTAAAACTAGAGCTATTTGGATTAGAAAATATGATCTTTTACCCCAAATGAAGTGTAACATTGCCATCACTGCTTTAAAAGCTGAACACACTTCATCTGGTTGGTATTTAGATTCAGGATGCTCCAAACATATGACAGTAGATGAAACCAAACTTTTAAACAAAACTAGATTTGCTGGAGGAAAAGTAGTTTTTGGTGACGGAGTTTCATCCCAGATCATAGGTAAAGGAACCCTAAAAGAAGAAGGAATACCTACTCTCCAAAATGTACTATTAGTTAAAGGCCTTAAAGCCAACCTCCTAAGTATATCATAATTTTGTGACTCTGACCATACGGTTACCTTTTCAAAGAACAATTGTAAAATTCTAAATGATAAAGGTGAATGCATTATTACTGGATTTAGAACACCTGACAGTTGTTACACTGTCAAGACTAGTTCCGAAACCTGTAACATTGTCAGAATGGATGACAATGAAATCTGGCATAATCGTATGGGTCACTTAAGTTATGATATCCTTGGTAGATTGTCTAGTCAAGAGATAGTTAGAGGTATCCCTAAAATTAAACCTATTTCCAGTGTTGTCTGTGGTCATTTCCAGGAAGGAAAAATAGTTAAGACTTCGCATAAAAAGGTTAAAGACATTCTCACCTCTAGACCTCCAGATCTCATCCATATGGACCTTATTGGTCCCTCTAGAACTGTTAGTCTTTGTGGACACAGTTATATCCTAGTCATGGTTGATGATTTCACACGATTCACTTGGGTTGCCTTCTTGAAACATAAATCTGACAGGTTTCAGAATTTTTTGAAAATTCTATTAAGAATTGAAAATGAGAAGGACACACAAGTCAATCGCATTCGTAGCGATAGAGGGGGAGAGTTTATAGACACAGGGATAGTTGAATATTGTGACTACAACGGTTACAAACACGAATTAAGTGCCCCTAAGACTCCTCAGCAGAACGGTATTGTCGAAAGGAAAAACCGAACTCTTCAAGAGATGGCACGTGTCATGTTGCATGCCAAATATCTACCTAAGTACTTCTGGGTAGAATCTATTAGAACTGCTTGTAATATTATTGATAGGGTCTATCTTAGTAAGAACACTAAACAAACCACTTATGAGTTGTGGTACGGTAAGAAGCCTAATCTGAAATATCTAAGAACTTTCGGAAGTCAGTGTTATGTCTGTAAAGATAGAGAACATTTGTCTAAATTCGAGACGCATGGTGATAAAGCCATCTTTTTAGGTTACTCTCCAAACAGTCGTGCTTATCGTATATACAATCTACGTACTAAGACCCTTATGGAATCGATAAATGTAATTGTAAGCGACACTATTGTCGAAAATAAGATATCTGAATCACCTATTGTGGTTGAATCTGAAAAAAATTTCAAAACTGATTCACCAGAAATAGATGAGTCATTACCTATTGAGAGTCCTGAAGTACCTGGCTGGGTCTCTAAAGATCATCCCATTGACAACGTGGTCGGTAATCCTAATGAGCCAGTTCGTACTAGATCCCAGTTAAGAAATTATGCTAATTATGCATATTTCGTCTCCCTTGTGGAACCGAAAAATATTAATGAAGCATTGAATGATACACACTGGATTTCTGCTATGCAGGAAGAACTTTTACAACTTGTTATTCACGATGTCTGGTTTCTTGTACCACGGCCTCAAAACAAAAATGTTATTGGAACACGTTGGATCTTTAAGAACAAATCTGATGAAAATGGGGTCATCCTTAGAAACAAAGCTAGACTAGTTGCTCAAGGTTACTCACAAATAGAAGGAATATATTTCAGCCAGATTTTTGCCCCTGTCACTCGTCTTGAATCTGTCCGACTTCTTTTCGCCATAGCCTGTCACTTAAAATTTACACTTTATCAAATGGATGTCAAATCTGCCTTCCTAAATGGAATTCTATCCGAAGAAACGTATGTAGAACAACACAAAGGGTTCATTGACCCTAAATATCCTGACCATGTCTTTCGTCTAAAAAAGGCTTTGTATGGCTTAAAACAAGCTCCTAGAGCTTGGTATGAACGCCTTTCCAACTTTTTGTTGGATAAGGGTTTTAAGAGAGGAGGAAATGACCAGACTCTCTTTGTCAAACATTTTGACAAAAACATTATTATAGCCCAAGTCTATATAGACGACATCATTTTTGGATCTACTTCAAACTCTGAAGTTAAATCTTTTTCTGCTATAATGCATAAGGAGTTTCACATGTCCCTTATGGGGGAGCTACAACTTTTCTTAGGATTTCAAGTGAAACAGAATTCTGATGGTCTTTTTGTCTCTCAAACTAAGTATGCCCTAGATCTTGTTAAGAAATTTGGTTTAGAGAATGCTAAAGTTGCCAAAACACCTATTAGTACTACTGTTAAATTATGTAAAGATGAAAATGGAAAGTCAGTTGATTCCACACTTTATTGTAGTATGATTGGTAGCCTACTCTATCTAACTGCCTCATGACCAGACATAATGTATGTTGTATGTCTGTGTGCTCGTTACCAGAATAACCCTAAAGAGAGCCATTTATTGTGTGTTAAACGTATAATAAAGTACATAAATGGCACTCTTAATCTTGGACTTAGGTATACTAAGGATACCTGTAGCACCATCATAGGGTATACTGATGCTGATTGGGCCGGGTGTACTGATGATAGTAAAAGTACATCAGGTGCCTGTTATTATGTCGGCAATAATTTAGTTGGTTGGAGTATCAAAAAACAAAATTGCACATCTTTATCTACGGCTGTGTCCGAATATATAGCAGCTGGAAGTTGCTGTGCCCAATTATTATGGATAAAACAAATGTTAAGCGATTATGGGATTAAAGAAGATCAGTTACAATTGTATTGTGACAATCAAAGCGCTATTAACATATCTAAAAACCCGGTTCAACACTCGCGAACTAAGCATATTAAAATAAGACATAATTTTATACGCGAACTTGTTGAGACTAAGGAGTTAGAAATCCATTACCTGCCTACTGATCTGCAACTTGCAGACATGTTCACTAAGCCTGTGGACTCTAGCAGATTTCTGTATTTGCGTAATTCTATAGGTATGGTATGTGCTGATTAAACTCTTAAGACCTTAATTTTTACCCTTTGTCCATTTGAGACAAAATGGGGGAGAAATTTGAGTCTTATGGGTTCAATGTTTTGTTCACATTTCATCTAAACTGTTTGATCTTAGTGTGCATATTTGCAGGAATCTCTTCTACTGATTGTCTATCATTTCTAGTGTACAAATTTTGTAAATAGTTGAGTTATGTAATTTTTGACTTTCTAGAAAATGGGTAGATAGTATCTTTTGTATAGGACTAGGATTTTTTTTTTGTTCCCTACGAGTTTTAAGCTAACTCAAAGGAGATTTTGTCTCATATTTCCAAAGGGGGAGATTGAAGCACCTTATACCTTTGACTTACTTAAGTCTATATTGTATAAGTGCTCAACTAATTTGGAAATATTGACAAAATTGGTTGTCTAACCGAGAATCCAAAGAGCCTCAGAACTTATCTCTCTAATCCTCTTCAATAATCCAAAAAGGTATAAATTGAATCATAGTACACACATTAGAAGTGCATACATGTGTATATATTGAGTAAAATTGGTTGTGTGATTAATTCCCCTTAAAATGTGCTTTAATTATTTATTGGGAATTTTTAAACATTTTTTAAACAATTTCAAATAATGTTTTCATTAAATAAAATGTGTTTATAAAATTTGTGGGGTTAATATGCTATTTTGAAAACTTCATATTTCATTGGAATGTTTGGTTGGGTAGAATATCAAAGCGCTAGAGACTTCAGGGTGTCTCCTATAAATACTTTGGACGCGCGTTTGATAACCACTCATATGTCAACACTTGTCATCCTCCGGGTGTATCTGTTTGTGTTTGTTATGTGAGAGGGTTGGATGGTGCATTGCTGATCATTGGATCATTCCTTATCGATGGTCTGCATGTGTTTTTAGTCAATCCCATTGCGATCCCTATGAACCAATCCCAATCATCTTGACCACCGCTATTTCATAACCCTTGGATCAAGTCAAAGTTTGAAAGACTTGATCTCAGCCCTTGATTTCCCTCGAACATCAAGAATCTTCCTTCTCCACTATATAAACCCTTCACTTCTCAGACTTTCAAGACTTTTGGGCAGTCATCTTTCTGAGAGAAAAAAAAATAGAGAGAAGAGAGAAGTGAGAGAGAGAAGAGAGAAAAGAAAAGAGAGAAGAGAGGGAAAGGAACTGCGTTTGCCAAACCCTAACCCTAACCCTAAACACTTCAAACTCTGAATCAAACCTTCATTTTGAATAACACCCCAAACACAACCTTGAGTGTTTGAGAGAGTGGTTTGTTCGTTTGATGCTGTATCCTCTTGATCTTTTGATCTTTGTTCCAACTTAAACATTCGTGTGCAGATCTACATTTCTTCTTCATAGAAATTGTAGATTTACACTCTGCATGTTACATTTCACTAGATCTGCATTTTCTTTCTTACTTTTAAGAAAATCTTTACTGATTTAGTTTTAAAAATGTTTTATGGTTTCTATTCTTACGAAACTTAACCTTGACCTAGTTGGATTCACACTTGGAGGTTTACAATCTCACAAATATTTTCAAAAAGAGATTGATGAAGATCTTGACCGATTTTAAAGCAAGATATCCGTGGAATCTGGGATAAATTAAAGGTCAAAAAGGTTTATAGTTCTGTAAGAAAGAAATAAACTAAAATCACTGCATATAGTCTTTATATGTAATTTTTCTAGGACTGTCTGTAAATCTAAGTGTGTGTGAGTTCTTGCATGTGAATAGGAATCACATCACAAACACTTAACACACTACAACACTAAAAGTGTTGGGATTAAGATCAAAGATTTTTGAGTCGACGTAAGGAAGCTAAAAGCAAAGGAGGTTATCAAACTGGAAGGACATCATCAACAATCAGATCTATGAGAAGTTAGAAGGACACCAAGTGGGGTATATTCCTAAACTTAGAATAGGTTGATTTGTGTGCATGTATGTTGTATTGTTTGTAACTATTATTTGTTATTAGTGGATTTTTGCTTTTGTGACTTAGAAGTCACCGTGGATGTTTCCTCTATTGGGTGAGGTTTTACCACATTAAAAACTGTGTGTTGATTATCTTCATCTACTCATCTCATTTTATAGTGTGCTGAATTTTTAAAACTGTCTTGTTTTAAAAACTGATTACAAAGTCTGAGTTATTCTCGTACATAAGTTTTTTTTGTAAACACAACTTGTTGTTTATAATTTTTATTTTTCTAAAGAAAAGGGTTTCTTCAACAAACATCTTGGAGTTGCTTATATAGTTTAATCTTGTATTAAACGGCATTAGCAATGTTTTTCATCCATAGATTTCCAGGCAAGTGTTTATCTTGCTTATTTTCGTTAATGCATCACTCATATTAGTCTAGGGTTGATTAGGACGAATTTCATGGAAGAAAACACAAGTTGGAGATAGGAAATTGCATGTAGTAATGATATAAATGGAAATATGGAAATCCCCCTTCATATGTAGAGGTTGAACCACGAATTTATGATGTTTTAGAAGAAGAAAATTTTGGAAAAGATTGATTAGAACAAGGTTAAAGAAATTCTAGGGTTCTTGATATTAATATGAGTTTTTCGCCTATTAATCCATGGTTGTTGATGAAAATTTGCATGCTTTACGTAGAAGATGTATAATATGGGTTAATATTGTTAGTAGTACAAAATTTTGGGCGATTGGGAATGAAAAATATGGATTTGGATGAGGTTGTGTGATAAAACCCGTAACTAGTTTCCTACAGATTTCTCCATACCTGCTTGATCGATCGATCGAGCCAAGAGCTTCAATCGATCGAAGGTTCGATTGATCGAGCCCCAGCCCTCGATCGATCGACCCCTTCTGGCAGACTTATATTTCCCTCTTTTTAAATAGTTGAATTAATTCTAAATGAATAATAATCCTTAGACAACCTTACTAAAATATTTTGGGAGATATAGATGACCAGTAGGACTTATTAGTGATTGTGAGACCTTTAATGTAAGGCGAGATTTGCATTTTTGGAGTGTTTATATATAAGAGACGATGGAATTTTGCATTAAAGGGAGAGATACGTAAAATAGTTATGATGGAAAATTGATGAATACCTACTGAATTTTTTCACTTGGGAGGGTAGAGTCCATGAGTGTTACGTAGTAAGTTGGAATAATCCCTCAAATTAAAGTTAGAGACGAACCGTTAAACGTGATAACTAATAATGGGAAAATAAGGATAAATGTCGTAATTATGGGCTATGAGATGAACCTAAATTGATATGATAAAAGTGGTATATTTATATGACTGTGTGTATGCATATATTATATACCTGTGAAAATCATGCCCGCGCTACTTGCTATCCCTGAGGTTACCACGCTGGGACAGTCTTATCTCGATGTGACGTTTACGGGGGATATTGACTTGTACCCAAGAAGATAGGAATCCTAGGTACAGGCTATCGAATCGATAGTCACGGTCCTAAGAGACGCGAGGGTATGTGCTGACCTCTTGGACTTGGAAACTATGCTTCGCCTCAATATTATTTGTGTTTTGTTTAATTCAGTTCGAGAGTGATTCCGAACTTGTATTTCCCTTAGTACGAGTGATACGGGGATTGGATAGCAGAGTATGCCCGCACCATAGTTTTTATGTGGGGTGCTGATAGAATATATATATTATACGAGTATTTAATATATATATGCATTTCTGAAACTTAGAATTTCCTACTGTGTTTATGGTAAGTAAGAGATGATTAATGATTTCAATTGAGAATTACCTGTTTCGAAAGTATAGTATATTTCTGGAAAAATTTATTAATAAATAAAGTAAAAAATGAGAGCTTTATCACTAAATGAAATTTACTTCTTAAATAGTTGAATTGTTTAGTTTAAACCTTACGAGTAACCTAAGATAAGATGAGTTAAACCGTTGGGAAGGTTAGTGCGATAGGTGTGCACATTAGAAGAGAGGTGAGAATTTCTCAAGAGAGTGTCGCACTAATATGTTGTTGCATTGTCTTGTAAACATTTTAAACACTCTCTAAACAAATTTTAAATCATTTACACTATCGGGATCTGACCCGTTTCTATTTTCCTTTCTATCTTGTATATATATGTATATGTTACAGGTGCCTAGCCACAGGGGCGTCTTGCATAGGATCCTTTGGAAGGAATGCGCTGCAGCTTAGGTGGGAGTTGCAGGCCTCTTGCTTAGACGACTTCATTTATTTGATTCCACTCTTAGCTTATTTATTCAGTTGGGCATGTGTCTCCTGTTTCCATTATCCAGTTGTTTTATTGGACATTATGATTCATTTATTTCTAGTATTGTCACTTTGGGATTTATTACTGTCTGGATGTTTTACTGTAAGTTTTAAATGTTGGGATTTAGATGTTGAATGTTTACATTATTTGGATTATATGTTCCAGAATAATTGTGGTGTGATTCGTTAATATTGAATTATTGTAAAGTTTTAAATCATTGATTATAAATAGAATTTGGAAAGTAATGTCTAAAATGGTTTTGACACTTAGCTTAATTAAATAGGGTGTTTAAATTGGAAAAGTTATTTTTACGACAGTGATGCTAAGAATGAACCAACTATTCACCTTGATTTTAATTTTAATAAAGGAGTGATCACCCGGTATTTAATTAGGCGGGGTGTCACATAGACAAGAAGGTGAAGTGATTAGAGAAGAAAGTGAAGAGATTAGAGAAGAAGGTGAAGAGTTTTTCAAGCAATCCAAGGCCTAGAACTCACCCGATTGCACTGCCACCACCACCAAACCGTAGATCGCATGATGAGGAACGCATCCATATAATTTTCATCAACAAATCATATCCTTGAATCCCAGGCAAGTATCTATCTTGCTAATTTCCAAGTTAATATACCTTCCATGTTAGTCTAGGAATAAAAATCATATGTTTTAATGGAAGAATTATATATTTTGGAAGATAAATTATATGTGTTGTAGGGAGAACCCATGTAGTCAAAACTCTTGATCATATGTAGAGGATTACCCATGAGTTTATTATGATATTTGGGAAGAAAATCTTGATTAAAATAGAGGGTGGTGATTATTCATGCAAAATTTGGTTTCATAAAGAGATTTGAGATTTAACTCCTTTTTGATTAATTCGTTGAGGATTCATTGATGTCGTTACGTTAGAACTTGTTTATGTACATTGCTTATACACTTGGTTTACTTTGATGGGAGTTTGGGATGAAATTATAGAGGTTTGGAGGGGTTAAAATGGTTGAACCCGTAGGTTGAATATTGCAGAAAACTGGGCAAGAACTGCTTGATCGATCGATCGACCCCCTTTCCTCGATCGATCGATCCCTCCTGGAGAAGTGCATATTTTTCTCCTTTTTGTTTAGTCCACTTAAAATGCTTAGGAACCCTTGATTATCATTGATAGAGTATAATGGGTTATGAAGATGACCAATAGGGTCGAAGTAGACTCAGTTGAGTGAAATTAATATGAGATGAAATTTTGGGTTAACGGGGAGTTATTTATACATTGGGAATTGTGCGTACGTTTACTAAAAGACTGAGACTCGTGAAAGATTTAGACTAGAAGGTAAGTGAGGGTATACCTAATGAAATTTATACTTAATGAGAAAGCATACTTCAAGATATGAGAAGTAAGAACGAAGTAAATAATAAATGAGAATAAAAGAGACGAATCCGCCATGAGAAATAATTGAGTAAAATTTGTGTTGAGAATGGATAATAATAATTATGGGTCGTGGGCGAACCTAATTTGGAACATATGAATATTTATATGTAGGACTTTGTGATTGTGCATATATTATGTATCTGTGTATAACATACCTAGCTTACTTGCTATCGATGGGAGGTTTGCGCGTGAGGGCAGTTATATCCGGATGAATCCATGGGATTTTTGATTTTTCGCTCGAGAACATAGGACTATGAAAGACTTGTCGGTGAGTTGATAAGTCCGCTGACTATGGGAACGTAGGTATGTGCGTGACCCGTGGGTATGAGAACTATGTTTGCCTCCAATTTTTGTGTTGATATTTTTGGTTCGAGGAATACTTATCAAACCTATAGTCCCCTATACAGCGACGTGATGTATTAGGACAAGATAGCAGAGTGATGCAGCACCGCAACTGTGTCTCGGGGTGCAGTATAGTATATATATAATATAGTGAATATATATGTATACATGTAATGATATCTACTATGTGGCTAAAGTAGAAATGTAAGATAGTTATGTGTGAAAACACTTAGTTGAATTGAATTATTAAGGGACTTATTCATGTTGAATCTAAATGGATATATATATGTTTATAACATCAATATATGTATTATAAGGTTAATACGTGGGAATAATTTGGGCTATAAAGAATGGATACATGTGAATAATCTAGTTAGCGTTGGAACTATAACTAGGATGTCCTAGAGGTACGGTAGGAGTGCACACTAGATGAGAGGTGATGATTCTCAAGAGAGTGTCGCATACTAACATGGTTGTGATATTAACCGGTAAGCATTTTAAATACTTGCTAAACGATTTTAAACCGTCTTACACTCGGGCTCTGACCCGTTATCCGTCATTTCTTTCTCTCTTGTATATATATGTATGTATTACAGGTGCCTAGCTACATGGGCGTCATGCTTAGGTTCTTTGGATTGGACGTGTTGCAGCTTATGTGGGAGTTTTAGTCCCTTGCTTTAGATGACTTCGTCATTGAATCAGTTCCTACTTTACATCTTCATAGTTAGGGCATGTATTGCCCGATTTCCTATTCCGTTTAGAACTTGCCAAAGATTTATGTTCATTTATATTTTCGGTACTCAATACTCCTTGGGAGTTAACTCTTGTCAGGATGATTTCATTTATGGTTCTTAAACTTGGTTTGGATTATATAGATGGTTTAATTCTTGTGTGTAAATTTCCATCCTTAGTATTTATGTAATTCTTAACTGTTAGGTATTAAAAAGTTTTTATTGGTATTTAATAAAGGAAAAATGAGTTTTTAAATGGTTTTGACACTTAGCTTAATTATTTAGGGTGTTCAAATTGGAAATATTATTTTATGACAGTGATGCTGAGAAGGAACCAACTGTTCACCTTGATGTTAATTTAATAAAGGACTGATCACCCGGTATTTAATTAGGCGGGGTGTTACAGGTGGTATCAGAGCATCAGGTTCTAGTGTCCTTTAGGATCTGTGCGGCTTATTATGCTTCCAGCGTAGCTTTCTTTAATTTGGAGCCCTATGTTTAGGATTGTTTATTTCTTTGGTAAGATTTCGTTCTCCGGCTATAACGTATATATTAGTGAATATTATTTGCGTTCAGGCGTGCTCGTACAAGAAGTATGGCAGATGAGGGCATTGGACGGATAACGGAGGTCGTACTTAGGAGGTTATGAAGTATGTTAGAGGATGATGACCATAGTTGAGGTCACCCCTATTTTGGCACGAGAGGGAAGGACTGTAAAGACGGTTAGGACGCAGCCTACAAAATCCAAGTGCTGCTGTTGTCGAAGGTGATGCCAAATTAGAATCACCCAACGTGGTGCGCTTGGGAGAGGGTCAAATGGAAAATTGAGGAGAGTCATCAGTAGAAGTTCTAGAAATGCAGGAATTGGGTGTGTTACCCAACGAACGCAATATATTCAAAGGCTTGGACATATAGTGGTGGTTAACTAGAACTAAAAATTTGGGGTAATTTTTTTTCTTGACTCATCGCAGCAAAGTTAAAATAGTGGGAGTCAATAACCACTGCCCATGAATGAGGGTACATTTTCTATCTATGGAATTACGGGGCGCATAATGATTGTCAGTAGGACCTCACATTCATTTGTAGCTATTAGAATTGCGTATACCATAGGGTTACTAGACTTGGCCATTGGCACTATTATTTATGTAGACTCACAGATGGGTAGTGGGATGCCTATTATTATTTTTATATACTATAACGCGAGTTTAATTTTATTAGGGATTTATTTGTTATAGACATATTCGAGTAGGATGTGATTATCGCCATGGATTGACTTGTTGTATATGAGACCAAGATTGATCGTTATAGATAGCGTATTGTCTTTGACACGAGAGTGAATAAGTAAACTTTTATAAATAGATAAAGCCTGTTGGGATGTTATATACTATAGACTAAGGACCTGATGAGTTTTGATGACCAACTATTTTAGGTAGTAGTGTATCGGGGGGGTTCCTTGTTTGGATTTCACTCTGCGAGACACCCCACACATGAAACTAAAGAACGTTGGGAGTCGAAGTAAGTTAGGTCTTTACAATATGAGTTTATAACCTTTGCCATTATATGTATATATTTATATTAATCAGAGAGTTATGAGTTGTAGCATGATTTGAGCCAAATGGAATCGCCAAATGAGAATGTGTAAATCATAGAAATACGGATTACAGACTAAGTAGTCAGTTAATTAAGGGTAACCTTACAGAGGAATCACATTCATTTAGACCTTATGATGGAATGTACACACATTGGGTGTATGGGCACCCTGGATGGTTGGATTGTAGTATTTTCCATATTTGTGGCACAGTAAGTTTTCTTGAGGTTAATGAAAGTAGAAGTTGTGACATCCAGATTTAGTTGTTTGATGACTTAGGTAAAGTTTAACTCAAGATAATTTAACTAAATATTAAGGCTTGGAGTATCACATTAGTGAGGGTATTCAGTAATGTACTGTATGGGTGGTATGACGAAAATTACATGAAATCTGAGATTAATACCCAGAGTTGTCCTTACCTGTTACACTTTATTTTTTCGAATTTCGGGACGAAATTCCGTTATTAGGGGGAAAGTATGTAATACCCCGTATTTTTATGGCTTTTAAAATTGGGGATTTATTGAATTTAATTGAGATGTGAATTTAATATTAATCCGACATTTTATTTTAAATATTTTCTAGTGTGACGAGAGTTAGTAATTATTGAGAATTTATTGAACATTACTGGATGAGAAAAGTAATATATGAGATTGATTTTATTAAAAATTGTCACGAGTGAATAAAATGGCAATTATGGAAATTTAATTCAGGACGCGCCTGTGTCGTGTTAGGCCTAAATAATAATTATTAAAGTGAATAAATTATAAGTCGTCCGTATAGTCATTTTGAGTGTGCCGAAGTGTCCGAAAGGGTCGAGATAGTTAGAAAAGTGTACTCGGGGATTTAGTTTGGGTCTCGGAACGTTTTTAGGCCTAATTGACACCCCGGGAGGGTACTTTAGACATTTGGTATTTTTGGGTAATTAAACCCACGAATTTTCTCAGTATTTATTAGCCATTTAGAGTTGTCTCTTGGGGTTAACAAACACAAAGCCTAAGCCAGCCATTAGAGAAGAAGGTGAAGTGATTAGAGAAGAAGGTGAAGAGATTAGAGAAGAAAGTTAAGAGTTTTTCAAGCAATCCAAGGCCTAAAACTCACCCGATTGCACCACCACCACCACCAAAACGTAGATCACATGATGAGGAACGCATCCATATAATTTTCATCAACAAATCATATCCTTGAATCCCAGGTAAGTATCTATCTTGATAATTTCCAAGTTAATATAGCTTCCATGTTAGTCTAGGAATAAAAATCATATGTTTAAATGGAAGAATTATATATTTTGGAAGAGAAATTATATGTGTTGTAGGGAGAACCCATGTAGTCAAAAATCTTGATCATATGTAGAGGATTACTCATGAATTTATTATGATATTTGGGAAGAAAGTCTTTATTAAAATAGAGGGTGGTGATTATTCATGCAAAATTTGGTTTCATAAAGAGATTTGAGATTTAACCCCTTTTTGATTAATTCGTTGAGGATTCATTGATGTCGTTATGTTAGAACTTGTTTATGTACATTGCTTATACACTTGGTTAACTTTGATGGGAGTTTGGGATGAAATTATAGAGGTTTGGAGGGGTTAAAATGGTTGAACCCGTAGATTGAATATTGCAGAAAACTGGGCAAGAACTGCTTGATCGATCGATCGAATCCCTTTCCTTGATCGATCGATCCCTCCTGGAGAAGTGCATATTTTTCTCCTTTTTGTTTAGTCCACTTAAAATTCTTAGGAACCCTTTATTATCATTGATATAGTAAAATGGGTTATGAAGATAACTAATAGGGTCTAAGTAGACTCAGTTGAGTGAAATTAATATGAGATGAAATTTTGGATTAACGGGGAGTTATTTATACATTGGGAATTGTGCGTACATTTACTAAAAGACTGAGACTCGTGAAAGATTTAGACTAGAAGGTAAGTGAGGTTATACCTAATGAAATTTATACTTAATGAGAAAGCATACTTCAAGAGATGAGAAGTAAGAACGAAGTAAATAATAAATGAGAATAAAAGAGATGAATCCGTCATGAGAAATAATTGAGTAAAATTTGTGTTGAGAATGGATAATAACAATTATGGGTCGTGGACGAACCTAATTTGGAACATATGAATATTTATATGTAGGACTTTGTGATTGTGCATATATTATGTATCTGTGTATGACATACCTATCTTACTTGCTATCTATGGGAGGTTTGCACGTGAGGGCAGTCATATCCTGATGAATCCATGGGATTTTTGATTTATCGCTCGAGAACATAGGACTATGAAAGACTAATTGGTGAGTTGATAAGTCCGCTGACTATGGGAACGTAGGTATGTGCGTGACTCATGGGTATGAGAAGTATGTTCGCCTCCAATTTTTGTGTTGATATTTTTGGTTCGAGGAATATTTACCGAACCTATAGTCCCCTATACAGCGATGTGATGTATTGGGACAAGATAGCAGAGTAATGCAGCACCGTAACTGTGTCTCGGGGTGCAGTATAGTATATATATAATATAGTGAATATATATGTATATATATACATGTAATGATATCTACTATGTGGCTAAAGTAGAAATGTAAGATAGTTATGTGTGAAAACACTTAGTTGAATTGAATTAATAAGGGACTTATCCATGTTGAATCTAAATGGATATATATATATATATATATGTTTATAACATCATTATATGTATTGTAAGGTTAATACGTGGGAATAATTTGGGCTATAAAGAATGGATACATGTGAATAATCTAGTTAGCATGGGAACTATAACTAGGATGTCCTAGGGGTACGGTAGGAGTGCAAACTAGATGGGAGGTGATGATTCTCAAGAGAGTGTCGCATAATAACATGGTTGTGATATTAACCGGTAAGCATTTTAAATACTTGATAAACTATTTTAAACTGTTTTACACTCGGCCTCTGACCCGTTATCTATCATTTCTTTCTCTCTTATATATATATATGTATGTATTGCAGGTGCCCAACCACAGGGGCGTCATGCTTAAGTTCTTTGGATTGGACGTGTTGCAGCTTATGTGGGAGTTGCAGGCCCTTGCTTTAGACGACTTCGTCATTGAATCAGCTCCTACTTTAGATCTTCATAGTTAGGGCATGTGTCACCCGATTTCCTATTCCGTTTAGATCTTGTCAAAGATTTATGTTCATTTATATTTTCGGTACTCAATACTCCTTGGGAGTTAACTCTTGTCAGGATGATTTCATTTATTATTGTTAAACTTGGTTTGGATTATATAGATGGTTTAATTCTTGTGTGTAAATTGCCATCCTTAGTATTTATGTAATTCTTAACTGTTGGGTATTAAAAAGTTTTTATTGGTATTTAATAAAGGAAAATTGAGGTTTTAAATGGTTTTGACACTTAGCTTAATTATTTAGGGTGTTCAAATTGAAAATATTATTTTACGACAGTGATGCTAAGAATGAACCTACCGTTCACCTTGATGTTAATTTAACAAAGGACTGATCACCCGACATTTAATTTGGCGGGGTGTTACAAAGGAGTTGGGACACCAGAATGTAGTGGCCCGATCATTCATGTCTGTAATGACCGTTATACCCCAGATCGTTAGGAAAGTGATACAGGCCCAGGCAAAAGACTCATTCTGTCAAGAGCAGATAGTTCGATTACTAGCAGAGGGATTTGAGTCCTATACCGTTAGTTCAGACGGGGGATTACGCTTCAATGGGAGACTGGTCATTCCGGAAGGGGAAAACACTCAATACGAGGTAATGTTAGAGTCGCACGGTTCACGATTCGCAGTACATCCTGGCAAGGATAAGATGTATCAGGACATGAGGAAACAGTACTGGTGGAGCGGGATAAAGAGAGATATTACCTAGTTCATTTCTAAATGCACCACTTGTCAGTTGGTAAAGGTGGACCATCAGAGACCGACAGGACTTCTACAGCCATTAGAGGTTCCTATGTGGAAATGGGAGAGAATTTCCATGGACTTCATCACAGGGTTACCTACATCACAGAGGGGTCACGACTCCATATGGGTAATCGTGGATAGGTTGACCAAAGTTGCTCATTTTCTGCCAGCCCGGACAGACTACACTACAGGACAGTATGCCCAGATTTTCATAGCGGAGATAGTGAGACTTCACGGGGTGCCTCTCAATATCGTGTCTGATTGAGACAAGATATTTATTTCACGATTTTGGGAGAGTTTCCATGAAGCCATGGGTACGGGGTTGCGGCTGAGTACGATATATCAGCCACAGACAAATGGGCAAATCGAGAGGACGAATCAGATGTTGGAGGACATGTTGCGTATGTGCATATTAGACTTTGGAGGTGGTTGGGAGCAGTACCTTGCTTATAATAACTCCTACCGATTCACTATTCTCATGGCTCCATTCAGGGCATTATACGGTAGACCTTATCGTTCTCCAGCATGTTGGTTAGAGGTGGGGGATAACAAACTCCTTGGGACGAAAGTGATTCAGGATACTTCGGCAAGAATAGAGATGATACAGAGCCGTATTCGGGTAGCTCAGGATCGACAAAAGAGTTATACCGATGCCAAGAGGTTCTTCAGAGAGTTCAAGGTGGGGGACCAGGTGGTACTCAGAGTGTCGCCTATGAAGGGGATTATGCATTTCGGGAAGAAGGGGAAACTGGCACCTAGATATGTGGGGCCATTTCCTATCATCGAGCGAATTGGGTCGGTTGCGTATAGACTTGGATTACCGGAACACTTGCATATGATTCATGACGTGTTCCATATTTCCTCGCTAAGGAGATATCTTAGGGATGATGTGGCCCAAACCCACATTTCTTTGGAGAACATCGACTTACAACCTGATAGTTCCTACAAAACGGGGCTGATTGTTATTGTGGACCATAGCTAGAGGAAACTGAGGTTGAAGACAGTACCGTTAGTACGTATTTAGTGGCGACATCATATTGTCGAGGAGTCCACATGGGAGCGCGAGGATGAGATGCGCGAGCGTTATCCAGAGTTATTTTTGCCAGGTATACTTTAGTTCCAAATTTCGGGACGAAATTCTGTTATTAGGGGAGAAGTATGTAATACCCGTAATTTTATTGATTTTTATTTAATGGATTAATTGAATTATATGAGAATTAATTGGAAATTAATTCGGATTTAAATACTAGCGATACGTGAGTTGGTATTTGATTATGATGATGATATTATATATTACTGAGTATATATGGTAATATATGAGTATTGAAAGTATCAAAATTGTCAAGAGTTATAAATACGACAATTTGGGAAATTAAGTTGGGACGCGCGTGTCAGTCGCATCAGAAATCAATTTAATTAGATTTAAAAAGTAAATTATAATTTTATAAACTATTTGGTCATTTTGAGTGTGCTAAAAGTTTCCGAAAGAGTCGAGATAGTCAGAAAATACTAGCCGGAGGTTTAGTTTGGGTCCCGGGGCATTTTTAGGCCCAACCGGCAACCCGGAAGGGTATTTTGGTAATTTTAAAAATTAAGGAATTAAGACCCACGAATTTTAGAGTTTATTTATATATTATTAGAAAAGCCATTGGGGCCATTATCAGCCAAAAATAAGAGAGTGGGCTACGTGAGTTAGAGCGAAGTTGCAGAAGGATTTCCAAACCAAAACCTCCCACCACCACCACCATTTTGGACGGAAATTATGACCGGAAAAAAGAGAGAATCAGTCCTTGAACACCAAAAATGAATCAGAACATCAAACTTAAGGCAAGTGATTTGGTTTCATTAGTTTGAGTGAATATTTCCTCCATGTGTAGTGTAGAAATTAATAATTATCTTGAAAGATTTGATGAGAACCCAATGAATTTGATGTACAACTCTAAACCATGGTTAGGAATGACATGTAGAATTGTTCTGGACGAATTCAGTACCCAAAACATAACTTTTGATGATTTAAAAAACGGATTAAATAGGAGAATTATCATTGTTCTTGAAGAAAATAGGAAACTAGGGTTTTTATTGAAGTTTTGATCCATATAAGGCCAATGATTGATGATTAAAAGGTTTTGGAACGTTAACAATGATGTATTTTGGTTGTATGATGATCCCATAACATTAGATTAGAATTTCATACCTTGTAATGAGGTTTTAGGATGAATTTTGGACTAAAAGAATGAAGCAGTCCGTAGCCCATCGGGTGCGATCGATCGATCGACATTCGTAGGTCGATCGATCGACCACCATCGATCGATCGACATTCAAGGTCGATCGATCAACCTTCCCATAATTGGTTATATTTTTCCCTTTGTTGAAATTTAATAATTTCGACCCTAGAGAATTATTGTTGGGAACTTTGTGAACACTCTTAGACTTGAGGAAGACCAGTAGGTGTGTTTATGAGACCGGAGTATAATTAGGATTCAATTTTGGGAATTATATAAAACCTAATAAGGCTCGTCGAGTGAGATACTATTAGAGTTGAGATTAAATGATTAAATTTTGTATAGTGGATAATATAAGGTTAGTGGAAGAAACGAGGACCTTAAGAATAGTGGATTTAAATGTGGGATTAATAAGAGACCTGGTAACCTTTATGGGTTAGGTTTTTAGTACTTGGAATTACGACGTGAGATGTGTCGGCGGTCTATATTGTATATTATGCGGAGACTTAAAAAAAATGTACAAATTGGAATAACGGTATAGGGATGTAGAATATACCTCTATTAATATTATAAGATATTTAAGATGTGTGAATGCTTAGTATATAGACTTATATGTGTATAACATACCTACCATACTTTCTATCATGGGAGGTCAGCTTTCAAACAGGGTCGTCTAATCTTTGTGTGCCTACGGGGAGATTTAGATTGGTACCTTAAGGACACAGGGTTGTAAATGACTTATTTGTGAGCTAATAAGTCAGCTGACCATGGGAGTGTAGGTATGTACGTGACCCATGGGTATGTGAACTATGTTCGCCTCCATTATGTGTGATTGTTTCTTATTGAAATGGTTCTTGAGAGACTCGGAATACGTAGTCCTTATGTACGTGATGTACCGGTTGCAGAGTATGTGTACACCGCAGCTTAGCCTATGGGTGGCCTTATTGTATATTTATGATGAGATTAATATACTCGTAACGATGCCAAATACTTGGCACGACTTTTAAAGTGTTTGTGAGGACAAAATTTCCAATTTAGTCCATTTTTAATATTTGACTTAATTCCTAAAACGAAGCATTATATTTGTTTCATAGGTAGATTTTATATTGTCAAGATCCCGCACAGTCTATGACATTGAAGATATTAAATATATTGAACATGTTGTGGCAAAGCTTCAAAGATTTATGATGCCGGTTTATGGTGCAATTTACGCCTTCAAATCAATTTATATTTCGAGATCGCACAAGTATGAATGCGTATAGTTAATGGGACTCAGAATAGTTTTTTTATAAAAGATAAGGATGTAATTTTATAAAGAAAATGTTTGTAAAAGGTTTTAAAAGTGTTTGATTTGTTTACACTTCATTTTATAAGGATAAGATGGATTAGAGTTAGAATATTAATTAAACTCTATTTGCAGAGTTGGATAAAATTAAAACTTTATTTGAGCAGGTCGCTCGAACTTCCATGTAAGTCGTTCGTGCGAGAAGGACATATCGTTCGAACTACATGGCCATCTCATTCGAACGATAGGCCATGTAATTTGAATGAGCTGTAGACTTAAAAATATTATTTAAGTGAGGTTTCCTCCCTTATTTCGAAGTGCGTGCAGAACGATTTTCAGAATAAAAACAATACACTTTTCTGCAACAGTTTTATGAGGTTTTCTGAAGCAAAAAACATCCTTAGAGTTTCCAAAGATCCGAGTTGACATTAGCATATGTTATTGTGATCTTTGTATGCACCAAGAAGGTTTGTTCTACTCTTGAACATTGGGTTTTGTGGTGAAGAAGCGACGGATATCGTGTTCAACATCGTAGACGTATCAAAGCCATATCGATGGACACCGAGACATACGTGGACTTATGTGTTGTGGAAGAGCATTGTAGAAGACGAAAATTCTACATGGGCACTGTGGAGGAGTGGTAGAAGATTCAGAGATGCGTCAAAACCCGTGGGGATCGAGTCACTATGTAAGTCTGTCTTTGTACTTTGTAAAACCATATCATAATGATTGTCTGGCTTGGGACGTCCGAGGTGTTTTCCCTTTAATGGTTTCCTTGTACATTCGACGTTGTGAGTATTCTTTACTTTATTTTACTTTATTTAATCACTAGATGCTTGTTTAGGATTAATCAAGATAAAATTTGCTTAAGTTAAAATTGGCTCACAACTTGGTGTGGTTTATAAAATTGGAAAAAGGTTTTTTCTAAAAAGAAAAATTGTTTTTATTCATATTAAGACACATTTCGCATTAAAAAGGGCCTTTCAAATTGGTATCAGAGCTAAAAACACTATCTTGTTCTTTTTGATCCCTTGTGTTTTTTCAAGATGAATTTCGGAAATAGTGATAATATGAAAACTCCTATTTTTGATTGCACAAATTACACTTATTGGAAGATGGGTATAAAATGTGTCTTAAAATCAATTGATGAGCGTGTTTGATTAGCGGTTGAAAGAGGTTGGCCACCCCTGTCACTAGAGAAGGAGAGGTCACTAGTTTAAAGCCTATTGAGTCATGGACCGAACTTGAACATAAACTTGCACAGTATAATTCTAAGGGTTTTTACATTATTTCCACACATGTCACACTTGAAGAGTATAATAAAATTATGACTTGTGAAACATCGAAAGAGGCTTGGGATATTTTGTCACTTACTCACAAGGGCACTAACGCGGTTAGGGCGTCGAAACTTCAAAGTCTCACTACACAGTTTGATACGATTGGGACTTTAGAGAGTGAGACGTTTGATGAGTTTTATGATAGGTTGTCTAATATTGTCAACTCTTCATTTAACCTAGGAGAGAAAATTCCGACAACCATGTCATTAAGAAAGTCCTTAGGTCGTTACCGAGTAGGTTTGACTCTAAAATGACTATTTTAAGCTCCTTGGGTAAGTTAGAATCAATGAAACTTGAAGAGATTGTAGGTGACTTACAAACCTATGAAATCGACATGATTACCTCCAATCAAGTGCCTAAGAAAGAAAAGGTCATTGCTTTGAAAACCCGAAATGAGGTGATTAAAGTTTTGGATGATGACTCCAATTTCGATTTTGTAGATGTAGCCTTGTTGGCAAAGAAATTTTAAAAAATGTATTAAGTTTCAAAAGCAATCAAAATATGTCAAGAAATTTGAAAAATTCAATAACAATGAGGAAGATTCCACCTCTAAGGATAAGTTTGAGATGCCTAAGCGAGATGAGTCGGATAGGTGTTTTGGGTGTTAGGGGTATGGTCACAAAGTTAAGGATTGTCCCACTAGACTTAATAAAGAGGGAAAACAACCCATTGCATATAATTCCACTTTACGTGATAGTGAATCGGAAGACGGAGAGAGTTCCCCCATTGAACGTAACTTTGTTACGTTTATGGCATGTCATGTGAGCGACGCTGATAAATCTCATTTGAATGACACTTTTGAAGCCATGGTTAGCGAACCCCAAGTGAGTGAAAGTGATGTTAGTGACGGTGAAGCGAGTGAAGAGGAGGAAGTTGATGTGAAAGAGTTGCAAGTTGCATTTAATGAGTTATATGCCGAAACGATAAAGGTGAAAAAGGCTAACTCTAAATTGCAATCTAGGTTGAATGAGCGTGCGATAGAACATAATGATAGTTTGATTGAGGATCTTTGCGCATGAGAGAAGAAGTTTAGGGAGAAACTAGAATTTATGGAGAAAGAGAGAGATAGTCTTCAGGGTTTTATGGAGACGTCGAAAAAGGAGATCCTATAGTTTAAGGAGTCTAGGAGGTTGCTTGAGTCTAAGATTAATGAGTTGGAAGAAAAGTTGAAAGACTCGAGTGAAATTAAGTTCGACTTGGAGGCTAGATCGAAAAAGTTGGATAGGATGTTAGGCACCGTTCAAGCCAAAGTGGATAGGGGTGTTATAGGCTACAATGATAAATTTTTTCCAATTCCAAGAGCCAATATCAACCGTGTGAGAGGACCCACTAGGAATGTGGGGAGTGGTCGGCATTTTGATAATCATTCCCGCCGTCTTTACACTTGTACACATTGCGGTAGAAAAGATCACCTTAGACGTTTTTTACATGACCTTAGGAATGCTCCTAGGAAATTAGGAATAAAGTTGCTTCGATTCCCAAAACCCATATGCGTAATTTCACACCTACTTGGGTTAGAAAATCGGATTTAGAATCTTTAGGACGTAACTTTATGTTTCACTTTTGGTTACACTTTATTCTTCCCATGCTAAATCTAAAGGATAATTGTGTTGTCATGTTTGTCATATCCTAGTTTGCTTCATGATATATTCATTACTAGTATTATAACATGTGTATCATTTTGTATTTTAGTTTTTCATTTGTTTGAGTTTTATTGAAACATACAAAAATATTTTTCTTTTGATAAATTTTTTGAAAACTTAAAAATATTTTGCTTTTATTTGAGTCAAAATATGTTTAAAAAGCCAAAAAGATTTTCGAATTTTGTTTTTGAGTTTGCATGTTTGATGTGGCATATTGGTGTGCTTGGACCCCCATCGTTTCATACCCATATGGCTAGGACATTTGGTCATAATTATTGATGCTTCAAATGATCTTAACCATTGTATAATGGGGTTATTTCGAAGTTGATATGCATCTTGATTCGACTTTGTATGCCATCTTTGTACACATGCACGAGTTTATATAAATGTTTGACTTCTCTTGCATACTTGAATTGGGTAAGACGTTCTTATCTCAATTTTGTCATCTATGCGTAAGTAGACTTAAGAAGGAGGTGTGAATGTAAGAACCGTTTACCATGAGGATTAAAATTGAAAATATGATGAGTGTTGACGGGAAAGGGCTGTGAGAGTGCAAAATTGACTCGTCGTGAAAGCCACCGTTTAAAAGAGACCAAAAGAAAAGTCAAATGCCAAAAATTCAGGCCAATAGGATTTTCTTTAAGTTGAGATTGATAGAAACCTCAAAAGAATTTCAAAAAGAATATATATGAGGGAGTTTGGTTGGAGAAAATTTAAACGGGTTTGCACAACGAATCCTAGCATTGAAACATCGTATCATGACGCTATTATTTATAGAATCGTCAAAATTCTGGATTTATGTGCATGTAGTATGTTTAGTTCATTAAGCTCAATTCTTTATTACCATATGGCTATGATAAATTCTGATGATCTATTGCTATCGATTAGAGCTTCGTGATCATTTCGATGTGTTGGAATTGTGATACATTTGTTGTAGTTCATGCCCAATCAATTCCATGTCCATGTTTGAGCACATCGATACTATGTTAGAATGTTTCTCACATTATTTTTTTGTGTTTTATGAGTTTAGCTACTGTTTTAGCACTGTTTGTCTCTTCCAGGCATTATTTTCTGGAAATTTTTTCCCTGGGTGAATCTGTTTAGTTTTCTGGGCAAACTGGGGTCTTTTGGTTTTCTCGTTCGAGCAAGATCATGATATCGTTCGAGGGACAAGCATGTCTCGTGCGAAGTCGCTTCTCACGACAAGCCCATGTTGTTCGAGCGACAGGGCTAGATCGTTCGAGCGACGCTGGAATTTTTTTTCCTGTTACTTTTATTTGCAGTTCTCAGGTCAAATTGGTATAATTTTTGGAACTGCTGGTCACTTCTGAACTGATTATTTATATGCAGATTCGCATGATCACATCTTTTGTAGCATAGGATTGTTTCGTTTAATCACACGTGCTTAGATTGCTAATTTATTGTGTGATTACTTATCATTATTAGTTGGTTATTTCTTGGTATCTATCTATACTTCATTAATTATCTCATGCTAGATATGTTTATCTTTTCACCGGGTTGTCTATTCGAGACAAAAATGGGGAGAGATGTATGTGATGTAGGGGGAGTTTTGACTGTTGAGCTCGTATGCATTGTTATATACTGGTATCATTTTTTGATTGGTTTAACTAAATTAGTATCATGATATTTTTGCTCACATGTTTAACAAATGAATATAGATTTTCATTGATTGTTCAAAATTGGTTTTTGCTCAAATTGGTATCTTTATGATTTTAATCATTTGATTTGGTATCATATATATTTATATAATTTGTTCCTCCATACTTCACTTGGTATTCGTTTGTCTGTTTTATGTGTGTAGGTATGCTTCAACGATTTGAGATTTCAAGCTACATCATATTCAGACGTTTCATGCTTGTCGGTGCTACATTACTATTCCGTGTCCTGTAATTTTTTACTTTGGGTTCTTAGGATGGGATTTAGGCGTCATACGACTTGACGACCCGACTTAGGAATTTAACTGTTTGGTTTTGTTCCGGAATAGTCAATGGGAGAGATTTGTAAGGATAAATTTTCCAATTGAGTTAATTTTTAATATTTGACTTAATTCCTGGAACAAAACATTGTATTTTTGTCATAGGTAGCATTTATATTATCACGATCCCACATAATCTATGACATTGAAGATGTTGCGGAAAAGCTTAAAAGATTTATCATGCCGGTTTATGGTGCAATTTACATCTTCAAATCAATTTATATTTCGAGATCGCGCAAGTATGAATGCGTATAGTTAATGGGACTCAGAATACTTTTTATAAAATACAAGGTTGTAATTTTATAAAGAAAATGTTTTTTAAAGTGTTTGATTTGTTTACACTTCGTTTTATAAGGATAAGGATAGATTAGAGTTAGAATTTAATTTAAAATCTATTTGCAGAGTTGGATTAAATTAAAACTTTAATTGAGCAGGTCACTCGAACGACCATGGAAGTCCTTCGCGCGAGAAGGACATGTCGTTCGAACGATCTGGACATCTCGTTCGAACGACATGCCATGTCGTTTGAACGAGCTGCTGACTTAAAAATATTATTTAAGTCAGGTTTCCTCCTTTATTTCGAAGTGCGTGCATAACGATTTTCAGAATAAAAACAGTATGTTTTTCTGCAACTGTTTTTTAAGGTTTTCTAGAGCAAAACACATCCTTAGAGTTTCGAAAGATCCGAGTTTACATTAGCATATGATATTGTGATCTTTGTATGCACTAAGAAGGTTGTTCTACTCTTGAACATTGGGTTTTACGGTGAAAAAGTGATGGATATCGTGTTCGTCATCGTAGACGTATCAAAACCATATCGATGGACACCAAGACATACGTGGATGCGTGTGTTGTGGACGAGCATCGTAAAAGATGAAATTTCTGTATGGGCACTGTGGAGGAGTGGTATAAGATTCAGAGACGCGTCAAGACCAATGGGGATCGAGTCTTTGTGTAAGTCTGTCTTTGTACTTTGTAAAATCATATCATAGTGATTGTCTAGCTTGGGTCGTCCGAGGTTTTTTCCCTTTAGTGGTTTTCTCGTACATCCGGCGTTGTGAGTATTCTTTACTTTATTTTACTTGATTTAATCACTAGATGCATGTTTAGGATTAATCAAGATAAAATTTCGTTAAGTTAAAATTGGTTCACAACTTGGTGTGGTTTATAAAACTGGAAAAAGGTTTTTTCTAAAAAGAGAAATTGTTTTTATTCATCTTAAGACACATTCCACATTAAAAAGGGCCTTTCAGTGTCTCTAGTGCATGCTTATATCGAGTCAACTGTAAGTCGGTCGCATAAGTAATAATCCGAGCAAGTCGGGTATCGAACACAGGGAATAGGATGTAAGACGTGACGACGAATAGGGAGGACGATTAACCTTAACGATTGACACACGAAAACAAGAAAAAAAAGATGATTGTGATGAGATTAAGTATTTCTACTATGAAATCAATGAAATCCTAGCTAAATTGACTACGTATGCAAGACTTAACAAACTACGAATTTATTAATATGAAAGAGAGATAGGGTCAGAATACAATCCCCCAACCCCTAATAATTTCACTGGATACAAAAATAGTCGATAATTAAATATTTAATTGAAATGGAGACGTTATTTATTTTAAGTATTGCATATATGAAGGAATGAACCCGCACAATACGTAATCAGGAACAAAAATAAAATACGTGATGAATTGATTAACACCCGCGTCGCATTCTTAAACATCAAGGTTACCTCTGGCAAACGGGGTTAAAAGTCCTACGATGGTCAAACTAACAAAATGACACGTTCCAATTATTTATTTAACTCATGAACTTATTTTTATATCCATGCGAACTACTTAGGGTTGGGTCCATGCATTCCAACCCTTGAAAATCTAGTCGGACATGACATTACTAAAGAAAGACATGATTTTGATGTTGCATGTGAATTTATCGATAAACGTATCTAAACATGCAAGAATAACTAAACAATGCAAGAAATTCAGAAAGGTAATTAAAGGCACAAATTGAAGGAGAGAAAGGCAACTTATATTGATTATTGTATAAAAGATCTCTACAAAGCATAAATTTAGTGCCAAAATAATCTCTTAGGTTCTTCTCTCTTTTTCTCCTCCCAAAACTAGGTTAAAGCAAAGTTAGATATGACTAATTCTGTCTTACAACTAAAAGAACCCATTTTTACAAGAGTCCTAAACCCATACAACTCTAGGCTAAAAAATAGGGAAAAAATAAAAATCTCGTTTTCGATAATTTCTCACGTTTTTTAAGCGTGAATTTTTTTTTGTCATGAATCTAAAGCGTTACTAATTGCAAACCGTTTCCCATAACCGATTGAACTAGTTCTACTCAGGAACCCGAACAGGTTCGTTTTTCTAATATCTCTTATTCTTCTCATCTTCAAATGCGCATAACTTCTTCACCGTAACTCATATTGAGGTGCCTTTTTTTCCAGTATTTGCGTGACTTCAAGCTCTTTAAATTTTTAGTTGGCTCCATCTTCGGGTTTCGGGTGGAAAATTATGAAAATGCGCTTGACTTCTATTTTCTTTGGATTTCTTTCACTGTTTCAAGTTCTCTTCTGCGTTTACTTTCATGAATTACCTGTAAAACACGTGGAAAATATATAAAACAATATATACTTGTCAAATAAGGTCAATAGCATGAATATGAGATAAATCTAGTCTCTTTACACCGCACATGACCATAAAAGAATCGAAATTACGGGGATAAATATGAGATATTTATGCTTAATAAATATCTATTTCAACTATCACCCTTCTCAAGCGAAGTTAAGTCTGTCATACTTTTCAATTATATTTTTACTTCTCCACCGGCATATTTTTGAGACACTTATAACCACGTCCCCTCCTCTCGGACGATTTTGAATATCACACTAACCAGGGCACCCATACACCCCATAACACGTTGTCATTTGTACTAACATTACAAACGTCACACACGTAACATATTTATCTCAATCTCATCCCCCGCATTCTCGATGTGGCTATATCATACGGGTATCCTCGATCACCCCACAATTCAAAATTAAATTATTCTCTAGTTTTCCCCACCCATTAACTAATGGTGCAAAAGTTTTCCCGAGTTGTCCCCACATAGCACTACCTGACGCCCAATGGTCTGATCTCATATACTAGCTCTCAGCTCATGATTTTATCCGCATACACACACGTGTAGTAACTAAAGTTATATTCCTTTGCCCTAGCGATCTACACATCTCTCAACTACTGACCTTCGTTGGGGTTCATGCTTTAGACGTCTCATAATCGAAATCCCAATAAGGAACCCCCTTGATACATTACTTCCTACAATTGTCGATCATCGAGTTCTACAGGTCCAAATCATATAACTGGGTTACCTAAAACCCTGCCTCCTGACATATAAGTCTAATTATCGACTACCACATCTCTAACAGAGTCATATAAAATCATGCGCTAGTAATATCACTAAGTCCCTTGTGTTAAATCGATAACGAGCTCCATCTCTCTTTGCTCGACGATCAAGCCGATATCCCCTGAATCATATCAGTAAAGTCCCTACTCACTGGAATCGAATCAATGAAATAGCTATACACTCAGAAGTCTTGTCTACCATATAACATAAATGAGGGCTTAATCCTCTTTAAGGCAAGACATAGCAAAAACAACTCATCCAGTCCTGGAACAATAAACACGAAGCCTTGCTATATCAGCCAACCATTGTCCGAACCATAGCTGATCAAACCATACCCAGGATAATATTATACATGAATATCATATCTTTCTAGAACGAGTAAACTGACTAAAACATAACCTCCCAGTATATGTACCTGCTCCCCTGCGGATAGAACAAAACAGAGCTCCGTTACCTAACGGTAATTATATTCATAATAATAACACTAGGCTACACCCACTAAACCCGTCTCCTGCGCGAATATAGTGTTAACAAACATACTGTGACTCACCCTTGTCACACATAACTTACCCCATTTACTCAAGGATAAAACTTATACTTTCACTCGCCAATAAACTGGTGGTCCAAATGGTTCCTGGACACAATACTCTCATCCAAATCGACCTAAAAACTTTTATAACTATTTCCTCTACTGGGCAACCCGCTCCTGTACCCTGGCTCACTGCAAACAAGATCGACCCTTGGGATCTTACTCTCCACACATGAGACACCTCTCTGTGTCATTCCCCTATCTCTGTCCAAACTGGCCCTATCGGAGTCATCCTTCTCTCAGAACTGATAGCCTTGGCCCCGATTGCTACCCTTATTGTCCCTTTGGCTCTGCTGGCCCTGTGGAACCCACTGCTGGACCTGACGGCCCTGTTTGCATCCACCACCCCTCGGTTGGAATTCCATTAATCTGAATCATTCAAATGGGTCCCCTGCTGGGTATCCTCCTATGGTGCTTCACTAGTACCGTTACATCCAGTCTTGCCCTTTTATCTAGATCCTCCAACTTTCCTGGATCCCTTCATAAGGAGGCGTTGACATCATCATTGTAAAAGCACGACATTGACGCCATCTTCATAGGTCGTCCAAGGAAATTTCCCATAAATGATGGAGACTCCTACCCATGAGTCCATCATTCAGCATAAGGACTACTTCCTCCTTCGTAACTATCTCATCTGGCACAAGACTCTCTAAATAAGTAAATTATTTCTCATAATTGGCCTTTGAATGGCCTTCTTATAACACCCCGTATTTTCGTCAAAACAATGGACGAAAGAACTTGAGGTCAAACCTCACCCAAAATTCCCTCGATTATAATAGTATCTCTCTTCTCATAAGTGGTTACTGGATCCCACCACTGGAACACTGCTCCTACGGCTCAAAAGTTGCAAAAAATTTATTTCTGTGTGTCACTGTACTTCACTATATGCAAACGACTTAAGATATTTTCCTTCCATTGGCTTGTCACATTTTCACACTTTCCTCGAATTCTTGCGGATGTCCCTTCTGATAAGCCCCTCTGACTCTCTCCCTTACCGACTATACTGGGAGAGTCTGACATCTGTACCACCGTCTGTTATGGTGGTACTTGGGTAACTACTACGTTCTAGTGGTTATTATCGCATCAATCGCCTGAACAATAATAGTGGTGACTTCTACCGTGGTCACCGTTCCTATAATACTCTGTGGCTTCGACTGAGCCTCTCCTCCTGTAGTTCTCCTAACGGCCCTCGATGGTCATCCTCCATTGTCTTCCATACGCAACCTAACTAAACACGTGTAAGATTCAATTGAATCATACGCAATAACAGGATATCGTAAATTGCAATAGGAATTGACAGTCCTAAGCATATAATTATATATTAAAGAAAAGCAATGCTGAAAATGTAACAAGTCCGCACAAATTCTAAGGACTCTAGAACTTGATGCTCTGATACCATATGTGACACCCCACCCAATTAAATACCGGGTGATTATTTCTTTATTATATTAAAATGGGATTCCCATTTGGTTAATTCTTAGCATCAGTATCGAAAATAATTCATTACTAATCATCTATTAGTTAATTAAGCCGGTTTCAAATTTATATTTTCAATTAACAGATAATAATTTGTGGAAAACTAAATTAAACCATTCACACAGTAATAGAGTCTAAAACATCACAAGATATAAATAAATAAATGTCTTGTCGAATAAACCATAGGCTAAAAATCCCAAATCCAAATAATAAATCAAACAGATAATAAATAAATCCCAATACAAGTCTGAACTCAACAAGCCCAAAAAATTAAATATTGAGATAAGGACATCCTAATCTAGGAATGAATAACTGAGGCGTCTAGTTCAAATCCTGCATGCATCCACATATGCTGCAGCTATGCATCCCTGGAATAGATAATTAAGTTTGGCGTCCCTGTGACTCAACACCTAAAAGGTTTTGAAAATATTTTTGGCAATGGTTAAAACCCAAAACATTTGAAAAATAGTTGCAAGTGATTAAGTTTACAGTAATTATAATGCATGAATACTTTTCATATTTAAGCTAGTGACGCACTCCCTTGAGATAATACTCACCCCTCAACTATTGTGCACACCCATCGCTTTCATCATAACCCAATTAGTTTTACTACCTCGTCTAACTAGCCTTGCTATGAACACTTCCTTATCCACTACTCTAGCCCGAGTAATATTACTATTGATTATTAAGTTATTTCCCTAGTAACTCTTTTAATCAAGTCTAATAAAATCATATAACGTTCTCGCTAGTTATATAACTAATACAATTTCACTTCATGTATTTTACCCGTATATAAATATTTACACTCTTATATACATCTAATTATACTACACATTCAGACACATGTCGTATATAATATCCATCTTCCCGAGTAATAACTCACCGGATGCTTTCTCTAAAATGCTATCACCCCAGGTATAGTCCATCCAACTTGGATACCACGAGACGGTTAACTCACACCGAATCAGGTGAAAATATAAATGTAGTGGAGACGGTCATAGATCCTTGAGTGTGAGACCGAATCATACCCAAGACGTCTCACGCCGAAAAGAAACATAACATAAAATAATGGACGCTACGACCTGAGGATTTTACTCTCCCTGCTGTCACAAGCCAGGGGATTCACCAACATCACGCAACCTCCTATGGACTACACTAAAAATGCTAATCTGGCACGCTTGCAGAAGGAGAATCTGGCACGGTTTTAAACTGTGCCAGATTTTAGCACGGTTTATTGCTAATCTGGCACGATTTAAAACCGTGCTAGAATTTGACACGGTTTAAAACCATGCCAAAATCATATCAAATTTGGAAAGGTTAAATAAAAAAATAAAATACTAAATTTAATTAACTTTTCATTTGGAGCCATCTCTTTCGTCCCCCGCTCACTCTCCCGCCCACTCTCCTTAAGAAGCCTGGTTCTTTCTTTCCCATTCAAACATTTTCACACAACGTTCAGCCGCCGTTAGAGATTAATCGGTTGTTCTAGAACTCTGGTTCTTTGCGGTACAATGCCATTAACAGGGAGTGGTGCTGGAAGGTGTATTTTTGGAATACCAAGAAATGGATTGCTGGCGAGTGTTCATCAGAATACACCGCCGGTGGAAAGTGGGCGACAAGATTCAGGGCATGGAACAAGCACGGTGTTACCTTCTTGGTACCCAAGAAGACATGTCCATGACATAACAACTGTTGTTAGGGTGGTTTGAGTTGAGATTTGGATTACACGGGCTAAGGAACCTAGTGTTAAATGCAACCCGGTTCTGATATTTTGACTTGATTTTTTTTCTAGTATGATTTCTTAATTAACCATCTTGATTAAGTTTTTGTATAGATATGCTAAAAATCGTTTGATATTGTTTATAATGTGTTGAACATTTTCTTTTGCTGATCTGGTTTTATAGTTAATCTCTACGATTTAGAACGATAGATCTTGAGTGTGAACTATCGGTTAACATTTTGTTTATATAAAATTAAGGCTAGGGTTTTTAGATATATCAAGAACCGTGTTTGATTCGAAGATAGATATTTCGTTTCTTAACAATGGATAGAAAATTCAAAGATAACGGACTATCACCTTACAAACGTGTCATAACATGTTCCTGATTGCATTCCTGAGTTTGATTCTCAATTGGTAGGTGAAATATACCATGTGTGTGGGTGTGAATAATTAGATATATCTATGTGTGTGTAGAATATTGTATTTAATATATATTTATATATATCAAGTATTGTATAGAGATATGTAAAATTATATGTAAACAAATAGCACACACACACACACACACACACACATATATATATATATATATATATATAAGTAACATATACTCTTTGTTTATTTTTTACGATTCTTTTTTTGCTTTGCCTGGATGAAAGAAGCAAAATTTGTTTTGTTTGGTTATTTTTTACGCTTCCTTTTTTTCTTATCAGTGATCACTATTATCTGGTTCTTTCAGGAATTGTAGTCACGAAGGACGGGAATACAATTTTGCGTGAGTTGGATCTTGATCACCCGGCTGCAAAGGTATAATGTTCCTATTACTCATTGCATTGAATACACGGGTTTCTAATCTAATCTAATCGATTATCCTTATTTGGGTTTCACTTTGGTTTAGTTTATTTTTATGTCATTCACTAATATCTTTATTCCTGGTATAGATAATATGAAATCTTACAATGGCATAATCTTTTCAATATCATTTTGTTTACTCTTCAGTGATTTTTATGCTTGAAACATTATCTGTTATTCTTGTCTTTTTATATGGGGTGGCAGTCCATGATTGAATTAAGACGCATACACGATTAATAAGTAGGAGATGGAACGACTTCAGTTATAGTTCGTGGTATATGATCATGTAGAATTTGTCCGAATGATCATATAATCTTTTTGTTGTTCTCTAGGGAACTATGGTATTTCCACTTTCAACTTCAAATGCCTTGGTAGATCTACGATTTTCATGATAATTTATGGGTAATTTGGTTGTTTAACATTAGTTGGTAGCAGTGAGTTAGGACCTATGGAGTTAGGATGTTTGCTTTGGTATACTTTTGATTTATTTTTAAGTGATGCTTGTTTACACATAAGATTTGCTCTGATTCATTATTGCCAGTAATGTTTGTTTAGGCATAAGACTTGTCCTAGTTCATTTCTACACTAGCCTAAAGGTTGCAATCGCTCCATATACCTCCAGACATTGATTACACAATATTACTTGAAATCAGCATAGTTTTACATGTGATCTTTAGTTAGTTAGATAACGTCGTTTATATTAAATAGACATTTTTCGAAGAAATGTCTGTGATGATCGTAACGTTTCCTTAACTTTTGTGAAAATTTGTTATTCATCTTTGACGTGATTCTCTTAATAAATTGTTTTGCCAATTCAAGAACATTAACTTCTTTTAAATATTTTGGTCTTGTAGGTGCTTTGACAACTGTGTGTAAGGGTGAAACCTGCCTTATGGATCACTGATCTGCTATGATTATCCGGAAAAACTGTTCAGATTTTTTCACTGTTGCTTAAATGTATCTATTATATTGTACAATCACTTATATTCATGTACTGATTGACAATGTACCCGAGAAACATGCCTTCTAGTACTCCAAATATGCACTTCGTCGGGTTCAGCTTCATTTGATATTTATCTAGTTGATCAAAGGTCTGGCCTAAGTCAACTAGATGATCAGCATCTTTCTTGCTCTTTGTTAGCATATCATCAACATAGACTTCCATATTGCAACTTATTTGTTCTGCAAACACCTTGTTCATCAGCCACTGATATGTTGCACCTGCATTTTTCAAACCAAAAGGCATAACATTATAACAGTAAGTTCCCCTAGGGGTAATGAAAGAAGTACTCTCCCTGCCTTCAGTTTTCATCTTAATCTGGTTGTATCCATAATAAGCGTCCATGAAGCTCAACAACTCGTGTCCCGAGGTAGCATCTACTAATTGATCAATTCGGGGCAAGGGAAAGTGGTCCTTTGGGAATGCTTTGTTGAGGTCGGTGAAATCTACACACATCCTCCATTTGTTGTTCTTTTTCTTTACCATCACCACATTTGCTAACCAGTCTGGATATTTAACATCTTCAATAAAGCAAGCTTTCTGGAGCTTCTCGACTTCTTCCTGTATAACTTGATTCTTCTCAGGACTGAATACTCTTCTTCTCTGCTTTACTGGATTGATCTCCTTATTCACGTTGAGTTCATGACATAAGAAATTTGCATTTATTTCGGGCATATCCGCATGACTCCATGCAAAAGTTTGCTTTCCGCTTCTTAGGAAAGTTATCAATTTCTATTTTAGTGAGGCCTCCAACGACGAACCTATTTGAGTTGTTCATTCAGGGTGCTCTTCGTCCAGAATGATGTTTTTAGTAGCTTCCACCACTTGGCCTTTCACGAGTTGGGACTCATCTCTAGGATCCAATGTTTCAATTTCTACACCTTCCTCCACTTGATAGGTAGTAGTCTTTTTCCTTGATTCCTCCAGTTCCTCTTACTCGGCAGATGAATAGTAGCATTCTCGAGCTACTTTTTGATCACCCTTCACAACTCCTACTCCAAAATTTATTGGAAATTTTAGGCATTGATGTACCGTAGATGGCACTGCCTCGAACTTCTTCAATCCTACCCTTACCATGATGATATTGTAGGCTGATTAAACATTTTTATCCATCGCGAAGAAACATATTCTTTATGTTCGACAAGCAGGCCATGTACTAATGAATATATCCAATTTGATCGTCCCAAGTGGAAAAATTTTCTCGCCAGCAAAACCGGGGAGGGGTCTCTGATAAGGCTCCAGTTGAGATAACTTTAGATTTAAACTGTCGAAGCACGAGTAGAACATGATGTCTACCGAGCTACCATTGTCTACTAGTACTCTTGAAATCATTACTTCCTTCATCCTCATTTTGATCACCAATGGGTCATCATGAGGATATAGAATACCTGCGAGGTCGTTCTTTGAGAAACCAATGACCAATTTCTCTTTGTTTACCTTTCTCAGGCGATCCTCCTCAGCTAGATTTATTCGTTGAATGTATGAGCAAGCTTGAGCCTCACATAGATAAGATTTTCTCTCTGCAGTAAGGTCTCATCCTCCTGCATCTCCACCTGTAATAACATTACAATCAAATGACCCAAAGTGTATTGAAAATACCTCACGTTCTGGCTGCCTTGGTCTTTTGGGAAGATCGGGGTCGTCTTCTGGATTAATTTTATGGTCTCTTTTCTTGTTCTCCTCTGCACGACGAGGAGATCTAGACCTCTCTCTTATTCGGTCGTTATTTCTTCTTTCATTTCCACGATCAACATACTTGGCCAATTTTCCTCGTCTGATGAGTGTTTTAATCTCATTCTAAAGAGTTATGCAATTTTTGGTCATATGGCCATGATCTTTGTGAAAATCGCAATATTTTGCCTTATTCCTCCTGTCAGGGTCTGTCTTCATTTTCTCTGGCCAGTTTAATTCCTCGTTGTTCTTGATTTGTTCTAGAGCATGTTAATGTCTATCTTCAAAGGAGTGTAATTATCAAATTTCTTCAATACCTCCCATGACGACCTTGTTTTTGATTGTTTGTCACCACCATTGTTCTTATGCTCTTTCTTCTTAACTTTATCACCTTCCACCTTGGTTTCTTTGGCGTCCATATTCTTCTTCGCAGCCATAGCCTCCTCGGCATTCATGATCTTAGGCATTTTTGCCACCAGTTCTAACATGGTTCTGGGTGGATCTTTGGCCAAAGTGTAGTACAATTTGTTGGGCAGCAGCCCACTCATCAAGGTGGTAATCGCTGTCTTTTCTTCATAATAAATGACTTAGAGTTTCTTGTTATTAAAACGAGTTATATAATCTCTGGTACTCTCACCAGCTTTTTGTCTAACACTTAACAAATGCGTTACTAGTTTAACTGGCTTTGCCCAAAAATAGAAATTTCCTATGAATAACTCGGCCAGTTGAACGAAAGTTGAGAACTTACCCCGAGGAAGATTATTGTACCATATTTGAGCATATCTGGTAAGAGATCTTGAGAATTCTCTGCGTCTCATCTCATCTGGAACATCATAGATGTCGGCTGCAGCTTGCTATTGTTCTACATGAAGAAAAGGGTCGGTCTTTCCATCATATTTGGGAGTCACAACAGGTGCTTGAACTTTGACGGTGTGGGAAAATCCACAATGGCCTGGACAAAGGGTGACCCTTGAACAAAAGTTCGTTGTAGGGGGTTCTTGGCGTTAGCTATTTCCCCTAGTCTGTCTTCCAGCCTCTGAATAGAGCTTTTCCATGCATCATTTCCTTCCTCGGACCGGTTGGTTCGAGAAACTGATCACGTTGAGGTGGCTTCCTGTGATTTATCTTGACGAGCAGTTAGTCGCGACTGGGCAGATCCTTCCCTTAAGTCTGATGATCGTCGAAAGCTCCTCGATGCAGCCTTAGGAGGACTTTTGTTCCTCCTAGGACCTAATCGATCAAAAGGAGATACCCTGCTTAACATTTCTAGCGGACTAGTCCTTTCTGGGGAGAGAGTGATACGTTGTTCAGTATCTGTAGCTCGTACTGACGAAGTTCGTCCAAGTTGATAAGAAAAATCTTCAGACTCCTCAGTACGATATGAATCGGTACGCCTAGTATGCGAAGAAAGTAAACGGGTATTTCTTTGAACACTTCGATATCCTGAATGGGTCGGTACTCTGCCATGAAGGGTTTGTATGAGTTGTCGCAGAGTTTCTTGCATGGCTGTCTGGCCCTAGGCCAGATTTGTCATTATTCCATCCAGATCTGGAACGTTTGGCGGAGCAGATGGATTTGGAGGGCATCCAGCATTTCAATTGTTGGGTTATGTATTATCAGCCATTTATAATGAATTGTTTTTTTATGAAAAATGATATTACCAGTCGTTTCCCACAGACGGCGCCAATCTGTTGATGTAAAAAATTAAATTATATCTAATTATTTAATCACAGATAAAATAAAATGAGACAAAGAAATTTTAATGTGGTTCAGCCTTATAAGAATGGCCTACGTCCATTGTTTCTATTATTGCTGACTGTTTGGGAATTCTTGATCACCAGTTTAGTCAAGAAATTCTCGCTCCCCTTACAATGAGGATGATACAATGTATTTATAGCCCTTAGGCTGTACATGTGAAAGGGTAATACATAGCTGTCCATTAGGTGTATACATCTGTATGATAATAATAAGCATTTAATGCGCAGTCAATCTGTTGGTTATCCTGCTATTAATGCTCTGTTCGAGGTGCAGCTCGGACCGCCTAAGTAGCTCAGTACTCATAAGTTGCTCGGTGTATTAAAGTTCTTCGGAGAAATCTTGTTGGTCGGAGCATCTGAGTTGATCGGGGAAGAAGAGTTCCTCGTAGTCAAGGTGTTGTTCGGAAGTGTTTGTTATTGCCACGCAGATTGCCACGTGTCTTCACTCAATTGAGCCATGTCAGCAGACTAAATTTGGTATCAACAGGGTGATCAGTCTATTATTAAATTAAATAGGAATTATTGATGGTTTCATTCTTAGCATCATTGTCGAAAATCAAAATAATTATCAATACCCTAATAGCCCAGTGTCAAAATTTTAATCTTTATTAATAACATGCAGTAATTATAAACGGAATAAAATTCCATTCATCATTTCCATGCATATAATAATGAATAATGAGATAAAGATATAAAAAAATAAATGAGTCTGGAATAACACTCCACATAAAACTCTACTACAGTCATCCATGAGTAAAGTCTAACTCAAATACTAGAAATAACTGGAAATACAATTTCTCTATAAATAATAATCAACTAGAAATTGGCGACATGCACAATAGAGATAGATATGGATAAATAAGAACCGAATAAACATGGAGTCATCTAATAGCAAGGTCCTACAACTTTCACAGTAGCTTCAACATGTCAAATGTAGTAACTCCTATGTCTGGCATACATGTGACTGGGCACCTAAAATATTTTTACAAAAATGAATTTGAAACGGGTCAAAGCCTTAGTGAAATAGTTGAAAAAGTTTAGCAAGTGTTTAAAAATGCATCAAGATAAGATATTATATACATTTTAGTATCGCGTGCTCTCACTTGAGATCCTCTCCTCTCCTTTATTGTGCACATTGATTAGGCATAAATTCTTCACATTTATCCCCTTAATTTCGGTATTTTTATGACCCCGTGCGGTGTAAATAGCTTGAATTTATCGCATATTTATGATACTAACCCTTTTTGGCAATTATTTTGTATTTTGTGTATCTCTTATGTGTTTTACAGGTATTTCATGCAAGAAAGATGGGAAAGAGAACTCAAAATAGAGAAAGAAACCAAGAATCGAGGAGTTGAAGGGAATTTTCGTAATTTTGCAGCCTTAGTACGGAGGTGGGACCAATGGTAAAGTTGAAGAGCTTTCAATAACAAAAACACTAGAAAAAACGACACCTCAATCCGAGCTACGGTGAAGAAGTTATGCATATTTTAAGTTGAAAAGAAATCCAAGAAAAAAGCTGTGAGACCCAAACCGAACCGAAGCTGAGGAAAAATAACCAGCCCGCTCATTTGTCACGCATCAGATCCATTACAAAATTAGTCACGCACCAGATCCGTTACAAAATTAGTCACGCTAAGTGTGACAAATTGGCAGATACGGGATTTTTATTTTGTGCTTATCTTTTAGCCAAAAGAGTTTTATGTTTTGGGGACTCTTCTAAACGACCTCTAGCCTATATATTTAGTCATTAGGACTCTTTTTATTCAGATTTCATTTATGTAAAAGCTCCATAACAAGTAGGAACATCTAGAAGAAGAATTTACATACTTTGCACCATTAATTCAAGAGCTTTTTCGATTTTTCTTCAATCTTTGATTTCTTCTTGCATGTTCTTGTTCTTCAATCTTGGTAACTTTTATTTCCAGCACTTTTATTATAATTTCATCATGTTAGGCTTGGTTTTTAAAGGTTAGGATGCATGAACCCAACTTGATGTGGTAGTTGCATGTGTATAAAATTAGTCCTTTAAATTTAATGATTTATTATGATCGTATTGAGTAGAAACGCGACAATTATAGATCTTTGGATCTCGTTTGCTTCACGGTAACCGGAATGCTTCATAATGTAATTCGAGTGTAACTATTGCAATACCGATTTACTCGTCCTCTGATTAAGTATGGTGCGGGCTTGAATCTCATATACGTAATACTTGGGAGTACTAAATTCTGGGTCTAATTAATCACTTAAATTTACGATTAGTTTTATACCATCAATACTCTAGGGTTGGGGGATTGTGTCTCTACCTTAATTTTCTAATTAGTTTTAGTTAACTTCTTTATTTTTCACTTTTTCCTTTCTCACTCAATCATAATCTTTTACACTTTATTTTTTGAAGTAATAAATCAATTAAAATGTACCAAACATTCCATGTGGATTCGATACCGAGACTCGCCACTATACTCTGCAAGAGTGTAGTTAAAGTTTAGTTTTTTTTTGTATTGTGGTTGGAAGCCGATAACAACGACTAACATATTACACGGACGCTCGGTTTTCACCTCGATCACACGTCTAATGCACTACTCTAACCCACTTAGTTATTGTCACACCCCAAACCAAATTCCATACTAATAATTTCTCATTATAATAATTAGATCATGATCTTGAGCCCATTGGAAATATAATTCATTTATCAATATTTTTCTACATAATGTGCACAATGAACATACTATTATTCTTATTCCATACCGAAATCAATATCAGAGTCGTAATTAAGTAGGCATACAATAACGTGATTAACTATGATCAACTCAATCCATGCTAAATTTATATATACAATATGTGAGTGTATTAAAATCTTCAGTGTGACAAGGTTAAAATCCTCATATTTAAACCCCAGCTCTTCCAACGGTGCAACTCTAAAAGTTACCGGTCATATAGTATCCTAGCTGTCAGCGTACAAACCTGAAAATGTTAAATTATAAACCGTAAGCATTAAGCTTAGTGAGGTACTTTTCCCCTGCAATGGAGTAACAATTCTATATCGAATCTGTGGATATAAAATCCGAACAATCTTGCCCATTGGCAATAACAAATCCTAAATCATAAGATCCAAATAATTCTTCCCATTGGCAATAACAAATCCTGGATCATAAGATCCAAATAATTCTGCCCATTGGCAATAACAAATCCTGGAACATAAGTTCCAACAAATCATTGGATCTTTGTCCAATTCCAATCCTTGATCATAAGACCCAAATAAATCCTGGATATTTTAATATCCAAACAAATCCTGAATACCGAAGTATTCAAACAAATCCGCTCTTAGAGCTATATTCAAATCCAACATATCATTTTCATATCTATATATGAAACAATCATAAGTAAACTAACCTTGACAATTTAACTCGCTTTTCCCTTGCTTTTATCCGTTACTTGTTCAATCAGCTCTTCTTCCCTTTCTATCATTCTTACAATATTAGTGTCATCATAAATATAATATTAACAATTCAAAGAATAACTTGAACATAGCTCAATTCATAAGCATCATACGATTCTATTCAAATCATTTGTCACGGATGAAGTTTCATCCAAATTCATATTAATATAATTGTCATATCCAAATCATATACCAAACATATATTCATTTATTCTTGGTAATTCAATCCTTATCATATTATTATTTGAATACAAAAGACGGTACATCATTTCAAGTCTCCTAGAGCAAGATATGCCCATTTCTTTACCACATAGCAGGTCTGCCATATAGGCTCTTTTATCGTTCATTCAATTTCCAGGAATTTTCATAATTTTTCTACATCATAAATTTATATGATATTTAATCCAACATAAGTAAACATATTTAATAATACAATATTAAAACTTCATAATTATAAGGTTCATTTTCTATGTCAAGCAAAACATCGAACATATGGCGGGCATAAATTCAACCTTAGGGCAGATTTTATACCCTAACTTCAAACTCTCACCAAAGACTTATTTCTTGGTATTTTCACATTATTTTCGGATATGTCACACACATATGAGCCATGTTAATCTCCAAATGAAATCAATCAATTTAAGTAATCATACAAAAAGATATGGAAGTTTGAATAAACAAGATTACTAAAATAAATAATTTAAGGGTTTACACATTCAACTTTGTTTAAACTTGCATATATCCAAACATATACATCAAGGGACGAAAGTTTAGTAAAAAAATGATAATTTCTATCATCTAAGTCAGTAATATAAGAAAAATAACAAGATTTGGGTTTATGATTACCTTCGGGACTTTTACGTAATTTCCACGAATTTTTCTCCAAATTTTCTCCTCACTTTCTTCCTAAACTTTCCAATTCTATCTTCCTCTCAAGCCAAACTCTTTAATGGATGAGTTATACTGAAGGAGGGGCTTGTTTCAAGCCTTTAAAGTCGTCCAAAACCAACCTCCTTCTTTAACCAATCAAAATCCACCATTTGTTAGCCTAATAAGACGAAATATCATTTAACGAATGGACAAATTTGTCCCTGCTTCGTAATTTCAGCATAACTTCCCGCTCATACCTTCTTTTAACACACCGTTTGTCGTGTTACAAACCTATTTAATATATATACAACTATCTACTTTATACCTCAAGTCAACTGTTAGATCATACATGTCAAAACAAGACTGAACACATGAACATTCCTACCGAAAACTTCAAAATCTCCAATTTGTAACTAATTCGACATTTTCATGCTTTCTGAAGGTAGGATTAGACTAAACATAATAACTTAACATCATATATATTACTAACACACTACTCATATCACATAAGCTAAGCATGATTTAAGCATAATTAATCATAATTATATTCGGGTTGTCAGAATTCTCCCCATGTTAGGAAATTTCGTCCCCAAAATTAACATACCTTGGTTGTCCGAATCAAACAAATACAGATAAAGCATCTTCCTGATATCCTTACTCTCCCATGTAGCCTCTTCCATGGAATTCCTTCTCCACACAACTTTCACAAGTGGGATCACTTTTGATCTCAATATTTGTTTCTTCCTATCCACGATAGCAAGTGGTTCTTCCACATAACTCAAGTCTTCCTTTAACTCAATAGGCTGTTCCACCAACACATGTGAAGGATCCGCTACATACTTTCTTAACATAGAAACATGAAAAACATCATGTAACCGAGCTAACTCTGGTGGTAACGCTAACTTGTAGGCAACCATCCCGACTTTCTCAAGGATTTCATAAGGTCCAATGTAGCGTGGACTTAATTTCCCTTTCTTTCCAAACCTCATAACTCATTTCCATGGCGATATATGAAGAAATACATAATCCCCTTTCTTGAATTCCAAATCTTTTCATCGTTTATCAACATAACATTTCTGTCGGTTTTGAGTTGTTCTCATTCTATCTTGAATAATCTTCACTTTTTCAGTGGTGACTTCAATCAATTCTGGACCCTCTATCTTCCTTTCACCAACTTCACCCCCAACATATCGATGTATGACATCGTCTACCGTACAATGCTTCATATGGAGCCATACCAATAGTAGACTGAAAACTATTGTTATATGCAAATTCTATTAAAGGCAAAAAATCTTCCCAGATACCTTTGAAATCAAGCACACAAGCTCTAAGCATATCTTCCAAAATCTGTATTGTCCTTTCAGACTGCCCATTTGTCTGGGGATGAAAAACCGTACTAAATTTAAGTTGGTACCCATAGCATACTGCAAACTATCCCAAAATCTGGATATAAAAGTAGGGTCCCTATCTGAAATAATAGAAACAGGTGCTCCATGCAATCGAATAATTTCATTAACATGCAATCTAGCATAGCTATCAACTGTATATGTAGTCTTGACTGCTAGAAAGTGAGTTGACTTGGCTAACCTGTCTACTACTACCCAAATTGAATCTGACCCCTTTTGAGATCGAGGAAGCCCAACCACAAAATCCATCGTTACATGATCCCATTTCCACTTCGGTATTGGCAACGGTTCAACCAAACCAGTAGGTCTCTGATGCTCCACTTTCACTTGCTGACATATAAGGCACCTAGCAACAAAATCAGCTATTTCTTTCTTGATATTATTCCACCAATAATGCTCCTTCAAATCCCTATACATTTTAGTACTACCAAGATGTATAATATAAATGGAATTATGAGCCTCATCTATAATTTCCTCTTTCAATTAACCCACATTAGGCACACATAACCGTTTCTTGTACAATAAATTACCATCATTAACAATACAAAAATCATCAGACTTACCATCTCGGACATCTTGCCATTTTTCTCAAGAAAAGGATCCTGACTTTGCAAATCATGAATACGAGTAGCTAATAAAGGCCTCACGCTTACATGAGCAAAGAATCTATCCCCATCTACTAGTTGCAATTCCACTCCCATCAATCTCAACTCCATAATATGAGAAACTCTAGCACACTGAATACAAGATAACCTGCCTGAAGCTTTTCTACTCAAAGCATCTACAACTACATGCGCCTTCCCCGAATGGTAGTGAATTGTACAATCATAATCTTTAATTAACTCTGTCCACCGCCTCTACCTCAAATTCAACTCCTTCTGAGTAAATAAATACTTAAGACTCTGATAGACAGTAAAAATTTCACATACTTCACCATATAAATAATGACGCTATAATTTCAAAGCAAACACAATAGCAGCAAGTTCCAAATCATGTGTAGGATAATTACGTTCATGTCTATGCAACTGCCTAGAAGCATAAGCAATAACTTTACCATGCTGCATAAAAACACAGCCCAACCCTTGATGTGAAGCATCGGTATAAATAACAAAACCATCTCCACCATGCGGAATAGTAAGAACAGGTGCAGTTACCAACCTCTTTTTCAATTCTTCAAAACTATTTTCGCAATCAGAATTCCATTCAAACTTAACATCTTTCCGAGTTAGTTTAGTCATTGGTAAGGCAATGAAAGAAAATCCCTTAATAAACCTTCTATAATACCCAGCCAAACCCAAAAAACTCCTCACTTCAGTAACATTATTGGGCCTCTCTCATTTTACCATAGCTTCTACCTTTTTAGGATCAACACATATACCATCTCTAAAAATAATATGGCCTAAAAATATAAATTGTGATAGCCAAAATTCACACTTGCTAAACTTAGCATACAACTTCTTATCTCTCAACAGATTCAAAATAGTTATTAGATGCTTTTCATGTTCAACCATATCACGTGAATAAATTAGAATGTCATTAAAAAAAACTATCACAAATTAATCAACAAAAGGATGCAGTACCCGGTTCATAAGATCCATAAATATAGCTGGAGCATTAGTCACCCCAAAAGGCATCATAAGAAATTCAAAATAACCATACCGAGTACGAAAAGTAGTTTTAGAAATATCACTTTCCTTCACCCTCAACTGATGATAACCTGATCATAAGTCTATCTTTGAAAATAATTTAACACCTTGCGACTGATCAAACAAATCATTTATACAAGGTAAAGGATACTTGTTCTTAATTATAGCTTTATTCAGTTGCCTATAATCAATACACAAACACATAGTAGCATTTTTTCTTTTTCACAAATAAAACTAGTGCACCCCATGGAGATGCACTAGGTTGTATAAACCCCCTATCAAGTAAATCCTTCAATTCAATCTTAAAGTCTTTCAATTCAACCGGTGTCATTCTATACGGTTCGATAGAAATAGGGTATGTCCCTGGTGCTAATTCAATACTAAATTCAATTTCTCTTTCTGGAGTTAACCCAGGCAACTCACTAGGAAACACTTATGGAAAATCCCGTACAATAGGAACATCAACTAATTGTAAGGCCCCCTTCTTAGTGTCAAGAACATACGCAGTAAAACCCCCACAACCCTTACTCAATAATTTCCTCGTCCGAATAGCAGAAATGATGCAATTGGAAATAATTTCCTTTCCCCCACAAATTTAAATTCAGTCTCACCAGGCATATTAAAAACAACTTCCTTACATAAACAATCCATAGATGCATGATATTTAGATAACCAATCCATTCCGAGATTTATATTAAAATAAAAAATATCCAGTGGAAGTAGATTTATAATTGTATCTCTAACCCCCACAGTCAGAACACAATCACGAAAAAATTATTTAGCTACAAACATATCCCCTATAGGCATATAAATACCCAACCCCACATCTAAACGAGTACATGGTCTATTCAGATATGTAGAAAATTCATATGACACAAAAGAATGTGTGGGATCGGGATCAATCAAAACATAAGCACTTCTATTAGTAATAGAAAGTGTACCTGTCACCACATCCGAAGTAACCTGAGCTTCTTTCATCGTAAATTCTCGTCCACCTGGCCTAGAACCACTAGCTTGTCCCATGCCTCGGGTTTCATCTATAATACTCGAGTTATAACAACCAACACCAATAGTTTATAATACTAAATTATTGGTTGATACATAAACAATTCATAAATATCAAATCAACTCAATAACTTCCATCTAACCGTCACACACGTCCAGAATTAATAACCTAGACGCTCTTATACCAATAATTGTCACACCCCAAACCAAATTCAATACTAATTATTTCTCATTATAATAATTAGATCATGATCTTGAGCCCATTGGAAATATAATTCATTTATCAATATTTTTCTACATAGTGTGCACAATGAACATACTATTATTCTTATTCCATACCGAAATCAATATTAGAGTCGTAATTAATCATACATACAATAATGCGATTAACTATGATCAACTCAATCAATGCTAAATTTATATATACAATATGTTAGTGTATTAAAATCTTCAGTGTGACAAGGTTAAAATCCTCATATTTAAACCCCAGCTCTTCCAACGGTGCAACTCTCAAAGTTACCGGTCATACAATATCCTAGCTGGCAGCGTATAAACCTGAAAATGTTAAAATATAAACCATAAGCATTAAGCTTAGTGAGGTACTTTTCCCCTCCAATGGAATAACAATTCTATATCGAATCTGTGGATATAAAATCCGAAAAATACTGCCCATTAGCAATAACAAATCCGGGATCATAAGATCCAAATAATTCTTCCCATTGGCAATAACAAATCCTGGATCATAAGATCCAAATAATTCTGCACATTGGCAATAACAAACCCTGGAACATAAGTTACAACAAATCATTGGAACTTTGTCCAATTCCAATTTTCGATCATAAGACCCAAACAAATCCTGGATATTTTAATATCCAAACAAATCCTGAATACCGAAGTATTCAAACAAATCCTCTCTTAGAGCTATATTCAAATCCAACATATCATTTTCATATTTATATATGAAACAATCATAAGTACACTCACCTTGACAGTTTAACTAGCCTTTCCCTTGCCTTTATTCGGTACTTGTTCAGTCAGCTCTTCTTCCCTTCCAATCATTCTTACAATAATAGTGTCATCATAACAATATTAACAATTCAAAGAATAACTTGAACATAACTCAATTAATAAGCATCATACGATTCTATTCAAATCATTTGTCATAGATTAAGTTTCATCCAAATTCATGTTAATATAATTGTCAAATCCAAATCATAGACCAAATATATATTCATTTATTCTTGGTAATTCAATCCTTATCATATTATTATTCCAATAAAAAATACGGTACATCATTTCAAGTCTCCTAGAGCAAGATATGCCCATTTCTTTACCACATAGCAAGTCTGCCCTATAGGCTCTTTTATCGTTCATTCAAATTCCAGGAATTTTCATAATTTTTTTACATCATAAATTTATACGATATTTGACCCAACATCAGTAAACATATTTAACAATACAATATTAAAATTTCATAATTTTTAAGGTTCATTTTCTATGTCAAGTAAAACATCGAACACATGGCAGGCATACTTTCACCCTTAGCGCAGATTTTATACCCTAACTTCAAACTCTCACCAAAGACTCATTTATTAGTATTTTCACATGATATTCGGATATGTCACACACATATGATCCATGTTAATCTCCAATTGGAATCAATCAATTTCAGTAATCATACAAAAAGATATGGAAGTTTGAATAAACAAGGTTACTAAAAAAAATAATTTAAGGGTTTACACATTCAACTATGTTTAAACTTGCATATATCCAAACATATACATCAAGGGCTGAAATTTTAGTAAAAAAATGATAATTTCTATCATCTAAGTCAGTAATATAAGAAAAATAACAAGATTTGGGGTTATTATTACCTTAGAGACTTTTACGTAATTTCCATGAATTTTTCTCCAAATTTTCTTCTCACTTTCTTCCTAAACTTTCCAATTCTCTCTTCCTCTCAAGCCAAACTCTTTAATGGATGAGTTATTCTGAAGGAGGGGCTTATTTAAAGCCTTTAAAGTTGGCCAAAACCAACTTCCTTCTTTAACCAATAAAAATCCACCATTTGTTAGCCTAATAAGACGAAATATCATTTAACGAATGGACAAATTTGTCCCTGCTTCGTAATTCTAGCATAACTTCTCGGTCGGACCTCTTTTTAGCACACCGCTTGTCGTGTTACAAGACTAATTAATATATATACAACTATCTAGTTTATACCTCAAGTCAACTATTATATCATACTGATCAAAACTTGCCTTAAACATGAACATTCCTATCGAAAACTTCAAAATCTCCCATTTGTAACTAATTCGACATTTTCATGCTTTCTGAAGGTAGGATTGGACTAAACATAATAACTTAACATCATATATATTACTAACACACTACTCATATCACATAAGCTAAGCATGATTTAAGCATAATTAATCACAATTATATTCGGGTTGTCACAGTTATATTACCCGCCTAAATAGTTTGGCTCACATCTCTTCACATTTAATAATATATTGTTCCCACCCGTATTTCCCATGCAACACTAAACCACCTTTCCAATTCTTTGAATTTATTAGGAATCACCAATTTATGAATAAGTTCTCATACACTTAAAGGGATTTAGATATCACCATCTATCATATCTACTATTACACTCATTGTAGGATCAATTACATGTGTATATATATACACACCCCCACACCCCCATACATTACTCTTATCATATATACATATACAACACCCCTAGGTGGAAACTTGTGGTGCGGGCATACTCTGTTATCAACCAAAGGTATATCACGTACTAAATAAGAACATTGGTTTGGAAAATATCCCCCGAACCATAAATCAAATCACACAATATTAGAGGTGAACATAGTTCTAAGACTTTCGAATACGCTCATACTTCTCGCACCCAAATGGCTGGTCATACCCTTATTCACACAAGTGGTTCTCAATCACCAAGTTTTATGTTCTGAGGTAAAAGTTAATGTCACATCAAATGGGCTCATCAGAATAAGACTGCCCACAAGGCAAAACCTCCCATGATAACAAGTAGCCTAGGTAGGATTACACATACAAGTCAAACAATAGGTATACTCACTACCAATTTATGTATACAAAATCATTATAGGTATATGGGAAACCTATATCATATAACCTATATGTAGTATAGTAACACTGGAATATTAAACATATCATAATACTTCTAACTGTATAATACCGAGTGTTTCCCAATACCTAAAAAGGTTACCAATTGTCCTTTAAGTAAATTCAGTAGGTATCTCACTCAAGGCCTACTGGTCTCGGTACTACATTACCATAATTTTCCCCAACCCAAAATCATTATCCGAATAAGCTTTTATTACTCAGTAAAACCTAGTCAATTATATCCTTAAGCTCTCCTTGTGTGACTAACTTCAATACCCACATTACCCTAATGGTAAATAGAATATCTCTCAATAGGGTTTAAAATTACTTCAAAGGTCAACCTAATCATTTCCCATGAATTCTAAGAAAAAAGGGGAAAAACTGTCCAAATTTGGGAAACCAAATCGATTTGGCCTTGGTCCGAATCGATTCCGCCAAGGAGCCGAATCGATTCGATGTAACATATATCATCTTCTCTATTAAGTTGTTACGATAATTCACCATTTTTAATCCTCTAAACCAAAATTACACAATCCCAAACTCCCAACCAAAGGTCTCAAACATTAGAGTAACATGTATAAACGATTTTTACTGTAATAGAATCAATACATCTTTAAAGAATAACTTCAAATTGGATTAAATCAAGATTAATCTCTAAAGACCCTAAATTATCATTCTTGTTCAAGAACTTCAATATTATTCCTGATTTCTTCACAAATTCGTGATGTTTCTCATCAAATTCATACTACATGTATAAAGGATCAAGTCTATCACCATTCCTACCCAAGAACATGGTTTATATCCTTAAATTTAAGTCCAAAGTCATGAAATTCATAGAGAAATCATCTTATTCTAATAAAGATGGTATATCAAATCATAAATCAGTAAGATAAACAGTTTCCTTAATTTGGGAAGTTTGATTTCTGAAGAAATTGATTTCTAATTCATGGTGAGATTTGTGTTCTCCTCTTTTCGATCTACAATCCAGTGGTGGCGGTGGTGCAAGAATGTAGTTTCTAGCCATGGAACACCTAAGAACACCCATCCTTCTCCCTCTCGCGCTCTCTCTTTCGTTTGGTAACCGATGACCCTAACCCCTCTTACGTTATTGAAGATATAACTCTCCAATTTTCGTGGTTTATTTTCCCCAAAATTTCAAAAGACCAAAATACCCCTCTGAGGTGTCGGATCGGCCTAAAAGTGCCCCGAGATCCAAACTAAATCCCCGGGTAGACTTTTCGGACTAACGTGACCCTTCAGTACTCACTGGTTCATTCTAAATGACCTTTTGAATTATCAAAATTGAAATTATATTTTATTTCCCAAATTAAGTCCCGACACAACTCAGATGCGCGTCCCGACTAAATATACCGCAACTGCCATATTTCTCACTCACGACAATCATAATATTTTCTTATCATTATTATTACTCATTCACAAAGTAATATTCAACATAAATAAATATTAACCCGTATCTTGCTAATCAATATTTATTTTACTCGATTAATTTTGCTAATATAATTTAATTAATCATAATTAATTCCCAATATAAAAATAAATAAAATTATGGGGTTTTAAAATTTGATACTGTGATTACAATTAATATATCAGGTTAAGTTTAAAATTATACCAAGAAAATTAAAGATTTAGGGTTAAATATATTTGTTCGTTTTCACCTAAATGTCAAATTACTGACGAGGTTTGGGGATAATGATGTATTTGTACTTCGATTGTGATTTTTGTTGGCTTATTTTATGTACGTCTTGGATTTTCATCTCCATTCAATAGTGGTTAGTATATGTTGGAGTTTCTTGGGAGTGGTTAGGGTGTTTTTTTTCAGTTATCGTTTTGGATTTCTAGGTATCTTTGGCATGGTTTATGTTGGGGGGTCGATATTTTTGGAGAATTTTGAGGTGTTATAGGGTCGTTTTTGGAGGTTTAATCCCAATTTTGAAAATATTAATAAAAATTATTTTAGTCTGATCATTAATTTTACCGTTTTTTCCTTTCCAAGTTTTCAAACTCATTTATACAATTTCCTTATAATAAAAACTGTAATTTTTTTGGGCATATTAAATGGAGTAGTTTATGATGTACTAAATTGTGTAACATGTCAACATTAAGTTTTTTTATATACACTACATCAATCATTGTAAATTAATAAAATGATGGATTTATATTTTTTCATTCATTTCTTATTAATACAAATCATGTCACTTTTCTCCTTTATTGAAGTTGCAAATATGTGTTTTCTAGGAGTAAATATTTGATAAACCCGTAGAAAAAGTGATTTGACATAGCTGTTTGGTAGTATATAATTATTAAAAGACTAATATTAATATATAATCAAAGTGGTCACAAAATTATGGCTAAATGTTTTTATTACTTCAAATTATAAGTAAATAATTTTCTATATCTAAGGAAGGATATTGTTCTGGTGTGGTGTTTGGCTCCAAACCATATTTAGATATTTAGATACGGACGCAACAAGATTTTTTACCTAACATGAACGTGATCCATTTAAAACACGATACAACTAGGAAGATTATTAATTTTTACACCAAATTGATTTTAATAATGCACTAAATCAGAGTACAAGCACAAATAACATGACATGATAACACAAGTCCTAATTTTAACACAAGCATAATATGACACAATTTTCACACCAAAAGATCCGCACATGAACATGACACCATGAAGACATATCGTGCTAATTTTGGATCGTATTATTGTGTCCTGACATAATTTCCACACGTAATTTCGGATACTTTTTTTTTGTACCCATTCACCATCAAATATTAAGCACGATAGACTAATATATGCCCTAAATTATTATGTATTTATAATTATTAAGACCAATAATCATTGCATTGTAAGTTCTTATCTTTTATTCCATTAATTATATAACCGCGTGGTAACAATAATATAATTAGTTTTTACATACCAATTATAATGATATTCATTTTATTTATATATTTAGAACTTTCCATACAACAAGCTTATTATTCGCATGTATAACAATTTAAATTATTGAAAATTACTATAAGTCTATCTTGGTATAAGATGCTACTTATTATAGACATATTTGCAAGCAAACTTTATATATAACCATATATATCCACTTTAATGAAAGTTATATACAAGTTTAATCAATATTATTTTTTCTAACTATGTTTCGCATATTGCGCCTCGCCAATGCATTGTGTGGGATTATACTTAGTTGGTAAATATACTTCGCGACATGTAATAGATGTTGTGGAAAGTAAATATGCTTCGACAACATTAATTGGTTATTTACCAACATAAGTGACCATTCCACGACATCAATAATATTTAGCCAAAAAGAAGGGACCAATACGAAACGTCGATTTATATTGCCGAATGTAAATGTATGTTTGGCGGGGCATTTGAGTTGAATCCCCCCAAAATAAAATCTTTTCGCAACACAAAATTGCAAGTGTCGTCAAAAGTATACCTTTTGGCAACATAAAAAGGCCTATATCGCAAAAACATATCCCGAATTTTGCTTTTTCTTGGAATGATTATCTAAGTTTCGTGTTGATTTACATCTGTTAGAGTTTATCAAAGTTGATTTCATCCTACCCGGTGTTTTGTTTGTGCGTTGAGCTTGATTTTTGGGTTTTAGGTTTCCATGCCTTTGTCTTTCCCATTGAAACTTTTTGGTATTTATTCTATTTATTCTCGTGCGTTCATTTTACACCTTATTTTTAATACTATGGGTTATGAAAATAATCTTGCATTCAAGATTGTGTCATCTAGACCCTATTATTACTTCATTTTTTGGTCATCTATAACCTTATGCCTCGGTGTTGTTCCTAGGATTTTCCATTTTCCATTTTTCTTTTGATGTATGCCATGTCTTTTTTTTGACTCCATTTATTACCCTCATTTTGTTCTAAATGACTTTGTTAATAGTCTTGGCCTAATTTTGAGTGTCAGTACTTCATGCTCCACCGAAGGAGTCCCAGTGCTAGCATTAGCTTCCCGTGCTCATCATCGACCATGAGAGTATATTGATACTCAATTATCATTTATGTGAGATGATTTTGGAGGATGATTGGCATGCATGATCATTTCGATTTTTATCTCAATCGGGTAAAAAAAGATCATAATAACGTAGGGGATGATGTTACTTCCCTTGAAAATTACTTAAGATATACTGAACTTGCACCGAGTACTCTATGATCTATATCCACACCTCCCTTTTCATTGGCTCTCGCTCAGTCTCCATCTCATGTGCCATCTATTGATGCTAACTAGTGCCATCTAATGGTGAGATTTGTGTTCTCCTCTTTTCGATCTACAATCCAGTGGTGGCGGTGGTGCAAGAATGTAGTTTCTGGCCTTCGAACACCTAAGAACACCCATCCTTCTCCCTCTCGCGCTCTTTCTTTCATTTGGTAACCGATGACCCTAACCCCTCTTACGTTTTTGAAGCTATAACTCTCCAATTTTCATGGTTTATTTGCCCCAAATTTTCAAAAGACCAAAATACCCCCTGAGGAGTCGGATCGACCTAAAAGTCCCCCGAGATCCGAACTAAATCCCCGGGTAGACTTTTCTGACTAACGTGACCCTTCAGTACTCACTGGTGCACTCTAAATGACCTTATGAATTATAAAAATGGAAATTATATTTAATTTCCCAAATTAAGTCCCGACACAACTCAGATGCGCGTCCCGACTAAATATACCGCAAATGCCATATTTCTCACTCATGACAATCATAATATTTTCTTATCATTATTATTATGCATTCATTAAGTAATATTCAACATAAATAAATATTAACCCGTATGTTGCTAATCGATATTTATTTTACTCGATTAATTTTGCAAATATAATTTAATTAATCATAATTAATTCCCTATATAAAAATCAATAAAATTATGGGGTGTTATAATTCGATGCGGTGATTACAATTAATATATCTGGTTAAGTTTAAAATAATACCAAGAAAATTAAAAATTTAGGGGTTAAATATATTTTTTCGTTTTCACCTAAATGTCAAATTAGTGACGAGGTTTGGGGATAATGATGTATTTGTACTTCGATTGTGATTTTTGTTGGCTTATTTTATGTACGTCTTGGATTTTAATCTCCATTCAATGGTGGTTAGTATATGTTGGAGTTTCTTAGGAGTGGTTAGGGTGTTTTTTTCAGTTATCGCTTTGGATTTCAAGGTATCTTTAGCATGGTTTATGTTGGGGGCCGATATTTTTGGGGAATTTTGAGGTGTTATAGGGTCGTTTTGGGAGGTTTAATCCTAATTTTGAAAATATTGATAAAAATTATTTTAGTCTGATTATTAATTTTATCGTTTTTTCCTTTCCAAGTTTTCAAACTCATTTATACAATTTCCTTATAATAAAAACTCTAATTTTTTTGGGCATATTAAATGGAGTAGTTTATGATGTACTAAATTGTGTAACATGTAAACATTAAGTTTTTTTATATACACTACATCAATCATTGTAAATTAATAAAATGATGGATTTATATTTTTTCATTCATTTCTTATTAATACAAATCATGTAACTTTTCTCCTTTATTGAAGTTGCAAATATGTGTTTTCTAGGAGTAAATATTTGATAAACCCGTAGAAAAAGTGATTTGACATAGCTGTTTGGTAGTATATAATTATTAAAAGACTAATATTAATATATCATCAAAGTGGTCACAAAATTATGGCTACATGTTTTTATTACTTCAAATTATAAGTAAATAATTTTCTATATCTAAGTAAGGATATTGTTCTGGTGTGGTGTTTGGCTCCAAACCATATTTAGATATTTAGATACGGACGCAACAATCTTTTTTACCTAACAAGAATGTGATCCATTTAAAACACGATACAACTAGGAAGATTATTAATTTTTACACCAAATTGAATTTAATAATGCACTAAATCAGAGTACAGACACAAATAACATGACATGATAACACAAGTCCTAATTTTAACACAAGCATAAAATGACACAATTTTCACACCAAAAGATCCGCACATGAACATGACACCATCAAGACATATCGTGCTAATTTTGGATCGTATTATTGTGTCCTGATATAATTTCCACACGTAATTTCGGATACTTTTTTTTTGTACCCATTCACCATCAAATATTAAGCACGATAGACCAATATATGCTCTAAATTATTATGTACTTATAATTATTAAAACCGATAATAAAAACATTTTGCAAGTTCTTATCTTTTATTCCATTAATTATATAACCGCGTGGTAACAATAATATAATTAGTTTTAACATACCAATTATAGTGATATTCATTTTATTTATATATTTAGAACTTTCCATATAACAAGCTTATTATTCGCATGTATAACAATTTAAATTATTGAAAATTACTATAAGTCTATCTTGGTATAAGATGCTACTTATTATAGACATATTTGGAGGCAAACTTTATATATATCCATATATATCCACTTTAATGAGAGTTATATACAAGTTTAATCCATATTTTTTTTCTTACTACGTTTCGCATATTGTGCCTCGCCAATGCATTGTGTGGGCTTATACTTAGTTGGTAAATATACTTCGCGACATGTAATAGATGTTGTTGAAAGTAAATATGCTTCCACAACATTAACTCGTTATTTCCCTACATAAGTGACCATTCCACGACATCAATAGTATTTAGCCAAAAAGAAGGGACCAATACGAAACGTCTATTTATATTGTCGAATGTAAATGTATGTTTGGCGGGGGATTTGAGTTGAATCCCCCCAAAATAAAAACTTTTCGCAACACAAAATTGTAAGTGATGTCAAAAGTATACCTTTTGGCAACATAAAAAGGCCTATATCGCAAAAACATGTCCCAAATTTTTCTTTTTCTTGGAATGATTATCTAAGTTTCGTGTTGATTTACATCTATTAGAGTTTATCTAAGTTGATTTCATCCTACCTGGTGTTTTGTTTGTGCGTTGAGGTTGATTTTTGGGTTTTAGGTTTCCATGCCTTTGTCTTTCCCATTGAAACTTTTTTGTATTTATTCTATTTATTCTCGTGCGTTCATTTTACACCTTATTTTTAATACTATGGGTTATGAAAATAATCTTGCATTCAAGACTGTGTCATCTAGACCCTATTATTACTTCATTTTTTTGTCATCTATAACCTTATGCCTCGGTGTTGTTCCTAGGATTTTCCATTTTCCATTTTTCTTTCGATGTATGCCATGTTTTTTTTTACTCCATTTATTACCCTCATTTTGTTCTAAATGCGTTTGTTAATAGTCTTGGCCTAATTTTGAGTGTCAGTACTTCATGCTCCACCGAAGGAGTACCGGTGCTAGCACTAGCTTCCCGTGCTCATCATCGACCATGAGAGTATATTGATACTCAATTATCATTTATTTGGGATGCTTTTGGAGGATGATTGGAACGCATGATCAGTTCGATTTTCATCTCAATCGGGTAAAAAAAGATCATAATAACGTAGGGGATGATGTTACTTCCCTTGAAAATTACTTAAGATATACTGAACTTGCACTGAATACTCTTAAGATCTATATCCGCACCTCCACTTTCATTGGATCTTGCTCACTATCCATCTCATGTGCCATCTATTGATGCTAACTAGTGCCATCTAATGGTGAGATTTGTGTTCTCCTCCTTTCGATCTACAATCCAGTGGTGGCGGTGGTGCAAGAATGTAGTTTCTGGCCTTGGAACACCTAAGAACACCCATCCTTCTCCCACTCACGCTCTCTCTTTCATTTGGTAACCGATGACCCTAACCCCTCTTATGTTATTGAAGATATAACTCTCCAATTTTCGTGGTTTATTCTGCCCCAAATTTTCAAAAGACCAAAATACCTATCTAAGGTGTCGGATCGGCCTAAAAGTGCCCGAGACCCAAACTAAATCCCCAGGTGGACGTTTCTGACTAACGTGACCCTTCAGTACTCACTGGTGCACTCTAAATGACATTTTGAATTATCAAAATTGAAATTATATTTTATTTCCCAAATTAAGTCCCGACACAACTGAGATGCGCGTCCCGACTAAATATACCGCAACTGCCATATTTCTCACTGACGACAATCATAATATTTTCTTATCATTATTATTACTCCTTCACTAAGTAATATTCAACATAAATAAATATTAACCCGTATCTCGCTAATCAATATTTATTTTACTCGATTAATTTTGCAAATATAATTTAATTAATCATAATTAATTCCCAATATAAAAATCTATAAAATTATGGGGTGTTATAATTTGATGCTGTGATTACAATTAATATATCTGGTTAAGTTTAAAATAATACCAAGAAAATTAAAAATTTAGGGGTTAAATATATTTTTTTCGTTTTCACCTAAATGTTAAATTACTAACGAGGTTTGGGGATAATGATGTATTTGTAGTTCGATTGTGATTTTTGTTGGCTTATTTTATGTACGTCTTGGATTTTCATCTCCATTCAATGGTGGTTAGTATATGTTGGAGTTTCTTGGGAGTGGTGAGGGTGTTTTTTTTTCAGTTATCGTTTTGGATTTCTAGTTATCTTGGGCATGGTTTATGTTGGGGGGTCGATATTTTTGGGGAATTTTGAGGTGTTATAAGGTCCTTTTTGGAGGTTTAATCCCAAATTAGAAAATATTGATAAAAATTATTTTAGTCTGATCATTAATTTTACCGTTTCTTCCTTTCCAAGTTTTCAAACTCATTTATACAATGTCCTTATAATAAAAACTGTAATTTTTTTGGGCATATTAAATGGAGTAGTTTATGATGTACTAAATTGTGTAACATGTAAACATTAAGTTTTTTTATATACACTACATCAATCATTGTAAATTAATAAAATGATGGATTTATATTTTTTCATTCATTTCTTATTAATACAAATCATGTAACTTTTCTCCTTTATTGAAGTTGCAAATATGTGTTTTCTAGGAGTAAATATTTGATAAACCCGTAGAAAAAGTGATTTGACATAGCTGTTTGGTAGTATATAATTATTAAAAGACTAATATTAATATATCATCAAAGTGGTCACAAAATTATGGCTACATGTTTTTATTACTTCAAATTATAAGTAAATAATTTTCTACATCTAAGTAAGGTTATTGTTCTGGTGTGGTGTTTGGCTCCAAACCATATTTAGATATTTAGATACGGACGCAACAATCTTTTTTACCTAACAAGAATGTGATCCATTTAAAACACGATACAACTAGGAAGATTATTAATTTTTACACCAAATTGAATTTAATAATGCACTAAATCGGAGTTCAAACACAAATAACATGACATGATAACACAAGTCCTAATTTTAACACAAGCATAAAATGACACAATTTTCACACCAAAAGATCCGCACATGAACATGACACCATCAAGACATATCGTGCTAATTTTGGATCGTATTATTGTGTCCTGACATAATTTCCACACGTAATTTCGGATACTTTTTTTTTGTACCCATTCACCATCAAATATTAAGCACGATAGACCAATATATGCTCTAAATTATTATGTATTTATAATTATTAAGACCGATAATAATTACATTGTAAGTTCTTATCTTTTATTCCATTAATTATATAACCGCGTGGTAACAATAATATAATTAGTTTTAACATACCAATTATAGTGATATTCATTTTATGTATATATTTAGAACTTTCCATACAACAAGCTTATTATTCGCATGTATAACAATTTAAATTATTGAAAATTACTATAAGTCTATCTTGGTATAGGATGCTACTTATTATAGACATATTTGCAGGCAAACTTTATATATAACCATATATATCCACTTTATTGAGAGTTATATACAAGTTTAATCCATATTTTTTTTGCTTACTATGTTTCGCATATTGCGCCTCGCCAATGCATTGTGTGGGATTATACTTAGTTGGTAAATATACTTCGCGACATGTAATAGATGTTGTGGAAAGTAAATATGCTTCCACAACATTAATTGGTTATTTCCGAACATAAGTGACCATTCCACGACATCAATAATATTTAGCGAAAAAGAAGGGACCAATACGAAATGTCGATTTATATTGCCGAATGTAAATGTATCTTTGGCGGGTGATTTGAGTTGAATCCCCCCAAAATAAAATCTTTTCGCAACACAAAATTGCAAGTGTCGTCAAAAGTATACCTTTTGGGAATATAAAAAGGCTTATATCGCAAAAACATGTCCCGAATTTTTCTTTTTCTTGGAATGATTATCTACGTTTCGTGTTGATTTACATCTATTAGAGTTTATCTAAGTTGATTTCATCCTACCCGGTGTTTTGTTTGTGCGTTGAGGTTGATTTTTGGGTTTTAGGTTTCCATGCCTTTGTCTTTCCCATTGAAACTTTTTGGTATTTATTCTATTTATTCTCGTGCGTTCATTTTACACCTTATTTTTTATACTATGGGTTATGAAAATAATCTTACATTCAAGACTGTGTCATCTAGACCCTATTATTACTCCATTTTTTGGTCATCTAGAGCCTTATGCCTCGGTGTTGTTCCTAGGATTTTCCATTTTCCATTTTTCTTTTGATGTATGCCATGTCTTTTTTTGACTCCATTTATTACCCACATTTTGATCTAAATGACTTTGTTAATAGTCTTGGCCTAATTTTGAGTGTCAGTACATCATGCTCCACCGAAGGAGTCCCAGTGCTAGCACTAGATTCCCGTGCTCATCATCGACCATGAGAGTATATTGATACTCAATTATCATTTATGTGAGATTCTTTTAGAGGATGATTGGCATGCATGATCATTTCGATTTTCATCTCAATCGGGTAAAAAAGATCATAATATCGTAGGGGATGATGTTACTTCCCTTGAAAATTTCTTAAGATATACTGAACTTGCACCGAATACTCTAAGATCTATATCCACACCTCCACTTTCATTGGCTCTTGTTCTGTCTCCATCTCATGTGCCATCTTTCGATGCTAACTAGTGCCATCTAATGGTGAGATTTGTGTTCTCCTCTTTTCGATCTAAAATCCAGTGGTGGCGGTGGTGCAAGAATGTAGTTTCTGGCCTTGGAACACCAAAGAACACCCATCCTTCTCCCTCTCGCGCTCTCTCTTTCATTTGGTAACCGATGACCCTAACCCCTCTTACGTTATTGAAGATATAACTCTCCAATTTTCGTGGTTTATTTGCCCCCAAATTTCAAAATACCAAAATACCCCTCTGAGGTGTCAGATCGACCTAAAAGTCAGCCGAGATCCAAACTAAATCCCCGCGTAGACTTTTCAGACTAACGTGACCCTTCAGTACTCACTGGTGCACTCTAAATGACATTTTGAATTATCAAAATTGAAATTATATTTTATTTCCCAATTTAAATCCCGAGACAACTGAGATGCGCGTCCCCACTAAATATACCGCAACTGTCATATTTCTCACTCAGGACAATCACAATATTTTCTTATCATTATTATTACTCATTCACTAAGTAATATTCAACATAAATAAATATTAGCCCGTATCTCGCTAATCAATATTTATTTTACTCGATTAATTTAGCAAATATAATTTAATTAATCATAATTAATTCCCAATATAAAAATCAATAAAATTATGGGGTGTTATAATTTGATGATGTGATTACAATTAATATATCTGGTTAAGTTTAAAATAAAACCAAGAAAATTAAAAATTTTGGGGTTAAATATATTTTTTCGTTTTCACCTAAATGTCAAATTACTAACGAGGTTTGGTGATAATGATGTATTTGTACTTCGATTGTGATTTTTGTTGGCTTATTTTATGTACGTCTTGGATTTTAATCTCCATTCAATGGTGGTTAGTATATGTTGGGGTTTCTTAGGAGTGGTTAGGGTGTTTTTTTTCAGTTATCGTTTTGGATTTCTAGGTATCTTTGGCATGGTGTATGTTGGGGAGTCGATATTTTGGGAGAATTTTGAGGTGTTATAGTGTCATTTTTGGAGGTTTAATCCCAATTTTGAAAATATTGATAAAAATTATTTTAGTCTGATCATTAATTTTACCTTTTTTTCCTTTCCAAGTTTTCAAACTCATTTATACAATTTCCTTATAATAAAAACTCTAATTTTTTTGGGCATATTAAATGGAGTAGTTTATGATGTACTAAATTGTGTAACATGTAAACATTAAGTTTTTTTATATACACTACATCAATCATTGTAAATTAATAAAATGATGGATTTATATTTTTTCATTCATTTCTTATTAATACAAATCATGTAACTTTTCTCCTTTATTGAAGTTGCAAATATGTGTTTTCTAGGAGTAAATATTTGATAAACCCGTAGAAAAAGTGATTTGACATAGCTATTTGGTAGTATATAATTATTAAAAGACTAATATTAATATATAATCAAAGTGGTCACAAAATTATGGCTAAATGTTTTTATTACTTCAAATTATAAGTAAATAATTTTCTATATCTAAGTAAGGATATTGTTCTAGTGTGGTGTTTGGCTCCAAACCATATTTAGATATTTAGATACGGACGCAACAAACTTTTTTACCTAACATGAACGTGATCCATTTAAAACACGATACAACTAGGAAGATTATTAATTTTTACACCAAATTGAATTTAATAATGCACTAAATCAGAGTACAAACACAAATGACATGACATGATAACACAAGTCCTAATTTTAACACAAGCATAATATGACACAACTTTCACACCAAAAGATCCGCACATGAACATGACACCATCAAGACATAACGTGCTAATTTTGGATCGTATTATTGTGTCCTGACATAATTTCCACATCTAATTTCGGATAATTTTTTTGTACCCATTCACCATCAAATATTAAGCACGATAGACTAATATATGCTCTAAATTATTATGTATTTATAATTACTAAGACCGATAATAATTACATTGTAAGTTCTTATCTTTTATTCCATTAATTATATAACCGCGTGGTAACAATAATATAATTAGTTTTTAAATACCAATTATAACGATATTCATTTTATTTATATATTTAGAACTTTCCATACAACAGGCTTATCATTCGCATGTATAACAATTTAAATTATTGAAAATTACTATAAGTCTATCTTGGTATAAGATGCTACTTATTATAGACATATTTGGAGTCAAACTTTATATATAACCATATATATCCACTTTAATGAAAGTTATATACAAGTTTAATCCATATTTTTTTTCTTACTATGTTTCGCATATTGCGCCTCGCCAATGCATTGTGTGGGCTTGTACTTAGTTGGTAAATATACTTCGCGACATGTAATAGATGTTGTTGAAAGTAAATATGCTTCCACAACATTAATTGGTTATTTCCCTACATAAGTGACCATTCCACGACATCAATAGTATTTAGCCAAAAAGAAGGGATTAATAGGAAACGTCTATTTATATTGTCGAATGTAAATGTATGTTTGGCGGGGCATTTGAGTTGAATCCCCCTAAAATAAAATCTTTTCGCAACACAAAATTGTAAGTGACGTCAAAAGTATAGCTTTTGGCAACATAAAAAGGCCTATATCGCAAAAACATGTCCCGAATTTTGCTTTTTCTTGGAATGATTATCTAAGTTTCGTGTTGATTTACATCTATTAGAGTTTATCTAAGTTGATTTCATCCTACCCGGTGTTTTGTTTGTGCGTTGAGGTTGATTTTTGGGTTTTAGGTTTCCATGCCTTTGTCTTTCCCATTGAAACTTTTTGGTATTTATTCTATTTATTCTCGTGCGTTTATTTTACACCTTATTTTTAATACTATGGGTTATGAAAATAATCTTGCATTCAAGACTGTGTCATCTAGACCCTATTATTACTTCATTTTTAGGTCACCTATAACCTTGTGCCTCGGTGTTGTTCCTAGGATTTTCCATTTTCCATTTTTCTTTTGATGTATGCCATGTTTTTTTTACTCCATTTATTACCCTCATTTTGTTCTAAATGAGTTTGTTAATAGTCTTGGCCTAATTTTGAGTGTCAGTACTTCATGCTCCACCGAAGGAGTACCGGTGCTAGCACTAGCTTCCCGTGCTCATCATCAACCATGAGAGTATATTGATACTCAATTATCATTTATTTGGGATGCTTTTGGAGGATGATTGGCATGCATGATCATTTCGATTTTCATCTCAATCGGGTAAAAAAAGATCATAATAACGTAGGGGATGATGTTACTTCCCTTGAAAATTACTTAAGATATACTGAACTTGCACCGAATACTCTTAAGATCTATATCCGCACCTCCACTTTCATTGGATCTTGCTCAGTCTCCATCTCATGTGCCATCTATTGATGCTAACTAGTGCCATCTAATGGTGAGATTTGTGTTCTCCTCCTTTCGATCTACAATCCAGTGGTGGCGGTGGTGCAAGAATGTAGTTTCTGGCCTTGGAACACCTAAGAACACCCATCCTTCTCCCACTCGCGCTCTCTCTTTCATTTGGTAACCGATAACCCTAACCCCTCTTACGTTATTGAAGATATAACTCTCCAATTGTCGTGGTTTATTTGCCCCAAATTTTCAAAAGACCAAAATACCCCTCTAAGGTGTCGGATCGGCCTAAAAGTGCCCGAGATCCAAACTTAATCCCCGGGTAGACGTTTTTGACTAACGTGACCCTTCAGTACTCACTGGTGCACTCTAAATGACATTTTGAATTATCAAAATTGAAATTATATTTTATTTCCCAAATTAAGTCTCGACGCAACTAAGATGCGCGTCCCGACTAAATATACCACAACTGCCATATTTCTCACTCACGACAATCATAATATTTTCTTATCATTATTATTACTCATTCACTAAGTAATATTCAACATAAATAAATATTAACCCGTATCTCGCTAATCAATATTTATTTTACTCGATTAATTTTGCAAATATAATTTAATTAATCATAATTAATTCCTAATATAAAAATCAATAAAATTATGGGGTGTTATAATTTGATGCTGTGATTACAATTAATATATCTGGTTAAGTTTAAAATAATACCAAGAAAATTAAAAATTTAGGGGTTAAATATATTTTTTTCGTTTTCACCTAAATGTTAAATTACTAACGAGTTTTGGGGATAATGATGTATTTGTATTTCGATTGTGATTTTTGTTGGCTTATTTTATGTACGTCTTGGATTTTCATCTCCATTCAATGGTGGTTAGTATATGTTGGAGTTTCTTGGGAGTGGTGAGGGTGTTTTTTTTAGAGTTATCGTTTTGGATTTCTAGTTATCTTTGGCATGGTTTATGTTGGGGGGTCGATATTTTTGGGGAATTTTGAGGTGTTATAGGGTCCTTTTTGGAGGTTTAATCCCAAATTTGAAAATATTGATAAAAGTTATTTTAGTCTGATCATTAATTTTACCGTTTCTTCCTTTCCAAGTTTTCAAACTCATTTATACAATGTCCTTATAATAAAAACTGTAATTTTTTTGGGCATATTAAATGGAGTAGTTTATGATGTACTAAATTGTGTAACATGTAAACATTAAGTTTTTTTATATACACTACATCAATCATTGTAAATTAATAAAATGATGGATTTATATTTTTTCATTCATTTCTTATTAATACAAATCATGTAACTTTTCTCCTTTATTGAAGTTGCAAATATGTGTTTTCTAGGAGTAAATATTTGATAAACCCGTAGAAAAAGTGATTTGACATAGATGTTTGGTAGTATATAATTATTAAAAGACTAATATTAATATATAATCAAAGTGGTCACAAAATTATGGCTAAATGTATTTATTACTTCAAATTATAAGTAAATAATTTTCTATATCTAAGTAAGGATATTGTTCTGGTGTGGTGTTTGGCTCCAAACCATATTTAGATATTTAGATACGGACGCAACAAACTTTTTTACCTAACATGAACGTGATCCATTTAAAACACGATAAAACTAGGAAGATTATTAATTTTTACACCAAATTGAATTTAAAAATGCACTAAATCAGAGTACGAACACAAATAACATGACATGATAACACAAGTCCTAATTTTAACACAAGCATAATATGACACAATTTTCACACCAAAAGATCCGCACATGAACATGACACCATCAAGACATATCGTGCTAATTTTGGATCATATTATTGTGTCCTGACATAATTTCCACACATAATTTCGGATACTTTTTTTTTGTACCCATTCACCATCAAATATTAAGCACGATAGACTAATATATGCTCTAAATTATTTTGTATTTATAATTATTAAGACCGATAATAATTACTTTGAAAGTTCTTATCTTTTATTCCATTAATTATATAACCGCGTGGTAACAATAATATAATTAGTTTTTAGATACCAATTATAATGATATTCATTTTATTTATATATTTAGAACTTTCCATACAGCAAGCTTATTATTCGCATGTATAACAATTTAAATTATTAAAAAGTACTATAAGTCTATCTTGGTATAAGATGCTACTTATTATAGACATATTTGAAGGCAAACTTTATATATAACCATATATATCCACTTTAATGAAAGTTATATAAAAGTTTAATCCATATTTTTTTTTCTTACTATGTTTCGCATATTACGCCTCGCCAGTGCATTGTGTGGGCTTATACTTAGTTGGTAAATATACTTCGTGACATGTAATAGATGTTGTTGAAAGTAAATATGCTTCCACAACATTAATTCGTTATTTCCCAACATAAGTGACCATTCCATGACATCAATAATATTTAGCCAAAAAGAAGGGACCAATACGAAATGTCGATTTATATTGTCGAATGTAAATGTATGTTTGGCGGGGGATTTGAGTTGAATCACCCCAAAATAAAATCTTTTCACAACGCAAAATTGCAAGTGTCGTCAAAAGTATACCTTTTGGCAACATAAAGAGGCCTATATCGCAAAAACATGTCCCGAATTTTTCTTTTTCTTGAAATGATTATCTACGTTTCGTGTTGATTTACATCTATAAGAGTTTATCTAAGTTGATTTCATCCTACCCGGTGTTTTGTTTGTGCGTTGAGGTTGAGTTTTGGGTTTTAGGTTTCCATGCCTTTGTCTTTCCCATTGAAACTTTTTGGTATTTATTCAATTTATTCTCGTGCGTTCATTTTACACCTTATTTTTAATACTATGGGTTATGAAAATAATCTTACATTCAAGACCGTGTCATCTAGACCCTATTATTACTTCATTTTTTGGTCATCTATAACCTTATGCCTCGGTGTTGTTCCTAGGATTTTCCATTTTCCATTTTTCTTTTGATGTATGCCATGTCTTTTTTTGACTCCATTTATTACCCTCATTTTGTTCTAAATGACTTTGTTAATAGTCTTGGCCTAATTTTGAGTGTCAGTACTTCATGCTCCACCGAAGGAGTCCCAGTGTTAGCACTAGCTTCCCGTGCTCATCATCGACCATGAGAGTATATTGATACTCAATTATCATTTATGTGAGATGCTTTTAGAGGATGATTGGCATGAATGATCATTTCGATTTTCATTTCAATCGGGTAAAAAAAGATCATAATATCGTAGGGGATGATGTTACTTCCCCTGAAAATTACTTAAGATATACTAAACTTGCACCGAATACTCTAAGATCTATATCCACACCTCCACTTTCATTGGATCTTGTCCAGTCTCCATCTCATGTCCAATCTTTTGATGCTAACTAGTGCCATCTAATGGTGAGATTTGGGTTCTCCTCTTTTCGATCTACAATCCAGTGGTGGCGGTGGTGCAAGAATGTAGTTTCTAGCTTTTGAACACCTAAGAGCACCCATCCTTATCCCTCTCGCGCTCTCTCTTTATTTTGGTAACCGATGAACCTAACCCCTCTTTCGTTATTGAAGATATAACTCTCCAATTTTCGTGGGTTATTTTCCCCAAAATTTCAAAAGACCAAAATACCCCTCTGAGGTGTCGGATCGGCCTAAAAGTGCCCCGAGATCCAAACTAAATCATCGGGTAGACTTTTCTGACTAACGTGACCCTTCAGTACTCACTAGTGCACTCTAAATGACATTTTGAATTATCAAAATTGAAATTATATTTTATTTCCCAATTTAAGTCCCGACACAACTGAGATGCGCGTCCCCACTAAATATACCGCAACTGTCATATTTCTCACTCAGGACAATCACAATATTTTCTTATCATTATTATTACTCATTCACTAAGTAATATTCAACATAAATAAATATTAGCCCGTATCTCGCTAATCAATATTTATTTTACCCGATTAATTTTGCAAATATAATTTAATTAATCATAATTAATTCCAAATATAAAAATCAATAAAATTATGGGGTGTTATAATTTGATGCTGTGATTAAAATTAATATATCTAGTTAAGTTTAAAATAATACCAAGAAAATTAAAATTTTAGGGGTTAAATATATTTTTTCGTTTTCACCTAAATGTCAAATTACTGACGAGGTTTGGTGATAATGATGTATTTGTACTTCGATTGTGATTTTTGTTGGCTTATTTTACGTACGTCTTGGATTTTAATCTCCATTCAATGGTGGTTAGTATATGTTGGAGTTTCTTAGGAGTGGTTAGGGTGTTTTTTTTCAGTTATCGTTTTGGATTTCTAGTTATCTTTGGCATGGTTTATGTTGGGGGGTCGATATTTTGGGGGAATTTTGAGGTGTTATAGGGTCGTTTTTGGAGGTTTAATCCCAATTTTGAAAATATTGATAAAAATTATTTTAGTCTGATCATTAATTTTACCGTTTTTTGCTTTCCAAGTTTTCAAACTCATTTATACAATTTCCTTATAATAAAAACTGTAATTTTTTTGGGCATATTAAATGGAGTAGTTTATGATGAACTAAATTGTGTAACATGTAAACATTAAGTTTTTTTATATACACTACATCAATCATTGTAAATTAATAAAATGATGGATTTATGTTTTTTCATTCATTTCTTATTAATACAAATCATGTAACTTTTCTCCTTTATTGAAGTTGCAAATATGTGTTTTCTAGGAGTAAATATTTGATAAACCCGTAGAAAAAGTGATTTGACATAGCTGTTTGGTAGTATATAATTATTAAAAGACTAATATTAATATATAATCAAAGTGGTCACAAAATTATGGCTAAATGTTTTTATTACTTCAAATTATAAGTAAATAATTTTCTATATCTAAGTAAGGATATTGTTCTGGTGTGGTGTTTGGCTCCAAACCATATTTAGATATTTAGATACGGACGCAACAAACTTTTTTACCTAACATGAACGTGATCCATTTAAAACACGATACAACTAGGAAGATTATTAATTTTTACACCAAATTGAATTTAATAATGCACTAAATCAGAGTACAAACACAAATAACATGACATGATAACACAAGTCCTAATTTTAACACAAGCATAATATGACACAATTTTCACACCAAAAGATCCGCACATGAACATGACACCATCAAGACATATCATGCTAATTTTGGAACGTATTATTGTGTCCTGACATAATTTCCACACGTAATTTCGGATACTTTTTTTTTGTACCCATTCACCATCAAATATTAAGCACGATAGACTAATATATGCTCTAAATTATTTTTTATTTATAATTATTAGGACCGATAATAATTACTTTGTAAGTTCTTATCTTTTATTCCATTAATTATATAACCGCGTGGTAACAATAATATAATTAGTTTTTACATACCAATTATAATGATATTCATTTTATTTATATATTTAGAACTTTCCATACAGCAAGCTTATTATTCGCATGTATAACAATTTAAATTATTAAAAATTACTATAAGTCTATCTTGGTATAAGATGCTACTTATTATAGACATATTTGTAGGCAAACTTTATATATAACCATATATATCCACTTTAATTAAAGTTATATACAAGTTTAATTCATATTTTTTTTTCTTACTATGTTTCGCATATTGCACCTCGCCAATGCATTGTGTGGGCTTATACTTAGTTGGTAAATATACTTCGTGACATGTAATAGATGTTGTTGAAAGTAAATACGCTTCCACAACATTAATTGGTTATTTCCCAACATAAGTGACCATTCCACGACATCAATAATATTTAGCCAAAAAGAAGGGACCAGTACGAAACGTCGATTTATATTGCCGAATGTAAATGTATGTTTGGCGGGGGATTTGAGTTGAATCCCCCCAAAATAAAATCTTTTCGCAACACAAAATTGCAAGTGTCGTCAAAAGTATACCTTTTGGCAACATAAAAAGGCCTATATCGCAAAAACATGTCCCGAATTTTGCTTTTTCTTGGAATGATTATCTACGTTTCGTGTTGATTTACATCTATTAGAGTTTATCTAAGTTGATTTCATCCTACCCGGTGTTTTGTTTGTGCGTTGAGGTTGATTTTTGGGTTTTAGGTTTCCATGCCTTTGTATTTCCCATTGAAACTTTTTGGTATTTATTCTATTTATTCTCGTGCGTTCATTTTACACCTTATTTTTAATACTATGGGTTATGAAAATAATCTTACATTCAAGACCGTGTCATCTAGACCCTATTATTACTTCATTTTTTTGTCATCTATAACCTTATGCCTCGGTGTTGTTCCTAGGATTTTCCAATTTCCATTTTTCTTTTGATGTATGCCATGTCTTTTTTTGACTCCATTTATTACCCTCATTTTGTTCTAAATGACTTTGTTAATAGTCTTGGCCTAATTTTGAGTGTCAGTACTTCATGCTCCACCGAAGGAGTCCCAGTGCTAGCACTATCTTCCCGTGCTCATCATCGACCATGAGAGTATATTGATACTCAATTATCATTTATGTGAGATGCTTTTAGAGGATGATTGGCATGCATGATCATTTGGATTTTCATCTCAATCGGGTAAAAAAAGATCATAATATCGTAGGGGATGATGTTACTTCCCTTGAAAATTACTTAAGATATACTGAACTTGCACCGAATACTCTAAGATCTATATCCACACCTCCACTTTCATTGGCTCTTGTTCAGTCTCCATCTCATGTGCCATCTTTTGATGCTAACTAGTGCCATCTAATGGTGAGATTTGTGTTCTCCTCTTTTCGATCTACAATCCAGTGGTGGCAGTGGTGCAAGAATGTAGTTTCTAGCTTTTGAACAACGAAGAGCACCCATCCTTATCCCTCTCGCGCTCTCTCTTTATTTTGGTAACCGATGAACCTAACCCCTCTTTCGTTATTGAAGATATAACTCTCCAATTTTCGTGGGTTATTTTCCCCAAAATTTCAAAAGACCAAAATACCCCTCTGAGTTGTCGGATCGGCCTAAAAGTGCCCCGAGATCAACTAAATCCTCGGGTAGACTTTTCTGACTAACGTGACCCTTCATTACTCACTAGTGCACTCTAAATGACATTTTGAATTATCAAAATTGAAATTATATTTTACATCCCAATTTAAGTCCCGACACAACTGAGATGCGCGTCCCCACTAAATATACCGCAACTGTCATATTTCTCACTCAGGACAATCACAATATTTTCTTATCATTATTATTACTTATTCACTAAGTAATATTCAACATAAATAAATATTAGCCCGTATCTCGCTAATCAATATTTATTTTACCCGATTAATTTTGCAAATATAATTTAATTAATCATAATTAATTCCAAATATAAAAATCAATAAAATTTTGTGGTGTTACAATTTGATGCTGTGATTACAATTAATATATCTGGTTAAGTTTAAAATAATACCAAGAAAATTACAAATTTAGGGGTTAAATATATTTTTTCGTTTTCACCTAAATGTCAAATTACTGACGAGGTTTGGTGATAATGATGTATTTGTACTTCGATTGTGATTTTTGTTGGCTTATTTTATGTACGTCTTGTATTTTAATCTCCATTCAATGGTGGTTAGTATATGTTGGAGTTTCTTAGGAGTGGTTAGGGTGTTTTTTTCAGTTATCGTTTTGGATTTCTAGGTATCTTTGGCATGGTTTATGTTGGGGGGTCGATATTTTGGGGGAATTTTGAGGTGTTATAGGGTCGTTTTTGGAGGTTTAATCCCAATTTTGAAAATATTGATAAAAATTATTTTAGTCTGATCATTAATTTTACCATTTTTTCCTTTCCAAGTTTTCAAACTCATTTATACAATTTCCTTATAATAAAAACTATAATTTTTTTGGGCATATTAAATGGAGTAGTTTATGATGAACTAAATTGTGTAACATGTAAACATTAAGTTTTTTTATATACACTACATCAATCATTGTAAATTAATAAAATGATGGATTTATATTTTTTCATTCATTTCTTATTAATACAAATCATGTAACTTTTCTCCTTTATTGAAGTTGCAAATATGTGTTTTCTAGGAGTAAATATTTGATAAACCCGTAGAAAAAGTGATTTGACATAGCTGTTTGGTAGTATATAATTATTAAAAGACTAATATTAATATATAATCAAAGTGGTCACAAAATTATGGCTAAATGTTTTTATTACTTCAAATTATAAGTAAATAATTTTCTATATCTAAGTAAGGATATTGTTCTGGTGTGGTGTTTGGCTCCAAACCAAATTTAGATATTTAGATACGGACGCAACAAACTTTTTTACCTAACATGAACGTGATCCATTTAAAACACGATACAACTAGGAAGATTATTAATTTTTACACCAAATTGAATTTAATAATGCACTAAATCAGAGTACAAACACAAATAACATGACATGATAACACAAGTCCTAATTTTAACACAAGCATAATATGACACAATTTTCACACCAAAAGATCCGCACATGAACATGACACCATCAAGACATATCGTGCTAATTTTGGATCGTATTATTGTGTCCTGACATAATTTCCACACGTAATTTCGGATACTTTTTTTTTGTAACCATTCACCATCAAATATTAAGCACGATAGACTAATATATGCTCTAAATTATTTTTTATTTATAATTATTAAGACCGATAATAATTACTTTGAAAGTTCTTATCTTTTATTCCATTAATTATATAACCGCGTGGTAACAATAATATAATTAGTTTTTACATACCAATTATAATGATATTCATTTTATTTATATATTTAGAACTTTCCATACAGCAAGCCTATTATTCGCATGTATAACAATTTAAATTATTAAAAATTACTATAAGTCTATCTTGGTATAAGATGCTACTTATTATAGACATATTTGTAGGCAAACTTTATATATAACCATATATATCCACTTTAATTAAAGTTATATACAAGTTTAATCCATATTTTTTTTTCTTAGTATGTTTCGCATATTGCACCTCGCCAATGCATTGTGTGGGCTTATACTTAGTTGGTAAATATACTTCGTGACATGTAATAGATGTTGTTGAAAGTAAATACGCTTCCCCAACATTAATTGGTTATTTCCCAACATAAGTGACCATTCCACGACATCAATAATATTTAGCCAAAAAGGAGGGACCAATACGAAACGTCGATTTATATTGCCGAATGTAAATGTATGTTTGGCGGGGGATTTGAGTTGAATCCCCCCAAAATAAAATCTTTTCGCAACACAAAATTGCAAGTGTCGTCAAAAGTATACCTTTTGGCAACATAAAAAGGCCTATATCGCAAAAACATGTCCCGAATTTTGCTTTTTCTTGGAATGATTATCTACGTTTCGTGTTGATTTACATCTATTAGAGTTTATCTAAGTTGATTTCATCCTACCCGGTGTTTTGTTTGTGCGTTGAGGTTGATTTTTGGGTTTTAGGTTTCCATGCCTTTGTCTTTCCCATTGAAACTTTTTGGTATTTATTCTATTTATTCTCGTGCGTTCATTTTACACCTTATTTTTAATACTATGGGTTATGAAAATAATCTTAGATTCAAGACCGTGTCATCTAGACCCTATTATTACTTCATTTTTTGGTCATCTATAACCTTATGCCTCGGTGTTGTTCCTAGGATTTTCCATTTTCCATTTTTCTTTTGATGTATGCCATGTCTTTTTTTGACTCCATTTATTACCCTCATTTTGTTCTAAATGACTTTGTTAATAGTCTTGGCCTAATTTTGAATGTCAGTACTTCATGCTCCACCGAAGGAGTCCCAGTGCTAGTACTAGCTTCCCGTGCTCATCATCGACCATGAGAGTATATTGATACTCAATTATCATTTATGTGAGATGCTTTTAGAGGATGATTGGCATGCATGATCATTTCGATTTTCATCTCAATCGGGTAAAAAAAGATCATAATATCGTAGGGGATGATGTTACTTCCCTTGAAAATTACTTAAGATATACTGAACTTGCACCGAATACTCTAAGATCTATATCCACACCTCCACTGTCATTGGCTCTTGTTCAGTCTCCATCTCATGTGCTATCTTTTTATGCTAACTAGTGCCATCTAATGGTGAGATTTGTGTTCTTCTCTTTTCGATCTACAATCCAGTGGTGGCGGTGGTGCAAGAATGTAGTTTCTAGCCTTTGAACACCTAAGAGCACCCATCCTTATCCCTCTCGCGCTCTCTCTTTATTTTGGTAACCGATGAACCTAACCCCTCTTACGTTATTGAAGATATAACTCTCCAATTTTCGTGGTTTATTTGCCCCAAAATTTCAAAAGACCAAAATACCCCTCCGAGGTGTCGGATCGGCTTAAAAGTGCCCCGAGATCCAAACTAAATCCCCGGGTAGAGTTTTCTGACTAACGTGACCCTTCAGTACTCACTGGTGCACTCTAAATGACATTTTGAATTTTCAAAATTGAAATTATATTTTATTTCCCAATTTAAGTCCCGACACAACTGAGATGCGCGTCCCAACTAAATATACCGCAACTATCATATTTCTCACTCAGGACAATCACAATATTTTCTTATCATTATTATTACTCATTCACTAAGTAATATTCAACATAAATAAATATTAGCCTGTATCCTGCTAATCAATATTTATTTTACTCTATTAATTTTGCAAATATAATTTAATTAATCATAATTAATTCCCAATATAAAAATCAATAAAACTATGGGGTGTTATAATTTGATGCTGTGATTACAATTAATATATCTGGTTAAGTTTAAAATAATACCAAGAAAATTAAAAATTTAGGGGTTAAACATTTTTTTCGTTTTCTCCTAAATGTCAAATTACTGACGAGGTTGTGACAACCCGCACTCCGAAATAAGGGGTGGCCAGCCCGATACTCCGACATATACGGTAATCATGGACGGAAATCATTCTCAGCACCACATATATAGCAAGAGTAACCGAGAAAAACCACCCAATAATTCAAAAAACGGGTTGTCAAAACAATTTATGCAATTTAAAAGTTAAGTTAAGAAAAACAATTTAAACAACCCATTCTAGAATAATAGTGGAATTCAAAGAAACATAATTAATATACATCTAAAACCACTATATACAAAGAGGAGAACCAAATATGCTGTCGGTCCACAGCTACACAAAAGTAATAGCAACAGTTAGATATTATGCTTTACAATCATTATACAATTACAAGTTTGGGCCACTCGCCCGAGTGATAGACCCGATCATAACTAGATGTCAAAAGAAGGACGACGTCTAACAAAACATCCTGTAATATCCGCAATTTCATACAGCTCCTTAAAAGCCAAAAGAGTAGGAATATCAACACGGGCGTCCTTGCGGAGGAGCACCTGGGCGGATACAATGACAAGCACAACATAGAAGAAAATGAACGAGTCAGGACCCGGTTTATATATAGTTCCTAGATGAACAATAAGCATGCTAGATATGAACAGTTAAATCATGGAAATGAAAAACAAGAATCTAACAACCTAGCATGAATGATACGAATACGGGTGAAAAGACATGACTAAGTAAACTATGCAAGAGAATGAAATGATGCTAAATTAAATTAAATTAAAAGCTTCTACTCTCTAATTTCCACTTTAAACCAGATTAATTTCCTTAACAGGAATATAGTATCATTTTCTCCTCATTTCATTCCAATTCCCATTCCTTAGCAGGAATGTAATTATCATAATACTATTAGTGGAAATTATACATCCCTCAAGTCCCACTTGAGTTTAGAAAAGTTACATTCTTATACATATAACGATTCTAAGACCGCCCCTCCGAGTTTCCCTACTGGGCGCGCCCCTAAATGACTATCATCTTCCAGGGGCCCATCAAACAAGGCAGCCTGGGTACCTAACGCACGTCGGGAAGTGACCATATGCCTGCGAGTGAGTCATAACCACACCCGAAATTACTTCACTAGCGCAGAAAAATACATATAATAAACCCGCATATGACCGATGACTATAGTCTCCCTGCATTCACTAGTCAAGGAACATTACCTCATGCGCGAGCTTCCCTTATGATAGCATTTAGAGAGGTGTGTTTAAGTAAATTAGCATTTACTATAAAAACCATTTTTCCTTTTCATTACGTTTACATGTTTCATTTGTTTGAAACTATAATTATAGGATATATCATTACTTTCCATCCTAGGTTATGCCTCGAATAAATCTCCAAGGGATCATATTAGACTCCCAAGCTTAAGGTCTCATATACCTCATTTCAAGCCCCTAAAGTCTCCAAGTATGGGCCTACAATTCCCATCCAAATTATTTGGATGCACCTAGAGAAGTGATGCCTTAACATCACTTAGAACAACCCCTCCCCTGGACTTAACCCCAAGTGAAACCCATTCAACACTAGGGTGACAACCAACTCTACTAGGACTCTAAAAGCCAAGGTTTACTTCATTCAAGAAGAGTCCTAAGTTCCTAGGGGAAGAAAAGGATTAAAAACAAAAGTAAGAAATTTGGGTAAGAAAACAGGGGACCGGTCGACCGGTCCCTAGACCGCGTCTCAAATTTTAGCCTACACTGAAAAGCAGAAAACTCATTTCGGACGAGCCGGTCGACCGATAGAAGAACCGCGGTCGACCGCGCCTTATTTTCATGCCTTTGAGAGAAAGCAGTGAGCCCTCTTCCGAAGGCCCGATCGACCGGTCTGAGAGACGCGGTCGACCGGCCATAGCAGACCTAGACCATTCTCTCCTATTTTCCTTCTAAACCCAAAATCAATAACCAACCCAAAAATCATCCAACTACATTTAATGATACTAAAAGATCATAAGTGCACCCAACAACATTTTTCTACCTCAAACAACAATCAAACTCTATCAAAGATGTTGGTACCCATAAATCCAACCAAAACCACAAATTATATTACATCAAAACTATACATAACTACCCATACTAAATATTCATCTTAAACTATACAATAGCAAGTAGAAAACTTGCCTTGTGGCTTCAAATTCAGTCTTGGTTGAATAAGAAAGCAAGATCAAACCACGAATCTTCAAGATTTCTCTCTTTCTCTCCAATCTTCCACTCTCACTCTCACTCTTAGGGCTAGAGCACTTAGGGCAATTAAGAGGAAATGAAAGACTTGGGGGAAAACTAAACGTGGCTTAGGTTAAAAGGTCTCTCACCTTTAAGTAACAATACCGCAATAGTTAATTTCTAATACGCAATATGCCAAAACCAGTCAAAAGTGCCCAAAATCTCAAAATACAATATGGCACACATTTTGACTTTCTCGCACCTCCCGGAACTAACTACACCCTCCAAATTATCATTTGGAAATTATATAAGCCATTTTAGGTTCCGGGTTCCATTTTAATTCAAATTGCCATTTTAATTTTCATGACAAATTAAAGCACCACATGGTAATAATCACTTACCCACATGGTAATTATGCAGCATATTAGTAAATATTAACTTATTTTATCAAATTAATACTTACCCACATCCGGCATTTATATATGCAACTACTCAATATAGCATTTAAATATAAAATGGGCTTCCCAAAAGCGAGGGTTGTTACAGAGGTTTGGGGATAATGATGTATTTGTACTTCGATTGTGATTTTTGTTGGCTTATTTTATGTACGTCTTGGATTTTCATCTCCATTCAATGGTGGGTTAGTATATGTTGGAGTTTCTTGGGAGTGGTTAGGGTGTTTTTTTTCAGTTATCGTTTTGGATTTCTAGGTATCTTTGGCATGGTTTATGTTGGGGGGTCGATATTTTTGGGGAATTTTGAGGTGTTATAGGGTCGTTTTGGGAGGTTTAATCCCAATTTTGAAAATATAGATAAAAATTATATTAGTCTGATCATTAATTTTACCGTTTTTCCCTTTCCAAGTTTTCAAACTCATTTATACAATTTCCTTATAATAAAAACTCTAATTTTTTTGGGCATATTAAATGGAGTAGTTTATGATGTACTAAATTGTGTAACATGTAAACATTAAGTTTTTTTATATACAATAAATCAATCATTGTAAATTAATAAAATGATGGATTTATGTTTTTTCATTCATTTCTTATTAATACAAATCATGTAACTTTTCTCCTTTATTGAAGTTGCAAATATGTGTTTTATAGGAGTAAATATTTGATAAACCCGTAGAAAAAGTGATTTGACATAGTTGTATGGTAGTATATAATTATTAAAAGACTAATATTAATATGTAAACAAAGTGGTCACAAAATGATGGCTAAATGTTTTTATTACTTCAAATTATAAGTAAATAATTTTCTATATCTAAGTAAGGATATTGTTCTGGTGTGGTGTTTGGCTCCAAACCATATTTAGATATTTAGATACGGACGCAACAAACTTTTTTACCTAACATGAACGTGATCCATTTAAAACACGATACAACTAGGAAGATTATTAATTTTTACACCAAATTGAATTTAATAATGCACTAAATCAGAGTACAAACACAAATAACATGACATGATAACACAAGTCCTAATTTTAACACAAGCATAATATGACACAATTTTCACACCAAAATATCCCCACATGAACATGTCACCATCAAGACATATCGTGCTAATTTTGGATCGTTTTATTGTGTCCTGACATAATTTCCACACGTAATTTCGGATAATTTTTTTGTACCCATTCACCATCAAATATTAAGCACGATAGACTAATATATGCTCTAAATTTATATATATTTATAATTATTAAGACCGATAATAATTACATTGTAAGTTCTTATCTTTTATTCCATTAATTATATAACCACGTGGTAACAATAAAATAATTAGTTTTTACATACCAATTATAATGATATTCATTTTATTTATATATTTAGAACTTTCCATACAACAAACTTATTATTCGCATGTATAACAATTCAACTTATTGAAAATTACTATAAGTCTATATTGGTATAAGATGCTACTTATTATAGACATATTTGTAGGCAAACTTTATATATAACCATATATATCCACTTTAAGGAAAGTTATATACAAGTTTAATCCATCTTTTTTTTTATTACTATGTTTCGCATATTACGCCTCGCCAATGCATTGTGTGGGCTTATACCTAGTTGGTAAATATACTTCGCGACATGTAATAGATGTTGTTAAAAGTAAATATGCTTCCACAACATTAATTGGTTTTTTCCCAACATAAGTGACCATTCCACGACATCAATAATATATAGCCTAAAAGAAGGGACCAATACGAAACGTCGATTTATATTGACGAATGTAAATGTATGTTTGGCGGGGATTTGAGTTGAATCCCCCCAAAATAAAATCTTTTCGCAACACAAAATTGCAAGTTTCGTCAAAAGTATACCTTTTGGCAACATAAAAAGGCCTATATCGCAAAAACATGTCCCGGATTTTTCTTTTTCTTTGAATGATTATCTAAGTTTCGTTTTGATTTACATCTATTAGAGTTTATCTAAGTTGATTTCATCCTACCAGGTGTTTTGTTTGTGCGTTGAGGTTGATTTTTGGGTTTTAGGTTTCCATGCCTTTGTCTTTCCCATTGAACCTTTTCAGTATTTATTCTACTTATTCTCGTGCGTTCATTTTACACCTTATTTTTAATACTACGGGTTATGAAAATAATCTTTCATGCAAGACCGTGTCATCTAGGCCCTATTATTACTTCATTTTTTGGTCATCAATAACCTTATGCCTCGGTGTTGTTCCTTGGATTTTCCATTTTCAATTTTTCTTTTGATGTATGCCATGTCTTATTCTGACTCCATTTATTACCCTCATTTTGTTCTAAATGACTTTATTAATAGTCTTGGCCTAATTTTGAGTGTCAGTACTTCATGATCCACCGATTAAATTTCCAATTGACCTCATGCATAACCCATTTTCCTAGAAGGAGAACCAATGCTAGCACTAACTTCCCGTGCTCATCATCGACCATGAGAGTATATTGATACTCAATTATCATTTATGTGAGATGATTTTGGAGGATGATTGGCATGCATGATCATATCGATTTTCATCTCAATCGGGTAAAAAAGATCATAATAACGTAGGGGATGATGTTACTTCCCTTGAAAATTACTTAAGATATACTGAACTTGCACCGAATACTCTAAGATCTATATCCACACCTCCACTTTCATTGGCTCTTGCTCAGTCTCCATCTCATGTGCCATCTAATGATGCTAACTAGTGGTGATGATGACTTCGATGAGGATAATGGGACCGTGGATAAGTGGATAAAGGAGTATTATAGACTTTTATCTATCTTTATTTTTATTGAAATTACTGTAATGCCCCAACCCGAATTTATGGGTTACCCGTGTTCAACCCGGTCCAACCCGATCATTAGATGTGAAGTACAATGAAATACTCCTATAAAATGTTGCTAGTACACATTTATTTTAATTATGAAATTCTGATTTTAAAATAAGCTACATGAGAGACCCATGAGGAGCACCCCGAAGTCCAAGTATACAGAGCTAACAATGTAAAGAAAATGCTTACCTCTATAAATCTCTCAAAAGACGGAACCGCTCCCAAGCTACCGTAACAAAGTGAGGGTGTGAGCCAATGCTCATTGGAAAATATACAAATGCAGTATAAAATTGAACGGCATAAAGGAGACTCATATACGTTATGTCTACATTCACATGCAACTATATTGTATACATATACATACATACATACATATACATATACAAAATGCATAAAAAGTTTTTTATTTCTTGAACCTTATTTTATCCAGATTTATTTGCCGTAATCTTAAAGAGATTTCCTTTGCTCACCATTGGCATTTTCCCAACTTTACCCTTTTTATGTTATGCAACACACTTTAGTATTTTTGTTGAAACTCACCCTTTCAACACACACGAACATCGTGTTAGAAAATACTTATTTAATCTTTGAGAACCTTTTACAACACATTCTTGTGTTAATAAGGGGTTTAACCGCTTAGGTTGCATAATCACACAATTACCCACTTACTTTACCCTTTTCTTTACTTTATTTACATTAATCACTTACGCATTTACTTGTCCATTTTAACCTTTACCAGAACATTTACTAATTCATTCAAGTTAGGTTGTATTAACACATTTCACCACTTAACCCATTCTTGACAAGTTCCTTATTTCTTTATCCTTTCTCTGAATCTTCCTAGTACCGCATACATTTACGGGTACCACACCGCCGGCTATGCGCACCATATGCTCTGCCCAGTGATTTTTAGCTTTTCACCCTAGGGCTCTTGGCCCTTCTTGCTTTATCCCGTGGTCATCCGAGTCCCTTTAATGTGTTTAAAAATTCATAAATGTCCACATTACCCACCTTTCCTTTTTACCCCGCCGAAGCCAAAACCCTGTGATAAACCCCAACTCGTGTTACACTTTGAAATTTTACCATTTTACGTCATTTACACTTTAACTTTGATTTTATTTCAAAATAATATTCATTTAAGAACATTTTGTGTAACACCCTTTTCAATATTTTTATTTCATAAACATATTACACTTTAAGTAAAATTACCATTTTACCCATTTGTTTCTAAAATCATGTTTTTTCTATTTAAACAAATGTTAATTCCTTACAAAACACTATTAAGTTTCCCATTTTAACTCCTTAAGTGTTTTAACTCCTTAACACCCTTTTTTATCCTTGAAGTGATATTCTTCTTAATTGGAAATACCTTTGCCTCTTTAATTCCTTTCAACTTCATAAGTGTTAATCTTTTACAACACAACTAAGTCATACACACAAGCACACTAACTTTTTCATGTTTACCCATTAACACTTATTGAATACTTTTATCAACAATTTCACTACCACACATTTCTTTACTTTCTTTTATTCACGAAATCCATTCACAATTAAGACTGCTTTTATAAGAAAATACTATTTTTTTCATTTAACATATAGTCATACACTTTATCCTTATAAAATTTTTAACCTCTTTTTCACACACTTTAAAGGCAAGAATTTCGAATTTTCTTATCTCATGTTCATACCCACCAAAATATTCTTTAAACTTGTTTATACACTTAGTACCAAAATACTAGTAGTTTATATATATGAGAAGATGGATTTTAAACCTCAAAATCCTACTAATGGTTTAAACATATTATCCATCCTATAAATTCATCATACTTGCAAAACTACTTTTTCATACATAAAAGACATTTAATTTCTTCAGACTCACAAAATATCCATTTTTCATAAAATCTTCATTTTTGCAAGAAATATTATTTCACCAATATTTACCAAAATAAATAATTATTTCCAAACATTTTATTTCATAAAATGTTTAACACAAATACTTCTAGAAAATACACTATTTTCATAAAATACCAACGTTTAATATTCCAAAACTTTGAAATATTTACTGATTCTTTATTATCAACAAAATAATATTCTTGCAACATTTTTGTTTCATAAAAGTGTTTATTATTTCTACACATCAATTTTATCATTCATTCATATGCACCCTACTCATGTAATCCAATTACAAGACTACAAATATGTAAACATAGAGTCTTATACTAAGAGTAAGATTTTTTCACCTCTAATAGCTCAAATGGTGGTGAAAATATTGGTGTAGGAGGAGAAACCCCCACCTTCAAAGGTGGTCTCAAGGGGTTACAAAATGCATCCTCCAAAAAGCACCAAAATGTGTTCCAGCCAAGCTTCCAAGCAAGACCCATTTAAAACTTTATGAAAAAACCATCTTTATCTTCTAAAAAAAAACCAACACTTCTCTAAAATTTGTAGCTCTTCTCTAACAATGGAGGAAATAGGTTTTGTAGGCTTGAATATGGTGGAATATTACATAAAATGGTGGTGGAAGGGTTGAAGGATGGTGGTTTGTGGTGGGAGGAGGTTGAAGACCACCTCTCTCTCTCTCTCTCTCTCTCTCTCTCTCTCTCTCTCTCTCTCTCTCTCTCTCTCTCTTCTTCGATTTCTCCCTATAAATAACCCTAAACACACCCTTATAAAACCCTCCCAAAGCCTAAATTCCCATTTTGCCCAATCTGGACTGATTTGGGCTTGACAGCACAACGATCTAATGGTAAAAAACATGGCAGTGCGCAAGGGCAATCTAATCTACACATTGTCAATTTACGTCATTCAAACGACAAGCCTACATCACTCTAACAACTTACCCATGTCGTTCGATGTTTGGATTGTGCGACCCTTCACGCAACCTTCCACTGTAAGTCAGTAGCATGTCGTTTGATGCCCTGTATCTCGAGACCTTTTCACAACCTCCCATTGTCGTTTGTACGATATCCACTTATCGTTTGAACAACCCCTTTTCTTCTTTCATCATTTTTCTCCCATTTTATCCAGAATTATTTTATTATTATCACTTACTCCTCCTCTTTTATAATTCATATTTAATTTAATTAAATTGTTTGAATAGGATATTACAAACTTCCCTCATTTGGGAATTTCATCCCTGAAATTTTTTATCCATCAATCCTCAAGCTTATAGGGTCCACCAATTTCTATTTTAAGTTCTAGAAATCCTCCAAGATAAACCATCGAAGTCCTCAACACAAAGGTCACCAAATACTTAACATGGGACATGCTCTTAATTCTCAATATTTCGTTAACCATGACATTACAAAATCGACTCCGAGTCTCCACTCACCTTATGATAAAGTTCAAATCATTCCTAACAGTACTTATGCTAGTACTTAAGGTATGCTAGTGCCTCTATGGAAAAACCCTTTTCTAGCAGTTGACACTCATCTAATGTGAATCTTGATATAACCGATCATCGTATTCATCACTAAAATCAATTCCATCTTAGAATTGCACATCCCGCGCACCATAAATTCTCAAAATATCCTAATTTCACAACTCGTATGATCTCGTCGATAACCATCCTTTTCTATTCTCTCACTCCAAGGAGGCAGGTTCTCATCAAGTCATTACCGCACACCCTGTTTACACCTTCCATTGCATCACTCTGATGAACTTAATACTACCCTAGTTATCTCATCTTTGAGTAATCGCTAGAGTTTCACTGCAATCCACTCACCATGGAAAATTAATGTCATGCGCTAAGTTCCATTGATTTCCAACATTATAATGTATCCTCAATTCATTGTCTCGCTCTTCCTAATCCGAACCACTGACTGTCGAGTCGACCATTCAAAAGTCCACTAGTATTAAGAGAGATTGATACTACGAACAAATTGTGTGGTCGAAGATGCAGCCACCTATACGCAAAAATTTATGCAATAGCAAGAACACCTCAGATGGGTTCACCCAGTTCCCGATATGCATTGACCAAACCATGTCCACAGTGCTCTCCTGGGCCCAATCGCGTCATACCATGACATGGCACCAATCTGAGTCACCTCATAGGTGAGAATACCGAATCTCGATTATCGAAACCGAAAGGAAAACACTTAAGTGAGAGGGAACAAGCAACCGTCCCAAGGAATTTCACCCATAAGCGTCCAACTCTGACTCACGGAAGCAAACCTACGTCGTATACTTGAGGTAATTCCACTCATTCCTAGAATTCTTATCGAGCACAAATCCTAGCCACATACCCTGACTTGGGTCACTAGTAGTGGTGAATAGAATCATAACCGCTCATTCTCGCAACACAAAAGCATTTTACAAATTGGTAGTCCTTTAGGAAGTTAACGTCGACTTCCTTACTTGGGAGTAAGGCCTTACCTTTCACATCCTTTGTGTATATGAACAATTTTGATTGACGAATACGCCATTCCCTTATCTACGTTGACCTTTTCTAACCATAAGTGACAACATCACCAACCTACTATGCCTAGGATATTATCTTCCTTATCGCATCGTGATTGAAATTTCCAAATTCCCTTAGTCATTACTTAGTTCTAGCAAGACACTAACCTTACTGTGTCCATAACCGCATGAGATTGCCACCAAACTTACCTTCGGTTTCTACCCACAAAATTTTTGTAATGACAACACCCACCGCCATTAGCATCCTAAGGGTAGTAAGCACCACACTAGGATACATATCCTAACTCGTACTAGATTGGAAGGACATTCTAAGAACTAATCCTTACATTTCTAAGGCTACTCTAGCCTATATTGTTGACATGCCGACATAATAATCATCTTCTGATGTTACCCCACCTCGGTTGCCATTTCAAGTCTCCACATGGAGTCATCACTCTAAGTCTTAAACACATTTCCTAGTATATTCCGAATTCTAGTATCATTATTATAATGACACAACTATCACCCCACCTTAAATATTATACCACCCATCTGTGCCAATTAGGTAAGCCACCCCCGGCACATACACTGACGACCAACAAATTTTGGGATTGTCACCTGACCCCCAATACAATCATTACTAGGCTGTTAATGCTACTTATACCGGACTAACTAGTCTCCTAAGGACACAAAACACCTTTAATGTAACCATCCTTAAGACTTGATAAAATTCCATCCTTCGTACCTTAATCATTGTATGTGCGCTCTACAATACTTATAAGGCGCACACCACAATTACACGATGCTTGCAAAGACACTACTCTATGAGATTCTACATATAGAGCCCCTTAACTTTTGATCACCTCAAGGCATTTCAATATTAGATCTCTATCCTTAATGACACCATACACAATTTGTCCTACGGACGCTCGCCTACACCTTTAACCATACTTGTACTAATATTACCTTCCACCTAACCATCATTTCGACGGCCACAACGAATATTTACATGTAGACTATGATTTTACCTTTGACCCAAATGATTGTGACTATAAGTCATGTATTGACTCCAACCAACATTAATAAGGATTATAGCATGGTATAGGAAGTTGCCTACAACCTAATAACCTAAGTGTATACCTCACCCAACCCTCCAATGAATGTTCAATGTTACTAAGAAATCATCACACCATTTGTTAACCTACGAGTTAATACGACTATATAAATCTTAGTAGGATATGGGATGTGAGGTATTGCCTATAAATATCAAGGCCTACACACAAACGCCCCGAAAGATCCTATTCCTCAGTACCACACTATAATCAAGATACACTAATCTAAGTCCTCAACAAAGAGACCTAATATGTACTCACCACAGAGGCAACACTCGTGAATACCACTCAGTCATCTAACCTGCATATTTGAAATATACAACCTTCACAACTAGGTCTCAATGAACACTACCCAGTGTCACCATCACTGTTGATGTAAAAAATTAGATTGTATCTAATTATTTAATCACAGATAAATTTAAATGAGACAAAGAAATTTTAAAGTGGTTAAGCCTTATAAGAATGGCCTACGTCCACTGTTTCTGTTATTGCTGAGTGTTTGGGAATTCTCGATTATAAGTTTTGTCAAGAAATTACGGTCCCCTTACAATGAGGATAATACAATGTATTTATAACCCTAAGTCTGTAATGTGAAAGGGTAGTACATTCAATGATGTACATGTGAAAGGGTAATACATTCAATGCCCCTTAAGTGTATACATCTGAATGATAAGCATTTAATGAACAGTCAAACTATTGGTTATCCTGTTATTAATGCTTTGTTCGAGGTGCAGCTCAGACCGCCTAAGCTTCTCAGACCGCCTAAGCTGCTCGGTACTCAAAAGTTCCTCGTTGGTCGGAGCGTCTGAGTTAGTCGGGGAAGAAGAGTTCCTCGTAGAGTTCTTGTTGGTCGGAGCGTCTGAGTTTCTCGGGGAAGCAGTGTTCCCCGTTGTAGTATGTTTCCTCGGAGCGTCTGAGTTCCTCGAAAGTGTTTGTTGTTTCCACATAGATTTCCATGTGTCTTCACTCAATTGAGCCATGTCAGCAGACTAAATTTGGTATCAACAGAAGCCCCTAATGTTTCATAGTTCAAAATTTGAGGAGTGTGGAACATTCTTTCTCGAAATATGGTGGTTTTAAATGGTCATCCTAAAGTTTAGGAGTCCTTTCTTTTGTATTTATTTCTCCTTCCAAATTCGTAGAATCGATCTTTTTTGAATTTTTCTACCCGCTTCGATTCCCGCGCCCTTTTTTGTCTTTTTAGCCGCCGGTAACGTAACCGTCTCTTTTTGTAATCATTACTTTTTCCTTTTCCCAAGGCAGAGTATTTAAACATTGCAGAAAATCCCATCGTCTTCTACTTTTTCAAATTTGTCTCTTTGAGTTTTCCATTGTCTCTCTCTCCTATGCGTTCATCTCTTTCATCATTTGTTGTCAAGAGACTCGTCTCTTTTTCTGTAAGATCTTATTCCTTCATCTTCATTTCCTTCTTTAATCATGGTTTATCCTATAGAATTGATTGATAAATTTCGCTCTAATTTTTCTATTCCTTCATGGGTTGTTCTGGAGGAACTTTCTGAACCTTTCGATTATTTCCGTTTGGCTGAGGGACATTGGTTCCCCGGTCTCTTTATTGTTGAATGTGTCTTTTCTTTTCTGCCAAATCCTTTATGTATGGAATTTCGTCAATATTTTGACGTTGTTCCTGCAAGAATAGCCCCCAATACATGGAGAATAGTTAATGGGGTTCATAGACTAAATCAAATTCATGGAACTCGCATAGGAATTTAAGAAATCATGTTTTATTATAGATGGGTTGTTGGTGATAATACTTTTCATTTAAAAACTAGATTTTTAAATAGGGCTTTAGTAGTCAATCTCCCGGATGCCAATAGAGACTACTTTGAGAACGGGGTTGTTATAAAAAATTAGCAACATGCTCCTTTATCTGGAGATGAAGTGTATCAGGGTCCCAGATGCCCTCCCTATGGCAATGGGATAGGTTGTTTTTATTTTATTTTCAAAATTATGCTTCTTCGGTGTTTGATAAAATGTGCCACTGATATTTTAATTTTGATTTATTTGTAGCTGACAGTAAAAGAAAATCTCCAAAAGAAACTGAAGTTAACATAAGGCATTTAAAACTTATCTGGAGTTTGCATCAGACTGTTGTCGACAAGCATATTAGGTCAGCCTCGTATTTCCTGCAGTATAAGAGCTAAAACTCTTCCTTTACTGCTCGTCCAGTGATAGGTGAAGTAGAACGAGTACCAGCTTCTACCAGTTCTTCGCTTGAGTCACACGTTCCTTTAAGTGAAAGGATGAAGAAAAGAAAACCTCCAACTCTGTTCGAGAAACCTGCCTCTGTTGCTGGAGAGGTAAAAAAAAGTAAACATGATGTCCCAGAAGGGACAAATAAAATTGATGCACCCCCTCTGGTTGCTCCTGCGAAGGTTGCCGAGAAGTCCCCAATTGCCCCGAGCAAGGATGCTGCTCCAAGCGAGGTGGTTGTTATATCACCGACCAAGAGTACCTCCTTGGTCGAAACTATTCATGTTCCCCCGAGGAAGCTGAAGAAGAGCTCCTCGGTCAATTTGGTTGAAACCATCTCTCAGCCCCCAACTACTGGAACTGGTGTTCCTACTTTTGTTCCTCCAAGCTCTGCCATGAGCTCGGTGAAGACTTGGATCATTCTCTAGATCCAAGGTATTGAAGAAACCCTTTTCTCGGGACATGTTCACCTCATTGGTTGCTCGCCATATTGCTTCTGTAAGTCTTACTGTTTTGAACTTTCATTCTTTCCCTTGTTATATCTGTCTCTGACTTGCTTTCGTTTTCTTTTCACAGTTGGTGAGCTGTTTTAATACAATTTTGAAGAAATATGAAGCTATTAAAGCTTCAAGATCCTCGTCTAGTGTAGAGGAAGCTTTGATGGGTCTGACGCGGTCTTTGGAAGATTCTCGTCAGAAGTATGATGCTGATAAGGCAACTTGGGAGAAGAAACTTACTTCAACCGAGCAGGAGAAGGCTCGGGTTGTTGAATCCTCCAAAGGATTGGAGAAGAAAATAAAGGACTTGGAAGAGAAAAATAAAGAGCTCGACGAGAAGCTCAAAAATACTGGAGAGCTTGAGAATAAGCTCAAGATTGCTGAGGAAGAATTAATCCAACTTCGTGAAGTAAGTCGCCAGAAGGAGGAAACTGAGAATAAGTTGAAGGCTGCCGAGGATCTTCTATGCGAGAAACTCTCCTCGGAGAAAGTGAAAAGAAAGTTGGCTGTGAAGAAGTCTTTCAGCGCCGGCTGGGACAAGGGGTGGAACAAAGGCTTGGCTGCCATGATGTCGTAAGTAGAATATGGCAGCCTCAAATACTTTAGAGATGGGTGGGTCGCTGCTCTACAAGAGATGAGAGTTGAGGAAAATTCTAAATTATTTCAGCGACACATCCCTATCCCCCCTCCAACTCCTGAAGACAAAGAAGAGGACGAAGCTGCCTCTGAGGAGTCTTCCATGGTGATGGGAGATCAAGTTTCTCATCCCCCAGCCATCCAGCCTACTAATGAGGTACTTCAGCAACTCGTTACTTCATCCGAGCAACTGCCAGCGCTCCCCGAGAAACTCTTTGTTCCCTCCGAGTAACCTACCTCCTCGTCCCATCCTTTAGAGAAGGTTTTGGGAGACAAGGAAAAGGTGTAGAGTTGTTCGGATTTCTCTCTATTTTAGTTTTTTCTTGTCAAATGTAACCCTGAACATGTAACTCTGAACTTTGTGATATAATAAAATTTGAACTTTTGTTTATGCATTCTGTTGTTTCTCTTCTTCATGCTCTATTGGTACTCTTATTGATTATTGCTTTTTCTTCCTCTACTAGTTTTTGGCCAGGATGGAATTATTGTCTGCTCATGATACAAAGCTGTTACAATAATGCAATGAATATTTTAAAGCTGGTCACACAAAGCTGAGTGTTGTACAAATCGTCGACATCCTCGGCCAAGATGCTTCAGAATAGGCAATTGAAGCCTACCAATATTTGAAGTGTTTGCTTGATCGTGCAGTGGACAATAATGTAGCTTACTATCATATGATTTAGGATCTATAAGGAACTCTTGAAGAACTTCAGCAACAGTATAAGGAATCCACTGCCCTTTTGCACGAGGGGTATAAGAAGAAATATCAGCAAATCATTACCGACAAGGGATACGATAAACGATTTGCTGCTTAGGATGTGAGGGAGAGGACTTTGAAAGCTGAGGTCGAAGAGCACAGACAGATAGCTAAATTATTAGAGCAAGAAAATAATAACCTGCAAAGAGAGTTATCTCAGTTGAAGTCTGCAGCTTCCACTTCAAACGCCTTGATCCCTATGACCGACGAGGGGTTCTCTTTCTTGGAGGTCAAAAATGCCAACCTGAGGGACGAATTGGAGACCTTGAAGAGAGCTAGCCCTTCTACATCTTCTCATGGATGAGCAAGAGCTCCTCAGGGATGAGCAAGAGATGATTGGATTACTGTCGAGGAACAGAGAACTCAATCTTCCCTAGAGAACCAGGCCTTCCAACTGATGGCAAAGAACCAGGCGTTGGCTGAAATGTCTAAGAAAATTAGGGGTCTGGATGAGAAGCTTTCTGCGTAGAAATCTATGTTGGAAAATAAATAACTCTTCATAAAAAATCACCATGAGCAACTGGAAAGATTGACATATCAATTCCACAAGCAGCCCAGAGAATTCTAGATGGTTTATTACAACGAGGCTCTCTACCACTTGGACGATCGTATCCAAAATGCAAATAATGAGGGCTACAAACAGGGATGGTTGAATGCCTTAGGTGTGCTACAACTGAAACAGGGTCATTACCTGTGGGATTACCATAATCTTTGGCTGCTCGACCTACCAGTGCCACCATTCAAGCTTGATATGAGTTGGATCCCTGCTCGGGCCATCCCTCGGTGTTTGATTTCCAAATACCTTGGCGATTACAATCTCCATTCCAATGTTGAGATATCTCATCCCGAGCATCTACTAGATCGACCATCTGTGATGAATATCAGGATGCTAAAAGATCTTAACTTCATAAATTCTCCTCTTGCTTTAAATGATCCACCTGCTGGCGAGGAACCTGTTTCAAAAGTAGAGGGGAAGAAACTAATAGAATAGGAATCTTGATGTAATAGTTAGTATACATTTCATTCTCAATGTATTTTGTTCTACATTCAATGAAATAATTTTATTTTCAAAACTTGATTGCCATTGTCTTGTAACACTTTACATCTGTGCATGTATATCTGTTAAAAAGATAACAACATTGTGTTATTTGTCGATCAACTTACTGTCGACTAGTTTGAATTTGTGGTAATCATTTGACAAAAATGATGTTTTGTTTCTCGACCAATCTTAGTAGTAATTTAAAAAGTTACGAGTATAAAAAATTTTGCTCAATCACTTTCTTGTATTCATAAAATGTTTCCGACCAACCAAGGTCGGTAAAATTTTCTTTTCGACCAAATACAGTTAGTGGGTTTTTTCTTACCGACCAACAGATTGGCATTTCCGAGAATAGATTTACTTCCTAACCAACCTTAGTTGGCATTTTTAGGAACAGTTTTACTTCCCGACCAACCTTAGTTGGCGTTTTCGAGAATATATTTACTTCCTAACCAACCTTAGTTGGCATTTTTAGGAATAGTTTTACTTCCCGTAGGAAAACATTTACTTCCTAACCAACATAAGTTGGCATTTTTAGGAATACATTTCCTAACCAACATAAGTTGGCATTTTTAGGAATACATTTCCTAACCAACATAGGTTGGCATTTTTAGGAATAGTTTTACTTCCCGTAGGAATACATTTACTTCCTAACCAACATAAGTTGGCATTTTTAGGAATACATTTCCTAACCAACATAAGTTGGCCTTTTTAGGAATAGTTTTACTTCCCGTAGGAATACATTTACTTCCTAACCAACATAAGTTGGCATTTTTAGGAATATTTTTACTGAGTAGTCTGAGTTTTGCCGAGTAATTTTTTCGAGTAGTGTGTAGCACTAGTATTCCCCGAAAAACTTTCAATAAAAGGAGAGAATTTGGTAGAATATCTTCATTTTATTCATACTGACGGAACTGCGTTACATGAGAATATACATCACTGATAATACTTGCGTAGGTGCTCTGCGTTCCATGCATTCTTAAACTCCTCCCCCTCTAAAGTTTCTATTCGGTAAGTTCCTGGTCGAATAACTTCTGTAACTCGGTATGGTCCATGACAGTTTGCATCCAGTTTGTTGTGCTTTTGAATCACTTTCTTTAGCACATAATATCCTTCTTTTAGGTCGCACTTCTTCACCCTCTTATTGTAGAACAAAGTTGTTCGTTGTTGGTAAGCAGCATTCCTGATGGCTGCTTCTTCTCTAACTTCCTCGAGCATGTCTAAATCCAATCTTCTCATTAAGTCACTGACAGGGGAATTGAAATTCAGTACCCTGTGTGTTGGGAGGCCCAACTCGGCAGGTATAACAGTTTCACTTCCAAACGCCCGCATATATGGTGATTCTCCAGTTGCTGCTCGGGGAGTAGTTCGGTAAGCCCACAATACTGACTGTAACTCGTTGATCCAGTTTGTTTTTGCGTCACTTGGTCTTTTCTTCAAGATATTTAGCAGTGTTCTGTTCATCACTTTAGTCTGTCCGTTGCGTTGGGTATGTCCTGGTGCCGAGTGGATCTTCAAGATATTGGACTGATGGCAATAGGCAGCGAACTCCTCATTATCAAATTGTGTTCCATAGTCGATAATGAATGCATGCGGAAGACCATATCTACAGATGATATTTTTCCAAATAAATTGATATACCTTCTTATACGTCATGTCGACAAGAGGCTCGGCTTCTACCCACTTAGTAAAATAATCCACTGCGACGATGAGGTATTTGAACCTTCCTCTGGTCGTTGGCAGTGGCCCGACCAAATCTATTGCCCACATGGAAAATGGACAAGGGGAAGTGATGGGTGTCAACAATGCTTGTGGAGTTCTTCGGATGGAGGAAAAGCGCTGGCACTTGTTACATTTCTTGGCATAGGCTATAAAATCAGCCCTCATCATTGGCCAGTAGTATCCCTGCGTCATCACCCTTTGCAAAAGCATTCGACCTGCTACATGGGCTCCACAGGACCCTTCATGGATCTCTTCAATCAATTCTTTCACCTCGGAGGGATGTACACATCTTTGCAAACCTGCCATAATTCCTCGTCTATATAGAATATTGTTAGTTAATACATACCGAGCAACTTTAAACTTTAATTTCTTGGCTGCGAGCTTGTCAATTGGTAGTTCTCCCTCCTCAATATATGCCGTGATGGGATCCATCCAAGATGGTCCTAAATCAAGGGTAATAAAATTCGTCATCAGATCTTCGTCTATGCTTAGACTAGACAACACTTCAATTGGGATTGTTCTTCGCAGCTCAGTACGAGTAGCGGATGCTAGTTGGTCTAGGGCGTCTACTCTCGCATTCTCCATTCTTGGTATTCTTACCAGCTGAACAACAATAAATTATGATACCAACTCCATCACCTTTGTATGATACTTGATCATTAATTCTCCTTTGGCTGCATATATTCCCAATATTTGATTTACGATCAATTGAGAATCACTGAAGACAATGACCTACTGCGCCTTCATAATTTTTGCCAAATTAAGACCTGCAATCATGGAATCATACTCAGCCTCATTATTGGAAGCTTTGAATTAGAATCGTAGGGTGTATTCCATGTTGACCTCGTCCGGGCTGTTCAAAATGATCCCTGCCCCACAGTCTGTTGTGCAAGATGAGCCATCTACATATAGCCTCCATATAGGTAACTCGTCTTCTAATTTCTGATCTGACAGAGTTCCTCAGTGAAATATTTGTTGCTTCCTTTCACCCTCCCCTGATATTTCTTGCTCTTCGTCGATCATCTTTTCTTGCCCTTTTACCAACCTGAGCTGGTCTGGGCTCGAATTTGATGATCCTGTAACATCCACTTGCCCTTTTACCAACCTAAGTTGGTCTGATCTTGTGTGTGATGATCTTATAACATCCACAGGTTGATCGGTGAGCAACTTTTGCTCCTCGGGGATATCAAGATAAGTGAACTCTGCTATAAAATCTTCTACTGCTTGCCCTTTAAGCAATGATCTGGGTTCGTAAATTATATCATATTCACCAAGCTCTATTGCCCAGTACATCAATCTCCATGATTTTTCTGGTTTGTGAAGGGCTTGCCTCAATGGCATATTAGTATATACGACTATAGTATGAGCCTGGAAGTATGGCCTCATTCTCCTACTCGCCTCAATCAGTGCCAGTGATAACTTTTCCAGTTTTGGATATCTGATCTCTTCTCCTCGGAAGGCCTTACTCGTGTAATAAATTAGTTTTTTTTTGCACTCCATTATCCACTCTGATCAACGCTGAGCTAACTGCATTCTCCGATACTGCGAGATACAAGTATAATTTTTCTCCTATCACCGGCCTGTATAATAGTGGAGGTGCTCCCAGATATTTCTTCAAGTCTTGAAAGGCCTTCTCACATTCATCATTCCACTCAAAAGTCTTTCGGAGCGTTTTAAAGAATGGGAGACATCTATCAGTTGCTCGCGATACAAATCTGTTGAGTGTTGCTACTCGTCCTGTGAGACTTTGTACTTCTTTCTTCGTCGTTGGAGATCGCAGTCCTAACAGAGCTTTGATCTTTGCAGGGTTGGCTTCAATGCCTCGCTGATTGACGATGTACCCGAGAAACATGCCTTCTCGTACTCCAAATACGCACTTGGTCGGGTTCAGCTTCATTTGATATTTATCTAGTTGATCAAAGGTCTGGCCTAAGTCAACTAGATGATCGGCAGCTTTCTTGCTCTTTGTCAGCATATCGTCAACATAGACTTCCATATTGCAACTTATTTGTTCAGTAAAGACCTTGTTCATCAGCCGCTGATATGTCGCACCTGCATTTTTCAAACCAAAAGGCATAACATTATAACAATAAGTTCCCCTATGGGTAATGAAAGAAGTACTCTCCCTGTCTTCATGTTTCATTTTAATCTGATTGTTGCCAGAATAAGCATCCATGAAGCTCAGCAGCTCATGTCCCGAGGTAGCATCCACTAGTTGATCAATTCGGGGCAGCGGAAAGTGATTCTTTGTGCATGCTTTATTGAGGTCGGTGAAGTCTACACACATCCTCCAGTTCTTATTCTTCTTTTTTACCATCACCACATTGGCTATCCATTCTGGATATTTAACATCTTTGATAAAGCAAGCTTTCTGGAGCTTCTCGACCTCCTCTTGTATAGCTTGATTCTTTTTGTTTGACAAGCAGGACACGTACCAATGAATATATCCAACTTGATCGTCCCAAGTGGAAAAACTTTCTCGCCAGCAAAACCGAGGAGGGGTGTGTGATAAGGCTCCAGTTGAGATAACTTTAGGTTTAAACTGTCGAATCATGAGTAGAACATGATATCTGCCGAGCTACCATTATCTACCAGAACTCGTGAAATCATCACTTCTTTCATCCTCATTTTGATCCCCAATGGGTCATCATGAGGATATAGGACACCTGCGAGGTCGTTCTTTAAAAAACCAATGACCAATTTCTCTTTGTTTATCTTTCTCGGGCGATCCTCCTCGGCCAGATTTATCCATTGAATGTATGAACAAGCTTGAGCCTCACATAGGTAAGATTTTCTCTCTGCAGTAAAGTCTCCTCCTCCTGCATCTCCACCTGTAATAACATTACAATCAAATGACCCAAAGCGTATTGAAAATACCTCACGTTCTGGCTGCCTTGGTCTTTTGGGAAGATCGGGGTCGTCTTCTGGATCAATTTGATGGTCTCTTTTCTTGTTCTCCTCTGCACGACGAGGAGATATATACCTCTCTCTTATTCGGTCGTTGTTTCTTCTTTCATTTCCATGATCAACATACTTGGCCAGTTTTCCTCGTCTGATGAGTGTTTCAATCTCATTCTGAAGAGCTATGCAATTTTTGGTCATATGGCCATGATCTTTATGAAACTCGTAATATTTTGCCTTATTCCTCCTGTCAGGGTCTGCCTTCATTTTCTCTGGCCAGTTTAATTCCTCGTTGTTCTTGATTTCTTCTAGAACATGGTTGATGTCTTTCTTCAAAGGAGTATAATTATCAAATTTCCTCAATACCTCCCATGACGACCTATATTTGGATTGTTTGTCACCATCATTGTTCTTATGCTCTTTCTTCTTGGCTTTGTCAACTTCCACCTTTGCTTCTTTATCCATATTCTTCTTCGCAGCCATAGCCTCCTCGGCATTCATGATTTTGGCCGCTTTTGCCATCAGTTCTGACATGGTTGTGGGTGGATCTTTGGCCAAAGTGTAATACAACTTATTGGGCAACAACCCACTCATTAAGTTAGTGATTGCTGTCTTTTCCTCATAATCAATGACTTCGAGTTTCTCGTTATTAAAATGAGTTATATAATCTCTGGTACTCTCACCATCTTTTTGTCTAACACTTAACAAATGTGCTACTCGTTTAACTGGTTTTTCCCAAAAATAGAAACTCCCAATGAATAACTCGGTCAGTTGAAGAAAAGTTGAGATCTTACCCTGAGGAAGATTATTATACCACATTTGAGCAGATCCGGTAAGAGTTCCCAAGAATGCTCTGCATCTCATCTCATCTGGAACAGCATAGATGTCGACTGCAGCTTAGTAGTGTTCTATATGAAGGACAGGGTCGGTCTTTCCATCATATTTGGGGGTCACAACAGGTTCTTTAAACTTTGATGGTGTTGGAAAATCTATAATGGCCTGGACAAAAGGTGTTCCTCGAACAAAAGTTCGTTGTAGAGGGTTCTTGGCTTTAGCCATTTCACCTAATCTATCCTCTAACCTCTTAATAGAGCCTTTCCATGCATCATTTCCTTCCTCGGGCCTGTTGGTTTGAGCAACTGATCGCGTTGATGTGGCTTCCTGGGAACTATCTGGACGAGCAGCTGGTCGCGACTGGGCAGATCCTTCACTTAAATCTGATGGTCGTCAAAAACTCCTCGATGCGACTTTAGGAGGACTTCTACTCCTTCTAGGTCCTAATCGATCAAAAGGTGATACCCTCCTTAACCTCTCTAGTGCACTAGTCCTTTCTGGAGAGAGAGTGATACGTTGTTCAGTATTTGTGGCTCACACTGACGAAGTTCGTCGAGAGAAAAATCTTCAGACTCCTCATTACGATATGAATCGGTACGCCTAGTACTTGAAGAAGGTGCACGGGTATTTCTTTGAATACTTTGCGGTCCTGAATGGGCTGGTGCACCGCCATGGAGGGTTTTTATGAGTTGTGCATAGTTTCTTGCATGACTGTCTGGCCCTGAGCCAGATTTGTCATTATTCTAGCCAGATCTGGAATATTTGGTAGAGTAGATGGATTTGGAGGGCTTCCAGCGTTTCGATTGCTGGGTTTTGGAATATCAGCCATTTGTGATGAATTTTTTTTTATGAAAAACGATATTACCAGTCGTTTCCCACAGATGGCGCCAATCTGTTGATGTAAAAAATTAGATTGTATCTAATTATTTAATCATAGATAAATTTAAATGAGACAAAGAAATTTTAATGTGGTTCAGCCTTATAAGAATGGCCTACGTCCACTGTTTCTGTTATTGCTGAGTGTTTGGGAATTGTCGATTACAAGTTTTGTCAAGAAATTCCGGTCCCCTTACAATGAGGATAATACAATGTATTTATATCCCTAAGGCTGTAATGTGAAAGGGTAGTACATGCAATGTTGTACATGTGAAAGGGTAATACATTCAATGCCCCTTAAGTGTATACATCTGAATGATAAGCATTTAATGAACAGTCAAACTGTTGGTTATCCTGCTATTAATGCTTTGTTCGAGGTGCAGCTCGGACCGCCTAAGCTGCTCGGTACTCGAAAGTTCCTCGTTGGTCGGAGCGGCTGAGTTAGTCGGGGAAGCAGAGTTCCTCGTAGAGTTCTTATTGGTCGGAGCATCTGAGTTCCTCGGGGAAGCAATGTTCCTCGTTGTAGTATGGTTCCTCGGAGCGTCTGAGTTCTTCGGAAGTGTTTGTTGTTGCCACATAGATTTCCATGTGTCTTCACTCAATTGAGCCATGTCAGCAGACTAAATTTGGTATCAACAATCACCAAGGATACTCTCATCATCAAAGCTACCACACAATACGTGCCCCATAAAAGATCATGCCATTTATAGTGTTAACTTACTCAATATCATATGCTCACCGGACTAATGATCTAAATTTCCTAGCTTCATTTTTGGCATTACTATCCATAAGCGCCGCACTCAAGATCTATATTCATTTTAGTCGTCAATCATCATTGTTCGGTCATGGCACCCTAGTATTCAACCTCTACCGTTGACTATATGCAATTTGTTCCACTCACCTGATGGGTGTCATCTCGTCCTATTTACCTCTTGAGAATTCTACGTCATCAAGGATTGTAACATAAGCACCTCACACTAACTACCACGGTTTCACCACTACTAGATTGCATGGACACCCGTAACTTACAAGTATATTTTGATTAGAAGCACCAAAGCCATTAATAACTATCAATCTTAATTTTGTGCCACTTGGCACTAACTCGCTTGTCATGATAACCCTTTTAACTTTACCCTCAAGGATACGAACTAAACTGTCATCAAACTATTATGACCAACCCAAACCACACTAACATGGAAAGACCCAATACCGACCTCCCCACATCATTCCCAAAAGGAACCTTTAATCTAGAGCTCTGATACCATTTATAACGCCCCGACCCGAATTTATGGTTTACCCGTGGTCAACTCGGTGTTGGATTTGAAGTGCAATGAAATAATCCTATATAATGTTTCTATTCCCCTTTTTTTTAATAAACATTTTACTTGTTTAGAATGTGATTTCAGCTTCAAAATAAACTACGTGAGGGACTCATAGGGAGCACCCCAAAGTCCAAGTATACTGAGCTACTAACGTAAAATAAATAATATACTTACCTGTATAACGTGCTTAAAATAAGAAACTTCTCCCAACCTACTATAACAAAACGAGGGCGTGAGCCGATGCTCAGTGGAAAATATACAAATATAGTATAGAATCGAATGGCAAAAATGAGACTCAAACACGTTACGTTTATGTGCACATTTAGCTATATTGCATACATATACATACGTACATATACATATATAGGATGCATAAAATGGTTTTTAATTCTGAAACCTTATTTTGTCCAGATTAATTTACCTTAATCTTATAGAGATTTCCTTACTCACCCGCCATTTTCCACACTTTATTTGACACACCCGGTTCAATATTTGAAACCATTTCGTTTGACTTTCCTGAAAAACATTCTTTTACTGAACTCACCATTTTTATTTTATACAACACACTTTAGTATTTTCATTGAAACTCACCCTTTCAACACATGCGAACACTGTGTTAGAAAATACTTATTTAATCTTTTTGAACCTTTTATAACACATTCTTCTGTTAATTATGGGTTTAACCGCTTAGGTTGCATAATAACACAATCACCCACTTACTTTACCCTTTTCTTTACTTTATGGACATTAATCACTTACACATTTACTTGTCCATTTTAACCTTTACCAAAATATTTATTAATTCATTCAAGTTTGGTTGTATTAACACATTTTACCACATAACCCGTTCTTGACAAGTTCCTTATTTCTTTATCCCATCTCTGAATCTTTCAAATACTGCGTACTTTAACGGGTACCACATCGCCAACTATATGCACCATATGCTATGTCCAGTGATTTTGGGCTTTTCACCCTAGGGCTCCAGGCCCTTCTTTCTTTATCTCGGGGTCATTCGAGTCCATTTTAATGTGTTTAACAATTTACAAATGTCCACATTATCCACCTTTCCTTTTTACCCGGCCGAAGCCAAAACCCTGTGTTACACCCCAACTCGTGATACACTTTGAAATTTTACCATTTCAGGTCATTTACACTTTAACTTTGATTTTATTCCAAAAATCATATTCATTTAGGACCATTTTGTGTAACAACCTTTTCAACATTTTTATTTCATAAAAGTATTCCAGTTTAAGTAAAATTACCATTTTACCCATTTGTTTCTAAAATCATTTTTTACTCCATTTCAAAAAGTGTTAATTCCTTACAAAACACTATTAAGTTACCCATTTTAACTCCTTAAGTGTTTTAACTCTTTAACACCCCCTTTTCACCTTGGAGTGATATTCTTCTTAATTGAAAATACCTTTGACTCTTTAATTCCTTTCAACTTCATAAGTGTTAATCTTTTACAACACAACTAAGTCATACACACACACACACAAACTTTTTCATGTTTACCTATTAACACTTATTGAATACTTTTATCAACAATTTCACAAACACACATTTCTTTACTTTCTTTTATTCAAGAATTCCATTCATACTTAATAATACTTCTAAAAGAAAATACTATTTGTTTCATTTAACATGTAGTCATGCACTTTATCCTTATCACATTTTTAACCCCTTTTTCCCACACACTTTAAAGGCAAGAATTTATACTTTTCTTATCTCATGTTTAAACACATGAAAATCTTCTTTAAACTTGTTTATACACTTAGTACCAAAATACTATAAGTAAATATATGAAAAGATGGATTTTAAACATTAAAATTCTACTAATGGTTTAAACATATTTTTCATCCTAGAAATTCATCATACTTGCAAAAATACATTTTTGATACATAAAAGACATTTAATGTCTTCAAACTCACAAAGTGTCCACTTTTCATAAAATCTTCATTTTTGTAAGAAATATTATTTCACTAATATTTACCAAAATAAATCATTTTTTTCAAACATTTTATTTCATAAAATTTTCAACACTAACACTTCTAGAAAATACACTATTTTCATAAAATACCGACTTTTAATATTCCAAAACTTTGAAATATTTACTCACTCTTTATTTTCAACAAAATAATTTATTTCATAAAAATATTTATTTTTTCTACACATTAATTTTATCATTCATTCATATGCACCCTACTTATGTAATCAAATTACACGACTACAAATATGTAAAAATTGAGTTTTATACTAAGAGTAGGGTTTTTCCACCTCTCATAGCTCCAATGGTGGTGAAAATTTTGGTGTAGGAGAAGCAACCCCCCATCTCCAAAGGTGGCCTCAAGGGGTTACCAAATGCTTCCTCCAAAAAGGTCTAAAATGTGTTCCACCTAAGCTTCCAAGCAAGACCCATTTAAAACTTCATGAAAATTCATCTTCATCTTCTCCAAACCCCCCCAACACTTCTCCAAAATCCGTAGCTATTCTCCAACAATTGAGAAAATAGGTGTTGTAGGCTTGAATGTGGTGGAATATTACATAAAATGGTGGTGGAATGGTGGAAGGATGGTGGTTTATGGTGGGAAGAAGTGAAAACCATGCACCTATATATCTCTCTATATCTCTTTATGTTTATCCCTACAAATAACCACAAACAAGCCCTTATAAAACCCTCTCAAAGCCTAAATTCCCATTTTCCCAATCTAGGCTGATCCGGGCTTGACAACACAACGATCTAATTGCCAAAAATGTGACAGTGCACAAGGGCAATCTTATCTAAACATTTTTTATTTACGTCTTTCGAACGATAAGCCTACATCGCTCAAATGACTTACCCATGTCATTCGATGTTTGGATCGTGCGATGACCTACCACTGTAAGTCAGTAGGATGTTGTTTGATGCCTTGTATCTCGCGATCTCCCATTGTCATTTGAACTACACCCACTTGTCTTTTGAATGACCCATTTTCTTCTTCCTTTATTTTTCTCTAATTTGACCCATAATTCTTCTATAATTATCACTTACTCCTCCTCTTTTATAATTAATATATAATTTAATTAAATTAATGAAACAGGATATTACAACTACTATGTACCTTTTTATTGGTACATTGGATACTTATGATGTATATTTGTTTATTTTTACTTATATTCCATTTTAGAGTACTTATACTATATACAGATGATGATACATTTTGTTGGTTTTATGAAGTTTTTGCCCATTCATATGTTTTATGCCTTATCACTGCCATATCTCTTATTCTTGTGGTTTCATTCTACTTAGATATATTTATGTCTCTTATCATATTTTACACGCTTACTTGATTGGTATATCTTATCTTATAGTTTTTGACTTGAGATTCACATTCTATTGGACTTGTATGATGCTTATACTCATGTTGATTCCCATTAAGTACCCACATTATATCATTTGTTTCACATGTTACCTATCTTTTGCTTTTGTAAAGTTTCTTTTACATTGTGTTTATTGCTATCTTTACCATGTTATACCCATTTTATGTGTTTCTACTTCTCCTTCACTTTTCATGTCAAAAAGGGGGAAACATCTAAATTAGAGGGAGTTACCCTAATAGTTATTTTATTGGTCATATTCATTTTTCTAGGAGTTTATGGGGAGAAACATTCATATTAGCGAAATGTTTTATTAAGGTAAAACATGTACTTCCTTTACTTGAGAATATTAGATAAATTTATCACATTTCCATATGTTTTCATGATTTCGACCATCTATACATCTCTTATTGATTTTCATAGGATTCCCATCTCTATGAGAGTTATTCTTTGTTCATGATATTACTCGCATGATATAGTGTCTTTAATTGATGTATTTTAGGTTTATTTGTGTTGATACAACTCAATCCTAAATTTCATAATCGACTTTTAATGATTAGCTGGTCTACGGATTCTATGTGCATTGCATCCTACTACTCTCATTATATGGCTAATGTGGAGTGGGTTTGATAGGGTTAGTCATGAGATTTGGGGGTTTTTGGAGTTTTCTCACGAAAAAGCCAATTAGGAAGATTGTAAATGTACCCGTTTGTAATTTTATATTAGTTGGCTAAATTTTGTGTCAAAGTATTTGAGTATTGCATCATTCAGACCAAAAATCTTGAATCCTTGTTGACATTGTGAAAAGAGTGAGGCTCGTTCATTAGACTTCATGAAAATTAGACTTTGAATTTTTAGAAGTTTCTACATCACAATTACTTTTGTTGCTAGCTTTGAAGAAATATACTTTTTATACAGTTTTTGTTTAGAAGTCTATGGATATGCACACACATGTTTTTAATTATTGTTTTTTACAAATCTGGACAAGAGTTCGTGATATTAAAAAAAATTGTTCTATATCACTTTGAGAAAGATAAACATTTTCAAAAAGTTCTTCCATTCAGGGTTTTTGTGAAAAATTCTTTAAACCGTTCGGACGATCCCAAATTGGACATGTGACAATAGCCTGCTCTCTTCTAGAATTTTTAGTACACTAGCTAAAAGCATTTGCACAGTGCTAAATTTATCCTCTACACTCGGCTGCACACATTTTTAGTGTTTGTTAGCACTAACAAAAACTATTCCCATGGTGCTAATTTGCCCTGCGTGCACAACGGACCCAGATTTTGAAAATCTTATATAAATAGATATTTTTCACTCCAATTTTAAAAGATACGAGTTCCTTTATACTTCTCTAAACCTTCGAGACTATTTTTGAGGTTGAGAGAATTTAAATTGCATCTCTTTTGTCAAATTAACTTCCTATTTGCAAAATTGAGTGAAAAAAATAATTTTATACTTGATATAAGGATTGTGTTTAATTGAGAGTGATATTAATCAGATTCACTTAACATGGATTCAATTTAATCAATTTTATGTCTGAATTATTTATCTACACTCCCAGATCTAAAGGTGAGGTTCATCGAACCGTTGGAGAGTACAAGGCAAGATGAAACTATAAGGAGAATAATTTACTTCATTGTTCTTCCTTGTGACACCCCGCCTAATTAAACACCGGGTGATCAGTCCTTTATTAAATTATAATCAAGGTGAACGGTCGGTTCATTCTTAGAATCACTTTCGTAAAAATAACTTTTCCAATTAAACACCCTAAATAATTAAGCTAAGTGTCAAAGCCATTTTAGACATTTCTTTCCAAATTTTATTTTAAAAACCAACATTTAAAACTTTACATAATTAACAATTTAAGAGTCACACAATAATAACAAGGATATAAATGATCATTCAAGAATTTAACTATCAATAGTAAATCCCAACTTCAAACTACCAAAGAAAAAAATTCTAACAGTAATAAATCCCAAAGTAAAACTACTGAAAGTAAATGAATTACAATCCATCGCAAAACCAGCTGAATAATGAAAAAGACGACACATGCCCAACTAGAAAAAGTAGAACTAGAAGTGGAATCAACAATGAGGTCGTCTAAACAAGAGGCCTGCAACTCCCACCTAAGCTGCAGCGCGTTCCCTGCGGAAGATCCTACGCAAGACGCCCCTATGGCTGGGCACCTGTAATATATACATATATATACAAGAGAGAAGAGAAAATAGGAAACGGGTCAGAGCCCGATTGTAAAAAGAGTTTAAAATTCATTTAGCAAGTATTTAAAATGCTATCGGCTAATGAAACCAACATATTAGTGCGATACTCCCTTGAGAAATTCTCACCTCTCTTCTAATGTGCACACCTATCGCACTAATTCTTCCCAACAGTTTAACTTATCTTATCTTAAGTTGCTCGTGAGGTTTCAAACCGACAAATTCAAATGTTTAAGAGGTTAGGTTTATTTTTAAAGCAAAGTTCTCAATTAAACCTTACTTAATAATAAAGTTTCTCTGTAATATATCATGCTTTTCATTTCTTACATACCATAATCGCAGCAGGTAGTTCCCAATTTCCAGATTTAAATATATATATATATATTAAATACTCATATAATATATATATTCTAACAGCACCCCATATAAATCTATGGTGCAGGCATACTCTGCTATCCAGTCTCCGTATCACTCGTAATAAGGGAAATACTAGTTCGGAATCACTCTCGAACTGTATTAACACAAAACACATACAAAAGGAGGCGAAGCATAGTTCCAAGTCACTAAGAGGATATCACATACCCTCATGTCTCTTAGGACCGTCTGACCATCGATCCGATAGTGGTGCGAGGGAAACCGAGTGTTCGTGTAGGGACACTATCGTTGATTTCGGCTCCCGCTCGACATGCAAAAAAATAAACCTAAGCTACAGCTACACTTGACAAGCAAGTAAAGCGGTAAGTCGGGTATCGAGAATCCACAGGGAGTTATTAAATTTTAGATGTTAATTGTTTAATTACTTCAAGAATAAAAGTGTAAAAGGTGATATGTGGTTATGGTAACAAAAGAAAAGAGAAGTTAACGCTAAATTAAAGGAAAGCGAGAATCGGGATCGCATTCTACCAAATGGATCGAAACAACTACTAACTAGAGTTAAGGCTCGAAAGCAATCTAATCGAGCATTTTCAATTAAGCATAAACATCACGCAAGAAGGAATTTAACCCAAAGTTGCGAGATAAAACATTTAACTGAAAAATGATCACACGCGGATTAAATTCGGATTGTCGCAATAAACTCTAACGTTGCGTGACAAAGAAAGATAAACGCTTAGCAATCCAACTTTGATACGCGCGGTTTCAATTAAACGCGATTTTGCACTAAACCTAGTTTTCGGAGCTCGGGGCCCGAAAATGGCGGAAATGAAATCCCGACCCTATTTATCAAAGGGTGCATGGTGAGTTAAACTAAATTATGCTAATTAGACTAAGAAAGCAAGAATTAAAACATGTAAACTAGTTAGAAAGCATTGAAACTAAATTACAAGGCAAGAGGAGAAGAAGAACAAACTATATAAAAGGAGAGGAAGTGAATAGTTCAATCTTACAAACCCATGGGTTGTCAATCCAAGAAGAAGAAGAAAGGAAATCTCCACACCAAACCCTAACTAACTATCTAATTTGAATATCTCTAAGTATCTAAAGTCAATAGTCTCACAACAAAAACCAACTTATATAGTAAGTTGGAATAAAAGAAAGAAAATATCTGCAGGGGAAAACAGGGGATCGATCGATCGACCCCTTTGGTCGATCGATCGACCGTTGTAATCGTGGCAAAAATAAGAAGGGTCGATCGATCGACCCTTATGGTCGATCGATCGATCAAGCAGGCAGTATGCAGAATCCCCTGTTTTGGCATACAATCCAACGTCGCTCAAATCGACGTAACTTTATCGTTATGCATCGGAATCGCGCACCATTCACGGCCACGCGAAGCTAGCGAGGAGGGCTACAACTTCCGTGTGGATGTCGGGCCAGGTGCCCAAGCTATCAAAAGACTAAAATGCCCTTGCGCGTGCGGTTGTGTACGGAAATCGAGCGAAACGCATCCGAAGTTCACACTAAGCATCCAAATACCTACAAAAGCTCAATTAACCCCTGCAAAACATGTTAACATAGAAATCCGAGGGTTGTCTGGTTAACGAGCATAAATATAGGGAATAAGATACCCGAGGGGGCTAATAACGCGTAGGTTAACGGGTGAAATACGCAATATTTCCGCCGTATCAGATAGCCTGAACTAAGGATTTCAATCTTCTAGGGTACGAGTCAATATCCCCCATAAAGTTTCCATCGAGATAAGACTGTCCCAGCGCGATAACTTCAGGGATAGCAAGTAACGTGGGCATGATTTTTACACGTATATAGTATATGCATAAACATAGTCATATATATATACTTCTATTACCATATCAAATTTAGGTGCACTCTCACGACCCATAATTATGATATTTATCCTTATTACTCGTTAATTAGTTATCACGTATAACAGTTTGTCTCTTATTCAAATTTGTGGGATGATCCCAACTTATTAAGTGACACTCGCGGATTCCTATCCTCCTAAGTGAAATTTTAGTAGGTACTCATTTATTTTACAACGTAACTTCCTTATGAGTCTTACCCTTTAACACATATTTCCATTGTCCCTTATGTGTAAAGCATCCCCGTGAAAGATTAATCTCGCCTTACGTTAAAGGTTCTATATTTTTAATAAGTCCTACTAGTCTTATTTATATCCCAAAATGCTCTAACATTAATATCCAAGAATGTCTAATCATTTAAGTTGGAACAACCTATAAAAAGGGGAATATGAGTTATGCAGGAGGGGTCGATCGATCTATGGCAGGTGTTCGATTGATCGATGCTCTAGGGTCGATCGATCGATCAAGCAGGTATGGAAGACCTGCAGATTTTCCATGTTACGGGGTTCCTCTTCAAAAATCATCCAAAATGATATCTTTGATTACCAAACTCCAAATAGTTTATACTACAAGTATTATAACCTCAACTAAATGATTTTCTATGTCGATCATGCGGATTTTCATCATGAAAAACGAATTAAAAGGGATATAATCCATAAAAATATCAAGAACCCTAATATTTCTTTTGTCTAGTTCTTTCCCATTCTTTTACCAGATTTCATACTCTTTATTTACTGTAATCTCGTGGTTCAATCTCTACATATGAATTAAGTTTCCAGAATACATCTAATACTCATACAACATGCGAATTAAATTCTCCAAAATAGGTTCTTCTTTCACAAAAACTAGTCCTAATCAATCCTAAGTTAATATGATTGGAGCATTAACTGAAATAGAGCAAGATAGATACTTGCCTAGGAATTTTTTGTTTCTGATTTGTGGATGAAATCAGTGTGGTGGTGATTCTCGTTGCGCGATCTAACTTTTGGCAGTGACGGCGGTGAAAACGAAGGAGTTCTTAGCTTAGAACTCCTTGGTAAGATCTTCCTTTCCTTCTCCAATGGCCGTCTTTTATTTTTGGTTGTGTTAACCCTAGAAGAAAACCCTAAGTATCTAATATAACCTAGAAAATTCGTAGGTTTCCAAGCCCAAAAATAAAAAATGCCTAAAATGCCCTTCCGGGGTCTTAATTAAGCCTAAAAATGCCCCGAGATCCAAACTAAACCCCCGGGTACATTATTTTGACTATCTCGACCCTTCCGAAAACATTGGCGCACTCGAAATGACCATACGGGTGACTTATAATTTATTCACTTTTATTAATCAAAATTTAGTCCCGACACGACACGACCGCGTCCCCACTTAAATTTCTAAAATTGTCATTTTATTCACTCGTGACATTTAATAGAACCAATTTTATATATTACTTTTCTCATTATTAATATTCAACAAGTTTCCAATAATTACTAACTCTCGTAACGTTAGTAATTAAAAATAATTAATTTTCGGATTTATATTAAATTAATAACTGACATCAAATTTAATAAATCCTCAAATTTATAAAGCATAAAAATACAGGGTATTACATACTTCCCCCCTAATAACGGAATTTCGTCCTGAAATTCGGAAGATAAGGCATACTTGGTAAGAATAAATCTGGGTATTTGTCGCGCATATCTGCCTCGCACTCCCAGGTGGATTCCTCCACATTATGATGCTCCCACTGGACCCATACAAGTGGAACTACCTTCGACCTCAATCTCCTTTCGCTATGGTCTAGGATAGCCACTGGTCTTTCCTCATAAGAGCTGTCGGGATGTAAGTCAATCTCCTCAATCGTGATATGGGTATGGGCCATGTCATCCCAAAGGTATCGTCTCAACGACAAGATGTGGAATACATCGTGAATGCAATGTAAATGCTCTAGCAACCCCAATTTGTATGCTACCGGCCCAATCCTCTCGATGATGGGAAATGGTCCCACGTACCTCGAGGCCAATTTCCCTTTCTTCCCGAATCTCATCACTCCTTTCATAGGAGATACACGTAGTAATACTTGGTTCCCCACGTTAAACTCTCAGAAGAATCGTTTTGCATCGGCGTAGCTTTTCTGCCTGTCCTGGGCTAACCGAATGCGACTCCTGATAATCTCAATGCTCGCGGAGGTTTCTTGAATCACCTCTGGTCCGAGCAACTTTTTATCCCCCACCTCTAGCCAACACGTTGGGGAACGACAAGGCCTGCCATACAAAGCCTCGAATGGAGCCATGCCAATCGTGAACTGATAAGAGTTATTATAAGCAAACTCTACCAGTGGGAGATGTGGCTCCTAACCTCCTCCGAAATCATGGACACACATGCGTAGCATATCCTCCAACATCTGATTAGTAAGCTTTATTTGTCCATCTGTCTGTGGGTGATAAGATGAACTCAACCTCAACTCTGTACCCATGGCCTCCTGAAAGCTCTTCTAGAAATGTGACAGGAAGATCTTATCTCTATTTGACACAATATTGAAGGGCACCCCATGTAATCTGATAATCTCAACAATGAACTACTGAGCATACTGACCCATGGTATAGTCTGTCTGTACCGGCAGGAAATGAGCCACCTTGGTCAAACGGTCCACAATCACCCGATGGAGTCGTGGCCCCGCTGTGATGTAAGCAACCCAGTAATAAAATCCATATAAATACTCTCCCACTTCCATGCGGGTTTTTTCAATGGCTGAAGCAACCATGATGGTTTCTGGTGGTCCACCTTTACTAGCTGGCAGGTAGAACACTTCGACACGAACTCAGCAATGTCCTTTTTCATCCCACTCCACCAGTATTTCCACCTCATATCCTGGTACATCTTATCTCCCCCAGGATGCACCGCAAATCGAGACCCCATGAGACTGGGTCATCACTGCATGATGTAAGTTTGCTCCTTCTGGGACCACCAATCTACCATTAAACCTCAAACCCCATCAGAGCTAACATAATAGGACTCAGCACCCCCTCAGCTAAAAGTCATACAATCTGCTCCTGGAAAAACGCGTCTATGGTCTGCGCCTGTATTACCCTCGTAATAATCTTGGGTGTCACTATCATAACAGATATGAAGGAACGGGATACTGTGTCCTGGTGACCCAACTCTTTCCACTTTGCTTTCCAGATGTCCACTACATCGTCTACCGGTCTACGGCTCAATGCATTGGCAACTATGTTGGTCTTCCCCGGATGGTACTATATGTCGAACTGATAGTCCTTCACAAACTCTAACCACCTGCGCTGATGCATATTCAGCTCTCGCTGAGTGAATAGGTACTGCAGTGACTTGTTGTCTGTGAACAAGAGAAATTTATCCCCCAATAAGTAGTGTCTCCATATCCTCAATGGAAAAATGACCGCTGATAACTCTAGGTCGTGTGTGGGGTAATTCTTCTCGTGGGGCTTAATCTTATGGGAGGAAAAATCTATAGCCTTCTCATCCTGCTGAAGTACTCCCCTGAGTCCCCGTAAAGAGGCGTCGATGTAAACGAGATACTCCACTCCCGGCTTAGGTAAATCAAGGACCGATGCTGAAGTAAGCTTGACTTTCATCTCATCAAAAGCCAATTGACAAGAATCGTCCCAAACATATGGTACCCCCTTGCAAGTCAGGTTCATCAATGGAACCGCTATTTTGGAAACCCCTCGAATGAATCACATGTAGTATCCGGCTAATCCTAAGAAACTATGTACTTCCGTCGGTGTCGTGGGCTATCCTCACTCCCTCACCGCTGACACTTTACTCGGGTCAACTGCTATCCCCTGTTCAGAAATAACATGCCCCAAGAATTGCACTTCCCGTAACCAGAACTCGCACTTCTCGTACTTAGCATAAAACTGATGCTCTCGTAAAATCTGAAGAACCTCCCTCAAGTGCTTGGTATGCTCTTCCTCGGTGTGTGAATATATCAAGATGTCATCTATGAAGACGATGAAAAACTGATCCAATAACTCTCTGAACTCTCGGTTCATCAAGTCCATAAATATGGCTGGAGCATTTGTGAGTCCAAATGGCATCACTCTGAACTCGTAGGACCCATATCTCATCAAGAAAGCAGTATTTGAAACATCATGCTCCCTAATATGTAGCTGATGGTATCCTGACCTCATATCTATCTTCGAAAAGAAAGTTGCTCCCTTCAGCTGGTCGAACAGATCATTGATTCAAGGCAACGGATACTTATTCCGTATCGTGACCTTGTTCAGTTCTCGGTAGTCCACACATAGCCTCAGTGAACCATCTCTCTTTTTCACAAACAACAGGGAGCTCCCCAAGGTGAGGTACTCCTAAAAATGAAACCCTGGCCTAATAGCTTCTCTATCTGATCCAGTAACTCATGCATTTTCACTGGAGCCATACGATATGGAGCACGTGCTATCGGTCGAGTATCCGATAATAAATCTATGACAAAATCTATCTCTCGACTAGGGGGTAGGCCTGGTATTTCCTGAAATACATCAGAATACTCACGAACAACTGGGATCAAGTCTAAGGGAATCATGACCTCCTTAGAGGTATCCTCCTCTATGTAATATAAATGAGCGGTCGAGCCTCCCTCTGGGCGAGGCATCGCCACTACAAACATCTCTTACCTCCTAATGGCAAAGACAATACTGCCACCGAAACAATCTATCATGGCTCTGTAAGACTCGAGCCAATCCATACCAATAATAACATCGTGCTCACGCATATCTAAGACTAACATGTCTGCTGGTAATACCAAGCTACCAATCTCTACTCCCACACCCCGATATATAAAGAAAATTAACGATCCATTTCCCAGTGGTGAGTCTACACACGTTACAGTGCTCTTCGCTGTGGCTAATAACCCTAAAGCCTTCGCAAAATGGGTAGCTATAAAATAGTGTGTCGCTCCAGTATCAAATAAAACCCGACCCATAGTTCCATGGATAGGAAACATACCCTCAATCGCGGGTGGTGCCTGTGGAGCTGCTGCTTAGTGGACGTTATAGATACGTCCGTACTGTAACTGCCCCTGCTGCACTGGAGCGCCTGCAATGGCTGGTAGGGATGGTACCTGAGCTAGTGGTGGGAGGGCGGCTGGAAAAAGTGGCCTCTGTGGTTCATTTCGGGCACCCTGCTGCTGTGGGACCCTATCACCCTCTGGACAATCCTGGCGCTTGTGGACTTTTTTACCACACCCAAAGCATCGACCCTTAAAATTTCCTCCCCTCTGTCCCTGCTGATTACGGCCCTGCTGTCCATTACCACCCCGCCATTGGCCCTACTAAAATCGTTGTTGGCCTTGATGGCCCTGCTGCTGCCCCTGCGGCTGACGATGTTGGCCCTGCTGATTAGGCTGGCCCTGCCTAAACCCCCCAAATACCTGCCTGAAATCACCTGATCATAATCAATTGGCAGGGTCCCCCTGATGAGAACTCTGCTCATGTTGATGAGTCCTCCCCTGAGATGTCGGTGCTCCACTAGCACCACTACCCCCTGTCCTGCCCTGCTGGCCGGACTCTCCAACTCGTTTGCTTCCCTGTAGATGGAAGCGGTGATCCTGGCAGTGTAGCAAAGCATCATTGAGTACGTCTGTGCAGGTACTCAGAGACAAATTTATTATAAGGTGTTGACGGATCCTCCAAGCTAACCCGTCCACAAACAATAGTATCTTCTTACCCTCAGTGGGTGCCTCATCTGGCACTATAGTGAGAAGTCTTGTGAACTCCTCTTCATACTCAGCAATAGTAGAATTTTCCTGCTTCAAGTTCAGTAACTTTCAGCTCATCTCAGTTTGCACGGCGGATGGAAAAGATTTGCGGTCAAACCGCTCCCAGAATGACTGAATCGGTATAACATCCCTCTCCTCCAAGGTGGTGGTGGACTCCCACCACTGCAAAGAGGCCCCCACTAGCTTAAAGGAAGCCAACAACTGTTTCTGCACATCTATGCACTCATACATACGTAGATGCCTTTGAATATCTTTCTTCCACTGGATGACAATGATGATATCTGAACTACCCGAGAACTCGGGGGGATGCGCCTTCTGAAAGGCATCCCTAACCCGCTCCTATGCGGATGGAAGTTGTGCAAGTACTGGCGCTACTATTTGAGCTAGGGGTGGAGCCTGCTAACTACCGCTAGCGCAGCATTTACCGCCTGAGCAATGATGGCGGCTACCTCATTTGCATTCATCATTCCCTGAGCCAGATCTACTGGCTACTCGGCTTGGGCACGCCTATCCTTTAGGGCACGTCTCAGAGGCATCTGAAACGTGAAGAAATTTATTCGTCTACAGTTATTATCAAATCTCAAATAGCTGAAGACGTCATCGTAAAAGTAAGAATACAACAATCCTAAAACAGGGATCTATAACAAGAACGCTAAGCTGAAAGTGAAATAAGCCGTACAGATCCTAAGGATACTTGAACCTGATGCTCTGATACCACCTGTGACACCCCGCCTAATTAAACACCGGGTGATCAGTCCTTTACTAAATTATAATCAAGGTGAACTGTTGGTTCATTATTAGCATCACTATCTAAAAAATAACTTTTCCAATTAAACACCCTAAATAATTAAGCTAAGTGTCAAAACCAGTTTAGACATTTCTTTCCAAATTTTATTTCAAAAACTAGCATTTAAAACTTTACATAATTAAAAATTTAAGAGTCACACAATAATAACAAGGATATAAATGATCATTCAAGAATTTAACTATCAATAGTAAATCCCAACTTTAAACTACCAAAGGAAAACATTCTGATAGTAATAAATCCCAAAGTAAAACTACTGAAAGTAAATGAATTACAATCCATCGCAAAACCAACTAAATAATAAAAAGGGCGACACATGCCCAACTAGATAAAGTAGAACTAGAAGTGGAATCAACAATGAGGTCGTCTAAGCAAGAGGCCTGCAACTCCCACCTAAGCTGCAGTGCGTTCCCTACGGAGGATCCTATGCAAGATGCCCCTGTGGCTAGGCATCTCTAATATATACATATATATATACAAGAGAGAAGAGAAAATAGGAAACGGGTCAGAGCCTGATTGCAAAAACAGTTTAAAATTAGTTTAGCAAGTATTTAAAATGCTACCGGCTAATGAAACCAACACATTAGTGCGACACTCCCTTGAGAAATTCTCACCTCTCTTCTAATGTGCACACCTATCGCACTAATTCTTCCCAACAATTTAACTTATCTTATCTTAAGTTGCTCATGAGGTTTCAAACCGACAAATTCAAATATTTAAGAGGTTAAGTTTATTTTAAAAGCAAAGTTCTCAATTAAACCTTATTTAATAATAAAGTTTCTCAGTAATATATCATGATTTTCAAACACTTATACCCAAGTTGAATTAATTATTCATTTCTTACATACCATAATCACAGCAGGTAGTTCCCAATTTCCATATTTAAATATATATATTAAATACTCATATAATATATATATATTCTAACATCACCCCACATAAATCTATGGTGCGGGCATACTCTGCTATCCAGTCCCCGTATCACTCGTACTAAGGGAAATACTAGTTCGGAATCACTCTTGAACTGTATTAACACAAAACACATACAAAATGAGGTGAAGAATAGTTCCAAGTCACTAAGAGGATAGCACATACCCTCACGTCTCTTAGGACCGTCTGACTATCGATTCGATAGCCTGTACCAAGGATTTATATCTTCTAGGATATGAGTCAATATCCCCCATAAAGGTCCTATCGAGATAAGACTATCCCAACGCGGTAACCTCAGGGATAACAAGTAGCGTGGGCATGATTTTTACACGTATATAGTATATGCATAAACACAGTCATATATATATACTACTATTACCATATCAAATTTAGGTACACTCTCACGACCCATAATTATGATATTTATCCTTATTACTCGTTAATTAGTTATCACGTATAACGGTTTGTCTCTTATTCAAATTTGTGGGATGATCCCAACTTATTAAGTGACACTCGCGGATTCATATCCTCCTAAGTGAAATTTCAGTAGGTACTCATTTATTTTACAACATAACTTCCTTACGAGTCTTACCCTTTGTAACACCCTGCCCGCCCGGGGAGAGCGAACGGAGCGCTAATGCGATAAAATAAATCCAAATCCACAAGTGACAATGTATAGAGCAACTAAATAAACCCACAATAATATAAATCCACTAATCTCAATCTCTTCGATTACAAAAAGATTCTCTCGAATTACATATAACAACTAACTCGAAATAAAATACAAATCTCCAAACCTCTATACATCAAAATAATACAAATATTTCCCAAACAATCCACGCTAAAATCAATCTCCATAGCGCCCCAAAATCCGCGCTAACCTGCCACTAAAAGAAAATATGGGGAAGTACACAATACGACAGGAATTATGCTCAACAAATACGGATTAGTAACGAATAAAACGTAACAACACGAGTACGAATATTCAAATCAAAATGCAAATCTCAAAGAATTTATCAATATAATTTGTCAACGACACTTTAACCGGGTCACCAAGCCTCACCACATCCGTATATGCTTTATCAAGCCATAGCTCGGGAAACAGGAATTTTGACGGGTGCCCAACATCCGTGCCATATTAAAATCTCATGACAACGTGCTCATCAATAATATAATGATGCCACATGAATCAAAATAATTTCAACAATTATTTTCCAGATTTCAATAAATTTATCAATTCAAATATGAGTTCAATTAACAAGAATTCAAAGAGAATGACACTCGCGAGATTTAAGGAGCATATTGTGTAAAACCCTATACCTCAAACCATGATGAGAAACCAATGATCACATCCTCAAGATCAACACAAAAGATCTACAAAAGCTCCTCCAAGAACATCCTCAAAAATAGCCCCAAGAACACCTATAATCTAAGGTTGGAACTCACAAATCTCAAGGGCCCATGTGTATATAAAAAGAAGAGGAATATAAAATATATTTGCTGCCAAAATTTGTGCCAAAAGTATGTTAAAAGGGTTGCCCATGACTCCTTTTATAATGCAAAGAAATGAAGAGCTGGAATCCAAAAGACTCCTTTAAATAAGAAAAATAAATGAAGAGTTGGAAGTCAAAACAACTCCAAGAGTTAAAAACATTTTAAAATCATTTTAAAATCTGTTTTAACTCCGTTTTCGAAACCGTTTGAAATTCTTGCCTTTAAAAATAATAACCAACATATTTGAGAAATAAAAATAATTTTATCAAAAAACTTTATTTTCCTCCATTTTTCAAAAATTAATTAAAATAGCCCAAAATTACGCGAGTTGTTACACTTCCCCACTAACAATGGAATTTCGCCCTCGAAATTCGCCGAATGCCTAACTCTAAAAAATCAGGCTAACAATCTCCAAAAATAATTCCTCACCTCTAATCTCGAAACCTATCACGAATATCACCTAAAATTTTCTATCTCCAAAAATTGTTATCCACGCAATGAACCCAAAACTCATTCCCCGAAGGTTTTCGTATACCTAAGCTCTGATACCATTTGTAACACCCTGCCCGCCCGGGGAGAGCGAACGGAGCGCTAATGCGATAAAATAAATCCAAATCCACAAGTGACAAAGTATAGAGCAACTAAATAAACCCACAATAATATCAATCCACTAATATCAATCTCTTCGATTACAAAAAGATTCTCTCGAATTACATATAACAACTAACTCGAAATAAAATACAAATCTCCAAACCTCTATACATCAAAATAATACAAATATTTCCCAAACAATCCATGCTAAAATCAATCTCCATAGCGCCCCAAAATACGCGCTAACCTGCCACTAAAAGAAAATATGGGGAAGTACACAATACGACATGAATTATGCTCAACAAATACGTATTAGTAACGAATAAAACGTAACAACACGAGTACGAATATTCAAATCAAAATGCAAATCTCAAAGAATTTATCAATATAATTTGTCAACAACACTTTAACCGGGTCACCAAGCCTCACCACATCCGTATATGCTTTATCAAGCCATAGCTCGGGAAACAGGAATTTTGACGGGTGCCCAACATCCGTGCCATATTAAAATCTCATGACAACGTGCTCATCAATAATATAATGATACCACATGAATCAAAATAATTTCAACAATTATTTTCCAGATTTCAATAAATTTATCAATTCAAATATGAGTTCAATTAACAAGAATTCAAAGAGAATGACACTCGCGAGATTTAAGGAGCATATTGTGTAAAACCCCATACCTCAAACCATGATGAGAAACCAATGATCACATCCTCAAGATCAACACAAAAGATCTACAAAAGCTCCTCCAAGAACATCCTCAAAAATAGCCCCAAGAACACCTATAATCTAAGGTTGGAACTCACAAATCTCAAGGGCCGATGTGTATATAAAAAGAAGAGGAATATAAAATATATTTGCTGCCAAAATTTGTGCCAAAAGTATGTTAAAAGGGTTGCCCATGACTCCTTTTATAATGCAAAGAAATGAAGAGCTGGAATCCAAAAGACTCCTTTAAATAAGACAAATAAATGAAGAGTTGGAAGTCAAAACAACTCCAACAGTTAAAAACATTTTAAAATCATTTTAAAATCTGTTTTAACTCCGTTTTCGAAACCATTTGAAATTCTCGCCTTTAAAAATAATAACCAACACATTTGAGAAATAAAAATAATTTTATCAAAAAACTTTATTTTCCTCCATTTTTCAAAAATTAATTAAAATAGCCCAAAATTACGCGAGTTGTTACACTTCCCCACTAACAATGGAATTTCGCCCTCGAAATTCGCCGAATGCCTAACTCTAAAAAATCAGGCTAACAATCTCCAAAAATAATTCCTCACCTCTAATCTCGAAACCTATCACGAATATCACCTAAAATTTTCTATCTCCAAAAATTGTTATCCACGCAATGAACCCAAAACTCATTCCCCGAAGGTTTTCGTATACCTAAGCTCTGATACCATTTGTAACACTCTGCCCGCCCGGGGAGAGCGAACGGATCGCTAATGCGATAAAATAAATCCAAATCCACAAGTGACAATGTATAGAGCAACTAAATAAACCCACAATAATATAAATCCACTAATCTCAATCTCTTCGATTACAAAAAGATTCTCTCGAATTACATATAACAACTAACTCAAAATAAAATACAAATATCCAAAGCTCTATACATCAAAATAATACAAATCTTTCCCAAACAATCCACGCTAAAATCAATCTCCATAGCGCCCCAAAATCCGCGCTAACCTGCCACTAAAAGAAAATATGGGGAAGTACACAATACGACAGGAATTATGCTCAACAAATACGGATTAGTAACGAATAAAACGTAACAACACGAGTACGAATATTCAAAAACAAATTGCAAATCTCAAAGCATTTATCAATATAATTTCTCAACAACACTTTAACCGGGTCACCAAGCCTCACCACATCCGTATATGCTTTATCAAGCCATAGCTCGGGAAACAGGAATTTTGACGGGTGCCCAACATCCGTGCCATATTAAAATCTCATGACAACGTGCTCATCAATAATATAATGATACCACATGAATCAAAATAATTTCAACAATTATTTTCCAGATTTCAATAAATTTATCAATTCAAATATGAGTTCAATTAACAAGAATTCAAAGAGAATGACACTCGCGAGATTTAAGGAGCATATTGTGTAAAACCCCATACCTCAAACCATGATGAGAAACCAATGATCACATCCTCAAGATCAACACAAAAGATCTACAAAAGCTCCTCCAAGAACATCCTCAAAAATAGCCCCAAGAACACCTATAATCTAAGGTTGGAACTCACAAATCTCAAGGGCCGATGTGTATATAAAAAGAAGAGGAATATAAAATATATTTGCTGCCAAAATTTGTGCCAAAAGTATGTTAAAAGGGTTGCCCATGACTCCTTTTATAATGCAAAGAAATGAAGAGCTGGAATCCAAAAGACTCCTTTAAATAAGACAAATAAATGAAGAGTTGGAAGTCAAAACAACTCCAACAGTTAAAAACATTTTAAAATCATTTTAAAATCTGTTTTAACTCCGTTTTCGAAACCATTTGAAATTCTCGCCTTTAAAAATAATAACCAACACATTTGAGAAATAAAAATAATTTTATCAAAAAACTTTATTTTCCTCCATTTTTCAAAAATTAATTAAAATAGCCCAAAATTACGCGAGTTGTTACACTTCCCCACTAACAATGGAATTTCGCCCTCGAAATTCGCCGAATGCCTAACTCTAAAAAATCAGGCTAACAATCTCCAAAAATAATTCCTCACCTCTAATCTCGAAACCTATCACGAATATCACCTAAAATTTTCTATCTCCAAAAATTGTTATCCACGCAATGAACCCAAAACTCATTCCCCGAAGGTTTTCGTATACCTAAGCTCTGATACCATTTGTAACACTCTGCCCGCCCGGGGAGAGCGAACGGATCGCTAATGCGATAAAATAAATCCAAATCCACAAGTGACAATGTATAGAGCAACTAAATAAACCCACAATAATATAAATCCACTAATCTCAATCTCTTCGATTACAAAAAGATTCTCTCGAATTACATATAACAACTAACTCAAAATAAAATACAAATATCCAAAGCTCTATACATCAAAATAATACAAATCTTTCCCAAACAATCCACGCTAAAATCAATCTCCATAGCGCCCCAAAATCCGCGCTAACCTGCCACTAAAAGAAAATATGGGGAAGTACACAATACGACAGGAATTATGCTCAACAAATACGGATTAGTAACGAATAAAACGTAACAACACGAGTACGAATATTCAAAAACAAATTGCAAATCTCAAAGCATTTATCAATATAATTTCTCAACAACACTTTAACCGGGTCACCAAGCCTCACCACATCCGTATATGCTTTATCAAGCCATAGCTCGGGAAACAGGAATTTTGACGCATGCCCAACATCCGTGCCATATTAAAATCTCATGACAACGTGCTCATCAATAATATAATGATACCACATGAATCAAAATAATTTCAACAATTATTTTCCAGATTTCAATAAATTTATCAATTCAAATATGAGTTCAATTAACAATAATTCAAAGAGAATGACACTCGCGAGATTTAAGGAGCATATTGTGTAAAACCACATACCTCAAACCATGATGAGAAACCAATGATCACATCCTCAAGATCAACACAAAAGATCTACAATAGCTCCTCCAAGAACATCCTCAAAAATAGTCCCAAGAACACCTATAATCTAAGGTTGGAACTCACAAATCTCAAGGGCCAATGTGTATATAAAAAGAAGAGGACTATAAAATAGATTTGCTGCCAAACTTTGTGCCAAAAGTATGTTAAAAGGTTTTCCCATGACTCCTTTTATAATGCAAAGAAATGAAGAGTTGGAATCCAAAAGACTCCTTTAAATAAGGCAAATAAATGAAGAGTTGGAAGTCAAAACAACTCCAAGAGTTAAAAACATTTTAAAATCATTTTAAAATCTGTTTTAACTCCGTTTTCGAAACCGTTTGAAATTCTCTCCTTTAAAAATAATAACCAACATATTTGAGAAATAAAAATAATTTTATCAAAAAACTTTATTTTCCTCCATTTTTCAAAAATTAATTAAAATAGCCCAAAATTACGCGAGTTCTTTCACCCTTTAACACATATTCCCATTGTCCCTTATGTGTAAAACATCCCCGTGAAAGATTAATCTCGTCTTACGTTAAAGGTTCCATATTTTTAATAAGTCATACTGGTCTTCTTTATATCCCAAAATGCTCTAACATTAATATCCAAGAATGTCTAATCGTTTAAGTTGGAACAACCTATAAAAAGGAGAATATGAGTTATGCACGAGGGGTCGATCGTTCTATGGCAGGTGTTCGATCGATCGATGCTCTAGGGTCGATCGATCGATCAAGCAGGTATGGTAGACCTGCAGATTTTCCAGATTAAGGGTTTCCTTTTCAAAAATCATCCAAAACAATATCTTTGATCACCAAACTCCAAATAGTTTATACTACAAGTATTATAACCTCAACTAAATGATTTTCTATGTCAAGCATGCGGATTTTCATCATGAAAAACGAATTAAAGGGGATATAATCCATAAAAATATCAAGAACCCTAATATTTCTTTTGTCTAGTTCTTTCCCATTCTTTTACCAGATTTCATACTCTTTATTTACTGTAATCTCGCGGTTCAATCTCTACATATGAATTAAGTTTCCAGAATACATCTAATACTCATACAACATGCGAATTAAATTCTCCAAAATGGGTTCTTCTTTCACAAAAACTAGTCCTAATCAATCCTAGGTTAATATGATTGGATCATTAACTGAAATAGACAAAGATAGATACTTGCCTAGGAATTTTTTGTTTCTGATTTGTGGATGAAATCAGTGTGGTGGTGATTCTCGTTGCGCGATCTAACTTTTGGCGGTGACGGCGGTGCAAACGGAGGAGTTCTTGGCCTAGAACTCCTTGGTAAGCTCCTAAAACGCCCTCTCGGTGTGTTAATTAAGCCTAAAAACCCCTCGAGATCCAAACTAAACCCCCAGGTACATTATTTTGACTATCTCGACCCTTCTGGACACTTTGGGGCACTCGAAATGACCATACAGTGACTTATAATTTATTCACTTTTATTAATCAAAATTTAGTCCTAACACGACATGGGCGCGTCCCGACTTAAATTTCCAAAATTGTCATTTTATTCACTCGTGACATTTATAGAACCAATTTTATATATTACTTTACTCATTAGTAATATTCAACAATTTTCCAATAATTACTAACTTTCGTCACATTAGTAATTAAAAATAATTAATTTACGAATTTATATTAAATTAATAACTCACATCAAATTTAATAAATCCCCAAATTTATAAAGCATAAAAATACGGGGTATTACATTCCTATGGAGCTTAGGATTAATCATTCATCTTCAATGGATAAAAGTTCAATGTTCATAGATGACTTCTCATGAGTGCACGAGAAAGAGGTACTCTCTTTCATTGTATAGAAATATTTTCAAGTTGAAGGACAAATAAGTGTGAATCAAGGTCTGTTTACCCTTGGTGGGGTTCCTTCCTCATAAAATTTGTCTTATGTACTATTTGTATGTTGTTTATGTTGTTTTCTTCATCTTCATCACACACTACAATTAAATATCACATAGATCTATCTTAATCCATAAAATTAACATTATCATTTTTTTTTCTTGTATAATTGAACTAGATTTATTAATTAAGACTCTAATTTGTTCTTTCACATGCCTATTATCACTTAAAATATTTGATTCATGTGCTAGGTTTGCTAAATTTGAAATTGAAAAAAAAGCAAAATTGTAATTAAACTATTCACCCCCTCTGGGTTTATTATAGTAAATATCTATTATAAAATGCATATAATCCTTAATTTGGATCCTCGTATAGGATCCTTGGTTTATATTCTCATATTGTCATTTTCTCATAGGATTTATGTGTTTTTCTTTTCTTAATGTGTTTGATTTTTGAGCTATCACCAACGGTTCCAAAATCTCCTACATGTGACTTGACTTTTTTTACTCGTTCGAGATTTTAGAAACTTTTCTTTAAGATCTCAGTGCACCATGAGTGGTGCATTGATTTGGATTCACTTTTTGAAACTTGAGTTCCTCATACCTTCAGTTAAAGAGAGTGGAATGGAGTTTGTTCTCGAATCGGGCTTTATTACCCCAATCTAGTGAGATAATTTTATTAACCCTTATGTATGGTAAATATGTCTTTGGAGAGAAAGTTATCTCGTCCAAAATAAGGGGATTAAATGTGAAGACTTTTGTCAAGTGCATAAGTAACCATTTTCTTATCCTGGAAAGTGATCACCCTAACTTTCCATGTACGCAGGATGATGGATTTACGTGTACATAAGTGGTGATTAGATTTTTGTGTGAAAACCATTATTAATATTGGATTGATAAGAATTTTCCCCAAGCATTCCTTTTTAAGGATTACTACCTTATTAATATGGTAATTTCTTCATGTCTTTTACCCACGTATCACTATCACAATGTGTATTTTGACCATGCATAATAGTCGTATGATTTTGGACTGGATTATGATATGTGTTTATTTCATTTGATCTTGGAATTTATCTTTGCTCACACTCCTGACTATAAAAAATACTCGTGCTTGGATGTTCAAATGTTTGATCCTGCTCTTGCTTTTATAGTTTTAGGTCTTTGTTGTTCTAGATTAAGTACAAGAAAAGCCTGAGTCGATAGTGACCATTCAATCCTATTTTTAATAAATTACTCATCTTGTTCACTATAGTGGACTTCTCGCAATACCTTGTATTATCCCTCAACCCACTCCTCATCCTTATATTAGTTTATGATACTTTATTGAAGATGAGTTGGATGTTATTGTTTCTCAGTTTTTTACTCAATTATGTTCTAGCTTGTTTCCCCTCTTTGAGGACTCTATGAATTTCTATTCCTCCTTGAGTTCAGTGAGCCTTTCTCTATGCGATGACTTTTGTCACACCTTTTACACTCAACTGAAGAATGGTGGGGATGCCTTGTAGAAATCTCACAATAATGTTATTGATATATGTGATGTGAGGACTTTGAAGAAGAAGAAGAAATGGCGTATTTTGTTTTTTTAGAGTTTTGGATTTGAATGTAATGATTGTATCCTATGTAATCCTTTTACTTCTTAACTTTAGTGATATTCTTATCATGTGTCATCATACTTTGTATATCTTTTGCATAATATATGTAATCTCTCGATGTGAAGTTAAAATTATTCGTAGACCTATAATTATTCGCATATTATACTTTTCTTAGACTTCATTTTGATTGTTCACTCGCTATATGATTCATTCTCTATTTATTTGTATAATTATCATGTCTTACTTAATCTTAGTTTACTTAATCTCAGTCTCTTACAATTCTTAGTTTACTTAACCTCAGTCTATGCTTAGCTTTTCCCTTTTCAAGGGGAAGAAGTTTATAGATAGAGGGAGTATAGTTTTCGAAGTATCTTAGGTTTCTTAGAGTTTTTTGTTGCTATATCGTCTTTATTGAGAACAGTTATATATTTGAGGGGCAGTTATTTTAGATAGATAATGATCACATGTTCTTATTCATATATCCACATGTTCATATATACCTCTGTTTGCTTACCGGTGGTGCGGACCAATTTTGATAAAATAGTAAAAAAAAAAAATTGAGCTAATTTTTTTTATATAGTTTTTAAACATTTCAGTCGATCCATATAAAAAAATCAACTCAAAATGATTTTTTTTACTATTTAAAAAAATCGATCAAACTTTGTCAGTTTTTAACAACTTAAAAACTGACAAAGTTTGACCGATTTTTTTAAAATAATAAAATAATTCATTTTGAGTTGATTATTTTTTTCATGGTCTTATTGAAATGTTTAAAAATCATAAAAAAAATCAGCCCCAAAATATTTTTTTTACTATTTCAAAAAAATGGTCCTCATTCAGGGTCCTCAAACTGGGACCTCACTTGATCCTTTCCCTATATATATATATATCATATTTTCCTATTTCTTTATTCCACAATGGTATTTTGATGAATTTGTGTGGCAGAAAAGTATTTTTTTCGAGAAACTCTGTTAATCCATGAAGATGGTCGAGTACCATGTTTTGATTAGTTATTACCAACAAATATAATTTTCTATTTTTTATTTACATTTGTCCAGGCCAGTATTAAAATGATATGTTTTCTTCATTTTTATGTATTGTTTTAGTTTATGCTTTGTCTTGGAATTTGAAGAGATCATAGGAGGGAAGATTATACAACCTTCATAATTAGACAAGAAATCTCTCGCTTTATCATAGTATTAGTTGATGGTGTAGTATATCTCTTTGGAGGGCTCAGCTCTAGCAGGTGCTCCTCATGAGACCTTAGATCAGGTTGTGAGTAGGTGTGCCAAAGGGAGAGATAGATAGATAGAGTGTGTAATAGCACTTTTATATTCAAAGTACCCCATGTGATTAGTTTGTATAAATTCCTTATCAAAATATTTTGTGTTTTTGTTTGAGAGGTCCTCGAAAATCTTTAGCAACTTCAACCTAGATCATTCATGCCAAGCCTCAAGTACACCAACTAGTAAATTTATGAGACTTAGCAGACTTAGATTCACTCGTTGATTAATTTATTTTCATAATTAGAAAATTTGTTTAATTATCTTTTTGAATAAATTGTCAAATACACTGTGAAAACATGTTGTTTATGTAGAATGATATATTTTCTTAGAAATGGCATATTTCCTATGTACTTTAATTATGGGTTTTCTAGTTTGAAAAAAAACATACTTAAGGTTTTTTCAAAATATATTTTCAAATTTATTTTAGGCAAAACTAGATGAAATCGGTGGATAACAAAGCAGGCGGGTCGATGCATCCTCACAACAGTGAATGATTTTTTCGCTAGAGTGAACAATATGACAAAGCGCACAAAATACATTTTTGGAATATATTTCTTTAATATCTTGCTAGGAATGATCTAAAGGATAGATGTGACTACTTGAACCATAATGTTGGTATTTGACTCTTAAAACTATGTTAATGACATTTTTTTTGTTAGTAAAGTATTGCCTTATTCCATTTGAAATGAGAATTATCTTTGTGAGATACTTTATATTTATTCTTTTAAATATACTATTTTATGTATGTCAGTCGATTGTACCCAGTAAGAATTTCGATGGATTAAGTTCAGGTTTATCAATGGAGATCGGAGTTTCGGTTCTAGTAATATTGAATAATTCACAACCTAGATAGGGGTCACATCCTATCAGAATGTTTATGATACAATCCAAGTGTTTTATCTAAAACCATGGGACCTTATTTGATGGTTTGAGAACTTGTATAATAGTTAAAGAGAGGATTGTGATGTATACGTCTAGGAATATATTGAACAGGGACACCCATGAGATATAAGTCTGAGGGCCATCGTGATTAGACTTAGGTAATCTCACACCATCTGCAAAGAGTGCATATATTCTCGATCCCTATCATTATGAGCATTAAAATGCTTGCGTAATTATCTCTTTATCAGTCATGGGGAAGATTCAACTAAATTGAATAACTATATTTGCAAATTGGGTGATCGTTGTGTGAGTAGGTTTGAGATAATAATTCGAAGAAATCGGCATCTGGGGATACCTTTGATTGAGATACTGCCATCAAAAACTTATGAGATCTTTTTCCACCAGTTAAACATGATCAATTGATTATTTTATAATCTGGTGGAGTAGAAAAGTAAGTTAAATCTGAGAATCAATGAATTGATTAGATTTTTTTAAAGTCAATTGATGAAAAATTGATTTGACCAAGCGGGAATCAAAAGCTTAATGCAGGGAACACAATTATCTACCACTATCAACTTTGTAAATAAGAACTTATTATATTCGATTGATTTTTGAGAAAAATAAATTGGAGTGAAGTCATAATTATTTACAAAAATTAGTTAAGGTTAAATAAAGAAAGGAAATAAATTAAAGGATGTGTAATATGGTATTCTGACTATTTAATTGTAAGAAAATTTGATTATTTATCTCGTGTCCCTAGTATAGACCATCTACCCAAGTAATTAGGATCCAATTCTCAAGAAACTCGATTTGATCCAATCCCACCACTTAAACTAGTATATATTGGTTTCAGTTAGGATTTTAAATTGCGTAATTCTTCATTATGGTTTGAGAGTGAGGAGAGAAAAAACCTATTCACATTTTTATGAAGAGGCCTCAAGAGAGACTATCATATCTCACTCAAAAGCAAGAGTTTTCTTCTTCAAAGGTACCAACAAACCTACCTATCTTTGGTAGAATCATATACTAGAAGATACAAGTGTTTCAGATAATGATAACAAGATTTTAGAGAAACAAAAGAAGTCCTACTTTCATCACCAAGAAATTCTTTTCTCCACATCAGATTGCAATCGTGTCCGTAGGCGTATTGTATTCGTAACCCCATGTTTGGCTTTTAAACCTAGTTTTTAAAATGTTCTATCATTACATAATAATTCAAAGGTTCATGAGCACATATATTTTTATTCCTCATGTAGAGATCATAAACACTTAATAGTTTGACACCTAACCTATTATCCTCCTAAATGTTTTCTACCTCATGACTATAAAGTTATGTTCTCCACACTCTTCCAAACCAAGACATATTAACAAAGAAAAATATTTTTGAATATCAAAACCATTTCAATATTTGAGAGAATTTTTTTTCTCCTTTTCTTTGAGTTCTTCAAGATATAGCTTTTGGGGAAAATATTTAAATATTTATATACTCATATTCTGTTCAAATCTTTTTTAACTAGAACATTTTGTTCATATCTATATATTATTCTCTTTTTTGGCTTGAAAATTTTGTTGTGAGATTTATATCATCATACTCTTACGATACACCCACCAAACGTTTTAGGGTTCCCTCACAATCCTAGGTGTAGATTTTTTTGTTGCTTGAAGGTTCCAACCTTGGAAAAAAAATCAACTTTAAATAAAATATTGTTTTGGCTAAGAGGTTTTGAAGAAATTGGCTGCAAAAAAATACATGGAGGTTGTGTAGCATTCTTCATCTGTCGGCACTTTCTCCGGAAGGTATCGTGTAAAAGAGTTTCTAGTCAGTCATAACATTGCGTGATCATAAGACTTTTTGTTTTAGTTGTGATACCCCACCATAATGCATTTGTCTTTCATTTTGGCCTGAGTTTTTTCACGTTTAGTGAGTTTTTCCTTCGTACATTTGGTCTTGTGATTATTGTTTTACTTTGCCACATATTTTAGAATCATTGTATTAACTAAAGAACATAAAACTTGGATTCTAAAACTTAGTAAAATATTTTGTCATGTTGACTTTGGGGATTGTTTTCCCTTTTGTAATAAAAAATTAATCGTCCTATGAGAGGGTACTAGGTCCAGTATGAATAAGGCTTCTCTTTGTATTAGTTGTAAATGGGAATATTACAAACTACAGACCTCTTGGGATTTGGTAATGATATTTTAAGGTTTATGAGGTATTTTCCCAAGTATAAGGGATTCTTGGGAGTAACTCATAGAATCCTTAAGGTTTTCCTCAACTGTTTCAGGACTCAACGGAAAATACAATGTATAGAAGGATGAAAGTGGTCCAAGTCTTTACGAGGGTATAGAAAAAGATTTTGTCAACTGATACTAGATTAAGGAGAGATATAATACAAGATTTATACAACTTCTCTTATGACATATAGAGGATCTACTAATTTTAATTTGCGTTCAATCCTTCAATAGCTTCCTATACATAGCCAATATTTTAAGAAGAGTGTGAGTGGACTGCAGCCAAATGGCTAATGTGTCCAAGAGTCCTGATTGCTATAGTAGCAATATTGAGTGTTGGTGAAAGGGTTGTGTAAACATTAAATAAATATTAAATCATTCAATGCAAGTGAGAGGAGATTGTGGCACTAGGTAGGACAATCTCAATACTTTTTGCCTACACACCAAACAAGTTATGATGGTTGTGCTAAGCGTACGAGGAATCTTAAAGTGACAATTGTAACTTTGGTGTATCTTGATCCCATTCCATTAATATGTAATGTAGTTTCACCCTTAGTGAAGATAGTAGGGTGTTTGTTGAGGTCAATGATAATGGGCGAAGAACAGTTGGGCACATTTGAGCCCTGATGACTTTGATACTAACAAGATTGAGATTAGTTTTCAACTTATGAGCGTACATCAGTATGGTTGTTCATCCAAAGAGTGTTTCAATATCCTTTAGGTCATTTGGGATTATCGACAGTGGTAGATATGGTCATTGGGGACTGTACGGTGTTTGGGAGAGGTCATTGGAAGGCCACAAAACCTGATTCTCAATATGTGGGAGAGAAAGAGTATAAAATTCTTGGGAGTCCTCAAGTGATTAAATGAGGTATCATTAGTAGTCCTAATTCTTAATTTATACAATAATGAGGTATACACCCCATTCTTGTACCCCCATACACCACCATAGGTCCAAGAATTAACAATTTAACCCTCGGACCAATGGTCCTCTTTTAAACCCTAAACTGGAGATCAAAAGATTCTCTCGAGATCCTTTTGACTTTGATAAAGTTTTGTAGCCAAGAATTTCTTAACACACTTTCATAAGAATCTGAATTCGCTTTCCAACGGTTATGATTCGCAATTAGTACCCCTTTTACCTGAAAGGCCACCAGAAACTTCTCGATCCCCATTTGACTTTAGTCAATTCTCTCGCCCAAGATTTTCTCAACTCATTTTCATATATATATATATATATATATATATATATATATATATATATATATATATATATATATATATATATATATATCACTATTCTAAAAAACCCGCCTAGGCTTGAGGCTTGGGAGAAACGCCCCGCCTTAAACTTTTGACGCCTTATTCTTGGTCAAACCCTTAAGGCGCACTTTTTCTCTAAAAACAACAATGCTTTAGTGAAACCATATCGCCTTTTAAAGATTTTATTTACAAACGAGACCATTATCTCATCCAAAATAATCAAATAGTATTTTAATTTGCAAATATTCAGACATATTTTTATGATATGTACAATTTCAGTGTTTTAATAGCCTTGTTATGGTTAAAATATATTAAAAAGTCCTAAACTCATTTTCATGTATTTTTACGCCTAAGGCCTGCCTAGGCTTCTAAGGCTTAAGGCTTGGCCTCCACGCCTCGATCACGCCTATATATATATATATATATATGAATCCTCTTTCCAACGGTTCATACTGTGCGTGAATCATATTTACAATTCACATTTTGTTGCCACTGTAATCGAAAACCTAAATCGGATACCTTCAAGCTCCGTTTGACTTTGGTCAACTTATGAACCAAAGAGTTTCTCGATGGACTTTTTTAGAGCTCTAAACCCTCTTTCCATATTTACCATCCGTGTGCGAAGAGGACTTACAGTTTGTATTTTACGACCATTTTTCAAAAAATCGCCATTTCGACTACCGATTTCAAAAAGTCCAAATTTCGACTACCACCCCCTCTCCTATGCATTTAGGCAAAGGGTGGATTACTTAGCGGACACGTTTGACAGACCTGCCTTTTGGCATGATAAGGGCTATGCCATCCTATAAACCACCTAAGGCAATCTTTATCTTTTGTCCGCATTAGGATCTCCTATTTAAAGAAACCCTAGCCTCACTATTTTAGACATTTTTACAAAATCAGTGCGTAGTTTTAAAGATATCCCTTTCAAAAACATTCTCTCCAAAAAATACATTACCTCACATTCTCCTCATCTTCCACCATCGTCTTTCCACCCTCACACGACTCATCAAAATCAGCCTAGATTTCTCTAATGTTCGACTTTGATATACTTAGAAGGTCCACAACCTATCTATCCAAGCTTATTAATTTTGTGGCATGTCTTATACTTTTACTTGTTTAGTATATGTCTTCATTTAGTTTCTACTTTATCAACTCTAATCACCTTTTGTCTATATATAATCACAAAACTTATTCTCATAACCCCAAAAGAGGGTTCAATCGATAAATCTGAAATAAAAGTTTTCTTTCTTTTCTCCACATCACCACCACTTGTACACATTGTCTTCCCAAATCTAAATAGAAAATTTGTGTTTTGCGATTGTGGGTTAAATCCTACCCTTGTGTTATTTCGAACTATGTGGACTTTAATGCCGATTCTGACTACGTACGCATCCTAGTATTTCCTTGGGATTCGATTCCTCTATTTCCTCATTTTTAATAATTTATTCAATATCATTGCATTATTATTTTCATACATATTTTTTCTTACATTTGGTAGTCTCGTCAGACATCCATAGTCATCTGTCCATAATGAGTTACAATTCGGCATACTACTTACCTGTATTTTATCATTTTTTATCATTTTTTCGCAGTCCCATGAGACAAGCATACTCACCTATTACAGCGAATCATGATACGATGTACCGCTCACATTTTGATAATATATATATATATATATATATATATATATATATATATATATATATATATGTGTGTGTGTGTGTGTGTGTGTGTGTGTGTGTGTGTGTGTGAGAGAGAGAGAGAGAGAGAGAGAGTCATGCCATAGTTCCACTCCTTTAAATGGTTCACTCTCGTCTTTCCCATGACATGAACATGATGATTTCACTACTCACACACTTTTCACATATATGTACACTTTTCAACCCACATATACTACACTCATTTAGGAGAAAAAGGGAGAACAAAGTTTATAGCCCATGAGAGACGAAAAGTGCGGAATGGGCGACTAACATCTTCCCATTCCTTACCTTAGTCCCCAGACTCGTGATCTATTTGATTTCGTATGCATTAGTTAATCTTTTGATGTCATTTCTTCAGGTATGACTATATCCTTTGCATGCTTTGAGTAAAATAGGATAGCGACTCTATTTTTTATATTTCCCCTTGACGACGATCGCTTTATGTCCATGGAATCCCGCGAGGATTGCGTAAGTGGCGGAAAGGGAGTTTCCCTTCCCGACCCCATTTTCATGTCAAGTTTTCTTCAGGGCGCACTCGATCCCGAATGGCCACAATGGCGACTCCGTTGGGTAAACTTTTTATTTCTAGAGGAATATACTCTATTTTATATGGACTTTATTTGCTTTCTCTCCTTTTCTCCATATTTCCTTACATGAGTATATATTTTTACTTATATATTCTTCTTACTCTCATGTTGCCACGTTGTATGCCATGCTCATGCCACACTATACATGTATATTCTCTTCTTTGTGAGGCTCATCTTATCATCACATGTATATACTATCTTTTCTGCCACATGATTCGTGATTTCTTCACTTGTATATATTTCACATTTCCCATTCACTTGTATCAATCTTCCACATGTCACTCCACTTACTCACATGATTCACCGACTACATATCACTTGCAGATACCCATGCTTATTACCACTTGTATATATTCACATGCTTCACATCATTTGTATATATCCCATGTCAATTGCACACACTTACATGCTATTCACACATTGTACATATCATCATGTTTCCTATATACTTCATGATTCATTCTACTTATACACCTTTTTTTTTCAATTTATGATTAGTTATTTTTAGGTCACTTCATGTGTATTCACATACTCTATTTCATGGTTAGTAATCGTACATATTCCTCCTAGCATGCAATTTTTTGCATAAAATACTAATTAAGACTCAGGCTTCGTATAGTACATTATGTGAGCACTATATTTTAACCCAAATTTTGTACTATACTGGGGGTCACTTGGTGATGGGTTGTCGATCCTACAGGGAGAGTTTAACCTGAGAGATATGACTCCTATATTCCATTGTCTAAGTACCTTCGACGTTTATCGAATGGCTCCCCCGCATTGTAGCGCTTAACCGATCTCACTACAGGAGGTATATAATAGGGCACTCATTTATGTACATCGAGTATATCAAATTCGCTCTCACATGTACCATCACCATGATGTATATTGTAAGTTAATTCACGTATATTTAAGTACATCAAAATTTCTTTTTCACACGTACTGATGAATGATAGCCCTTATAAGAAGGCAATATATTGTGGAAGTCATAACAAAAGAAGGAACCTTTACACTAACCTCTTATGCATAAACCTCGTATAGACGTCTTCCCTAGGACACTCATAATAATTTTGCCAGTTTCATCACAAAAGTCTGTTAAAGTTATGGGTTATCCTACCGCCCAACCTTTACTGCTACTTTTCTTGTCTTTTAAAATGGGACCTTATTCGTGAGTCTAGTAGTAAGTCACACCATGTCTTTGCATCGCGTATCCCATCCTTTACCATAATCGGGTCATGTCCGACATTTCACTTACACCCTAGGCAGAAAAAATTCAAGTGAAACTTAATAACAACAAACTACATTGGAGATATTTTTCTTTCCCTCAAAATATACAAAAAATATTCTTTTTCAAAATAAAATATTTCTTTCCCTCTCAGGCGCTACCACACTCCTTGGCATGACTTCTTATTGACTCAAATATTCCATTAATCCACCCGAAACTTATTGTACAATTCAGTAAAAATCTAGTGGTCTTATTGGAGATTCCTTATGGAGAACACGGATAAGACTGCCAATGTTTTATCAGAGCTAATGAAAATACTTTCTTAGCTCAATAAAAAATAAACAGTCTACAAGCTAACATCCAAGAGATATAGAGAAATAGAGGATAAATTCCTTAGGTTCCTGAACCAGATATTATATTACCTTGTATTATGGAACCTCAAATGCCTGAGTCGGTGTGGAATCCAAAAGAGTATCAACAATTAGCTCACCCTTTACACGTCCCGTCGATTAATAAACCACCACTTGATCGTATACAAATACCCAACCTTGCTCAACTAGGGGTTAACCTTCTAGCACCCATTCCTTTTTATCCCAAGGAGGATGAATTGAACTGAGAAAAATAAGACCTCATATTTCTTTCTAAGATGTTCGATCAAGTTAAGATTTGTGGAAAATATGTGGAGTACACCCACATGTCTTATTACCCGAAGGTCTGATTACTAGAAAAGTTTAAGATGCCCAACATAGGTAAGATTAGTGGTAGAAACCTCACATTATTAATCTTCACAAAAACCACCGTTCCATGAGCCTACTAAGGGCCACTGAAGAAATCATGTCTTAAATGTTCCAACATACCCTTAAGAGCTCCCCTAGTTGGTTCTTATCATAATAGGAATCTAGGATCTACAGTTGGAAGGATATAGCAAAGGAATTCATGATTGAATATAAGTATAATGAGGAGTTAGAGGTAAACCGTCGTGATCTTGAACTGCACAAATAAAACCCTGGAGAATATGTTGGTAATTTCATTAATAGATGAAAAGAAAAGGCCGCTACCATGACCAATAACCTATCTGAAGAGGAATAAGTCAGTATTATGAAGAAGAATTTTTGCCTCATATTCAGGCTTTCATGAGTATTCCATATCACCCTTATGTTAGAGCCCTCTGGGAAGTTAGGGTAGATATCAAAGAAAATTCCCATTTTTAGAAGACCGAGTCTGAACTGAGAAAGCCAACAGGGTAGATCACCACTCGCAAGTATGATAAGCTAACTTTTCTACTGTCTTAACTATCAATAATATTTCTCAGCTTGCCATTTCATGGATACCAGAAGGCTGTCTTGTTACAAAATTGAAAGAATACACCGAGCTCTATGTTACCGTCTTAAAATATTATCAATATCTCCAATCCCTAAATCTCATCAAGATTTTGGACTCCTTCCTATTACCTAATAAACTTCCCAATAACTTTAGACACCAGGCTCGTTGCAACGTTCACCAAATCATCGAACACACCACCGATCAGAGCTTCAAATGAGGAATGTCATCCAACGTCTCATAGACAAGGGTGTTATCGTTCCTCCAGAAAATACTAAGCTAAACACAAAACAAAATCCTTTACTAATGCATTATGCTGTCATAAATGTTATTCTCACCGATGTAGACCCATATTTGATCCATCTGCTATAATCAAAACTCAACAATAAACCCACTCCTAGAAACTTAATCAATCATTAAAACCTCTCAAAGTCTACTATACTTTCCTAATATACCCTCACGATGATCCCAATCAAGATCTTTCCCCCACGATAAGAGCATGCATCGTTATTTTAAACCTCTCAAAAGAAAAGGATATGGAGTTGCATGTTGTCTTAGAACAACTCAGAAGCTTTGGGACGAAATTATCATCCGAAATAACTCTTAAAGAAAGTAGTTGTGAGAAGATCAGTGATGTGTATATAAAGGAGTTTATCTCTCCAAAACAATTTATCATAGACATCATCTTCTAAGTTTTGTCATAAGATTATGCTAAAAAGAAGAAGATATGTGAAGGTTTCGAGCTGCTTACAATGTTGAAACTCAAAGGGTATTTTATCCCTTCACTTCAGCACTTCTCTGCTGCCTAGTAATACTTATATGATGAAGTAGTCGAGGTTGTAGAATACATCTACTTTTTTTGGAAAGATAATATTATTACTACCGGTTGGGAAGATGACTCTAACCCCTCAGATGACTCATATGATGAACCTAATGATGAGCATACAAGTATACTTGCCTCCTTTTATGGAATGATATCCTTCGAATATTTTTTGTCAAGAATGTGTCACCCCACCTAATTAACTACCGGGTGATCAGTCCTTTATTAAATTAAATCACTGTATCCAGTTGGTTCATTCTTAGCATCACTGTTGAAAAAATTTATTTTATTAATCACCTAATAATGAATTAAGCTAATGTCCAAAACAATTAATCCATTAATTAAAATTCAACAATATACACTAATAACACATTCACCATTTTCATGAATAAAAATAATAATGAATAATTAACCATTCAATTGAATTAAATGAAACTGGAATAAACATTTTAGAAAATATCTCAAAACCAAGAAAAAATAAGAATATCAATCCCACTGAAAAACTGAGTACTGAAATAAAGTGAGTACAATATCTCTCTGACATAAATAGAAACTAGAAATGGGTGACACATGCCCTAAAGAAATAACTAAGCATGAAATTTAGATGACAAGGATGGAGGCGTCTAAATATGAGACTTGCAACTCCCACACTAACCGTAGCACGTTAATTAGTCCAACGGCCTAAGCCTAGCGCCCCTATGGCTGGACACCTAAAATAGTTTTACAAGAGAAAATAGATTTGCAAGAGACGGGTCAGAGCCCGAGTGTAAAATATTTTCAAACAATTTATAGAGTATTTAAAACTTGGACTAAAGCAAATATCATATGCATGTTATCTTTTCGAGCGCTCACTTAAGATTCTCACCTCTCGACTATTGTGCACGCTTAACATACCTCTAAACCATTCTAATTATTTTTATCACACCTAACTAGGTCGTAGTCATAAACCTTCTAAACCCTCACCCGTAGTGATATCACGTATTCCCCACATACTATAATAATTAAATGTTTATGCATTTACTATCCCAAGTAAGAATTTCACAATAAGGTTAAGTATTCACATAACTGATTCAATTCCATAAACATACTCATCTTCATATTCACACGATAGATTTAATCACAAGTATTTATTTCGATCACACTATTATAAATAAATACTAATACGGTACCCCTAGACTAAGCTCTAGTGCGTGCATACTCTGCTATCAAGTCCCGGTACATCTCGTACTAAATAAGGACAATCGCTTTGGAATCACTCTCAAACCATATAAATACAAGTCACACGTATTGGAGGGAAACATAGTTCCAAGCCTATGGGCTATGCATATACCTACACACCCATATGACCGTCAACACTACCATTATCACAGATAGCCCATACTTAGGTTCCATGTTCTAAGGCTTTAATCTAAAATTCCCCCGAAGGCTCATCAAGATAATATTATCTTCTCTTTAAGACCTCCTATGATAGCAGGTATGGTAGGTATGTCATACACTTAATAAATATTACTATAGGCATTCACACAACCCATCAAGATCATTAGATATATACACCACCCAATTATTATAGTTCATATGTAGTATTACTCCCATTACTACTTACAATATATTTATTAAATTATAAATATTCTCTCTCTCATAATTTTCAAGTATAACTCACCACTCCAAATACCTTAAAGAATTATACCCAAATAGACTTCAATAATTCTGCACTATACTGAAATTTATTGTACATTATTTAATCTCACTCGAATTAACTATGTCGCACAAATTGGAACCAAAAGAAATTTCCAGAAATCCAAACATGTCATTCGAACGAGACTGCATCTCGTTTGAACGAGAATCCATGTCGTTCGAACATCAGCTTCGCGCTAGATTCCATCTCATTTAAACGACGTCTTCGCGCCACCTGGGTTATTTCATCTCTAACCTTAAGAACTTGTGTTTTTCCTCCATTTTTTATCCTAAAACCTCTAGAGATCATTCCTAAACTCCCAAAAATTAATTCCAATCATTATTCTAACATTTAAGGATGATTTCTAATACTCCAGAATCATTAAATCATCGATAAACATTAAATAAATCCAAAATCCCAAAATTTTATCATAAGAATCCTAGTTTACAACTTTCTATCCAAGAACATAATTAACCCAAATTCTTTCATCACTATAAATCCAAAATTTGTGGGTTCTAATCTACATACAATAAAGGATTTTAGTTCATTTAAATTCAGACCTAATTTTTTAATCAAATAATCCAATTTCACCCAATTCATATGCAATTCATGTGTATTTTTTCACCTACACTAACATGAAAATAATTGTCGGTAAAAAAATCACAAATTTAAACACTTGCCTCTTGATTGAAGGTCTGATACTTTGAAGAAGATGGTATGAATTTAATCCCCTCTCTCCGATCTACGCGGTGGTGGTCTTTATTTTGTAAAAGGTATAGCAATGGAGGTTCTAGCCTTGAAACATCTCCTCATCTTTACTTCTTTGGCCTCTCTGTGTATAAAAATTGATAACCCCAATTCCTCCCACATGCATGCTATTTTATCCCTTTAATTTTTGCCATCAATGATACTCTAGCTATACAAATTGCCAAAACTCCCTCCCGGGATGCCGACTTGGCCTAAAACTATCCCGAGACCAAAACCAAACCCCTGGGTAGACTTTTCTGACTATCTCGACCCTTTCGTACACATTGGCACACTCGAAATGACCATTTGGATGACTTATAAATAATTTACTTTTTATTGCATTAATTTAGTCCCGACACGACTGACACGCGCATCCCAACTTATTTACCGTAATTGTCATATTTCTCACTCGTGACAATTTTCATAAATTTACCACCATATATTACTTTATTCACTCAATAATATTCAATATTATTCTCATCAATAAATACTAACCCTTATCTCGCTATTTAATATTTATTTTAATCCGGATTAATTGTCAATTAAATTTCCCATATTTAAATTTTTAAGTAATCCCTTGTTCCATTGTTTTAAAATTCTAAAAAATTACGAGGTATTACAAAGAATAAATGAGATATCTACTCAACCAAAGATAGATGAGGAAACTTTTTTTTTACTTCACATCATCTATGAATCATATTACCTGATTCGGGTGATATTATACATATCTAATATTCTCACTAGCCAGTGCACCTATAGATAAGGGAATTGGGATAGCCGGAGAAATCCTAATGCCAGAAATGTTAGTTGAAGAAAGAAAAATTCTAGAGAAACTTAAGAAGACCCAAGCTAATATTATCTTGTGGGGACTCTTTATATTTTCTCAACTTCACATAAACGGCTTGATCAAGCTTCTCATTGGACCTATAGTTCCTCCCTCTACCTCCCCCGAAGAAGCAGTTCATATATTGGGAAGCCTAACTATTACCATATGTGTCTCCTTGATAGATGAGGAGACTCCCAAATTTGGTCCAAATCATAATTATGCTCTAAATATCTCATTGGAATTCATAGGAAAGATGGTTCCATTGGTGCTTGTTGATAACGATTCTTCTTCGAATGTTTTCTCATTAAGAACTCTAAAATATTTGGTATTATAGGTAAGTGACCTGACTTCTACATCCTCTGTCATGCAGGCCTATGATAAGACTTGACGAGAAGTTATGAGTTTAATGTCTCTCACACTAGGGGTTGTCACCCTTAAACGGAATTTTAGGTCATTGATATCCCTGCTTGCTTTAACTTGCTCCTTGGGTGACCGTGGATCCACAGTATCGGGGCAGTGTCCTCTTCCTTCCATTAGAATATTATGTTCTTAACCAATAATCAAGGCATTACCACCATCGTAGATGATGAGAACTCCAATGGAATTGGTACTAGAAACCTTATCTCAGAGATACATCAAAACGTCAATGATATGTTTCTCCCATGTCATAAGGTTGATCCATTTCCTCTCCTGGCAGGGGAAAATTTCAAATACAAAATGTGCCCATAACATAGCTCGTATGCTAATGTTAATGTGGTCTAGATGTTCAAGAACATGCATTCTATGCAAGAACGAGGTTGGGCCATCATCAATAGGGAATCCTTAAATAAATAGTCTTTAAATAAGCCTTCCTTTTGTGGGGACTAGGATATCAAAAATCTCCACCTGAACTCATGGCTCTTCATCATCCATCCCAAAATATATTATTGAATATAAAATGCATGATCACTAGTGATTTTATAAATGGGCATTTTTCAGAGAAGGTGAAGATTTCTCCTTTTGTGGTTTCCCTAGGACAAGGTAAGGTGTTGCAGAGAAAAAGTTGAAACCAAAATTTGAGATCTTGTTTGAAGATAAGATTACTTGGACTGAGGATCCAAAACATGAGGTTAATCCCTTGATGATTAAGTCTTACACCTTAAGATCTTCAAGCACCGATAAGATGAAAAATACATAAAGCATTAACAATAATGAACCCTTTGGTTTTCACGCAATGGGAATGGATCTTTCCATGGTCTATGTCGAGGATGAGCCTTCGAACCTCATATATAAGGATTATACCTACTTATAAACCCCTCCTTAACTAGAAAATCATTCTAGTCAGCCCAACTCTGTCAATTCAAAACCCAGTCGTTTACCTTTTAGAAAATGAATGTGATTTTTTTTCTGTTACTTGTATGAATATAAATGAGGCGTCTTTTGATGAGGTTATCAAAATTTTATTTCCAGAAAATGTTGAAAATGAAATAAATGAATATTTTAAGTATCTTGATGTGCCTTATATTCATTGCATTGATTCTAGTCAAATAATTGATGAAGATGATCTAATGAATCAACAATTATTAACTTACTTCAATAAAGAAACAATAAAACAATATAACCTCATTCAAATTAATGATGATGACACTATTGTTATTAATCTTGGTTCTAGTAGTTCTCTACGCAATATTAGTATAAGGTCAACCATTAATGAGCATGAGCGATCGCAATTCGAAGAGCTCCTAAAAGAATTCATTGTCGTCTTTGTGTTGTCCTATAATCATATGCCGAGCATCGACCTAGAGATCATGCAACACGAAATCCTGACCTATCCAGAATGCAATCCTATAAAGCAGAAATTGAGAAATCTCTATCCCAAGTGGTCTCTTAATTTGAAGGACAAAGTACTCTAACAGTTGAATGCGGGTTTCATTTGGGTGGTCGAATATCCAACTTGGTTTGTGAACATCATCTATGTGCTAAAATTAGGAGGGAAAGTCCGAACGTGTGTGAACTATTGAAATATGAACAAAGATTATCCAAAGGACAATTACCTTTTCCACAACATCGATACGACCATTGAAAATAATAATAACCACTCTCTCAAGTCATTCGTCGATGGATTTTCCAAGGTATAACCCGATCAAGATGCATCCCTATCACCAAGAAATAACTTCCTTTACCACCTCGGGGGGGGGGGGGGGGGGAGCTTGTAAGGACATATTTTTATAAGTCCATTATCAATCTATTATGTCATTTACTGCTACACCAAAGAAGAGCTTTCAAGAGCAATCTACATAAAAAACGGATCCAAATTAATCAAGTTCTTCATCAAAAAGACTCCGCGAAGTTTACTTTGGTAAGGTTATGTTTTAAATACCTTAACTTTTCACTTAGAGCTTTTGGGATATTTTTATAAAAAAATTCTAAGTGTTGGAGCAAACCTTTTTGTCAAATTTAAGAATGAGTAATTTTTTCTAAGTGTTGAAGCGTACCTCAATTTTGACGCCGAGGTCGTTTGCACGAGATCACATCTCGTTCGAGCGACATTGGTATGTTGCGCCATGTCGTTTAAACGACACGCATCCTCCGTTCGAGCAACCCCTGCTTCTCGTTCGAACGAGCTCATATTTCGAGGTGGTGAAGTTTTTGTATAAATACTCATTAAACGGTTTCGTTTTTCAAAAGAAGTCACAATATTTTGACGAACAAAAAAACTGTGAAAGCAGAATCCTTTTTGGCTTCTTCCTTTAGGGTTTAATCCTTTTTTGTTTTCAATTCACAAAACTCCCATATGCTTTAGTGAATTGTTTTGGTTTTTAAGAACATACTTTGATCTTCTTTATACTTGGTGGGGAGATCTCTATAACCAACAGCTGCATGCTATTGTGGAGGGAGTCCTTATAAAGTTCACTCTTGTGGAGAAGCCATTTTTCTTCTTCATTGCTGCCCTCCTAGAAAGGGGAAATTCCAGTCATAACTTGTGGAGGATCCATCTTCTGCTTCACTAATGCCTTCCTAGAAAGGGAAAGTTCCAGCTGAGACATCGGAACCGACACCTGCGGGTATTTTGTATGTCACCCTATTTTATTGTAATCTGTGTAAGCCATTTTCTTACAAATTATAGTGAAATAAAAGGTTTTGCCTCTTTGGGGGATTTTTCCTGTAATTGTTTGTTTTATCCTGCATGCTTTATTTTATTTGATAAATCATCTAGATGCATGTTTCAGCATTTAACTAAAATTTGGGAATAATTAAAATTGGATTTTATTCGAGAAGTCGCAATATTTTCGATGTAGCGATTCTACATAGCTTCTGCTACACTGTTAAGCCTTTCGATCTCAAAAATGTCGGGGATATATACCAAAGAGAATCTATCACTATCTTTAATAATCTTATCTATAAAGAGGTTGAAATCTATGTAATACGCTAGTCAATGACTCTCATGATATTTAGTAAACTATGTTGCGTTAGAGAAGGAGTGTGTCACTCTAGTTTAGTCACTCAAAATCTTCAACACTAAATGCTTGTATTCCCCATTAGACTAGTGCCTCAAATGGATCCCATGAAGTACCTGATATAAAAGACAACCTTATTAAGTCACATGGGATGTTGATTTTGTTGTTATTTGAGCTGGATATCACCTATGTCATGTAAAAAGTCATAAAAGGAAGAGTCATCCCTGATTACCTATCCAATAAACCCATAGGGAAAGTCGATGTATGTATTTATGAATATTAAACGATGATATTATTTTCACTTCTCTGAAAGAGCTGCGATGGCAGATATTCTTCGACAGAGCTACTAACAAGAAGCGTATAGCATTAGGATACTCTTAATCATGCCTGATGATTCCTATATCCCCCATTGCATTCAAGTAAAACTTCCCTTGAACCAACTATATTACGGAGTATGAAACATGCACCGTAGGCCTTAAGATTTCCCTTGCGAAGGGAATTTGACACCTCAATGTCTATGGACACTCGACCCTCATCATAGGATAGTCCTTCAGAAATGGAAATTCAAACATGAGAAGCTCCTTCCTTTTTGTGCTCAACTTATCCTTTAGAAATGGAAATTCAAATATGAGAAGCTCCTTCCTTTTTATGATCAACTTGAAGAACTCACCTCTCAATATAAAGACATTACCTTCCACTACCTCTCCCACTCGAGAAATAGTTTCGTTGATGCATTAACAACCATAGCCTCCATGGTCAACATGCTCGAGGGAATAATAATGGCCACCTTTCAAGTTCAGAAGCGGTCCATGCAACCCATTCCAAATAAATTAAGCTTATTATGAAATAAGATCTAGATAAGGTTGGATTATGGTATTATGATATTTGGTGCATCCTTAAATAGGGTCGATATCCTTAAGGAGCTAATAAGAAAGACCGTACGACTCTTCAAAAACTTATAGCTCAATACATTATCTATGACAAAGCACTTTTAAGGAAAACTTTGATGGAACCCACTTGTAGTGTATAGAGGGGGCTAGCGTTAAAAATAATGATTAAGAAGATCCATAATGGGGAATATGGACCCTATATGAATGGTCACATATTTTCTAAGAAGATTGTCGGATATGGATATTATTGGACTACCATGGTTCAAGACCGTGTTGATTATACCAGAAGATGACTCAAATGTCAGCAATTCACCAATCTCCTATATTTACCTCCCCGTGAGTTGTACAACATGACTTTTCCTTGGCAATTCTCAACTTGGAGCATTGACATCATTAGGAATGTCACTACCAAAGTGTCCAATGAACATGAATTTATCATAATTATTGTTGATTACTTTACCAAATGGGTCGAAGTTGAGTCATACGCAGTGTTGAATGTTAAGAAAGTAGCCAAGTTTATTAAGAGGAATATTTTCTACCTCTACGGTGTCCCTCATGAGATCATAACAGACAACGATCTCCACTTTAAATCAGACGTCATATAAGTGGTCAAGGACTACAGAATTTAGCGTCACAAGTATTCTCCCTACCCACCACAGACTAATGGATCTGTCAAAGATGCTAACAAGAGCCTCAAATCCATAATCAGTTAAATAATCGAAGGTTAAAGGGACTGGGACAATTAGATCCCTTATGCCTTATAGGTTTACTGCATCTCTATTCGAACACCTAATGGGGCCATAACGTACTATTTGGTATATGGAATGGAAGTAGTCTTGTGTGTTGAGATCGAGATACCCTCCTTGAGGGTCACGCTTGAAAGTCATACTGGATAAGTAATTTGGCAACAGAGTCATTATGATGAACTCACACTCTTAGATGGAAATAATCTAAACTCTTTATAAGACATGTGTATCACCATCGTATCACGTGATCATTCAGTAATAAAGTATAGGATCGTAATGTGGGACAAGGTGACCTCACTTTCATAGAAATCATAAAACCCATCTAGGATTCGAGAGGAAAGTTCAAACCTAATTAGAGAAGAGATGGTGAAGATAATTCTATTAGGCGGCGTGGCCATACTCACAGACCCCGACGGAGAAGATATTGTGCATATTATCAATATGGACCTTCTCAAGAAATTTTATCACTAATCTAATTCTCGTTGTGCTATGGCTTTCTCATCTTTGTTATGTTCCAAAAAAATCTCGTATATATACCCTCCAGAAGAACTACGTAGGACCTGATACTCTCAAATTACACTTTCAAAAATTTATGAGGAATATTTCATCACCATAGAGGTACATAGGTAGCTCGTAAAGTCACTTTGGGAACAACCCCCTCTCTTTCACAAAATGACATTCTTTTCTCCCATCAAGAAACATTAGTCTATCTCATAATTCTTAATTAGCAAAAGGATTATGTATGCCTTAGTTCAAATAAAAATAAAATCTTCTAAAAGGCACAATGAGATATATAAAAATAACTTCTTATTTAGACTACACAACCACGTCGCCTCCCACAGTCTCCCACATTACAAGCCACATCTGGCCGATTTCCTCAGCACTGATATTTGGGACCAAATTCCTCCATAACCATTTAAAATAATCCTCGAGTAATATAGCAGCCTCTCTAGTATATTGGGACAGAAGGGTGAAAGACCTATGATGCTACCATATAGCCCCCAAAATCATTCTTAAGGATTCTCTCATGTCCTTTATAGGAAAGAAATCAGTTATTCATGGAGGAACAACTTGATCCCATCCCACTAGACATAGAATCTTCTAAAGGAAATAGAAAAATGTTTGCTGAATAACTACTAGTAAAATGTAATGGAAGTCCTCTAACTATAAGACGCATTGGAATTGATCCCACCATTGCATAGACCATCGAAGATTTCTAGTTTTGTGGTCTATGAGATAATAAACCCATTTCTCCATAGAAGGGTCAAAACTCTCAAAATGTAGCCTAAAGAAATTTGGGACACGAGTCATAGGATATTCGAGAGGAGCCATCAAATGAAGCCTCTCTACCAACCACATAAAATAATCACAGTACTACCACGTAAGAAAGAGAAACGACCTTCCTTCCAATCATCAAGATCATCCAATGTCTTTGCCAGTATGGTGTCAGTAGGGTGCAGCGATAATTCATCCACATAACTATGGTAACTACCTGAGGTTCCGCACTCAAATCGCATGTCACTAAGAGAATTTTTGTTGCAATCCCAAGGACACCACGCCAACAAAACCGTTATCCCTATAATCCATATTATGCATAGATTTCAGAACCTCAGGAAGATTGATACCTCCCCCGTGCACAGTGGTCGGGCAACATAAGTAGAAAAGCATAAAAATTCAGCTAACGACACCCGAGGAGAAGTGGAAAGGTGAGACATAGTTGCAAAAACTCAAGGGTCAACATCCAAGATGAGAGAAAATTCTTCATAGGTGGAAAACACCTCATCCAGACCAATGTGAAATATATGGTCTTCAATGTACCAGAGCCGCAAAGCTTCCTCCAAAACATTCAGTTAATTGAGCGAATATGCCAAAAAGTTCAAGTGGAATGCCTCATTGTTAACATTATGCAAGATCATGTCCTCCAAACTTTTAAATAAGTGGAAAAATCATTACTTACGGGGACATCCATTTCAAAAGAATAAAGTAACTCTTATAAGAAAAGAGAAGAATAGTTGAGGTCGGGTTTTGTACTCCACTCAAAGGTCCCTTTTATACTTGGAACTCCCCACATGATAACGAAATAATCAATATACTGCAGCAACCTAAGGACCAAAGATGCATGATGAGGACAATGATGGTTGAAATGTAATTACCCTATAGTGATACATCCATAGGCAGATCAAGGGGTATGTCAGTCGGCACACCCGAATTTGGGAATGTTCTCCCATTCCTCTTTTATCCACCTCACTTTCAAATAAATCTCTTCTAAAAATGATGTTTTACAGAAAGTCTCTTGGGCAAACATTTAAAATATTTTTTTCAAAAATATATATACATTATTCAAAATTTAAATGTTTTTTTTCTTATTTGGCACTCCAATAATAACCCTGTGTGGAAAATTAAAAAAATGCATGTAGATTAACTCATTAATTATAGCTAAGACAAAAATAAAAATGCATTATTTTGTTATATTCACCATTGCTTTTACCTTTTTCAAGAATGAAAAAATAAAAAGAAGATAAAAGATCAAAATTATCGGGATGCAACCCATACTGTACTAAACCTAGCCCCAACCATCATCTTAAGGATCCCGGTGAATACACTTCTCATGATAGTGTGCACTAGACCCCCCACTTCTGAGCTATCCTCTGACACAAGATCATTAGCAGTCCTCGGAGGTTCCATGAAGGATCCATCCTTCATGTGCACATGCCCATCCATGTAGGAAATCCAATCTCGAACATCCCTCAACTAGGATAACAAAAGGACCAGAGTTTTTAGAAAAGAAAGAATCAAGAAAAGATTTTAAGTCATTAACAAAGAGATAAATCAGAAGAACTCATTATTTAAGTGCAAGTAAAACTAATATACCTCTGTCTGAAGATCCTCGTGGAAAAATGAGGTAAGCCATCAAGTTTTTCCAGAGGACACGGGTCTTATAAAAGCCTGCTGTCAATGCCAGCTGAAGATGTCAATGGAAGCATAAAAAGACACCAGCATCAAACTCCATCAATCGTGTGTGGATCTAAGAAACAATCCAAAGAAATGGAAAGAACCACATGTGGATAATATGTCCACTAGTTGCCACCATGAAACCTCCCAAGTGAAACAGAATTAACGTATGGGTCGCTTACCGCACCTGCCTCCCATCAGTAACATCTATCGGTTGCAAAAGAAAGGTTTTCTTCAACACTGAAACCTTCGTTGACTCCCCGGAGTTAATCCTACCAAGATCCCCTAGTGTGCCAGAATCTCCTCCTCGGTCAAGAGAAGCATCATGTCCACTGCTATTTGGTGGCCCTCACATTCCAACCCCATCAGTAGATACACATCGATCGGAGTAACAATCATCTCACCCACACCTAAGTAGAAGGTGTGAGTGGTATCCAACCACCTCTCTCTTAGACTGCAAAAATCTTCATCGATTGTGGCGTGTCATCTAAGGATCCCGCAAGAAAACCAAACCTAGAAACGTCCACCATGAGATAAACATACTCGGAGAGCTTTTCCCATACCTTCTTTATCCCTGTTGTGCCCCAGAATTATATTCTCGACTGGGTAATGCAGTCTGTGAAAATGAAATTCCAAACTAAAAAGTAATTATTCCTAACAGAGGAATAAATTCAAAAAAAAATTAAAAATAAAATAAAATAAAAATAGGTATAGACATAGCCATCTGGGTTCCTCGCTATTGATGATCAATGGAACTCGGACTCCTATACTAGAATCCTCTTGTCGTCCACTGACTTAGCATCACAATATGCATTCTCAACTCGTCGTAATTACTCTGATGCGTCTCCACTCAATTCCATCCTAATCATCGACCAATCCTTCCATAGAAAATTTTCAAAAGTTCTTTCAAAACTGCTTTCTAGAGAGAGGGGAGAGGGAAGAAATTTATTTGGAGTGGTGAAAAGTAAGTTTCCTTGCCCCCATTTTATAAGGTGCCAGGGGGTTTGCCCCCATTTTATAAGGTGCCAGGGGGTTTGCCCCCATTTTATAAGGAGCCAAGAGGTTTGTCGGTCGGCACCCTCTAGGTATGCCAATATGTAGTGTCCATAGGGAATCCCTAATCCCCAACTTAATTTCATACCTCTGCCTATAGGCACCTCCCAGTCTATGTTAATCAGCACACCCCTTCCAATCGCATTACAAAAATCACAAAAAATCCAAAAATTACAAAAAAAAAAAAAAATCTCAAAATTTACCAAAATAACTTTTTTTTCTTTATGAAAAATCACCCATATAACTTCTCGAAAAAATTCAAATATATTCTTAAAAATATTTAGAAATTTCTAGAAATCTCAATAATAAAAAAACTTTCCTAAACTTCATAATTTCATTAATTTACACTCAAATTTTAAATTAAACAAGTATTTGAAAAAGATAAAAAGTTCTAAAACGTCCATAAAAAAATCTTAAACTTCCTTGAAAGTTCTCAATACATCGCACATCGACCCTAAAACTCTTTAGGTTTGCAGAATTAACATCTTCACTTTTTAGGTCCATGGAATCAACCTCTTCACTCTTTAGGTCGTAAAATAGACCTATTCACTCTTTAGGTCCACATAATCAAACTATGGACTCTTTAGGTCTGTAAAATCGACCTTTTCACTCTTCAAATTCGAAAAATTGACCTTTAAGCTCCTAAGTTTTGCTGAATTGACCTATATACTCCTTAGGTCCACTAAATTGAACTATTTACTCCTTATATCCATAGAATATACCTTTTCACTCCTTAGTGATATAGCAAATATATCACCCCTGCCATAGAGCCTTTGATAGGCATGAGCCGAAGCCTTGTTGCCGCAGCCTTACATACAAAGGCTGCGGTCTTATCTGTATGTTCCGCGGCCTTACATACTGTAGGGTGCGGCCCTAGCCTGTCCTCTTAGCTGGCTGCATCCCTCTCATTCACAGCAACAATAAAGCACATACACCTCCTATAAATCGAGGTGCTCACCTTATGATTAAGGGGGAGAGAACAGAAATACTATGCGAAGCCCTGCCAACTCTCGAAACTACCCCTCTCTACAGAGCTACTCCCACTTGGGATCTTGATTCGAGTTCATTTCTTGTACCGATACCGAGTCCAAAGAACACTACACTTGTGGAGGCATTGCTAAATAGTCTACACCTATTTTTACATCTTGGTGGCTACTCATCTGCATCACGGTCATCTCTCTGGTACTCCCTAAACCATCATAGCCATGTATTCTCTTTTCTTATCTACATTGTACACCTATTATGGCATTCTAAACCTGTACTACAACACATATAATGAGAGTAGGCAACAAAGTGGATGTAGGTTCATTTTAATAGCCGAACCACTATATATATTGTGTTTTCTCTATCTTTATTAGCTTTACTTGCTTTATGTTTACCATGTACTTGATATGATGATGTGAGTACGGCTTGTGTCCTATTTATCGCATCAATATTTTGGCACCGTCTATGGGAAGCGAGGTATTTTAATCTTGTTTCTCTATATTTTGGGTTCTTAAACACCTTATTTTATTCATGGGGATCCTTTGGATCATTATCTCATGGGTGAATTTTGGTTATTGAACTCGTATTTCGTATACACACCCTGAAATGGGTATAACTTATATTCAAATCTATTTATGGGTCTCCCTTTTATGACCCTAGATCTATTTCTACAATACCCCAATGATGTTACCTCACCAAGATAACACTGAAAAGTGCAAAGGGTGATAACCTCACAAAGGTGTGTAGCTAGGGATGAGATCTATTTGCTCGTTTGCTACTTTTTCAGCCTATGATCTAGGGTTTCCTACCATGATTGTGCCGTTTTGTGCACCAAGAGGTTGTTCTGCCTTAGATAGACCCTAGTAGGTATGTTCTCCATGTGTTTCGTGTTAAAAACTTAGTTTTTGGATTCTAATTTTGGGATTGCTCCCTTCACTGCCCAAGAAGGGATGCGTCCTGGTAGTTAACCTACCCCTTTTTCTGCAGCCCTACTAGTTTAGTTTCTTTGCATCTGCTTCAAATCATCGAGGGTGGACTCAAGTGGTCTCAGGCTCAACCTTGGTGGATTTCACGCAAAGGCCATGGTAGTACACATATGTGCCTCACTGGTCGTGAACTCAGCAATAAAATCATGCAACGATGCAAACATTGCATCCCAACTTTATATTTAGTTCATCCTATATTATGTGATTATTTACTTATGCTAGTTCTATCTCAGAGTATATATATTTCAAAGACTAACAAAGCAGAATTGGAAGGAGACTCCAGTCAAAGTGTAGAAATAAAGGTTGAGATAGCTCAGCTGTACAACCACCTCAATCATCTGTATGATAGCCATGCCTCACTCCAGACTCAGGTCAACTTCTTGACCCAAAGGGTTCTTATGCTAGAGGCTACGACACCTAAAGTTGATGTCCAGGCCATAGTGGCCGCAGCCACAGAATCTACTATCCTAGGAGCCACAGCCCTGGACCAAAATAGGAAGAGGGTGAAGAAGGCAGAAGAAAACTTTGAGTTATACACCCCTTTGATTTATAGAATTGAAGACATCTTAGAGCTCATCAAGGGAGATAAATTACTAAAGTGGCCAGAGAATATAAAGACTCGTCCACGCCAAAGGGATCAAGCCATGTGGTGCGAATTCCATACAGACCATGTCCACGACAATGACACATGATACTCCATGAAGAACGAGATTGAAAGCCTTGTGAGGCAAGGGATGTTGCAACAATTCCTAAAAAATTCTTAGAGGATGCATCCTTCACCAAATAGGCCACATGATTAACCCCACTTTAGTCTATATTTTCTGTTAAATCTGAAGTGTTGCCTTTATAACACAAGCTTTGTATTTCCTTACAAATTTAATATATATATATATATATATATATATATATATATATATATATATATATAATCATGTTTTGTCTGTTGAATTCCCATTTATAGAAATCTTATGAATGACCTTCGTCTTCAACAGATTTCAAGGGAAAGATGGTTAGTTATCTAGAAAGACTATTTATTTCGAGAATGATCCGATGGTTCAAAAGTAACAAACTCAGTTGGCTTACAATGCCACTCACGGTGCAAGGACATATTCTTATATTCATAAGACCAACCATCCTTCGGTATATGATACTATCAGCTTCAAGGGAACAAATTGCCACCACTGAGCTTTTGGCATGCCTATAATAGCCTAGGGAGGCTTGAAAATGTCCCGTATATTAGCCCGGGGAGGCCTGATAATTACCCACTAGGACCAAAGACTTAGTTGTCTGTGAATAATCCTATATTCGAAGGGGACGAAAACTTAATTATTTGTGGATAATCCAATTATAGCTTAGGAAGGCTTTATATATATCCAAACTTAGCTTGGGGAGGCTTTATAATAGTTAGCCCAGGAAGGCCTGATAATAACCCAATTAAAGTGACTAAGAAAAGCTACGAAGGTGGTTCCACGATATAGCAACTAAAGGAAATCCACAAAATGCAATTGAAGCGACTTAAGGATGTTGTCACACTGACATCATGAAGCATAATGAAGATACATAAATAAGTTGACCTCGACCTAGCATGTTGTTATCAATTTCTTGGCAAGGGCCTAGAAGATGCCACAACCTTAGAAATATGGCTACAACCATTATGTTGTCCATTCATCCATTTGGATGATGTAGAAGAAAAATGATGACTATCTAAATTTCTCAAATGCCACGACAGAACTTCAAACCAACCGTAGCCTCTGAATTGCATCCAAGACTTAGAAAATTAACAGAAGTTAACTGAGGTAAAGGAAGTCAAGCTGTAGCCCCAAAGTCATTTTTTCTTTGGCACCACAACTTGGGGAAGGCAGCCACATATGGGGTGGAAATTTTGAAAAATCTAAGGAAAAATACAATAGGCCGCGCCTGCGTGGAGGTACCATTTACAAGGTATTGTTACTGCCTTATAGACTTATTTTAGTTATTGAAGAAGCATATTTTCAAGTTCATTCAAGAAATTAAATATATGGAGGCGGCATTAATTAAATAGCAAAGCAGGCAATAAAGGAATAAGTAAAGGAGTAATTAAGAGAGCAATTATATTAAAGGCTGCAGCCTTGGCTAAAGGTAGTAAAATGTCAGGTTATAAGTACAAACAAATGGTCGTAGCCCAAATAAAGTTTAAATGTTGATAGGTCACAACCTAGTGTACAGTATAAAAAAGGAGAGAAATTACTAAGTCTAAGACTCAACATCATCTTCAACGTCTCCGTCTTCACCTTTTGAGGCCGTTTCAGTCTCATCATCTGTCGCGCCCTCTTCCATCAGCTTCTTTGCTCTCTCCTCTACCTTATCCCTCATCTCAGCTATGCAGGCACTGTGTTCTTCATCACTAACACTCTAGGACATAATCCGATCCTTGGCATCTTGGAAGGTTTTAGCCACCCTGTATCTTAGTTCATGGTAGCCGCGAATGTATACATTGTTATTGGTGAGGAATAAATCTCTAGACTTTTTTAAGTCTGCTACAGCAACTTCAGCGACCTTCTTGAGGGTCACGGAGTGCGAATACTCCATTTTCTTAAGGGATGCAACATGCTCTATCTCACTAAGGCTATATTTATCTTGAAGCTCCTTTAGTTGAGACTCAAGACTAGAGGCAAGTTTAGTAGCTTCCGCAGTATTTGCTTGTTTAGTTTCAAGAGATGTTGCAGCAGTTTTCAGTCTTTTGTCTACATCATCCTTAGACTTGATAGCAATATCAAGGTTCATTTGGGATTCTTGGAGTGCCACGACAGAAGATTTTTTTCCTGCCTCAAATGAAGAATTCCTAGCATTCTCTAAGGCAGTGATATGTACCCTCTCCACGGCCTCCTTCAGCTTGTAGAGGCCTTCGTATTTGAGCTTCTGGGACACCACAAAATCCGCGACCCGGACAGAAATTGAAGTTTATAAATAAAATGAGTTACCAGAAGAAAGTATTAAAAATGCAAATTTACACTTACCCTCAGCAGACTCTAGAGAGCATATTATTTAAGATGCTCGTGGTCCTCCTCCACCAGGCGGTCCAGGTCAATGTTGTCAGGAACCTTCTGCATCCTATGGACTACCTTGGCAATTATATCCTAGGATGATTGAGGATCTGGCCTTCATAATTGAGGATGCAGATGTCCATCTTGGCAAACGCTAGCATGACTTTGGGGAGGTGCTAGGTTGCCATTAACAACCACTATTATTAGAGGAGGGGGTGAATTTAAAGTGTTAGTTTGGGAGGTTTCGCGGCCATTATGCGACTCAGACCCAAAGGGCTTTAAGCCTATTGTGTCCAGATAACTGCTGATGTTATTTTCAAATTGGCCTTCAGGCATTTCTTGTGGAGCAAACTCCTCAACCTGAATTGTAGGCGCGACAGGAGCTGTTTGGTCGCCCACAGTGGGCGCGAAAAAATGCTTCGACTTAGTTCTTTTTATCTTCTTCTATCTAGATGTGTTATTGAGGGAAGCTGCGTCCTCATCCATTTCAGCTACTTGAGCTTCTAAGAGTTCCCTATCTATCTTCTCACCTGAAGAAGAAATGAAGCAAAGTTAAAATTTGAAGGTTTAAAAATACTTGCTACGGTGTTAATAAAGTAAGGGGTTAATACCCTCCCCAACCATCACTTTTGACAGAGATTTTTTGGTGAAGTAACCTCCCTAAAAAATTGAAGTTGAAGTCACTAAGGTCCTAATTTTTTTATCGTCATCACTTACGGCTCCAGCCCTTCTTATTTTCTCTTCTGCCACTCACTTAGGGGAAAATTGTCAAGAGCTTCATAAAAGTTCAATGTTAGTACAAAATAATAGAAGGAATATGGAAAACTATGGAAACAGGACATGTCATATAGTGAAAGGTCTACAACCTTATTTACTTAGTTTGGATGGGCATCCCCACTATCGTGGCATCCTGAATGATTTCTCTCTCTCAGACTCATCTGGGTGGATCTCCCACCCTTATCCAGAAACATAGAAATACTTTCCCTTCCATTTTTTTACACTAGTGGGTCTGCCAGTATAAAGGGTTTCATCATTGTCATTGAGGGAAAATTAATAATACCATGCAAACTTTATAGAGTTCTCCTTCGGTCTATAAAAGTGGAAGAACTCTCCGGGAGTTATGTCCCTCCTAAATTTATTCTTCCACAGCACTATAGATGCAAGTATTACCCTCTAGACATTATGATCTAGTTGGAATGGGACTAGCTTTATGGTTTAAAAGATTCTCCTAATTGGGACTTGCATAGGTAGTTGCAGCCCATATATGAAAGCATGGAGGGGGAAGAAGACCCCATCATCAGCAATAGCAGTGCATGGCCTTTGTTTTGAGGAGGGTGCTGAGAAGATCACATTTTTAGGAAACTCAAATGCCTCAGCAACTTGGTTAACCCATTCATGAGTCATAATGGTGCGGACATTCAAGGATACATGTGGTCTCTCTTCTCTGTTAGATGGGTCAGCAGGTGTGTCCCTGGCCTTAGAAGGCCCAGCAGTCGCGGCACCAAGGTCCATAGGGTTTCTACTTGAGTGGGTTTCCTCTGCTATTACCCCAGTATGTTTCCTATAAGTGAAATTCACGAAGTCAGAGTCTAAAATGATGCAATTTGGGAAATCTTTGAGCAGGCAAGGCCCAAATGTCTTTATAGGACGCACGAAAAGGGAGTTCGGGAGGAGAAACTCCAAAATGTTTGTTCTAAAAATCCTATAAAAATTCACCAGGATCCCAACTCATATGTCTACAGTAAGACCTGAAAAGAAGAAAGTCCGCTATTAGGTGTCGCAGCCAGTATGGGAAAATAAGTCTCTTAGAGGCCGCGATAGGAACAACATAATAACAAATTTGAAAGCTAAATAGAAGTTTCGACAATTTTAGCTAACTACAATAAATGTTGGGTTTTGTAATCCTAGAGATTGCAACAGTTACTACCACGACATATTGTTTTTAAGGAAGTAGACATTAGGTACGTCTTGATATGCCGCGGTGCTTGGGTTTATTGGCAAAAGGCTGTGGACACTAGCCTAAGGCCAAAATCTAAGGGAAAAAGGGAATATTTATCATATAAGTATTGACATGAGGCTGCAGCCAAATAGCATAAGAAAATGCTACCTGTCGTGGCCAAACTTCTAAACTGTTTGCCAACGAAGGTGACCTAATCTAAAGATCGAAGGCCTAGAATTTGAAAGGTTTGCTCAAGAACATCAAGAACGTTATGACATATTTTCAACAGTTTTACTACTCTAAAGCCAATAAATTTGATCTTAAGTCAGCAAATTTCATTTATTGAGTCAACAAATTTAACACTTGTACTACTCTAAATTTCATTCATAATGACGTATTTTGAAAACTTGTACTACTTTAAAATAAGTACAGGAAATTCAAATCTAAGCCTAAGTCAACAAATTTCATTTATTGAGTCAATATGGATGTTAACAGTTTATTTCATCCATTGAAGATTGATTCAAATCCAACCTAGTTAGCTATTATGATCGAGTCAAATCAATGGGCTCAAATGATCTCATTTCAATATGAATTTAGCAGTATGGATTAAATTCAAGATTAGTTGGTTAATATGATTCACAAAAGGGTGGATTCGAACAGTCAAAGAGCTAGAATTTAGCAGTATTGTTGGGACACAATTCTCCAATTGAGTCTCATTATTGTTTTGGATCAATTCCGGACAAAAATGTTTATGTCATAGGATAGTGTTCAATGTACCTATTAAAGGTTATGATGTGTTAGTTGAATATGTAGCGGCCAAGAGTACAAAGCTTCATCAAATTCCGTGTTTCAAATGCCTTGTTTCTACGTCACCAGCATAGTTCCAATTGCTCCTAAGGTATGAATGCATTTGAATATATATATAGGACCTTGGAACAATATTTAAATGGGTGTATTTTATTTTAAAATTGTTGTTTATTTTTCAGAAAGATTTATTTAAAAATTTAATATAAACTATATAAAGTTTTTGCGTTAAATCTCAATTTTGTCAACTTTCTGGAAGTTTGTTCGAATTGTTGTTCGAACGAGTTTTTCGTTCGAACGAGAATATCATTCGAACGAGGTCTGCCAACGAGTTCCCATATAGCCCACTAGAACATCGTTCGAATGAATAATGCTGTTCGAATGAGAATTCCAATGAGATTTCTAACGAGTTCACACTGGAACTTCGTTAGAAGGCTCGTTCGAACGAGTTTTGGTGGGAATAATTATTTTGGAAGTTTGAGCAGTTTTTCCCCACTTTCCCACATATTTTCCCACTATCTTTTGGCAAAACTTATTATGTGTGGAATTCAAATTTTTCTAATTGACTTTTTCATATCCCACAACCTCTAAGAGAGTGTTTGAGAGAGAAATTCAAAGTAGAAAAAGTTCAATGTTTAAAGGGTTTTAGTTTTAAAGAAAAATCCTTACACACTTGTGTTAAACCCAATTGTTGTTTGTTTATCCAAGATTCCATATATATATATATACTTTTCTTGGAGTGTTTGGCACCGGTTTATCTCTACATCCGTTTGAAGAGAAGTTTGGGTTTCCTTCTAAATCCCATAAATAAGAAGAAGTTTGTTTTGCTGCGGCATTCTCTCATGGTGAAAGGCACCATGTGTGGTTGACGGTGTACCTATTGTCTCATCGGTGGATTTCGAGATCGCGATGGAGCCCTGAGGTTGTCTACTAGGCGGAGGTGTTTACAAGAAGACGCGTCAAGACTTGATAGGGGTCGAGTCGAGGAAGTAAGTCATCTGTTTTGTAATTTGTAAATCCATACTTAGTGGACTTAAGGCTAGGGCCGTCCGAGGTATTTTCCCGTTCATGAGTTTTTCCTCATACATTGCAGTGTAGTGATTCATTATTTAATTTATCTTGCTATATCACCTAGAACGCATGCTTAGGTAAAAAGATAAAATTTGGTTTAATCATTACTTATTTAGTTTGGTGCAACATAATTATTGGGTAAATGTGTAATTAATTCAAGTCATTAATTTAATGTGTTAAAATTGGGTTTGGCCTAATTTGATTAAATGAAAAATATGACTTAGGCAAATCTCTAGGACTTGGATGAATTAATTGTGTTTAAGTGAAATTAACATAAGTATGTGTTGGACTTAATTTCACGACGTTTAATTTTAATTTGAGAAAAATTAAAATTTGTTAATTTGTTTATTTGAACCATCATCTCACTTCCGCATATTTAAAAAGGAAATTACTCTTTTTGAAGTAAAAAGAATATAAATTGGGCATCGTGTTCCAACAAGTGGTATCATAGCCAAAATGATAAATTATTTCGTTAAGATCCTTTAAAATATTTTGGCTAAAATGGATTTTGCCCTATTCTCAAAATTTCCTATTTTCGATGGTGCGAATGAAATCGGCACTTAAATCTATCGACGAGAGGGTTTGATTATCTGTAGTTAATGGGTGGTTACCACCAACTCATTTAGTAGATAATGAACGTGTTCCCAAACCGGCCGATAGATGGAGTGAGAATGAATTTAAACTTTCAAATTTTAATTCCCGTGGTTTAAATGACTTGTTTAGCGCAATCACACAGGATGAATTCTATCGCATTATGAAGTGTGAACCCGCGAAGAAGATTTTACAACTCACTCATGAAGGTACTAGTGTCGTAAAAGCTTTTAAACTCCAAAACCTCACCACTCAATTTGCAACCATCAAAATGAATGAAAAAGAAACTTTTGATTAATTTTATGCTAGACTTTCCGATATTGTTAATTCATCTTTTAATTTGGGAGAGAAAATACTCGACAACCGAGTAGTAAAGAAAATTTTAAGGTCCCTACCCGATAGGTTTATTCCAAAAATGACCGTTTTAAATTCTTTACCAACTTTAGCCTCTACGAAATTAGAAGAGCTCGTAGGTGATTTACAAACCTATGAACTGGACATGTTTTCCTCTAAAACTGAGAAGAAAATTGAAAAGGCCATTGCTTTAAAAGCCCGAAAAGAGGATAAACGAGTAGTAGAGAGTGAAAGTGATAGTGACTCGGAAGATATGGCCTCGTTTGCTCGAAAATTTCTTAAATTTTAAATTTTAATAAAGATAAATTTAAAAATGATTTTAAGAAATATGAAAAATCTAAGCATGACAAAGCCGAGAAGATCCCTAAAACTTCTAATGAAAAAGTAAATAGGGACGAGACGGACAAGTGTTTTGGTTGTGAAGGATATGGACATAGGGATTTTGAGTGCCCCACTAAACTAAGGAGAGAGGGTAATAATCCAATTTCTCTTAATGCAACCCTTAGTGATAGTGAAAATGAAGAGGGACCCTATTCCCCCACTAAGCCCAATTTTGTGGCTTTTATGGCTAGTCATGTGAGTGATAGTGAAAAATAATCTATTGATGAAATTTTAACACGTGACACTTCCAATGTCAATGTTTATGATTCCCTTGTCTTTGATGGTAGTGAGAATGGAGAAGAGAGAGAGAATGAAAATGATGAGGTTGATGTGAGTGAACTTCAAAATTCTTTTCAATCAATTTATGAATAATCTATTAAATTAAAAAGAGATAATTTGAAGTTAGAAACTTGTTTAAAAGAGCATGTCAAGGTCTTTGATGAGAGTGCGTTAGTGAAAGACCTTAGGACACGAGAGAGATATCTTCGAGAGAAGCTAGAATATATAGAAGGCGAGAGAGAAAGCCTTAGAGGTTTAATGGAATCCTTGAGAAAGGAGCTTATCGAGTTTGAAGAGAGAAATGGTTTGTTAGAGTCTAGAATTTTAGAATTAGAAGAACAATTGAAAGACTCTAATAATGTCAAATTTGATTTGGAGTGTAGGTCCGAAAAACTAGATAAAATCTTAGGCATGGTCCAAATTAAAAATGACACTTGTGGTTTAGGCTTCGATACTTGTAACGAATCATCTCATAAAGACAAAACCCATATTTTAGGAGAATCACCTAGGAAAGCCTTTAGAGATCAATCCTTAGGTACCAATTTTCGACGTACGTTTTCTTGTGCACATTGTGGTAAAAAAGGTCATCTTAGGAAATTCTGTTTTGATCTTAAAAGACGTCCTAGAAAATACCTACGTAAGGTAACCGAGGTAGTCAATATTCCTACACCTCGAGTTAGCCACTCATCTTTAGTTTGGGTTAGGAGATCCGACTTGGCCGCTTTACAAGATAGGGTATTTGATTCTCATTTTCTTTCACATGCTTCCTCCCTTGCAAAATCTAAAGGTTGAATGTGTTAGTTTTCTTTGCATACTTTAGCTTTTGTAATTCATGCTATAATATCATGCTAAATGTATGCTTGTTTAGTCATTTTCTAGTCTATGCTTCATGATTAATCTCATTCTAGAAATCATGACTTGTTTTTCTTTTGTATTATATTTCTTTAATTTTTTTTGCATTAAATGAAGAATACAAAAAGATTTTTGTTTATCATTTGGGTTTTATCTCTTGATAATTTAAGTTTAATGAAAAATTCAAATGATTTTTGTTTATCTTTTGAGTATATATTTTTATTTTGGGTTAAAAATTTCAAAAACTAAAAAAGATTTTTTTTGTGTGTATTTTAGTTTGACACACTTTATGTGGCATACATTTGTGTTAGAATCCCATCTTTTTCGCTCCCATGTGGTTAGAACTTTTGGTTTAGATTATCAATCCTTAAAATGTTCTTTACCATCCTTACATGGAGTAGTTGGATTTTGTGTTGCTTAAATGGATTCTATTTTTATATGCCTTTATTCAAACATGCACGAGCTCTTTTGAAATTTTAACTTCTTATGCATATTTGAGCTTTGTGAGGTGTTCTCCTACCAATCTAGTCATCTACATATTTGTGACCTAGGAGGACTAGTGCATGTCAAAATCTGTTGCACGTGAGATTTTTGAGATATAAATATGTTATATATAAATGTGCACGGAGAAGGGATCTGAAAGGATTTATTATCCTTTGTGAAAAGTAAGCCACCGTTTGTTTGGACCTAAAAGAAATACGTGGTCTAAAGGCCTAATAGAAAATATGGAATTAAAAAGAAAAATAATCGCCAAGGCCTATGTTTAATTGATATATTCATTCAAAATATATATGTTTATTAAGGGAGATTGGATGGTATATCAACGGTTTGCACAATGTCCGTTTATCCTAGTTGCGTTTTCAATATCATGACTCTATTAATTTGTAGAATCATCAACATGCTAGGCTTGTATGCATTGTGTATGTTTGTTCATTGAGTTCATCTTATACTGCCACATGAGGCTATATTCAAATGTGATGAAGTTTGCAATCAATTGAGAACTCCGTGAACATGTTTTAAGTGATTGGGTCTAAATTTAATTGTTACTAGTTCACTCCCCAACACTTCCGTTTTCATATGACACATTTTTGCCATACGAGTGTGAAAAGATTATCGTATTTTGTATCATTTGTATGTTTATATATATATATATATATATATATATATATATATATATATATATATATATATATATATATATATATATATATATATATGTTCGTGTGCATATTTGGTATATCTAAAGTATGTATATATATGATATTGTTTTTGGTCTTTGCCTTGCTTTCTAGTCCATCGATACTTTAATTCATAATTGGTATCTATCTTGTTGCATTCTTTGTTGATATCACATGCTTAATAGTTATGTATCATATAGGTATCATTTTCTTACATCTTAGTTAGTATCCATTATTATTTGCATGGATTAGTTGTGCTTTTGTTGCCCATATGCTTTCATGTTCTTATCACTCTAAGCAGCATGTTTAAATTAGTTTGTTAACCTTTGCCTATTCCTTAACAAAAAGGGGGAGAATGATAGGGGGAAATGGTATCTAATCCTATTGTAATCGTATCTTAGTGTGGGAGATTTAACTTAGGGGGAGTCGCTATCTTCTTAGGTTGATCATAGTTGATAAAGAGGAGAATTAATTTCGGGGGAGTAATTATTTTACTTGCATTTAATATTTTGATATTCCCTATGCGTTTGATAGTTTGCTTAAGTGTGCAGGAATTCTTCTAACCGGCAACATTCATCATTGGGCAAAGATATTGATCCTTGGGTTGTTTGAGTCAAGCTATGTATTTTTATTTTGGGTGGGACACTTTTGTCAGTCTTGTAGAGGTTGACGGCCCTTTTAGGATTTTTGTTGGTTTTTGTCCCGGAATAGCCAAAGGGGGAGATTTGTAAGGACACAATTCTTCAATTGAGTCTCATTGTTGTTTTGGCTCAATTCCGGACAAAAATGTTTATGCCATAGGATAGTGTTCAATGTACCTATTCAAGCCTATGATGTGTTAGTTGAAGACGTAGTGGCCAAGAGTATAAAGCTTCATCAAATGCCGTGTCTCAAGTGCCTTATTTTTACGTCACCAACATAGTTCCAATTGCTCCTAAGGTATGAATGCATTCGAATATATATATATATATATATATATATATAGGAGCTTGGAACAATATTTAAATGGGTGTATTTTATTTTAAAATTGTTGTTTATTTTTCAGAAAGATTTATTTAAAACTTTAATATAAACTATATAAAGTTTCTGGGCTAAATCTCAATTTTTTCAGCTTTCTGGAAGTTCTTTCGAATTGTTGTTCGAACGAGTTTGTTGTTCGAACGAGAATGTCATTCGAATGAGATCTACCAACGAGTTCCCATATAGCCCACTGGAACATCGTTCGAATTGTCGTTCGAATGAACAATGCTGTTCGAACGAGATTTCTAACGAGTTCACACTGGAACTTCGCTAGAAGTCTCGTTCGAACGAGTTTTGGCGGGAACAATTATTTTGGAAGTTTGAGCAGTTTTTCCCCACTTACCCACATATTTTCCCACTATCTTTTGGCAAAACTTATTATGTGCGGAATTCAACTTTTTCTAATTAACTTTTTCATATCCCACAACCTCTAAGAGAGTGTTTGAGAGAGAAATTCAAAGTAGAAAAAGCTCAATGTTTAAAGGGTTTTATTTTTAAAGAAAAATCCATACACACTTGTGTTAAACCCAATTGTTGTTTGTTTATCCAATATTCCATATATATATATATATATATATATATATATATATATATACTTTGCTTGGAGTGTTTGGCACCGGTTTATCTCTACATCCGTTTGAAGAGAAGTTTGGGTTTCCTTCTAAATCCCATAAAGAAGAAGAAGTCTATTTTGCTGCGGCATTCTCACATGGTGAAAGGCACCGTGTGTGGTTGACGGTGTACCTATTGTCTCATCGGTGGATTCCGAGATCGCGGTGGAGCTCTGGGGTTGTCTACTAGGCGGAGGTGTTTACAATAAGACGCGTTAAGACTTGAAAGGGGTCGAGTCGGGGAAGTAAGTCATCTGTCTTGTAATTTGTAAATCCATACTTAGTGGACTTAAGGCTAGGGTTGTCCGAGGTTTTTTCCCGTTTGTGGGTTTTTCCTCGTACATTGCGGCGTAGTGATTCATTGTTTAATTTTATCTTGCTATATCACTTAGAACGCATGCTTAGGTAACAAGATAAAATTTGGTTTAATCATTACTTGTTTGATTTAGTGCTACATAATTATTGGGTAAATGTGTAATTAATTCAAGTCATTAATTTAATGTGTTAAAATTGGGTTTGGCCTAATTTTATTAAATGAAAAATATGACTTAGGCAAATCTCTTGGACTTGGATTAATTAATTTTTTTTAAGTGAAATTAACATAAGTATGTGTTGGACTTAATTTCACGACGTTTAATTTTAATTTGAGAAAAATTAAAATTTGTGTATTTGTGTATTTGATCCATCATCTTGCTTCCGCATATATAAAAAGGAAATTACTCTTTTTGAAGTAAAAAGAATATAAATTGGGCCTCGCGTTCCAATAAGTATTGTTCATTTATAAGAAGAAATCAAGAAGAACGGTCAAAAGATGGAATTATAAAACTAATGAGGAAGGTTTGATTTTAAGGTTACATGGAAACCAACGAGAAAGGAGAACTTGGATGTAGCTCAGCCTTGAACCACCAATTCCTCAACTACAAGCCACCTGAAGATCGTCAGAAGTCTGAAAGGAAGAAATAACAAGGTTTTGATCTCGATATGCTTTCAAGGATTTGGAAACGTAATGAAGGCCACGGTCAGTTGCCATTTATATATGAGGCCACAGGAAGATGAAGCATCGCGCTTGAATTGCCATAGAAACATGGGAACAGGAGATCTAATTACTCAGCCGTAGCCCCAATTGTTATCTCTTGGCGCTACGACTTGGGGGCTTATTGATATGGCAAATATATCACTTCTGTCGCGAAACCTTTAATTGGAATGAACCGAAGTCATGCTGCATTACATACACAAGTTGCGATCTTACCTGTATATGTTGTGGCCTTACATACTATAGGGTGCGTCCCCAGCCTGTCCTCTTAGCTGGTTGCATCCCTCTCATTCATAGCAATAATACAACATATACACCTCCTATAAATAGAGGTGCTGACCTCATGATTAAGGGGGAGAGAATAGAATTACTCGACGGATCCCTGCCATACTCTCGATACTACCTCTCTCTACAGAGATACTCATACTTGGAATCCTGATTCGAGTTTATTTATTTTACCGATACCTAGTCTAGAGATCACTACACTTGTTGAGGCATTGCCAAACACTCTACACCTCTCGGTACAACTTGGGGGTTACTCATTTGCATCACGATCATCTCTTTGGCACTCCCAGAACTATCATAAACATGTATTATCTTCTCTCATCTACATTGTACGCCTATTACGGCATTATAAACATGTACTAAAACACATGTAATGAGAGTGGGCAACAAAGTGGACGTAGGCTCATTTTAATAGTCCAACCACTCTATATCTTGTGTTTTCTCTCTCTTTATTTGCTTTACTTGTATATGTTTACCATGTACTTGATATGATGATGTGAGTACGACTTGTGTCCGATTTCTCGCATCAAAACTTAGGTACGCTATATTGAACTCTTTGGTCCTTAGGTTTGTAGAATCGACCTCTACACCCTTTTGTTTTCACAATTGACAATGGCCCTCAGAATTTATCATTATGTCCTAAATTAGTTGCATACAGCCTTTAGGTCCGTAGAATTGACATTGGCCCTTAAAATTGGTCACAATCCTCTGACTTGATCTCATATAGCGTTTAGGTTTGCGGAATTGACCTTGCCCCTCAGAACTGGTCGCGATCCTCAGAGGTGATCGTATACAAACTTTAGGTCCATATTATTAACCTTAGCCCTTAGAATTACTCTATGTCCTCTGAATTGGTCGTATACACCCTTTAGGTTCGCATAATTAACCTTGGCCATCATAATTGCCTACGATCCTTTGAATCAATGGCATACCCATTTTAGGTCTGCATAAGCGACCTCGATCCTCATAATTTACTAAGATCTTATGAATTACTTGCATACACTCCATTAGGTCCTTATAATTAACCTTATCCCTTAAAATTATCATTGACCCACTAAATTGGTCGTTCGCACACCTTAGGTCCTCAGAATCAAGCTTTCACCCCCATCACTTGCAAATTTTGTCAGGGTGTCTATTTTTCGATGGCCTTCGTGTATCCTAAGATCTCCTATCGAGGGGATTTATAGACACCCCATTATTTTACCCCAATACACCTCCATAAGTCCAATAACTATCACTTTAACCCTCGAATCCCTTGTCTTCTTTAAATCCTAAATCGAAGCTCGACAAATGCTCTCGAGATCTATTTGACTTTAATTAATTCTTAGACCCAATGGTTTTCAACATGAATTCATTGGGCTTCGAATCCCCTTTGCGATGGTCCATACCATGCATGAATATGACTTACGATCAACATTTAGCACCCGTTTGACTCAAAAGGCCACCAAACGCTTCTGGATCCCCATTTGACTTTGGTCAGCTCTTTTGTCCAAGAATTTTTTAATGCACTATAATATAGCTCTGAATCATATTTCCAACGGTCCATACCATGCTCAAATCAGACTTAAAGTTCTCATTTAGTTGCCTTTTTTATTTTGAAACCCTAAACAGGAGGATAGTGGATGATTTTAAGCTTCGTTTGACTTTGCTCAACTCTTGAACTCAAGAGTTTCTCAATAAACTTTTATGGAGCTTTGAATCCTCTTTCCAATGGTCTAAGACTTGCATAAGATAGACTTACGCTTTATATTTTACAATTTTTTTCCAAAAAAATCCACCTTTAAACTGCCTATAGGCACCACCTCTCCTATGCCTATAGGTAGATAGTACATTGGTCGTAAAGTTTGGCAGGTCTGCTAATAGGAACGCAAAGAGCCATGCCAACTACCAAACTTCCCATGGGCATCTCATCACTTTGTCCTGTTTAGAATTTGCTATTTAAAGAAACTTGACATCAGTATTGTCGACCTTTTTCTTGAAATCAGTGCACAAATTTTAAGTTATCCATCTAAAAAATAATGTATCAAACATTCTGTGGGGACCCATTTACCTTGGCCCAAGAGAGCAGTCGACCAGACCAACATGCAAAACGGACTACCCGACCCAAATTAGTTGTTCATTAAAGACTCGTGTGTTTTATATACACCGAAAGATATAAAAGATATACTCAAATTAATTACCAACAATCTTGATTGAGATATTCAGGGACACTACTAGTTATCCATGATCATATTGAGTTATTTGTACAACTCAACCTCTTATTTTACACATATATAAATTCTGAAGCAATAAGATGTAACCTCGAGCATTGAGAGACAATAATAAGAATGCAGTAACCTCTTCGTGGACGTAAGCAAGTTGCCTAACCACATATATCATTATTGTGTGTGTGGCCTTTACTTTCTGTACATATAATAGTTTTTGTGGATCTTTATTATTGATCGAGGTGAAAACCGAGCGTCCGTGTAAATACGCTAGTCGTTGTTATCGGCTTCCAACCGCAATACAAAAAAAAACTAAACTTTAACTACACTCTTGCGGAGTATAGTGGCGAGTTTGGGTATCGAATCCACGGGGAATGTTTGATAGATTTTAATTGATTTATTACTTCAAAAAATAAAGTGTAAAAGATTATGATTGAGTGAGAAAGGAAAAAGGGAAAAATAAATAAGTTAACTAAAACTAATTGGAAAATTAAGGTAGAGACACAATCCCCCAACCCTAGAGTATTGCAGGTATAAAACTAATCATAAATTTAACAGATTAATTTGACCCAGAATTTAGTACTCCCAAGCATTACGTATACGAGGTTCAAGCCCGCGTCATACTTAATCTGAGGATGAGTAAATCAGTATCGCGATAGTAGCACTCGAATTGCATTCTAAATCATCACGAGTACCTAGAGGCAAACGAGATATAATGATCTACAATTGTTGTGTAACTACGCAATACGGTCATAATCAATCATTAAATTCAGAGGACTAATATTATACACATGCAATTAACACATAAGGTTGGGTTCATGTATCCCAACCTTTAAAAACCAAGCCTAACATGGTGAATAATAATAAAAGTGCTGGAAAGAATAAGAACATGCAAGAAGAAATCAAAGATTGAAGAAAAATCGAAAAAGCTCTTGAATTAATGGTGCAAAGTATGTAAATTCTTCTCCTAGATGTTCCTCCTTGTTATGGAGCTTTTACATGAATGAAATCTGAATAAAAAGAGTCCTAATGACTAAATATATAGGTTAGAGGTCGTTTAGAAGAGTCCTCAAAACATAAAACTCTTTTGGCTAAAAGATAAGCACAAAATAAAAATCCCGTATCTGCCAATTTGTCACACTTAGAAAGCATGACTAATTTCGTAACGGATCTGGAGCGTGACTAATTTCGTAACGAATCTGGTGCGTGACAAATGGGCGGACTGGTTCTTTTTTCTCAGCTTCGGTTCGGTTCGGGCTTGACAGCTTTTTTCTTGGATTTCTTCTCAACTTCAAATGGGCATAACTTCTTCACCGTAACTCGGATTGAGGTGCCGTTTTTTCCAGTGTTCTTGTAATTGAAAGATCTTCAACTTTACAATTGTACCCACCTCCGGACTAAGTCTGCAAAATTACGAAAATGCCCTTCAACTCCCCGATTCTTGGTTTCTTTTACTATTTTGAGTTTTCTTTTCCATTTTCTTGCATGAAATATCTGTAAAACACAGAAGAGATACACGAAATAGGAAATACTTGACAAAAAGGGTTAGTATCATAGATATGAGATAAATTCAAGCTATTTACATCGCACGGGATCATAAAAATACCGAAATTAAGGGGATAAATGTGAAGAATTTATGCCTAATCAAACCCCCCTAACTTAGAACTTTGCGCGTACCGAGAAATGTAAAAGAATGAGAGTATGAGTTAAGGACCCTTCAAAAACTTTATTGGGATAGAATACGTCTTTCGTAGGCAAGCGATTGCATTTAGCGCATGCAATAAGCCTTTAAACCTCTAGGTTACCCTAGTAGGACGAGTGGTGTCTCGTGAGGGTTTGCAGTGAATATACGCACAAAATTCTTTGTTGACTCAAAGAAAATTCAAAATACTTAAAAATTGTAAAATTTAAACTCCTTAAAAATGGTCACCTTAAAGTCTTATTTAGGAGTCTCAAGTCAGAGTGTGTGTGTGCGAAGTCAAAAATTGAACCGCTAACTTCCACCGATTGATCATTATGTTACTTTCCGAAAATTCATTTTGATTCAAATGCTCATGGGATGCTCTCTCAAATGAATCTCTTGAAACGTGGCTATTATCTCGGTATGCGTGATTTATAAATAGTAAATATAATGGACGCAAAGTCATGCACACAAATTGAAAGACGAAAATTTTTGGGTGGAAAGATCTCTTCATCGGAATACGGTCATAGGGAAACGGGAACCATCATCTCTTTTATTATCTTTTTGTGTTTTAACTCTCCATGCGGTAACCAATTTCGCAATTCGGACTCGGTTAGGACTTTTTATGGGTTTAAGGTGTAATTGGGTAACATGGAAATGGTTGGAAAATTCGGAATTGAAAATTTTTCTTATGATGTCCGTTAGTGCTTTTTTTTTTTTTGGCTATTGCTCATTTTCTCTTCTTTTCCTATTTTTTTCACACTTTTCTTTTCTTGCTAACTTTTGTTGAGCATTCTTCTATTTTTTTCTTGCCACTTTTTGCTGCACTTTTCGGACTTAAATTATGACTTTTTCCATTTTTCACAATTCCGGGCTATTTGGGTTTTTCGGGTTACCAAACGAAAAAGGATATATTTTATTTGGCTAAATTGGGTTATCAAAGGGATAATTACTTATTAATTTACCATATGCGTCTCGAGATTAATTTAATTTAGAGATTTGTAGCACGCGTTTCGAGACAACATTCTCTTTTACATAACCGATCAAAATAATAAAATAGAGATCATCAACGACTTTTGTAAAACGCTGAATTAGAACTATGAGTTAACCATTAACTCGGATTGATTTAAAAACTCAAAAAGATCGATAGGCTCGAAATCTCACCGGGTTTTGTTAATCTCCACACTTATTCGTTAAGTCGTCAATTTTTGCACAATTTCCATCTTTGGTCAATTTCGGCTTTGTGCATTTGATTTTTACAACTTGAGACAAAATATTTGTGACATTTTTTAAGCTTTTAAATTCCAATCTTTATTTATTTTGAAGAAAAATATTTTTGGTTTTTTTTTAAAAATTTTCAATTTTTTTTTAATTTTCTAAAAAACACACTCTTGGAAAGAACATGTGATCGAATCAACGAATCTAAACAATAAATGGGAAGAATATCCCACACCCCCTAACTTAAATGTTGCATTGTCCTCAATGAGAATCAAGAACACAATATAAAGAGAGGAAAAGAAAGATATTACCCAAAATGGAGCGATCCCCAAAAAGTACGAGTCCATTAAATCTACAAAACATGTTAGAACCAAGCATAGAAAAAAGAATAACAAAAACTCTAAATTAAAAAAAAAAAGTTAACTATTGTACAAGCTACGATTTTCAAATTCTAATTAGTTATACACTAGAAGTCGAAAAATTTGAGGGTCCACCCAAAATACAATATGACTTTGAGGGATTAATGGTGTACCTTCACTAGGATGCATGCCTCCCGAAAAATAAGGATTCCGTTTGAACAACGGAAGGCATGTGTGAGATGAAAAAAATTAACCATCACCAATTAAAAAATTTAACGGGATGATGGGGGGTTTGGGTGCTAGGTGGGATAAGTACAATTGAGATCCAAGAAAAATATAATCACCTCCCAAATCTTTTTCAAGTAGTATGGGGAGAGGGGCACACAAAAAGGAAGAGTCCATATTAGAAAACAATTCTAGCAAAATGTCTTTGTCGGTAAAAGCTGTAAACGTTTCAGAATTTTCAACCGACTCATAGGAATCTAGCGGTACTTCTAATGGTTCAGTAACGGTGAACGAAAATGGTGATGAAATAAACTCAATCTCAAGTGATTCATCATCACTCGGAGATTGAATTTCAAGGGAGCAAGACTCACTTTCAATGAGATGTTCTTCAAAAATTTGAGGTGACACACAAGTCTCAACCTCCTCTTTGTTTTCCAAATTAGAACGTATCTCATTGCCAAGTGAGATCATTTTCGTAACAAGACCAACATCCATTGCAATATGGGTGGAAAGAAAATCAATTACTTGTTTGATTAGAAAAAGAATTCTTTCTTCCAAAGTTGGATTCCTTGGCTTTATAACCTCGGAAGAAAAGTCATTGGATTCGAATAATGCATCCAACTCTTTCTCCCAAAAATGATTTTTTTCCCGATATTTATTTTCAAGCCTTTCATGTTCATGAATTAAAAGCCACTCACCCATTTTAATAGGTCGAGGCGGATATTCTTGAAAATAAAAAGATTGAAAACTATTCCCATATGAACCATTATAATTACCGAACTCACTATAAAAAGACATGATTACCGAATAGTTTGTAAATGGACAATCCACGTAAAGAGGTGTGTGGCTAAGGATTCAACGTTTCTTGGCGCTCAATTGTGCAACCCAAAAAAAAAGAAAAAGAAAAAAACATCTTGCGAAATAGTAAAGCAATTATAATCTATAACAAAACACTCCCCGGCAACGGCGCCATTTTGATCGAGGTGAAAATCGAGCGTTCGTGTAAATACGCTAGTCGTTGTTATCGGCTTCCAACCGCAATACAAAAAAAAACTAAACTTTAACTACACTCTTGCGGAGTATAGCAGCGAGTCTGGGTATCGAATCCACAGGGAATGTTTGATAGATTTTAATTGATTTATTACTCCAAAAAATAAAGTGTAAAAGATGATGATTGAGTGAGAAAGGAAAAAGGGAAAAATAAATAAGTTAACTAAAAATAATTGGAAAATTAAGGTAGAGACATAATCCCCCAACCCTAGAGTATTGCAGGTATAAAACTAATCATAAATTTAACAGATTAATTTGACCCGAAATTTAGTACTCGCAATCATTACGTATACGAGGTTCAAGCCCGCGTCATACTTAATATGAGGATGAGTAAATCAGTATCGCGATAGTAGCACTCGAATTGCATTATAAATCATCACGAGTACCCAGAGGCAAACGAGATATAAAGATCTACAATTATTATGTAACTACGCAATACGGTCATAATCAATCATTAAATTTAGAGGACTAATATTATACACATGCAATTAACACATCAGGTTGGGTTCATGTATCCCAACCTTTAAAAATCTAGCCTAACATGGTGAATAATAATAAAAGTGCTGGAAATAAAAGTTACCACGACTGAAGAACAAGAACATGCAAGAAGAAATCAAAGATTGAAGAAAAACTAGAAAAGCTCTTGAATTAATGGTGTAAAGTATGTAAATTATTCTCCTAGATGTTCCTACTTGTTATGGAGCTTTTACATGAATGAAATATGAATAAAAAGAGTCCTAACGACTAAATATATAGGCTAGAGGTCGTTTAGAAGAGTCCCTAAAACATAAAACTCTTTTGGCTAAAATATAAGCACAAAATAAAAATCCCGTATCTGCCAATTTGTCACACTTAGAAAGCGTGACTAATTTCGTAACGGATCTGTAGTGTGACTAATTTCATAACGGATATGGTGCGTGACAAATGGGCAGACTGGTTCTTTTTTCTCAGCTTCGGTTCGGTTCGGGCCTGACAGCTTTTTTCTTGGATTTCTTCTCAACTTCAAATGGGCATAACTTCTTCACCGTAACTTGGATTGAGGTACCGTTTTTTCCAGTGTTCTTGTAATTGAAAGATCTTTAACTTTACAATTGTCCCCACCTCCGGAATAAGGCTGCAAAATTACGAAAATGCCCTTCAACTCCCCGATTCTTGGTTTCTTTCACTATTTTGAGTTCTCTTTTCCATCTTTCTTGCATGAAATATCTGTAAAACACATAAGAGATACACAAAATAGGAAATACTTGCCAAAAAGGGTTAGTATCATAGATATGAGATAAATTTAAGCTATTTACATCGCACGGGATCATAAAAATACCGAAATTAAGGGGATAAATGTGAAGAATTTATGCCTAATCAATTATGATACTTCTTGCAATCACAATTGGCACTATTTTTGGGAATCAATTCCTATTACTATGAAAACATTCATTAACAGAAAGCCTGTAATGTCTCACCACTGCAACAACACTCCTCGAGTTGGCGATGTACAAGATGACCCAGTCCCACATAGGGTCAGGTCAAAGATTCTCCAGCAACTAAATCCCAGGTTTTGTGAATAAAGATTACCTTCTGAAGAAAGTCAAGGACTACCTAGGTCTACAAAGATCTCCAAGCTGGTCCACGCTTATGAAACTAGGCTTAGGGGAAGAATATAATCATTTCAAAGGCAGCTTGAAAGGATTTAGAGATATATCCATGAAGATACCAGGAAGCGTCATGATAGGACTCCTAGTCCTCAGGTGAACGACACTCATAGTCGAAGGAGGAGCTTCAGGCATGATCAAGGAAGATCTGAACATGACAAGTTAGAGTGTGATCGATTAGAATGTGGCTGATTAGAGTGACTCCGCATAAGCAATTATCGTCAAGATGAGAACATCAAAATTTTTGTTCGTAGAGAGATGGATCACCATCCATCCCATCGAGGGTCCAAGTCTACTAGGGAGCTAGCCAAAAGAGATCTCAATACCCAAATGAAATCCCCTCTTTCAAGGGCGATCGAAGACGAGGAACCCCTAAAGAAGTTTTTCCTTCCCAAGTTTAAGATTTATGATGGTAAGACGGATCCCATCGATCATGTTTGGTAATACTGGTAGGCAATGACCCTGTGGAGCCACAACGATGCCTTAATATGTCAAATTTTCCATTTTAGCCTTCATGACATAGCATAGAAGTGGTTTGAGAAGTTACCCCACAGATCGGTCAGGAGATTCAAGGCCTTAGTAGAGGCCTTTATTACTTGGTTCATAACTAGCAGCTCCCACATAAAGAGGATGGACTCACTGCTCACACTAAAGAAAAAGCCACAAGAAATCCTTCATGAATATGATAAGAGGCACTGGGAGGTTTTTAATAAAGTGAAGGATTACTCAAAGTAAGTTTTCATTTCATCATTCAAGATTGATCTTCCGACGATATTTTTACTGGACCAGTCCCTGACCAAGAAAGAAGCCAACGCCATCGACGACCTTATGGCTATTATTGAGAAATACGCCAAGGTTGAGGATATGGTTCATTCTAAAGAAAGGGATAATGGTTGAGAAAAAGTGAGCAAACGAGGAGATAAGTGTGACACTCCAAAGAAAGGGAATAAGATTGTCTCCAAGAATGGAAATAAGGCTGATCCTTCAAAATCATTCTAGGTTGTTAACACAGTCTTCAAGGAACAAATCTATAAGATCTTGAGCAAGATCAAGGATTAACCGTTCATTAAGTGGCCCAAGAATATGGGTGGTGCCCCAAAAAGATGGGTGGTGACCCAATGAAAAGGAACAACGCACTAAGATGCGCATTCAACAAGGAGGGTCGCCACATAACTAAGAATTGCAAGGGTCTGAAGTCACACTTAAGCAAGGCATCTCAATGAATATATATAAAAGAAAGATGACAAGGTCATAGCCAATGATGACTAAAAACCAGACAACATCTTTGATGAAGACATAGTATAGGAGTTTGTAATGATCCATGGAGCATCCGACCTAAAGTAGATCTAAGGGAACGTTGTTCTGATGGAGATGAAGAAGGTCAATGCTATCATGGAGGAATTCTAAATTAACCCTACAAAGAGCCAAGATGGGAAGCACCGACGATCAGAGGACATCGACTACACCAAACACATCATCTTCATTGAAGAAGATTTGGTTAAAATGAGCACTCCACATAATGATGCACTCCTAATAACCCTCAAAATTGGAAATTAGGATGTCGATATGCTGGTGGTGGATCAGGGAAGCTCGTCAGAGGTGATGTACCTAGAATTATTCCACTAACTGATGCTCGACCTAGCTAACCATAAGGAGGCCATAGTTCCGTTGTATAGCTTCGTAGGAAGAATTACAATGCCACTAGGAAAGATAGTCCTGCCTGTCAGAGAAGGCAGCATCTCGAAGCTAATTGAATTCTTAGTGGTAGACATAGAGTCAACATGTCATGCCATTTTAGGCATAGGCTAGTTGCACGTAATGAAGGTCATACCATCTACCTACCACCAAAAGGTGAAGTTTATTATTCATCGGGGTGTGGGCGAGATTTGTAATGACCAGTCCAGTGCAAGAAAGTGCTTCATTGTGGGAATCCGCCTTAGGAAGGAGATGAAAAAGGAGCAAAATAATGATCTAGAGGAAGCCCATGAGGGGGATACACCCACTAAATAGAAACTATGGTATGATCGACTAGGGGTGGAAGATACCAAGGTCCACCCCGTTGATAGGGTCATTAAAATCCTAGAGGAAGTTAGAGTTGATGACAACTTGCCAGAGAGAAAGTTTTTGATCAAAATCGAGCTCGCCGATCATGAAAAGAAAGAATCAATTGCCTTCTTAAGAAGCAATCTGGATGTTTTTGCTTGGGAGACATATGATATTCCTGGTATTGATCCCAACGTAGCCTACCATTGTCTGCATGTTGACCCAATCTTCAAGACGATCACTCGAAAGGCTCATCGAATAGCCCCCAAGAAGGCTAAAGCGGTGGAGAACGAAGAAGGGAATCTTTTGGATGCGAGATCCATTATGGAATTTCAGTTCACCAAGTGGTTATCCAACCCAATGGTTGTATGGAAGAGCAACGATAGTTGGAGGGTCTGTATTGAATTCAAAGATCTCAACCGATCATGTCCCAAAGACTATTTCCCACTGCCTAAGATTGATCAGTTGTTTGACGCTATGGCAGCACACTAAGGGATAAGATTTTCTGGATGCCTACTCAGGGTACCATCAAATTCCATTGTTCAGCCCCGACCAGGATAGAACGCCCTTCATAACCCCTATTGGGTTATACTGCTACAAGGTTATGCTGTTTGGCTTGAAATATATAAGGGAAACTATTCAGAAGCTAGTCATAAAAATGTTTAAATGACAGATGGAAGTCACGATATAGGTCTACATCGATGATATGTTAGTCGAGATAAAGAACAATGATGACCACCGTACGAACTTAGCCAGAAATGTTGAGATTCTCAGGAAATATTGGATGCAATTCAATGCAAATAAAGTGTTCATTCGGTGTCTAGTAAGGAAAATTTTTGGGCTATTTAGTCAACAAAAGAGAAATTGATGCCAATCCAGATTAGATTGACATGATCAGCAAGGTCCAGCCTCCACGAACATTACGAGATGTTCAAAAGCTCACTGGTATGCTCACAGCACTCAAATGCTTCATCTTCAAGTCCTCAGAACGCTACCGACCACTTTTCTGGCTTTTAAATAAAGATAATTGTGTCACATGGAATAATGATTGCTTGAAAGCCTTAGAGAAGATAAAGTCCTACCTTAACAAACCCCCTATTGGTGATTCCTAATTACGTATACCCACTATACCTTTATCTCGTAGTATTAAATAACGTTGTGAGCTCGGCGCTGGTATGTGAGAAGGAAGGAGGACAATATCTCATTTATTACGCTAGCAAAATGCCTCTAGATATAGAACAATGCTATCTATCCCTGGAAAAGTTTACCTACACACTTGGGATTCCCTCAAGGAAGCTCAGACACTACTTCGAAGCTCACTTAATAACAGTGATCACTTCCTATCCCCTTAAAGATGTTCTTCGAAAAGCCGACCTCTCTGGGCGACTCTCGAACTGGTCGGTCGAGATCGAGAGGTTCGATATACACTTTCAACCAAGAACAACGATTAATGGACAAGTCCTGGAAGATTTTATCATTGAGTTTATGGGGGACCATCTTATCGACCAATAATAAATGGAGCAGTCAATAAATAAGGAAGCACAGTCTAAGGATTAGTCCCTATACGTTTATGGGGCCTCCAACTCCAAGGGGCAAGAGTAGGAATAGTCCTCATCATCTCATAAGACACTATAATTAAACAAGGAATCATATTGGGATTTTAAGCCTCCAACAAAAAAGTCAAATATGAGGCACTAATTGTTGGCTTGCATAAGGCCCAAATGATGGGGCAAGGTGCCTAAATATATTCGGTGATTCCATAATAGTCTTCAAGTAAGTAAGTGGATATTTTAATGCAAAATATGAAATGAGGACAGCCTACCTTATCGTGGTAAGAGAACTTATGGAAGGATTCGAGAAGGTTGACGTTCAACAGTTCACTCGGGGACATAACAGCCACGTCGATGCCTTAACAGCCTTAATCTCAGTAGTGGACTCTGATCTCAGAAGAACTATCTAAAGAAATTTCCTCAACTAGCCAAGTATTGATCAGACAGTGGTCGCCGAACAAGTTCTTCTCATAAAAAAGTCCCCTAGTTTGATGGATCCCATTATTTCCTATCTACAGAGTGACATATTGCCTAATGATAAGAGATTGGCTCATCAAATAAGGGTGAAGGAAACCCATTTCTATCTCGCCCTAGGAGAAAATCTCTAGAAGATATCATTCACAGTCCCTAACCTCCAATGCGTCCACCCACATAACACCAAGAAAGTTGTAAATGAACTTCAGGAGAGTATATATGGGTGTCATACATGTGGAAGGTCGTTGGCCTTTCGAGCGATTAAAGAAGTTTATTGATGGCCTCACATGTAAAATGACACAAGTACCTATGTTCGTAAATGTGATAAGTGCCAAAAATTCTCTCCCACGGTCCACCAGTCACCTAGCGACCTTAAATCTTTGACAAGTCTTTGGTCATTCACGTAATGGGGATTAGACATTATGGGATCGCTACTTACTGTACCTAGAAATTGCAAGTATCTACTGTTCGGCACAAATTACTTCACCAAGAGGGTATAGGCAGAACCACTGGCAAAAATTTATGACGTCAAAATGACCAGGTACATTTGGAAAAGTATCATAACACACTTTAGGATCCCAAGGACTGTCATCACCGACACCAGTACACAGTTTAAAATCATCTTCTTTGAAAGTTTTTGTGATGAGCATGACATGGAACACCACTTTAGTTCTATGGTGTATCCCTAAAGCAACGGTCAAGCAAAAGCTTCTAATAAAACCATGCTCAACAGCTTGAAGAAGAGGCTGGAAAGAGAAAAGGGTGCCTGTGTGGATGACTTCCCCCATGTTCCGTGGTCCTACCGTACTACTCTTAGGAGACTAACTGGGGAAACACTCTTCACACTCGCCTACAGAATGGAAGGTCTTATCCCACTGAAGGAGGTCTCCCTACCATGATAACTACCCTAGTCGACTAAAGCCTAGACGATGATGCACTATGCACTGAACTCGACTTAGAACAGGCCATGATCAAACTGGATTCCTATCAACAACAGTTGGCCAAGAAATAAAATAAAAAAAGTCAATCCGAGGAAATTACAAGTAGGAGACTATCTCCTGAGGAAATTCCTAAACAGTCCCGTAAAACCATCCGATGGTAAGATGGGACCAAATTGGGAATGACTTTTTAAGGTGATAAGGGTTGACCTTCAAGGAGCATATCACGTGGAAATGCTGGAGGGCGAGGAGATACCAAGAGCATGGAACACAACCAATCTCAAGAAGTTCTACTTTTAGTCTTCTTCATCGTTTATTATCACATTTAGTTTATGATTTTTTTTATTTCAATCTTATGTTGTGTTGATGTAAAAAACTAGAATAAATCTAATTAATTAATCATAAATAATATTTGTAAGTAAAATAAAGAGACAAAGATTTTTTTAAAGTGGTTCGGCCTATGAAGAAAAGCCTACGTCCATTGTGCTTCTTATTTTCTGGTATTTCTCTTTCAATCACTTGCTCATGACAAAGGGATTACAGCGTATTTATAGCCCATTAGGAAGACAAAGAGATATAATGTTAAGGATGGAATGTCTTTATAAATTAGGCATTTACGTCAGTGCAGAAGGTCCATAATGTTTTCGTCTTTTAGCGTTTTGTTGAAAGTGTTGGTCGGCCTCCCTACAGTTTGTCGCGATTCTTGGAGTTGGTGTCATTCTAGTATGATAATCAGTATTCCAGGCTTTAGTTAGTGGTTATTCCTTTCTGACTAGGATTATTACCATAGTGGATGACACATGTCTATTTCTGACTGGTCCACGTAAGTGGGTAATTTTTGGTATTAACAGAAGCCCTTAATGTTCCATGCTTGATGCTTGCTTGAAATTATGGAGCATTTATCTTTGGTAGTAACTTGGGATACATTTATTATTCTTGGTTGGTTGTCAACCTCCCACACTTGTAAGATTATTATCTTTGTTGATGGCTTACACTGCTGATGGCATCTTTATAAATATCCAAACTTGTAACGAATTAATTTGGGGAAAATACATCTCTTTCTGCTTAGCCGCCAAAATTTCAATCGTTTTTTCGCTTTAATCATTACATTCGTCGATTTTTTACGAAATTTATAAAAGGCAGTAAAATCTCTATCATCTTTCACCTCAAACTCTCTAAGTTTCTGTTATAATTTCTTGAGCTTTCGTGCGATCGTTCATTCGGCCTTCTAATTCTTCTAAATCCTTAAGTCTTGGCAAGAATTATTTCTCTTTATTCTTTTCTTCACATCAAATCATGGTTTATGCTATTTTTTCTCTAGATGAGTTTAGAAAAGAATGGAACATACCAGATTGGGTAAATTTAGAGTTCCCATTCCCCCTGTAGATGTTTTTTCTTTGTTTGAGTGTGATTGGATCCCCTCCTTATTCGTTGATGAATGCGATTCCCTCCAAATCATTTTTGTCTAGAATTTTGTCAATATTTTGATATTACACCTTCTAGAGTATCCCCCAATACTCGGAGGGTTATCAATGGTGTTCATATGCTCAATCAACTATGTGGAACCCATATAGGGATTCCCAAAATTATGTTTTGTTATAAGTGGGTCACTAGTGATAGTAGTTACTATTTAAAACCTAGGGCTGCAAATAGATCTTTAGTTTTTAACATCCCTGATTCCAATATGGATTACTTTGACGATGGAGTGATTGCTAAAAATTGGCAATATGCACCTCCAATAGGGGGTGAAGTGTACAATGGGCCAAAATGCCCTCGGGAAGGCCATGGGATAGGTTGTTTTAATTTCTTATGTAACTTTGTTAATAATTGTTCTATTGAAATATTAATTAATCACTTGTTTTTTGCTTACTTGCAGTTGATAGGAAGAGGAAGTGTCCCAAAGAAGGTGACATTAAGCTTAACAAGCTCAAGCTCAAGCTCAAGTTTCTCTGCGGCCTTCATAAAAAAATTGGCGAGGAATATGCCAGGTTGGCATCATACTTGCTAATATATAGGAGTTATGTCATCTCCTTTATTTCTCGACCTTCTGTTGTTGCTCCTACCATTGTGCTTAACTTGGACCAGGACCTAGTGTCCACTTCATCAGGCAACGAGGAACTTGCTGCTGGTCCTTCTTCATCCTTAGATTCTGACCTTTCTCTTGCAGCTGCTATGGGAAAGAGGAAATTCTATAATATAATGGGAGATGTTGTTGCTCCTAGCTCCACCAAATCTGCTATTGGTGGGGCCACTAATAAAGAATATGCTGGGAAGAAGGCCCCAGCTAAGAAAGGTGAAAAGTCCCTTCTTAAACATATAAAAAAAGGTCTTCCTTCCAGACTTGCTTAAGGAAATGCTGCTAGTGCTGACCAACAAGAACTTGGTCGATTTATCTATTGTTAACACTGGCTCTCATGTATCCACATAGGTCTAGGATTAGCCAGAAAATTAATAAAGTCTGGTACTTTGACAAATCATAGGGGTACTGCCTCTGCCATACCCCGTTTGAAAATTTCTGAAAGGGCTTCTCAAAGCCTTACCTTGGTAAAAACTCTTAATGCTTCATACTTGTACTTTTTTTTATTGATTTCTTGCATTAATTTGGCCTCTCTTTTTTTACAGTTCTTGGTTGATTTCAACAATATGTTGGAGAAGGAGGATGTACTTCGCTCTTCTTCAAATGACCTAGAAAAGGCTTTTGAATGCCTGAAGAAATCCTTGCTTGACTTCTAACAAGCATTGGCAAACGAGAAGAAATATTGGGAGAACAAAATAAAAATTACTGAGTATGCTCAGAAGAAGGCTGAGAATGAGGCCGTTACATCTCGGAGATAAGTCTTTGAGTAGAAAAGAACTTAGTTGCTGAGAAGGCTAAGAGGGTGAAAGCTAGAGAGGCTTCTTTCAACAAGGATGGGAGAAGTCCATAGCACCTGCTTCTATCCAGATTGAATATTTGAAGAAAAAGTGTTATAAGGATGGTTGGTCAGCAGCACTTACTAAGGTTGGTACTCCTCAAGAGTCTGAGATCTTCCTCAAAGATGACAGTGGTTCCCCACCAAACTTAGATAAGGAAGTTGAAGAGGATGTGGGATTAGGGGATTCCAACCTTGTTATGGAACCTGCAGTTGACCAACTATAGACAGTTGTTGAGTATTCTCTCCCCTCCACTTTCGAGCAAATCATTACACCCATTCTTGTCTCCAATCAAGTTAAAAATACTACTGGTAGGGAGATGGTGTAGAATTTTTAGGCAATCAGCCATTTTCCTTTTTGTCTTTATTTTAATGTATTTGTAACTTGAATTCATATCAATAAAAATAAGTATTTCTTTCCTCTGCATTTGTCATCTTTTCATTGTTGCATTATGTTCTTTATCCTCTTGTTGATTGGATATTTCTTAACTCTCATAGTTCATGGCCAAAATGGATCAACTTTCATCTACTAACTCTGAGATGCTCAAGAGATGTCATGATATATTCAAGGCTAGTAATATGACTTTGTCCGAGGAAGATCTGTTAAATTTTCTCGAGGATAATGTTTTAGATCAAGCCAAGGAAGCTTACTTATACTTGAAGTGTCTTCATGATCGGGCAGTGGCTAATAATGTTTCCTACTTTAAAATGATTAAAGAGCTTCAAGAAAATCACAAAGAAGCAAAGGCTCTCCTGTAAGCTAACTATGAAAGGAAATACAAAGCTCTAAGTGAATCTTGAGGCTTTAAGGAGAAATTAGAGATACATGGCTCTGATTTTAGAAAAAAAGGGTTTTTACTCAAGTGTGAAGTGGATGAGGCTAGGGCTTTTGCCAAGCTGTTGGGGAAGAAATTAATAATTTGAGAGATGAATTGAACTCCTTAAAGGTTTCATCAACTAATATTGTTGCTGATGATGGAGTTTTATTTTTGGAGATTGAGAATGCTAATCTGAGGGAAGAACTTAAGGCTTTCAAAATATCCAAACCTTCTACCTCCTCCCGATCAAGATCGAGACCTGGAAGAACTACAACTGATGAAAGACGAACTCAACAGACACTTGCAAATCGGGATGCATAAATAAATTCTAAGAATTTAGCCATTATTGAGATGTCCCAAAAGATCCTAACCTAGGGCGAGCAACTTTCCATCCAGTCTTCTCAACTACAAATCAAGGATGGAGTGCTGAAGAAATTGCAACACCAAGTTAAAAGGTTAACTTTCCAGTTTCACAAGTAATTAGGAGAAGTTTGGATGGAGGGTATAATGAGGCTCTTAGTCATTTTGATGAATGCTTAGTCAAGTTCAGCACGAAGGCTAGAAATGGGGCTGGACCAATTGCCTAACAGTTATGAGGTTGATCAGGATAGTAAACTATGGTATTAGGATTGTCCAGGCTTTTTAGAGTGCCAAGATCCTCCTTTTAAACTGGATATCAACTAGATCCCTGTAAAAACCATTCCTCAATGCCTGATCTCTAAATACTTAGGGTATTATGGTATGCATGATGAGCCAGAAATAGTTCAACCTCCTCATCTGTTAGATGCTCCGAGCAGTAGCAATAGAAGAATGCTTCAATATTTCAACTTTATTAACTACCCATACACATTGGATAATCCTCCAGCAGGCATGGAACCAACACTGAGATCCTCTAAAGCTAAAGGAAAGCGTCCAGTAGAATAATCTTGAGCATAATCTGTTCCTGTATTTCATTTATACACAATATTTGCATATAACCATCTTATATATATATATATATATATATATATATATATATATATATATAAGGCATTTGATTAACTTATCTTGTTAATTTCTGGATGCTTGAATGTCTTTGTTGTTTCATTAGTTCTACTGACACACTTAGACATTTGCCTAAATTTAGTATCAGTTACCAATGATATTATCATAGGTTCTACTGATATAATTAGATTTCGAAGTTTAAATACCATTTACCATTGATGTGGCCATAGGTTCTACTAGTGCACCTATCTTTAAATCCAAGTTTAGCATTAGTTACCCGTTGTATTTCCATAGGTTCTACTAATGCACCTAAATTTTTAGGTTCAGCATTAGTTACCAGTGGTAACCAGGTGTATGTGTAATATGTGTCTACATTCCTATTTAGGAATCTTCGCAATGTTCTTCCTCTATTTTTCTCAGTTTGGATCAAACTTGTTTATTTTTATACAAAGTTTTATCCCTAATTTTTCTTCTTAACCAAGTGCTGAGGATTAAAATCCTGTTTTGACTTGGATTTTTTTTTTTCGATCAAGTATTGTCACCTTTTATGACCACATCCAACTAATTACTGCATCTCTACCAACCAAGTGTTGGGTATGTATGTATCACCAATATGCTAAAAAAAATCAAAACAAAATGGTAAACAAAACCAACTTTTTATTGATACTGAAGAAAAATTGATTATAAAAAATATTGATTTCTACTTTACTGGTAGTACTTCCTAAGATGCTAGGCATTCCAGGGATTTTTGAATTCTTCCCCTTCCAAAGTCTCAATTCGATAATTTCCGGGTCAAATAACTGCTGAGACACGATAAGGACCATACCAATTGGTTCAAGCTTGTTGGTCTTCTGAATCAACTTCTTCAGCACGTACTCCCCTTATTTTAAGTTGGTTAACTACACTCTTTTGTTATAAAAGCGTGTTGTTTGTTGTTAATAAGCAACGTTTCTTAAAGCAACATCTTCACACACTTCTTCTTACATATCTAAGTCTAGCATTCACATCAAATCTCTTAAAGGAGAATCAAAGTTCAACACTCTATGAGTTGGCAAACCTATTTCAGCTGGTATGACTTCTTCTGTCCCAAATTCTAGCATATATAGTGTTTCTCCAGTGGTAGCTCTTGGAGTTGTTCGATATGCCCACAAAACTGAGTGTAATTCATTGATCCTGTTCCCTTTGGCATCATCAAGTCTTTTCTTCAACCCATTGAGTATATTTCTATTTGTTACCTTAGTTTGACCATTGCTTTGAGGATGTCCTGGAGCAGAGTGCAACTTTTAAATCTTAGATTGGGCACAATATACTGCAAACTCTTCATTATAAAACTACGTGCAATGGTCACTGATGAACGCATATGGTAATCCATATATATAAATGATGATTTTCCAGATAAACTGGTACACTTTCCCGTAAGGCATATGCACCAATGGTTCTGCTTCAGCCTATTTTATGAAATAGTCAATAGCTACGACCAAGTACTTAAATCTTCCTCGGGTGGTCGGCAGTGACCCGACCAAGTCTATCCCCCAAATGCAAATGTCCAAGGTGAGGTAATGAGGGTCGGAGATGCATGTGGAGTTTTGCGAATATTGGAGAACTTTTGGAACTTTTCACACTTCTTCGTAACGGCTGTGCAATTTTCCCTCATAGTCGACTAGTAATATCCTTGAGTATTCATTCGCTGTAGTAATGATCTTCCTACCATATGAGCTCCACAGGATCCTTCATGTACTATTTCTATTAGATCTTTAACCTCTATTGGGTGAAAACGGCGCTGTAGAGTAGATGTTAATCCTCTTTTGTATAGAACTCCTTTGTCTAACACATACCTTGCTGCTTTGTACTTAAGTTTTTAGCCTCAATGGAGTCTACTGGCAGTATTCCTTCTTCAACATAAGATCTAATGGGATCCATACAGGATGGTCCCATGTCTACTGTAATGAAACTAATCATCAAATCTTCATCAATGCTTCGGTTGGACAAAATTTTAATGGGAATGGTTCTCTTGATCTAAATTCTAGTCGTTGATGCAAATTGAGCAAGTGCATTAGCTCGAGCATTGTCTAGTCTAGAAATTTTGCTCATCCGAACAACAAACACTTTTTCTATAAACTCCAATCCCTTGGCAAAGTATCTTGTTATTAGTCCTCCTTTGGCTCCATATAAACCTAAATTTTGGTTCTCTACTAACTGAGAATCACTGTGTGGCACAACTTTCTCGACGTTCAGGGATTAAACCAAATATAAACCCACAATGAGAGGTTCATACTCTGCTTAATTATTTGAGGCCCGAAATTGAAATCGTAATGCATATTCAATCTCTACCCCGCCAGGGGTGTTGAGTATTATACATCCTCCACTTCCTGTTACACATTAGGATCCATCTACATACAAGTTCTATATCAAAATGTTATTATCAAACACTTGGTCTGTTAATATCCCATGATGAAACACTTTGCTTCTTACCTCCTTATATATTCTGGCCACCTCCTACATCCTGGTTGACGTCTCCGGTAAGTAGGTAATAATTTCTTTTAAGCTTGTCTCCAATGGGGCATCTTTGGGCTATTGGTCGATGATAAATTCGGTTAGGCTTTTCCCTGTTCAGGTTTGCTCTACCCGAATGTTTATTTTCTCAGGAACCACCGGATAAGTGAATTCAGTAAAGAAGTCTTCCCCAACTTGGCCCTTTAATGAGGATCACAGCTCATATATAATATCGTACTCCCTCAGTTCTGCAGCCCAACACATTAATTTACCAAACTTCTGTGGTTTCTGAAGAGTTTGCCGAAGAGGCATATCAGTGTATACCACAATGGTATGTACTTGGAAGTAAGGTTTCATCTGTCTGGATGCCTCAATCAATGCCAAAGAGAATTTCTACAAGCGTGGAAATCTAATTTTGGCACCTCGGAAGGTTTTTTCGGTGTAGTAAACAGACTTTTAAACTCCGTTATCTTCTCGTATCAAGGCAGAACTTACAGCTGACTTAGAGATAGCTAAGTATAAATATAACTTTTCTCCCAACACTGGTTGGGAAAGTAATGGAGGTGATCCCAAATACTTTTTTAATTCCAGAATAGCTTTCTCAGATTCATCACTCCATTCAAAACTCTTTCTTAAGATTTTAAAGAATGGTAAATACTTATATGTAGCTCGGGACATAAATTTTTTCAATGCTGCTACTCACCCAGTGAGCCTTTGCACATCCTTTCTAAAGGTCAGAGATTATATTTTAATAAATGCCTTGATTTTGTCTGGGTTAGCCTCAACTCCCCTTTGATTTACTATGTACCTGAGGAATATCCCTTCTTCGACACCAAATATGCACTTGGTCGTATTCAACTTCACTTGGTGCATCGCCAGTCGATCAAAGGTTTGGCTGAGGTTGGTAATATGATCATATGCTTTTTGGCTCTTCGTCAGCATGTCATCTATGTATACCTACATATTTTTGCCTATTTCTTTATCAAAGACTTTGTTCACCAACCTCTGGTAAGTAGCATATGCATTTTTTAAACCAAATGGCATAACATTATAGCAATATGTTCCTTAGGGAGTAATAAAAGAAGTGTTTTCTTGTCTTCGAGCTTCATCTTGATCGGGTTATAACCAGAATATGCATCCATGAAACTCAATAGTTCATGCCCTGAGGTAGCATCAACAAGTTGGTCAATTTTGGGCAAAGGAAAGTGGTCCTTTGGGCAGGTTTTATTCAAATCTGTAAAGTCCACACACATCCTACATTTGTTATTTTTCTTTTGACCATAACCATGTTGGCCCACCAATCTGGATATTTCACATCTTAAATAAATAAGTCTTTTTGAAGTTTCTCTACCTCCTCCTGGATAACATGGTTCTTCTCGGGGCTAAATACTCTACGCCTTTACTTTACTGAATTGGCATCCTTGTTGACGTTGAGCTCATGAAAAAGTAAATTAGGATCAATCCTAATCATGTCCTCATGACTCCAAGCGAACACGTGCTTTCTCCGTCTCAGTAATGTCACTAGCTCCTGTTTAAGAGCAGGGTCTAGTGTTGATCCTTCTTGCGTAGTTTGCTCCGGATTCTCATCATATAAGATGATATTATCCATTACTTATACAATTTAGCCTTTTACCAATTATGTCTCTTCTCTTGGATCTAAAGTTTCCACCTCAGAGTTTCTATTGGGCTTAGGAATATCCACTTGGTAAGTGGTGGTCTTCCTCTTTATTTCTTCCAAATTTTCTTGCTCGACAAAGGAGTAATAACATTCTTGAGCTACTTTTTGATCACCCTCGACCACACCTACACCAAAATTAGATGCGAACTTTAAGCATTGATGGACTGTAGATGGAACGGCTTTTAATTTCTTTAATCCTACCATTCCTATGATCATATTGTAGGTGTAATGAACATTCTTGTCCATTACAAAGAAATGTATCTTCTTTGTCTGACTTGCTAGTCGTGTGTCGATCAACACTTCCAGCTTGAAGTTGCCCAATGGAAATACTTTTTCACTAGAAAATCCTATGGTAAGGGTCCAATTGGTTAAGCTTCAAGTCCAAATTGTCAAAGCATGGATAAAACATGATGTCCGCTGAGCTACCATTATCAACCAATACTCTAGAAACAATTATATCATGCATTCTGACCTTGATTACTAGGGGATCATCATGGGGATAAAGTACCCCTGAAAGGTCATGTTTGGAAAACCCAATCACCATTTTTTCTCCGTTAAATTTCCTTGGCCTGTCTTCCTCGGCTAGATTGATCCTTTGAATATAGGAGCACACTTGAGACTCATTGAGGTAAGCTTTCCTTTCAGCACTATGATCTACTCCTCCTGCATCTCCACTTGTAATAGTTTGGCAATCAAAATATCCAAAACTAAGCATGAATACCTCACGTTCCGGTTGCCTGGGTCTTTTGGGTAGGTCGGTATCATCGTCTCCATGAGTTCTATTTTTCTCATACCTAAGCTTTCATGGAGATTTTAATCTTCACTAGGCTCCATTATTATCCCATCGATCAATAAATATGTCCATCTTTCCTCTTCAGGTGAGGGTTTCAATCTCATTTTACAAAGTAATTCAGCAATCCGTCGTATGCCGATGGTCCATGTGAAATTCATAATACTTGGACCTGTCTTTCTTACCAGCAGGTGCTCTTAACTTCTCAAGCCAATGTACTTCTCTGTTATGTTTTATTTCTTCCAAAACATGGTGAATACCTATTTTTAATGGAGTATAATTGCTATAGTTTTTGAGCCTACAGTATTCACCTTTTTTTCGATTCCTTATGCTCCTTTTGTTCTTTCCGCTCCTTTGTCATGATTTTGCCTTCAGATTTTATACCTGAGTTTTGTTTGGATACCATGGCTTCCTCGACATTCATTATCTTGAATGCTGTAGCCATCAATTCTTTCATTGTATTTGGAGTATCTTTAGCAGGTGTGTAGTAAAGCTTATCGGGAAGCAATTCACTCATGAGGGTTGTAATAGTTATTTTCTCCTCGAAATCAATGACTTCCAACTTCTCATTATTAAAACGAGTAATATAATCTCTGGTACTCTCTCCTACACTTTGCCTTACACTTAGAAAATGAGATACTCTTTTCACCGGTTTGTCTCCAAAGAAAAAGTTACTAATAAATAGCTCGGCGTGCTAGTTGAAACTAGAAATTTATCCTCGAGGAAGGCTATTGTACAAAATTTGAGTAGGCCTTGTAATTGTTCCTGAAAATTACCTACATCTCATTTTATTAGGAACAACATAAATATCAGTTACTTCTTGGTACTGCTCTATATAAAGAACATGATCTATTTTCCTATCATACTTCGAGGTAACCATAGGAGATTTAAACTTTGAAGGAGTAGAAAAAACCACAATAGCGTGTATAAAAGGAGATCCTTTCACAAAACATCATTGCAAAGGGTTTTTTACCTTTACCCTTTCCCCCAACCTATCTTCCAATCGTTGAATAGAGCCCTTCCATGTATCATTACTAGCATCATATTTATGTGTTACATCTCGGCTATTACGACCAACTATTTATGCTGAACTCTCCTCATGTAAGGTATGTTAGGCACGGACATATCGTCAAGTGTCTAATCTGGATTGGGATGAGCCTTCACGTTGACCGGGTGCCCATTGAGAATTTCTCGACAATGCCCTAGGAATATTTCTATTCCCCCTGGATCCTAGACGATCAAAGGGAGATGCTCTACTCAATCTTTCAAAAAATCTCAATCTTTTAGTAGTTAAAGATTCTTCATTATATGGTTCTGAAGTTCCAAGTGAAGAACTTGCTCTTAGACGGTAGGACGTATCTATAGTAGTCATGGATTGGCTATGACTACCGTTTCTTGGAGGTGGTGGTGGCATATTTCCATGAGAAGACAAGGTAGGATATCCAACCTGCAGTGTTTGGGCTAATTGCCTAATGGTATCTTCCATAGCCTCTTATCCTCTAGAAAGGCTAGCCAGGATTACCGTCAGATCATTGTTTGTTAGTGGAGTAGATGGAACAGGAGGAATGCCATCATTCCTGGTGCTTTATTCAGGAACATCAGTCATGTTGGGTAAATGAATGAGTGAAAAATGTATAGCATTACGGTTCCCACAGACAACACCAATCTGTTGATGTAAAAACCTAGAGTAGGTCTAATTAATTAATCACAAATAATATTTGTAAGTAAAAGAAAGAGACAAAGAGGTTTTTAAAGTGGCTCGGCCTATGAAGAAAAGTCTACGTCCACTGTGCTTCTTATTGCTTGGTATTACTCTTTCAATCACTTGCCCTTAACGAAGGGATTACAATGTTTTTATAGCCCAGTAGGAAGACAAAGATATAGAATGTTAAAGGATGGAATGCCTTTATAAATTAGTCATTTTCATCAGTACAGAAGGCCCATAATGTTTCTGGTTGCTGGCATTTTGTTGATAGTGTTCGTCGACCTCACTACAGTTGGTCGGGCTTCTTGGAGTTGGTTGGCATTCCAGTATGATGGTAGGCATTTCAGGATTTGGTCGGTGGTTATTCCTTGCTGACTAGGATTATTACCATAGTGGATGACACATGTCTATTTCTGATTGGTCCATGTAAGTGGGCAGTTTTTTGTATCAACATGTTGCTTTTAAGTTATTGTTCAATAAATAAAGGCCAATTAGCTCTTGAATTCGAATTTCTTGATTGCATATCAGTATTATGCATCCTTTCAAAATGATAAACTCCCCCGACCAAAAAAAGAGATTACCTTTGGTTAACAAAAGGCATCTTAGCTTATCCTAGCCAAAGAACTTTTTCGTGAATAACAAAACTAATGTCGATTACAATAAGTTGTTCAAGTTATTTCAATCCAAAAGTTTCATCATGTCGATAAGGGTTCATAATAATTACAATAAGTCAATGAAATATTTCAATTTCTATAACACTCAGCTATTTGTCATGAACACACTAAACCTCATGAGTTTTCTCAACAACAGCGAAAACCCTACAGGGGATCCTTTGTCACCAACTGCGTTGGTTGCAAAAAACTTGCACAGGCAGATAAACCATCAGCCAGTTACATTCTTGCCATCATCTCATGTAGTCCTAAGGGAGTGTGACGACACGACCTAAAAGGAATGGCATATGGAATGATAATACTAAGGCATATTGGACTGGGAGAATGTTCAAGCATAAGTTAGCAAACTTATTTAGTCAGCAGGGTCCTAAAATGGTTAACACTTGTTCTTAAATTATTTAGTCGACCCCTAAGATGATTAACCTTAAATGGTAACTCATTTACTTGGTGAGGAGCCTAATGTCATCAATAGTATTACATGTTTGTCAAAGGTCTTAAGTGGTTATCAAAAAATAGTCATTTCTAATTAACAATCCAAACATGAAAACAATTATTAACCCATATTTAGTCGGCACATGTTCAAAATACGGAATGAGTTGATAAATTAAACTTTATATATTGACTAAAATTGTAAAGTACAGTTACAAAAAGACGAAAAGTACAAGGTCCCAAAAAAGACATAGACCAACTAAGAATGACAAGTGAGATAATCTACTATCCATGCTCTTCAACCATTATCTAGGTTTGGTTCAAATACCTCATCATTATCTTTGAGGTAATGGTTCAATAGATGGGCATGATTAGCATAAATAGGGATCCACTTATCATATTTTGAGATCATCCCTAACTTTCAGATAGGAGGGATATAGTCCACGTTGGGCTAAAAATAACATAATAGATAAAATTGCAATCAAACAACAGTATATGTGAAAGGGAAGAACACATCAATTCAAGCAAAAAGTCATTTTTCATTGATTGATAAAGAGGGCCAAAGGCTAGTACAACTAGAGGGAAAAAGGATGACTATGGGTCACAAAAGATAGAAAAAGGAAAAGTCCTAAGCTAATGTTACACCCCGCCTAATAAAATACCGGGTGATCAGTCCTATATCAAATTAAATAGGAATTTCATGTGGTTTCATTATTAGCAGCATTGTCGAAAACCAAATTAATTACTAATAACCTATTAGGCCTGACGTCAAAATTTTAAACTTTCTAATCTTTTTAACCTAAATGCACAAGTAAAAATACACTCACACAGGAATATAAGCAACAAATGGAAAGAATAGATAAATAAATAACTGATAACTCTCAGTAAAATATTTATACAACCATGACGAATGAGCGTAAAAATAATTTTTTTGTAAATAAAATAAATGACATCAGTTGGGTAACCTGCCCAATTATTACTATAATACCTCCTATTTAGATCACAAGAGAGAAGTGTCTATATAATTTCCTGCCAACATCCACAGCTGCGGCAGTGACGTCTGACTTGAAGGGATAATCATCCAGGCGTCCCTGTGTCTGGACACCTAAAAAGTATACAAAGAAGAAGAAAAAGAAAATAGATACAGGCCAGGGCCCGAGGTTTTAAATATATTTTAGTAAGTTCTTAATTTACTTTAACATGTAAAATATGATACTCTTCATATTTAAAATTGGTATCGCACTCAGAAAGGATACCCCTCACACTCATCTAATAATGCACACATAACACATGTATTTTAAAACACCCTAGTACCCTAGTTAGCTCCCCAGCCTAACTAGCACCTCGAAACTCCAAAGTCTATCCACTATCAAACACCCCTCGTATCTACCCAAGCTTACACCATATAATTTCTTGCTTCATATATAACCGTTCATTTTAAATAACCTTCACTAGTTATTACCCTACACTTATTTTAGGGTTATTATTTCGTATAATATTCTTAAATTAATTTACGTATTTTACATTTTATATTCCGATTTCTACATTCCCGGATATTAGAAATTAACTCACAATCCTTTCCTTATTTTAGTCCATATATACATATATTCTCATCTCAGATATATAATATACTATACAATAAACTATATATTCTCATCTCAGATATATATACATATATATATATACACACACTGGGATGTACCCGTGCTGATGGCACGATAAAAATATTTAGTGATTTATTATTCATCAAATTTATTAGTTTTAATCGTTATAGAGTAGTTGATAATTTTTTAGTATCGTACAATTAGCAACCTGTAATCAAAGATTATACAACAATTTCTTCCCACATGTAAACATTATATTTGACATGTGCTTGACACACATGGCACAACCACCCCTAATAAAAAGTGGGTGAACAAAAAACAAAACAACCTCTCTCAGATCAACTCTAATCACCCCAACATCATCTTAATTTTGTATAGCACTCCACCATTACCCATAGCAAAGTCGAAAAAAAGTACAAAACATATACTATGCAAAAATGGATCCTACTAATTTCAGCTAGTGTATTAAAACCTCAACCCCATCAAAACATTATGTATTTATTTAATTAAAAAAAAGAAACAAATAGTTATGGATAACACCACTACACAACAATTTACATGGGGATATGTATAGCTTTGCGTCATATTTTCAAGGATCAATTACAAAAAAGTTTCTCAAACATTTTTTAATAGACATTTAATCAAAGGTTTTTTTATTTTATTTCAAAAGTCCTTCAAATACTCATTTAACCAATATTCTCATATTTTTAAAAGTCCACGCTAGTGACATGTTGAAAGAATTTTTGGAACAAATAAAAATACTTGGACTAAACATGTATTAAAAAGTGCCCGAGGGACTATTTGGTATATGACCATATTTTCAATATAAAAGAAACAATTAGAAGAGACAAACTAAAACAACGTGAGCAGATTACCCCAAATACCAATTGATTTCAAGCAAACGCGTGATTTGGAAGATCATAGGTTCCGAGTCGTGATTTGGAATACATATTCTAAACAAAACCTTGGAACAATGGCCCTCTTTTGTGATCACAAAGTCAATAAGAGAAAGATTTAACAACTTTTGAAACATTCAAGAATCCATTGGATTAAAATTCATACCATAAACAGGAGGTCTAGGAAAAAACAAATCTCCTTATGATGTATTGTAGTGGCTAGGTAACAACTTTTGTAATTTGAATGACTAATGTCTAGTACAAATGTAGGAAATGTTGGTCTCAAAGTGGGCTCAACAATTATTGTAAGTGTTTTTTAACTTATTTTTTTAATGAAACAAAATCTTGATTTTCATAAGAATTTAAAAAAGAAAGTATTCCCAACCATCATTTATAACTTAAACAAAACATTTTTAAATACCTACCATAGAAATAATCTTGATAGAAAAAAAATAATAAAATTCGTACAACTATCAGGACTTATCCGTACACAATAAAAATTTATTTCATGGGGGTATCTATACATAACCTTCCTTTGTCACCTAAACAGGCCAACAAAATTAGTAAGTCTAAACAGGCCTAAAAATTGGTTACTTTAAACAGGCCTAATAAATTCTAAACCAATAAATCAAAAGAATGAGTAATAACGTTAATGTCATTTCATATAAAGAAAAAAAAACATAAGACAAAAACCTACCCTACAAAAAGGAGCAGGAAAGTACCCAAACCCACTCTTGTCTTCATAAACCTTCCTGGCAAAAACCAAAGACAAAAAAAAGAAAAATATTTGGCATATGCTTGTTAACTTGAACAACTAACTTTCTTTATGAAAATCTAAACCACCTAGCATCTAAAATCCACTCTCTACTCTCTTTCACTATCCCATAAATTCAAACTAGAAAAGAAAAATTTACAATACAAAGAAGAAAAATATAAAATATAAATATGTTCTTCCTAAGAGTGAAATTGAAGAGGTAACTGTCATTTCTTCATTTTCACTTCCCACTATGAAAAATACCCCTGCTGTAGTGGCTAAGATCGTCCCCCTATTATCAAGAAGGAAAAAAATGTCAATGAAAATGTCTCCAAAAAATTCAATGTAAATAGTAGATTCAACTTCAAATAAGTTTGGACTCTTCCTTCTGAAATGAAATTGAAGCCAACCACCTATTGTAGACTTATTTAAGTTTCATCCATAGAAATAGATTAACCAAACATAAAATCAAAGTCTTTTTATTTATCAAGAAAAAATAGATACCTCAAAACTTTTAACTAATAAAGATTTCGAGAGGAGTTGTTTTTCTGACTAATAAAAATTTTGACCTAGGCACATAATTGGATCCTTTCTTCCCATTCTTTCGAAGCCACTTCAAATAATGAATATAACTACAGTGCATACGTGAGATGAAAAATGAAATCAAATGTCATTTGTAAACGAAGAAAATTAATATATAATTTAAACCAAAAAACTAATAAAAAGAAAAATGAGACTACCATAAAATAAACATATTTCAGATCTAGGTGCGCTCTTGGTAAGAAAATACCTATTCGTGAATATACTCCATTAAAACCAACTTGATTTAAACCATCGAAAATGCTCCACTGTATCTCGAAAAACATGACTTGGAATCAAAATAAGCCAAAAATCATATATAAAAACAAAAACCAAAGGAAGAATGCCATATATGGCAGAAATCCCATATGAACCCCCAAAACAAAATGAAAACACTAAGAACCACCAGATTAGAGTGATACCCACGAGTTTAAAATGGGTCTTCATATTTAGGATTGATCCTTGGTGGCTTTATCGTCCTTTTGGAATACCAAAGGCGTTGTATCTCTCATCTCTTTTAAAGTTTTCTCCATCAAAACGGTAGAAATTTATTGGTCGACCATTGGAACAGAACGCCGCCACGAATACAGGATTTGGGACTCTTCTTTGTGACCGACTTAAACATCTTGAAACCCCAGATAGCGGGTTGTTTTGTAAAACTAAAAAAATAAATTATTAATTTGCAATTCAATATTGTGAAATGGGGTGGGGTTAAATTTAAGTTTATTACCGTGAAAGTGGCTGCATTCAAGGAGATCATGGATACAAAGAAATGTGAGAGTTTGAGGCACCGAATAAAATGTTAGAGAGGGATAGAGAGGGAGAGAGAAAAGAAAGAATGAAAAGACCTAACCCCATGAATCCTCTATGATCTGAAGAGGTTCAAAATGAATCTGAAATTTCTTGAGTCGTGTGCTGTGTATAGCCTTTCAATATACATTTATGACCAATAGTCTAATAAGATGTACTTTTCTCTCATCGAAGTGGACAACACTCTAACGTGTTGTACATCCATTTTTAAAGAAACCTCAAAGGCTTGCAGCATTTTACTGATATGACTCTCTTATTTAATCTTTGCCGTGAGTTCGGTTGGACTACCATAAGATACATACCCAAATATTAAATCACGATCGTGACTTAGCCTGGATAGATAGATACAAAATCTGTTTATATAGGTTTTGTATACAAATGTTTATGATGTGGCAAAAGTCCCTCCTGATTTATTTTATATATATATAACATACTATACACATCAAGTATATCAATACTTATACATATCATACTATATAAGTATAAATTCATCCCTCGAAGCCAAAACTCATGGATATAATTATGACAGTGCTATCATCTTTTGGGCCATAACTCACATTACCAAATCCGGGAGCCAGGAGTCAGAATATCTCATTCGGCCCTGGTAAAAACCCTAATCTCAAACATATGGAAAGTGGTCATAGTTCCTCAATAGGAATGAGAACGAAACATACGCACCAAGTATCACCCCTAATAAATCATCCAAATAAATAATGGATGCTATGACCTGGGAAATATACTCACCTGCTCCTCAAGCTAGATGATTCACCCACATCGCGTAACTTCCCATGATAACACTAGAGGGGGCAATGCTTCACATAAATATATCATTCACACACATATATATTCATAATCATATCATATATATATGTATGTATATATATATATATATATATATATATATATATATATATATATATATATATATATATATATATATATATATATATATATATATATATATATATATATATATATATATATATATTATCTCTATACTCGTCTATATAAGTAGCCTAAAATTAAAAGATATCAATTCATATTAATTTATATGTATACACACAGCTTATATTCATACAATAAGTATTCACTCACTATGATAGGATCTCACCTTTTATTTCTTTCGAATATTAGCTTATCACGACTTACTGAAATTTTAAATTCATCCTACTCACACATTCGGATTATTTCTCATATAGTCAGCATATATATCTTCCACGCGTAATAATTATATATATATATATATATATATATATGATGATGCCCGAATCAGCACCACCAGGTAAGGTGTTTCCAAGCTCAATATAAATATAACAATGGCAGCACAGTCATATAAAGAGATAAGAGAATGAGGTGAGGAGAAGAGGATAGCACACCGGTATATAAGTGGTTCAGCCAATCTGGCCTACGTCCACTGTGAGTGTGTGTGAGTAATATCACTGGAAGAAGGCACTAATGGCCATGGATACAATCTCTCAAGCATTCTCTCTCTACTGTAAATTTAGACAGAGTTTCAGCTAGGGTTGAATAACTGGGATCCTTTTGCAAGGTAGGGGATGATCCCTATATATAGTACCTAGGGGGTGTAATGTACCCCCCATGCATGTAATGAGCATGTGTGTGGTAGCCTCACCAATGTGGGAGTGCCATCTGTCACTGTCACATGTAAAGAATGATGATGAAATATTCTCCCCACGTGTGGAGAATAATCTTGTTACAACTGATTTGTGCCCATGTGTCCTTATCCAAATGTCAATAGATGTTCGACCGCCATATTGATGCATGACCTCGGCCTGGGAGAGGCCGAGATGTAAAGGTTTGATATCCATTCAATCCGAGATGTGCCATAGGGAGTCTCGGCCTGATCTCGGCCGAGACATAATTCTGGGGTCGGCCCCAGCCGAGGTTGGACTGATTCCATGTTGAAGATATCCAAGGCTTCTTGTCACCTCGGCCTTCAGTCGGTCGAGGTTGTCATACCCAGGTACGAGAGTGTTGTTGATGCCTGTGATGCGCATAGTGCCCATTGGAAATGTAGATGGTAGTATCGGCTTAGGACTACTTTGATCTGGCCGAGGGATGATATCGTGGGCCCATGGCTTATCAAGGGTCGATCAATATCTCGGCCATCATCTCGGCCGAGGTTGGTGTCTCTGGGTCGAGGTTACACTTGGGGAATATCAATCACTCCCCAGCCCTTAGTCATATGCGAGAGAAAGTGGCTAGGGGATTACTACACCTCCGAGGCCTGTCCGTCCCAAGCTAATACCTGCATGACACCTGTCCACGCTAGAGCGTACTTACTTGGCTGGCGTGTGCTGTCAGCCGTCCTTTGGGGTTCCCAAGGCAATGATGGGCCTTGGGGAATGTGTCCGTATATTTAAGGGTTTGAACCCTTCTTTTTCTCTTTCTTCTTCACTTCATTCCTGCGCGCGATTTGTTCTTGCAATTTCTCTCTCTAAAGCTTCTCTTTTCACCGCTCTTCTGCCGAGGCCTTTGTTGGTTTTCTTTGCGAGCTTTCTTCATTTTCCCACATCGTTTCATTTCCAGGTATTTTCTCCCTTCCATTTCCTTTGTTTTTCGCTTTTGGTTTGCATTTTTCGGCGAGTTTCATCCTTTTCCGGCGAGTTTTATCCTTTTTCGGCGAGTACCATAGTTTCAGGCTAACAGGAAAACCTTTAAATTTCTAAGTTTGAACTTTAGATTTCTCTATTTTACAAGCCAATCTTATTTGTAGTTTTAGGAGTTATTTCTAAGTTTAGGGTCGTCCTCTGATGCTCAGACCTTTATACCAGCTTCTTGAGGATTTCCCTTCTCTTAGGGAGAAGACCCTAGAAAAGATTAGGCATATTGAGAGAGCTCAGGAGGAAGCTCGTAGGTCACAAGAGTTTCCCATTAGACCCTTGTTTCCACCACCTCTGAGAGTGATATATCCTGACCCCCCGAAGAACTTCTATCAGACAAGGGTTCCCGCTGATCCAACACCGATGTCTGAGTATGAGTCTTCCACCTCAGACCCTATGTCTGTGGACTCATTCCAAGAAGCCATGGATTTCACACCTCGGCCTAGTCAGGCCCCTGATCAGGCCGAGGTATCCAGCCGAGCTTCATCACATAATGGATCAAGCACCTCAGCCTCTTCTTCAGAGGTTGAAGTTGTTGAGCCGAGTGTGGCTGTGCCACCCATTCTTGACGCCATCCCCCTGTCGGCCATCACAGGGGCAGAGTTCGCTCAGAGGTTCACTAGTAACCCATTTACATCTGCTCCGGCCGACGTTGAGCTTGATGATGATGAAGATGCTGAAAGTGATGTCGACGTCTTTGAGTCGGCTGAGTACGAGAGCACTGTAACTAAAGTGGATCTTCTGTGCTTCAGATATTTATACTCCATTAGTCCCTCCATCAAATTAAGGAGACCTCTGAGGGAAGAGAGGACCAATCACGGCCGAGATGGAGAAATCTGCCTGTACGAGCAGATGTTTAAGTTAGGGTTTCTCCTACCCATTCATCCCATCATCAAATCCATTCTCTCTTATATCAACTTGGCCCCCTCACAACTATCCCCTAATGCCTGGAGAGTCATCATAGGGTCCATTATCCTATGGAGGGCAGTCCACCACTCTAACCTCCTAGTCCAGGTCTTCGTTGGTTGTTATGTCCCAACCTCGGCCAAAAACCATCCGAGCTACTATCATTTTGTGGCTCGGAGGCCTGAGAAGAAAATGCTCCAGGTGACTCAGACCTCAAATCATAATTGGAAGCCCCGTTATTTTTTCGCCTCTGGACCATGGGAATTTGGCCCATGCGTCCCCTCTTCCACACTTGAGCCGAGGATACCCCTCAAATGGGGCAAGGTCACCATGTCTGCCAGGGTCGATCCTGGTCTAAGTCTTCAGAATATCTAGAAGGTGAAGGCCCTGCAAGACCAAGGGGCACATGGTTTGTTTGTTAAGTTTGAACATTTGCTGACCCCCCAGTATCTCTCGGGGACAAGCCTGGGTGGAAGTCCCCTTGTTGACTTTGGTAAGAACTTTTATTTTCAAGTCTAACCTCTGAACTCATTCATATCTGATTTCTAACCCATATCTTCTAACTTTTACAGAGTGACCACAAGACATCCCAGACGAACTGTGGGAGATGGATGCTCCGATCTTGGCGAGGCTTGCCAAAAAGGCTAGTCTGAACGCTCCTCCCCTAGCTCCCTCTACATCCAAATCTCAGGCCTCAAAGAAGAGGGCCCCAGAAGACCATGCCTCTGAGGATCAGAGGCCGACCTTGAGGCAGAAGAAGGCCTCTGATGCTGCAATTCCAATCTCTTCGGCCGACATCCTGATGGCACGTCTGGATCAGCTAAAGTTGACCGATAGTGTGGTCGGCCACAACAGGCAGGCCATGGACGCAATCGGCTCTGCAATGACTGAGGCTGACAAGCGCTTTTACAGAGCTATGGACACCTCCCTGCTGGTTGAGTTCGGCCTTCACAGAGCCGTTCAGGTACGTCTTGATCTCTCGTCAAAATTTTATAAGTGCAACATCTGACTTTTCTCCCGCTTAACCTCTTCATTAAATGTGCAGGGAGTGACTGCTATGTATCAACTATCGAACTGGGCTCTGAGGAAATTTTTCCTCATCCAGAAGGGGCAAGAGGCCGAGAAGGTTGAGAGTGCCCTCAACGCTGAGGTCGACCGTCTGAAATCAGAGCTGCAGAACTCTGAAAATAAGGCTAAGGGGTTGGAAAAAGACATCTCTCTGCTCGTCAAAGACCATGCCAAAGCCCTGAAGGCCAAAGATGACGTTCTGCAGCAGAATGTCAGCTCGGCTGTCAAAGCTGCCCTTGAAGATGCCTCGCCCAAAATAATTTCTGACTACAAGGCCTCGGACGAGTTCATGGGTTTTGGTTTTGAGTATCTCGAAAGAGGTATCAAGGCTACTACCAAATGGGCTGAAGTCAGAGAGATGGAGGTCGGTACTCTGAAGGCCTCTGACTTTGTGGGTCTCGACTTTCCTGACCCTCAGTTTGCTCAGGCGCTTCAAGAGGTGGAGGACAAGGCTGCTGCCCCTGCTGAGACTGCAACTCTGGGAAGAACCGAGGTCGGAGGGGCAGACCCTACTGATGATGTGGCCGAGGTGACTAATGTTAATCAAGTCAACCAAGCCGAGACTGTTAATGTTCCCCCCTCAGACCTTTAGTCTTTTTTAACTTGTAACAACAAATTTGTAACTTGTAACTTGTAACACCTCGGTATTTTGTAAGGAATATTTGTAACAATGCCTCTGAATGCTATATGATCTCTTCCTTTTACTGAATGTCAATCTCTTCTATTATTTTGTTGTAGTGTTCTTGTTTATGCTCAGTCAATAATTCTGGCCTCAGTTCTCTTCACCACTGAATTGTTATTAGGCCCATAATAAATCTCACCAAATTAATGATGTTAAGGGTCTGAGGTCATCTGTGATGGTGTCTGAGCTCAGACCTCATCACCACCGAGTGATGTTATGAAGGTCTGAGGTCATCACCTAAGATGTTATCCTCATAATAAATCTCACCAAATTAATGATGTTAAGGGTCTGAGGTCATCTGTGATGGTGTCTGAGCTCAGACCTCGTCACCACCGAGTGATGTTATGAAGGTCTGAGGTCATCACCTAAGATGTTATCCTCATAATAAATTTCACCAACATAATGATGTTAAGGGTCTGAGGTCATCTAGGAAGGTGTCTGAGCTCAGACCTCGTCACCACCGAGTGATGTTATGAAGGTCTGAGGTCATCACCTAAGATGTTATCCTCATAATAAATTTCACCAACTTAATGATGTTAAGGGTCTGAGGTCATCTAGGAAGGTGTCTTAGCTCAGACCTCGTCACCACCGAGTGATGTTATGAGGGTCTGAGGTCATCACCTAAGATGTTAGCCTCATAATAAATTTCACCAACTTAATGATGTTAAGGGTCTGAGGTCATCTGCTAAGGTGTCTGAGCTCAGACCTCGTCACCACCGAGTGATGTTATGAGGGTCTGAGGTCATCACCTAAGATGTTAGCCTCATAATAAATTTCACCAACTTAATGATGTTAAGGGTCTGAGGTCATCTGCTAAAGTGTCTGAGCTCAGAACTCGTCACCACCGAGTGATGTTATGAAGGTCTAAGGTCATCACCTAAGATGTTATCCTCATAATAAATTTCCCCAACTTAATGATGTTAAGGGTCTGAGGTCATCTGCTAAGGTGTCTAAGATCAGACCTCGTCACCACCGAGTGATGTTATGAGGGTTTGAGGTCATCTGCTAAGGTGTCTGAGCTCAGATCTCATCACCACCGAGTGATGTTATGAAGGTCTGAGGTCATCACCTAAGATGTTATCCTCATAATAAATTTCACCAACTTAATGATGTTAAGGGTCTGAGGTCATCTGCTAAGGTGTCTGAGCTCAGACCTCGTCACCACCGAGTGATGTTATGAGGGTCTGAGGTCATCACCTAAGACGTTATCCCCATGTGATATCTCTGATCTAAGAATGAAGCAAGAACTGTCATGGAAACTGATCTTTATTAATAATCTCTTCTCAATAAGATGGTACATTTACATAAAATTCTATGCAACATCATATGTAATATCTCTTCAGGTGGTCAGCATTCCATGGGTTAGTGAAAGGTTCTCCTTCTAGGTTTTCTAGCCTGTAAGTGCCAGGCACAACCTCTTCTGTTACTTTGTAAGGGCCATGCCAGTTTAGGTGTAGCTTATTTGCCTTCTGTAGGGTCTTCTTTAGCACTAGGTCTCCCACTACAATGGGTCTTGACTTCACCCTCTGGTTGTAGAATCTGGTTGCCCTCTGCTGGTAGGCTGCTTTCCTGACCTCTGCGTCTTCTCTTCTATCTTCGATAAGATCCAGGTCTAGCCTCCTCTTCTCCCCATTGCTTTCAGGGTCGTAGGTCTGCATCCGATGAGTCGGTAGTCCTACTTTCGTTGGTATGACGGCCTCTGAGCCATGTGCCAGCATGAATGGGGTTTCTCCTGTTGGTTTCCTTACCGTGGTTCTGTAGGCCCACAACACATTGTAGACCTCTTCCATCCATCTCCCCTTTGCATCTTCTAACCTCTTCTTGATTCCGTCCAAGATAGTTTTGTTAGTGACCTCGGTCTGGCCATTTGCCTGAGGTCGGCCAGGAGAAGAGAAGAACTGTTTAATCCCCACACTTAGGCAATACTTTTCTAAGGAGGAATTCTTAAACTGGGTCCCATTGTTCGAGATGAGAGTGTTTGGGAGGCCATATCTGCATATGATGTTCTTCCAAATAAACTGGAAGGTCTTCTGCTCTATAATAATTATCATCGGTTCTGCCTCCACCCACTTTGAAAAGTAGTCAATGGCAACTATCAAGAATCTATAGTTGTTGACAACTCTTGGCAAAGGTCCTACCAAGTCAATTCCCCATACCGCAAATGGCCATGGAGAAGAGATTGACGTCATAGGATGATGGGGTTGATGAGGGATAGTGGTGAACCTTTGACATTTGTCGCACCTCTTCACGTAGTCTGCAGCGTCCTTAGATAAGGTAGGCCATCAGTATCCCTGAGTGATGATCCTCTTGGCTAAGGGCCTTCCCCCTATATGGCTAGAGCAAGAACCCTCATGAACCTCCTGTAAGACCCGGGGTACTTCCATGGTATGCACACATCTGAGGAGAGGCAATAGAAACCCCTTTTTGTACAAGACATCTCCTACCAATGAGAACTTGGCAGCCCTGTATCTCAACTTTCTCCTTTCCATCTGTGACTCAGGTAGCTCTCCCTCTTTAGGTATCTGACAAGCGGGTCGATCCATGAGTCTCCTAGGTTCAGATTATGACAAGGGATACATACCTCATCCTCCTCGATGGTTTCCTTTCCTAAGATCTCGATTGGGATGGTCCTTCCCAAATCTGTCTTCATTGCTGAGGCCAGCCTTGCCAATGCATCAGCGTGATTGTTTCTTAATCGAGGCACCCTCTTCAGTTTTGCTTCTTCAAAGTACTCTAGCAACCCTCTTACCTTCTTTAAGTACTTGGCCATCCTTTCGTCTTTGGCCTCGTATACCCCCAACACTTGATTGACAACCAACCTTGAGTCGCTATAGAGTAGGAGTCGCTTTACTCGAAGAGTTGTTGCCAATAAGAGACCTGCTATCATGGCCTCATACTCAGACTCGTTGTTTGAGGCCTGGAAGTTGAATCTCAAGGCGTATTCAATGTTGGCACCATCTGGAGCTGCGAGTATTAGCCCCGCACCGCTTCCACTGTCACGGGAAGAGCCATCAACGAAGAGGCTCTAGACGTCTGCATCCGATGAGAAGGCCCCTTCTCTCATAACCCCTTTCTCGAAGAGGTATCGATCCTCTTCGTTCTCTTTTACTCTGCTCCGGGTTTTGCCTGGGATGACCTCTTCTCGTCCTAGAAAGACGTTCGGTGCAGTCTCTTACGAATCTCGGAAGACACTGCGGTTCGTCTCTTCGCCGTCATCTAAGCCTTTCTCTGTCTCGGCCTCTTCCGAACCTCTATCTGCCTCTTCCCAGGTGAATTCTGCGACGAAGTCTACGAGGGCCTGCCCCTTGATGGCTGTTCTAGGCTGGTAGGTAAGATCGTACTCTCCTAGTTCGATGGCCCAGGTCATCAATCTTCCAGACTTCTCAGGTTTGTGCAGAACCTACCTTAGTGGGGAGTCAGTGAGGACTACCATGGAGTGAGCTTGGAAGTAAGGCTTCATTTTCTTTGAGACATGTATTAGGGCATAAGCCAACTTCTCCATTCGGGGATAATTCTGCTCAGACTCTTGAAGGGACTTACTATTGAAGTACACAGGCCTCTGGATTCCATCCTCTTCCCGTATGATGGCCGCGCTGATGGCTGATTCAGAGACTGCCAGATACATAAACAACCTTTCCCCCATGATGGACCGAGACAGCAATAAGGGAGACCCTAAGTAGGACTTGAGTTGGTCGAAGGCTTTTTCACACTCTTCTTCCCATTGGAAGGCCTTTCTTACAACTTTAAAGAATGGAAGACACTTTTTCGTTGCCCTAGAAACAAACCTATTAAGGGCAGCCACTCTTCCCGGGAGTCTCTGGACATCCTTGATACTTCTAGGAGTCTTCATGTCGAGTAATGCCTTAATTTTCTCAGGGTTCGCTTCAATCCCCCTCTGATTAATGATGAATCCAAGGAACTTCCCGGCTCCTACTCCGAAGACACACTTTGCTAGGTTGAGCTTCATTCTGTACGAGTCCATAACATTAAAGGTCTTCTCAAGGTCTGCTACGTGAGTACATGCTTTCAGGCTCTTCGTTATCATATCGTCCACATACACCTCCATGGTCTTACCTATTTTCTCCTCGAACATCTTATTGGCAAGACGTTGATACGTTGCCCCCGCATTTTTCACACCAAAGGGCATCACCTTGTAGCAGTACGTCCCTTTATCAGTAATGAATGTTGTCTTATCAGAGTCTTCAGCATCCATGAAGATTTGGTTATAGCCTGAATAAGCGTCCATGAAGCTCATGAGCTCGTGCCCTGCCGTTGCATCCACCATCTGGTCTATCCTAGGTAAGGGATAGCTGTCTTTCGGGCAAGACCTGTTCAGGTCAGTGAAGTCTACACACATTCGCCACTTCCTATTGGCCTTAGGCACGATGACTGCATTTAAGAGACACTCCGAATAGGTAACCTGTCTTATGAACTCGGCCTCCTCTAACTTTTCACCTCTTCCCGGATGACGTCGTACTTCTCCCTGGAGTAAACTCTTCGTCTCTGCTTAATTGGCCTAGCATCTCTATCCACGTTGATCTTGTGGCTCATCACCTCAGGGTCGATACCAGGCATGTCTGCGTGACTCCATGCGAAGACACTCTGTCTACTCCGGAGGAAGTTTATAAGCTCTTCCTTGATCCCTGGCTCTAGGGCCTTACCGACCTGAACGGTTTTTTCCGACTCGTCCTCATTGAGGACGATGGATTCTACCTCTTCCGCGGCCTCGCCCTTCTTCAATTTTGTTTCGTCTCTTGGGTCAAGAGTGTCGATGCTGTAAGTGGTGGTTGCTCTCTTATGGGCCTCTCTCTCTTCGGCCGAGTTGAAGTAACACTCCCGAGCCGTGGTCTGGTCCCCTTGCACTTCCCCTACTCCATAAGGAGTCGGGAATTTTAGCATCTGATGGACCGTCGACGGCACGGCTTCAAACTCTTTGAGGGCCACCCTTCCTACGATGAGGTTGTAGGCCGAGAAAAAGTTTTCATCCATAACAAAAAAGTTTATCTTCTTGGTCAGCCTCTTAGGCCATTCATCCCCCATCCGTACATCCATTTCATACATGCCTAAGGGGTGAACCTTTTCACCACTGAAGCCTATCAATGGGTGATGGTAGGGCACCAGCCTTGCCCTGCTAAGACCCAGGCTCTTGAAGCAAGGCCAGAACATTACGTCTGCTGAGCTTCCCCCGTCTATGAGGATCCTCCCTACCTTGCACCCATGCACCCTTGTTGTTATGACCAAAGTATCATCATGGGGGGCTAAGATACCCTTGAAGTCGAGTCTGGAGAACCCCACTACGTGGGTGTCCATGTCTACCTTCTTCCTCTTCTGCACTGCATCAGAAGACGTTAGATTCACAACCTCAGGCTTGGCCACTGACCTGGCCTCTGCTACATGAGCCTTCCTGTCGGCTACCTCAGAGCCACCTCCTGCAAATCCTCCACATATGTTGCTAACACCAAAGGAGATCATTCCGACCCTCTTCACTAGGGTGTTGTCATCCTTTGGCGGAAGATCCGGGTTGTCTTCGTCATCTCCCTCTGAGTCATCGTCCCTTCTGGTCGGGAAATTGCCACGACATCTGTCATTTCTTCTTTTCTTAGGGTCTTCTCTTCCACCCTTTGGATCCTTGCCATCCACATACTTCCTTAGCTTTCCCGATTTCAGCATCTTCTCAATCTCATCCTTTAAAGAGAAGCATTTATCTGTGACATGGCCGTGATCCTGATGGAACTCACACCATAGGTTTTTATTCCTCTTATGTGGCGAGGCCTTCAGTTTCTCCAGCCACCTCAGAGTTCAGTCAGTCTTAATCTCATTAAGGATGTGTTCACAGCCCACAGTCAGAGGAGTGTAATGAGCGAATTTGTCATCTCCTGACCTCTTCTTCCCCTCTTTCTTGCTTTGGGACCTCCCAGTGCCACTGCAGTTCTCCTCATCATATTTTGCGGCCATCGCCTCTTCCGCATTCATCACTTTCCCTGTGGTTGCCAGCAGCTCCGCCATAGACCTAGGGGGGTCTTTCGCCAGTTTTCACAGTAGCTTCCCCTTTTGGAGGCCTCCTATAAGGGCGGTCATGGCTATGCTCTCTTCATAATCCTCCACCTCCAACTTCTCTTTGTTGAATCTTGCTATGTAGTCTCTTAGGCTTTCACCCTTGGCCTGTTTGACATACAGCAGGTGGGTAGTCTTCTTTTCAGGTCTTACCCCAAAGCAGAAGTTGTGGATGAACTGCTCAGCCAAGCCTTTGAAGTTCTCGATTGAGTTCTTCGGAAGGGAGGTGAACCAGCTTTGCGCTGCCCCTGTCAAGGTCCCCGAGAAGGCCCTATGCTTCATCTCATCGGGTATCGAGTAAATGTCTGCCGCCGACTGGTACATCTCGATATGGTGCACAGGGTTAGTGCTGCCATCATACTTGGGAGTCAGTGTAGGAGGTTTGAACTTAGCTGGGATTGGGAACCCCACTATCCTAGCCACAAACGGGGAGCCCTCTGAGTAACCCCTTTGTAATGGGTCCATGATTTTAATGAGGTCCCCTATCTTCTCCTCAAGACGTTGGATTGAATCATTCCAGGGTCTTCTGTCATCAACTTGGACGAGGTTATCCCCTGCCACCTCCATGCGATGGATAGAGGGTTCCCCAGCCACGACCCATTGGATGTTGACCTCTTCCTGCTCCTTGGCTCTTCTTTCATAGGGTCATCCTTGGTCTGGCCGAGCCTGCCTATTCCCTCTCTGAGAGCCTGCTGTGCTCCTTGACCTTGATAGCCTCTGTCTTAGGTCATTCACTGCGCCCAGTCTCTCGAAGGTCGACCCTCTGTTCAACCTATCAAAGGCCGACCCTCTTTGCTGGGCCTCTTCACCTCTTCGGCCGACACATCCTTGACTCTACCTAAGAGGTCGTACAGTGTTATCTGACACCTCATACGGCTCCCAGCAGTCTTCAGGGGCTTCTTCAGCTCCTAGGTCATCATACCTGTCCTCTGGGTAAGGGTTTCCCTGCCTCCCCAGGCGCAAGCGCCTAGGGTCAGCAACGTCCCTTCTCCGCTGTGGTGCAGGCTGGTCCTTCATTGGCGCCTGGGGTGGTCCCCTGGCGTCAGGATGAGGCTGAACCGCCGCCGGAGTGATCATGTCCGGTGAGACTCCAGGTGGCCTCATCATCATGGTTTGACTGAGCTGGGCAAAATTGCTTCTTCATGGCTTGTTGTGTTGCAGCTAAAGATTTCAAGGCTGCTGCTACCTCCTCCATTTCGGACTGGGGAGGAGCCTGACTGGAACTAGCCCCTCCACCCCCGGGCGGCGAAAGAGGCGGTGGTAAGTCTGGTGCCATATGTTAACACTATAGATCTTGAGTAGCAAGTGAGCTTAATACCTTAAAGGACCTCTTTCAATGGTGAAACAGCTCCACGCAAGGGGTGGTTCCTGCTCACCACCAGAGTCTCCGGTGAGGTAAAGCAGAAAAAGAGGAAGAGATAGCTTCTCGTTCCCACAGACGGTGCCAAAATGATGATGCCAGAATCAGCACCACCAGATAAGGTGTTTCCAAGCTCAATATAAGTATAACAATGGCAGCACAGTTATATAAAGAGATAAGAGAATGAGGTGAGGAGAAGAGGATAGCACACCGGTATATAAGTGGTTCAGCCAATCTGGCCTACGTCCACTGTGAGTGTGTGTGAGTAATATCACTGGAAGAAGGCACTAATGGCCATGGATACAATCTCTCAAGCGTTCTCTCTCTACTGTAAATTTAGACAGAGTTTCAGCTAGGGTTGAATAACTGGGATCCTTTTGCAAGGTAGGGGATGATCCCTATATATAGTACCTAGGGGGTGTAATGTACCCCCATGCATGTAATGAGCATGTGTGTGGTAGCCTCACCAATGTGTGAATGCCATCTGTCACTGTCACATGTAAGGAATGATGATAAAATATTCTCCCCACGTGTGGAGAATAATCTTGTTACAACTGATTTGTGCTCATGTGTCCTTATCCAAATGTCAACAGATGCTCGGCCACCATATTGATGCATGACCTCAGCCTGGGAGAGGCCGAGCTGTAAAGGTTTGATATCCATTCAATCCGAGATGTGCCATAGGGAGTCTTGGCCTGATCTCGGCCGAGACATAATTCTGGGGTCGGCCCCAGTCGAGGTTGGACTGATTCCATGTTGAAAATATCCAAGGCTTCTTGTCACCTTGGCCTTCACTCGACCGAGGTTGTCATACCCAGGTACGAGAGTGTTGTTGATGCATGTGATGCGCGTAGTGCCCATTGGAAATGTAGATGGTAGTGTCAGCCTGGGCCGACCTTGATCTGGCCGAGGGATGATATCGTGGGCCCATGGCTTATCTAGGGTCGATCAATATCTCGGCCATCATCTCGGCCGAGGTTGGTGTCTCTGGGCCGAGGTTACACTTGGGGCATATATATATATATATATATACTAGCGGAATGCCCGTGCCTGAAGGCACGGTGAAAATTTCCAAAATACGTAATTGCTAAACGGCAAAAAATTCGTTCTCCAGCAAAACAACCGAATTCACATAGAATATGAAATATACAATATTCATCAATCGAATTCACATTTTGCCTCAAATGAATGAAGTGGCAAATTTTAAAAAAAAATGGACATTATCTCCTTTATTTATTGGACTATCCAGCCTGCCTAAGGAATAACAACCAATCCAATAATATAAAAATCTCAAATTCGTCTAACAAAAGCTTCAACGAAACAAACTTCTTAAAAAACACATAATGTCAATTGAGGTCATCCCACGTTTTCCACTATAATGATTGTCCGTTGTTTTCAAAATGCAACATGATACAAAACAAAAAATATAGTTAGTCAATTGAAATAGCCAGTCAAATATTATATAAATCGTGCTAATTATTAATTATATAGCAAATACACCTTGTCGCTAACATGTCGCTAGAGAGTTCCCATAGATGATCAAATAATAACATATTAATATTAAAATATTTTTTTTTATGATAATGTTGAACTTGTGTCAATTACCATATTGTATGTGGATATGTACATATTATTAAACATGCAATCAACATATTGTATATGAATAGTGGCAATATAGTCATTCTTTGTTCCCTAATTAAACAGTGGCAATATCATTTAGTAACTTCAAGAATTCCATCAAAAATTGAGACCATAAAGACATGGATATTCAAACATTAAGAACCTTACATGATACCAAATATGTAGGTATTACGGACCATGCTCAGGATCATTTAAGAGATATGGATGTTGAATTACCAAAAGTTGGGGCTGCTATATCTCAGAGCTCATTAGCTACCCTGGTTTATATTGTCCATTCAGGATCATGTTTAGGGTAATTTATTTTCAATTAGTGCATGCATACTTTCCATTCCGCAAATTCAGAAATTTTCTTGGACTGTAGCACCATCATTGTGAAGAACCATAGGTAAACTCAATCTCATCGACTCGCACACCTGCAAACAACATAAAATAACCAATAATCAAAAGCACGCACAATGTAAAATATTAGAAAATAGTACAGGGTACTTTGATTATGAATTGGATTGGAACCCACACTAACCAAATTACAAACAGTTCAATTCTTCCCATTACTTTGAATACATTAAATGAATTTTGAAAAGGACATCAAAGTATAGAAAAATAATATTTAAATAAATATCAAGGCACAAACTATGGTAAATAAGATAGTAAAAGAAAATTATGTTTAGTAGGAAATCTAATTTAACATAACGGTGCCCAAAATAGGAGTTAAAATTTACAACTTTCCAATGGTTGAGAGAGAATGATGCATTGTAGTACAAATGGATAGAGATTCATGGTTGGGGTGGATAATAGTTAGCTTCAATTTTTCTTCCATACTATAACTGTTGGCATATATACCAAAGCTAAAAGTAGTTAAGTATTTAATTGTCCCATTCAGGAAAAAATAATGGACTTGAATATCAAATGTTTAGAACTCAAAATTGTATAGTTACAAAAATGAAGTAACATACCATAATGAAGCCATGCCATGGAAAAACATGTCTAGATAATTTTCATTTTCATTTACCCCGCACCTCTATCACAACCTATATTTCCTCTTATGGATCTAAGCTCTCACAAGTTCCTTCCCTTCCTTCTTGACTATTCAATAGGATCTTGCATTCTCTGCATCTAAAGGGTGAGTTCTTTTACATATATCTGGCACTGGACCTGTCAAACATAAAAAATTTAAAGAAACTAAATAGACTATAAAGAACAGACTATAAAAAATTATTAAAGGCAATAAACAATACAATGTGTGAAGTAATACAAAAATGGGAATACACCATTTTGCGCATCTCGAGAAGATTAGATGCCAGTGGAGGGTTCATGCTATAAACATGTCAGTGTAATTCTCGATTAAAACATTCACAATTATCCAATGGCTCGTATTAACCCATCAGCAGCCAAAAAGAATATATAAATATATTCCTACCTATATTTCTTTCCTCCTCTATTATTTTCCAACGTAGCTTTAAGTCTACAATATAGAATATAGCAAACTGAGATGGCTTCATTGAACATATTCTTTAGTCCATTTGCCATCACAGGCCAAGTAAGAAGAGTAGAGACGGTTGTAAAGGCCATAAAAGGCTGCGGGAAAATTAGCGAGGAAAAAAGTCGGTGGGATTGGATAGTTGGGGGCTAAGCTAAGGAAGACCAGCTATTGGAGGTTGACCCAATTCTCCGAAAGGTGGAGGGGAAGACCAGTAGTGGCACCACTGGTCATAAGAATACTGTGGCTATACCACCCAAGAAGAACAGTGGCTTTGATCCCCTGTTATATACTTCTTTTTACACAGCTAAATTGAAAATTAGAAAACTTTTGTACATGCAAAAAGTAGTATAAAAAATCCCTTACTAGGAGAGATGTTAAACTCAAAAAAGGACCAAGAGCAGCTCTTAACCTTGAAACATTATGTATGAACAATTTCAGAGCAGTGGTTGTACTTTTTACAATGTAATCTTACTTTATCCTTCATCTTTCACCTCTTTTTGACAGACAGAGCAGTGGTTGTTATGGAAATTTTTTTTAAAATTTTTAACAATCATGACTGGGATTCTGCCACTTAAATGATGTTTGTGCATCGCCATTTTCCTCAGCATTAATGTTTCAAACTAAATAGGAGGAAAAACTCGCTTTATCCAGATTGAAAGAACCTATACTTCACTGCCACCTTGAGTGAGGAATTGAGATAGGTTCTTGTTGATGGTATCTTTTCTATGTAGTCTTTACTCCTCGATATGGACAAAAAAATGCATGATTTGACTTAGAAAAAATTACTTGATAATGTAATAACCGAATAAACTTATAATAAATTATGGTAGTAAAATAGGCCAAATCTCGATTTGTTTACTTGATAATGTACTAACCTACTTCTTTTCTTTTTCTTCATTAAGTCCCCTACCTTGTCTGAGTTCGTTGCTGGATTTGATATCAAAGTCGACGCCATCAAAACACTCCATCAGATCAAATAAGGTGGTTCCATGTGTGAATATGTTTAGCGCACCTATAGATTCAATGACATGAATATGGTATTTCGAATCACCAAAAAAGATAGATTTGATGATAGATTCAATGAAACAACTATTCATTCTATTTGTAATTCTCAATATCAAACATACTTTGTGTAAATATACTATATATATGGAAATTTATGAAAAATTGGAAGAAGAAAAAGGCATATCCGATGTTTACCTCTCCCATTTCCCCCCAAACAAACCCCTCACCGATCTTGAACTGTTGGCCTCTCTTTGGATAACGTGGAGCCCAGTACTTCCAACCGAGCGCATTCCAAGTCAGTTGTGCAAGGCTTGCTACTGTTGTTGCTGCAGTGATGAATAGTTACATGAAACACGACACTGCATATTAAAAAAACTATTACAAAATAGGGGATTACTTATATAAATGGGACAACCATTAAATAAGATGTATACATCATATCTTTTTGTAGTAAGTGTCAAACAACATAGTTAACAATTTATATCAGAGCCTCCAAATAGAAAAAAATCCATGAAGATATTCATTTTATGCCAAGTAAAACATTAATCAAGAGTGTTCAAGGCACAAAAAAATTGAGAAACACTACTTACACATAATTCACTTGAGATAATGAATTAACAAAACTATCTACAAAGAAAGTTTTCCATGTCTAAAGTTGTTAACCATGGCATATATTAAAAATTTTAACTCAACCATGCATACTCTATCTAGGCTTGGGAGATTGATGGATGTTGTAAATGCATCCAGTTTCTATTGTTTGCCAATGAGTCGAGATATAGAAAAAATAGAATATTTTGCAAAGAAGTGAATGGGTATTTTAACCTCTCTAGTTGGAACCAACATTGGTATTTACTAAAAAAACTGAGATCAATTTTAATAAAGAAAATGAAGATCAACAAACAAATAAAAGAAATGCTACGTACCAGTTTTTGAGCTGCTACGTCTTTATTGTTCTGATATGATACTAATGCAGCAATTTTGAATTACTTCTAATTTCTTGAGAATACTACGAACTTCAAATTCCTTTCTTCCACCATTCAAAATATTAATTCATTTCTCCTTCACTTTAAGGGGTTCTTTATTGTTAAAAAGACATTATGCTTCATTATGGCCAAGTTTATAACATCTACAACAATAAGTCTGTATGGCCTACAAATTAAAAGAGATGTTAAAACAGTAAAGGCAATGGCATAACCATAATATGGAATCAACAGAGTAAAAAAATGCACTGGTACTTAATTTTTTTTGTCTAATAAACTAACGGGTTGTCTAACAAACTAATAACATAAATACTAACAAACTTAATAATAGAACTAATAACTAACATAACTAAAAAATAAGTATCCCTCGACAGCTCCCCACAAACTTATAGCGGATGATTGTTCTACTCGAATTTTGTCTCTCAGCATAAGAAATCTTGAACTTGTGATTGCCTTAGTTAAGACATTTACTGCTTGATCAAATGAACGAACGTGTCTGACTTCAATACTCTGATATACAATATCTGATACCAAATAGCATTGAAGCAATTTGAGCATACATTTGAGATAGGGGATTAGTATTCTCGTGATATTGAAATGGTACTGGTCCCTGAAATGAGGAATTAAATCGCTCATAGCATTTTAATGGTAATGGTCCCTGATATAAAACAACAACTCATGTAAACAAACATCTGATATAACAAATATCATACCAAATATCTGATATTCAATATCTAATACCAAATATCATACCAAATATCTGATATTTATTATATCAAATATATGATATAACAAACATTTGATCGTGTAAACGAACATCATACCAATATGAAAACGCATATTCTAAAAATGCATTTTTTGATCTAAAAACGAACCACTAAGACAGAATGATGATAGGGATGATACTTCTGCTATGTGTGAGTTCTCCCTACAGCTATGCATCACGGAAATAGCATACCAACTCATGATACTATTGCTACAGATCACTGTGATAAAATGATGAAAATGCGTTTTCTCATCTAAATTCTTTGTTAAAACTTCAAAGCCTTACGTATATTTGAATGGGAAAACCAAAGACATATTTGAATCCATCTCTTCACGATATATTTTCATCGGTTGTCGTTGATGATTAAGAATATTTGTAGACCAAACTTAAAAGCACCATCACTCTTAGCTCTCATTCGTTCCATATTTTCCTCCATGGTTCTTGAAATACCATAACAAACCTCCCCTTCTCTATAAAGATCCAACCACTCACAACTACTAAAAAAACAAAACAAAGAATAAGAAAGTTCAATACAAATATTACTAAAAAACAATTGAGTATGTATTAGCTTTTTCCAAAAAGAAGTTAAATGTTTTAATGTTTACTTACCTCTGAGTGACATCTTCCTAGTTCAGTTTTTGAGATATTCGAATTGCAAGATTTAAACATATACATCTGAATTTCATGATTCCCCAAATACTTCCTTGTAAGCCTCTCCACAGTTGTTCACATTGTGGCACTAAACATATACATCATCCTATAAATCCATCATGTGGTCTCCAATGATCAAGTGAAAAATATTGGAATCGTCTTGTATGTACCTGTAAGATGAACATAACTTATTTAGTATAGTGTTTCCATTTATTTGAAAGAAAATGTTTTACCGCTAAAACATTTTACTTGCCATTCAAATATAAAAATTACCATAATGTCCAGTGAAAAACTCACTCAGCTGCAACCTAAACTTCAACACTTCTTTATGTTTGGTTCATGCTATATGAGAGTATATGTGCTTCATTTTCAAGTCCTCGGCTTCCTTTTCATTATCTTTCTTGGACACCTCTTCGTGACTCGCATTTTTTATTATAGGATACGAAGAAGCCAATCTACATTGAATCATTAATACATAGAATTTGTCAAAGTAAATGAACAGTTATTGTGCTGAACTAAGGTAAATATGATAAAGTTCCACCGTGTAGGCGCATAAGTTAAGCAACAAAAAGGTAATTTAGAAAATTACCATTCCACACCTTTCAAACTATGTACACGACAAAAGGACGCAAGCCCAGCCTTACATGCTTCTTCTAATTCCATCTGCTTTCGATGGTCCTCCCTAGATTTGAATGCCACTGATGCAGTCATCATGTATATGTCCAACTGCAGCAGTAACCAAATGGAAAAAAAATCAATAAATGAATATTAGTGTAAATATTTACTAATATTAGTAACCAAAAAATAAATATTTATTTTTGTTAGTAGTAAACAGGGTTATAGTTACTTCAATAGTAATAATAGGTTTTTGAGTGGCTCTTTCGTGTCTACTTTTCTTGTTCATTTTCTCTCCACAATTTAAAAACCTTTTCATCGGAGTTCTTTGCAATGTCAATATGACAATGGTTGTGAATGATGAGGATGAAATCATTTACTGAGTTTGGCAAGAGAATAAAATATGAAAAGGTAAAGAGATATAATGAATGAGAGAATGTACAATGATATATATTAGATATGGGAAATAATGAGATTAAAAATGGGATTGACAATAAATAAATGAAACTCAAATGCTAATGGGAAAATATCTGGAAATATCGTCCAAACGGATCTTGTGTCGAAGCATTTTGATACTACAGCAGAGAAACCTCCTCTATATGAAAAGCGCAATCAGATGGTAGCTGGAAATGTATCTTACATAATACAGGCGCTAGCGGTCTTCGCCAATATGATGGCACTAGCAATCAGATGGCGCTAGCTTACATAATACAGGCGCTAGAAATCAGATGGCGCTAGCTTACATAATCAAGAAACTCGGGAGACCCCAAACCATTATTTAATTTTAAACAATCATCGTCTTGTACATCAACATCGAACTTTTGAGTTGGGGGTGATTCTTCGTCTAACAAATATCGGCAACAATCAAACTCATCCGTATCAAATATCTGACTCGCTAAACCTTCCCTCCAAGATATCCTTATTTGGGACAAATCCAACAATAAATTATCTACAATTGATACCACAAAATATTAAGAGTACGAAATAAATCATCCATGTAAAAAGAGTACGGAATAAATGTTTATGGGAAATTATCCATGTAAAAAGAATACCAGTATGTCCTGCTCTTTATTGGTTACCTATAAATACATTAAAAAAAAGGTAAATCTTTTACTTAGATAGCTGCAAAATAATCCACAATAGAAAAAAACATAGAAATTATAAAGGGAATGAAACAATAAACATAATTAATCAGTTTCTCATTAGTTATAAAGGGAATGAAACAATAAGCATAATCAATCTACCTTCCATTTTGTCAGCTGAATAATAAACATTAATAAATAAATACCACTTGAAGGTTCAGTACATTAATCTTTTGCGCTTCATTTCATGATCAAAAGGATGAAAAATAAATGACTTGAATGAATCAACTTCAAAGATGAACAGTTGGGTCTGTGAGATACACAAAGAAGACGTATGAGATATCCAACAGAGATGAACACAAATCAAATCTGAGGTACCCAAGGAAGAATAAAATAAAACAAATCTGAGATACCAAACAATATTATCCAAACACAAATCAAACATAAAACCGGGAAGAAATGGGTATTCATGTACAAACAATATTATCCAAACACAAAACCAAAATATAAAACCCCTAAACAATCTTACCAATACAAAGTGACCTCTTCTACAAAATGGGGAAAAAGATAATTTCGGTAGATGTGAGAAGAGATGGAGATCCGTGTGTTTGATAGATGTTACCGGTTCAAATAGCTTCAATGGGTGAAGCAGTGTCCGAGAGGGAGGGAGATTGAGAGTGTGATCGGGAAGAGCGTAATGTGATGTGTGACTAATTAACTTGAGTTGGTAGGAATGAAATCTCTTTGGATAGGGGCTTTTACAAAAACACCCCCTCTTTTGAATTAAAGTGAAATTGAGAATGAGAAAAGAGGGGGAAACAATCTCAACCCTTGATTTGTGGATGATGTGGCCAAATCCTCACCCCTAATTAAGTTGTCAACTTATGGAATAGTGCCAACTATTCTACTCTTTCTCTCTCTCTCTCTCTCTCTCTCTCTCTCTCTATATATATATATATATATATATATATATATATATATATATATATATATATATATATTCTGAATTAATTTACCGAGTGTCACTCACCCCAAAACACTCTTTTGAATCACCTCCTAGATTTTATTTACATAAATCCTAAGGGTCCCACATCTCTCAATTAAACTCCTAGAGGTCCTTAGACTATTATTAGGATCCTCTAACATTTTTCTCCAAAAGGAATTTGTCTCTAATACTTTTTAGACCAAGAAATTTTTTTGGATTTTCTTAAAGAACCGGACCGAATCGGTTTCCTAGAAAAATGAATCGGTCGGATTCCTAAAGTTCAATAGAAACCATTAATGGATGGACTGATCCGGTATCTCCATTGGACCAAACCGTTTACCAAGAAAAATGAACCGGTCCAGTTGGCCTATATTTCTCTGCTTTCAACGAAATTTCCATAAACTCTTATCCAATTCAAAACATATAGTTCCTAATCTCCCAAACCATTAATATAAACACCTACCATCAATACAATCCTTTAAATTCATGGGATTCATCTATTTTTAAGAATTTAAACCCTAATTATTATTTATGCAACTCCTTCAATTTCTCACTATAATATACACCATTAACAAGGATTTTAGTCTAGATTTCATATGGAGTTTATATCACAACTATTTATTTGAAATCAATTCTCAAAAACTCATTGTTGATCCAAGAATACCAAACCCAAAATTCATAATTTTCTCACTAGTTATGACATGAAAAATAAGCACACTTAATAGTTAAAGAAAGTTAAACACTTGCCCGGTTGGATAAATTCGATGGCCTCGTGCCGGGAATCCGCCAGAGTTGGCATGAGCTCCTCTTTTCTCCCCTTTTGTTCTTCTTTTCTCTTCTTCTTTCTTTTCTTTCTTTTCTTTCCTTTCTCACTTTTCTTTCTTTTTTTCTCGTGCTCTTATAAGAGTTATCGGTCACACAGGAATATAAGCAACAAATGGAAAGAATAAATAAATAACCGATAACTCTCGATAAAACATTTATATAACCATGACGAATGCGTGTAAAAATAAAATCGTTGTAAATAAAATAAATGACATTAGTTGGGTAACCTTCCCGATTATTACTACAATACCTCCTATCTAGATCACAAGGAGAGAAGCGCCAATAAAATTTCCTGCCAACATCCATAGCTGCAGCAGTGACGTCTGATTTGAAGGGATAATCATCCAGGCGCCCCTGTGTCTGGACACCTAAAAAGTATACAAAGAAAAAGAAAATAGATACGGGTCAGAGCCCGAGGTTTTAAATATATTTTAGCAAGTGCTTAATTTACTTTAATATGAAAAATATGCTACTCTTCATATTTAATATTGGTGTCGAACTCACAAGGGATACCCCTCACATCTCATCTAACAATGCACACCTAACGCATGTATTTTAAAAAGCCCTAGTTAGCTACCCAGCCTAACTAGAACCTCGAAACTCCAAAATCTATGCACTATCAAACACCCCTCGTATCTAAATAAGCATTCGCCCAAGCTTATACTATATAATTTCTCACTTCATATATAACAGTTCATTTTAAATAAACTTCACTAGTTATTACTCCAATCTCATTTTAGGGTTATTACTTCGTATAATATTCTTAGATGAATGTACGTATTTTACATTTTATATTCTGGTTTCTACACTCCCGGCTATTAAAAATTAACTCAGAATCCTTTCCTTGTTTTAGTCTATATATACGTATATTCTCATCTCAGATATATAATATACTATACACCTCTAGTGTATATATAAACTATGTTCTTTATCTTGGTCCATATATATATATATAACACATACTATACACATCAAGTATATCAATACTTAGACATATCACACTATATAAGTATAAATGCATCCCTCGAAGTCAAAACTCATGGATACAATTACGACAGTGCTATCATTTTATGGGTCATAACTCACATTACCAAATTCGGGAGCCAGCAGTCGGAATCTCTCATTATGCCCTGGTAAAAACCCAAATCTCAAACGTATAGGAAGCGATCATAGCTCCTCAATAGGAATGATAACGAAACATACCCACCACTTCTCACCCCTAATAAATAGTGGACGCTATGACCAGGGGCCTATACTCACCTGCTCCTCAATCCAGATGACTCACCCACATCGCGTAACTTCCCATGATAGCAGTAGAGGGGGTATGCTTCAAATAAATATATCATTCACACAGAGATATATTCATAATCATATCATATATATATATATATATATATATATATATATATATATATATATACTGTCTCTACACTCTTCTATATAAGTCATCAATCTGGCTATCCATGCCTATCACATTTGGCATTAGCCTAAAATTCAAAGATACTAATTCGTATTAATTTATAAGTATACACGTAACTTATTTTCATTCAACAAATATTCACTCACTATGATAGGATCTCACCTTTTATTTCTTTCAAATATTATCTTATCACGACTTACTAAAGTTCTAAATTCATCCTACTCACACGTTCGGAATATTTCTCATATAATCGGCATATATATCTTACACGCATAATAATTCTCTCTCTCTCTCTCTCTCTCTCTCTCTGTATATATATATATATATATATATGTGTGTGTGTGTGTGTGTGTGTGTGCCGAATTAATTTACCGAGTGTCACATGCCCCAAAACACTCTTTCAAATCACCTCCCAGATTTTATTTCCATAAATCCTAAGGGTCACACATCTCTCAACTAAACTGCTAGAGGTCCTTACACTATATTTAGGATCCCCTAACATTTTTCTCCAAAAGGAATTTATCTCTAATCCTTTTTAGGCCAAGAAAACTTTTTGCATTTTCTGACAGAATCGGATCGAACCGGTTTCCAGGAAAAACAAATCGATGTGGTTCCTAAAGTTCAACATAAACCTTTAATGTTCGGATCGATCCAGTGTCTCCTAAAAATGAACCGGTCCGAACACCGAACCTAACCGTTTATCGAGAAAAATGAGCCGGTTCGATTGGCCTAGATTTCTCTTCTTTCAACGCAATTTACACAAACTCTTATCCAACCCAAAACTTATTGTTCCTAATCTCCCAACCCACCAATATAAACATATACCATTAATACAATTACGACAGTGCTATCATTTTCTGCGGCATAACTCACATTACCAAATTCGGGAGCCAGCAATCGGAATCTCTCATTCTACCTTGGTAAAAACCCAAATCTCAAACGTATAGGAAGAGGTTATAGTTCCTCAATAGGAATGATAACGAAACATACCCACCACGTCTCACCCCTAATAAATCGCCCAAATAAATTGTGGACACTATGACCTGGGGACTATACTCACCTTCTCCTCAAACCAGATGATTCACCCACATCGCGCAACTTCCCCTGATAGCACTAGAAGGGGTATACTTCAAATAAATATATCATTCACACACAGATATATTCATAATCATATCATATATATATATATATATATATATATATATATATATATATATATATATATATATATATATATATATATATATATATTGTCTCTATACTCGTCTATGTAAGTCATCAATCTGGCCATCTATGCCTATCACATTTGTCATTAGCCTAAAATTCATAGATACCAATTCGTATTAATTTATAAGTATACACACATCTTATATTCATATAATAAATATTCACTCACTATAATAGGATCACCTTTTATTTCTTTTGAATATTATCTTATCACGACTTACTAAAGTTCCAAATTTATCCTACTCACACGTTCGGATTATTTCTCATATAATCAGCATATATATCTTACACGCATAATAATTCTATATATACATCTGCCGAATTAATTTACCGAGTGTCACACGCCCCAAAACACCCTTTCAAATCACCTCCCAGATTTTATTTACATAAATCCTAAGGGTCACACATCTCTCAACTAAACTGCTAGAGGTCCTTACACTATATTTAGGATCCCCTAACATTTTTCTCCAAAAGGAATTTATCTCTAATCCTTTTTAGGCTAAGAAATTTTTTTGGATTTTCTCACAGAACTGAACCGAACCTGTTTCCAGGAAAAAAAAATCGATATGATTGCTAAAGTTCAACAGAAACCTTCAATGGCCAAACTGATCCGATGTCTCCTAAAAATGAACCGGTCCGAACACTGGACCTAACTGTTTACCGAGAAAAATGAGCCGATTCTATTGGCCTAGATTTTTCTGCTTTAAATGCAATTTACACAAACTCTTATCCAACCTAAAACTTATGGTTCCTAATCTCCAAAACCACTAATATAAACATATACCATCAATACAACCCTTTAATTTCATGGGATTCATCCATTTCTAAGAATTTAAACCTTTAATTTCATGGGATTCGTCCATTTCTAAGAATTTAAACCTTAATTCTTATATATGCAACTTCTCCAATTTTACACTATAATTTGCACCATTAACATGGATTTTAGTCCAGATTTCATATGGAGTTTATATCACAACAATTTATATGAAATCAATTCTCTGAAACCCATTTTTGATCCAATAATCTCAAACCCAAAATTCATAATTTTCTCACTAATTACGATATAAAAAATAATCACATTTAATAGTTAATGAAAATTAAACACTTTCCTGGTTTGATAAATCTGACGATATCGTGTCGGGAATCCGCCGGAGTTGTCCCGAGCTCCTATTTTCTCCCCTTTTCTTCTTCCTTTCTATTCTTCCTTCTTTTCATTATTTTATTTCCTTTCTCTCTTTTCTTTCTTTTTTCCCCATGCTCTTATATGAGAGAAATAAGGGTTTATCCATTATTAAACCCAAAATTGACTCGTATACACAAATGCGAGTCCCTACTGATCCAAAAAGTTCTCGAAACTCAAACACTACATTCGGGTACTCTATTATGACTATCTCGACCCCTCCAAGACCAACCGTGCACTTGAAATCTCCATCCGAGTCACTTATAAAAAATTCAGGTCTTAATCCAACATATCTCCACACGTGTTTTTCGCGTAAAATAATATCGCATGTCACTTTTATTCACCTACGACATAAAATATAATTAGTCCCTCATTTATTTTAAATTCTCAAATTAGTAAATTACACCCACTCATGTAATTTAAATATCCAAAAAATACAGGGTATTACATCCCCCCCCCCCCCCCCCTACAAGAGCATTTCATCCTCAAAATTCGAATACAACTGGCATTAAGATTCACGATCTTCTACAACACCACGTTCTATAGTACCCAAAATCAAACCACACATCGATAATGGTACGATCACTCCACTATTCACCTGCTAGTGGGAACCAACTTTATAAAGGCTTAACCACTATAACTCCAGCTTTACAACAAGCTTGTTCAATACTCTTCGTACCGATACACTCCATCAGTCATAAGGTCTTCACCTAAATAACGACATTTTACTCATTGTACTTCTACCAACGAGATCCAAATAAAATGAGCCTATAAATCACTGGCTTTATTGCCTTAATATTATTGGAAAGTTGCACATTGCTAAGTGAAAGGTTCCCATGTCCACCCCAACACAAATCTCCCATCCTGAGAGAAACCACAAGGACATAGGACCACTCCTGTCAGTCCTCCAAATTCAAGTTCATGGGGACGTAACTTCTTACAACGCTCAAAAGTCACCTTAACATCTTGTGGTTAATTGCCCTCTCAATAATGGACTCTCAATCGCACTCGATATAAAAGTCTATTTATTCACTCACTTCTAAACAACCAGAAGGAGAATGATCAAGCTTTCCCACACAAAACCTTAATAAGCACCTTGTCCACATCAAACAGGTACCAGTGACTACCCTCAACTCTACCAATTTGTAATTTCTCTTCTCAATTACCATACCATGCTTACTTCAAATATAAGTGATGTTAGTTGCAGAAATAAACTAACTGCAATGACTCCAGAATCGCATTCATATCACTTTACTAGTCATTAGTAACCCCCCATCTACTCATCGGGCCTTAGATGACACGACTTGCCCAAAACAAAATGTCATTACCACTAGTTATAGAAAATTCATATTGGAGGTGTGTTTCAAGGATCTCATCCTGACTTACAACCGTATTTGGGATCACATTGCACTGGTGCACTCTTCCTTTACTAGCCTGTCTGCCCATTTCGTCACTGGAATCGTCAGCTTGATACAAAAGTTTTGGTTGGCCATCTCGAACCAACCTATCTTCATCTGCATGTGGTATGCCCTGAGATAGTCTCACTATGTCTCTCCAAACCCCAACTTTTGCTTATAACATCTCATAGTAAGTGGTACTTATACTCCCCTTCTTCCCCGGGGTATACTAAGAGTTTCGGCCCATGCACTTTTCGCCACAGTGTGCACTTTTGGGCTCTTCATACCTTATTGACATCACCATTATATTTACGCGCAAGTCACTCTCACATTCAACTAAGTAAGACTCCACTCTATTTTCCCACAATAATTTGACTTTTCCCTCTTCTCAAAAGATATCCTTTTAAACGGCTTCCCACGACCTTTCAACCCATCTAAGGTGTTCCAACTCTCATTGCACACATATACTTGGATTATCGTCATTCTCACATGATGTTCAATCCCTCATATAATTCTAACTTATTTAACTGCACCACAGGCATACATTCCACACATTTATTCCCACGTCCTCCTATCTCGGACGATTTTAAAATTACCTAACCAGGGTCCCCATACACCCTATAATCCACACATATTAACGTAAATATCACATACATTTCACACGTAATACACAAAATCCTATTGCCCTCGCATTCACAGCGTGACTATCATACTTGGGTATTCTCAATAACCCCATAAATTGAAATTTTAAATTCTAATTAACATCGTTCCACCCTTCAACTGGCGGTGAAAAGAAGAAAAAATTTCAACGCTCTTTCATGGAACTACCGGCTCCACTGGCCTTATATCATAATATAACTTTGAATTTACAGTTATAACTAGATACTTGTATAATAACCGAGGTACCAGACTCATGGACTAAAGACCAAACATCTCCCCACTTCCAACAATGCGCTAAGTTTCATGCATGGGATGTCTCGCAAAGAGAAATCCAAACAAGTAACCCCCAGATACACTACTACCTAGCATTATTGGAACATTGAAATCCATTAGGCCCTCAGTCCATAGCATGTACCCTCAAACTCTTGTCTCTTGACACAATAATATACTCATCCACTATGTGTTACACAAGACCACGTATATCATGACACTCTCACTATCACTAGTTTCTTAGTGCAAATAAATCACGAGCTATATCTCTGCTCGATCAAATCCAACATACCCTCAATCATATCAGTAAACGTCCCTACTCATCGGGATCAAATATTACCAGACAACATATACAGAACTCTGCTTCACAATATACCATAATGTATATAAACATGTACATACGCTCACCTCGTCGAAGAGATACACCGAATCCCAACAAATTTATTCATTTAATTATATTAAGAACAATAATCCAAAATGTCCTAACGTCTAACATCTACCAGCTCCCGACATTATCTATTTTCATGTGTGGGAGGTCTCGTAAAGCGAAATCCAAACAAGGAACCCTCCCGATACACTACTATGCAGCTTTGTCGGTTATTGAGGAATGTCAGTCCAGGACCTAGGTCTAATATTGTGTTTAAATCAAAATATACTCTCACTAAAACACATCACCAAAATGAGTAATCTCAATAAAAATATACTCATTGTCTACACTCGCTAAACAACGGGAAATACATACGCATAATAATGTTATCGATATAGTCACTAAACTCATCTTACACGTGAATCTAGCGCTAATCTGAATACAGTGACTAGCTCGGGGTCACAGAAAACATACCGCATTCACCTAATAATAAAACTCATATATATATATATATATATATATATATATATATATATATATATATATATATATATAGCGCTAATCCAAATATTGTGACTCGGTCGGGTCAAAGAAAACATACCGCATTCACTTGAGAATAAAACTCATACACACACACACACACAGATATATATATATATATATTTCCAATCATCTTGGCTGCTTAAATGGTTCCCAGACATTACTCACTCGTCCCCACTAGTCACCATACTCTTACCCCTTAATTCACTTTGGGCAAAAATCAATGCATGTGGTCTTCCCCCCCACATGATATCTCTCCATATAATCCAATAATCTTCGGCCACACTGACCGTATTAGAGTTGTCTTTCTCTCTGACCTTGGTATCCTCGACACCGACGACCACCCTCATTATTTCCTTAGCTCTGCTGGCCCTAAGGAACACCCTATTAGTAACTCCTCTTACGAGTTCACTTCTGATTTAAGAATTTTCTTCTCCATTGTACCTATTTCACCCGGTACAAAATTCATTTTCATAAATGGACCTTTGTGCATCCCTTCCTGTGATGAGTTCATAACACTGTTCACACCTCCTTTCTGAATGAAAGATGAAGGAACTTACAGTCAAACCGTACCTAAGATGCTTCCATTGTATTATATTTCACTTCTCAAATGTGGGGATTTACTCCCACCATTACAACGCTGCTCATATGAGCCAATAAATATTTTATCCCAATATTCACTTCCAGGTATGCCACACCCTGTTATAAACCAAAGCCTCTGGGTATTTCTTGTCGCTTGGATACACACACAATCTTCGCATTCATAAACATTCTAGCGGGCGGTCCTCTTCAAAGACCCCTATAACTCTTTTCCATTCTAACCATGCTGGACGAGTTTAGTTTGGCACCACTTTCTTCTATAGAGGTACATGAGAATACACTGCACCCTAGCAGTCCTTACAACCCGATATTTTCGAGCAACAATAGGGGTGACCTTGACTACGGTCCTCGTCCAAAAAATTTTACAACTTCAAAGGAGCCCTGCCTCCTGCTATCTCCTAATGGACCTCACTGGTTGTCCTCTGCGTCATCGGCATACTAAACACACTCGAATGCAAATAAGATTTACTAATGTATACATTATGGTGGGAGAACTAAATCTCACCATAGAAATCAACAATCTTAAACAAAGGGCTTTATATCAAATAGAAGGCAACACAGAAAGAGTAGTACGTCCATATAGGTTCCTAAGGGCTCTAGAACCTGATGCTCTGATACCACCTATGACACCCCGCCTAATAAAATGCAGGGTGATCAGTCTTATATCAAATTAAACAGGAATATCATGTGGTTTCATTCTCAGCATCACAATCGAAAACTAAATTAATTACTAATAGCCTATTAGGCCCGACGTCAAATTTTTAAACTTTTTAATCTTTTTAACCTAAATGCACAAGTAAAAATCCACTCCGAAAAGAATATAAGCAACAAATGGAAAGAATAAATAAATAACCGATAACTCTCGGTAAAACATTTATACAACCATGACGAATGCACGTAAAAATAAAATCGTTGTAAATAAAATAAATGACATCAGTTGGGTAACCTGCCCGATTATTACTACAATACCTCTTATCTAGATCACAAAGAGAGAAGCGCTTATATAATTTCCTGCCAACATCCACAACTGCGGTATTGACGTCTGACTTGAAGGGATAATCATCCAGGCGTCCTTGTGTCTGGACACCTAAAAAGTATATAAAGAAAAAGAAAATAGATATGGGTAAGAGCCCGAGGTTTTAAATATATTTTAACAAGTGCTTAATTTACTTTAATATGTAAAATATGCTACTCTTCATATTTAAAATTGGTGTCGTACTCACAAGGGATACCCCTCACATCTTATCTAACAATGCACACCTAACTCGTGTATTTTAAAATACCCTAGTTAGCTACCCAACCTAACTAGAACCTCGAAACTCCAAAGTATATACACTATCAAACACCCCTCGTATCTAAATAAGCGTTCACCCAAGCTTATACCATATAATTTATCACTTCATATGTAACCGTTCATTTTAAATAAACTTCACTAGTTATTACCCCAATCTCATTTTAGGGGTATTATTTTATATAATATTCTTACATTAATATACGTATTTTATATTTTATATTCCGATTTCTACACTCCCAGATATTAGAAATTAACTCAGAATCCTTTACTTGTTTTAGTCTATATGTACATATATTCTCATCTCAGATATATAATATACTATACACCTCTAATGTATAAACTATGTTCTTTATCTTTGTCCATATATATATATATATATATATATATATATATATATATAGCACTTACTATACACATCAAGTATATCAATACTTAGACATATCACACTAGATAAGTATAAATGCATCCCTCAGAGTCAAAACTCATGGATACAATTACGACAGTGCTATCATTTTATGGGTCATAACTCACATTACCAAATTCGGGAGCCAGCAATCGGAATCTCTCATTCTGCCCTGGTAAAAACCCAAATCTCAAACGTATAGGAAGCGGTCATAGCTCTTCAATAGGAATGATAACGAAACATACCCACCACTTCTCACCACTACTAAATAGTGGACGCTATGACCTGGGGCCTATACTCACCTGCTCCTCAATCCAAATGATTCACCCACATCGCGTAACTTCCCATGATAGCAGTAGAGGGGGTATGCTTCAAATAAATATATCATTCACACACAGATATATTCATAATCATATATATATATATATATATATATATATATATATATATATATATATATATATATATACTATCTCTACACTCCTCTATATAAGTCATCAATCTGGCTATCCATGCCTATCACATTTGGCATTAGCCTAAAATTCAAAGATACTAATTCGTATTAATTTATAAGTATACACGTAACTTATTTTCATTCAACAAATATTCACTCACTATGATAGGATCTCACCTTTTATTTCTTTCAAATATTATCTTATCACGACTTACTAAAGTTCTAAATTCATCCTACTCACACGTTCGGAATATTTCTCATATAATCTGCATATATATCTTACACGCATATATATATATATATATATGTGACGAATTAATTTACCGAGTGTCACATGCCCCAAAACACTCTTTCAAATCACCTCCCAGATTTTATTTCCATAAATCCTAAGGGTCACACATCTCTCAACTAAACTGCTAGAGGTCCTTACACTATATTTAGGATCCCATAACATTTTTCTCCAAAATGAATTTATCTCTAATCCTTTTTAGGCCAAGAAAACTTTTTGGATTTTCTGACAGAATCGGATCGAACCGGTTTCCAGGAAAAAAAAATCGATGTGGTTCCTAAAGTTCAACATAAACCTTTAATGTTCGGATCGATCCAGTGTCTCCTAAAAATGAACTTGTCCGAACACCGAACCTAACCGTTTATCGAGAAAAATGAGCCGGTTCGATTGGCCTAGATTTCTCTGTTTTCAACGCAATTTACACAAACTCTTATCCAACCCAAAACTTATGGTTCCTAATCTCCCAACCCACCAATATAAACATATACCATTAATACAACCCTTTAATTTCATGGGATTCATCCATTTCTAAGAATTTAAACCCTAATTCTTATATATGAAACTCCTCCAATTTCACACTATAATTGGCACCATTAACATGGATTTTAGTCTAGATTCCATATAGAGTTTATATCATAACAATTTATATGAAATCAATTCTCATAAACCCATTTTTGATCCAAGAATGTCAAATCGAAAATTCATAATTTTCTAACTAATTACGTTATAAAAATAAGCACACTTAATAGTTAATGCAAATTAAACACTTTCCTGGTTGGACAAATCGGATGATCTCGTGTCAGGGATCCGCCGGAGTTGGCCCGAGCTCCTATTTTCTCCCCTTTTCTTCTTCCTTTCTATTCTTCCTTCTTTTCTTTCTTTTCATTCCTTTTTTTCTTTTCTTTCTTTTTTCCCCGTGCTCTTATAAGAGAGAAATAAGGGTTTATCTCTTATTAAACCCAAAATTGACTCGGTACACAAATGCGAGTCCCTACTGATCTAAAAAGTCTCTAAAATCCAAACACTACATCCAGGTACTCTATTATGAATATCTCGACCCCTCCAAGACCAACCATGCAGTTGAAATCTCCATCCGAGTCACTTATCAAAAATTCACGTTTTAACCCAACATATCTCCACACGTGTTTTTCGCATAAAATAATGTCACCTATCGCTTTTATTCACCTACTCATTTATTTGAAATTATCACATTATTAAATTTCTCCCACTCATGTAATTTAAATATCCAAAAAAATACAGGGTATTACAGCTAAAGGACCTATTTCTTCACATACTCAGAGTCGTCTACTACCTTCCCCTTCTCGATAGCCCTCTTTTCATGGTCTCCATGCACGTCGAACTCAGCCAACTAATTCTCATTTTTGTCAATAAGCTGACTAACGTTTGGCCCTTATTCTTCAAGATGGTTGGTCCAGGAGAGTGAAGGTTGAAAATCACAGAGTCAAAAGGATCTCTCGCGGCCCCCAGTGTTTAGTCATATCCTTTCTTAAAGGAAACTTTCTTCGTGTATCCTATCTAGAGTTTGGCATCATCGTAGGCCACATTCCAACCTTCGGAGTAACTATCATCCTTTTTGTATGGGAGATCCTCCTCTAGCTTCCCAACCTTCCCGAACAGGTTTAGGTTTTCTAAGAGTAGATTCTCCTTCTCATTGACCACCTGATTCCTGGCCGCCTCTAAATAGGCATAGGCCCCTTTGTCGACCTCTCCCTTTCCCTCTCCCAAGTTGTACAAGCATTAGCCAAGCCATTTTCATACTTCTTAAGGTCATCTTTCACCTCCTAGTTATTTTTGGATTGGTTAGAATGACCATCCAAAAGAGTAGTGAAATAGGCAAAGAACTGCGCAAAATAGGAAGAGCTAAGTTAGTATGAAGAATAATATGTGACACCCCGCCTAATAAAATACCGGGTGATCAGTCCTATACCAAATTAAAACAGGAATCCCAGTTGGATCATCCTTAGCATCACTGTCGAAAACTGTTTAAAACTTACTAACCACCTAGTATTCCAAAAGTTGGTGCCAATATTAACTTTTTAATTAAACCAAAACTGTACATGCGGAAATTAAAATATAAACCATTAACACAACTGAATGAAAATAAACTGAATCATAATTACACAACATGCCGAATAAATCACCGGCCACCAAAGAAATAATCCAAATACAAATATTCAACACCTGAAAACTGTACCGAGAAGTCTGGGCGACAAGCCCTAAATAAAACTGAAACTGATACAAGATTCCTACTCTAGGAATGAATGAATGATGTGTCTAATTCAAACTCCTGCTAGCATCCACAAATGCCGCAGCTCCGTGCCCCTGGAATAAATATCAATCCTGTCGTCCCTGTGGCTGGACACCTAAAAGGTTTTGAAAATAGTTTTATAGTAAGGGTTAGAACCCAAAACATTTTGAAAATATTTAGCAAATGAATTAACTGCAGTAATATAAAATGCATGAATGCGCTTCATATTTAAGTTAGTGTCGCACTCCCTTGTGGACATTCTCACCCCTCCACTATTGTGCACACCTACCGGTTATCTTAACCCCACCTAGTTGTACTACCCCGTCCAACTAGTCCTAGTATAACCTTCCCTTGCCATACTACTCTAACCCGAGTATAATGATTCTTGAATTATAAGTTATTTCACAATTAACTTAATTAATTCCTCTTAAATAATATCATATAACCGTGTCACAAGTTATATAAAGTAAATACTTCACACACTGTATTATTCCCACAAATGATTAACTTAATTAATTTCTCATTAATTATCTGCATATAACTGTAACCCGAGTTATATAAAGTAAATACATCACACATTGTATTATCAACTACATATAATATTTACTACCATATTATACGTACCTTTACTGACATCCACACATATATCATACGTGTATCCATCCATCCGAGTTTACCCTCATCGGATGATTCCCTCTAGAATGCTATCTCACTAGGTGTGCTCGCAAAACCTAGTTTCCCCAAGTTAGAATCGCTCACCAACTTGGACCAAAATATAACGAAGTGGAGGCGGTCATATTCCTTCCCTGAAAGTGAGATAAATCCCCCACCCATATATACCGGACGCTATGACCTGGGGATATACTCGCCCTAATCCTCAAGCTAGGGGATTCACCCACATCGCGCAACCTCACTTGATAGCATTAGAGTATTTAAATTGAATAAATATCTAGTCACTGATATTTACCATCACACATAATATATACACATATATATATATACTATCACTACCCGTATATATCTATATTATGAACCCCAGTTTTTACCGTGTACTCAAACTCCCGCACACTGCCTGAAATTTAATGTCACACACAATACATACACGTATATTTATATACTACCACTACACCGTAGATATATATATATATTAATAACCCCGGCTTTACCATGTACTCAAAATCCCATACACTGCCTATAATTTTCTGAGTCTGTGGCCTGACTCAATTTAATACCTCCCCGAGTCTATCGCCCGACTCTAATTAAATTAACTAACAAATTAATTAATCAACCCAAATTCCGAGTCTGTGTTCCGACTCTAATATAATTAATTATCACATTAATTAATAAGTACCCTTCACGAGTCTACAATCCGATCCTGATTAAACTAATTATCCCACCCATTAATTTAATCATACCCGAGTCTACAAACCGACTTTAATTAAATTAATTAACACCTTTATTAATTTAATCCTACCCGAGTCTACAATCCGACTCTTTTTAAATTAATTAACACTCTTATTAATTTAATATTACCCGAGTCTATAATCCGACTCTAATTAAATTAATTTTCACCTTTATTAATTTAATAACTTGGTGTCACTCAACCATTGTCCCCGGACTCACTTACTTGGCCCGTAACTTAATATTTCTAGAGTCTATATCCCGACTCAAAATTATTTAGTTTATCTCCAAACTTAATTCACTACCTTGGGGTCGCATGTCCAATATACCCGGATTCACTCACTTGATCCGTACCTCGCTATTTTGGAATAAAGTTTCTCAATTTCATCCATTTAATGTCCCACATAAATTCATCCTATTCCCAATTACTTTCTCCCATAATTGCTAGGAATATTTGTTTCACAATTATTTATCACTAATAAATGTATGGAAATTTAATTTATAATTAATTCCCCCTTATATCTCACCCAGGCCGAACTGGCCAGAATTTCTCACCATCGATCGATCGATGCCCCCGATCGATCGATCGACCCCTTCATTACAGCTCTGCCTCCCCCTGTTTTCCACCATTAATGAACCCCAAGGTTTCTAAACCAGAATTTAAACCTCTAATTACATTCTCCCATCCTCTACACATGGTTAATCCACATCCCATTCATCATAGAGACCTTAAGATAATCAACCTCTCTACTTATCTCATAATTTTCGAAATGGGTCTTTCTCCATAAAATTCAATTATCTGTTTTAAATCCCAAATTCCAGATTCAATTTCTACTCTTTTATGTTCTAAAATTTTCGTTCAAATCATATATACATATTCAGATATCAATCATCCATCTAAATCTTACTTTGAATCTCATTCAAGTGTTTCAAAAACAAAAACCCAATTTGTACCCACTTACACCCAAAAATGAATTTTGGTTTACACATCACTATGATATGAATTGATTAGCATGCTTTAAGAATCAAAACAGTTAACCACTTGCCTGGAATTACTCGTAGGGTCTGATTCCGTTGTTGTAAAGATTGGTTGACGAAGAACACCCCAAATTAACCCTTTAATTTGGCTCCAAAAGCTCCCAATTGCTCTTGCTAAGCTTTTCCCCAATTTCCCTCTCAAGCCCTAGGCTTAGATTTGTGATGGCTGCTGATTTCCTAATCCCTCACTTAGGTTAAAACTCTCAATCCCGTTTTTCACCTAATGGGCTTAATTAAAGTGGCCCAACTCACCCCGTGTGGGCCCGGCTATGCCCAAAAATACCCCGAGACCTAATTACTACCCCCGAGTACTCTTTTCTGACTATCTCGACCCATTCGGACTCAACCGCGCACTCTGAATTGACATCTGAATTAATTTATAAAAATCCTTATCTCACACCCAATTTAGTCTATAACGACTCCCGGGTGGGATAAGTGCATACCCCGTCATTAATACCTGAAATGACGTAATTAAATTATTACTATTCACTTAGTAAATAAATTTTCCCTAAACATTAACCATTCAGTCCCCGATTAATATTTTAATATATATATTGCCATAATTAATTCAATTAAAATTACAACACACCGGTAATTTAAAATTACCGAATTAATTAAATATTAACTATACAAAAATACGGGGTGTTACATACTTCCCTCCTTACAAAGGAATTTCGTCCTCGAAATTAAGATAAACCTAGTGTTCCAGTATTCACATATTACTCACTAGTCAAGTTCCTCCAAGCCCGCTATATCTATCCCATCCGATTCTAACCATACGTTACCCAAGCATGCATTTAACTTTACCAGGGCGCCCATACATCCTATACCCGCGCTCTACTGCACGAAAGTTACCCGATTATGCTAGTCGTCGCCCGTAATATAACTTCGAACCCGTAGTCATATTACACACATATATATATATATACCGCCCGGGTACCCAACCCATGTGCTAACGTTCAAACCTCTCCCCAAAATACTTGTCTCTCAACGCAAAAGTATATACGCTTACCCTTATGCTAACGAAGACAACATGAAATACCGCGCCCTTACTACCACTAGTTCTTGCGCAAAATAAACCCCGAGCTATCTCTCTTTGCTCGAAAATAAATTTAACCACCCTGATTCACTTCAGTAAACATCCCCATTTACCGGGATAAAATGTGAGAACACAAAACCTCACTATGTGCTATTGCACCACGAAATACACATATATACCCACATATATATAGGCTATACGCCCTCTCAGGTGATACCTAGTACCAACCATACCCTGGTGTCGCGAACACCAAAATTTAACTCCACTATCCACAATAGTTAAATTCCATCGCTATCCAGCCGATGTTTAAAAAGTATTATCAACCCTACTCCCATAATTATCGAAAGTAGAAATTCCTTGTCTAATTCAACCAATCACTCAGTGCACGCCTCCACTCTCTCATGAAGAACACTAAGGAACTCCGCTATCCTACGAAAAGTTTACCCACATGCTATGGCTGCTACCGACAACGCACCCACTAAGTTCGACTTACCTGTGAACTCTAGTGAAAAATAAGTCTTATACTGTGACATCCTCCTTGTCACTCAATAATATACCCCATGCCCCTAGGGTAAAATAATTACCTCTATACCCCAGCTGTAGCGGCTGGTTCTCAATTTTCGGAGCAGCTTCTCCCTGCCCGAATGCACCCATGATTTGCTTTAGTGGCTGTACATCCAGGACCTCGTCCTGTAGTTGACTCCTACCTTGCTTAAGGCAATATCTCTTCATGTGTCTCTCTTTTCCCACAAACGAAACATTTCCTAATATGTTCACCCTGCCACTGATCCCTTCCATGCCAACCTTGTTGAAATTCCTGGCCATCCCGCCGGTAGCCTCCAGTTCTAGATCGTTTGGCATAATTCCCCTGCCAGAAATCCTGCCCTTGATCTCCCCCAGTCTGCTGCTGGGATACCCCACTGGTATTGTTCCTTTCTGCCTCATCCGATTGGCTAATCCCCACTCCCCTCCCGCTTCCTTTCGCGTGGAAGCGATATTCCTGACAGTGTCGGAGTGTTGCGTTAATGACATCAGTATAATCTACTAATGCGGAATTATCAATTAAATGTTGTCTGATTCTCCAGACTAACCCATCCATAAACTTTGCTTTCTTTCTCTTTTCCTAGCTTACCATCATGCGGAAAAAAATTTGCCAACGAGTGAAATCTTCCTCGTAATCGGCCACTAAACGGTCTCCCTTTGAGTCACCTCACAAAATTGTCTCCTCCTTTCGGTCTCAACCGCTGAAGGAAAAATACTTGCAGTCGAACCGCACCCAAAACTCGGCAGTAGCTAGTGTGACCCTTTCCTCAACTGTGGTGATTGACTCCCACCACTGTAGCACCACTCCCACTAACTTAAAGTGGTTAGCCTTTACTTCCGCACCCCATCGCAATCTCCCACGCGTAGGTGACGCTGGATACCTCTCTTCCTTAACACGCTAGTACTACAGCTGAACCCCCTCGCAACTCTGATGGGTTCCCGCTAAAATAACCTCTCTTTATTATTTCCACCCCGACGACCCTGCGTGAGTCTGAACACCAGACGCCACTAACACTTCTGGCTGATTTCGTGGAAAGTACCTTGTCGTTGTGACCACCGTTGCTCCAACTACCTGTGCTACTATCTCAGTGACCTATGCTGCCAAAATCATCTATGGTCGTTGTTGTGGTAGCTCTTGCTCCGAACGAGCCTCCCCCGTCTCATCTCCTCCCGCTGCCCTAACTGTTCTCTCCCTCCTGGGCATCATCTGGAATGAGAATCGAATTTTGAATGAGTTCACTCTCAAATAAAAATTTCGCAGAAGAACGTATATGCGCATACGTATGAGAATACAACAATCCTATAATAGGGCTCTATAACAAAGATTGATAAGACGAAACGTGAAAATCCGCACAGATCCTAAGGACACTAGAACCTGATGCTCTGATACCATCTGTGACACCCCGCCTAATAAAATACCGGGTGATCAGTCCTATACCAAATTAAAACAGGAATCCCAGTTGGATCATCCTTAGCATCACTGTCGAAAACTATTTAAAACTTACTAACCACCTAGTATTCCAAAAGTTGGTGCCAATTTTAACTTTTTAATTAAACCAAAACTGTACATGCGGAAATTAAAATATAAACCATTCACAAAACTGAATGAAAATAAACTGAATCATAATTACACAACATGCCGAATAAATCACCGGCCACCAAAGAAATAATCCAAATACAAATATTCAACACCTGAAAACTGTACCGAGAAGTCTGGGCGACAAGCCCTAAATAAAACTGAAACTGATACAAGATTCCTACTGTAGGAATGAATGAATGATGCGTCTAATTCAAACTCCTGCTAGCATCCACAAATGCCGTAGCTCCATGTCCCTGGAATAGAATATCAATCATGGTGTCCCTGTGGCTGGACACCTAAAAGGTTTTGAAAATAGTTTTATAGCAAGGGTTAGAACCCAAAACATTTTAAAAATATTTAGCAAATGAATTAACTGCAGTAATTTAAAATGCATGAATGCGCTTCATATTTAAGTTAGTGTCACACTCCATTGTGGACATTCTCACCCCTCCACTATTGTGCACACCTACCGGTTATCTTAACCCCACCTAGTTGTAGTACCCCGTCCAACTAGTCCTAGTATAACCTTCCCTTGCCATACTACTCTAACCCGAGTATAATGATTCTTGAATTATAAGTTATTTCACAATTAACTTAATTAATTCCTCTTAAATAATATCATATAACCGTGTCACAAGTTATATAAAGTAAATACTTCGCACACTGTATTATTCCCACAAATGATTAACTTAATTAATTTCTCATTAATTATCTGCATATAACTGTAACCCGAGTTATATAAAGTAAATACATCACACATTGTATTATCAACTACATATAATATTTACTACCATATTATATGTACCTTTACTAACATCCACACATATATCATACGTGTATCCATCCTTCCGAGTTTACCCTCATCGGATGATTCCCTCTAGAATGCTATCTCACTAGGTGTGCTCGCAAAACCTAGTTTCCCCAAGTTAGAATCGCTCACCAACTTGGACCAAAATATAACGAAGTGGAGGCGGTCATATTCCTTCCCTGAAAGTAAGATAAATCCCCCACCCATATATACCGGACGCTATGACCTGGGGATATACTCGCCCTACTCCTCAAGCTAGGGGATTCACCCACATCGCGCAACCTCACTTGATAGCATTAAAGTATTTAAATTGAATAAATATCTAGTCACTGATATTTACCATCACACATAATATATACACATATATATATACTATCACTACCCGTATATATATATATTATGAACCCCAGTTTTTACCGTGTACTCAAACTCCCGCACACTGCCTGAAATTTAATGTCACACACAATACATACACGTATATTTATATACTACCACTACACCGTAGATATATATATATTAATAACCCCGGATTTACCATGTACTCAAAATCCCATACACTGCCTGTAATTTTCTGAGTCTGTGGCCCGACTCAATGTAATTAATTTTCTCACTTAATAACTTATCCTCTGCCTGAGTCTATGGTCCGACTCTAATATAATTAATTCACACCTTAATTAATATAATACTTTCCCCGAGTTTATGGTCCGACTCTCCTTACATTAATTAACACACATTTTAATTTAATACCTCCCCGAGTCTATCGCCCGACTCTAAATAAATTAACTAACAAATTAATTAATCAACCCAAATTCCGAGTCTGTGGTCCGACTCTAATATAATTAATTATCACATTAATTGATAAGTACCCTTCATGAGTCTACAATTCGATCCTGATTAAACTAATTATCCCACCCATTAATTTAATCATACCCGAGTCTACAAACCGACTTTAATTAAATTAATTAACACCTTTATTAATTTAATCCTACCCGAGTCTACAATCCGACTCTTTTTAAATTAATTAACACTCTTATTAATTTAATATTACCCGAGTCTATAATCCGACTCTAATTAAATTAATTTTCACCTTTATTAATTTAATAACTTGGTGTCACTCAACCATTGTCCCCGGACTCACTTACTTGGCCCGTAACTTAATATTTCTAGAATCTGTATCCCGACTCAAAATTATTTAGTTTATCTCCAAACTTAATTCACTACCTTGGGGTCGCATGTCCAATATACCCGGATTCACTCACTTGATCCGTACCTCGCTATTTTGGAATAAAGTTTCTCAATTTCATCCATTTAATGTCCCACATAAATTCATCCTATTTCCAATTACTTTCTCCCATAATTGCTAGGAATATTTGTTTCACAATTATTTATCACTAATAAATGTATGGAAATTTAATTTATAATTAATTCCCCCTTATATCTCACCCAGGCCGAACTGGCCAGAATTTCTCACCATCGATCGATCGATGCCCCCGATCGATCGATCGACCCCTTCGTTACAGCTCTGCCTCCCCCCTGTTTTCCACCATTAACGAACCTCAAGGTTTCTAAACCAGAATTTAAACCTCTAATTACATTCTCCCACCCTCTACACATGGTTAATCCACATCCCCATCATAGAGACCTTAAGATAATCAACCTCTCTATTTATCTCATAATTTTCGAAATGGGTCTTTCTCCATAAAATTCAATTATCTGTTTTAAATCCCAAATTCCAGATTCAATTTCTACTCTTTTATGTTCTGAAATTTTCGTTCAAATCATATATACATATTTAGATATCAATCATCCATCTAAATCTTACTTTGAATCTCATTCAAGTGTTTCAAAAATAAAAACCCAATTTGTACCCATTTACACCCAAAAACGAATTTTGGTTTACACATCACTATGATATGAATTGATTAGCATGCTTTAAGAATCAAAACAGTTAACCACTTGCCTGGAATTACTCGTAGGGTCTGATTCCGTTGTTGTAAAGATTGGTTGACGAAGAACACCCCAAATTAACCCTTTAATTTGGCTCCAAAAGCTCCCAATTGCTCTTGCTAAGCTTTTCCCCAATTTCCCTCTCAAGCCCTAGGCTTAGATTTGTGATGGCTGCTGATTTCCTAATCCCTCACTTAGGTTAAAACTCTCAATCCCGTTTTTCACCTAATGGGCTTAATTAAAGTGGCCCAACTCACCCCGTGTGGGCCCGGCTATGCCCAAAAATACCCCGAGACCTAATTACTACCCCCGGGTACTCTTTTCTGACTATCTCAACCCATCCGGACTCAACCGCGCACTCAGAATTGACATCCGTATTAATTTATAAAAATCCTTATCTCACACCCAATTTAATCTATACCGACTCCCGGGTGGGATAAGTGCATACCCCGTCATTAATACCTGAAATGACGTAATTAAATTATTATTATTCACTTAGTAAATAAATTTTCCCTAAACATTAACCATTCACTCCCCGATTAATATTTAAATATATATATTGCCATAATTAATTCAATTAAAATTACAACACACCAGTAATTTAAAATTCCCGAATTAATTAAATACTAACTATACAAAAATACGAGGTGTTACATAATAATGTTGAAAAAAAAGAGATAAACGGATAAAAGATAGACAATTAACTGAGCGGACTTGAGAGCAAACTGGATCGAACCCCAACCATGAGGAACGCTCACGATTAGCCGTGAGCACAACCCCTTTCAGAAGATTAGGGGCAAGGATAGGGGTATTGGACACATTGGACGCCTCAGCATCAGAAGTAAAGACTGGCACAACGGGGGTCCTTTATGTCCAGTCTCCTCTTTATTCTAATCTCTCTTTCTCTCTCTCTCTCTCTCCCTCTTTTTATTTTTTCTTCTCTTTTTCCTTTTCCTTCCCCTTGGCTCCTAGGCTGGAACCACTCTATCTCTCTCTCTCTCTTCTCATTTTTTCTTCTCTTTTTCCTTTTCCTTCCCCTTGGCTCCTAGGCTGAAACCACTAGCCCTTGGGGAATCCCCCTTCGACATCTTCAAATATTTGATTTGAGCAGACAACATCACCTGATCTTTGCCATCAACATTTTGCACTCTCCTCTTCACAGGGGGTGCCCTTTTTTCTTATTATTATTATTTTTCTTCTTCTACTTACTCTTCTTCCTTCTCTTATTCCTATCCTTCCTCTTCCTCTTATTCCTCTTCCTCTAATACCACTGGTTCAGAGGGACCAACTTCAGGAACCTTCAAGTCAGGGGCTTTATCAACCAACCAAACAATAAAGTTTCTTGAAGTGTTCTTATACTCAAGCAAGTAGGCTGCACAATATGGATGCTCACCATCTGGGAGTCTCTCCTTAACTCTTTAAGCCTTTAAGAGATCAAGAACACTCATCTCACTCGGATCAGGCTCTTGATTTTTATCGCGAGCTACAAAATAGAGGAAGAAAACATTAGTCATAGGACACGAAATAGAAGCTGCGAGAAAGTAACCAAAAGAAGAATAAACAACAAGTAAAAAAAGTAAGATACCTATTTATTCTTCCCCCAAGTCAGAAATCCAGGGACCCCGGTGTATCTCTCCCTCAGTAAGGGGGGGATGTTACCAATGTCTGGAAATAAACCCATGGCCCGAGTAATCTTTGTGAGAATATGGGAGGTTTACAACTAGGAACCTATCAACTTTTCTTGTCTTAAAATATAAAATACCATCATAAATGTGCGACCAGACGTAACAGTAGCAGAGCTCAGCAAGTCCTAGATTCATCCCATACAATGTGTTTATTCTATAAACCCCATTTATAATCTTCTAGACTTCAGGGGCACAATGAGTAGGGATGACATCAAAATATTTGAAGAATCTAAGAAAAATAGGGTTGGGGGAAATGTTAACTTCCCTTGGGTGATTAGTAGGGTGTGAATCTAGTGCCACCCTTCCATGTCACGAACATCTTTAAGGAGAGGGTCATAGTCGATTTCAACCCAATTAGGAATATTATAAGTTTTTCTAAATTATATTATTGACTTGTTATCTAATAGTGCTATAGATAATACAAAATAAGAAAAGTCCTAAAAACAAATGAAAAATAATCACGAAAGTGGAAACAAATAGGAGATTAGGGGAACCTACAAGAATTTATATAAGATCTGAGAATACAAGAAGCAGAAGAAGTAAATACCAAAAGCTCAGTAGACAAAGAAACATTTGAAAGATAGCAGTCGAGGGTGATTTATCTCAGTTTGAAGTCTGAGCCAATGATGAAGTATGATAACCAAGAAAGAAGGTTTTGGAGCTTCATATAACCGCTTGAACCATAATATCCTTACTTCTTGAATAAAATTACAAGTTTGCCATAGTGTTTGACCTCGGACGAGCATGCCCTCTTCAGTTCACCAGAATTATAAAACTGCCACTCCAGTTTTAAAACAAAGTTTCAAGTCATGGGCCTTAAATTTAATTAAAATTTGTTGGCCCAAATATTTAGCCCAAAACTTTTAGGGGCAATTATGGTGACCCATTTAGCATGGCCCAAGAGAGTAGCCGACCAACCCAGCATGGAAGACGGATTGCCCGGCCCAAATCATCTATTCAATAAAGACTCGTGTGCTTTACATACAATGAAAGACATAAAGGATATTCTCAAATTGGTTACCAACAATATCGACGGAGATATTCAGGGACACCAATAGTTATCCACGAGCATATTGAGTTACTTGTACAACTCAACCTCCTATTTTACACATTTATAAATTGTGAACCCTTACCCGAGGCAATGGATGTAACCTAGAGAGTTGAGAGACACTAACAAGAACATAGTAACCTCTCCATAGATGTCGGCAAGCTGTCAAATCACGTATATCGTCATTGTGTGTGTGATCTTAACTTTCTGCACTTATAATTGTTTTCGTGGATCTTTATTATGATACTTCTTGCACTCACACATTTCCTTATCTCACATTCACATCATCTTTCATCGCCACCTTTCCACCCTTATATAACACATAAAAATCAACCTACATTTTTCTAAAATTATATTTCAAGCTACTTAGAAGGTCCCCAGTCTATCAATCGAAGCTTAGTAATTTAGTGTCATTTCTTATACTTTTATTAGTTTAGTACATTTATCCATTTAGTTTGTAGTTTATCACATCTAATCACATTTTTATCTATATATATTCATAAAACATTAAGTTCATAAAACTCAAAAAACCTAAAATAAGGGTTCAACCCATAAATTCCAAATTAAAGTTTTCTTTCATTTCTTCACGTATTCACCACTCGCACATGTTTCTTCATAAATCGAAATATAAAACAATAGTTTCGGGCTTATGGGTTAAATCCCACCCTTGTGTTATTTCTAACTACATGGACTTTGTTGTCGTTTCCAACTACATTGTCTTCTGGAGTTTTCCTTAGGATTTGAGTCTCTATTTCCTCATTTTTAATATTTTATTCCAAATCTTTATATTATTATTATTTTCATACATATTTTTGATCAATTTAAGTAGTCCCATCAGACTTGCGTACTCATTTGTCCATAATGAGTCACGATTTAGTGTACTACCACTACAAAAAAAAGTTGCTTTTAAGACCCTATTTTTTGAGACAGACAAAATATAGTCTTTAAAACATATTTCTTTGGACGGATATAATTAGCCGTCTTAAAAACTATTATTTTTAGAGACTGCTAATTATTTCCATCTCAAAAACTATTATTTTTTTAGACTACTAATTATAGCCGTCTCAAAAAAGGTCGCTTTTTGACACGTTTAATTATTTCGGTCTTATAAAGTGAACCAAATGAGACAGTAAAATTTAGGGTCTCAAAAAATATACCAAATAAGACGGCTAACAAAAATTGCTTCCCTCCTCTAAAATTTTTTCTCCCGCTCTTAACACTTACTCTCCCACCTCAAAAAAAAGTAAAGACCTGGCCAAGATAACCAAGCCCTACCCCAACCTCAATAGCCCGTCTCACCCACCCCCGTATTTCTTCTCCTCCACCGTTCTCTCCAATCCGACCTCCTCCTCTTTCGTTCTCTCTCTCTTCGGCGCTTTAAGGTAATATTCACACCCTTTGTAATTATTTATATGTAGATACCGGATTAGATTAATGTTTGAACATGAAATCAGTGGGTTCTTTAGAGTAAGGAGTGGAGATTTGTTTTTTGATGTAGAGACTTACATTTTTTGGATGGAAAGTTTTTTTTCTTTTTAAATATGGCAGCAGCCAAAACTTAACAAAGAATTTTTTTAATATGGCAATAGCCATACCTAAAGTCTCTCTCTCTCTCTCTCTCTCTCTCTCTCTCTCTATATATATATATATATATATATATATATATATATATATATATATATATATATATATATATAGGGACGATGCCCACTCCCTGAATCCAATTGGGGTTAATCCACCTTATCAAGCAGGTTATGGAGTTAATCCTAGTCCACCTTATTATCAAACATGCTATGCATATGGAGTTAATCCTAAGATTTGGTTTTTTCTAAGTTTTACTGTATTTTCCTAAGAGTCCTGCTATGAGTCCCAAATAAGTCCCGCAAAATTTTCCCCCAAATCAATAAATTTTTGCGCCCTGATGGGACTCATACCACAAAGCAACACTTAATAGGTAGTGAGAGAATAAGTAGAATCCACGTCACTTTTGGGGAAGTTTTTGGTGGAATTTTTGGTACTCATATCATTATTCTTTTTCTAAAGTTAAAAAGTTGAGTTATTGAATTAATCAACTTAAACGACCAACTCAATCAGTTTTGTTGTGCAAAATATTATAGAGTGATGGAACAATTTGAGTTTTGAAATAAATATAAATCATGCTATATTAAATAGTACACGTTTTACTTTACTATACAATTTATAATGTGCGAATAAATTCAACTAATACATACTATTAATATTAAAATTAGAAGTATATTTGTGGTTTTATTAGATTTGCTTTGTTGTATTTTTCTAATTTAATGTTATTGGATTGCTAATGCTATTATGATTGTTTATATTAAGTTGTTTTTCCTAAATCTCATATTTTAGTTTAATTTCAATTGAAGGTATAGTTGCCTAAATTTGATAATATGGCTAAATTTTACTGAAAACTTAAATATTTGTGAAAAATTTAAAAACAATCGCCTTGGAGGTTAACGCCTCCGAACCCCCGCACTGACGATTTCTTCTAGTTCCCCACCTGAACACAATTCCTAGGTCCGCCACTGTATATATATATAAAGACCTTAGGGCTACTTCATCCTAAGTTCGATGCTTATAATGTAACATATGCCATTAAGAAAATAAGTATAAGTCAAAGTTTTCATCTCTTTTTTTGCATTGGTCATTATGCCATTATTGCAGAATCTTTTGCTTCTTTTCACCCATTGTCTTGATAGTTATGTACAGTTCTTGCAAAACCAAGCCTTAGAAGAGTTGGAAACATGTAAAGCATCCTCAATTGCTATATCAATAATATTAGTTTAATCTAAAACACTAGTTGGGAACATAAACAATGAATTTCTATTTTATTATATAGGTGTGTCAATAATGTTAACCAATTATTGAGAAATATCCTAATTAACTCTGTACATTGTTTATTGTTATTTATCTTTTTTATTATTTTTCTTTTTCAAAATACGTTCCAGTAAGTCTTGGGGTCAATCACATTGAATCCTTGGAAATTTATCACGGTCTTATATATGTATGCCCATCAAAAGGGATTCCTTAAATCTTCTGATGGAAAGTGATTATTTAGGAGTGATCATTTTAACAAAAAGTATTATGTTTTAAGTATTTATATAAATATAAAAGAAGTAGTATGAGTCTCATTCGTTCTTTAATTACATATCTTTTCTTAGAAAATGTTTATGACATTGTAGGAGTGTGAGAAACAAAAGAGGAAGAGAATAGAAAAGAATAAAGCAAAATTGAAAGAATTGGGAATACATGAATTGTACTAGGCAATTCAAAACAATGATAAAAATAGAAAAAGTGGTCCAAAGAGTAAAAAAAATTATTTGGTGATGATGACGACTTTGTGCCACTAGAAGAAGAAAATGAGCATACAGATTCAAACGAGGACAAAAATGGGTATGTGCCTTGTTTGTTTTTTAATGTGTAAATGTTTAGTGATGTAGATGTTAATTAGTTGATTGTGTGAATTCTTATTTGATACTTTCCATTATCATGAGTGCATTAGTACTTCAATATTTCAAATTTGAATTGTTCGATTTAGTTAGCCATATTAATACTTAAAATTTATGTGTTGAATTATATTGTTATTTTTATAGCATGTTCCCCCTTTATGTGCTAATCTCTTTAGGAATTCATATTTGTCATTATTAATCTCTTTATCTTTTCATCATCTTGCGAAGACACGTGTAAAACACGTGTATATAACAGTTGGTATAGCCCATTGTGTTGGGCGCGAGTGTAGTGCTTAGACGTATCAGATATTGTGAGATTAAATTTAGTTTATACAATTGCTTCAGGTTGTGTACAAGTTAAATACAATGTTAGTGTATATCATGAAACTAACGTGAGTTATCCACAACAACAAAAACTAGCGTTGATGACATATTCATACTACCAACAATAATACTTAGTTGAATTTCATAAAATAAAAAATAAAGAATCCGAAAACAACAGATACCCAATCTGTGGGAGATTCTTTCCCCGAATCCATACTTATTTCTGAAAATACATATTTTTGCACCATGACGTGCATATTGTTTCTATAGGAATATTCATAAATATTTAAATATGAATAAAGGATATATGCCCACCACATGAATATGCTTATCAACGTTTCTCATGAAGTCCAGTATGTTTATTGGTTAGAAAAGTTGAACCATTAAGTGTGGGGGTCAATGCTCTACACCTAACTGGATATGACCTTCCCATATAATTCATATCATAGTAATATATATAGTCACAAGGGTTAGAGGTTCAGTCAAAGTCATTAATTCTTAATAGTTTAAAGGCCGGAGACATTGGATAGTCTAGGATGTCACAACTAACTAGATAGACCATGTCATCTTAGCCTTTATATATCAGAACGACTAGAAGAGTCATATGTTGGGTAATGTCCTCAATTGAGAAAGGAGGTCTAGGCATGGTGAATTTAAAAATCTATAATCAAGCTGCTCTGATGAAACTCTTTTGGGACATGATTCACTCTAATTCCCTATGTGCCAACTTCATTTTAGCTAGGTTTAAGTTAAAATCTTCCCAATGTCCCTCATATATAATCTCCTCCATTTGGACTGAATTCAAGTAGGTTCTTCCTTATATTACTCTTAATGCTCAATGGAGAATTGGAAATACGGAGAATATTTTGTTTTGGCTTAATGACTAGTTGGGAACTCCTCTTACTCAACAGCAGAATTTGAATAGATCAACTGAAGGTTTTGAGAAAGTGAAATTGTACTATTACATTAAAAATAACTCTTGGAACCTTTCCTCCTTCTTCAAGTCTTATTTCATAGAAGTTGCCCCCTAAATTCTCAATATACATCCTCCCATAACCCAATAGTTGCACAAATGTATCGTTTAGTGTTGGAAATATGGATAAATGCAAACGAATATTTTTTTAAGAAAAGGTACGGACCCCCCACAAGTTTTATAAAAATAATATAAGAAAAAGGCTCTCTTTTGGCATGATACAAGCTCTTATTATCTAAATCCTAGAAGAAATCTAGAGAGCTAAACTACATTACTTGAAATCTATAAAGATAGGGATTAATAAACATCCCCATTATAAGAGATAAAGCAATAATTTAAAATTGGGGATATATGTTATCCCCATTTACAATTGAACTTAATCAACTAGTGGTTGCCTTAGAAAACCTAATGGAAGGAAATTCCACTTATCTAAATTTATGAAGTCTTTTATTAATTTTGGAAGCCGTTGAAATATGTCAAATTGACATTTAGTACCTGATTTGACTCCAAATTTTGCTAGAAAATTAGTCATACTATTGTATTAATCATTTGGATTTTGGTTGAGATAATTTGATGGTCATTTTGACATTTGATCTTGTTAACCTTTTGAACATTGGATCCAGTATTTGAATGATCTTTTTGAGATCTTCTTTGCTGGTCTTTGAATGGCTGCTGTCAGGAGGGAATAATTTTTTTGTTACTTTCAACAGCTCTTATTTCTTCTTGTTTATTTTTTGAATTTTGGTCACCAAAGTCTTGAGAACATGATTAAGTCTTCCCAGAAATGATTTTCTCCAAATTAATTGGCTTCATTGTCAGATTGAGATAGGCTTTCATAGTATGACTTTTTTATTTTGATTTGTAATTCTGTAGCTTCATGGGGTAAGTTTTAGATTTTTATAATTTTAATTTTTGTATCCTCAAAATCAATATCAACTGATTTGATTTTATGGATATGATCTTGAAGTTTTTCTCTTGGGATTCCCTTTTTGGCCTTGAGACTAATGCTGAATACTTTGATCTTTTGTTGCTGCAGTTTTGTGTTGTTGGTACTCTGGAATTGAGTATTATTAGGATGTGTTTTTTATCAAGAAGATCGATATTGTAGGCTGCCTTGAGACCAAACATTTCAAATTGTTTTCTAATTATTTCTATACTAGGTCTGCCATGGGAAATTTTTTCCACCATTGAGAGTTTGGCCCGTTTAGTGTCTGAAATTCCCTTTATCAGATAACACCCAATTTTAGGTGATTGACAATTCTGAAAATTCTAATATCAAAAAGGCAATATGTGGTAAAGGTTTGTTCCCCTAGAGTATCAAAAAGATAAGTCTTTGAACAAGGTATCTCAAGTACGATCAGATACTTGCTTTATCGTTTATTCTCTCTCAACACCTACCCAAGAATTCCTTTAATCGATAATGCTTTGATCCAAATATGCAAAAAATGGTATCCTAAGTGATGAATTTCTCATCATGGTCTGCGAGCATGGTCATTTATTCACCTTCATGTTCAGTCTAATGTTCAGAGCTTTATCTCCAATTTTGATGAGTTGTACATTTCTTACCCATATTGTCATTGTTCAGTTCTATAAATACGTATATATATATTTGTATATTCTACCATAGTATCATGTATTAATTTTGTACATAATTTTTTCTTCGATTTTGACGAATCATACACATCTTGCCAACATTTGTATATTTGACCTTAATAGGTGTAAACTTTGCACTGAACATGTCACTTCGACCAGCACAGACGCATAGTATTCATATTGAGGTTTAACACCTTCACTATCTATTACATAGCCCCATTATCAAACTCTGGTTCCATAATAAACTGATATCATTTTAGGCTGGCAATTTCTGAATCACACACATTTATATCACTGATAGTCGTAAATGTACAAATCTATGAACTAAGCATGTACATATGTGCGCCCTCGACAGAGATCGACAGAGAGGCACGGTTATCAAAATACGATAATAATTTTTGGCATTTAATCACAAAAGTTATCTACTCCAGCATTCAACTCTCAGAATAAGACAGCAGAAAGAAAAATACACTATAACTACTTTCTTCAAATAGTCTGAAATCCTCTGGACTGTAGTTGGAGAGGGATCAATGCTGAGTGTTGAGCAAGGATTCTCCTCTTTAAATCTGCAAGCCCTTCGTCCAGGGCTTCATTCATCATTGCTGAAGCCTCTTCGGATCGGTAGAACTGGTTGCACAACTTGTCTTTATGGAAGTTTGATGGATTATGTTTTACATTTCTTTTGGGTACTTCTTTAAGCAAGCAGATTCCTTCTGCTAGGGCTTCATTCATCATTGATGAAGCACGGTCGTTTATTAACCTTCATGTTCAGTCTAATGAATTTCTCATCTTGGTTACATCTTTTCTTCTATCCTTTTTGGTCCTTCCCACGATCTAATTGCTCACTTGAACAAAACAATATGGGCATCCACAAGCTCCCCAAGAACAAACTGAAGCAGTGAATCTTATTGCCTAAAGCAGTACATGTTCTTCCAACCAAATAGAATTGCTTCCCCTCAACATAATAATATACTAATAGAAATATTATGAGTATAACCAATATCAAATATTTACGACTATGTTGAGTTAATAATGATATATAAAGTTAATGCATTTATATATTTTAATAGATAAATAAAAAATATAACCAAGTAATGATATATATACTAATGATATATAAATATTTTAATATATATATATATATATATATATATAAGTTTTCTAACCAAGTAAAAATATAACCAAGTAGATGAGAAAGTCTTGAAATTAAAGAAATAGGGGTTAGCGACATAGCACCCAGTTCTCTCACTCGATTTGGCATCCCACATCGGAAGAAAGTGGGAGTTCTTTAGCTGATTCCTTGTTATAAATAGATTGCATTATTAAGGTTCAAAGTAGTGGGCTGCCTTTAAAAGTTAACTACTTCTTTAGTAATTATTATGGGCTTTATGATTCAAAACAGTTTAAAGTTTATTCATAACCTTTGCGCTACTACTGCACTGTATGTTATATATAATTTCTTTTTGCTGGATTTTTGGATAACTATATATATGATAGTTGAAATAATTATAACCTTGGCGCTACTACTGCACTGTATTTTAATTTATTTCTTCATGTTTGATTGTTTTTATAACTGATGTTGAAATGTGATATATAAATGAAATGTGACTTCTTGCTATGATAAATGCAAATATACAGATGCATGACATTGAAGCGGCATCGTTGTCTTCGTCGTCGTCGTCTTTTGACTATGTCCGACCTCATAGCCGAGGAAATACCACTCGAGAAGCAACCACTCACAATTCTAGTGGGAAATGATTTAGAGAGGACATCCCAAGTTACTTATGTGCAACACAACACAAGGGACCATGGAACTAGAGAGATTCAACCACAACTTTCCCCAAATATTATATTTACATCCTAGTAACAGAATACACACCGCAACTCAAGAGCTCAGGTTTCTTTATTTCAAACACCTGCAAGTCAACTTTCCCCAAATATTGAGCAGATTAATAATTCGATTGGAAATGTCAATGCTCCATCCAATGCCATGACTTTAGATGGTGAGGATCTCACAGGTATGTTGTGTTACACAATTCACTGTTTATATATCTCCATTTGTATTACATTTTATGTTTATATTCATATTAAACAAGATGTATAAACATTATTAATCAAATTTTTGTTTCGGTACAATGACTATCATTACTAGTAAAAAAAGGGTTAAAAAAGGGGAAAGGCATTGGCTCGAATGGAATGATAACAAAAAGAAGATATTGAAATAATGAACTTTGTCAGCCAGATTGTAAGCTTGAAAGTAAATTGATGTCACATTTAGGTTATTATGTAAGGTGTGGAAATTTATTTCCATTGACAATGTTGTCTTGGAGCGAGGCGGATGAGGAAGCACTTAACAATATTTGGAAGGAAGTGAAGGTAACTTATTAGTTTACTTTATTTATTTGTTTCGTTGTACATTAGCTTGTCAAGTTTTAAATAATTTATTCTTTTTGTTCTTAGAATAACACAAATGCACCATAAGGTTTTAAACAAATCTGCTTTGCAAGGATGGGACTTGTGTGGAAGAAATGGAAGCATCGGCTGAAGGTGAATTACTGTAAAAAGTTTCAAACAGATGAAGAACGATTGAGTTATACCCCTGAACGAGTCGAAAAAGATCAGTGGCCTGAATTGGTGAAATATTGAGGTCTAAAGAAGATAAAGGTATAAATATCACATCTTATTACGAATATTATACTTACATTCTTCTTCACTAGTATCATAATTTTTATTTTTATTTCTTCAAATATTTAGGATATAGCAGATCAAAACTCTAAGAACTGTGAAGTTGAATGTGCTTACTCAAGGATAGGACGAAAGCCACATGCTAAAATAGCCCCAAGAAGGTTGGAATTTTTATTATTATAAATATTTATAATTTTAATATAAGAGTATTAATATATATACATTGTTTTTTATTTTCAGAGGATAGAACAGGGGGAGCCCGTCAATAATATTAGCATGTGGAAAGCCACTCGAGCTCCAAATAATAAACCTTTCAGTGTTGAAGATGGATCATTTGATAGAGCGGTATGTATAAATATTAATTCGTAAGAGATGCTTGAAAGATTTATTTAATATTTGTTATAAATTGTGTTCTTGAAAATTATTTTATGTTCATTAATAATAATATTAATTCAATTGATAGGAAATGCTTGAAAGACGACTAAATGAGCTACCAGAAGAGCAACAAAATGACCCAGAAGTGCGGAACAAGATTTTTACTGATGTAGTAGGATATGGAGGGCATGGGTATGCTTTACTAAAAGGAGCAGGTATTAGGACAACGTCGATAAAAGCATGTTCATCTCAGTTATTATTGGAAGAAATTAACCAGTTAAAGAAAGAAGTTGAAGATCAAGAGACTCGACATCGACAGGAGCTTGAAGAGTTAGATATTCGCAACCAACAAGCTTTATTACAGATGAAGAATGATACGCGAAGTGAAATGCAAATTTTGTTCCAAAGTTTTACCCTTCAGCATGCTTTCATTATCTCGATGATTCAGTCCGACTAGGTAATACAATATAATTCATACATATAATCACTTATATATATATAATGGAAAATTCTCTCGTTTAAAGTTAAATTTTCAATGGTGGTGGTGAAAATTTGTTATGGTGGTGAGAATTTATTATGGTGGTGATTAAAATTTTCTTTTGGTGGTGTATATCATTCTTAGAAACAATTTTGATGTTTAAAACAGGTTGGCTACCTGTGGTTTTCATGAATAAAGAAAGGAGACTCTACCGAATTTTTAAAAAAATAATAATAGTTGGATATATATATTGTTAATGATGAAAATATACTATATTGATTCATTTTGCACATTATATTATTGAAGAGGGGTATTAATTCTGACATAATCGAAACTATATTTTTTTTGTGCAGGTGACAATTTTTTGTAGAACATGCAAATGTTAATTAGTGGTTTTGGAGGTCGTACGCTTCAGTGTCGCGGAATTAGTTTGATAAAAGCATTTCGTGTTTGGAGTATTAATAAATTGATTTATTTTTGTTGTCAAATCAAATATTTGAACTTAGTGTTATAATTCTTATTTTGATGAATATTTGGAGATGGTTGTAAGAACACTATTTATTGTTGAATGAATATGATTCGTTATGTTGGTTGAAAATCATCTTATGTATTACATTTTATGATTATTCATTATTTGTGTTGTTTCAAATGTAATTAAATTCTATATTAAACTTTAGCGGTAGATTTTATTCTCCACAAAATATTGGTGCAAAAATTTTCAGATCCCTTCACCTGTTTTGGGATGGATAAAACTGTCCAAAAATATATTAAAGACGGCTATATTGCCGTCTCAAAAAGTTATTTTAAAATAGTAATCTTTTAAGACAGATTAATTTTCGTTTCAAAAATAATCTTTTGTGACAGCTCTTGTGGCATCTCAAAAGGTTCATATAAATTGAGGACCTTTTGAGACGAATCTGTTCCTGTTTTAAAAAACTCTTTTGAGAGGGATATGGTGTCACAAAAAGTATTTATAACCCCTATCAAAAAGACCCCCCTAGCCGTCCCAAATAGCGTCACAAAAAGTATTTGAGACGGATAAATGATCTTTTAGGAGTGCTAGGCCACCATCTCAAAAGATACTTTTTTTGTAGTGTACTTATACAAATATTTTATCATTCTTTAGCAGTCCCGCCATACACACATATTAACCCTTTATAGTGAATCATAATCCAGTGTACGGCTCACACTTTTCGTAGTTCCACTACTTAGATGATTCGTTCCTCTCTTTCCCATCATATGGACATGATGATTTCACTCTTCACATACCTTTCATGCATATGTACACTTTTCAGCCAACATATTTTTTACACATTTTAGGATAAAAAGGGGACCATTATTTATAGCCAATGAGAGACTGAAAGGGAGGAATGGGTGCCTAAGACCTTCCCATTTCATAATTTAGTCCATGTATAGGTCTTCTATTTGCTTACGTACGCATCAGCTAGTCATTTGATGTCATTTCTTATAGATGACTATATCATTCTCCTATTTGAGTAAAATAGGCTGACGACTCCATTTTCTATAGTTCACCCCTTAATGATGGCCTCTTTCTGATTGTGAGTGGAAAAAAGGGAGTTTCCCTCCTCGACCCCATTTTCACCCCAATTATTCTTCGAGGCACCCGATCCTGGATGGCCACATGGTCATTAGGGATTGTAGGGTATTTTATAGAGGACTTTAGTAGAACACAATAACTCATTCTCAATAAGTGAGAGAACAAATCTAAGTTTCTTTGGGAGTCCTCAAGTGGTTAAATGAGGTATTATTACCTTTTTTTCTTGTTACAAGAATTGGAAAGGGAAACACTTAATCGTTTAAATGAGAAAGATATTATGGTAATTGAACAATGGGATTTGACTCATCATGATATTATTTATGGATTTGATTCATCTTGAAATTATGTTTGTAAGGGGCATGCATCGAGTGTTGAGGGTGAAGGGCTGTCATGGTTTCAGGTTTAAAAAGTTATAAATGAACCCTTTGTTTGGCGTAAATCCGTCACCGCTTCTTTCGCAATCACTAGGGCCTTTCCTACTTAAGATTTATTCTCAATATGCATCTTCTTTGACCCTTGCCTAAATCATGTCTTATGCGGATATTTTCTCTTCCAAAGTCTTAAACCCCACTCCATTTTCTATTATGGTACCTTTTGTCCCTTTGACTGCAACCCTCCAACATAGGGTTGGTCCTTCTTCCAAGCTCCCTACTTTTGGGGATCCCCATTGAAGCCCGGGTGATGAGGTACTTAGGGACAAATGACACTAGTTTCTTTAGTGGGGCTCTTATAGACTTTAATATCACTAAAAAGAACTTGGAATCCATACGTCAGTGGTATAAAATTCCTAAAAATGTGGTTTTAAGGGATGATAGACCCAGTGAGGGGGATTATTCTCTTATCCCGCCAACACGTGTTCTTTAAAGAATGCTTTTTTAACATGTAGAGCTATATTTACATTGCATCATCTAGTGATGGAGATTCTAAAATTTATAGGGATGGCCCCTACTCAAATAGTGGCCAATGTTTAGAGGCCTTTAATGGCCACGATTGTGGCATCTTACAAAGCCATCGGAGGTAAGTTTGATGTTTCTCCTGCCCAGTTCTTTTGCTTATAGTGAGTAGAGGATAAAATCAAGCATAATAATAAGGTCTTGAAGTTCTTTGCTCATAATTCTCCTTTAGTCTTTTCTAGAGAGAACGCTTTCAATAACTAAAAGGAAAGGTTTTTCATCATTGGTGGGGCCTGAGCTACTCCAGAACTAACTAAGAGGTTTGTTTATCACACTATATGGTGCACTCCTCCACCCTCAAGTAAGTTTTACATAATTTTTGTCTTTTTCTCTTTTGGCCTGAGGTTGTATTAATTTCCCCTAGCTTCCTTTGAATATTCTGACTAGTCTTTCCTAACCACGAGGAGACAAAGAACCTATATAGGGCCTTGAAGCTAGCGACCACTCCCTTCAAGATATTAGCCACTTCCTAGGAAATGTTTAAAAATGGTTTTGGTCCTTAATCACAAATATCCAAATCTAGGGGGATGTCTGATGAACTAGAAATCATTAATGGGTAGGAGGAATAGGTTAATTCCTTTATCTTGTTCAATAAAAAGGTAATGGCAGCGACCATTGGTGATCATGAGAAACTTCTTGATGTAATTGAGAGGAAGAGAGGGAAAATAAGAACATTATTCTACCTCTTATCATATATGAGGTCTTAACTCCCATTTAGAGCTTAGTTTTTATGGCTCAAATTGTTTTCTGAGTGATATTATTGAACTGTGTTTCCTCAATTTCTTATCTTGATATTCACTGTACTTCTGCATTGCTAACTCGTTGTGATTTGGGCATAATATATGAGCGTGAACAACGGAGGTTAGATGGGAGTTTGGCTAAGAAGACCTTATCTCCATCGAAAATAATAAAGGGAGAAAGGTTTAATGTCTCCAAGTGCATAAAGTTTAGCATGCCTATGTAGCTACCCATTATAGGAGTGAAGTTTACGGAGAACATGCAGAGACTGCCAATAAATTTTATCAAAAGGAAGTACCTTTTGTTGAGACCATCATGAAAATTTTACCTTTTCTGCAAGAATATTTAGAGGTAGATGGGTTTTTTAAGGCAACCCATAATGTACCTTATATTCTAGGGGACTTGCAACCCTCTATCTCACCATCATTTGTGAAGGTTTTTTGTTCTTCCTTTTCTAGGTGGAAGTAAGTAGTTAGGACCCCTCTTAACTTATATAAGTGGTCTCCTGCGAAGGAAAATATCATGTTGGATGTCTCATCCCAGTCTTTTGAAAGTCCTCAGACCTCATATTAGGCCGAGGACTTTATGGGTAAGAGTTATGGGGTCATGCTTAGGTTATCGAAGGATTAAGAGTGATCATGGACTAAGTCTATTAACTATATGAATATCTATTCCTTGGTTATTAAACATTTTACATTACTAACCACGAATAATAGTTTTGATATGGTCATCATGGTAAGTGTTAAGAATACCCAAGCCATTTATAAGACCATTTTCTTCATTATATTGGCTTTAATAATGTTTTTCATTTCCGTTTTAGGCTCATCACCTCAATAAAACCCTTATTGATGATGCCATACAGGGTCAAGGCGCTTGTAAGGAAGACCTACCAATCTCAAAAGGAGACTCGTGAGCTAGTTTACTTTAAGCGAATTGAGATTTTTTCTTTAGAGGATGAGAGGGAGATTGTGGAGGATCATATTACTTTACTTTCAAAACCCACACCATCTATGAAGAATCTTTCCATGAAATCAAAACCCTCCTCACTGCCACCCAAGGTTCCCTATTTGAGGCCCAGAAGTCCCATGGTGAGAGCTTGGCATTATACAAGAAGAATGATAAGACTCTTTATGGTGAGGTCTTAGAGCTTAGAACTGAAAAAGATAATCTTCCTCACAAGGCCGAGGATGTAAAGCTTCTAAAAAAGCATATTTCTGACTTCGACGAGGAAATGAACCATCAATTGTAACAAAATTTGAAGTTGCAAGAGTAATTATCTGGCCATCGGGTTAAACACTCTTAACTTCTTGGGAAAGTGGATTTCATAGTGAAAAGAAGGATTCCCTGACCATTTTTTATTTTTGGTGTAGCGTCTAGGCTCTGATGCTTACAAAAAATTCTTCTTCCATAAGTAATCATAAGTCTTTGAAGCTTGAATAAACAAAGTTTGAATTTTTTAGGCTCCTTGATGAAGATTTGTCTTTCGAGCGAGATGAATCTGAGAGTTAGGAAAGAAGTGACAATGAAGATAACGAGGCCCAAATCTCTGAAACCATACTAAAAACTCCAATTTCTTCTGTTGTGGAGACCTATCTAATCCCAGGACCCCTTGTCAAGGACAAATAAGTGTTTACAACCCTAAGCCTTACATGGTTTCGAAAATTTCATTTTCTATTTTTTGGTCAAGTGCCCTTGTATTAGAAGTCTCAATAAAATATAAGTGCTAATGTTTTTAAATGTATTCTCGTTTGTTATTACATTTTGTTTGTCTGACAAGGGAAAATTTCTTTCTTTTATGTCTGAGATGTATGACGTATTCCCTAACCCTCAACTTTTACATGGTAAAATAAAGGTAAAAAGGTTGGAGCCGTATATGAACCACTTTTATTGGTCCTAAGACCTCAAAATTTGGAAGGAAATAAGGATGAAAGCCTTAGATCACTTGAAAATTTGTTATGCTAAGGGTCTTAAGACCTCAAAATTTAATATAATTTAATTTTTTTTCTGAGGGACATAACATCTCAAAACTTGTAAGGAACTTAGGTTAAAAGCCTTATATCATTGGAAATTTCGTTCTATTAAAGGTCCTCATACCACGTAACTTAAATTAACTAAGGATAAAAACAATAGATTACAAAAATTTTATTATGATAAGGGTCATAAGATCTCAGAAATCTTAAGGAATTAAGGATGAAAGCCTTAAATCAATGGATATTTTATTTTCCTAAGGGTCCTCAGACTCCATAACTCGAAAGAAACTAAGAATGAAAGCCTTACATCACTAGAAATGTCTAGGATACTTGTTTTAAAATTTTTACTCTAAGGATTCTTTTATGTAGACATTCGCCCACGCTAAAAATTGTGAAAGTTGGGATTTTAAATTTTTTTATTTTGAAACTTTGATTTAATGAATTTTTAAACTTTAATGCTTTTCCCCTGCGAATTCTTTTGAAGTGAATGCTGAAAATTTAAAATATATGCAAGACTTGTTTTTTTAAAAAGATTCAAATGCAAAGTAATTTGGAATGACTATCTTGGGTCTTGAGACCTTGGTCACTTTTTGTGGAATCAAGGATGAATGCCTTGGAATTCCTTTGGTTTGATTTGTATGGGGTCTTTAGACCTTAGGTGGTTTATTGGAGTTAAGTATGAATGCCTTGTGACTCTTTTTATTCAAGGTCCTTGTATCCTTACACTATTTTTAGGGAATCAAGGACGTGGGCCTTTTAATTTTTAGAGTTATATGTCGGAGGTTCTTAAACCTTAATCCTATTCCCGGAGTCAATAATGGATGCCCTATAACTCATTTTCGTAGGTAATATCACGTTAGAGTTTCACAAGGAATAAGAATAAATGTGTTGAAGTTCCTTTAATCTGTAAGTCAGCGGTTCTTGGACTATAGAATTTCATTAAAGTTAAGGATTTATGCCTAGTAACTCTATAACACACTACATAGAGACATGGATTATAGAAAAGTGTATTCTTCCTTCTAATTCAGCAACAAAGTACATAATTGAAAATATTTTTTTAGATTCTCTATTTTACAGAGGTGGGGGAGATCATATCATTTAGGTAGTAGCAACCTAACCTTGCGATTTTGGTAATCACATAAAGTCCTTCCCATTTGCGTGTTATCTACCCTTATCTTGGTTTTCTAATTGCGATGGAAACCTCTCTTAGGACCAAATCAGCCACTTGCAACTCTCCATGTCTTACTTTTCCATTGAAGTAGGAAGTTATCCTCTTCTTGTATATTTCTATTCTGATTATAGATGATTCGTGATTCTCCTTTAGATAATCTAAAGTAAATTTAAGTCATTCATTGTTTGTCTTTGCCTCAATCCAATCCACCCTATGCACCGGAACCTCAACCTCAGTGGGATCGACTTCCTGAGTGCCACAGGTTAGGGAAAAAGGTGTTTTTTTAATTAAACTTCAAAGAGTGATTTTATAGCCCCACAGAATGATAAAAAAATTCCTTATCTTAATGACCCTTGGCCTTCAATAACCTCTTATTCAATATTTGGAATATAGATTCGTTACACACTTAAACTTTCCTATTTTCCTTCGGGTGAAGAGTAGTGGTTGTTAATCCCATAATCTGTGCATAACTCTTTAAACACGGGGTTGTAAAGTTGTTTCCCATTTGCTTATATGATGGCCTTTGGACTCCAATACCTCACATCTTCCCGACTCCTTAGAACTCATTCTTTACCTAAGCACTCTTGTTTGATATCTCTATGTGAAGTGATTGTGTCTTATAAGAATCCTTTGATCCTAACATCATATGTTCATGGCATGGAGATCATCCTGGTTGGGGATATTTTAGCTTCCCATATTGGTTTACAGAGAGAGGATTGTCTCCACTGTAGTCTCTACTGATACCAACAAAATTATTGGCATGTACCCTATAGATACAGAAATTATGGATGCCATTTTAGATCATAATGAGGATAGTTTTTCAGGTCCAGACGACTTTTGAGGGACTTTTTACCAAAAGTTTTGGAATGTCATAAAAGGGGACGTAATCAATAGTATTTTTCCTTCTTATCAGAGGCTCAAATTCCAGTAAGTTGTTCTTAATACACTCTTTTTTCAATTCCTAAGATGATTAATCCATCTAATCGTCCCGATTTCAAGATGATAAGCCTTGATAATTTCAATTTTAAGATTCTTTCAAAAATCTTAAATTCAAGATTACTGATATTCTACCTACTATTATTTCTCCTTACCAAAATAATTTTATTAAGGAGAGAAACATATTGGATAATATTTTTCCTTCTCATGAGATTAATAATGACTTAGGGGAAAAAAATCATGGATCTAATGTTATCTTAAAGCTTTATATGGAGAAAGCTTATAATCGAACTTCGTGGTTATTTTAATCTCAATTTTAAGGAAGTTTGGATTTAGTGAGTACTTCATTGACCTTATTTGGAGGTTTATTTCAAACAATTAGTTCTCTCTATTAGGGAATGGAAGCATGGCTAGTTTTTTTATATCAGGAAGGGGTTTAAAACAAGGAGATCCTATTTTTCCAAGTTTGAGGATTTAAGTAGAGGCCTTCAATGTTTAATGGAAAAGAGGGTTGTTAAACAATTCTCATATCTACTTAAGAACCCTTTAGTTTATCATTTAAGCTTTGAAAATGGTGTTATTCTTTTTACAAATGGTAACAAGAGGAGTCTAAGAATTTAATGACTTTTTTAGCATCTTATGAATAATTATTAGGTCAACTTATCAATTGAAACAGAGGCTGTTCACAATGGCTCAGAAGCTCCCAAAAGAAGAAAGGCTAAAATTGGTACAGTGATAGCTTTAAAAACTCTAAACTTCCAATAAAATATCTTAGTTGCCCCCTTTTTAGTGGTAGAAGTCAGATTGCATACTTTCCAGAGTTTGTTTGTAAAATCGGAAGCAAAATTCAATGGTGAATTCAAGGTATCTTTCTCAAGGTGGAAGGTTGGTCCTCCTAAAACATGTCTTATCTTAAATTCCTCTCTACTCTAGTAGCATTAAATCCTCCCAAAGTCATCATAAAAAGGATTCACAACTTATTTGCTAAAAAGTTTCCGCAATGGGCAATTGGAATGTAAAAAATACTAGTAGATTAACTGATATAAAATTATAGTACTCAAAATGATGGAGGTTTGGGGTTGAGGAGTCTATATGATATTATCACTACTGGCAGCTTAAAATTGTACTGGAAAGTGGCTTCCAAATCAGTTTATTGGCCAATTACATGACTGAGAAAATTAAGGATAAACTATTTGATGGCAATCATTAATCCCACACTGTCAAAAGAATAATAAGTGTTTATCAAATGGAAATAGGTCATATATTAGTTTGTAATGAAACTCTAATATGAAAAACTTTCACTGAGGGGCATTTTACCTTTAAATCAATATTAGAAGTCAGTAACTAAAAAACTTGAGTCTCAATCTTTTAAACTATTATAAAACAAACACTATCCGAAGAAATTTTCAATATTTGTTTGGAAATTGTTTCACATTGCTTTGACTATGGAAAAGGAGCTTCAGAAAATTGGAATAAAACATGTTTCTCGTTGTAAATTCTATCTAAATCAAGAAGAAAGTGTTGAAGACTCATTTCTATCCAGCTCAATTGCAAATACAATTTGGCAATGGTTTTGAGACATATTTTATGTGAATTTAAATTATTCTTCTATCAGGGATATGATAATTTCTTGGCGGTTAAAAAGTCTTCTAAATACTATCTCAAAGTTTTGCACAACATAATTCCTCTAGTGATCTAGTGGTAACTATGGAAAGCTCAAAATGAGAGTGTATTTGAAAGAACTTCTATGTCAGCTGATATTATTACTTCCAACATTGTTTGCAGTATTCATAATATAACTTCTACCATCAATTTCAAGGAAAACATGAGAAAATAAGGTGATAATCTCATTCATTGTTTTAAAATTAAAGTAAAGCCTCAAATTCCAAAGTTCATTATTGTAAAGTGGCTTAATGTGGATGGTTGTTCTAAAGTAAATCCAGGAATAAGGGGCATAGAGGGAGTAATTTGTGATGATAAAGGGTTTCTTAAGATATCTTTTTATGAGTTTATTGGATCGAGCTCTAGTACTAAGGCAGAAATAGAGGCTCTCTATGGAGACATCCAATTATGTACTGAGTTGGGTGTTCATAATCTAGTCAGAGAGTCAGATTAAAAAGCAATGGTTTAATTCCTGAATGATTCTTGGAAACCTCCATGGGTAACGAAAGGTATGATCAAATAAATTCAACATTAAATGAGAAGGAATGGGTATTTAATTAATCATATATGGAGGGAATCAAATGCGATTGTTGACAGTCTTGCAAACTATGCAATATTGGCTCGTAAGTTTAGTACTTGTCTTGAATTTCATAACCTTCCTCATCTTGTTAAAGGCTTTTTGACTTTAGATAGAGTAGGATTACCTAGTCTTAGATTTTTTAAGTAGGTTCAAATTTGTAATGGGGTTATTTATAAAATCCCAAGTTTCCTTCTTTCCAAGCTATCATCCTATTGGGCTCAACGGATGATTATTCTTTATTAAAAACTTAAATTTTCACGAGCTTGTATATGCCATGTAGGAGAGGCTGTATCTCCTAATTTTTTTATTTTAATAAAATATGTGGGGTACCGTCCCCCTTTCCTTAAAAATAAAAATAAAAAGTAATTTGACACATAATCATTTAGTGTATTTTCTAGATGGGAGGGACATGGTATGGGTGAATATTTTTTTCCTATAGTCTTGTGTAAGAGAATGATACTCGATCTTACCCTTTGTGATTATTTATAGCGTTATGCTTAAGGGACAGTTACATGATTTACCGTACTACATTGATTGTCTTGTTCATGCCTTAGCTATGCAGTAGACTGTTTAGTTTTCGTCACACATTATTAAGATCATGCATGGAAGTTGTTTGGATACGACTCAGGATGTTTTGGCCTTTGCTCGTATGGCTACCAGTTACCTATATTCCTCAGGTGTTCCATGTATATTCTCCAATCTGTCTTCAACTATTCTTGGTCTAATCACTAGTTCTAGTGTTCCACATTTTGAGTGTCAGGTATCAAGATGAATGACTTCACTATTTATCGATCCCGAGGCTGAGGATATATCACATGGTCGTTCTACTACACCTGCTCCTGCTCCAGCTTCAGCCTCTCATTCTCTAAGAGTTCATCAACTTACTAGAGATTATTTTGACATTCAGTTTTCCTTCCTAGGTAATTCATTTCCCTGCATGGACATGATAATGAATTCAATAATCGAGCATTTCAATTGTTGATTCACATAGCTCAACAAACTATCGAGAATAATTGGTCATGGATTATAGCAATTGAGCACCGAGACATGTCTTTTCCGAACTCATCTGAATCTGTTTTGGGTCTCGCTTCTGCTCCTATAGAGGTTGATGAGGAGGATAATGATAATGAGTATGATGAGGTTGTAGAGGATGATGACGCTAGATATGAGGTTTAAGATATATTATTGGTTGACTGTTCAGATTGATGATTTTATTTGTATCTCTTTTTTTTATTGACGGAAATTATGTACTATTAGTGCTTTAGTATATTTGGATATTTTGTATTTTTCTTCTATTATTCCTATCTAGTTTTTCAGTTTCTTTGCGTTGGATATTTTTACACTTGATGGTTTGAATAAATATTTATTATCCTTTTTTGGTTTTTATTAGATCTTAGTTGTTATCATATCTTTCTCTATATATGTGATATCTTCTAGATGTATTTTATAATATTATCATCTTTCACATGCTCACATGATTAGATATATATTGCTCTACTAGTTTTTGTTGGAAATTCACTTGTTATCCATCACATTTGATCATATTCACATGTTTAGCTGACGTTATAGATCTTTTTGAGGTACTTTTCTCATATTCATGATTACTCCCGGGTTTTACCTTCACATTAGCGTTGATTTCATCACATGATTATCTAGATTTTCCTTCGCTAGTTCCTATACATTGTGATTTTGTTGTTATACCGTGATATACATATATTTTATGTAATTTTTACTTCTCTTTGACTTTTTTGTGTAAAAAGAGGATAAATGTCTAAGTTAGGGTAAAATTCCTTTTGCCTCTATTGGCGAGCTTTCTTATTTTGAAAAGGGGAGAAACATCCAGTTTGCGAGATAAGTTTGATGAAGAGGGAAAAAATTTGGTTGAGATTGATATGAAATAGAGGGACTGTATATTGTTGTATTGCATATAATTTCATGCTTATTCCCATATTTATTGTTCATATTCATTTTTCATTAGATGATTCCAAAATCTAGGGGTGTTTTTTTGTACATGTTATACCCACATGATGTTTTGGTTCCATATCATGTATTTCAGGTATTGGCATGATATTAAGGCTCAATCCCATCTTTCATTCTTAACTTATGATTTCTCGGTTGTCTTATGGATTCCATGTGTGTTGCGATACTCCACTCTCTTTATAGGGATAACGTGGGGGTAAGTTTGGTTGTCGTAATCTAGATTTTTAGGGGTTTGGACTTTTTTCACAAAATAGCCAAAAGGGGAGTGTTGATGTAAAAAATTAGATTATATCTAATTATTTAATCACAGATAAAATATAATGAGACAAAGAAATTTTAAAGTGGTTCAGCCTTATAAGAATGTCCTACATCCATTGTTTTTGTTATTGATGACTGTTTGGGAATTCTTGATTACAAGTTTTATCCAGAAATTCCCGTCCCCCTACAATTAGGATAATACAATGTATTTATAGCCCTAAGGCTGTAATGTGAAAGGGTAATACATTAAATGCCCCTTAAGCGTATACATCTAATAATAAGCATTTAATGCGCTGTCAAACTGTTGGTTATCCTGTTATTAATGCTTTGTTCGAGGTGAAGCTCGGACCGCCTAAGCTGCTTGGTACTCAAAAGTGCCTCGTAGAGTTCTTGCAGGTCGGAGCGTCTGAGTTGATCGGGGAAGTAGAGTTCCTCGTTGCAGTATGGTTCCTCGGAGTCAAGGTGTTATTCGGAAGTGTTTGTTGTTTCCAAGCAAATTGCCACGTGTCTTCACTCAATTGAGCCATGTCAGCAGACTAAATTTGGTATCAACAGAAGCCCTCAATGTTTCACAGTTCGAAATTTGAGGAGTGTGGAGCATTCTTTCTCGAAATATGGCAGTTTTAAATGGTCATCCTGAAATGTAGGAGTATTTTGTTTTGTATTTATTTCTCCTTACAAATTCGTAGAATCGGTTTTTTTTGAATTTTTATAACAGATTCGATTCCCGCGCCCTTTTTGTCTTTTTAGCCGCCGGTAACATAACCGTCTCTTTTTGCAATCATTACTTTTACCTTTTCCCAAGGCAGAGTATCTAAACGTTTGCAAAAAATCCCATCGTCTTCTACTTTTTCAAATTTGTCTCTTTGAGTTTTCCATTGTCTCTCTCTCCTATGCGTTCATCTCTTTCATCATTTGTTGTCAACAGACTCATCTCTTTCCTGTAAGATTTTCTTCTTTCTCTTTGATTTCCTTCTTTAATCATGGTTTATCCTGTAGAATCGATTGATAAATTTCTCTCTGATTTCTCTATTCCCTCATGGGTTATTTTGGAAAAGCTTTCTAAGCCTTCGGACTATTTTCGTTTGGCTAAGGGACATTGGTTCCCCAGTCTCTTTGTCGCTGAGTGTGGCTTTTCTTTTCCCCCAAACCCTCTATGTCTAGAATTTTGTCAATACTTTGACGTGGTTCTTGCAAGAATAGCCCCCAATACGTGGAGAATAGTTAACAGTGTCTATAGATTAAATCAAATTCATGGGAGTCATATAGGAATTTCTGAAATTATGTTTTGTTATAGATGGGTTGTGGGTGATAATACTTTTTATTTAAAAACTAGGTTTTTAAATAGAGCTTTAGTGGTCAATCTCCCAGATGCCAATAGGGACTATTTTGAGCACGGAGTTGTTATGAAAAATTGGCAATACCCTCCATTAACTGGAGATGATGTTTACCAGGGTCCCAGATGTCCTCCCTATGGCAATGGGATAGGTTGTTTTTATTTTATTTTCAAAATTATGCTTCCTTTGTATTTGATAAAATGTGTCACTGATATTATAATTTTGATTTATTTGCAGTTGACAGCAAAAGAAAATCTCCAAAAGAGGCTGACGTTAACATAAGGCATTTAAAATTTATCTGGAGTTTGCATCAGACGGTTGCCGACAAGCATATTAGGTCGGCTTCATATTTGCTGCAGTATAAGAGTTACACCTCCTCTTTTACTGCTCGTTCGGTGATAAGCGACGCAGAACCAATACCAGCCTCTACAAGTTCTTCACCTGAGTCACATATTCCCTTGAGTGAAAGGATGAAGAAAAGAAGACCTCCTACCCTTTTCGAGAAATCTGCATCTGGTGATGGAGAGGCAAAGAAAAGTAAGATTGATGTCCCAGGAGAGGGGACAAATAAAATTGATGCACCTCCTTCGACTGCTCCTGTGAAGGTTGTCGAGAAGCCCCCAGTGGCCCCGAGCAAGGCTGCTGCTCCAAGCGAGGGGATTGTCGTTTCTTCGACTAAGACTACATCATTAGTCAATAAAGTTGATGCTCCTCTGAGGAGGCTGAAGAAAAGCTCCTCTATCAATTTGGTTGATCCATCTCTCAGCCCCCGACTAGTGGTGTTCCCACTTTTATTCCCCCGAGCTCTGCTATGAACTCGGTGAAGACTTGGATCATTCCCGAGATCCAAGGTATTGAAGAAAACCTTTCTCGGGACATGGTTACCACCTTAGCAGCTCGTCATATTGCTTCTGTAAGTCCTATAGTCTTAAATTTTCATTCTTTCCTTTTTTATATCTGTGCACTGACTTGCTTTCATTTTCTTTTCATAGTTGGTGACTTGTTTTAATACAATTCTGAAGAAAGATGAAGCTATTAAAGCTTCAAGCTCCTCGCCTGGTGTGGAGGAAGCTCTGGTGGGCCTGACGCAGTCTTTGGAAGATTCTCTTCAGAAGTATGATACTGATAAGGCTGCTTGGGAGAAGAAACTTACTTCGACCGAGCAGAAGAAGGCTCAGGTTATTGAGGTCTCCAATGGGTTGGAGAAAAAAATAAATGATTTGGAGGAGAAGAATAAAGAGCTCGAAGGGAAGCTCAAAAATGTTGGGGAGCTTGAAAATAAACTCAAGACTGCTGAGGAGGAGTTGGGTCAACTTCGGGAAGTAAGTCGTCAGAAGGAGGAAGTTGAGAATAAATTGAAAGCTGCTGATGATCTTCTTTTCGAGAAGCTTTCCTCGGAGAAGACAATGAGGTAATTGGCTGTTAAAAAATCCTTCAGCGTCGGCTGGGATAAAGGGTGGAATAAAGGTTTGGCTGCCATGATGTCGCAAGTGGAATATGGCAGCCTCAAATGCTTTAGAGATGGATGGGTCGCTTCTCTGCAAGAGATGAAAGTTGATGAAAATTTTGAACTATTTCAGTGACACATCCCGGGCCCCCCTCCAACTCCTGAAGAAGGAGAAGAGGATGAAGCTGCCTCTGAGGAATCTTCCATGGTGATGGAAGATCAAATTTCTCATCTCCCAGCTATCAATCCCACTGGAGAGGAACTTTAGCTACCCGTTACTTCATCCGAGCAACCTACAGCACTTCCCGAGCAACCCTCTGTTCCTTCCGAGCAACCTACCTCCTCGTCCTTGCCTCCCGAGAAACTTTTGGGAGACAAGGAAAAGGTGTAGAGTTGTTCGAATTTCTCTTTATTTTATTTTTCTTTGTCAAATGTAACTCTGAACTTTGTACTTCTCCTTTATGATGTAATAAAATTTGAACTTTTTCTTATGCATACTATTATTTCTCTTCTTCATGCTCTGTTTGAACTCTTATTGATTCTTGCTTTTTCTTCCTTTACTAGTTTTCGGCCAGGATGGAATTATTGTCTGCTCATGATACAAAATTGTTAAGGCAATACAATGAGTATTTCAAAGCTAGTCATACAGACCTGAGTGCATCTCAAATCATTGACATCCTCGGTCTAGGTTCTTTAGAGCAAGCAATTGAAGCCTATCGGTATTTGAAGTGCCTGCTCGACCGTACAGTGGCTAACAATGTAGCATACTATGATATGATTGAAGATCTCCAAGTCACTATTGAAGAACTTCAGCAACAATATAAGGAATTTACTGCCCTTTTGCACGAGGGGTACGAGAAAAAGTATCAGCAAATCAGTGCTGATAAGGATTATGATAAACGGTTTGCTGCTTATGATGTGAGGGAGAGAACTTTGAAGGCATAGGTCGAAGAGCACATACAGATAGCTGAGTTGTTGGAGTAAGAAAATAATAACCTGCAAAGGGAGGTATCTCAGTTGAAGTCTGCAGCTTCCACCTCAAACGCTTTAGTCCTTGTGAACGACGAGGGAGTCTCTTTCTTGGAGGTCGAAAATGCCAACCTGAGGGATGAATTAGAAACCTTGAAGAAAGATGGCCCTTCTACATCTACTTGGGGATGATCAAGAGCTCCTCGTGGACGAGCAAGAGCTACTCGAATTACTGTCAAGGAACAGAGAACTCAATCTGCTCTGGAGAACCAGGCCTTCCAACTGATGGCAAAGAACCAGGCATTGGCTGAGATGTCTAAGAAGATCAAGAATCTGGATGAGCAGCTTTCTATGCAGAAGTCTGTCTTAGAGAATAAAGTACTCTTTATAAAAAGTCTCCACGAGCAACTGGAAAGATTGACATATCAATTCTACAAGCAGCCCAGAGAATTCTGGATGGCTGGCTACAATGAGTCTCTTTACCATTTGGATGATCGTATCTAAAATGAAAATAGTGAAGGTTACAAACAGGGATGGTTGAATGCCTTAGGTGTACTACAACTGGAACAGGGTCATTATTTGTGGGATTACCATAATCCTGGGCTGCTCGGCCTACCAGTGCCACCATTCAAGCTTGACATGAGTTGGATCCCTGCGCGGTCCATTCCTCGGTGTTTGATTTCTAAATACCTTGGCGATTAAAATATCCATTCCAATGTCGAGATATCTCGTCCCGATCACCTACTCGATCGACCATCTATGATGAACATCAGGATGCTTAAAGATCTTAACTTCATAAATTCCCCTTATGCTTTAAATGATCCACCTGCTGGTGAGGAACCTGTTTCAAAAGCTGAGGGGAAGAAACCAATAGAATAGGAATCTTGATGTAATAAATTTGTATTTCATTCCTGATGTATTTTGTTCTACATTTAATGAAATAATTTTATTTGCAAATCTTGACTGCCATTATAAAACACATTACATCTGTGCATGTATATCTGTTAAAAAGATAACACATTGTGTTATTTGTCGATCAACTTATTGTCGACTAGTTTGAATTTGTGGTAGTCAACTAAACAAAACTTAATGATGTTTTGTTTCTCGACCATCTTAATAGTAATTTAAAAAGTTACGAGTATCAAAAAATTTTGCTCGATTACTTTCTCGTATTCATAAAATGTTTCCGACCAACCAAGGTCGGTAATTTTTTCTTTTCGACCAACTACAGTTAGTGGCTTTTTATTCCCGATCAACCATAGTTAGTGGACTTTTTCTTAACGAGCAACTTGGGAACTTTTTGGAATAATTTTACTTCCTAACCAACCTTAGTTGGCATTTTTAGGAATACATTTACTTCCTAACCAACCATTTACTTCCCGAGCAACTTGGACTTTTTCTTAACGAGCAACTTGGGAACTTTTTGGAATACATTTACTTCCTAACCAACCTTAATTGGCATTTTTAGGAATACATTTACTTCCTACCCAACCTTACTTGGCATTTTTAGGAATACATTTACTTCCTAACCAACCTTAGTTGGCATTTTTAGGAATACATTTACTTCCCGACCAATCTTAGCGGGCATTTTCGGGATTAGATTTACTTCCCGACCAACCTTAGTTGGCATTTTCGGTAATAGATTTTTGAGTAGTCTGAGTAGTACTTTTGCTGAATGCGTAGCACGAGTATTCCGCAAAAAATTTCCAACAAAAGGAGAGAACTGGGCAGAACATTGTTGCTTTATTCATACTGATGAAACTGCATTACATGAGGGTTTTCATTACTAGTAATATTTGCGCAGGTGTTCTGCATTCCATGCATTCTTAAACTCCTCCCCCTCTAAAGTTTCTATTTTTTATGTCCCTGGTCGAACAACTTCCTTAACTCGGTAGGGTCCATGCCAGTTTGCTTCCAGTTTGTTGTGCTTTTGAATCACCTTCTTTAGCACATAGTCTCCATCTTTCAAGTCGCACTTCTTCACTCTCTTGTTGTAGAACAAAGTTGTTCGTTGCTGGTAAGCAGCATTTCTAATGGCTGCTTCTTCCCTAACCTCCTCGAGCATGTCCAAGTCTAACCTTCTCATTAAATCGCTGACAGGGGAATTGAAATTTAGTATTCTGTGTGTTGGGAGACCCAATCTGGCGGGTATAACAGCTTCACTTCCAAATGCTAGCATATATGGAGATTCCCCTGTTGCTGCTCGGGGAGTAGTTCGATAAGCCCATAGCACTGATTGTAGCTCGTTGATCCAGTTTGCTTTCGCATCATTCAGTCTTTTTTTAAGCCATTCAGCAGCGTTCTGTTTGTCACTTCAGTTTGTCCATTACTTTGAGGATGGGCTAGTGCTGAGTGGATCTTCAAGATATTTGACTGATGATAATAGGCAGCGAACTCCTCGTTGTCAAATTGTGTTCCATGGTCTGTGATGAAGGCATGAGGAAGACCATATCGACAAATGATGTTCTTCCAAATAAATTGGTACACCTTGTCGTACGTCATATCAATGAGAGGCTCAGCCTCAATCCATTTAGTAAAATAGTCCACATCGACCACGAGATACTTAAATCTTCCCCTGGTCGTCGACAGTGGCTCGACCAAATCTATTCCCCATATGGAAAATGGCCAAGGGGAAGTAATGGGTGTCAATAATGCTTGGGGAGTTCTTCGGATGGAGGAGAAGCACTGACACTTATCACATTTCTTAGCATAGGTTATACAATCAGCCATCATCGTTGGCCAATAGTATCCTTACGTCATCACCCTTTGCAAAAGAGTCCGACCTGCTACATGGGCTCCACAGGACCCTTCATGGACCTCTTCAATAAAATCTTTCACCTCGGTGGGATGCACACATCTTTGTAAACCTGCTATAATTCCTCGTCTGTATAGAATACCATTAGTCAGTACATAACGAGAAGCCTTAAATTTCAGTTTATTGGCTGCAAGTTTGTCAGTTGGTAATTCCCCTTTCTCAATATATGCCCTGATGGGATCCATCCATGATGATCCTAAATCGAGGGTAATAAAGTTCATCGTCAGATCTTCATCTATACTCCGACCAGCTAAAACTTCAATTGGGATTGTTCTTCATAGCTCGGTACGGGTAGCTGATGCAAATCGAGCTAAGGCGTCTGCTCTCGCATTATCCATTCTTGGTATTCTGATCAGCTAAATAGCAGCAAATTTCGACACCAGTTCCTTTGCCTTTGCATGATATATGATCATTAATTCTCCTTTGGCTGCATATACTCCCATCATTTGATTTATGACCAATTGCGAGTCACTGTAGATAATAACTTGTTCTGCCCCCAATGAATTTTTCCAAACTAAGACCTGCAATCATGGCTTCATATTCAGCCTCATTATTCGAAGCTTTAAATTAGAAACGTAGGGCGTATTCCATGTCGACCTCGTCCGGACTATTCAAAACTATCCATGTTCCACATCCTGTAGTGCAAGATGAACCATCCACATAGAGACTCCATATAGGTAACTCGTCTTTAAATTTCTGATCTGATAGAGTTCCTCGGTGGAAAATTTATTGCTCCCTTTCACCATCTCCTGATATTTCTTGTTGTTTGTCGATCATCTTTTCTTGCCCTTTTACCATCCTAAGCTGGTCTGGGCTTGAATTTAATGATTCTGTAACATCTACTTGCCCTTTTACCAAGCTAAGTTGGTCTGGGCTTGCATTTAATGATCCTATAACATCCACGGGTTGATCAGCGAGCAACTTTTGCTCCTCGGGGGTATCAGGATAGGTGAACTCTGCTATAAAATCTGCCACCGCTTGCCCTTTTAGCGATGATCTGGGTTCATAAACTATATCGTATTCACCAAGTTCTATTGCCCAGCACATCAATCTTCCTGATTTTTTTGGTTTATGAAGTGCTTGCCTCAATGGCATATCAGTATATACTATTATAGTATGAGCCTGGAAGTATGGCTTCATTATTCTACTTGCCTCGATCAATGCTAGTGCCAATTTTTCCAGCTTTGTATATCTGATCTCTGCTCCTCGAAAGGCCTTACTTGTGTAGTAGATTGGTTTTTGTACTCCATTCTCCATTCTTATCAATGCCGAACTAACTGCATTCTCGGACACAGCCATATACAAGTATAATTTTTCTCCCATCACTGGCCTGGATAAGAGTGGAGGTGCTCCCAAATATTTCTTCAAGTCTTGAAAAGTCTTCTCACATTCATTATTCCACTCAAAAGTCTTTTGGAGCGTCTTGAAGAATGGGAGACATCGATCAGTTGCTCGCGATACAAATCTGTTGAGTGCTGCTACTCATCCTATAAGACTTTTCACTTCTTTCTTCGTCGTTGGGGATCGCAGCCCTAACAGAGCTTTGATCTTTTGAGGGTTAGCTTCAATGCCTCGCTGATTGACAATGTACCCGAGAAACATGCCTTCTCGTACTCCAAATATGCACTTCGTCGGGTTCAGTTTCATTTGATATTTATCTAGTTGATCAAAGGTCTGGCCTAGGCAGCTTTCTTGCTCTTTGTCAGCATATCGTCAACATAGACTTCCATATTGCAACTGATTTGTTATGCAAACACTTTGTTCATCAGCCGCTGATATGTTGCACCTGCATTTTTCAAACCAAAAGGCATAACATTATAACAATAAGTTCCCCTAGGGGTAATGAAAGAAGTACTCTCCCTGTCTTCAGGTTTCATTTTAATCTGATTGTAACCAGAATAAGCATCCATGAAGCTCACCAGCTCGTGTCCCGAGGTAGCATCCACCAGTTGATCAATTCGGGGCAGTGGAAAGTGATCCTTTGGGCATGCTTTGTTGAGGTCGGTGAAGTCTACACACATCCTCCATTTGTTGTTCTTCTTCTTCACCATCACCACATTTGCTAACTAGTCTGGGTATTTAACATCTTCAATAAAGCAAGCTTTCTGGAGCTTCTCGACTTCCTCCTGTATAGCTTGATTATTCTCGGGACTGAATACTCTTCTTCTCTGCTTCACAGGCTTGATATCCTTATTCACATTGAGGTCGTGACATAAGAAATTTGGGTCTATCCCGGGCATATCCTCATGATTCCACGCAAAAGTTTTCTTTCTGCTTCTTAGGAAAGTTATCAATTCCTATTTTAGTGAGGCTTCCAACGACGAACCTACTTGAGTAGTCCGTTCAGGGTGCTCGTCGTCCAGAATGATGTCTTCAGTAGCTTCCACCACTTGACCCTTCACGAGTTGCGACTCATCTCTAGGATCCAATGTTTCAATTTCTTCACCTTCATTCACTTAATAGGTAGTAGTCTTTTTCCTTGATTCCTCCAGTTCCTCTTGCTCGGCGGATGAATAATAGCATTCCCGAGCTACTTTCTGATCACCTTTCACAACTCCTACTCCAAAATTTATTAGAAATTTTAGGCATTGATGTACCGTAGATGGTACAACCACGAACTTCTTCAATCCTACTCTTCCCATGATGATATTGTATGCTGATTGAACATTCTTATCCATCACGAAGAAGCGTATTCTTTCTGTTCGACAAGCAGTCCATGTACCAATGAATATATCCAATTTGATCATCCCAAGTGGAAATACTTTCTCGCCAACAAAACCGAGGAGGGGTCTATGATAAGGCTCCAGTTGAGATAGCTTTATATTTAAACTGTCAAAGCATGAGTAGAACATGATGTCTGCCGAGCTACCATTGTCTACCAGTACTCTTGAAATCATTAACTCCTTCATCCTCATTTTGATCACCAATGGGTCATCATGAAGATATAAAACACCTGCGAGGTCGTTCTTGGAGAAACCAATGACCAATTTTTCTTTGTTCACCTTTCTAGGGCGATCCTCCTCAGCTAGATTTATTCGTTGAATGTATGAGCAAGCTTGAGCCTCACAGAGGTAAGCTTTTCTCTCTACAGTAAGATCTCCTCCTCTTGCATCTCCACCTGTAATAACATTACAATCAAATGACCCCAAACGTATTGAAAATACCTTACGTTCTGGCTACCTTGGTCTCTTGGGAAGATCGGGGTCGTGTTCTGGATAACCTTTATGGTCTCTTTTCTTGTTCTCCTCCGCTCGACGAGGAGATCTAGACCTCTCCCTTGTTCGGTCGCTGTTTCTTCTTTCATTCCTTCGATCAACATACTTTGTCAGTTTTCCTCATCTGATGAGTGTTTCAATCTCATTCTGAAGAGCTATGCAATTTTTGGTCATATGACCATGATCTTTGTGAAACTCGCAGTATTTTGCCTTATTCCTTCTGTCAGGGCCTGCCTTCATTTTCTCTAGCCAGTTTAATTCCTCGTTGTTCTTGATTTCTTCTAGACCATGGTTGATGTCTTTCTTCAAAGGGGTATAATTATCAAATTTCTTCAATACTTCCCATGACGACCTTGTTTTTGAGTGTTTATCACTACCATTGTTCTTATGCTCTTTCTTCTTAGCTTTATCACCTTCCACCTTGGTTTCTTTGACATCCATATTCTTCTTCGCAGCCATAGCCTCCTCGACATTCATAATCTTGGCCTCTTTTCCCATCAGTTCTGACATGGTTCTAGGTGGATCTTTGGCCAAAGTGTAGTACAACTTATTGGGCAGTAGTCCGCTCATCAAGGCGGTAATCCCTGTCATTTCCTCATAATCAATGACTTCGAGTTTCTCGTTATTAAAACGAGTTATATAATCTCTGGTACTCTCACCAGCTTTTTGTCTAACACTTAACAAATGCACTACTCGTTTAACTGGCGTTTCCCCAAAATAGAAATTCCAAATGAATAACTCGGCCAGTTGAAAGAAAGTTGAGATCTTACCCCGAGGAAGAGTATTATACCATATTTGAGCAGATCCGGTAAGAGTTCCCGAGAATGCTCTGCATCTCATCTTATCTAGAACAGCATAGATGTCGGCTACAGCTTGGTATTGTTCTATATGAAGGACAGGGTCGTTTTTTCCATCATATTTTGGGGTCACAACAGGTGCTTTGAACTTTGATGGTGTGAGAAAATCTACAATGGCCTGGAAAAAAGGTGTTCCTTGAACAAAAGTTCGTTGTAGAGGTGTTGATACCAAATTTAGTCTGCTGACATGGCCCAATTAAATGAAGACACGTGGCAATCTACGTGGCAACAACAATAACTCTCCGAGGAACTCACACGCTCCGAGGAATAAGAACTCTCCGAGGAACTCACACGCTCCGAGGAACCATACTACTCCGAGGAACTCTTGAGTACCGAGAATCCCAGGCGGTCCGAGCTGCACCTCGAACAAAGCATTAATAGCAGGATACCAATAGTTTGACTGTTCATTAAATGCTTATCATTCAGACGCACACGCTAAAGGGGCATTGAATGTATTACCCTTTCATATGTACATCATTTAATGTATTACCCTTTCACATGACAGCCTCATGGCTATAAATACATTGTACAATCCTCATTTTAAGGGGAGAGACAAGAATTTCTTGAGAGAACTTGTAATCGAGAATTCCCAAACACTCAGCAATAACAAAAACAGTGGATGTAGGCCATTCTTATAAGGCTGAACCACTTTAAAAATTCTTTGTCTCATTTATATTTATCTGTGATTGAATAATTAGAGATAATCTAATTTTTTACATCAACAGATTGGCGCCGTCTGTGGGAACGACTGGTAATATCGTTTTTCACCAAAAACAATTCATCACAAATGGCTGATATGCCGGAATCCAGCAATCGAAACGCTGGAAACCCTCCAAATCCATCTGCTCCGACAAATATTCCAGATCTGGCTGGAATAATGACAAATTTGGCTCAGGGCCAGACCGTCATGCAAGAGACAATGAGACAACTCATCCAAACCCTCCATGGCGGGGCACTAACCCATTCAGGACCACGAAGCATTCAAAGAAATACCCGTGCACATTCTTCGCGTACTAGGCGTACCAATTCATATCGTAATGAGGAATCTGAAGATTTTTCTTATCAACCTGGACGAACTTCATCGGTACGAGCCACAGATTCGGAACAACGTGTCACTCTCTCTCCAGAAAGGACTAGTGCGCTAGAGAGGTTATGCAGGGTATCACCTTTCAATCGATTAGGACCTAGAAGGAGTAGAAGTCCTCCTAAAGTTGTATCGAGGAGTTTTCGACGACCATCAGATTTAAGGGAAGGATCTGCCCAGTCACGACCAGCTGCTCGTCAAGGTAGATCTCAGGAAGCCACTTCAACATGATCAGTTGCTCGAACCAATAGGCCCGAGGAAGGAAATGATGCATGGAAAGGATCTATTCAGAGGCTGGAGGATAGATTAGAGGAAATGGCTAAGGACAAAAACCCTCTACAATGAACCTTTGTTCGAGGAACACCTTTTGTCCAGTCCATTGTAGATTTTCCAACACCATCGAAGTTCAAAGCACCTGTTGTGACCCCCAAGTATGATGGAAAGACTGACCCTGTCCTTCATATAGAATAATACTATTTCCCAGAAAAATACTCAAGAGGGGGGGTGAATTGAGATTTTACAAACTTTTCGAGTTAAATTCAAATTTCAGTAAATATTTAATTTAAAACACTTAATACAAATTTCAGATTAAATAAATCTTAAATGATTAAACCAATAATGATTAAATAAAAGTTACCAATAAATTTAAACAATTTAAAATAGAGTTTGAAACACACAATAAATAAATTATCAAATAAATACTTTCAATTGATTAAACAAGAGATTACAATATCAAATAAATAAATAATCAATTTTCGTATTTTATATTCTGGATTTAATCTAAAGTGATTCACACAAGAATAACAATTAAATACTCTCAATAAATTAAACAAGTTGTTATATTTCAGGATATAAGACCCAATAAATTTATAAACAATTTTCGTATTTAATAAAAATTAATATTCTGGAATTAATTAATTATTGCGAAAATAATTATTTCTGTCTTAAAATAAAATTATCAATTTTTCAGAATTAATTCAATTGCAAGTGCGAGTGCTTAAAATAAGAATAACCAATCACACGCAAGCAAATAAATAAATAAAGATGCTGAAAATAAATGACACCGTATTTTAACGTGGTTCGGCCAAAACCCGGCCTACGTCCACGCGCCAAGAGCAAGCTTCCGTCTCCCGCGCTTCACTAGTCCTGATCCACTTGAAGGTAGGATCAAACCACCTCTTGTACAACCGAGCAGCAAAAACCAGCTACTAGTACAACCACCGAAGCTAAAAACCCAAGCTTCAAATTTTTACACAAATGGAGTAGAAATGATGTACAGTTTCTGAAACTCTTTAAAGATACAAAATGAGTCCGAGTTTCTTCTTGGTTGAGACTTCTCAAATAAATTTGATTTTGGCCCAAGTCTCACTTGAAATCTTTGTAGCAGATAAAGATTATTTTTCTCTTCAATTACTTCTTCAACAATTAACTGAATAGAACTTTGTTGCTATCTCAAATCTGAGTGTCAACTTCAATGCTATTCTTGAACGAGTGTATGAGCTGAATATAAATTCTAGTTGCTCTCTTTTTTTTTGTGAGTATATGGAGCTGAATAAATTTTTGGATGCTCTCTTGTAGATGTTTTTCGTGTGTATGCTTTCCAACTCAATGTGGTCTGCTTTGTAGCCTAAAAGAAAATAGCCGTTGGAGAAAGCATGAGATGAACTCAGCTTCAACTGGGAGCATTAATTGTAAACTGATAGAGAGAGAGATTGGTAGATAGAGAGTGAAATAAAATATAAACCAGGCAGTATATGGTTTTTGTTATAATAAACTTTTCAACGGATATAATAATCAAGGCTTTCTATTGGTTCTGCCTGATCAAAAATCCATAACCCTAATAGTGACAGCTGTTATGCAATCCAAACACGCAACAGTGTATTCTAAAGATATGGCCGAAACTGACTGAACGTGTACCAATTAATAATTAAGGGTAAGCAGATATTACGCCTATATCTGTGAAACCTATTAACTAAATAACTGGTCTCCTTAAATCTCGATGTAACTGGATGAACAGTTATATTACGCAAGGCTAAAACCAATGGTCTTAAAATAAAAGACTTGAAAGCAAGTAAAAGGGTAAAAAGCCGAATCATACTATGACAGGTTTTATGACGTCTAATCTCGGTCAAGTACAACAATAGGGTCTTATGAGGTCTAATGGTCAGAACAGGTAGGAGCCTATACAAAAAAATCTCCAACAGTTATAACAAAGGTATGGCCGAAAATCTAGAACTATAGCAGGTATAGGCAGTGGCTTAAAGCAACTATGAGGTCAAATCGGCATGGCAAAAATATTTGAGGTTTATAGAGTATGAACAGGTGACCGGTATAAAAAATTCGAACAGATATTTTTGAGAAATATATTTCGAACAGAAATAAATTTGAACAGATATTTTCGCAAAATATATTTCGGAACAGGAATATATAAAAAAATCCGGACAGATATGTATAAAAGGATTTTCGGACTAAAATAAATGTCGGACCAAGAAATATATATATATATAAAAAAAAATTCGCACAGATATATATATATATATATATATATATAAGTAAACTTGTCTGCACATGGATGTAGTAGGTTTGATGAATCAAAACAGCTAACTCACACGAGGCTCAAGGTGTTATTAGCTGATGTCATGAATAGTGCTCAGCTACTGTAGCCGAAAGTTACAAGAGCAAGTCTATGAAGTTCCTAGGGTTTAAAATATAAACCAAAGAGGTCAAGTCCAGGTCATCTCAAGAGCAGGTCTCGGCTTTCAACCCATCAAGTCAGGTGCTAATCTCCTAAGCTTAAGTGTACTGTTTCGGCCAAGTGGACAAGTCACAAAAAGTGACGAAATATGGTTGGAAAAAAACACGGACACAGTAGGAGTTCTAAGATCTTTAACGCAGGTTTAAAAAATACACCAAGAACAAAAGGACGAAAGAAATACTTAGACTTATCCTAGTCTCTTATAAGAACAGGTATACTTTGGACAACCAAAAAATCAAACTCAAGTAAACATGTATTTAAACCAATTCGGCCAAAGCAAATAGTTTACAAAAAAACGTTTAACGAGAAATTCAATTAAAAGAAAATTTTCAAAATGAAAAAAAAATTATTTTGATCAATAAATTTCGAAAATGATTTTAGAACTAAAACATTCATTTTAAACAACACTTACACCAATTTTACTAAAAAATATTGATCAATAAAAAATATTGATCAAGAAATATGCATGTGTGCCTAATGTGTCAAGTGCAAATGTGCACCACACGTGAATACCTTTTCTTGGATATGTCATTGAGTAAAGTCGAGGTATGTTCAGTCGTGAATAAACAAGATAATACCATACAGAATAAATATATGTATATCATGGTATATAAACAAGATCATATAATAAATATTATACAATAATAAATATCTATAGAATAACCTAACAAAAATATGTTTGGAATCATCAAAATCAATATATTAAGTTAGACTAAAATGTACATTAATTAAACTAATTTAATTAATTAGGGATAAATAACATTTTCGTTAACAATCTCCCCCTTTTTGATGATGACAAACAATGATTCACATATTTTCATAGAATGAAATATTAAGCACAAATAGTGAATCATAAATATTTCTCCCCCTTTGACATTATCAAAAAGATATTTCTTATAAATTCAGTGTCACGGGTAAGAAGGGCGAAGCTCCCCCTATCAAAAATAATCCGTGCATGGAATATAACCATAAATCGCAAAGGGCATAAAATTTTCAATACGCACATGTGTCAACATAAATTTTTCATAGCATGTATTTGAACTTGTAGATAGATAAGAATATCATCAAATAATGCATAGGTCACCAAAATGAAAAAAAATAATAGAAGATAAATGATCAACTTTTCAAATTTCATCAATGATAAATAATACCAATTATAGTCACACACTAATCTGATACCAATTGTTGTAATCACACACAAACCGTGCGTTGCACACAATAGTTCCTCGGAACAACTTTTTTACGCAAAAATAGGAATCACAACTCAATGTTCTCAAATAGTGCAAATACGAGAGATATATCAATGTGCATAATTAACTCTCTCACTAATGTAATAAAATTGCAATGTATAAATTTTCAATAGGCGCAATATCAATTGTTGTATAAATCCTCATGATAGAATAACCTTTTAAGCACACAACAAGAAGCATTTCATAACTCGATGTTTTCAAATAATTTGGAATAAAGCACATAACATGAGTTAGAAATAGCAAAAAAAATATATAGCATTTTGCTCAAGCTTTGCCATTTTCAAGATACGAGCTAAAATTCTCGGAATAATCAACGGAATTGCAAAATCCATAATAATATATCAAAGTTATGATTAAGCATTTTTCGAACAAATAATCAAATAAATTTCAATAAACTTTTATCTCCCCCTAAAGGATACCAATTAAGGCAAATATGCATATAACAAATATGGTGCATCTATTTCATGAGATAAAATATTATTAAAAACTTGACATCATAAAATCATTTTTGAAGAGTCTCGCAAATGATACCAATTGTTGATCATGTGGTTTCTCAATTCAAACATGCATAACACAAATGTTACTATCTTAAGAAAATATTCATTATGAATGTTACGAATATTCAAATGATGGCACTTATCATGTATTATGCAATAAAACTACCTCGTAGAGATTAACATGTTCATATCATGAAAATCAATGAGTGAATGTTACAACATCAACATGTAGCTTATATGACTAATAAATTTTAAAAGGACATTTTCGTTTCAGATTTATAATCAATAAAATCATGAATTTATCCAATCTTATTATTCACAAAAATATGTCCAGATATATAATACATAAAGATTATGAATTTTTACAAAAAAAATTATCATCAAAATCAGGTGTATGTGTCATATAACATAAAATCATCAAGAATAATAAATATATAAATTTACATGTGAATGCTAAATCATCAACAAGCTCATATGATATAACAAATATTCTATGCATGGATTAATATCAAATAAGATCATATCATCAATAAATATATGATATTTATAATTCAAGAATAGTGTTCCTTACCACCTTACCAATACCAAAGATGTATTCAAGAAACTTCTTCCAAGTGTGGCATTTCCAACGTTAGGCAATGATACTTGAAATTTGTAATATGACTAAATCATATGCCTTGAAAATCCACATTCCATCACTAAATGCAACCTACACAACTTTAAAGAAATTCTCTTTTCCATCCAAGAATGTGTTAGGTCCATAAAGCAATATTAAATAGAAAATTTCAGAATTTATTTTCTTATAAAAAATTCAAACATAGTCATAATAAGAGATAATCATCAAGATCAATAATGATACGCAGCTTATGACATACTAGAATGTTCGTAACAAATAATAATCATCAAAGTCAATTTTATCAAAAAAAATTATTCATCAAGGTATAAATAATTTGTCATTCTTAGTATACATTGTTTTGGACAAAAGGTGAGGGTATTCTCATGTTCAAACAAATGATACTTTTCGGAATAACATGAATTTAATCAGATTATTATTCACGAATAAGCATATAAAATCTAAAAAAAATCATATGAAATAATATTTCATGAAAATAAGTATATTAAGTATGAAAACAATATATCACGATATTTATCAAGTAAAGAATGTGTTAACCAAAAAAAAACTAACACTAATTATATTCTCCAAAAAAATGTTCAAGTCCCAATACTGGTTTTGCACCTAAAGACTTTATCTTTTGGAACCCAAAAAGAGTGTGAGAAATTAGGATTAGCATACAGATTGTTTCTTTTGGAATCCAAGCTAATTTAGTATTATATTTTCTTTTTCTAAATTTACAAAATTTGGAATAATGTGTATGTCTACCACAATATGAACATAAAGAGTTAGAATGACCAGATGAGGCATCATTTTTAAATAAATTAGAATAATTCTTTTTCTCATTTTCTTCCTCATATCCAATACCATTATTATTAAATCGAATTCTTTGTTTTTCCATAATTTTATGAAAATAATCATTTCCTTTAGTAAAGCTATCTAAAGATTTCTTTAAATATTCAATTTCCTTTTTCAACTCAATATTTTCAGATTCAAGAGAATTAGGGATACTAACATATTTTTCCTTTTTCAAGGATTTAATTTCACTTATTAAAGATTCATTTTCTAATTTTAAATTATCAAAATCTTTTGATATAAAATCACATTTGGAATGAGTCTTTTTCAGTGCAATAAATTTCTTTGCAATATCTTCATATTTTTCATATAACTCATTGAATGCATCTTGTAATTCATCATAATCATCAACAACATCATCTCCAATATCATGATTTGCACTATAAGTAGAATATGATTCATCATTACTAATGCAAGGGTTAGATTGTACCTCTTCATTACCAATTGCCATGAGACACGGAGTAATAGATTCTTCAACGCTTGATTCATCAATATTGGCATATAGGCAAGGGGTGCACATATTTTTATTAAGTGCATCAAAATCAGAATTTTCAGGGAACTTTTCCTTCAAAATAAAGTTGGAAACATATGGTCCACTGCATATCCATTTTCTTTTCATATAATGAAACAAGGAGTAGCTACAAGAGATCAAACATTTTAGTATACAAATAATAAAAATGTAAAGTGCAATATTCAAAATAGATATAGAAAAGTTTGTCATGATCTTTAACTCTTTGATTGTTAAATCAAAATAAATAAGAAGAGCACTAGCTCTGATACCAATTGTTGCCCAGAAAAATACTCAAGAGGGGGGGTGAATTGAGATTTTACAAACTTTTCGGGTTAAATTAAAATTTCAGTAAATATTTAATTTAAAACACTTAATACAAATTTCAGATTAAATAAATCTTAAATGATTAAACCAATCATGATTAAATAAAAGTTACCAATAAATTTAAACAATTTAAAATAGAGTTTGAAACACACAATAAATAAATTATCAAATAAATACTTTCAATTGATTAAACAAGAGATTACAATATCCAATAAATAATCAATTTTCGTATTTTATATTCTGGATTTAATCTAAAGTGATTCACACAAGAATAACAATTAAATACTCTCAATAAATTAAACAAGTTGTTATATTTCAGGATATAAGACCCAATAAATTTATAAATAATTTTCGTATTTAATAAAAATTAATATTCTGGAATTAATTAATTATTACGAAAATAATTATTTCTGTCTTAAAATAAAATTATCAATTTTTCAGAATTAATTCAATTGCAAGTGCGAGTGCTTAAAATAAGAATAACCAATCACATGCAAGCAAATAAATAAATAAAGATGCTGAAAATAAATGACACCGTATTTTAACGTGGTTCGGCCAAAACCCGGCCTACGTCCACGCGCCAAGAGAAAGCTTCCGTCTCCCGCGCTTCACTAGTCCTGATCCACTTGAAGGTAGGATCAAACCACCTCTTGTACAACCGAGCAGCAAAAACCAGCTACTAGTACAACCACCGAAGATAAAAACCCAAGCTTCAAATTTTTACACAAATGGAGTAGAAATGATGTACAGTTTCTGAAACTCTTTAAAGATACAAAATGAGTCCGAGTTTCTTCTTGGTTGAGACTTCTCAAATAAATTTGATTTTGGCCCAAGTCTCACTTGAAATCTTTGTAGCAGATAAAGATTATTTTTCTCTTCAATTACTTCTTCAACAATTAACTGAATAGAACTTTGTTGCTATCTCAAATCTGAGTGTCAACTTCAATGCTATTCTTGAACGAGTGTATGAGCTGAATATAAATTCTAGTTGCTCTCTTTTTTTTTGTGAGTATATGGAGCTGAATAAATTTTTGGATGCTCTCTTGTAGATGTTTTTCGTGTGTATGCTTTCCAACTGAATGTGGTCTGCTTTGTAGCCTAAAAGAAAATAGCCGTTGGAGAAAGCATGAGCTGAACTCAGCTTCAACTGGGAGCATTAATTGTAAACTGATAGAGAGAGAGATTGGTAGATAGAGAGTGAAATAAAATATAAACCAGGCAGTATATGGTTTTTGTTATAATAAACTTTTCAACGGATATAATAATCAAGGCTTTCTATTGGTTCTGCCTGATCAAAAATCCATAACCCTAATAGTGACAGCTGTCATGCAATCCAAACACGCAACAGTGTATTCTAAAGATATGGCCGAAATTGACTGAACGTGTACCAATTAATAATTAAGGGTAAGCAGATATTACGCCTATATCTGTGAAACCTATTAACTAAATAACTGGTCTCCTTAAATCTCGATGTAACTGGATGAACAGTTATATTACGCAAGGCTAAAACCAATGGTCTTAAAATAAAAGACCTGAAAGCAAGTAAAAGGGTAAAAAGCCGAATCATACTATGACAGGTTTTATGACGTCTAATCTTGGTAAAGTACAACAATAGGGTCTTATGAGGTCTAATGGTCAGAACAGGTAGGAGCCTATACAAAAAAATCTCCAACAGTTATAACAAAGGTATGGCCGAAAATCTAGCACTATAGCAGGTATAGGCAGTGGCTTAAAGCAGCTATGAGGTCAAATCGGCATGGCAAAAGTATTTGAGTTTTATAGAGTATGAACAGGTGACCGGTATAAAAAATTCGAACAGATATTTTTGAGAAATATATTTCGAACAGAAATAAATTTGAACAGATATTTTCGCAAAATATATTTCGGAACAGGAATATATAAAAAAATCCGGACAGATATGTATAAAAGGATTTTCGGACTAAAATAAATATCGGACCAAGAAATATATATATATATATATATATATATATATATATAAATTCGCACGGATATATATATATATAAGTAAACTTGTCTGCGCGTGGATGTAGTAGGTTTGATGAATCAAAATAGCTAACTCACACGAGGCGCAAGGTGTTATTAGCTGATGTCATGATTAGTGCTCAGCTACTATAGCTGAAAGTTACAAGAGCAAGTCTATGAAGTTCCTAAGGTTTAAAATATAAACCAAAGAGGTCAAGTCCAGGTCATCTCAAGAGCAGGTCTCGGCTTTCAACCCATCAAGTCAGGTGCTAATCTCCTAAGCTTAAGTGTACTGTTTCGGCCAAGTGGACAAGTCATAAAAAGTGACGAAATATGGCTGGAGAAAAACACGGACACAGTAGGAGTTCTAAGATCTTTAACGCAGGTTTAAAAAATACACCAAGAACAAAAGGACGAAAGCAATACTTAGACTTATCCTAGTCTCTTATAAGAACAGGTATACTTTGGACAACCAAAAAATCAAACTCAAGTAAACATGTATTTAAACCAATTCGGCCAAAGCAAATAGTTTACAAAAAAAACGGTTAACTAGAAATTCAATTAAAAGATAATTTTCAAAATGAAAAAAAAATTATTTTGATCAATAAATTTCGAAAATGATTTTAGAACTAAAACATTCATTTTAAACAACACTTACACCAATTTTACTAAAAAATATTGATCAATAAAAAATATTGATCAAGAAATATGCATGTGTGCCTAATGTGTCAAGTGCAAATGTGCACCACACATGAATACCTTTTCTTGGATATGTCATTGAGTAAAGTCGAGGTATGTTCAGTCGTGAATAAACAAGATAATACCATACAGAATAAATATATGTATATCATTGTATATAAACAAGATCATATAATAAATATTATACAATAATAAATATCTATAGAATAACCTAATAAAAATTTGTTTGGAATCATCAAAATCAATATTTTAAGTTAGACTAAAATGTACATTAATTAAACTAATTTAATTAATTAGGGATAAATAACATTTTCGTTAACAAATACCAAGCTGCAGCCGACATCTATGCTGTTCCAGATGAGATGAGATGCAGAGAATTCTCGGGAACTCTTACCGGATCTGCTCAAATATGGTATAATAATCTTCCTCGGGGTAAGATCTCAACTTTTCTTCAACTGGCTGAGTTATTCATTGGGAATTTCTATTTTGGGGCAAAGCCAGTTAAACGAGTAGCACATTTGTTAAGTGTTAGACAAAAATCTGGTGAGAGTACTAGAGATTATATAACTCGTTTTAATAACAAGAAGATCGAAGTCATTGATTATGAGGAGAAGACAGCCATTACTGCCTTGATGAGTGGACTATTGCCGAACAAGTTGTACTACACTTTGGCCAAAGATCCACCTAGAACCATGTCAGATCTGATAATTGTGAAGGCGTCCAAGATTATGAATGCCGAGGAGGCTATGGCTACGAAGAAGAACATGGATACCAAAGAAACCAAGGTGGAAGGTGATAAAGCTAAGAAGAAAGAGCATAAGAACAATGGTAATGACAAACATTCAAAAAATAGGTCGGTATGGGGCGTAATGAAGAAATATGATAATTATACTCCTTTGAAGAAGGACATCAACCATGTTCTAGAAGAAATCAAGAGCAACGAGGAACTAAACTGGCCAGAGAAAATGAAGGCAGACCCTGACAAGAGGAATAAGGCAAAGTATTACGAGTTTCATAAAGATCATGGCCATATGACCAAAAATTGCATAGCTCTTCAGATTGAGATTGAAACACTCATCAGACGAGGAAAGCTGGAAAAGTATGTTGATCGGGGAAATGAAAGAAGAAACAATGATCGAACAAGAGAGAGGTCTAGATCTCCTCGTCGAGCAGAGGAGAACAAGAAAAGAAACCATGAAGTTGATCCAGAAGATAACCCCGATCTTCCCAATAGACCAAGACAGCCAGAACGAGAGTTTATTTTCAATACGTTTTGGATCATTTGATTGTAATGTCATTACAGGTGGAGATGCAGGAGGAGGAGACCTTACTGTAGAGAGAAAAGCTTACCTCGGTGAGGCTCAAGCTTGCTCGTACATTCAGCGAATAAATCTAGCTGAGGATGATCGCCCGAGAAAGGTGAACAAAGAGAAGTTGGTCATTGTGTTCTCAAAGAATGACCTTGCAGGTGTTCTATATCCTCATGATGACCCATTGGTGATCAAGATGAGAATGAAGGAAGTGATGATTTCACGAGTTCTGGTAGATAATGGTAGCTCGGCAGATATCATGTTCTACTCTTTCTTCGACAGTTTAAATCTAAAGTTATCTCAATTGGAGCCTTATAATAGACCCCTCCTCGATTTTGCTGGCGAGAAAGTTTTTCCACTTGGGACGATAAAGTTGGATATATTCATATGAACGTGGCCTGCTTGTCGAACAGAAAGAATACGCTTCTTCGTGATGGATAAGAATGTTCATTCATCAAACAATATCATCATGGGAAGAGTAGGATTAAAGAAATTCGAGGCTGTACCATCTACAGTGCATCAGTGCCTAAAATTTCTAATAAATTTTGGAGTAGGAGTTGTGAAAGGTGATCAGAAAGTAGCTCGAGAATGCTATTTTTCATCCGCCGAGCACGAGGAACTTGAGGAATCAAGGAAAAAGACTACTACCTATCAAGTGGAGGAAGGTGCAGAAATTGAAACATTGGATTCTAGAGATGAGTCGCAACTCGTGAAGGGTCAAGTGGTGGAAGCTACTGAAAACATCATTCTGGACGACGAGCACCCTGAACGAACTACTCAAGTAGGTTCGTCGTTGGAAGCATCACTAAAACAGGAATTGATAACTTTCCTAAGAAGAAGAAAGCAAACTTTTGCGTGGAGTCATGAAGATATGCCAGGGATAGACCCAAATTTCTTATGTCACGAGCTCAATGTGAATAAGGAGATCAAGCCAGTAAAGCAGAGAAGAAGAGTGTTCAGCCCCGAGAAGAATCAAGCTATACAGGAGGAAGTCGAGAAGCTCAAAAAGGCTTGTTTTATTGAAGATGTTAAATATCCAGACTGGTTAGCAAATGTGGTGATGGTAAAGAAGAAGAACAACAAGTGGAGGATGTGTGTAGAGTTCACCGACCTCAACAAAGCCTGCCCAAAGGATCACTTTCCATTGCCCCAAATTGATCAACTAGTGGATGCTACCTTGGGACACGAGCTACTGAGCTTCATGGATGCTTATTCTGGCTACAATCAGATTAAAATGAAACCTGAAGACAGGGAAAGTACTTGTTTCATTACCCCTAGGGGAACTTATTGTTATAATGTTATGCCTTTTGGTTTGAAAAATGCAGGTGCGACATATCAGTGGCTGATGAACAAGGTCTTTGCCGAACAAATCAGTTGCAATATGGAAGTCTATGTTGACGATATGCTGACAAAGAGCAAGAAATTTGTCGATCATCCAGTTGACTTAAGCCAGACTTTTGATCAATTGGATAAATATCAAATGAAGCTGAACCCGACGAAGTGCGTATTCGGAGTACAAGAAGGCATGTTTCTTGGGTACATTGTCAATCAACGAGGCATTGAGGCAAATCCTGAAAAGATCAAAGCTCTATTAGGGCTGTGATCTCCAACGACGAAGAAAGAGGTGCAAAGTCTTACAGGACGAGTAGCAGCACTCAACAGATTTGTATCGCGAGTAACTGACCGATGTCTCCCATTCTTCAAGACACTCAGAAAGACTTTTGAGTGGAATGATGAATGTGAGAAGGCTTTTCAAGACTTGAAGAAATACTTGGGAGCACTTCCACTGCTATCAAGGCTAGTGGTGGGAGAAAAATTGTACTTGTATCTAGCAGTATCGGAGAATACAGTTAGCTTGGCGTTGATCAGAGTGGAGAATGGAGTACAAAAACCAATTTACTATACAAGTAAGGCCTTCTAAGGAGAAGAGATCAGATATCCAAGGCTGGAAAAATTAGTACTGGCGTTGATTGAGGCAAGTAGGAGAATGAGGCCATACTTCCAGGCTCATACTATAGTCGTATATACTGATATGCCATTGAGGCAAGACCTTCATAAGCTAGAAAAATCAGGGAGATTGATGTACTGGGCAATAGAGCTCGGTGAATATGATATAGTCTATGAACCCAGATCATCGCTAAAAGGGCAAGTTATGGCAGATTTAATAGCAGAGTTCACCTATCCTGATACCCCTGAGGAGCAAAAGTTGCTCGCTGATCAACCTGTGGATGTTACAGGATCAACAAACACAAGCTCAGACCAACTCCGGTTGGTAAAAAGGCAAGTGGATGTTACAGGATCATCAAATTCGAGCTCAGACCAACTCCAGTTGGTAAAAGGGCAAGAAAAGATGATCGATAAAGAGCAAGAAATATCCGGGGAGGATGAAAGGATGCAACAAATATTTCACCGAGGAGCTCTGACAGATCAGAAATTTGAAGACGAGTTACCCATATGGAGGCTATATGTAGATGACTCATCTTGCACTGCAGGATGTGGCGCGGGGATAGTTTTGATCACTCCGGACGAGGTCAGCATAGAATACGCCCTACGGTTCCAATTCAAAGCTTCCAATAATGAGGCTGAGTATGAGGCCATGATTGCAGGTCTTAATTTGGCACAAGTTATGAAGGCGCAGTAGGTTATGGTCTTCAGTGATTCTCAATCGATTATAAACCAAATGATGGGAGTATATGCAGTCAAAGGAGAATTAATGATCAAGTACCATGCAAAGGTGATGGAGTTGGTATCAGAATTTGCTGCTATTCAGCTGATCAGAATACCGAGAATGAAGAATGCGAGAGCAGACGCCTTAGCTCGACTATCATCAGCTACTCGTACCGAGCTACGAAGAATAATTCCAATTGAAGTGTTGGCTGGTCGGAGTATAGATGAAGATCTGACGACGAACTTTATTACCCTTGATTTAGGACCATCTTGGATGGATCCCATCAGGGCATATATTGAGGAGGGAGAATTACCAATTGATAAGCTTGAATCCAAGAAATTGAAGTTTAAAGTTGCTCGGTATGTATTAACTAGCGGTATTTTATATAGACGAGGAATTATGGCAGGTTTGTAGAGATGTGTACACCCCTCCGAGGTAAAAGAATTGATTGAAGAGATCCACGAAAGGTCCTGTGGAGCCCATGTAGCAAGTCGGACGCTTTTGCAAAGGGTGATGATACAGGCATACTACTGGCCGACGATGAGGACTGATTGTATAGCCTATGCCAAGAAATGTGACAAGTGCCAGTGCTTTTTCTCCATCCGAAGAACTCCACAAGCATTGTTGACACCCATCACTTCCCCTTGGCCATTTTCCATGTGGGGGATAGACTTGGTCGGGCTACTGCCAACGACCAGAGGAAGATTCAAATACCTCGTCATCGCAGTGGATTATTTTACTAAATGGGTTGAAGCTGAGCCTCTCATTGATATGACGTATGACAAGGTGTATCAATTTGTTTGGAAGAACATCATTTGTCGATATGGTCTTCCTCATGCCTTCATCACAAACCATGGAACACAATTTGATAACGAGGAGTTCGCTGCCTATTGCCATCCGTCAAACATTTTGAAGATCCACTCATCACTAGGCCATCCTCAAAGCAATGGACAAACTGAAGTGACAAACAGAACGCTGCTGAATGGTTTGAAGAAAAGACTAAGTGATGCAATAACAAACTCGATCAACGAGTTACAATCAGTACTGTGGGCTTATCGTACTACTCCCCGAGCAGCAACTGGAGAATCACCATATATGCTGGCGTTTGGAAGTGAAGCTGTTATACCTGCCGAGTTGGGCCTCCCAACACACAGGGTACTGAATTTCAATTCCCCTTTCAGCGACTTAATGAGAAGATTGGATTTATACATGCTCGAGGAAGTTAGAGAAGAAGCAGCCATTAGAAATGCTGCTTACCAGCAGCGAACAACTTTGTTCTACAACAAGAGGGTGAAGAAGTGCGACCTGAAAGAAGGAGACTATGTGCTGAAGAAAGTAATTCAAAAGCACAATAAATTGGAGGCAAACTGGCATGGACCATACCGAGTTATGAAGTTGTTCGACCAGGAACTTACCGAATAGCAACTCTAGAAGGGGAGGAGTTTAAAAATGCATGGAACGCAGAGCACCTGCGCAAATATTATCAATGATGAATAAAATGAAGATATTCTGCCGAATTCTTTCTTTTTATTGAAAGCTTTTCGGGGAATACTAGTGCTACACACTACTCGGAGCAAAACTCGACAAAGCTCAGACTACTCAAATTTTTTCTCGAAAATGCCAACTAAGGTTGGTCTAGAAACCTATATTCCTCCGGGAAGTAAAGCTACCAATATTCCTCCGGGAAGTAAAGCTACCTATATTCCTCTGGGAAGTAAAGCTACTTATATTCCTTCGGGAAGTAAAACTTTTATTCTAAAACTTTTATTCCTCCGGGAAGTAAAACTGTGTGCTAATTTATGTTGGTTAGGAAGTAAATATATTCTCGAAAAAGCTAACTGGAGTTGGTCGAGAACTACAACTATTCCAAAAAGGCCAACTGAAGTTGGTTGGGGATAAAAACCCACCAATTGTAGTTGGTCGACAAGGAAAATTCACCGACCTTAGTTGCTCGAAAACATTTTATGAAAACGAAAAAATCTACTAACTATGGCTGGTCGGGGATAAAACCAACTAACTGTAGTTGGTCGACAGGCATAATTTACCGACCTTGGTTGGTCGGAAACATTTTATGAAGACAAGAAAGTAATCGAGCAACATTTTTGATACTCGTAACTTTTTAATTATTATTAAGTTGGTCGAGAAACAATACTTCATTTTCGATAAATGACTACCACAAATTCAAGCTACTCGACAATTAGTTGGTGGACAAACAAACACAATATTATCTTTTTAACAGATACACATGCACAGATGTAAAGTATTACAAGACAATAGCGATTAAGATTGCAAACAAAAATGAAAGTCTTTCATTAAATTCAAAACACATTACATTGATAATGAAATAAAAATTACATTGATTGTGAAATGTATACAAATTTATTACATTAATATTCCTATTCTACTGGTCTTTTCCCCTCTGCTTTTGACACAGGTTCCTCGCCGGCAGGCGGATCATTTAAAGCCAGAGGAGAATTTATAAAGTTGAGATCCTTTAACATCTTGATATTCATCACGGATGGTCGATCTAAGAGATGCTCAGGACGAGATATCTCGGCATTTGAATGGAGATTGCAGTCACCGAGATATATTTAAAAATCAAGCTCCGAGGAATAGCCCGAGCAGGGATCCAACTCATATCCAGTTTGTATGGTGGCACAGGTAAGTCGAGCAGCCCAGGATCATGGTAGTCCCACAGGTAATGACCCTGTTCGAGTTGCAGCACAACTAAGGCATTCAACCAGCCTTTCTTGTAGCCCTAATTATTGGCATTCTTGATACGATCGTCCAAATGGTAGAGCACCTTGTTGTATCCATCCATCCAGAACTCCCTGGGATGTTTGTGGAACTGATAGGTCAATTTTTCCAGCTGCTCGTGGAGATTTTTTACGACGAGCTCTTTGTTCTCCAAGGTAGATTTCTGCTCAGAGAGCTACTCTTCCAAGTCCCTGATCTTCTTTGACATTTCAGTCAATGCCTGGTTCTTTGCCATCAGCTGGAAGGCCTTGTTTTCTAAGGCAGACTGAGTCCTCTGTTCCTCGACAGGAATCCGAGCTGCTCTTTCTCGTCCCCGAGGAGCTCTTACTCGTCCACGAGAAGAAGAAGAAGAAGAAGAAGAAGGGCCAAACCTTTTTAAGGTTTCCAACTCATCCCTCAAGTTGGCATTCTCGACCTCCAAGAACGAAAATCCCTCATCAGTCACTGGGATCAAGGCTTTTGATGTGGAAGCTGCAGACTTCAACAGTGACAACTCCCTTTGCAGGTTGTTGTTCTCTTGCTCTAATAATTCGGTATTTTGTCTGCACTCCTCGACCTCACCCCTTAGAGTTCTCTCCCTCACATCGTACCCAGCAAAAAGCTTCTCGTAGCCCTTGTCGGCAATGATTTACTGGTACTTCTTCTCATACCCTTCATGCAAGAGGGCAGTGGATTCTTTGTATTGTTGCTGAATATCCTCGAGGGTGCCTTGGAGATCCTCGATCATTTCATAGTAAGCCACATTATTGGCCACTGCAGGATCAAGAAGACACTTCAGATACTGATAAGCTTCAACTGCCTGTTCAGAAGAATCCTGGCCGAGGATGTCGACGATTATACTGCACTCAGGTCTGTGTGACCAACCTTAAAGTATTCATTACATTGTCACAGCAGCTTTGTATCATGGGCAGATAGTAATTCCATCCTGGCCAGAAACTAGCAAAGGAAGAAAAAGAAATAATCAATAAGAAGTACAAGCAGAGTATAAAGAGAAGATAGACAACAGTATGCAAAAAAGTTCAGGTTTTATTAAATCATAAAGTTCAGAGCTACAAGTTCTGGGTTACATTTGATAAAGAGAAATAAAATAGAAAGAAACCCGAACAACTCTACACCTTTTCCTTGTCTCCCAAAACCTTCTCGGGAGGCTGGGACGAGGAGGTAGGTTGCTCGGAGGGAATGGAGAGTTGCTCGGGGAGCACTGGCAGTTGGTCGGAGAAAGTAGCGAGCTGCTGAAGTTCCTCGGCAGTAGGATGGATGGCTGGGGGATGATCTCCCATCACCATAGAAGACTCTTTGGAGGCAGCTTCGTCCTCTTCTTCATCTTCAGGAGTTGGAGGGGGACCAGGGATGTGTCGTTGGAAGAGCTCAGAAGATTCACCAACCTTCATCTCCTGTAAGGCAGCAACCCATCCATCTCTGAAATACTTGAGGCTGCCATATTCTACTTGGGACATCATGGCAGCCAACCCCTTATTCCGCACCTTGTCCCAGCCAGCGCTAAAGGACTTCTTCACTTCCATCTTTCTCTTCAGCTTCTCCGAGGAAAGCTTCTCGGACAGAAGGTTCTCAGCAGTCTTCAGTTTTCTCTCAACCTCCTCCTTTTGCCGACTTACTTCCTAAAGCTGGCCCAACTTTTCCTCAGCAATCTTGAGCTTATCTTCAAGCTCCCCAACAGTTTTGAGCTTCTCTTCAAGCTCTTTATTTTGCTTCTCCAAAGCATTCACTTTTCTCTCCAGCTCCTTGGAGACCTCCATAACCTGAGCTTTTTCCTGCTCGGTGGAGGCAAGCTTCTTCTCCCAGATTGCCTTGTCAGTAGAATATTTCTAGCGAGAATCTTCCAGAGACTTGTTAGCTTCCTCCAGAGCTCCCTCCACACTAGACGAGGAGCATGAAGCTTTAATCTCCTTATCTTTCTTCACAATTATATTAAAACAACTCACCAACTGTAAAAAGAAAATGAACCAAGTCAGAGACAGGTATAACAAAGAAAAGATGAAAAGTTCAAAATAATGGGACTTACAGAAGCAATATGGCGAGCAGCTAACGAAGTGACCATGTCCCGAGTAAGGTTTTCTTCAGTACCTTGGACCTCGGGAATGATCTAAGACTTTACCGAGCTCATGGCAGAACTCGGGGGAACAAAGGTAGGAACCCCAGTTCCAGTGGTTGGGGGCTGTGGCATGGTTTCAGCCAAATTGATCGAGGAGCTCTTTTTCAACCTCCTCGGGGGAATAGGAACAGTTTAGACCAAGCAAGAACTCTTGGTCGGTGATATTACAATCACCTCTCCAGGAGCAGCAGACCTGATCGAAGCCACTTGGGGCTTCTCTACAACCTTCACAACAGCAGTCGCCGAGGAAGGCGCATCAGTCTTATTTGTCCCCTCCCCTAGGACGTCAATTTTACTTATTTTTTCCTCACCAGCACCAGAGGCAGGCTTCTCGAAAAGGGTGGGAGGTCTTCTCTTCTTCATCCTTTCACTTAAAGGGATGTGTGATTCAGGCGAAGAACTTGCAGAAGCTGGTACTGGTTCTGCGTCACTTATCACTGGACGAGCAGTGAATGTACTACAGCAGATATGAGGCTGACCTAATGTGACCGTCGGCAACACTCTGATGCAAACTCTAGATAAGTTTCAAGTGTCTTATATTAACATCTGCTTCCTTTGGACACTTTCTTTTTCTATCAACTGCAAATAAATAAACATTAAAATATCAGTGGCACATTTTATCAAACATAAAGAAAGCATAATAAATAAAACGAAATAAAAATAACCTATCCCATTACCATAGGGAGGGCATCTGGGACCCTGATAAACTTCATCTCCAGACAAAGGATCATGTTGCCAATTTTTTATGACAACCCCGTGTTCAAAATAATCCCTATTGGCATCCGGGAGATTGACTACTAAGGCCCTATTTAAAAATCTAGTTTTTAAATAAAAGGTGTTATCACCAACTGCCCATCTATAGAAGTACATGATTTTTGGAATTCCTATTCGAGTTCCATGGATTTGATTTAACCTATAAACCCCATTAACTATTCTCCATGTATTGGGGGCTATTTTTGCAGGAACAACGTCAAAGTAATGACAAAATTCCAGACATAAAGGATTGGGTGGAAAATAAAATCCACACTCAGCAATAAAGAGACTGGGGAACCAATGTCCCTCAGCCAAACGAAAATAATCAGAAGGCTCAGAAAGCTCTTCCAAAACAACCCAAGAGGGAATAGAGAAATCAGAGAAAAATTTATCAAGAGATACTATAGGATAAACCATGATGAAAGAAGGAAATGAAGAAGAATGAAGAAGATCTTACAGAAGAAGAATGGATTTGTTGACAACGAACGATGGAAAGGATGAACGCACAAGAGAGTAAGACAGTAGAAAATTCGAAGATACAAATTTGAAAAGTAGAAGATGATGGGATTGTCTGTGACACTTAAATACTCTGCCTTGGGAAAAGGAAAAAGTAATGATTGCAAAAAAAATGATTACGCGACCGGCAGCTAAAAGGATAAAAAATACACGGAGATCGAGGCGGTTATGAAAAGTTCAAAAAAGCATGATTCTACGAATTGGGAAGGAGAAATAAATACAAAAGACTCCTAAATATCAGGAGGACCATTTAAAACTACCGTATTCCTAGAAAGAATGTTCCATACTCCTCAAATTTCGAACTATGAAACATTGGAGGCTTTTGTTGGTACCAAATTTAGTCTGCTAACATGGCCCAATTAAATGAAGACACATGGCAATCTACGTGGCAACAACAAGAACTCTCCGAGGAACTCACACACTCCGAGGAACAAGAACTCTCCGAGGAACTCACACACTCCGAGGAACAAGAACTCTCCGAGGAACTCACACGCTCTGAGGAACCATACTACTTCGAGGAACTCTTGAGTACCGAGAAGCCCAGGCGGTCCGAGCTGCACCTCGAACAAAGCATTAACAGCAGGATACCAACAGTTTGACTGTTCATTAAATGCTTATCATTCAGACGCACACGCTAAAGGGGCATTGAATGTATTACCCTTTCATATGTACATCATTTAATGTATTACCCTTTCACATGACAGCCTTAGGGCTATAAATACATTGTACAATCCTCATTGTAAGGGGAGAGACGAGAATTTCTTGAGAGAACTTGTAATAGAGAATTCCCAAACACTCAGCAATAACAAAAATAGTGGATGTAGGCCATTCTTATAAGGCTGAACCACTTTAAAAATCCTTTGTCTCATTTATATTTATCTGTGATTGAATAATTAGAGATAATCTAATTTTTTACATCAACAAGAGGGTTCTTGGCTTTAGCCATTTCCCCTAATCTATCCTCCAGCCTCTGAATATAGCCTTTCCACGCATCGTTTCCTTCCTCGAGCCTGTTGGTTCGAGCAACTGATTGCGTTGATGTGGATTCCTAGGATCTATCCTGACGAGCAGCTGGTCGCGACTGGGCAGATCCTTCCCTTAAGTCTGATGGTCGTCTAAAGCTCCTCGACGCAGCCTTAGGAGGACTTTTTCTCCTCCTAGGACCTAATCGATCAATAGGAGATACTCTGCTTAATCTTTCTAGTGCACTAGTCCTTTCTGGAGAGAGAGTGATACGTTTTTCAGTATCTATGGCTCCTACCGATGAAGCTCGTCCAGGTTGATAAGAAAAATCTTCAGACTCCTCAGTTCGATATGAATCGGTACGCCTAGTACGCGAAGAAAGTAAACAGGTATTTCTTTGAATGCTTCACGGTCCTGAATGGGTCGGTGCACCGCCATGGAGGGTTTGTATGAGTTGTCGCATAGTTTCTTGCATGACTGTCTGGCCCTGGGCCAGATTTGTCATTATTCCAGCCAGATCTGGAATATTTGGCGGAGCAGATGGATTTGGAGGGCTTCCAGCATTTTGATTGTTGGGTTCTGGATTATCAGTCATTTGTAATGAATTGTTTTTGATGAAAAACGATATTACCAGTCGTTTCCCACAGACGGCACCAATCTGTTGATGTAAAAAATTAGATTATATCTAATTATTTAATCACATATAAAATATAATGCGACAAAGAAATTTTAAAGTGGTTCAGCCTTATAAGAATGGCCTACATCCACTGTTTCTGTTATTGATGACTGTTTGGGAATTCTTGATTACAAGTTTTATTCAGAAATTCCCGTCCCCCTATAATGAGGATAATACAATGTATTTATATCCCTAAGGATGTAATGTAAAACGGTAATACATTAAATTCCCCTTAAGCGTATATATCTATATGATAATAATAAGCATTTAATGCGCAGTCAAACTGTTGGTTATCCTGCTATTAATGCTTTGTTCGAGGTGCAGCTCGGACCGCCTAAGCTGCACGGTACTCAAAAGTTCCTCGTAGAGTTCTTGCAGGTCAGAGCGTCTGAGTTGATCGGGGAAGTAGAGTTCCTCGTTGCAGTATGGTTCCTCGGAGTCAAGGTGTTGTTCGGAAGTGTTTGTTATTTCCAAGCAAATTGCCACGTGTCTTCACTCAATTGAGCCATGTCAGCAGACTAAATTTGGTATCAACAGGGAGGTTGAAAATTTAAACATACATGCGCGTGTGTGCGTGCACACACACACACACACACACATATATATATATATATATATATTAATGTACCCTTTCTAATGGCACAATCAAATTTTTGAAAACCAAACTTACATCATTAATGCATTAATTAATTGAGTTCTTATGGTTTGATAGTCATTAATTCGTTATAATTTAGTTTAACCCCTACAATTTTAATTTTCTCAAGATTTACAAAACATTTTTGAAACATTTTCTTGCCACGAATAGTTATTGCGGGGGTCACCGACACAATTGAAAATTTGATAATGGTGTATTTTAGTTTAATAAGGGTGAAAACTGTCTAGTGAATGCCATGCGTTTTGTCTCAATATTACACGTTGGTAAATAAATCTCATCGTTTTCACTTGTGATCCATTTGCTTATCTTTTTTACATGAAGTCATGTCGTATCTTATTTTTGCTAAAATTATGAATCGTTTTATCATGTCTTGTTTATGGATCTTGTTATTTTTTCCGATTAACATGTCTTTTTTGCTAAATCAATTGAATTTTTTAAATGGCGTTAATCGTGTCGTGTCATAATCTATAAAAGTCGTGTTCATGTTTGGAAAAAAAATGAATTCAATGTTGTGTTAAAAACCCTTGTAGTGTGGAATTGCATCGACCAAATTCAAAAACACAAATTACAACCCATACTTTATCTTCACAAGTATAAATACATAGTGTTTATACATACTGTAATACCCAGTATTTTTATGCTATATTAATTTGGGGATTTATTAAATTTAATGAGAATGTTTATTTAATAAAAATCCGGAAATTAATTATATTATAATTATTAATGTTACGAGAGTTAGTAATTATGGGAAACTTCTTGAATATTACTAATGAGCATAGTAATATATTATATTGGTTATATTGAATGTCATGAGTGAATTAAATGACTATTTCGGAAATTTAAGTCGGGACGTGCCCGTGTCACATCGGGACTAATTTTGTTAAATAAAAAGTGAATATTTTATAAGTTGTTCGTATGGTTGTTTTGAGTGTGCCAACGTGTCCGGAAGGGTCGAGATAGTCAGACAAGTGTACCCGGGGGTTTCGTTTGGGCCTCGGGGCGTTTTTAGGCCTAATTGGTGCCCCGGGAGGGAAATTTAGTCATTTTACATAATTGGGTAATTAAACCCACGAATTTTAGCAACCTATATCAGCCATTAGGTTAGCCTTTTAGGGTTAGAATATCCAGAAATCAAGTGACAGCCATTGGAGAAGAGAGGAGAGAGCTCCAAGGCAATTCCAGGCCAAAAAGACACCGGATTGCACCGCCACCACCACCACCGCGTAGATCGCGAGACAAGGAACGCAACCATACCAAAATTAGCCGTGAATCTGTATACCAAAAATTACAGGCAAGTGTTTAACTTGCGTATTTTCATTAATGCAATCTTCATATTAGTTTAGGATTGATTAGAGATGAAAACTATGGAAAAAAACCAAATTTGTATTAGGAAAATGCATGTAGTTTTGATTATATGGAAATTCTGGAACCCTTGCCATGTAGAGGAATATAACCCACGAAATTTTGATTATATATTAGAAGGAAATTCTGGTAAAAATAGATTAGAACCTTGATTAAGAAAAACTCTAGGGTTCTTGATGATTAGATGGGATTTTGGGTTAATTATCCATGTTTAATGTTAGATATACACATGCTTTACGTTATAAACATCTGGTATATGGTTATAATGATAGTAGTAGGATTTTTGGGTCGATTAGAATGGAAAAAGATGGTTGTGGATGAAGAAATTTGGTGAAACCCGTAACTGCATTCTGCATATATTTTCGAAGACCTGCTTGATCGATCGATCGAGCCTAGAGCTTCGATCGATCGAAGGTTCGATCGATCGAGCCCCAAGCTTCGATCGATCGACCCCTCCTGGCAGACTCTTAATTCCCTCTTTAAATGAGTTAAATTCCAATTGTCGTGATATAATTCTTGGGCATTCTTGATAAAATAATTTGGGAGACATTGAGGACCAGTAGGGCATATGTATAAATGTTGGGACCTTTAATCTTCAACGAAAATGGTATTTATGGGATATTTACTTTAGGTTTGGTAAAGTTATTAATATAAAGGGTGAGGTGCGTAAGAGAGTTACGTTGGAACCTAATAAAGATACTTACTGAATTTCAGATTTGTGAGGATATAGTCCACGAGTGTCAGGTAATAAGTGAGAAAACCCTTTGAGTTAAGGTTAGGAATGCAACCTTATACGTAATTCTATAAATGTGAAATTAAGGATAAATGGTATAATTACGGGTGATGAGAAGAACCTATATTAATTTGATAAAGTGGTATATTTATATGATTGTGTGTACATATATTATATACATGTGAAAAATCATACCCACGCTACTTGCTATCCCTGAGGTTTCCGCGTTGGGACAAGTCTTATCTCGATGGGACCTTTATGGGGGATATTGACTTGTACCCTAGAAGATAGATATCCTTGGTACAGGCTATCGATGTGATAGTTCAGACGGTCCTAAGAGATGCAGGTATGTGCCATCCTCTTAGAGACTTGGAATCTATTCTTCGCCTCAATATTGTTTGTGTATTTATGTTAATACAATTCGAGAGTGATTCTGAATGTATTCCCCTTAATATGAGTGATATGGGGCTTTGGATAGTAGAGTATGCACGCACCATAGTTATAGGTGGGGTGCTGTTATTTTATATATATTATACGAGTAGTTAATATATATATGAGATTTGGAAATTTGAAACTGCCTACTGTGATTTGATAAGTAGGACATGGTTGATGACTCAGAAATAAAGACTTATTTTGTAATAGTATAATATGTTACTGAGAAACTTTTTAAATTAATAAAAGCTAAAACGAGAGTTGTGCTGTTAATCTGGAAACATTCTTTTTAAACAAAATATTGTTCGGTTTTGAAGTCTTATGAGTAAGTTAAGATACGCTAAATTATTGGGAAGATTAGTATGATAAAATTGATAAGAACAAACCGTTGGGAAGGTTAGTGAAATAGGTGTGCACATTAGAAGAGAGGTGAGTATTTCTCAAGAGAGTGACGTACTAATATGTTGTTGCATTGGCCTGTATCAATTTAAATACTTGCTAAACGTATTTTAAATCAAACACACTTTCGGGCTCTGACCCGTTTCTTTTTCTCTCTCTCTCTTGTATATATATGTATATTTTTCAGGTGCCCAGCCACAGGGGCGTCTTGCTTAGGATCCCTTGAGAGGAACGTGCTGCAGCTTAGGTGGGAGTTGCAAGTCACTTGAGTAGACGGCTTCTTTTATTGACTCCACTTCTAGCATTCTCATTTTTTGGGCACGTGTCGCCCTTTTCAGTATTTTATTATTATTAGGACATTTATATTTCAGTTATTTCCAGTATTGTTCTATGGGATTCATTCAGGATGGATTTGTGATTTTCGTTTCATATGTTGACATTCGATTGACGAATGTATTATGTTATTTGGTTTATTGTGGTGTGATTCTAAATTGTAGAAATGTTGTTCTTAATTAAATAAATCTTTTTCTTTAATTAAAATTTGGAAAGTATGTATGAAAATGGTTTTGACACTTAGCTTAATTATTTAGGGTGTTAAATTGGAAAATTTATTTTTATCGACAGTGATGCTGAGAATGAACCAACTATTTACCTTGATTTAATTTAATAAAGGAGTGATCGCCCGGTATTTAATTAGGCGGGGTGTCACAGGTGGTATCAGAGCATCAGGTTCTAGTGTCCATAGGATCTGTACGGCTTATTTCGCTTTCAGCTTAACGTTATTGTTATAGAGCCCTATTTTTAGGATTGTTGTATTCTTGATTTTACGTTTAAGTCTTCAGCTATTTGAGATTTGATAATAACTGTAGACTAATATACTTGTTCACGTTTTAGATGCCTCCAAGACGTGCTCCGAAAGATAGGCGTGCCCAAGCCGAGCAGCCAGCAGCTCCGGCACCAGGCACAAAGAATGCGAATGAAGTAGCCGCCATTGTTACTCAGGCGGTGAATGTTGCGATAGCGGTGATTCAGTAGGCTCCACCCCAGGTTCAGGCAGTGGCGCCAGCACCAGCACAACTTCCATCCGCATGGGAGAGGGTTCGGGATGCTTTTTAGAAAGCGCATCCCCCTGAGTTTTGTGGTATCTCCGATATTGTTACAGTTAGCCAATGGAAGAAGGACATCCAGCGGCATCTCCGTATGTATGAGTGCACTGACGTACAAAAGCAGTTATTGGATTCCTTTAAGCTGGTGGGAGCCGCATTACAGTGGTGGGAGTCCACTACTACTTTGGAGGAGAGGGGCACGATCCCTATTCAATTGTTCTGGGAGCGGTTTGACCGCAAGTATTTTCCACCCGCAGTGCAGACTGAGATGAGGCCGAAATTACTAAATCTGAAGTAGGAGAACCTTACTGTAGCTGAGTATGAGGAGGAGTTCACAAGACTTCTCACTATTGTGCCGGATGAGGCACCCACTGAGAGCAAGAAGATTCTGCTGTTTGTCGACGGGTTAGTTTGGAGGATCCGTCAACACCTTATTGGAAATCTATCCCTGAGTACTTTCACTGATGTACTCAATGCAGCGTTACTACATTGCCAGGGTCACCGCTTCCATCTTCAGGGAAGCAAGAGAGCAGGGGAGTCCAGCCAGCAGGGCAGGATCGGGGGTAATAGTGCCAGTGGGGCACCAACTCATGGACAGACTCGTCAGCACGAGCAGAGTTCCCATCAGGGGGACCCTGCTAAGTGATTCCGTTCAGGTGATTCTAGGCAGGGATTCGGGGGTTTCAGGCAGGGCCATCAGGGCCAGCCTAATCAGCAGGGCCAACACCGACCACATGGAAAACAGCAGGGCCAGCAAGGCCAACAGCCTGCACATCAGGGCCAACAGGGCCAGTGGCGTGGAGGTAACGGCCAGCAGGGCCGCGGACAGTAGGGTCAGAGGGGCGATAACTTCAAAGGCCGATTCTTTGGGTGCGGTAAACATGGCCATAGGTGCCAGGATTGCCCAGAGGGCGATAGGGCCCCACAGCAGCAGGGAGCCCGTAATGAGCCGCAGAGACCACTTTTTCCACCTGCCCTCCCAGATCCAGCCCAGGTGCCAGCCCTACCAGCCATTCCAGCAGCTCTAGTGCAGCAGGGGCAATTGCAGTATGGATATGTCTATAACGTCCACCAGGCAGCAGCTCCACAGGCACCACCCGCGATTGAGGGTATGTTTCCTATCCATGGTACTATGGGTCGAGTTTTGTTTGATATGGGGGCAACGCATTGTTTTATAGCTACACATTTTGCAAAGTCCTTAGGGTTGCTAGCCACAGCAGAGAGCACCGTGATGTGTGTCGACTCACCACTGGGGAGTGGTTCACTTATATTCTTTATATGCCGGGGAGTAAGGGTATAGATTGGTTGCTTGGTATTACCTGCAGACATGTTAGTCTTAGACATGCACGAGCATGATGTGATTATTGGTATGGATTGGCTCGCAGCTTATAGAGCCATGATTGATTGCTTCGGTGGGAGCATTGTTTTTGCCATTCCGGGGCAAGAGATGTTTGTAGTGGCGATGCCTCACCCAGAGGGAGGTTCGACCGCTCATTTGTATTACATAGAGGAGGATACCTCTAAGGAGGTTGTGATTCCCTTAGATTCGATCCCTGTTGTCAGGGAGTATTCCGATGTGTTTCAGGAGATACCAGGCCTACCCCCCAGTCGAGAGATAGACTTTGTTATAGATTTATTGCCAGATACGAGACCTATAGCACGCGCACCGTACCGTATGGCTCCGACAGAGATGTGAGAGCTACGAGACCAGATAGAGCAGCTATTAGGTCAGGGCTTCATTCGTAAGAGTACCTCACCTTGGGGCTCTCCAGTCTTGTTTGTAAAGAAGAAAGATGGTTCACTGAGATTGTGTGTGGACTATCGGGAGTTGAACAAGGTTACGATACAGAATAAGTATCCGTTGCCTCGAATCGATGATCTGTTTGACCAGTTGAGGGGAGCAACTTTCTTTTCGAAGATAGATCTGAGGTCGGGGTACCATCAGTTACGTATTAGAGAGCAGGATGTTTCAAAGACTGCTTTTTTGTCAAGATATGGGTCCTATGAGTTCAGGGTAATGCCGTTCGGACTCACAAATGCCCTAACTGTTTTCATGGACTTGATGAACCGAGTATTCAGAGAGTTCTTGGATCAGTTTGTCATCGTCTTCATAGATGACATCTTGATATATTCACACTCCGAGGAGGAGCATGCCGAACACTTGAGGCAGGTTCTTCAGACTCTACGAGAGCATCAGTTGTATGCTAAGTATGAGAAGTGTGGATTCTGGTTGCGAGAGGTACAGTTCTTGGGCCAAGTTGTTTCTGAGCAGGGGATTGCAGTTGACCCGAGCAAAGTGTCAGTGGTGAGTGAGTGGGGACAGCCCACGACACCGACGGAAGTGCGTAGTTTCTTGGGATTAGCCGGATACTACAGGAGGTTCATTCGGGGATTCTCCAAAATAGCCGGTCCTTTGATGAATCTGACTCGCAAGGGGGTACCATATGTTTGGGATGATGCTTGTCAGTTGGCTTTCGACGAGCTGAAAGACAAGCTTACTTTAGCACCAGTCCTTGCCTTACCGAAACCGGGTGTGGAGTACCTGGTTTATACCGATGCGTCTTTACGGGGACTTGGAGGTGTACTCCAGCAGGAGGAGAAGGCTATAGCTTTTGCTTCCCGCAAGCTTAAGCCGCATGAGAATAATTACCCCACCCACGACCTGGAGTTAGCAGCGGTCGACTTTGCATTGAGGATATAGAGGCACTATTTATTGGGGGAGAAATTCCGTTTGTTCACAGACCATAAGTCACTGCAGTACCTGTTCACTCAGCGAGAGCTGAATATGCGTCAGCGCAGATGGCTAGAGTTTGTGAAAGACTACCAGTTCGATATACAGTATCATCCGAGGAAGGCTAACGTAGTTGCTGATGCGTTGAGCCGTAGACCGGTAGACAATGTAGCGGACGTCTGGAAAGCAAAGTGGAAGGAGTTGGGTCACTAGGACGCAGTGGCACGTTCTTTCATATCCGTTATGTCAGTCACACCCGAGATTGTTACGAGGGTGATACAGGCACAGACCACATACCCGTTTTGCCAGGAGCAGATTGTGCGACTTCTAGCCGAGGGTGCTGAGTCCTATTCTGTTAGTTCTGATGGAGGTTTACGGTTTAATGGGAGATTAGTGGTTCCAGAAGGCGCAGAGTTACGTCATGAAGTGATGACTCATTCTCATGGATCGTGATTTGCAGTACATCCGGGAGGCGATAAGATGTACCAGGACATGAGACGATAGTACTGGTGGAGTGGGATGAAGAAGGACATTGCTGAGTTTGTGTCCAAGTGTTCTACCTGCCAGCTGGTGAAGGTGGACCACCAGAAACCGTCAGGATTGCTTCAGCCATTGGAAGTACCCGCGTGGAAGTGGGAGAGTATTTCCATGGATTTCATTACAGGGTTGCCTACATAACAGCGGGGCCATGATTCTATCTGGGTGATTGTAGACCGTTTGACCAAGGTGGCTCATTTTCTGCCAGTGAGGACAGATTATACCATGGGTCAGTATGCACAGTTGTTCATCGCTGAGATTGTCAGATTACATGGGGTGCCCCTGAATATTGTGTCAGATAGAGACAAGATTTTTGTGTCACGTTTCTGAGAAAGCTTTCAGGAGGCTATGGGTACTGAATTGAGATTGATTTCAGCTTACCACCCACAGACAGATGGACAGACAGAGCGTATTAATCAGATGTTAGAGGATATGCTACGCATGTGTGTTCTCGATTTTGGGGGAGGATGGGAGCCACATGTTTCACTGGTAGAGTTTGCTTATAATAACTCTTATCAGTTTACGATTGGTATGGATCCATTTGAGGCTTTGTATGGCAGGCCTTGTCGTTCTCCAACTTGTTGGCTCGAGGTGGGGGACAATAAGTTGCTAGGACCAGAAGTGATTCAGGAGATCTCCGCAAGAATTGAGATAATCAGGAGTCGTATTCGGGTAGCCCAAGACAGGCAGAAGAGCTACGCCGATGCGAAACGGTTCTTCCGGGAGTTTAATGTGGGAGATCAAGTGTTATTGCGTGTAACTCCTATGAAGGGAGTGATGAGGTTCGGGAAGAAGGGGAAATTGGCTCCGAGGTATGCGGGACCATTTCCCATCATCGAGAGGATTGGGCCGGTAGCATACAGGTTGGGATTGCCAGAACATTTACATCGCATCCACGATGTATTCCACATCTCGTCGTTGAGACGATATCTTCGGGATGATATGGCCCATACTCACATTGCGATAGATTAGATAGACTTACACTCTGATAGCTCTTACGAGGAGAGACCAGTGGCTATTCTAGACTATAGTGAGAGGAGATTGAGGTCGAAAATAGTTCCACTTGTGCAAGTCCAGTGGGAGCATCATAATGTGGAGGAATCCACTTGGGAGCGTGAGGCAAATATGCGCGAGAGATATCCAGAGTTGTTTTTACCAAGTATGCCTTATTTTCCGAATTTTGGGACGAAATTCTGTTATTAGGGGGGAAGTATGTAATACCCCGTATTTTTATGCTATATTAATTTGGGGATTTATTAAATTTAATGAGAATGTTTATTTAATAAAAATCCGGAAATTAATTATATTATAATTATTAACGTGACGAGAGTTAGTAATTATGGGAAACTTGTTGAATATTACTAATGAGCATAGTAATATATTATATTGGTTATATTGAATGTCATGAGTGAATTAAATGCCTATTTTGGAAATTTAAGTCGGGACGTGCCCATGTCACGTCGGGACTAATTTTGTTAAATAAAAAGTTAATATTTAATAAGTTGTTCATATGGTCGTTTTGAGTGCGCCAACGTGTCCGGAAGGGTTGAGATAGTCAGATAAGTGTACCCTGGGGTTTAGTTTGGGCCTCGGGGCGTTTTTAGGCCTAATTGGTGCCCCGGGAGGGCAATTTAGTCATTTTACATAATTGGGTAATTAAACCCACGAATTTTAGCAACCTATATCAGCCATTAGGTTAGCCTTTTAGGGTTAGAATATCCAGAAATCAAGTGACGGCCATTGGAGAAGAGAGGAGAGAGCTCCAAGGCAATTCAAGGCTAAAAAGCCACCGGATTGCACCGCCACCACCACCACCGCGTAGATCGCGAGACAAAGAACGCAGCCATACCAAAATCAGCCGTGAATCTGTATACCAAAAATCCCAGGCAAGTGTTTAACTTGAGTATTTTCGTTAATGCAATCTTCATATTAGTTTAGGATTGATTAGAGATGAAAACTATGGAAGAAAACCAAATTTGTGTTAGAAAAATGCATGTAGTTTTGATTATATGGAAATTCTGGAACCCTTGCCATGTAGAGGAATATAACCCACAAAATTTTGATGATATATTAGAAGGAAATTCTGGTAAAAACAGATTAGAACCTTGATTAAGAAAAACTCTAGGGTTCTTGATGATTAGATGGTATTTTGGGTTAATTATCCATGTTTAATGTTAGATATACACATGCTTTACATTATAAACATCTGGTATATGGTTATAATGATAGTAGTAGGATTTTTGGGTCGATTAGAATGGAAAAACATGGTTGTGGATGAAGAAATTTGGTGAAACCCGTAACTGCATTCTGCAGAAATTTTCGAAGACCTGCTTGATCGATCGATCGAGCCTAGAGCTTCGATCGATCGAGGGTTCGATCGATCGAGCCCCAATCTTCAATCGATCGACCCCTCCTGGCAGACTCTTAATTCCCTCTTTAAATGAGTTAAATTCCAATTGTTGTGATATAATTCTTGGTCATTCTTGATAAAATAATTTGGGAGACATTGAGGACCAGTAGGGCATATGTATAAATGTTGGGACCTTTAATCTTCAACGAAAATGGTATTTATGGGATATTTACTTTAGGTTTGGTAAAGTTATTAATATAAAGGGTGAGGTGCGTAAGAGAGTTACGTTGGAACCTAATAAAGATACTTACTGAATTTCAGATTTGTGAGGATATAGTCCACGAGTGTTAGGTAATAAGTGAGAAAACCCTTTGAGTTAAGGTTAGGAATGCAACCTTATACGTAATTCTATAAATGTGAAATTAAGGATAAATGGTATAATTACGGGTGATGAGAAGAACCTATATTAATTTGATAAAGTGGTATATTTATATGATTGTGTGTACATATATTATATACATGTGAAAAATCATACCCACGCTACTTGCTATCCCTGAGGTTTCCGCGCTGGGACAAGTCTTATCTCGATGGGACCTTTATGGGGGATATTGACTTGTACCCTAGAAGATAGATATCCTTGGTACAGGCTATCGATGTGATAGTTCAGACGGTCCTAAGAGATGCAGGTATGTGCCATCCTCTTAGAGACTTGGAACCTATTCTTCGCCTCAATATTGTTTGTGTATTTATGTTAATACAATTCGAGAGTGATTCCGAATGTATTCCCCTTAATATGAGTGATATGGGGCTTTGGATAGTAGAGTATGCACGCACCATAGTTATAGGTGGGGTGCTGTTATTTTATATACATTATACGAGTAGTTAATATATATATGAGATTTGGAAATTTGAAACTACCTACTGTGATTTGATAAGTAGGACATGGTTGATGACTCAGATAATAAAGACTTGTTTTGTAATAGTATAATATGTTACTGAGAAACTTTTTAAATTAATAAAAGCTAAAATGAGAGTTGTGCTGTTAATCTGGAAACATTCTTTTTAAACAAAATATTGTTCGGTTTTGAAGTCTTATGAGTAAGTTAAGATACGCTAAATTATTGGGAAGATTAATATGATAAAATTGATAAGAACAAACCGTTGGGAAGGTTTGTGCGATAGGTGTGCACATTAGAATAGAGGTGAGTATTTCTTAAGAGAGTGATGTACTAATATGTTGTTGCATTGGCCTGTATCAATTTAAATACTTGCTAAACGTATTTTAAATCAAACACACTTTCGGGCTCTGACCCGTTTGGTTTTCTCTCTCTCTCTTGTATATATATGTATATTTTTCAGGTGCCCAGCCACAGGGGCATCTTGCTTAGGATCCCTTGAGAGGAACGTGCTGCAGCTTAGGTGGGAGTTGCAGGTCACTTGAATAGACGGCTTCTTTTATTGACTCCACTTCTAGCATTCTCATTTATTGGGCACGTGTCGCCCTTTCCAGTATTTTATTGTTATTGGGACATTTATATTTCAGTTATTTCCAGTATTGTTCTATGGGATTCATTCAGGATGGATTTGTGATTTTAGTTTCATATGTTGACATTCGATTGATGAATGTATTATGTTATTTGGTTTATTGTGGTGTGATTCTAAATTGTAGAAATGTTGTTCTTAATTAAATAAATCTTTTTCTTTAATTAAAATTTGGAAAGTATGTATAAAAATGGTTTTGACACAGCGCTTAATTATTTATTGTGTTAAATTGGAAAATTTATTTTTATCGACAGTGATGCTGAGAATGAACCAACTGTTTACCTTGATTTAATTTAATAAAGGAGTGATTGCCCGGTATTTAATTAGGCGGGGTGTCACAGGTGGTATCAGAGCATCAGGTTCTAGTGTCCATAGGATCTGTATGGCTTATTTCGCTTTCAGCTTAACGTTATTGTTATAGAGCCCTATTTTTAGGATTGTTGTATTCTTGCTTTTACGTTTAAGTCTTCAACTATTTGAGATTTGATAATAACTGTAGACTAATAGACTTGTTCACGTTTCAGATGCCTCCGAGACGTTCTCCGAAAGATAGGCGTGCCCAAGCCGAGCAGCCAGCAGCTCCGGCACCAGGCACAATGAATGCGAATGAAGTAGATGCCATTGTTACTCAGGCGGTGAATGTCGCGATATCGGTGATTCAGCAGGCTCCACCCCCGGTTCAGGCAGTGGCGCCAGCACCTACACAGCTTCCATCCGCATGGGAGAGGGTTCGGGATGCTTTTCAGAAAGCGCATCCCCCTGAGTTTTCTGGTAGCTCCGATATTGTTATAGTTAGCCAATGGAAGAAGGACATCCAGCGGCATCTCCGTATGTATGAGTGCACTGACGTACAAAAGCAGTTATTGGCTTCCTTTAAGCTGGTGGGAGCCGCATTATAGTGGTGGGAGTCCACTACTACTTTGGAGGAGTGGGACACGATCCCTATTCAATTGTTCTGGGAGCGGTTTGACCGCAAGTATTTTCCATCCGCAGTGCAGACTGAGATGAGGCCGAAATTACTAAATCTGAAGTATGAGAACCTTACTATAGCTGAGTATGAGGAGGAGTTCATGAGACTTCTCACTATTGTGCCGGATGAGGCACCCACTGAGAGCAAGAAGATTCTGTTGTTTGTCGACGGGTTAGTTTGGAGGATCTGTCAACACCTTATTGGAAATCTATCCCTGAGTACTTTCACTAATGTACTCAATGCAGCATTACTACATTGCCAGGATCACCGCTTCCATCTTCAGGGAAGCAAGAGAGCAGGGGAGTCCAGCCAGCAGGGCAGGACCGGGGGTAATAGTGCCAGTGGGACACCAACTCATGGACAGACTCGTCAGCACGAGCAGAGTTCCCATCAGGGGGACCCTGCTAAGCGATTCCGTTCAGGTGATTCTAGGCAGGGATTCGGGGGTTTCAGGCAGGGCCATCAGGGCCAGCCTAATCGGCAGGGCCAACACCGACCACAGGGACAGCAGCAGGGCCAGCAAGGCCAACAGCCTCCACATCAGGGCCAATAGGGCCAGTGGCGTTGAGGTAACGGCCAGCAGGGCGGCGGACAGCAGGGTCAAAGGGGCGATAACTTCAAAGGCCGATGCTTATGCAAGGGGGATAGAGTACAAACTTGTAGAGGATGAGCAACGATGATCGAGCAAGTGCAGAGATCGTCACTCAAAAACCTAAGAAATCAAAAGGCATTCAAGATTAATGAATGTGTAAGTACCTAAAAAATGAGAAGAACTAAGAATTTAAGAGTGTAAGGAGCCTATTTATACCTGAGATCGTAGAAAGAGGGAAGAGACGAGGCTTAATAAACCGAGACCGTTCGGGGGCATATTGGTCTTTTAACATATGAGGGTATGATGACCTACGAAATTGAGAGTTTTATATCAGCCGTATGATAGAGGAATTAGGGTTAGAACACCCATAACAACACCAATACCATTAGAGAGAAGAGAGACACAACTTTCTAAAGCAAAAAGAAGATTTGGGAAGAAAAAAGGGATTTTTACCATCAACTTGTTGGGGAAGAAGGATTGAAGGATGAAGATCATCAATCATCAACAAGAACCACAAATTCAGACCCTACTGATCATAAGGCAAGTTGTTTATTGTAAAAATCATAAAGTTATAATACCCATGTGTTGGGTTTTTGAATAGTTTTGTTTAAATCATTATTTTGATTGGAGAAATATGATAATTATGCATGTTGGGATAGGAATCGCATGTAGAATGATTTAACCTATGTAGAGGATTAATATTCAGATTAGACTTGATGATTTTTTGGATTAAAATCTGGGTTTTGAATGAAAATATGGGAAGAACACCATAACTAGGGTTTAAGAAATTTTGGGGTTTAATTCATTATTTCTTTAAAGGAATTGGAGTTTTAATGTATTTGATACGTTAGAAACTGTCCTAGTATATGTGGAAACATGTTAGGATCATTGGGTCGAAGTTTGGTGGTCAATAATGGAGTTTGGAAATTTGTTAATGGAGGAGAGGATCAACGAAGAAGACAGACTGCATATGTCCCTGTTCGATCGATCGATCGATCGATCTCGAACTATCGATCGATCGACGAAGTCGATCGATCGAACCCAGCCGTCGATCGATCGACGCAAGTTGTTTCCCAAAAATTTTGTGTTTAATTCTTCGTTGAGTCCGGGAATGAATGAGTATTCTAGGATTTACATTATACTTATATGGGAGTGAAAATAAGACCAGTAGGTATATTGTTGAGGTCCGATAAGGCCATTGGGTGTAGGGCTTGGATTACGGACCGAGGAGAATAATCCGATTTAGTAGAGTATCGGGGATTTTGGAAATTGAGTTTCGGGGCGAATTAAACTCAATTTAAGTAATAGACCAGTAGGGTAAGAAATAACTACTGAAAATATATGTAAGGGGTAACTAGGACTCTTAGAGTAGTGTGAATACTCAAATAAGTGCGATTAATGAGATAAATCGTGAGGCGAATATTGTACGGTAAATATATGAGATTAAAATATTACGTACGTATATGATTAATAGGTCGGGCGTGTACCTACTGAATTATGTGATCTTTTAGGTAGAGAGATTATGCCTAAATTAATTATGTTAGGGTCGATGAGACATTCTGAACTAACATAATGCTATTATATGTTTGGGGTCGATGAGAAATGCCGAACCAAACTTTGAACTGGTGTCGTGATGAGAGAGTCCCGAACCAGAATATGTGTATATATATATTTTAAAAATAATTGGGGTCGATGTATCATTCCGAACCAATTCTTACTTGGGGTCGATGAATCATTCCGAACCAAGAGTCCTTTACGTGTATAAAAAGGGCAAAATAGCAATGACTGATATTTAGTATATATTGTGTGTAAAATATATATACTTGATGATATTCTACTTCCGTGTGTTAGTAGATTGATATATTTTATGTATTTGAAGATACATACTGAATTGGTAAGTTAAGTAGTGAAACTTAATTACGAAATGAACCTTTAGATAGAGAAAATCTATTTAGTAATTCAAGTGGCGAAACTAAATTACTTAAGTGGGAAAGTTAACAATTATGAGAATTGTAGTAATTTTAGTAGTGAAACTAAATGAGAAGTCTTGAAAAATAACATAGATTAAATGTTACTTGGGAATTATTTAACATACGCGTGATGTTAGTAAAACGGTTGTACTATATGGACGGTACTGGAACTTGGGTACAGATAAGTTCAGTTTACTACTTTGGTTTAGTTAGCTTGAGAAGTACGGCTAGATAAACTAAGTGTAGAACGTTAGGTGTGCACAAAAGATGAGGGGTGAGTTAACTCAAGAGAGTGTACGAGAACCTAACATGTGTAATCAATAACCGCATTTTATATTGTGATAAACGCTTGCAAAATATTTTCAAAATGTTTTGAGTACTAACTCTTGCTATAAAATATTTTCAAAACCTTTTAGGTGTCCAGCCACAGGGATGCCATGTATGATGATTCCATTCCAGAGACTCGGAGCTGTAGCACAGTGGATGCTTACAGGATTTTGACAGGCGATATCTCTCATTCAGATCTAGTACAGGATCTCACACTATTCTATGTATGTACTTGTTGTCCGGTTTTAGTCTCAGTTATTGGTTTCAGATTGGTGGTCACTCTATTGTTGTTTGGGTTTTTCTTTAGCCGATGGTTTATTCGGTAATACTTTTGTTATGTTGTACTTTTACTTGTTGTTTGAATTATAGTACATGATTATTTGTACTTTGTTCCGCATGGTTGATTTATCTGTTTTAAGAAAGATAAAATTTGGCGCCGGTCTAATTTTACTTAGGGTATTAGTAATTAAAAAGTTTTCGACAGTGATGCTAAGAATGAACCATTTGAGAAACTTGTTTTAATTTATCTGTGACACCTCGCCTAATTTAAACATCGGGGGATCAGGCCTTTATCAAATTAAAACAAGTTTCTCAAATGGTTCATTATTAGCATCACTGTCGAAAACTTTTTAATTACTAATGCCCTAAGTAAGATTAGACCGGTGCCAAATTTTATCTTTCTTAAAACAGATAAATCAACCATGCGGAACAAAATACAAATAATCATGTACTATAAATCAAACAACAAGTAAAAGTACAACAGAACAAAAGTATTACCGAATAAACCATCGGCTAAAGAAAAACCCAAACTACAATAGAGTAACCACCAGTCTGAAACCAATAACTGAGACTAAAACCGGACAACAAGTCCATACATAGAATAGTGTGAGATCCTATACTAGATCTGAATGAGAGATATCGCCTAGTCAAAATCCTGTAAGCATCCACTGTGCTACAGCTCCGAGTCTCTGGAATGGAATCATCATACATGGCATCCATGTGGCTGGACACCTAAAAGGTTTTGAAAATATTTTATAGCAAGAGTTAGTACACAAAACATTTTGAAAATATTTTGCAAGCGTTTATCACAATATAAAATGCGGTTATTGATTACACATGTTAGGTTCTCGTACACTCTCTTGAGTTAACTCACCCCTCATCTTTTGTGCACACCTAACGTTCTACACTTAGTTTATCTAGCCATACTTCTCAAGCTAACTAAACCAAAGTAGTAACTGAACTTATCTGTACCCAAGTTCCAGTACCGCCCATACAGTACAACCGTTTTACTAACATCTCGCGTATGTTAAATAATTCCCAAGTAACATTTAATCTATGTTATCTTTCAAGACTTCTCATTTAGTTTCACTTACTAAAATTACTACAATTCTCACAATTGTTAACTTTCCCACTTAAGTAATTAAGTTTCGCTACTTGAATTACTAAATAGATTTTCTCTATCTAAGGGTTCATTTCGTAATTAAGTTTCACTACTTAACTTACCAATTCAGTATGTATCTTCAAATACATAAAATATATCAATCTACTAACACACGGAAGTAGAATATCATCAAGTATATATATTTTACACACAATATATACTAAATATCAGTCATTGCTATTTTGCCCTTTTTATACACGTAAAGGACTCTTGGTTCGGAATGATTCATCGACCCCAAGTAAGAATTGGTTCGGAATGATACATCGACCCCAATTATTTTTAAAATATATATATACACATATTCTGGTTTGGGACTCTCTCATCGCGACACCAGTTCAAAGTTTGGTTCGGCATTGCTCATCGACCCCAAACATATAATAGCATTATGTTAGTTCGGAATGTCTCATCGACCCTAACATAATTAATTTAGGCATAATCTCTCTACCTAAAAGATCACATAATTCAGTAGGTACACGCCCGACCTATTAATCATATACGTATGTAATATTTTAATCTCATATATTTACCGTACAATATTTGCCTCACGATTTATCTCATTAATCGTACTTATTTGAGTATTCACACAACTCTAAGGGTCCTAGCTGCACCTTACATATAATTTCAGTAGTTATTTCTTACCCTACTGGTCTATTACTTAAATTGAATTTACTTCGCCCCGAAACTCAATTCCCGAAATCCCCGATACTCTACTAAATTGGATTATTCTCCTCGGTCCGTAATCCAAGCCCTACACCCAATGGCCTTATCGGACCTCAACAATATACCTACTGGTCTTATTTTCCCTCCCATATAAGTATAATGTAAATCCTAGAATACTCATTCATTCCCGAACTCAACGAAAAATTAAACACAAAATTTTCGGGAAACAGCTTGCGTCGATCGATCGACGGCTGGGCTCGATCGATAGACTTCGTCGATCGATCGAACAGGGACAGACGCAGTCTGTCTTCTTCGTTGATCCGTTCCTCCATTAACAAATTTCCAAACTCCATTATTGTCCACCAAAATTCGACCCAATGATCCTAACATGTTTTCACATATACTAGGACAGTTTCTAACGTAACAAATACATCAAAACTCCAATTCCCTTAAAGAAATAATGAATTAAACCCCAAAATTTCTTGAAACCCTAGTTATGGTGTTCTTCCCATATATACATTCAAAATCCAGATTTTAATCCGAAAAATTAACAAGTTTAATCTGAATATTAATCCTCTACATAGGTTAAATCATTCTACATGCGATTCCTATCCCAACATGCATAAATATCCTCTTTCTCCAATCAAAATAATGATTTAACAAAAACTATTCAAAAACCCTACACATGGGTATTATAACTTTAAGATTTTTGCAATAAACAACTTTCCTTATGATCAGTAGGGTCTGATTTCGTGGTTCTTGTTGATGATTGATGATCTTCATCCTTCAATCCTTCTTCCCCAACAAGTATGATGGTAGAAATCCCTTTGAATCCTTCCCAAATCTTCTTTTTGCTTTAGAAAGTTGTGTCTTTCTTCTCTCTAATGGTATTGGTGTTGTCATGGGTATTCTAACCCTAATTCCTCTATCATACGGCTGATATAAAACTCTCAATTTCGTAGGTCATCATATCCTCATATGTTAAAAGACCAAAACGCCCCCGAACGGTCTCGGTTTAGCCCAAAATTACCCCGGGACTCAACGAGTACCCCCGGGTATACTATTCTGACTAATTTGACCCTTCCGGACTCATTGGTGACCTCTAAATTATCATTTGAGTCACTTAAAAAAATATTACTCGTTCTCACCCCAACACGGTCTACACGCGTTAAGTAACTATTTACCACTCGCACTAAGTAAATAAAATGAGGCAATATATATCGGTATCTATATTTCGATTAATATACCAAAATTACAATTTAAATAAAACTCTTTAAATTACTACGCTTTCGTAATTTAAATTAAGCCTACATTTTCTCATTTAATTCTCCAATCTAATTAAATGGAATATTCAGAAATACGGGGTGTTACAGTTAGGTTGTTTTTAGTTTTTCAATTTAGCTCTATTTTTGTTGGATGAAATACGTCACTGACACTTATTTTTTGTTTATTGCAGTTGACAGTTAAAGGGAATCCCCAAAAGAGAGTAATATTAATATAAAAGATTTAAAATTTATCTGGGGGTTGCATCGAGCAGTAGTTGGGGAACACGTGAGGTTCGCTTCCTATTTGTTGCAATATAAGAACACCACTTCTTCTTTTATTACTCATCCTCTTGTTCCTCCTTTGGTGATTGACCTCGACTAAACACCTACATCTTTAGCAACTGTTGAAGAATCTTCTTCTTATTTGGGTACTTCTATTGCTGACTTGATGACGAAGAAGGGTAAAGTGCCTGAACTCTTTGCCAAGTCTGCTCCTGGTACTGAAGGGGAGAAAAAAAGCGAAGACGATGATCCAGCTGAAGGAGCTAAGAAAAATAATGTTATTCGTCCTACCAAAGTTATTAGAAAGAAGCCCCCTTTTGCCCCTAATGAGGCAGAACCTTTGATTGAAGGGGTTGTCCTCATTCAAAAAGAGACATCACCTTTGATTGAAGCTTCTCCTTTAAGGAGATTGAGAAGGGGTCTTACTGAGAAGACTATAGATGCTGCTGCCCAACCTACTAGGGTCGAGCTTCCTTCTTTAAGGGATAGTTCTCCAACTATGATTACTCATGGCTTGGCCAAGAAATTGATCCGGTCGGGGACTCTTTCAAATTGCTGAGCTGCTAAAATTTCTACTCCTCGGGACAAAGTTAGCGATTTGGCAGTCCAACACCTTGCATCAGTAAGTGTCATTATACTTGTTTGTGTGATTCTTCATTGCCATGTTCATGCTCTGATTTGTGCCTTTCTTCTTCTTGCAGTTTTTGGTGTACTTTGATAGTATTGTGGAGAAGGATAAAGCTATCAAATCTTCAACCTCGTCCAGTGGAGTGGAGGAAGCCCTTACTGAGTTATCAAAGTCTTCGATGGAGTCCCGATAAAAGTACGAGGAGGATAAAGATGCTAGGGAGAATAAAATTTAATCTATTAAGACAGCTCGATGATAAGCTGTTGAAGCGGCCAAAGATGTTGACACAACTCGGTAAGAGGCTATAACAGTTCGGCAGGAGGCAATTACAGCTCGACAGAAGGCTGATACAACTCTGCAACAAGCTATAAATGCTTCCAAAGAGGTGGAGGAGAAATTAAAAGTCGTCGTTTCTAACAAAGTGGAAGCTAATAGCAAGCTTGAAGAGGCTGAACAACGTAAGAAATACCTTGAGGAGAAGGTGAAGTCTGTTGAGAAGCTTTTAAGGGATAAAACTTCCTCGGAGAGGGTGAAGAGAAAAGCTATTGTGAAGAAGTCCTTTAGCTCTGGCTTGGATAAAGGATGGAACAAAGATTTAGCTACTGTCTGTTCCCAGATGGATTATGCTAGTTTGAATTACTTTCGGGATGGATGGGTTGCATCTTTGAAGGAGTTGAATGTTGCTGATGATTATGAACTGTTTTAGAAACACACTCATGGCCCTCCTCCTACTATTTAAGAAGAAGAAGATGATGAAGTCTGATCTGATGAATCTTCTATGTTGATAGTAGAACGAACACCTACTGCTACCATCCCTCAATCCTCTGAGCAAGTTCAGCAGATAACAACCTCTACCGAGCAATGCCAATTGCCTTTTGAGCAGTCAATTCCTTCCTCTGAATAGGCTGATGATGTTGTAGGGAATAAGGAGAAGGTGTAAAGTTGTTCGACTCTTTACTTGTGTTATTTTCTATTTTTCCCTTTTGTTGTAACTTTGGTTGTACCCTCTCCTCCCATGATCAATAAAATGGACTTTGTTATTTATTCTGAGTTTATCCTTTACTTGCTCGATATAGCTGTATCGTTGTTGATCTGTTTTTAGTTTTCCTTTCTAGTTTATTGCCAGGATGGAACTATTGTCAGCTCATGATATAGAGTTGATGAAGAAGTGTACTGATTACTTCAAAGATGGTCGTACAAACTTCACTGAGGCACAAATAGTTGATATCCTGGGGTCTGATGCTTTTGAGCGAGCAATTGATGCGTATCAATATTTAAAGTGCTTGTTTGATCGGGATGTAGCCAATAATGTGGCTTATTATGAAATGATTGAAGATGTTCAAGGAATGATCGAAGAACTTTAATTTCAACATAAAGAAACCACTACTCTTTTACATGAGGGTTATGAGAAAAAAGTACCAACAGTTGAGTGCTGATCGGGGTTATGACAAGTTCATTTCAGCCCATAATAATAGAGAGAGTGTCCTAAATCTTGAGATTGAAGATCACAGAAATATCGCTAAGTTGCTAGAAAAAGAAAATAATGCCTTAAGAGAAGAACTGAGACAACTAAAATCTGCCTCTTCTTCTGGAGATCTAGTCCCTGTCAATGATGAGGGCTTTTCATTTTTGGAAGCTAAAAATGCGGCATTGAGAGAATAATTGGAGGCTTTGAAAGGAGCCAGACCTACATCCTCCTCGCGGGGTAGAGCAAGAGCTGGTCGGAGCAACATCGAAGAGGCTAGGACTCAACATGCCTTCGCAAATCAAGTTGTTCAACTGAAGACAAAAAATCAAGCATTAACTGAAATGTCCCAGAAAATTCAAACTCTTACCGAGCAACTATCCAACTAGAGTTCTGCGTTGGAGAGCAAAGAAAACTTGGTGAGAAGGCTTCATCAGGATATGGAGAGATTTACTTATCAATTACACAAACAGCCCAGAGGGTTTTGGATGGGGGGATACAATGAAGCTTTATGCCATCTTGATGCTCGGTTGAAGTAGTCAAACAATGAGGGATACAAACAGGGGTGGCTGAATGCTCTAGCTATGATGCGTCTTGAGAGAGGAAATTCCTTATGGGATTGATATGAACCTGGATTCTTGATCTACCCGTTCCTCCTTTTAAATTGGATGTTAGTTGTATTCCAGCTCACTCCATTCCTCAGCGTTTGATCTCTAAGTACCTCGATGATTACAATCTTCATGGAGATTTTGAGATATCCCGAACTCCTCATCTGCTTGAATGACCAAGTTCGAGCAATACCAGGATGCTGCAAGATTTAAATTTTATCAACTCTTTTTATGATCAAGATGATCCTACAGCTGGAATGGATCCTGTACCTAAATCTGAAGGAAAGAAACCAATAGAATAGGCTGTTTGTATTTTGTTAGTAATTATTAAATGAAACATCATCTTTTGTAATTCTATTTTCCTTGGAAATAAATTAATTGTATGATGTTTTTCTTATCATGCTGTATTTTGATGCGTATATATATATAAAGGGACAATTTGTCCTGTGTTTATTTCATTGCCTAGACAATGGGGCTTTGCCCCATTTATTTGCCTAGTTGTAGTGACTTATCACCCATAAGTGCTTAAGCAATGGAATTATTTTCATCCCATGTTCTTGCTTAGTTGTAGCAATCTTTTCTATATTGCCTTAGTTCCTAGGCAGTGGATATTTTACCTATCTTCTTGCTTAGTTTTAGATGCCCCTTGAGGTCACCCATAATCAAACAGGCCTTACCTTGCATGATTGTTGTTCCAATATTGTTGGATGCCGACCAATCGTAGTTGATGGTTGTTGATATGCCGACCAACCGTAGTTGGTGGTTGTTGATGCCGACCAATCGTAGTTGATAGTTTTTGATGTGCCGACCAATCGTAGTTGGTGGTTATTAATGCCGACCAACCGTAGTCGGTGGTTTTTTTGTAGTGTGTAGCACTAGTACTACGAAAAAAATTGAACAAAAAATAATATGGGGAAATTATCATTTTTATTCAAATTGAAAGAATGGAATATGTGTGAATCTACACTACTGATAATATTTGCGCAGGTGCTCTGCATTCCATGCATTTTTGAATTATTCCCCCTCTAAAGTTTCTATTCTGTAAGTTCCAGGTCGAACAAACGCTGTGACACAATAAGGCCCATGCCAGTTGGCCTCCAGTTTATTCTACTTCTGAATGAATTTCTTGAGCACATAATCTCCTGCCTTGAGATCACACTTCCTGACGCGTTTATTGTAGAACATGGCAGTCTATTGCTGATAAGCGGTATTTCGGATTACTGCCTCTTCCCGGACTTCCTCGAGCATGTCCAAATTCAAACGTCTCATCAAATCACTTATTGGAGTGTTGAAATTAAGCACCCTATGAGTAGGTAGGCCCAGTTCAGAAGGTATGACTGCTTCACTTCCAAAGGGTAATATATAAGGAGATTCCCCATTTTCTTTTCGGGGAGTTGTTCGGTAAGCCCACAACACGGAATGCATCTCGTTAATCCAATTCCCTTTCGCATCATCCAACTGTTTCTTCAACCCGTTTAATAAAGTTTTGTTTGTTACCTCCGTTGCCCGTTACTTTTGGGATGACCTGGATCAGAATGGACCTTTTGGATGTTAGACTGTAGACAGTACGCTGCGAACTCCTCATTATCAAATTGGGTACCATGATTAGTGATAAATGCATATGATAGACCATATTTACAAATAATATTCTTTCGGATGAATTGATAGACCCTTTCATACTCTATATCGATGAGAGGATCAACTTCTACCCATTATGTGAAATAATCAATAGCGACCACCAAATATTTGAATCGTCCTCTTTTAGTCGTCAGAGGCCCAACCAAATCTATTCCCCACATGGAAAATGGCCAAGGGGAAGTGGTTGGTGTTAGCAATGACTGATGAGTTCTTCGTATAGTAGAAAATTACTGAAATTTATTACATTTCTTAGCGTAAGATGTACAGTCAGTGCACATTGTTGGCCAGTAGTATCACTGTGTCAATATTCTCTATAAAAGAGTCTGACCTGCTACATGAGCTCTATAAAATCCTTTATGAATTTCTTCCACTAGATCTTAAACTTTTGTTAGGTGAATGCATATTTACAAACCTGCGATCATACCCCGTTTGTACAAAACTCCATTGTGCAAGTCATATCTAGCAGCTTTAAACTTCAACCTCTTGGCTACAAGTTGGTCGACTGGTTAAATGCCTTCATCGATGTACACCTGATGGGATCCATACAGGAAGGTCCGATATCTAAAGTGATAAACTTTACCATCAAATCTTCATTAATAGTTCTATTTGCAAGTATCTTAATAGGAATTGTTCTTCGTAACTCGGTACATATAGCTGAGGCTAACCAAGCTAGTGCATCAGCCCTTGCATTCTCCAATCTTGGTATCCTAACCATTTAGATAAATTCTAAGTTGGTTATAAATACATAACTTTGTTGTCATACCTAGACATGAATTCTCCTTTTTTTGTGTACAGCCCGAGCATCTAGTTTACCACTAGTTGTGAATGACTAAACACCATAACTTGCTTTGCTTTCAGTGATTTAGCTAAACTGAGTCCCACAATTACGGCTTTATTCTCAGCTTCATTATTAGAAGCTTTAAATTGGAAATGCATAGCATATTTTATGTCTAATTGACACGACTAAGAATTTGTCTCAAAAGTGCGTTTTACTCTAGGCTCAAGTGCAAGCCTGTCGCTCAAGTAGTAACCCGGTAAGTCGGGATCGTATCCACAGGGATCGAGATTGCCAAATAGTAATAAGAAAAATTATTAAATCTTGAAATGATTTCTTAAAAGAAACAAAAAGATGATTAATGATTGGGAAAATTTCTAGTGGAATAAAAATTTACTTAAGAAAAACAAACTGAAAATTGCAAAAAAATTTAGATCTGACAAATGGGAGAAAATGGGGTAGGGTACAATCCATCAATCCTTAACAAATTACCGTATAGAATACTAGAATTATAAATTAAAATTATTGACTAGATCCGGTCTTTATAAATTCTAAGCATTACATATATGAGGGATCTAGCCCGCATCATATGAAATCAAAGATAGATATAAAGCGGTGAATGATAAATTATACTCGCAAAGCGTTCTTAAACATCTCAAGTACCTAGGGCAAGAGAGATTAAAAGATTGACAATGTTTGTATAATTTTCTTTCACGATTCAATCAATATTTTAATTTAACCTCTATTTTCTACATAAATAATTTGCCTTGGATTGAGTTCATGTACCCCAACCCTTGGGAATTTAGCTACTCATGATTTGGTTCAAGAATAAATTCATATATGAAATTATGGATCTACAAGACATTGTAAATAATTTGCAAATAATAGAACTAGAGAATGGAAAGATTTTACTTGAATTCAACAACAAAAGAGGAATTGGAATTCATAATTTCTTACAAACTAGGGTTCATGAAAACTCTTGAAGAAATAGAAAATTTTCTCTCAAAGTCTAACCCTAAAATTCAACCTCTAATTCTCTCTAGAACTCTCAACCTAGCAACCCCCTCCAAATGATGTAGGGCATGATTTTTATAGCACAAAGCATCGAAATTGACAGCTTAATTTGCTTGTGACACAAGTTTCATCATCTAGCACGCCAAAAATCTGCATAATTAATGCCAGGATCTCACATGACCGGACCGGTCCGGATTACCCTCGGATCGGTCCGATATCCATCGGATCGGTTCTTTTATTTCTACCAGATCGGTCTGGTCCTAGTCGGATTGGTCCGGTTTCCATCTCCATCGGTTTGCTATCCATCCGGGGTATAGTGGACTTGGTCAATTCAGATCGGTCCGGTTTCCATCGGATCGGTCCGATTTCTTCTACTTTGACTTTTTCCTTGCAACTTTGACTAGCCATATCTTTTGATCTAGAACTCCGATTTGGGTGCCGTTTCTTCCTATGCTCTTGTAAACTCGTGCTCTTCAACTTCACTTTTGGTGTCGCCTTCGATTTTTGAGTGGAACTTTACTCTTTTGCCCTTTGACTTTTCTTCTGATTTTCTTCTTTTCCTTTCTTACATTCCATTCCTGAAAACTTCATCACAATTACACAAAAACTAGGGAATATTGTTACAAACAGACAATAGAGTGATATGGACTAAAAATGATTCAATTACCTTGTTCGAGATATTAAAATCACCAAATTAAGGGGCTAAATTCAGAAGAATTTACGCTTGGTCAAATCCTCCTAACTTAGGACTTTGCACGTCCCGGGCAATGTAACTGAATCTAACCAAAATTCTGCTCTTGAAAATTCCTTTATTAAAATAAAATTCCACTTTCGCAGGCATGCGATTGCATTTAACATATGCAGCAAGCCTTTAAACCTCTAGGTTACCCTAGTAGGACGAGTTTTGTCTCGTAAGGGTTTGCAGTGAATATACCCACAAAATTCTTTATTGACTCAAATAAATATCAAAATACTTAAAAATTGTACAATTTAAACTTTTAGAAAAAATAATCACCATCAACTCATATTCAACTGTCTCAAACCATAGTGTGTGTGTGCAAAGCCAAAAATTAAACCTCAAACTTCCACCGATTGAGCATTACGTTACTTTTCGAAAATTCGTTTTGATTCAAATTCTTACGGATTGCACTCACAAACGAATCACTCGGATTGCGGTTGTTTTCTCTCGGTATGCATGATATAAAGAGTAAATATAATGGACACAAATTCATGCATACAAAATTGAAAAGAAGGAAATATATGGTGAAACGATCTCATCATCAGAATACAGTTGTTTGGAAATGGGAAACATCATCTCTAATTCACACCATTTTAATCTCTTATTTTATCTTTTTGTATCTTAGCTCTCCACGCAGTAATTAATTTCGCCATTTGGACTCAGTTAGGACTTTTTGGGTTAAAAGGTGTAAAGGGTAAAATTGGGAATGGACGGGAATGTTGGAATTGGAAAATTTTCTTACGATGTCCGTTTGTGCTTTTTCGGGCATTTGCTCATTTTTCTCTTTCTTTTTTTCTATTTTCATTTTTTTCTTTTTTTCTTCTTGCTATTTTTCTTTTCTTGCCTTTTTTATTGCACAATTTGGACTTACTTGATGAATTTTCTCAATTTTCACAATTCCGGGCTATTTGGATTTTTCGGGTTATCAAACGAAAGGGAAATATTTTATTAGGCTCAAAGTGGGTTGCAAAGGGATAATTTTTCACAACTTTTTATGGCTAATATTTTTGGGTAAAACAAACGAGGGCCTACTTCATCGTCCAAATTGCTAATCACATTACCATATGCATCTCGAGATTAATTAAGTTTAGAGATATATTTAGCACGAATTTCGAGACAACATTTCACACATTTTCCATAACCGATCAAAACAAAGGATTGAGATCATCAACGACTTATTAACACGCTGAAAAGAACTTTGAGTTAATCATAAACTCGGATTGATTTAAAAACTCATAAAAAAATTGAAAGGCTCGAAATCTCACCGGGTTGGACTAATCTCCACACTTATTCGTAAAGTCATCAATTTTCTTTCAATTTCCATCTTTGGTCAATTTTGGCTTAGTGCAATTGAGATTGTTAACAATTTGAGACTTTAAATAGAATAAAGGTGATATTTTTGAAAAATTTAAATTCCAATTTTTATTTATTTTGAAGAAAAATATTTTTGGTTTTTTTTTTAGAGACACATATATATGAATACAAGCGAAGTTTTATGAATACGCACCTGTCATCCCCCCTAACTCAAGTATTTGCATTGTCCTCAATCAAATGGATAAGAGAAATAAGGAAGACAACAAGAATAGTGCGATAAATAAAACAAGCAAATATCATATTAAAACTGTATATTACAAACAAACTGTAGAAACAAGGCAGCACCAACATAAAGGGGTAGCGGGGCATCCTAAGGGGAGGGTGGGGGATGGGAAGGACCGGGAGCAGCAGGATCATAAGGATTGTAATAGTAAGGAGGAAGAGGGGCCTCGGGACCCGACTGGAGACGGTACAAGTCGGCCTGCATACGCAGGACCAAACTCATGTCCCTCTCGTAGGAGGACACATACTCGTCAAAACGCGTTTCAAGGGAGAGAACGCGCTCAGTCAAGCCCGTACCAACCGGAATATAATCCGGATCAGTAGTCTCATCATATTCTTCCTCCTCTCCTTCCTCCATCGCAACGTCCTAATCAGCGACGCTCTCTTCCTCATCGATCTCCTCATCACTCGAATCATCACCACATCTGGCACGGACGAGCGGAATTTGCCTTTCACTACGAGTGCGGGATTCTTGCCCTAATGGCTTGGGCAAGTTGATAAGGTCTTGTGGTGGTGCTATCCCGGCATCCCGAAGCATGGAGGTAATGAGGCGACCATAAGGAAGAGGGGTGCGACCCTTTTTGTCGTAGGCCACAAAAAGGATATCGGTGTAAAATGTCCGGGCTAAGTTGATCACTGTCGTAGGGTCAAATAAATGATACATCATAGTAGCTTGGCGCGGCCTCATCGCTGAATCATTGGAGGTTTGCAAAATATTGGCACAAACGATATGACAGGTGAATCGTGCCTTGTCAGATAAGCGACCGACGGGAAATGTCTCGGTATTCCAAACCGCACCGGGCTTGGTTCTCGAGATACAAACTTCTTTGGGGAGAACGGGATCGGGACCCAGATAGGCAAACTGGGTCGGAGTGATCACACCATAAGATTTGAGTTTTCGTGACACAAGGTCAAGTGAAAATGGAATAGGGATGGAATCCACAAAGGCTTGGGATTCAAATTCAGCGGTACGGACAAGAGATACGTAGAACTGACGCACTTCATTCTCCCAAACTGCCTCATAAGGTTCGTTGAAGAAACGGCACTAGCCCCGTGATAGGAAAAGGGCTGTGACAGAATTGGGCATTTGGTCCCACAAAACTTGACGTTCGATATGAATTTTTCGGGTAGGGATAAAAAATCTACGACACCAATTTGCTTCGCGGCGGGAACGGTACTCTCCATTTCCGTCGGGAAGGACTTCAATGGAGGTATATTTCTGGGGAGCAGCCATGGATAGGGAGGAGTGAGATAGTAATGGAGATAGAAGAGAGAAGATAGCGGTAGGTGTGAAGAAAATGAGTAGGGGGATGGATGTATTTATAGGAAGGGTTTGGGAAATTGGAGGGAATGAAAGGGTGGGAAAGGGGGGACGAATTTTTGAAGAAATGAATGGATTGGGGGAAGTGAAAAGGTGTGGGTTGAAGAGGTGGACTGAAGAGGTGTGACCCTTGGGAATTGAACTTCTGCAGAAAATCGGACCGATCCGATTTTGGGACCGGACCGATCCGCCTTACCGGATCGGTTCTTTTAATTCAGCCGGACCGATCCGCCTGACCTATTTTTCTGAATTCTTCTTCTCTCTTATTTTCACCATAAATGCTCCTATTCTCCATTCCAAACATGAGTTTTCAACCGCTCACACTTCAAACTATCCTCAATGCTCATCGAAAACGAAACACCCCTCACCCATCGGATTCTCAACCCCAGTACTGACTCAAACCTACGACTCCTAATTCCTAAGATTCATATGTACAACAATCACCCCATATATGTCGGGGTGCGACGACCTCACTTCTCTTTGTTCAGTCAATCCCCATAAATGGGGTCCGACAGCCAGATTGTGTCGGCTTATTTGGCAATTGCTTCCAAATAGGGCTTGAGACGATGCCCATTAACTTTAAATGTGTTTCCCCCTTTCTCATCAATGAGTTCAACAACTCCATGGGGAAATACCTCTTTCACAATGAATGGACCTGACCATCTTGACCGCAATTTTCTGGGAAACAAGTGCAACCTCGAGTTGTAGAGAAGTACTTTTTGTCCCGAATGAAACTCTTTCTTACGAATGATTCCGTCATGAGCTCGTTTCATTCGGTCCTTGGATATTTTAGCACTTTCATACGCATCATTGCGTATTTCTTCCAACTCATTCAACTGAAGTTTCCTTGTTTCACCGGCTTTATCCATATTGAAGTTCACCCTTTTGATAGCCCATTACGCTTTGTGTTCAATCTCAACCGGAAGATGACAAGGTTTGCCATACACAAATCGAAATGGTGACATCCCAAGGGGATTCTTATATGCAGTTCTATAAGCCCAAAGCGCATCATTCAATCTGAGAGACCAATCTTTCCTATTAGGATCGACTGTCTTTTCCAAGATGTTTTTTATTTCCCGATTAGCGAGCTCGGCTTGGCCATTCGATTGAGGGTGATAAGTTATTCCAACTTTATGGACAATGCCATACTTCCGCATTAGTTTCTCCATATGCCTATTGCAAAAATGAGTTCCATTATCACTGATTATGGCCTTAGGCATACCAAAACGAGAAAGTATATTTTCTTGAATGAATTTTATCACCACTTTGCTGTCATTCGTCCTTGTAGTTATCGCCTCCACCCATTTGGAGACGTAATCTACGGCAACGAGGATGTATAGAAAACCAAAAGAAGGTGGAAATGGGCCCATGAAATCAATACCCCAACAACCAAACAACTCCAATACTTGAATTGGGGTTAATGGCATCATGTCACGGCGAGTAATAGCTCCCATTCTTTGGCATCTATCGCATGATTTACAAAAAGCATTCACATCCCGGAAGATTGTGGGCCAATAAAGACCACTTTGAAGGATTTTTGCAGCAGTTTTATTTTTAGAAAAATGACCTCCACATGCTTCCGAATGACAGAATCGAATTACCCCTTGGATTTCTTCATCGGGTACACATCTCCGGATGATTTGATCAGCACAATACTTAAACAAATATGGATCATCATAAAAGAACATGCGTGACCATGTAATGAACTTTCTTCTCTCTTGCGGATTCCAATTAGATGGAATAACTCCAGTGACAAGGTAATTGACTATATTCGCAAACCAAGGGAGAGAAGAAGTAGCAAATAAATTTTCATCCGAAAAATACTCGTCTATGGGAATGGGATCAATAGGTACGTCGGACGAGAGGCGTGACAAATGGTCAGCGACGACGTTTTCTACTCCTTTCTTATCTTGAATCGAGAGATTAAACTCTTGTAAGAGTAGGATCCACCTGATTAGACGGGGTTTGGCATCTTTTTTGCTCAAAAGATATTTAAGTGCCGAATGATCAGTGAAGCAAATGATAGGCGACCCCACAATGTAAGAGCGAAATTTGTAGAGAGCAAAAACGACTGCTAGTAACTCTTTCTCTGTAGTAGAGTAGTTAAGCTGAGGGCCAGATAATGTTCTGCTAGCATAGTAAATAACATGAGCTTTCTTGTCTTTCCTCTGTCCAAGAACATCCCCAATCGCATAATCACTTGCATCACACATAAGCTCAAATGGTAGTGACCAATCCGAAGCTTGCATGATAGGTGCGGAAATAAGCATGCTTTTAAGTTTATCAAAAGCTTCTTGACATGCTTTATTCCACTCAAATGGAGTGTCTTTCATAAGAAGATTACTCAAAGCTCTAGCGATGGCGCTAAAGTCTTTGATAAACCTCCTATAAAATCCAGCATGGCCTAGAAAGGACCTCACACCTTTAAGTGATTTTGGCGGGGGTAACTCAGCTATTACTTCAATTTTTGCTCGATCAACTTCAATTCCTCTAGATGAGACTATGTGGCCTAAATTACGCCCTCGGTAACCATAAAATGGCATTTTTCCCAATTGAGGACTAAGTCTTTTTCCACACATCGGAATAGAACTCTTTCAAGATTAGCTAAACATTGGACAAAAGATGGACCGAAAACGCTGAAATCGTCCATGAACACCTCAAGACCTTTTTCAATCATGTCGCTAAAGAGACTTAACATGCACCTTTGAAAAGTTACTGGCGCATTACATAACCCAAATGGCATAAGTTTATAGGCAAACATACCAAACGGACATGTAAAAGTCGTCTTTTCTTGATCAAGTACATCCACTTCAATCTGATTATATCCGGAATACCCATCTAGGAAACAATAGTAAGGATGGCCCGCCACTCGTTCAATCACTTGATCGATGAACGGTAAGGGAAAATGATCTTTTCGAGTTCCGGCATTGAGATTTCGGTAGTCAATGCAAACACGCCACCCGGTGGTGGTGCGTTGAGGTATTAATTCTCCCTTAACATTTTCAACCACGATCATTCCTGACTTTTTTGGAACGACTTGAATTGGGCTCACCCATTTACTATCCGAAATGGGATAGATAATCCCAGCATCTAGCAATTTGATGATTTCCGCTCTTACTACATCTTTCATGGTTGGGTTTAATCGCCTTTGCATCTCACGCGAGGGCTTCACTTCTTCCTCAAGATGGATTTTATGGGTACAAATCAATGGACTTATACCTTTCAAATCTGCTATAGTCCAACCAAAATCACTTCTATGCTTTCGAAACACATCCAACAACATACCCTCTTGCCCTTTCTCTAGACGGGAAGACACAACAACAGGAAATGTATCATTCTCTCCTAGAAAGGCATATTTGACATGGGAGGGTAGTTTATTCAACTCAAGACTAGGAAATCTATTTTCAGAGGGAAACATGGTTGTCTCCCTCGGAGGCATTCTTTATACCTAGAAATCCAGTCAACAACTCTTAAACTCTCAAAACTCTCTTCCTCTTGTAACCAAGTTTTCAACTCCTCCACCTCACGCTCAAACTCAGTATAAGAACTCTTTTTCTCACCACTTTTCACTAAACACACTTCCAATGCATATCCTCCTATAATTTTCTCAATGTTCTCATCCACCACTTCTTCAATAAGATCAACCTCAAGAATCTCATCCTCATCACCCATTTGGTTAGCGACATTGAAAATATTGGTCTCGAGAGTCATGTTTCCAAAAGTGAGTTGCTTTTGGCCATTCCGTGTATTGATCAAAGCATTAGCAGTGGCTAAGAATGGACGGCCCAAGATTATTGGAACATGATTTCTTGTATGGGGAACAGGCTCAGTGTCCCAAATGACAAAATCAATAGGAAAGTAGAACGTGTCCACTTGAACTATCACGTCTTCTACAACCCCACGAGGCACTTTCACTGTTCGATCAGCTAACTGTAAAGTGATTCGGGTAGGTTTTAAATCACCTAAATCGAGCTGCTTATAGATGGAGTATGGAAGGATGTTTACACTCGTACCTAAATCAAGCAATGCTTTTTCCACTCTTTTTTCTCCTATGACGCACGAAATTGTAGGTGCAGCTGGATCCTTGAATTTTGGTGGAAGATCATTGAGAAGGACCGAGCTCACATTTTGTGCCAAGAAAACATTCTTCTTCACCTTAAGCCGTCGTTTGGCAGTCAAAAGATCTTTGATAACCTTAGCATATGCTGGAATTTGTTGAATAGCATCAAGAAATGGCAAGTTCAATTTTACTTGCTTCAACACATCCAATACCTCGGTACGCGAAACCCCTTTTTTGGGTGGCTCTAAGCGTTGAGGAAATGGAGCAGCAGTAGGCAACTTGACTTCAATTTCAGGTTCATCTTCCTCATCTTTCAATTCTTTTTCTAAGGGAGGTTCTGCAGACTCGAAAGTTTCAGATTCCTTAGAAATTTCAGGTTCAACTCCATCATCGTTTACCTTTGGAAGTTTCGGTGATAGATCAATTACGCGGCAACTACGAAGAGTAGTAATAGCTTGACATTGTTCTTGCAAATCCGATGATGTGGAGCCAACCGTGGATTGACCTTGAAGAGGAGGTCTTTGGTCTTGGGCTGGAAGTTTACCCTTCTCTTGAATATTCACTGCAGACTGCAACTTAGAGATGCTAGTATGCATTTCAGCGAACATTCGATCATATTTAGCATTGCTCTCTTTTTGAGATTGGATGAATTGATTGAGATTATGTTCAAGAGATCTCCTAGGTGGAGCTACATACGGACCAGGAGGTGGTACCTGCATAGGATTTGGCATTGGAGGAGCCACTTGCTGAAATTGAGGAGGTGGTGGTAGAGTCATATGTGGGTTAGGAACCATCCCACCTTGGGGTTGTCCATAATTGAACCCAGGATTCCTCCACAATTGATTATATGCATTCCCTTGCTGCGCATTATAATTTCCTCAAAAACCTCCTATTGCCTCAACCTATTCAGTGTACATTGCCTTGTATGCAGGAATGGTAGGACATCTTTTGGTAGAATGACCCGCATTAAAAATGGCACACACTTTCTCCTTTCCGGCTTGTACGGGTCCAGACACATCCCTCAATTGCACTTCAAGCATATCTCTGAAATTCTTCTCCAATTGGTCAAATTTTCGATCCAACAAAGTGTCCTTGTCCAAGTGATAAATACCGGACGCAGCAGGCAAGTTGGACATTTGTCGATTTCTATTTTGACTATTGGGATCAGAAATATCCCATGCTTGGGTAGTCTCTGCCACATATTTCAAATGAGCCTCAGCATCGCTCGAATTTAACTCCCAAAAAGGTCTTTCACACATGGTTTGAACAAGTTGTTTAGATGCTAAAGTAAGGCCTTGATGGAAAAATGAAATCAGATGATGCTTTTCAAAACCATGATGTGGGCATGCACTAACTAACTCCTGAAATCTCTCCAACATTTATCAAAAGCCTCATTATCATTTTGACGAAAAGCTTGAATTTGGGCTTTAACAGAATTGGTTTTGTGTTGTGGAAAAAATTTTGATATAAACCTGGATTGCATATCTCTCCAGGATAACACAGAATTTGGGGGTAGGGACCATAGCCAAGTTTTAGCTTTATCCTTTAAGGAAAAAGGGAAGAGCTTCAACCGGATCACATCTTGTGGACAAGCTTGGTCACCAAACGTCTCACATGTATCTTCGAATTCTCGAATATGGAGATATGATTTTTCAGAATCCATCCCATGAAATGTAGGAAGAATTTGAATCATCCCATTACGAAAGTGGAACTGATATACGGGAGTAAAATGCAACCAGGGGTAACAGTTCTCTCAGGAAATAACAGATCTTTCATGGGAAGGTATGGTATCTCATCCTCTCCAGCACCAACACCAACACTACCATGATCCGACATATCGCTACCGAAAGGTTCAGAATTCTCACTCCGGGTTGACTCAATGAACGACTTGTGATGGAATTATTAGGCGAAAGAGGTGGAACCCAAAAATGAGGAGACTCAGAATTTTCAGAACTTGCTTCGGCAATAGGATTTTTGTGAACTTGGGTGGGAGATGAATTCTGCATATAAGCACATAAAAGATGAGAATTTTTTTTTTTTTTTCGAAATCACTTGTAGATAAAAATAACTTTCTTGAAAATTTAACAATTTCGGATCCCCGGCAACGGCGCCAAAAACTTGACGCGACTAAGAATTTGTCTCAAAAGTGCGTTTTACTCTAGGCTCAAGTGCAAGCCTGTCGCTCAAGTAGTAACCCGGTAAGTCGGGATCGTATCCACAGGGATCGAGATTGCCAAATAGTAATAAGAAAAATTATTAAATCTTGAAATGATTTCTTAAAAGAAACAAAAAGATGATTAATGATTGGGAAAATTTCTAGTGGAATAAAAATTTACTTAAGAAAAACAAACTGAAAATTGCAAAAAAATTTAGATCTGACAAATGGGAGAAAATAGGGTAGGGTACAATCCCTCAATCCTTAACAAATTACCGTATAGAATACTAGAATTGTAAATTAAAATTATTGACTAGATCCGGTCTTTATAAATTCTAAGCATTACATATATGAGGGATCTAGCCCGCATCATATGAAATCAAAGATAGATATAAAGCGGTGAATGATAAATTATACTCGCAAAGCGTTCTTAAACATCTCAAGTACCTAGGGCAAGAGAGATTAAAAGATTGACAATGTTTGTATAATTTTCTTTCACGATTCAATCAATATTTTAATTTAACCTCTATTTTCTACATAAATAATTTGCCTTGGATTGAGTTCATGTACCCTAACCCTTGGGAATTTAGCTACTCATGATTTGGTTCAAGAATAAATTCATATATGAAATTATGGATCTACAAGACATTATAAATAATTTGCAAATAATAGAACTAGAGAATGGAAAGATTTTACTTGAATTCAGCAACAAAAACGGAATTGGAATTCAGAATTTCTTACAAACTAGGGTTCATGAAAACTCTTGAAGGAATAGAAAATTTTCTCTCAAAATCTAACCCTAAAATTCAACCTCTAATTCTCTCTAGAACTCTCAACCTAGCAACCCCCTCCAAATGATGTAGGGCATGGGCTTTTATAGCACAAAGCATCGAAATTGACAGCTCAATTTGCTTGTGACACAAGTTTCACCATCTAGCACGCCAAAAATCTGCATAATTAATGCTAGGATCTCACATGACCGGACTGGTCCGGATTACCCTCGGATCGGTCCGATATCCACCGGATCGGTTCTTTTATTTCTACCGGATCGGTCCGGTCCTAGTCGGATTGGTCCGGTTTCCATCTCCATCGGTTTGCTATCCATCCGAGGTATACTGGACTTGGTCAATTCGGATCGGTCCAGTTTCCATCGGATCGGTCCGATTTCTTCTACTTTGACTTTTTCCTTGCAACTTTGACTAGACATATCTTTTGATCTAGAACTCCGATTTGGGTGCCGTTTCTTCCTATGCTCTTGTGAACTCATGCTCTTCAACTTCACTTTTGGTGTCGCCTTTGATTTTTGAGTGGAACTTTACTCTTTTTCCCTTTGACTTTTCTTCTGATTTTCTTCTTTTCCTTTCTTGCATTCCATTCCTGAAAACTTCATCACAATTACACAAAAACTAAGGAATATTGTTAAAAACAGACAATAGAGTGATATGGACTAAAAATGATTCAATTACCTTGTTCGAGATATTAAAATCACCAAATTAAGGGGCTAAATTCAGAAGAATTTACGCTTGTTCACTAATCCATATGGACTACTAAGAATTATTCCAGCTCCACAACCTGTGGCACACGAAGAACCATCAACATAAAAGTTCCATACAGGGATACAGTTATCAAACCCTTGGTCTGATAAAGTCCCCTGATGGAATATCTGGTGCTTCCTTTTATCATCCCTCAACTCTGGGCTTTTATCAGAGGAATCTTGTTGCTCGATCACTGTCCCTTTCGCCAGGTGTGTCGATGGGAGTTGATCGGGGATAGTTTCTGATGATCCTCTAATATCTATGAGTTGTTCTGCATTAGACCCCTATTGATCGGAGGTATCTGGGTAAGTGAATTCAGTAATGAAATCTATAACTTCTTGTCCTTTGAGAGAAGACATTGGCTCATAGATAAGGTCATATTCACCTAACTCCACTGCCCAATACATCAATCATCCATATTTTTTCAGCTTGTGTAAAGCCTGTCTGAGTTGTATGTCAGTATATACCACTATTGTATGGGCTTAAAAATATGGCTTCATTCTCCTTCTCGCCTCAATTAATGCTAATGCCAACTTCTCTAATTTTGGATATCTGACCTCTGCTCCCCTGAAATCCTTGCTCGTATAATAAACCAATTTTTGCACTCCACCATCCAGTCTTGTCAAAGCAGAACTAATTGCATTTTCTGAGACAGCCAGGTCCAAGTATAACTTTTCTCCCAACACTGACCTGGACAGTAAAGGAGGTGTCCCTAGGTATTTTTTTAACTAAATGAATGCCTTCTCACACTCGTCATTCCACTCAAAGGTCTTTCTGAGCACCTTAAAGAATGCAAAGACATCTATCAATTGCTTAGGAGACAAACCTGTTGAGATTCGCTACACAGCCCGTGAGACTTTGTACTTCCTTTTTAGTGGTTGGAGATCATAATTATAACAAGGCCTTTATCTTGTCAGGGTTTGCTTCAATACCTCGTTGGTTTATAATATAACCAAGGAACATGCCTTCCTATACGCTAAAGATGCACTTGGTCGGGTTCAGCTTCATTTGGTACTTCTCCAGCTAGTTAAATATTTGGTGTAGATTAGCTATGTGGTCGGCATCTTTCTTGCTCTTAGTCAGCATGTCTTCGACGTAAATCTCCATATTTTTGCCGATCTGCTCTACGAACACCTTGTTCATCAGCCGCTGGTACGTAGCACCTGTATTTTTAAGACCAAAAGGCATCACATTATAATAGTATGTTCCCCGTGGGGTAATGAAAGAGGTAATATCCCTATCTTCTGGTTTCATCTTAATTTGGTTGTAGCCGAAATAAGCATCCATAAAGCTCAACAATTCGTGCCTCGAAGTAGAATCTACCAGTTGATCTATTCGGGGCAGAGGGAAGTGATCTTTTGGGCAGGCTTTGTTCAGATCTGTGAAATCCATGCACATTCTCCATTTATTCTTATTCTTTTTTACTATCTCCATCTTGGATAACCAATCAGGATATTTGACATCCCCAATGAAAGAAGCCTTTTGCAGTTTCTCTACGTCCTCTTGAATGGCCTGGTTTTTCTCTGGACTAAAGACCCTTCTTCATGCTTCACTGGTTTAATCTTCTTATTGACATTAATCTTGTGGCACAGGAAGGTTGGGTCTATCCTCGGCATATCTTCATGACTCCACACAAAAGCTTGCTTTCTATGCCTTAAAAATGCCACCAACTCTTGCTTTATTATCGGATCAAGTGAAGTGCCAATCTGAGTTGTTATTTCTGGTCGTTCATTATTGAGAATAATGCTCTCCGTTACTTCCATGACTTGACCCTTCACGAGCTCTGATTCATCTTTGGGGTCTAGTGTTTCAATCTTTAACTCTTCAGACTCATCCACTTGGTAAGTGGTGGTTGTTTTTCCTGGTATCCTCCAACTCTTCTTGTTCGGCAGATGAGTAGTAGCATTCTTGAGCTACTTTCTGATTGCCCTTCACAAGTACCACCCCAAAGTTGGTCGGGAACTTTAAACATTGGTGTATAGTGGGTGGACCCGCTTCAAACTTTTTCAGGCCTACTCTTCCCATGATTATATTGTAGGTCGATTAGATATTTTTGTCCATTACAAAGAATCATATCTTTTTCGATCTGCAGGCGCGCCAGGTACTAATAAACATGTCCAACTTGATCGTCCCAAGTGGAAAAACTTTTTCACTAGAGAAACCGATAAGGGGACTGTGATACGACTCCAACTGGGCGAGTTTCACATTCAAATTGTCAAAGCAAGGGTAGAACATGATGTCCGCAAAGATACCATTATCCACCAATAGTCTTGAGATGATTACATCCTTCATCCTCATCTTGATCACTAAAGAGTCATCGTGAGGATACAAGACACTTTCGAGATCATTTTTAGAAAAACTGATGACCATTTTTTCTTTGTTAACCTTCCATGGACGATCCTCTTCCTCCAGATTTATTCGTTGTATATAAGAACAAGCTTGGGCCTCATTGATGTAAGCTTTCCTTTCAGCGGTATGATCACCACCTCCTACATCTCCACCTGTTATCATATTACAGTCAAATGAACCAAAACGGATTGAAAGTACCTCACGTTCTAGTTATCTTAGCATTTTAGGTGGCCGGATCCTCTTCGTGATCCCTTTTCCTGTCATTTCTTAGTCGCTGAGGAGATTTGGACCTTTATCGTGATCTGTTGTGGGTCTTCTCATCGTTTTGACGATTAACAAATCGATTCAGCTTTCCCCGCTAATGAGTTTTTCTATCTCATTTTGGAGAGCTACGTATTGCTTGGTCGTGTGACCATGGTCCTTGTGGAACTCGCAATATTTGGACTTATCTCTTTTCTCAGGAGTTGTCCTCAATTTTCTTAGCCAATTTAATTCCACGTTGTTCTTGATCTCTTCCAGAACATGGTTTATATCCACCTTTAGGGGGTATAATTGGCATACTTCTTCAAGTGCTCCAATGTTTCCTTGCCTTTCGACTTCTTATTCCCCCCATTTTTCTTATGATATTTCCTCTCAGACCTACCTTCAACTTTAGTCTCTGCTTTTGTCTCACCATTCTTCTTCGCGGCCATAGCTTCTTCGACGTTCATAATCTTAGCTGCTTTAGCCATCAATTCTGCCATGGATTTGGGGGGATCCTTGGCTAGAGTGTAGTATAACTTGTCTGGTAGAAGACGTCTCATAAGGGCTGTAATAGCAATTTTCTCCTCATAGTCATTGACTTCCAGTTTCTCGTTATTAAAATGAGTGATATAATCCCTTATGCTCTCTCCTGCCCTTTGCCTTATGCTCAACATATGTGCTACCCTTTTGACTCGCTTCGCACCAAAATAGAAGTTTCCTACAAAGATCTCTGCCAGTTGATGGAAGGTAGCAATTTACCCCCGATGAAGACTATTGTACCATATTTGAACAGATCCAGTGATAGTCCTCGAGAATGCCTTGCACCTCATCTCATCGGGAACTCCATATATATATCTGCAACAACTTGGTACTGCTCTATGTGGAGGACAGGATCAGTTTTTCCATCGTACTTCGGTGTAACTAAAGGAGATTTAAACTTCGACGGTGTGGGAAAATCCATAATTACTTGTACGAAGGGTGATCCTTTGACAAAGGTTCTTTGGAGAGGGTTTCTGGCCTTAGACATTTCCCCTAACTTGTCTTCCAATCGCTGAATAGATCATTTCCATAACTCCTTTCCAGCTTCGGATCTATGGGTGCGAGCAACAGATCGCGTTGAGTTCTCCTCCTCGGATCTTTCTGGGCGAGCTGCAGGCCTGATATTTGGACGTGATTGGGCAGATCCTTCCCTTAACTCATTTGGTCGTTGAGAATTTCTCAACGCAATTTGAGAGGGATTTTTATTCCTCCTGGGGCCCAAACGGTCAAATGGGGAGACTCTGCTCAACCTTTCCAGAGTGCTCGTTCGTTCTGGAGTCAAAATTATGTTTTCTTGAGACTCTACAATTCTTATAGGATATGTCAGGTCGGGCTGATATGATGGATCACTTGAGGTTCCAGTACGGTGAGGTTCAGGATGTCTAGTTCATGAAGACAGTGGTGGCATGACACTTCATTGACCGGAGTGGATGGAAGCTCCATTTTGAAAAGTCTGTATGAACTATCGCATAGTATCTTATATGACTGTTTGCCCCCTGTCCAAACTAGCCAAGATTTCGGTGATATCGTTTGCGTTTGGAGGAGCGGAAGGGTTAAGAGGAATCCCCTCATTGTTCCGGTTGCTAGATTCTGGGATTTGGGCCATTTATAATGAGTTTTTGGGTGAAAAACGCTACGTATAGTCGTTTCCCACAGACGACGCCAATCTGTTGATGTAAAAAACTAGATTTGATATAATTAATTAATCACAGATAAATATGAATAAGGAAATAAAACAAAGGATTTTTAAAGTGGTCCAGCCTTAGGAAAATGGCCTACGTCCACTATTTTGTATTGCTGGGTATTTACCTTATTCTCCAGTATGTTTGCTTATCGAAGCTTGCCCCACTAGAGGGTGTTACAAAGTATTTATAGCCCTTGGGCTCTCAGTGTGAATGAATAGTATGCCGTTATTTAATAGACATATACATCTGTACATGATAAGAATGTTCATTGAATCTGTTTTTATCGTTTGATCTTGTTGACTAGATGCTCGGTACGCTGAGTAGCTCGACATGCTGTGTAGCTCGGTGTGCTGAGTAGCTCAGCACTGTAAGTTTCTCGGTAAATATATTTTACGCCACGCAGGATGACACGCGTCTTCATATAATTGGTCCACGTCAGTTAACTAATTTTTGTATCAACAGTGACACCCTTACTAATTAAATATCGAGTGATCAATCCTTTATTAAAATTAAATAGAATACATAGTTGGTTCATTCTTAGTATCACTGTTGAAACACATTTAATTACTAATCACTTAATAATTAATTAAGCTAGTGTCAAATCTTAAACCTTGTTAATTATCATACAACAAATTGAATTAAATAATAAAATCCATTTAATCCACAAGATAAATAATGAATTTATGAATAATCAAATGAGACCGGATAAAACACTCCAGCCAAAAAAACCAACATAATAAATTTCTAAATAAAACTCAATCCAACAAACTGAAATAAATGGGTACAATATCTCTGAAATATGGAATAACAAGAAATGGGCGACATGCCCTAACTGAAGTACCTGCAACAGGAGACTGAATGTATAAGAGTGGATGTGTCTAATATCGAGGACCTGCAACTTTCACAATAGCTGCAGCACGTTAAGTGGCAGTGAGCTCCTAAGCTATACGTCCCTATGGTTGGACACATAATATAATATGCACAATAAAGTAGATTTGCAAGAAACGGGTCAGAGCCCAAGTAGACAATAGTTTAAAACATTTTTAGCAAGTATTCAAAATGCTTAACAACATATATAATAAACATGTTAGTTTCCCCAACTCTCACTTGCGAAACCTCACCTCTCAACTAATGTGCACGCCTAGCGTACTTCTACCTAATTCTAGTTACTTGTATCACAACTAATTAGCTCGAACACGTTAGCCCTTTTTAAACTATTACTCATAGTGTCCATTCGCATTTCTCTCGTAATGCATAATCGATTGTAATCATGTCTATTTAACTCACGTAATAATTTCTTATACTTAAAGTATCTCAAATTTCACTATCTTTATCATCTACTAAGTTCAAACAGTAGATTGCATCACAAGAGTATAGATATCATCACTATATAGTATATATACTAACATGGAATCCCAAGGCTCAGCTGCGGTGAATACATACTTTACTATCAAGTCCCGGTACATCTTATACTAACTAAAGGACAATCGGTCTAGAATCACTCTTGAACCATAAATACAAACACATATACGTGGGAGGCGAACATATTCCTAAGCCTTTGGACTACGCACATACCTAGCGCTTCCAAATAACCGGTCACCCCATTGATCACAAAAATGATGCTCAGCGCTATGTTCTATGCTCTAAGGTACGAGTCTAAGATCCCCTAAAATGGCACATCAGGATAAGACCGCCCACTCATAAGAAGCTTTTTACGTATGTATCGTTGTAGTGCAAAATCCACTCTCAAAATTTCCTTGAGTACCTACAAAACTTGTCTAAAAATAACTCATATTGCGTAAGTACGGGTATCAATCCAACTTTCAAGGTGAAACAATTAATGTGAAAACGTGCAATTCAATTTTTTTTATTAAAATCTTTTATTTTATTTTTTTTAAAACAATTTCAAGGGAAAAATTAACTAACAAATGCTAAAAATTACAAAATAACTAAATAATGAAAAAGAATGTGCAACCGAGTGAAATAATGTGAAAAGGTCAAGAAATGAAATTACACTGCATTTTTAATTATTTTAATTTCTCAATTTATTAATTTAAAATATTTTGAGATAATATTAAATCAACAATCCAACTCTCGTTAAAATTATAAATTTAATAAAATCTTTTTCAGAAAATTAATTTAGAAAAGTCACACTATGAAAAATTAAGACTACACTATTTTCAGAAAATTATCGGCTAGGATCAATTTAACGAAAACAATATCAATCTTCAAATTTCAACACCGAATTAATACTCAAATATCGAAAAATCCTATCTCTAGTTCGATTCCTAAATTCAAATATTAATTTGTTCAAATAATTTAGTAACTCTCGTTACATAAATTAATTGGTGATAGTTAAAAATTAATTTACCTAGAAATATAAAATTAATGAATCAATTAATTAAACTAACACCATTCGCAGTCCACCCCACCCCTTGAACGAGGTGTTTAGCCAAACATTCTCATGTGTGCATAAACAACAATAAATAATATATCAAAAGATGACTTAAATTTGAATAGAGAAATAGAATACAATACGCAAGTCTCCTTGTCGAATCGCATTCATGAAATGCGTCACAATCTTCTCACTAATCCAGCACTTCATTACACCAAAAAAAATAAAAAAATAAACCTAAAAATTTATTTTAAAACTAAACTAATTTTTTTGGAATTTTTTATGACCCTAATATGTACATAATATACACAGTTTGTCTCTCTCTCTCTCTCTCTCTCTCTCTCTACGTCCCTCTTTTTCTTCTGATATCATAGTCTACTTGAGTAGCCCTTCTCTTATAAGCCACGAAGCTTTGTTTGGGTGTTTAGATTTTTTTAGGATTTTCTTGGAGATAATTGTTAGTTCCGATTTAAAGGGACTTTGGCTTGGTGGATTTAAATGGGTAAGGATTTGGGATAAGGCAGGCTATAAGTTGGGTTGAGTTGGATCGGGTTTCCATGGGTGGGGTCGAGATTGGGTTGGCCCAGTTTTGTTGGGTCTCCGGGTTGTCAGGCCGCCGACGCGTTCAGGTAGGTTGGTCGCGGTGGACCACGGTATGGGTCGACTGTGGTTGCACCGCCGAAAATGGTGTGGCTGTTCGGTGTACGATTTCAGGCAGGAGGGGGTTTTGGAGTTCGCGGTGTCGGCGATTTGGTTCAGGTGGATGGGTTGGGACTGGAAAGGGGTGGGGTCGCGGGTAGGAGTAGATCCGGCAGGGGGTCGGGTAAAGGGGTCTAAGGGGTCGGGGGTTAGTAGATGGGTAGAGGGGCTGGGTCCGGCTCGCGATTTCAGGCTGGAGGGAGGTCGCCGGGCTGGTTTTCAGGTGGATCGAGGAGAGAGAGAGGAGGTTGGGGTCCAGGTTAGGGGCTTATTTGGTTGGTTATGGGGTGATGATAGAGTAGAGGTGACATGTTTTGGGGAAGAAGATGGTGAATAGGGTTATGGGTAGTGGATTTGGTGTGTGTGCGTATCGGTGACTTAGGGTGAGGATTTAAGTTAGTGGTGAATGGTGGGTGCGTATTTGAGTTTAGTGTGTGTGTCATTTGTACACCTAAAAATTAAGTCAACCTAAAAAAATAAAAATAAAACTAAAACTAAAATAAAAACTTAAAATCTAATAGACCTAATAAAAAAAAACTAATATCTCAATAAAATTAAAAGACACTAAAAAAATATGAAAATAAAAATAAAATAAAAATAAAACTCTATTAAAACTAAAAAAAGATAATCCTAATAAAACTAATGTAAAAGAAATTAAAATCTAATATAACAAAAAAATAAATTTCTAAAAACTAATCCTAAAAAAATAAAATAAAGATTAAAAATTAAAAACTAATAAAAATCAAAATCAAAATAAAGAAATAGAAAAATAGAAAATAAATCCTAGAAGTTTCTAAATAAATCTAAATAAATGACTAAAAATAAAAATCTAGAAAAATAATAAAGGTACAAACTCAACACACACGGAGCTCGGGAAATGGTCTGGGTTCGGTGTAGGCTTAGGTTTGGGTTACGGGAGTGTTTCGGGGCATCAGATCACATCGAGACAAGATCAGAATGGACTCTTCACTTCACGGTCTCTTTGAATTTATTCGATGCACTCTTTTGATTGCTTTTGCGTCTCAATTGACTGGATTTAGCATTATTTAACACTGCGACTGCGTATTGACCTGCAAAATGATAAAATACAAACATAAAGCCAATTTTAATTAAAACGAGCGACTAAAATGCATCTATTCGGGGTATAAAACAGACACTTTTGGGTGCTTATCACCTACGATGCGAGAACCTCCCCGGATATGAAGTATCGTAGGTATGTCCATTACACATAGGAAATCATACAATAGGCATTCACCCCACCCATATATTTATAACATCAATATGGTATATGCACATCTCATATCTCAAGTTTCATACGTAACATATTTGTATCCCGAATATCCCACGTATCAATAAGTCCGTTCACATTAAATATGTTCCAATATTAAATATCTATTCCCTGCCATTTATTATTATTATCATGGATCTATACACATCGCCTCTTATACACTCGGTTGGGTTCCTTTTAATCTAATAAGGTCCCTAACAATTTATTTTAAATTCTGGGAAAGTTTAATCACAAATTATAACTTCAAGGGTATTTCAGACCTTTCACAATTTATGTCTAAATCAACATATTCCTAGGACTGCGTACTCCTCTTAACTCTCTACGCGTGGCCGTGAACGACGCCTAAATCAGTGTTCATAGGATCAAGATATTCACTTTTGAAATTTCTCCCAAAGAGTAGGTTATCTAATAAAAAAAAATAAAAAAATATACAAAGCAATTCACCCTACCACCTGCGCACCTGGAAACGGATCCCTGGTCGATCGGCCCCTACAGATATGATGCAATCTGCCTTATGGCAGATCCATTTTTCCACAAATTTCAATTCTTAAACTTCCATAATTTCTTTTCAAACTCCCAAACAAGTATCCTAAACATTATGCTAACATGTAGGGGTAATTCCTAACGTTCAAAAATAATTGAATCATCAATTTTAATCAAGAAACATTAACTCTCCAATTTATTTCTTTAATCATCCTTTTTTTCATAAACACATACAAAACCCATAATTTCTACACATGTGGGCAACCTTAATTCATGAATTTGGTTCTACACGCATCAGGAAGTTTAACCTGACATTAATATCATCCAATAACACATTTTAATTCTCCAAATATTTATCCAAATCTTATAAAATCATGTGCATAATCATCTTATACTAACATGATTATCATACGTGCTATAAATTTGTAAGTTTAAACACTTGCCTCTATGTGTAGGTCTGATCCGTTGAAGAACATGGTTATGGTTGCGTTCCTCTCTCTCCGATTTATGTAACGGTGGTGTTAGTGGTGAAAGAGGTGACACGGTTGGTGGTTCTAGCCTTTGGAACTTCCTGTCTTCTTCCTCCTACGGCCTCTCTGTAACTTATTTGATTCTAACCCTAGAATACATAACCTTTAATATGATATAAGTTTTAGAAATTCGTAGGTCAAATTCTCCTAAAATATAAATGACTAAAATACCCCTATAGGGTGCCGTTTGGCTTAAAAGTGACCCGGGACCGAAACTAAACCCCCGGGTAAACTTTTCTAACTATCTCGACTGTTCCGGACTCAATGGGGCAATCGAAATGACCATTTGGATGAATTAAAAATTAATTACTTTAGGCCTTCGTTCATATGGTGGGCTTAGGTAGGATGCCACCTAGTCGTCCCAATGGAAGCAGTTTCAAAGAAGCAAGCGAGGAAGCTATTTCATTAAATTGAATCCCGACACGACTGACACGCGCGTCCCGACTTAATTGTTGTAACTGTCATATTTTCCACTCTCTAATACTTTAATATAATTTCAAAATCACATATCACTTTATTCAATGAGTAATATTCAATATAATTCACATCAACAAATATTAATCCTTATCTCTCTAATTAATATTTATTTTTATTTCAGATTAATTGCCTATTTTAAATTAAATTAATCCTATAATTAAAATCATTAAAAATACGGGGTGTTACATACTTCCCCCTTATAAAAGAATTTCGTCCCAAAATTCGATTTTTTAAAATTATACATGGAGTAAACAAGTTTGGATATTTCTCACACATCTCATCCTCACGCTCTCCCAAGTAGACTCCTCGACATTATGATGTTCCCACTAGACACGCACAAGTGGAACTACTTTCGACCTCCACCTCCTCTCACTGTGGTCTAAGATAGTCACCGGTCTCTCCTCATATGAACTGTCGGGATGCAAGTCAATCTCCTCTAACGCAATATCAGTATAAGCTAACTCATCACGGAGATACCTCCTTAACTAAGAAATATGGAACACATCACGAATCCTATAAAAAATGCTCCAGCAACCCAAATCTATATGCCACTAGCCCAAATCGCTCGATGATAGGAAACGACCCAACGCGCGCTAATTTCCCTTTCTTCCCAAATCTCATTATTCCCTTCATAGGGGATACAAGTAGCAATACTTGGTCCCCCACACTGAACTCCTGAAAGAATCGCTTGGCATTGACGTAACTCTTTTGTCTGTCATGGGCTACCCGTATACGACTCCTAATCATCTCATTCCTGGACGAAGCATCCTGAATCAACTTCAATCCGAGTAGCTTATTGTCCCCCACCTCTAGCCAATAAGTAGGAGAACGACAAGGCCTACCATACAATGCCTCAAATGGATCCATGCCAATAGTAAACTGGTAGGAGTTATTGTACGTGAACTCCACCAGTGGAAGATCTTCCAACCTACTGCATAATCAAGGATACACATCCGCAGCATATCCTCTAACATCTAATTGGTCCTCTCTATCTTCCCATCCATTTGCGGGTGATACGGTATACTCAACCGCAACTCAGTACCCATAGCCTCCTAAAAGCTCTCCCAAAATCGAGATACGAAAGTCTTATCCTCATCGGACACGATATCTAAAGGTACTCCATGCAATCGCACTATCCCGTCGATAAATATATGGGCATACTATCCTGAAGTGTAATCAGTTCGAACTAGTAAAAAGTGAGCTAAATTGGTCAGCCGATCCACTATTACCCATATGGGATCACGACCTCTCTATGAGGTGGGCAACCCGGTAATGAAATCCATGGAAATTCTCTCCCATTTCCACATAGGGATCTCTAACGACTGTAGCAACCCTGATGGCCTCTGGTGGTCCACCTTTATTAGATGGAAGGTGACACACTTTGACACAAACTTGGCAATGTCTCTCTTCATCCCACTCCACCAGTACTGTCGCCTCACTTCCTGGTATATCTTATCCATGCCAGGATGTATCGTAAATATGGATCCATGCGACTCTTACATCATCGCGTGTCATAATTTTTCCCCTCAACCCATTAAAGCACAAGCCTCCCTCCGAACTCACTGAGTAAGACTCTCCCCCAACTAGGAGCTATTTGATTTGCTCCTGATAAAATGGATCTGCTGCCTATACCTGTACTACTCTTATGACAATCTCGGGAGTAACGATCATAACTGACATAAACGATTAGGCAACCAAATCCTGATGTCCCAACTCCTTCCACTTTATTTTCCATATCTTGGTCACCCCGCCTACTAGCCTACGGTTCAATGAATCTTCTACCACGTTAGCCTTTCCTAGGTGGTGTTGGATATCAAACCGATAATCCTTCATAAATTCAAGCCACTTGCGCTGGCGCATATTCATCTCTCTTTGAGTGAACAAGTACTGCAGTGACTTGAGATCTGTGAATAGGCAGAACCTCTCCCCCAATAAGGAATGTCTCCAAGTTCACAGATCAAACATGACTACTGTAAACTCCAAGTCATGGGTGGGTTAACTCCTCTCGTAAGGCTTAAGCTTGTGAGAAGCATAAGCGATAGCCTGGTCCTTCTGTTGAAGTACACTTCCCAGTCCTTATAGGGACGCAATAGTGTATACGAGATACTCCACTCCCGGCCTGGGCAATGCGAGAATTGGTGCTGATGTCAACTTTTCCTTCAGCTCATTAAATGCCAACAGATAAGTATCATCCCAAATGAACGGTACCCCATTGTGAGTCAAGTTTTTCAACGGACCCATAATCTTTGAGAACCCATGAATAAACCGTTTGTAATACCCGACTAATCCCAAGAAACTGGGTATCTCAATCGGTGTCGTGGGTGCCACCACTCCTGCACTACTGACACCTTACTAGGATCCACCGATATCCCCTTATCTGATATGATATGCCCCAAGAATTTTACTTCCCTCAGTCAGAATCCACATTTATCATACCTAACATACAACTAATGCTCACGGAGTGTCTGCAAAACTCGACGCATATGCTTGACATGCTCCTCCTCAGTCTAGAAATAAATCAGGATGTCATCTATGAAAATAATGACAAACTGATCTAAGAACTCTCTGAACACCCTATTCATTAAGTCCATGAACACAGCTAGACCATTGGTTAGCCCGAATGGCATAACTCAAAATTCGTAAGATTCGTACCTCGTTATAAATGTAATCTTAGACACATCCTTCTCTCTGATCCTCAATTGATGGTACCCTGATCGTAAGTCTATCGTAGAGAAGTAGGAATAACCTTTCAACTGATCAATTAAGTCATCAATTTGGGGTAATGGATACTTATTCTGTAATATTCTTTATTTAACTCCCGATAGTCAACACATAATCTCAAAGACCCATATCTCTTATTCACAAATAGCACTAGAGCACCCAAAGGTGAGGTACTCCTACGAGTAAATCCCTGTCCCAAAATCTACTCAATCTGGTCTCATAATTCCCTCATCTCCATAGGAGCCATACGATATGGTGCGCGGGCTATTAACCGAGTGCCCGACGTTAAATTTATGACAAACTCTATCTTCCTTCTAGGCGATAAACCTGGTATCTCCTGGAATACATCGGTGAACTCACAAACGATGGTAATTAAATCTAATAGAATCACCACCTCTTTAGAGGTCTCCTCCTCTAAATAATATAAGTGGGTGGACGAGCCTCCCTTGGGGCGAGGCGTCAGTATGAAAAATATTTCGTGACCTGGTATGGCAAACACAATGCTCCTACTATAGTAATCAATCATGTCCCTATATGAGACTATCCAATCCATGCCAATAATGGTGTCATACTATGGCATATCTATCACAAGCATATCGACAGGTAAAGTGAGTCTCCAAATATCTATGTTAACACCCCGACAGATAAAGAAAATAAGAGTGTCCTTACCTAATAGCGGTTCTACATAGGTAACGGTACTATCAGTTGCGTCTAATAGTCATGCAACTCGTACAAATATAGTGGAAATAAAAGAGTGTGAAGCCCCCATGTCAAACAAAATACACCCAAAGTCCCCTAGATCGAAAACATACCCTCGATTACGGGCGGTGCCTAAGGGACTGTTGCCTGGTGGACGTTATATACATGCCCATACTGTAATTGTCCTTGCTGATTGGAATTAAAGGTAGTGCTGGCATCTGTGGTGGCATTGGAAGGGCTACGGGGAAGATAGTCCTCTGGGTCTCCTAGTGAGCACCCTGATTCTGTGGAAACTTGCCCTTGTCGGGGAAATCTTAATGTTTGTGGCCTTTCTTGCCACATATGAAACATCGGCCTGTAAAACATTAGCCTTTCTTTCCACATATGAAACAACCCTACTGGGAATTCTGTTCACCCTATCTGAACTGACCCTGAGTTGATTGTGCCCCACTAGCACTACCTCCCCCGATCATATCCTGTTGACTGAACTTTCCTACTCGCTTGTTTCCCTTAACATGGAAGCGGCGGTCCTAACAATGTAGCAATGCAGCATTTAACACACCACCGTACAACTACAGAGATATATTATCCAGACGGTGATGTCGAATCCTCCAGGTGAGACCATCCATAAATATCTGTATTTTCTTCTCTTCAGTAGGTACCTCTCATGGTGCTAAATTATTTAGCCTCGTAAACTCCTCCTCATATTTAGTAACATTCTTCCCCTCCTCGATGAGGTCCAATAATTTTTCCCTCATCTCAGTCTGGATGGCGAAAGGGAAATATTTGCGGTCAAACTACATCCAGAAATCCTGAATAGTCATGTTATCTCTCTCATCAGTTGTGGTAGTGGACTACCACCACTATAAGGCTGCCCCAACTAGCTAAAAGGTAGTTAGTATCTATTTCTGTACCTTGGTGCAATCGTACACCCTCAAGTGCCTCTGAATGTCCTTTTTTCTATTGACTCGTAGCAACAACATCAGAACTCCCCAAAACTCTGGGGGATGTGCCTTCTGGAAGGCATCTCTAACTCGCTCCCAAGCAGAACGGAACATATATTCCTGGGCTGGTGCTACTGCTTGTGCCTGGGGTGGGGCCTACTGTACTACTGCTAATGCTGCATTGACTCCCTGTGCAACTATAGTGGCAACCTCTGTAGCATTCATGGTACCCTGGGCGAAAGATGGCTGAGGCTCTGGCTGGGAATTCCTGGTGGCCCGTAGTGCACGTCTGGGAGGCATTTGAAATGAGAAATAATTTTCACAAGTCCCCAGTTCAATAAATCTCAAAATAATGAAAGACGTAAACACATAATCATGAATACAAAAATCCTAATAATAGGTCTCTACATCAAAGAACGCAACATTTAAAGCATAATAAGTCGTACATATCCTAAGACTCTAGAACCTGATGCTCTGATACCACCTGTGAAACCCCGCCCAATTAAATATCGGCTGATTAGTCCTTTATTAAAATTAAACAGAATACACAGTTGGTTCATTCTTAGCATCATTGCCGAAACACATTTAATTGCTAATCACCTAATAATTAATAAAGCTAGTGTCAAATCTTAAACCTTGTTAATTATCATACAACAAATGGAATTAAATAATAAACTGCATTTAATCCACAAGATAAATAATGAACGTCTGAATAATAAAATGAAACTGGATAAAACATTCCAGCCAAAAATCCCAACATAATAAATTTACAAATAAAATTGCATCCAACAAACTAAAATTAATAGGTACAATATCTCTGAAATAAGGAATGACTGGAAATATGCGACATGCCCTAACTGAAGTAACTTCAATAGGAGACTGAATAAATAAGAGTGGACACATCTAATATCGAGGACCTGCAACTTCCACACCAGCACGTTAAGCAGCAGTGACATCCTAAGTTGTACATCCCTATGGATGGACACATAATATAATGTGCACAAGAAAATAGATTTGCTAGAAATGGGTCAGAGCCCAAGTAGACAATAGTTTGAAACATTTTTAGCAAGTATTTAAAATGCTTAACAACATATATAATAAACATGTTAGTTTCCTCGGCTCTTACTTGAGATACCTCACCTCTCAACTAGTGTGCATGCCTAATGTACGTCTACCCAATTCTAGTTACTTCTATCACAACTAATTATCTCGAATACGTTAGACCTTTTTAAACTATTACTCATAATGTTCACTCACATTTCTTTCGTAATGCATAATCGATTGTTATCAAGTTTATTTAACTCACGTAATAATTACTTATTTAGCAGTTAAGTGTTCCCATACTTAAACTATATGATATTTCACCATCTTTATCATCTACTAAGTTCACACAGAAGATTACATCACAAGTGTATATATATCATCACTATATAGAATATATACTAATACGGTACCCCAAGGCTCAGTTGCGATGTATAGATACTTTGCTATCAAGTCCCAGTACATCTCGTACTAACTAAATGACTATCGGTCCATAATCACTCTTGAACCATAAATACAAACACATATATGCGAGAGGCGAATATAGTCCTAAGCCTTTAGACAACGCACATACCTAGTGCATCCAAATGACCGGTCACATAATTTCTCACACAAATGATGCTCAACCCTAAGTTCTATTCTCTAAGGTATGAGTCTAAGATCCCCCAAAATGGCACATCATGATGAGACCACCCACGATATGAGAACCTCCCCTGATATCAAGTATCATAGGTATGTCCATTACACATAGGAAATCATATAATAGGCATTCACTCCACCCATATATTTATAACATTAATATGGTATATGCACGTCTCATATCTCAAGTTTCATACGTAGCATATTTATATCGAATAGCCCACGTATCAATAAGTCCGTTCACATTAAGTATGTTACAATATTAGATAACTATTCCCCGCCATTTATTATTATCACAGAACTATATATAGCACCTCTTATACACTCGTTTGGGTTCCTTTTAATCTCACAAGGTCCCTAACAATTCATTTTTAAATTCTGGCAAAGTTTCGTCACAAATTATAACTTCAAAAGTATTTTAGACCCTTCACAATTTAAGTCTAAATCAACATATTCCTAGGACTGCGTACTCCTCTCAACAACCTATGCGTGTTCGTAAACGGCGTGCAAATCCGAGTTCGTATGATCAAGATATTCACTTTTGAAGTTTCTTCCGAAGATTAGGTTATCTAATAAACAAATAAAAAAATATACAAATCAATTCACCCTAATGCCCGCCCGCCTGGAAATGGACCCCTTGTCGACCGGCCCTTACAAATATGGCGTAATATGCCCTATGGCATATGCGTATTTCCACAAATTTCAATTCCTAAACCTCTATAATTTCTCTTCAAACTCCCAAACAAGTATCCTAAACATTATACTAACATGTAGGGGTAATTCCTAACGTACAAAAATCATTGAATCATCAATTTCATCAAGTAACCTTAACTCTCCAATTTATTTCTTTAAAAACCCTAGTTCATACTTTTGTTCAAGAACACATACAAAACCCAGAATTTCTACATATGTGGGCAACTGTAATTCATGAATTTGGTTCTACATGCATCAGGAAGTTTAACCTAACATTAATATCATCAAATAACACATTTTAATTCTCCAAATATTTATCCAATTCCTACAAAATCATGTGCATTGTTGATGTAAAAAACTAGACTAGGTCTAACTTTTTAATCACAGATAAATATATGTAAATAAAAGAGAGAGACATAATGTTTTTAAAGTGGTTCATCTATAAGGGAAAGCCTACATCCCTTGTGCTTCTTATTGCCTTGTATTCTATCTTGCCTCTCGTGTTTTGAACGACTTGAACGTCCCCATGATTAAGGGATTACAATGTATTTATAGCCAAATAAGGAGATAGAGATATGGAATATTAATGGATGGAATGCCTTTATAAATTAGGCATTTACATCAGTATATAACATCCATAATGCTCTTGGATATTGGAATTTTGCTGATCAAGTTGGTCAGCCTTCCCACTATTGGTCAGGCTTCCTGGAGTTGGTCGGCATTTTGTATGTTGGTCGGCCTCCTAGGTCTTGGTCGGCGATGCTATGACTTACTAACTATTATTCTTGCCATGTAGGATGACACATGTCCGTCTCTGGTTGGTCCACGTAAGTGAATAATTTTTGGTATTAACAGAAGCCCCGAATGTTCCATGCTTGATGCTTGCTTGATATTATGGAGCATTTAATCTTGGTCGTAGCTCGGGCTACATTTGTGATGTTTGGTCGGTTCTTAACTTCCTACACTTGTAAAATTTTACCTGTAGTTATGGTAGTGTATGTTGCCAATGGTATCTTTGTAAATATCCTGAATTTTAATGAACCGTATAAGGGTAAATACATCTTTTTTGTATCGCCGCCATAATTTCAATCGTTATTTTACTTTAAGCATTACCTTCATCAATTTTCGAGGCAATCTATAAAAGGGGGTAAATTTTTTGATCGTCTATTTACTCCAAACCTTGCAAGTGTTGTTGCTACCCTTGAGCTTTTGTGCGATCGTTCTTCCTTTCTTTTAGTTCTTGCTGAATCCTTAATCTTCTATAAAAATCATTTTCATTTATTCTTTTCTTCATATTAAATCGTGGTTTACATTGTTGTTTCTCTAGATGAGTTTAGAAAGGAATGGAATATACTAGACTGGGTAGATTTAGAGATCCTTAGTCCCCCTGTAGATGTGTTCTATTTGTTTGAAGTTTATTGGATTTCTTCCTTATTCATAGCTGAATGTGGTTTCACTTTTCCCCCAAATAGATTTTGCTTAGAGTTTTGTCAATACTTTGATGTTGTACCTGCTAGTATATCCCCCAACACCTAGAGAATAGTTAATCGTGTGCAATGGATTAATCAAATCCATGGGACCCATATCTATATCCCTGTAGTGATGTTCTGTTACAAATTGGTCATTAGTGATAGTACATATTATTTGAAGACTAGTTATGGCAACAGAGCTTTAGCCGTCAATTTTCCTGACTCCGATAGGGACTACTTTGATCATGAAGTTATTACCAAGAATTGGCAATACATCCCTCTTAAAGGGGATGAAGTATACGATGTACAAAGATTCCCTCAAGTGGGCCGTGGCATAGGTTGTAATAAATATATTTTATATATTCATGCTGATGAATTACCTACTGATATGCTAATTAACCTTTGTTGTTTACTTACTTGCAGTTGATAATAAAAAGCAGAGTCCTAAAGAAAGTGACATCAATCTTGACAAACTTAATTTTTTGTTGGGCATCCATAAAAAGATAGGGGAGGATCATATTAGGTCAGCTTCATACTTACTGAAGTATAAGATCTCTGTTACTTCTTTTGTAGCCCGACCTCCAACTAATTTTCCTTCCATTGTAATTGACTTGGAAAAAGACCCAATATCTACTTCATCTGCCACTACATCTAGTGGTGGTGAACTTGATATTGTCACATCCTCCTCTTTTGATTCAGACCTTACCTTCAATAAGTATGGGGAAAAGGAAATTTCCCAATCTCTTGGGAGATGTTTCTACTATTGGCACCACTACGCCTGTTGATAGTGGTGTGTCAAAGAAGAAAAATAATGTTGGAAAGAAGCCATCAACCAATAAGAATGATGAATCTCTTATGTAATGACTGAGGAGAGGTCCTTCTGATAAGCAGGTTGAGAAAGTTATTGAGGCCAACCAACGAGGCTTGGTAGGTATTGCTCCTTCTGCTACTGGATCCTCTGTGTCCATGGGTCCCATCTTGGCCAAGAAATTAATTAAGTCTGGTACTGTTCTATATCATAGGGGTGCTGCTGCTTCCATGCCCCGACTAAAGATATCGGAAAGTGCTGCTCAAAGCCTTGCTCTGGTGAGACCTCTTTCTTTATGCTTTCTTTGTGCATTATCTTTAACTTCTTGTACTAATGTTGTTTTTCTTCTTTACAGTTCCTAGTTGATTTCAACCAGATATTGGACAAGGATGATGCTCTTCATTCTTCTTCGGATGATGTGGAAGAGGCCTTCAATGGTATCAAAAGATCTTTACTGGAGTCACAACAGTCCTTGGCAACGAACAAGAAGGCTTGCGAGAAGAAAATCAAGGATGTTGAGGAAGCTCAATAGCAAGCTGAATGTACTACTATTCAAGATGAACATAGGGTAAAGGCCACGGAATAGAAGGTGGCTGAGCTGACCAAGGTCTTGAATGTTGAGAAGGCAAAGAGGAAGAAATCGAAGGAAGATTCCTTTAACAAAGGCTCGGATAAGTCCATTGCTGCTGCCTCTGCTCAAATTGAGTATGCAAAGAGAAAATATTTCAAAGATGTTTGGTCTACTTCACTGAAGTAGGTCGGCACATCAGAAGGCTCTGAACTCTTCCAAATACATGAGCCTATATCTCCCCCAACATGGATGATGAGGTAGAAGATGATGTTGGTTTAGTGGAGTCTTCACTAGCAGTTAAATCTTCTACTGACCAACTGAAGACTGTTGTTGAGTCAGCCATCCCTCTAATTGAGTAAGTTAATCATGTTGCCCCCTCTGCCGAAAAAGGTAGCAAATATTGAAACCGACAGAGAGAAGGTGTAGACTTGCTCGATATTAGGCCTTTTTGTCTTTATTTTTTTAATTTTTTTTTGTTTCTTTTCTAATGTACTTGTAACTTCCCTTTTTATCAATAAAAAAACTTTTTCTTTATACTTTTTGTTGTTTCTAGGCTATTGTTATATCTTCTTCTATTGTTGATTGAATGCTACTTAATTTTTCTATCATGGCCAAGATGGAATAACTTTCTTCGAATGATTTTAATCTACTCAAGTGTTGCAATAGCTTGTTCAAGGCTAGTCACATGACTTTAACTGAGGAAGAATTTTCAGACTTGCTTGGACCAGATGCTACTGATCAAGCCAAGGATGCATATATTTATCTCAAGTTTCTTCTTAATCGGGTTGTGACCAATAACGTGGATTACATTGAAATGATTAAAGAACTTCAAGAGGAGCATAATGAGGAAGATGGTCAGGTTCATGCTAACTATGAAGCTAAGTACAAGTCTTTAAGTGAAGCTTGGTGTTTTGAAGAGAAATTGGAGAAATATTCTTCTACTTTTAGGAAGAAGGAATTTATATTAAAGTGTGAAGTTGATGATGCTAGGTATATTTCCAAGCTTTTAGATGAAGAAAATAATAAATTGAGGAGTGAACTTAGCTCCTTGGAGAATCCTCCTATTGCTGCTGTCGACGAATGTGCATCTTTCCTGGAGAGTGAGAATGCCAATTTGAGAGAAGAGTTGGAAACTCTGAAAAAGTCTAAGCCTGCCTCCTCTTACAGATAAAAGTTCATTCGACCAATGACTGATGAGGCTAGAACACATAAAACCCTAATCGACCAAGTTGCCCAACTAAATGCCAAAAATAGAGGAATTGCTGAGTTATCTCAGAAGCTCAAGACTCAAGATAACACACCTTCCAACTAATCCTCTTAGTTGTAGGCTAAAGATGGAGTGTTAAAGAAACTTCAACATCAGGTCGAGAAATTGACTTTTCAGTTTCACAATAATCCTAGAGAGGTTTGGATGAAAGGATACAATGAGGCTCTTGGGAATTTTGATGACCACTTTAGTCAAGCTCAACGTGAAGGTTATAAGTGGGGTTGGACCAATTGCTTGACTATTATGAAGGTTGATCAGAACAGTTGGTTATGGAACTGGGTTGATCCTAGGTTCTTAGTGATTCGTCACTTTTATTGTATTTTAAACCCCGTTAATTTGTACATTCTAGCATTCTCGTGCATGTATTTCCCGGTTCTTATACTCTTTTATTGACTAACCCCTGAATTCATCATATATACTTTGTATGCGTCTTTATTGAGCTTTTATAGGTCTCGGGAATGCATTTTGGGAAGTTTGGTTTTGATCCGGAAAGTTCCGTTGACACTTGCACAGTCGGGGGCATTTTAGTAATTTCAGCACTCGGGCTTTGTTCCCGATTTCTTCACGGAAGTTGTAGACCTTCTTCTCCTCTTCGCATGGCCTCCGACGGTGCGTGAATCCGATCTCGAACGCAAAAGTTACGAAAGTTTCGGTGAAGCATGGAACAATTAATGCCTATATAGGCAACTCATCTTTTTGCAGAAGGCCCGAATCGATTCGCCATTACCACCGAATCGATTCGGTCACTTGCAGGAGCTTTTCTCTACACTTCCGAATCGATTCGGATTTGGCACCGAATCGATTCGGCCCTGCATTTTCAGCTTTCTTCTTATTACTAGTTTGCCATTTTGGTGGAATTTTGGGGATTTATCCCTTGTTTTTCCTCTTTGGTAGAGAGATTACTTTTGTTGGATATTTAGTAAGATAGAAAAACACTCTCTTCTCTCTCCTCGGTCAAGCTCATTTATGGCTTTCACCAACTTGTAAGGCTTTGATTGCTTGTTGAATAGTTGTGATTAATGCAAGATAAGTTCAATTACTCCATCTCTTCTTGTTCCACTAGCTTTAAATTGCATTGAATTCCATCCTTTGTATTGATTTGAGTTTTAACTAGATAACTAATTCAAGTATGTTGTTAACTAGCATGTGTAGTTTAGTTTTAATTATGAGTAGCTAGACTTGTGATTGGGGATCAATATCCCACCTTGGATGCTTGAACTTAATATCTAGGGTTTGGTTTTTAATTGTTCTAATGGAACTTCATGTGTTGGTTTTGGAGTATCATAGTTTCTTAACTTCCCTTGTCATGCAAGGGCTAGTGTTTGAAGCTTTACTACAAACTCAACCCATCTAGCAATAATTAATTAAACCCTAATCCTCCATTGTTGAGTTCATTCTCTACATGGTTGATGTTCGGACTTAATTAGTTATGCTCGATTAGAATTAATTTAATCAAGCCCTATAATCCCCTTCCTTGTGAATCCGAGGTGGGAGAATGATCCTCAATCTCCTTAATTTCTTGAACTCAAGCTTACCTTAGTTCTTTTCATTAGTTCCGTAATTAGTTGTTAATCATCTGTTCATTAATAGTATGTTAGTTTAGAGGTTACATCTCAATCACCTTTCCAAACCACAAATCATCTTTTACACTTTAACATTTTGTGACGTTTAGAGAATCTCTTTGCCCCAATCTAGTTCTTTTAGGAGCGTTCAATCCCTGTGGATCACGATTCCGTACTTACCGGATTCTACTTGTTGCGATTAGATTTGCACTTGAATCACAAGCCATATTTTGGGCGCACCAAGTTTTTGGCGCCGTTGCCGGGGATTGGCAACTAACTTAGGGTTTAGAAATTCTCTTTACACTAATCGTTCCCTGTGGTCACCGTGATAACACGGTTTCCAGAAAAATCAATCCAAAAGCACTTGTAAATGCAAGACGAGAGTAGTAGCAATTTAAATCCTGTTTGCGAACCCTCGTCTAGTGAGCCCTCGGACTATTGGAGACCTTTACAATCGGTTTCTCGTTCCAGTTCGATCTCATCTTCTTCGTACACTTGGGCTCACTCTGAACCCACAACAATGGCCGATACTGTAAGTGAACATGGTAGTCAGGGGATTGCACCCGAACCCCCTTATAGGACTATGCGTGATTACTTACAACCGGAGAGGACCACCTCTCCGTCTTGCATCATCTTTCCATACAATGCCGCTCAGTTCCATTTTCGAAATGGAATGATCCAATTACTTCCAACTTTCCACGGCATGGAAAGTGAACAACCTTATCTTCACGTGAGAGAGTTTGAGGAGGTGTGCGCTACTTTTAGCGACCAAAATTGCCCTCTAGACGTCACACGACTCAAACTCTTCCCATTTTCCTTAAAGGACAAAGCCAAAACTTGGCTTTGGTCCTTGGCTCCTAATTCCATTGGGAGTTGGCGCGAAATGCAAGCGCAATTTTTGAAGAAATTCTTTCCTACTCATCGCACCAACTCCCTAAAGGGTCAAATCCAAACCTTCGCTCAAGCCGAAGGTGAATCATTTGAGAGATGTTGGGAGAGGTTTAACGAGGTGCTTCATAAGTGCCCACATCATGGGTTCGAAAAGTGGAGATTAATCTCCATTTTCCACAATGGCCTCACCCTCAATGCAAAACAAATGGTGGAGACTATGTGCTCCGGCGAGTTTTTCGGTTTGGATCCGGATGATGCGTGGGCACATTTTAAATATTGTGCCGAGACCACCCAAGCTTGGGACACTTCGGACCCTAGCAAAACCAATACCCGGTCATCCAATCCACCTTCGTCTAGCCATGGCATATATCACCTTGCCAAAGGAGATGATATGTCGTTAAGAGTAGCCCAACTTTCCAAGCGTATCGAGGCAATGGATGCCAAAGCTCGGGAACCATCCCATCCTTCTCCCTCACATGTAGAGGAGTCTTGTGCTATTTGCGACGTTGACGATCACTCAACGAGGGATTGTCCAACAATCCCGACGTATAAAGTGATGCTTCACGATCAAGCCAACGCGATGGCCACTTACAAGAAACAATACATGACTCCTTTAGGTGAGGGCTATAATCCTTCGTGGAAAAACCATCCGGGTTTCTCTTATGGGCAGCCCCAACATTCTCAAAATCCACCTCCCCCGCATTATCAAAATCATCCCCCACCTCATAATTTTCAGCAACCATATAATCAAGCTCCTCCACCCCAAGCTCAAATGCAAGGTCCCCCTCAGGGACCACCTCCTCCGGTTATACCATTATATGCTCACCCGAACAAGAGGAGCCTCGAAGAGACTCTTCAATCTTTCATAACCTCTCAACAAGCCACGAATTCTAGGCTTGAAAAGGAAATCTCCAAGTTGACCTCGGCTTTAAGTATCCAAGAGAAGGGAAAATTCCCTTCTCAACCTCAAAAGGCATTGGGGCAAAATAGTGTCAATGACACTTCGAATCCCCCTCCCGATAGCGCTAAGGCCGTGACCGTTCTTAGGAGCGGGAAAGTCGTTGATAAGCCTACCCCTCCTAGTGTCCCCACCGTCGTTAAGGAGGTTTCGCCCGACCCATTAGAGGTCGAAGATGCCTCCTTGAGACAGAGAGAGGGGAAAGCCCCGTTAGAGTCGGATGTGGTTTCGAAACTTCCTAGTCCCGTGCCTTACCCTCAAAGGCTCTTGTCGAAAAAGGAGAATGTTAGTAATTCTGACATACTAGAGATGTTCAAACAGGTAAAAATTAACATCCCTCTTTTAGATGCTATCAAGCAAGTCCCCGCTTATTCTAAGTTCTTAAAGGACTTACTAACTGTTAAGCGGAAATTATATGTAAGGAAGAAAGCTTTCTTGGCCGAAAATATTAGCTCAATAATTCAATCTGAATTACCACCTAAATATAAAGATCCCGGATGTCCCACTATTTCATGTGTGATAGGGGACTTTAAAATTGAGCAGGCTTTGCTAGACCTAGGAGCGAGTGTAAATTTGTTACCGTATCATGTCTATGAACAGTTCGGTCTAGGGGACCTCAAGCCCACAAAGATTACCCTCCAATTAGCGGATCGCTCCGTTAAGGTTCTGAGGGGTGTCGTGGAAGATGTCATCATACAGGTTGACAAATTCTACTTTCCTGTGGACTTTGTGGTGCTTGATACCCATCCTACTTCTACTAGCGGTAGAACTACCCCCATTATCCTCGGTCGTCCATTCCTTGCCACCTCCAATGCATTGATTAACACTAGGAATGGCCAAATGAACCTGACATTTGGGAATATGACCTTGGAAATGAACATCTTTAATGTTTCGAACCAAGTGGGAGATTGTGATGATGAAGTCCATGAGGTGGAATTTCTAGAAGAGGTGGTGCAAGAGCATTTTGATGCTACCTATTTATCGGACCCCTTGGAGGGATGTCTTGTGAACCCGATTTATTCGGAGAATAGCTATTCTCCCTATGATGAAGAGGTCAAGTTCATGAGCTTGTTGTTAGATGAGGACGAGAATGTAGATGATATTAATTGGTGTAGTGTTTTTGAGGACTTACCCCCTCGTGATTCGTATGAAGTTCCCTCGGATGTGCGATTCCCCAAACTTGAATTAAAGCAATTGCCTTCCGAGTTGAAATATGCTTATTTAGGCAAAAATGAGACATATCCCGTTGTTGTCTCATCAAGACTCGAGGCGGGGGATGAACAAAGGCTAATAGAATTGTTAAGAAAATACAAGGGTGCGTTCGGGTGGACAATTGCAGATTTGAAGGGAATTAGTCCCTTGATTTGCACTCACAAAATTAACCTTGAAGAGGATGCAAAACCCTCTCGTGAAATGCAACGGAGATTGAATCCGTTGATGAAGGAAGTTGTGAGAGCAGAAGTAATTAAGCTTTTAGATGCGGATATCATATATCCGATATCCGATAGCAAATGGGTCAGTCCAATCCATGTTGTTCCTAAGAAATCAGGAGTTACCGTTGTGGAAAACATAAAAGGGGAATTGATCACTAAACGCACCACCACTGGGTGGCGTGTATGCATCGATTATAGAAAACTTAATGCAATGACATCAAAGGATAATTTTCCCCTTCCATTCATTGACCAAATGTTGGAACGCGTATCCGGTCATCCGTACTATTGTTTTCTCGACGGGTACTCGGGTTACAACCAAATCGAACTTGATCTCAAGGATCAAGACAAAACTACTTTCACATGCCCTTTTGGGACATTTGCTTACAAAAGAATGTCTTTCGGGTTGTGTAATGCGCCTGCTACGTTCCAAAGGTGCATGTTGAGCATGTTTAGTGATATGATAGAGCGTGGTCTAGAGGTGTTCATGGACGACTTCAGCGTCTTTGGCAACTCCTATGACCATTGTCTTTCTATGTTAGAAAAGGTTTTGTCTAGGTGTGTAGAGAAAAAGCTCGTGTTAAACTGGGAGAAGTGCCATTTTATGGTCACTAAGGGTATTGTCTTAGGCCACATCGTCTCCTCTGATGGTATTGAGGTAGATAAGGCAAAGGTTGAGGTCATTGCCAACTTACCCGCTCCTAAATCTCTGAAAGATGTAAGGTCTTTCCTTGGGCATGCAGGGTTCTATCGCCGTTTCATCAAGGACTTTAGCTCGATTGCTAGGCCCTTGTGTAATCTCCTCTCCAAGGAAACTCCTTTCGAATGGAGCGATGAGTGTCAAGAAGCTTTTGAGACTTTGAAAAGTATGCTTACCACTGCTCCCATCATCCAAGCTCCTGATTGGACCCTACCCTTTGAATTAATGTGTGACGCTAGCGACTTCGCGGTTGGGGCGGTTTTAGGTCAGAGAAGTGACAAGAAGCCCCATGTCATTTACTATGCGAGTAGAACTCTTAACGGTGCTCAATTGAACTATTCTACCACCGAGAAAGAGTTATTAGCGGTCGTCTATGCGTTAGATAAGTTCCGGGCATACCTCGTGGGATCGCCCATAGTTTGTTTTACGGATCATGCGGCGCTCAAATACCTTCTATCTAAGAAGGACGCCAAGCCGCGTTTGATTAGGTGGGTGCTCTTACTCCAAGAGTTTAATTTGACTATTAAAGACAAAAAGGGAGTAGAGAATGTTGTCGCGGATCACTTGTCGCGTTTAACGTTTGAGGCACCCAAAGACCAACTCCCCATCGCTGAATTCTTCCCGGATGAACAGCTGTTCTCCACTTCCTCTCTGCCGTGGTTCGCTGATATCGTGAACTACCTCGTGACGGGTTCGATTCCATCTCATTGGACCCCTCAAGAGAAGAGGAAATTCTTTATTTGGGTGAGGAGATTCTTTTTTGATGATCCGTATCTATTCAAATACTGTCCCGACCAGATCATCCGGAGATGTGTCCCGGATGATGAGTGTGAGAGCGTAATTCATTTCTCCCACACGGAGGCGTATGGTGGCCACTTTTCTTCCAAGAAAACCGCCGCAAAAATCTTACAATGCGGGCTTTACTGGCCCACACTTTTTAAGGATGCACACGAATTCTGCGTTTCGTGTGATCGTTGCCAAAGATTAGGTGCTATAACACGTCGCAACATGATGCCAATGTCCCCCATTCTAGAACTTGAAGTCTTTGACTGTTGGGGAATTGACTTCATGGGCCCATTCCCACCGTCTTTTGGTAACCTTTACATCCTAGTGGCCGTAGATTATGTTTCAAAGTGGGTCGAGGCCATTGCGTCCAAAACCAATGACCATCGGGTGGTGTTGAAGTTCCTAAAGGAACATATGCTTTCGCGTTTCGGAACTCCGAAGGCGATTATAAGCGATAACGGGACTCATTTCTGTAATTCCCCGTTTACTACTCTTATACGAAAGTATGGTGTAACGCACAAAGTTGCAACTACCTACCACCCACAAACCAATGGCCAAGCTGAATTGGCCAATCGAGAGATCAAGCATATCCTAGAGAAGACGGTCAATCCCGATCGCAAGGATTGGTCTCTTCGACTTCCGGACGCTTTATGGGCATATCGTACGGCCTACAAGACCTCTTTGGGAATGTCGCCGTTTAGACTTGTGTACGGCAAGCCATGCCACTTACCGGTAGAAATCGAGCACAAGGCCTATTGGGCGATCAAGAAATTAAATTTCGATCTAGACAAGGCCGGAAAGAAGCGAATGCTCCAACTCAATGAGTTGGATGAACTCCGGAGTGATTCGTACGAGAGTGCGAGAATCTATAAGCAAAGGGTGAAAGAGAGGCACGATAAGCGCATATCCCGTAAAACATTTCACCCTAGCCAAAAGGTTCTCTTATACGACTCTAGGTTGCATTTATTCCCGAGTAAGCTAAGATCTCGATGGACGGGTCCGTTTGTCGTTAAGACCGTCCATCATCACGGTGCAATTGAGATTGAGAACCCGTCGGATGGGAAGTTATTCAAGGTCAATGGTCAGCGCCTCAAGCCTTTCCTAGAACCATTTGACCCGAGTTCGGACACGATTCCATTGTCCGACCCCGTTTACGGGGCTCCATAGGACGTCGGAATTGTGTATTTTTGTGCCGAGCATCCCCCGGCATGTGCGGGGTGCAAACTTTTTGTCCCGACCCCTTTGTACTTATGTAATATTAACATTGGGGTCCAAAAATACCTCCTTTAGCAGCCCAATCCAACCACCAACCAAAAAATCATGATTCAGCAAAGCAGAAGCTGATTTCCAGAAGCCGAATCGATTCGGCTTTCCAACCGAATCGATTCGCCCCACTCCAGTAGCCAAGTTAGATTTTGTGAATCGATTCGGATTACCACCGAATCGATTCGGTCACTTCCAGTGCTCAAGTTCGAGAATCGCGAATCGATTCGGACTTCCCACCGAATCGATTCGGGTCACCTGACACTTAAAAATCCCATATTCTGTTTTATCCCACATCTTATTCTTTCTCCTCTCTTGCCTGCGAACCTACCCTCTCCCAAATCAAATCCTCTCTTCCATTCTCAATCTTCCCAATGGCTTCATCATCAAAGGCAACTTCATCCAAGGTATTAATTCAACCTTATTCATTCAATTTCATTCCTGATTTAGTGTATATGTTATGGAAAATAGGGTAAACTGGATTGTCACCATTTTCACATGTTTTATGCATAAAGCTCATTCTTTTTCCTCTGATTGTGATAAGAAACCAACACATACTACTTGACTATGTTGCTGTGATGTCTAAGTAGTATTTGTTGGGGGTTTTCAACATGTAAATGTCAATTTCACCCTATTTTCCATACACTGCACACTAGGTGTTCGATGAAATGCCTCTGTGGAGAAAATGTGCCATAATGCTTCATTTTCGCACATTTTCTCGCACATTGGTGTTGAATTACCCTTGTTTGAGTGCGGTGTGCATCGGTAACGTTAATTCGACCAATTTTTCCCGATGCACACCCACCGATTCCTTTTCGATCCTATTTCACGCCAAATTGATTTTGTGCATTACACTAATTGTGTATGTATCGAATTGATTTTTCTTGTAGGTTCCTTCGGTCACCAAGCCCTCCTCCAACTTAATTTCGGGTCGGGGAGGTTTCGAGTCCTTCCGATCTAAACAAGAAAAGGACTGGTTCATTGCGAAATTCCCTTCGGGTCGCCCTATTGCAATTGAGCGTCCTGTCCATGTTGAGGACTTTCCTGCCTCGGTCCGTCGCTACTTTCAGAAATTCAACTGGGAGGCACACCTTGCCAGGGCGGGGGAGGTGAATGATGAGCACGTACGTCGATTTTATGCATCGCTCGTCCCAACTGGGGACTGCACTTTCGAGGCTTACGTACGGGGTAAGCGAATTCCTCTCTCTAAGCCTTTCTTGGCATTGCACCTCACCGGGGCCGATAACCCCGAGGATTTCGATTACCCGTGCGCCGACGAGGGGAGACTGACCAACGAAACCCTGATTGCGCGTCTGGCGCCAGGGCATATTTGGGCTGGGGAAACGTTCCCCACATCTGCTATGCCCGATAACCACCGCCTCATCCACCTAGTCGCCGTTAATTTCATCACGCCTACCCAAACAAAGGCGGTCCTTCGCTCCGCGCAAGCCCACTTCCTCTACCATCGACTGGATGCGAATTCAATTATAAACCTTCCCGCTTTGGTGCTACAGTGGATGCTCAAGGCCGCATACTGTGAAAAGGGGACCACTACCCTTCCATACGCGCGGTTGGTTTCCCGCATATGTAGGGATGTTCACTGTGAGGTAGCGGGTACGGACTATATTCCTCGCCTTCCCAAGTTGCTTGACGAGAAGGCAATTGAAAATAGTCTTGGGAAGGACCATTGGGAGAGGAGAAAGAAGAGGATGTTAGATGTTCCTGCGGATGTTCCTGCGGATGCTCCTGCTGTTCCTGTTGCCCCGGACGCTCCTATGCCGGACATGCCCCAGCACATGCCCATGCCTCAGCCTGTGCCTCATCCAGTCCCACCGCCAGCCCAGTCTACTGTAGACCCCATTGCATATCTAGGGGTGCGGATGGATGAGCTTCAGGCTGACTTCTCCGAGTTTCGGGGTGCCTACATGTCGGACTTTGCATCATTCCGGGCCGACTTTTCTGCCTATCGGGGTGCGTACGAGCGCAATATATCCATGATCGCTCGGGCGCAGATGGATTTGTTCTCACACTTGCAAGGGGGAGAGGCTTCTGTGCCTCAGTACCTCTTTGACCCATACGCCCCTCGCGATCCTCCCGCGCCCGAGTCCCCGCGCCGCCATCCGGACGACATGTAGGTTGTTGTGATCCTGTTTTTGCTGATTATTTTTGGGTGGTTCTTTATTTAGATTGTTGGGTTTGTATTTAGGTAGTTGTGTTAGTATGGGGAGGAGAGAGTGCAATTTCTTGTATTTTCTAATTTTGGTTTCATTGTTCCCCATGTACACAACTCTTATATATTAATGAAATGACTCAGTTTCGGTTTCATTTTTTCTTCTTGTATATATCTATGTTGTATATATTATTGTTTATGGTACTAACTTGTAACAGGCATGCCGTTGCGCGGTTCTCGAGTTACTCCTTACGGGGTGACTATTTTCATACCCCTTTTCCCTTTTTATCCCTACTAACATTGGGGACAATGTTTCATTCAAGTTAGGGGGTATGGTATACCATTGTGATGTCGGTTATCATATTAGTATTTATTTATTTAATTATTTAAAAAAAAAAATTAAAAAAATTAAAAAAATTAATAAAAAAAAAAAAAATTATTATTAATTTCTTTTTTTTTTCTTTTTCTTTCTCATATCTACTATGATTACTTATATGATCGGCATATCCTGTTGTATAGCTATGAAGCATGCTTTGAGTCATTGATTTATTACCCTTTAGCCCGTTATTGTTTGCATTGTGAATAGCATCATAAAATTAAACTGTGAAGCTTTGAGCATATACACAAATAATTATTTATGATTTGGTTTAAAAGAGTTTCAAATTCGTTATTCTAAGGCGCATGCTATACCCTTACAAAAGTGAAAATTGAGACTTATCATCATTTGTGAGCGTATACACCTACTCTATCTCTTTCTTGTCAATGAACTCGTTGATGATCTCATTTTCTTTTCATTTGATTGCATACTAACTGATTTATCACTTGAGCATGATTTTCAATGGTGTTGAGTCCCGCGAATCACATGAAACCATCGGAAATGATTATAGGCCCTTGTTGTTAAACCCACATGACCTTGACCTTTCCCTTAAATGTTTCCCCTAGTCAACCCCCTTGAGCCTTATTATTCCTTTCATTTGAACCCCAAATCCCTTGTCCAACTCCACATTGGAGTCCTAAACCCTTATTTACTCCCACCGTACCTTGATTAGGGATTGTTCCCGGGATTGAATGTTGTTGTTTATATGGATTGCAATCAAAGAAAAAGCAAGAAAAAAAGAAAAAGCAAGAAAAAAAGAAAAAGAAAAGAAAAGAGAAAATCAAAGAAAAGAAAAGAGAAAATCAAAGAAAAGAAAAGAGAAGGATAAATATCGAATAAAATGGGACCTTGTTGTTTCCCATTTCCCCTTGTGCATGAATATCAAAGTCTCATTCTCATTAATACATTGCTTCTGGAATTTGATTTCGATTCCTAAGTTGCCCATTAAATCCATTATCCCGCGCGATATTCCCGAATCTCCTTTGATCCTACACACATCCCGTTCTTTTCCAAACCCTAACCTAGCCTAAATTCTATACCCCTAAAAAGTCCTATTTGATCTTAGGGTGATGTGATTCAAAGGTCGAACATTAGCGATAATCTGTTTAAATGCTCTTCTCTTGGTTAATATGCGATATCCTTTCATGAGATTGTATTTTTCACTTTTATATTGCGTTCTTCATTGATGACATGTGTGTGGCCTAGTTTCCCTTTACAATTACTCTTAATGCCCGCATGTCCCGTGTGTGTTACATCCCATTTCTAAGTGTTTCATTTGCTGAGTGTAACAACCGGAGAGAACTTGAGTATGCATGCCTTAGCTTATATATGGATTTTGAAAGTTTTGCAAAATCTAAATTACCACATGTGTCCGCTTATTTTGCTTTCCCATGGTTTCGATTTTTAGTTGAAGTTATTTGTTTAATGCCGATAATTGCCGTCTTTTGTGTGAGCTTTGTTCACTTTGATGATAAATTGTGTTTCTTTGATATTTGTTGAGCTACGCATTGGATTTTGCAGTATCATAGTATGAGTTGATTTGATGTTTGTGGGTGTCATCCCTGGAAACCCTCACGAGACCTCACTCGTCCCCTAGGGCCACCTAGGGGTTTAACGGCTTATTGCATACGCTAAATGCAATCGTTCGCCTACGAAAGTGGCATCTTTCCTTCGTTGTACATATTTCTTATATTTTGGTTGCGGTGTTGGACCTTGTTTCTTCATACTTCATTGCTTGGGACTAGCAATGTATAAGTTAGGGGGTGTGATTCGTCACTTCTATTGTATTTTAAACCCCGTTAATTTGTACATTCTAGCATTCCCGTGCATGTATTTCCCAGTTCTTATACTCTTTTATTGACTAACCCCTGAATTCATCATATATACTTTGTATACGTCTTTATTGAGCTTTTATAGGTCTCGGGAATGCATTTTGGGAAGTTTGGTTTTGATCCGGAAAGTTCCGTTGACACTTGCACAGTCGGGGGCATTTTAGTAATTTCAGCACTCGGGCTTTGTTCCCTATTTCTTCACGGAAGTTGTAGACCTTCTTCTCCTCTTCGCATGGCCTCCGACGGTGCGTGAATCCGATCTCGAACGCAAAAGTTACGGAAGTTTCGGTGAAGCATGGAACAATTAATGCCTATATAGGCAACTCTTCTTTTTGCAGAAGGCCCGAATCGATTCGCTATTACCACCAAATCGATTCGGTCACTTGCAGGAGCTTTTCTCTACACTTCCGAATCGATTCGGATTTGGCACCGAATCGATTCGGCCCTGCATTTTCAGCTTTCTTCTTATTACTAGTTTGCCATTTTGGTGGAATTTTGGGGATTTATCCCTTGTTTTTCCTCTTTGGTAGAGAGATTACTTTTGTTGGATATTTAGTAAGATAGAAAAACACTCTCTTCTCTCTCCTAGGTCAAGCTCATTTATGGCTTTCACCAACTTGTAAGGCTTTGATTGCTTGTTGAATAGTTGTGATTAATGCAAGATAAGTTCAATTACTCCATCTCTTCTTGTTCCACTAGCTTTAAATTGCATTGAATTCCATCCTTTGTATTGATTTGAGTTTTAACTAGATAACTAATTCAAGTATGTTGTTAACTAGCATGTGTAGTTTAGTTTTAATTATGAGTAGCTAGACTTGTGATTGGGGATCAATATCCCACCTTGGATGCTTGAACTTAATATCTAGGGTTTGGTTTTTAATTGTTCTAATGGAACTTCATGTGTTGGTTTTGGAGTATCATAGTTTCTTAACTTCCCTTGTCATGCAAGGGCTAGTGTTTGAAGCTTTACTACAAACTCAACCCATCTAGCAATAATTAATTAAACCCTAATCCTCCATTGTTGAGTTCATTCTCTACATGGTTGATGTTCGGACTTAATTAGTTATGCTCGATTAGAATTAATTTAATCAAGCCCTATAATCCCCTTCCTTGTGAATCCGAGGTGGGAGAATGATCCTCAATCTCCTTAATTTCTTGAACTCAAGCTTACCTTAGTTCTTTTCATTAGTTCCGTAATTAGTTGTTAATCATCTGTTCATTAATAGTATGTTAGTTTAGAGGTTACATCTCAATCACCTTTCCAAACCACAAATCATCTTTTACACTTTAACATTTTGTGACGTTTAGAGAATCTCTTTGCCCCAATCTAGTTCTCTTAGGAGCGTTCAATCCCTGTGGATCACGATTCCGTACTTACCGGATTCTACTTGTTGCGATTAGATTTGCACTTGAATCACAAGCCATATTTTGGGCGCACCACTTAGATTGTGACAAATGTCCCTTCAATCTTGACGTCAGCTAGATCCCTATAGAATCCATTCCCCAGTGCCGAATATCCAAATACTTAGGACATTATGGACTACATGATGAGTTAGAGGTAGTTCGGCCTTCACATTTGTTGGACACGCCGAGCAACAGTAATAGGAGAATTCTTCAAGATTTCAATTTCATCAACTCTCCTTATACCCTGGATGATCCTCCATCAGGCATGGAAAAAGAGTCGACTTCCTCTAAGTCTGAAGGTTTACGTCCAATAGAGTAGTTGTCCTGTAATTAATTTCTAAAATAATATTTTCATGTAACAACATTCATATAAATGAAATGAAATGTTTTTTTTATTAACTTATCTTGTTAATTTCTGAATGTCTGAATGAACTTGTTGTGCCATTAGTTCTACTGATAAACTTAGACATTTGCCTAAATTTAGTACCAGTTACCAGTGATGTTAGCATAAGTTCTACAAATGCCCTTAGATTTTTAAGTTTAGCACCAGTGACCATTGATTTTACCATAGGTTCTACTAATGCACCTAGATTTAGATCCAAGTTTAGCACTAGTTACCAGTGCTATTGCCATAGGTTCTACGAATGAACCTAAATTTTTAGATTTAGCATTAGTTACCATTGGTGACCAAACATATGTGGAATATGTGTCTATATTCCTATTTAGGAATTTTCACAGCGTTCTTCCTCCATTTTGCTCAGTTTGGATAAAACTTGTTGATTTTTATACAGGGTTTTATCCCTAATTTTTCTTAACTAGCTACCAATGAATTCTTGCCGACCAAGTTCTGAATTACCGACTAAGTAATGAAGATTAAAATCTTGTGTTGTGGGGATCCATATCACCATACTCCAATAAAAAAATTGAAAAAAATGGGAGAAACCAACTCTTTGTTAATATTGAAATACAGGATTACAAAAGATTTTGCTTATTAGATCACTGGTAGTACTTTCTGAGATGCTCAGCATTCCAAGGATTTTTAAATTCTTTCCCCTCCAGAGTTTTAATCCATTATGTTCCTGGTCGGATGACTTTCAAGATACGATAAGGTTAATGCCAATTTGCTTCAAGCTTATTATTCTTATGAATCACCTTTTTAAGGACATAATCCCCCTTTTTCAAGTTGGTCGACTTCACCCTTTTGTTTTAAAAATGTTCAGTCCTTTATTGATAGGAAACTTTCCTCATAGAAGCGTCTTCAGTATCTCTTATAACATATTAAGGTCTAGCCTTCGCATCAAATCACTAACAAGGGAGTCAAAATCTAACACTCAATGAGTTGGTAGTCCAAGCTCGACTGGTACCATTGCTTTTGTTAGAAATGCCAACATGTATGGTGTTTTTCCTATAGCATCTCTTGGAGTTATTCGGTATGCCCATAGAACTAAGTACAATTCATCGATCCAATTACCCTTGGCATCATCAAGTTTTTTCTTTAACCCATTGAGTAAAGTTCTATGTTTTACCTTTGTCAGCCTATTGCTTTGAGGATGACCTGGAGTAGAATGCAGTGTCTGGATCTTGGAATGGGCACAATACATTTTAAACTCTTCATTATCGAACTCGTGCCATGGTCGATGATAAAAGCATATGGTAAACCATAATTGCAAATGATTTTCTTTTAGATAAACTAGTACACCTTCTCATAAGGCATGTCCACCAATGGTTCTGCCTCAACCCATTTGGTAAAATAATCCACAACGATGACCAAGTATTTAAACCTTCCTCTGGTGGTCGGCAATGGCCTGACCAAGTCTATCCCCCATATAGAAAATGTCCAAGGTGAAATTATTGGATTCAGAGCAACATGTGGGGTTTTATGAATGTTAGAGAGCCTCTGGCATTTATCACACTTCTTCCCAAAAGATGTACAATCCACCCTCATGGTCGGCTAGTAGTATCCCTGGGTGTTGATTCGTTGTAGTAACGTCCTTCCTGCCATATGAGCTCCACAGTACCCCTCATAAATTTCTTCAATCAGGTCTTGAACCTCTATTGAATGAACACATCGTTAAAAAGTGGTTGTTAACCCTCTCGTGTACATAACTTCCTTGTCTAATACGTACCGCGCTACTTTATACTTAAGCTTCTTCGCCATTATTGGATCTATTAGCAAAGTTTCTTCCTCAATATATGCTCTTATGGGATCCACACAGGATGGTCCCATATCTACTAAAATGAAATTGACAATCAAATCTTCATCAATGCTTCGATTAGCTAGAATTTCTAATGGGATGGTCCTTCTGAGTTCATTCGTAGTGGTTGTTGCTAGCCGAGCAAGTGAATTAGCTTGATCATTCTTTATCCTTGGAATTATGCTCATTTGAATAGCTGGAAATTTAGCTATGACCTCCACTGCTTTAGCAAGGTACCTGGTCATTAATTTTCCTTTGTCTCCATACAAATTCAATACATGGTTGACCACCACTTATGAATCACCGTGTGCCACCACTTGCTTAGTGCTTAAGGAATGAGCCAAACTTAATCCCACTATCAGGGATTTTTACTCTTCTTCATTGTTAGATGCCTGGAAATGGAATTTGAGAGCGTACTCAATATCAATCCCATCAGGAGTATAAAGTATGATACCTACTCCACTACCTGTAGTACATGAAGATCTATCCACATATAAATTCCATACTAGGATGTTACTGTTAAAGCCTTGGTTTGTCAATGTCCTATTATGGAATACCTTCTTGCTTGCCTCCTCATATATTTGGACCATCTTCTATATCCTTGACGATTCTGATTGATCGATAGTAATTTTTTCTTATCTCGCCCCTGTTGGGGTCTGCTCGGCTGGTTAGTTGGTAATGATTGTAGTTGAGCTCTCCACTATCACGGTCTGCTCTGCCTGAAAGCCTTGTTGCTCAAGAACCTCCAGATAAGTAAACTCTATAATAAATCAGTTATATCTTATCCGTTTAATGAGGACCTTGGCTCATATATAATATCATATTCTCCCAGCTCTACTGCCCAGTACATTAGTCTTCCTGACTTCTCAAGTTTGTGGAGGGCTTGTCGGAGTGGCATGTCAGTATACACCACTATGGTATGTTCTTGAAAATAATGTTTCATACAACTGGACACCTTAATAAGTGCCAAGGCTAATTTCTCCAAGCATGGATATCTGATTTTTGCTCCTCGAAAGGCCTTACTGGTGTAGTAGACTGGCTTTTAAACTTTGTTGTCTTGTGGTATTAAAGCCGAGCTCATAGCCGACTCAAAAACAACTAAGTAAAAATATAATTTTCTCCCAAAACTGGTCGAGAGAGCAATAGGGGTGATTCCAAATGCTTCTTTAACTCGTGAAAAGCTTTCTCACAATATTCTTTCCATTCAAAGGTCTTCCTCAGCACCTTGAAGAATGGAAGACATCTGTTTGTTGCTCGGGGCACAAATCTGTTCAAAGCAGCTACTCGCCCAATGAGCCTTTGAATTTATTTTATCTAGATTAGAATCAATTCCCCTATGATTGACTATGTAGCCTAGGAACATCCCTCCTTGCATGTCGAACATACACTTGGTCTAATTTAGCTTCATATGATGTTTCTCCAACTGGTCAAATGTCCGTCTGAGGTCAACAATATGATGAGGGGCTTTCTTACACTTTGTTAGCATATCATCCACATAAAATTCCATATTTTTTCCTATTTGATCTTCAACGAATTTGTTCACCAACCTCCGATATGTTGCACCTACATTTTTAAGACCAAAAGGCATAACATTATAATAATAAGTTCCTCGAGGAGCAATGAAAGTTGTACTTTCCCTGTTGAGGTTTCATTTTTATCTTGTTTTAACCAGATAAAGCATCCATAAAGCTTAGCAATTCATGCCACGATGTAGTATACCCTAGCTGGTCAATCCTGGGAAAAGGAAAGTGATCCTTTAAGAAGGATATATTTAGATCTATGAAATCCACGCACAGTCTCCACTTGTCATTTTTCTTTTTGACCATAACAACATTGTCCAACCATTATGAGTACTTCATATCTTCAATGAAAGAAGATTTTTGGAGCTTTTCGACCTCCTCCTGGATGGCTTGATTCTTTTCGACACTAAACACTCTACATCTACGCTTGATTGGCTTGGCATCCTTGTTGATATTGAGCTTGTGATAGAGGAAATTTGGATTAATCCCAGGCATATCCTTATGACTCCATGCAAATAAGTTCTTCCTATGCCTCACAAATGTCATCAGTTCCTATTTAAGAATAGGATCTAGTGTCGAGCCGATCTGAGTAGTCCTTTCTGGCCTATCGTCATCTAATATGATACTCTCAGTAGCGTCCACTATCTCGCCTTTAACCAGATATGTGTCCTCTCTTTGATCTAAGGTTTCAACCTCAGATTCATTATTGGTCTCTGTAGTATCCACTTGGTAAGTAGTGGTCTTCTTCTTATTCTTCAGTTCTTCCAGATCTTCTTGCTCGGTAGAGGAGTAATAACATTCCCTATCTACCTTCTGATCACCCTTTAGAACACCTACTCCAAAGTTGGTCAGGAACTTCAAGCATTGATTGACTGTGGAAGGAGAAACTTCAAACTTCTTCAATCTTACCCTGCCCATGATCAAATTATAGGAGGATTGAACATTCTTATCCATCATAAAGAAACCTACTTTCTCGGTACAACTTATCGGCCAAGTGTCGAGAAACACTTCCAACTTGATTGTGACCAAGGTATATACTTTTTCACCAGAGAAGTCGATCAGGCGCTGTGATAAGGATTCAACTGGATAAGATTCAAGTTCAATTTTTAAAAATAAGAGTACAACATGATGTCTTTCGAGTTCCCATTGTCAATCAATACCTTGAAGATCATTACATCTTGGATTCTGAACTTGACTACCAGGGGATTGTCATGGGGATAAAGGACTCCAGAGAGGTCGTTCTTGGAAAAACTAATCACCAACTTGTCTTTATTGACCTTCCTCGGCCAATCTTCCTCGGCTAGATTGATCCTCTGAATATAAGAACAAGATTGAGCGTTATTGAGGTAAGATTTTCTTTCAGTAATATGATCTCCTCCTTTAGCGTCTCCACCTGTAATCATCTAACAGTCAAAGGAACCAAAACTAAGTGTAAATAGCTCATATTCTGGTTGTCTGGGTTTGTTGGGTAGATCGTTATCATCTTCCTGATCATCTTCATGAGTTCTCTTTTTCTCATATCTGGGCTTGCATGGAAATTTTGACATTTGCCTAGCTCTTATGTCGTCCTGCTAATCAACGAACTTATCCATTTTTCCTCGACGGATGAGGGTTTATATCTCGTTCTGTAGAGATATATAATGATCCATCGTATGTCCATGGTCTTTATAAAACTCTCCCTACTTGGACCTGTCCCTCTTCCCAGCAGGTTCTCTTAACTTCTCAATCCATCGTATCTCCTTGCTATGCTTGATTTCCTCAAAAACATGGTGAATGGTTGTATATTAATGGAGTGTAATTATTATACTTCCAGAGCCCGTCATCCTTCATTTTCTTTAATTCCATATGCTCCTTTTTCTCCTTTTGATCATTCTTCTCAGTTTTAACCTCAGGCTTTGTGACTGAGCTCTACTTCACTGCCATTGCTTCATCTTCATTCATTATCTTGGCTGCTTTGGCCATTAATTCAATCATAGTCTTGGGAGGATATTTGCTAAGAGTGTAATAAATCATCTTCGGAAGTAATCCACTCATAAGAGATGTGATGGTTGTCTTCTCCTTAAAATCAATCACCTCTAACTTCTTATTGAAGCGAGTGATGTAGTCCCTGGCGCTTTATCCTACTCGTTGTCTCACTCTTATCAGGTTAGCTACTCGCTATACTGGCTTGGCCTCGAAGTAGAAATTACCAATAAATAGCTCTTTAAGGTGGTAAAAATTAACAATTTTCCCCTGAGGTAGGCTATTGTACCATATTTGGGCAGGACCCGTTATGGTACCTGAGAATGACCTAGATCTCATCTCATGGGGGACAACGTAAATATCTGCTAGGTACTGTTCTATGTGAAGAATAAGGTCAGTTTTCCCATCATACTTGGGAGTAAAACCAGGATCTTTGAACTTTAAAGGAGTAGGAAAATCCACAATAGCTTGAACAAAAGGAGACCCTTTCACAAAGCTTTGTTGCAAAGGGTTCTTCGCCTTCACTATTTCTCCCAACCTGTCTTCCAACCTCTGGATTGAGCCTTTCCATGCATGATTATCCGAACCATATTTATTCGATGGAGCTTGGCTGTTATGAAAAATGTCTATGCTGAGCTCTCCTCTTGAGAGGTTTTCTTGGCATGGACATATCGTTGAGCGCGTGATTTGGATTGGGCTGAGGCCTTATGTTGGTCGACTGGTGGTTGAGTATGCATCGACAATGCCCTAGGAACATTTAGATTCCCTATGGGTCCCAAATGATCAAAGGGCAATATAGGCTAGGCCTTTCTAAGTCACTTAGACTTTTAGAAGAAAATGACTGCTCATCATATGGCTCTGAAGTCTCGAGGAAAGAACTTGCTCCTGGATGATAGGACGTATCTCTGGAAGTCCTGAAGTGGCTATGCATGATGGTTCTTGGAGGTGGCGGTTGCATATTTCTATGAATAGACAAGGCAGGAGATCTGTCCTGCAGTGTTTGGGCCAATTACCTGATTGTATCTTGCATAACCTCCTATCCTCTAGCGAGGTTAGATAAGATTTTGGTCAGATCATTATTTGTTGGAGGAGCAGCTGAAATAGGCGGATTGCCATCGTTTCTGGCACTGGACTCAGGAATGTCAGTCATCTTTGAGTTATCGTACGTGAATGAGAGTGAAAACGATTAGAAATATGTTCCCACCGACGATGCCAATCTATTGATGTAAAAAACTAGACTACGTCCATTTATTTTAATCACATATAAATATATGTAAATAAAAGAGAGAGATAACAGGTTGTTAAAGTGGTTAGGCTATAAGGGGAAGCCTACATCCACTGTGCTTCTTATTGCCTTAAATTCTTTCTTGCCTCTAGTGTTTTGAATGACTTGAACCTTCCCTTGATCAAGGGATTACAATGTATTTATAGCCAAGTAAGGAGATAAAGAGATGGAATATTAATGGATGGAATGCCTTTATAAATTAGGCATTTACATCAGTACATAACGTCCATAATGCTCTTGGTTTTTGGCGTTTTACTGATCAAGTTGGTTGGCCTTCCCACTGTTGGTCGGACTTCCTGGAGTTGGTCAGCATTCAATATGTTGGTCGGCCTCCCAAGTCTTGGTCGGCGATGCTATGACTTGCTAACTATGATTCTTTCCATGTCGGATGACACATGTCTGTCTCTGGTTGGTCCATGTAAGTGGGTAATTTTTTGTATCAACATGCATAATCATCCAATACTAACATGATGTGTATGTCTAATCCGTTGAAGAATATGGTTATGGCTACGTTCCTCTATCTCCGATCTACGCAACTGTGGTGTTTGTGATGAAAGAGGTGACACGGTTGGTGGTTCTAGCCTTTGGAACTTCCTCTCTTCTTCCTCCTTTGTCCTCTCTATAACTTGTTTGATTCTAACCCTAGAATACATAACCTCTAATCTGATATAAATCTTAAAAATTCATGGGTCTAATTCTCCCCAAAATATAAATGACTAAAATACCTCTCCGGGGTACCGATTTGGCCTAAAAGTGCCCCGAGACCCAAACTAAACCCCTGGTTAGACTTTTCGGACTCTCTCGACTCTTCCAGACTCAATGGCGCACTCAAAATTACCATTTGTATGAATTAAAAATTAATTACTATATATCTCATTAAATTGAGTCCCGAGACGACTAACACACGCATCCCGACTTAATTATTGTAACTGTCGTATTTTTAACTCGCTACAACTTTAATATAATTTCAAAATCACATATCACTTTATTCATTGAGTAATATTCAATATAATTCACATCAACAAATAATAATTCTTGTCTCTTCAATTAATATTTTTTTTTCATTCCAAATTAATTGCCCATTTTAAATTAAATTAATCCTATAATTAAAATCATTAAAAATACGGGATGTTACACCGTATACCTAAGATTTGTAATGTAAATCCATATACATGTGGTGTATTTCCTCTTAATTACATCTCAAAACCCCAATCATTAACTCACCATCACTCTCCCTCTCTCTTTCTCTCTGTGTTCTTAAACAATATACAAGTGAGAATACAACCATTCGCTTTGAAAAAACATCGTTGTCTTGAGCCCTGTGAACTTACTTTGTGTAATTGCCCCACTTTTGTATGCTCATATATAGTTTGTTTTTATAATTGCGTCTCACTTATTATCTAATTAATGTTGTTTTATTACATATGTGATATTCTAGGTTTTTAATATGACAAAGCCCATTTTTAAATTTAAAAAATCAACAGTAAAATGGGTCAAATTAAAGTTTGATTGTACATCCTAAGCTAAATGATAAATTTTGAAGTAAAAAATATAAATTTATGAAACTTTAGGGACTTAATTTTAATTAAGAAAGTTTGAGGGATCAAAATGAAAAATAAAAAATAACTATTTTATAATTAAAATATTTTCAGGGACCTCTAAGAAATATTAAAAATATGTAGTGTGAAATTACAAAAATACCCTTTACGTGTAAAATGACCCTTATACCCTTAGTACCTTTTCACCTCGTGCTTGGTTTTGACACCTCCACCATACACGTGTTGTCTTTAAAGGAAAAGGTAAAATACGTGTCATGCATTTAGAAAAGGCTAAAACACGTGTCGCCGTTTGGTGAAATAAGATTGCAAAACCGCTCCGTTACGCGACACTTCAATGCTAACTCGTCGTTGTGAGAGCTTGGTTACCCAGACACATGTCAACACCCAAATATATTTAAAAAATATAAATAGAGTACTTGGGATCATTAATTACATGAAATTACTTCAAAAGTTTACCAAGAAATGGGAAGAAAAAGTGTGTGAAAGTTTAAGAACAAGTTTCATCTTAGTGATCCAAGACTCAATATATGTAACTTCGAACTTTTGTTTTAGGTGAGTACTCTATTACATTTGTAAGGACACAAATTTCCAATTGAGTCCATGTATAGTGTTGGCTCAATTCCGGACAAAAATATTTATTCATAGGATAGTATGTAATTGTAATACTCTCAAGCCTATGAAGTGTTCGTTGAAGACGTAGCAGCAAAGAGTATAAAGCCTCATCAAATATGCCGGTTTGCATGCCTCGTTTCTACGTCATCAACTATGGTTCCATGCTCCTAAGGTATGAATGCAATTATATATATATAGGAGCTTGGAACAAGTTTATTGGGTGTTAGGTTTTATAAAAATTGCGTTTTGTTTTAAGAAAGAATTAATTAAAACTTTAAATAAATGTTTATAAAGTTTTCTGGGCTTAAACAAGAATATTCAAACTTTCTGGTTTTTCGTTCGATAGAGTCGTTCGAACGAGATTGTCGTTCGAACGAAAATTTCGTTCGAACGAACCTGCCAATGAGTTCCCACCAAGGTATACTGGTCCGTCGTTCGAAATGTCGTTCGAACGAGATTGTTCGTTCTAACGAGATTTCCAACGAGTTTCTAACGAGTCCATACTGGAGCGTCGTTAGAAGACTCGTTCGAACGAGATGCCAGGCAGGAATAGTTTTTGGCAGTTTTTTGGCAGTTTTGCACCCACTTTCCCACTAAGTTTGTAACCAACTTTTCCAGACTTTATCATTAGCAGGAATCACATTTTCCTATCTAACTTTTCCAATCCATTTTCATCTCTTAGAGAGAGTTTGAGAGAAAATTGTTTTAAGGAAAATGTTCATGTTTTGAGTGCTAATTTTCAAAGAGAAATTCACTTACCACTCGAGTTTTACACCCAAATTAGTGTTTATCCAAGTTCATATATACATATCAATTGCTTGGAGTTTGGCACCGGTTTTCTCTACCGAATTGAAGAAGAGAAGTTTCGGGTTTTACTTCTACCTCCCACAAATAAAGAAGAAGTGTTTTATGTTATTTTACCCGTTTGAATAAAGGCTTCATGTACGGGTGACGGTAACCATAGAAAGTCCTATCGGTGGATTCCGAGACCGCGGTGGTGTTCCAAGGTTATCCTCTAGGAAGAGGTGTCTATAAGAAAAAGCGTCGAGGCTTGAGAGGGATTGAGTCGTGCGTTGTAAGGCTACCTGTCTTGTACTTGTAATTCCGTATCTAGTGGATTTGTGGCTAGGGCCGTCCGAGGTTGTTTCCCGTCTTGGGTTTTTCCTCGTACATTGCGGCGTAGTGTGATTGGTTTATTTTATCTTGCATAAATAATTTATAACGCATGCTTAGGATAATTCAAGATAAAATTCGGTTTAAACCATCACACTCAATTTAATTTGGACTTAAATTAAATATTGGGTAAAGTCGCTTAATTCAAGTCATTTGCTAAAATGCGGTTTCGCCTAATTCACTAATATTGATAAATATGACTTAGGCAAATTCTAGGACTTGGATTAATTAATTGGTTTAAGTGAATATATTAATTGATTAATTTTACTTCACTTGGTTTAATTTTAATTTGTTTTAAGAAATTAAAATTTGCTGTTTTAAAGTTGAACCATCCTTTTACGCTTCCGCATCTCGAATATTTAAAAAAGGAAATTATTCGTTTGATTATATCAAAGCTTTGATTAAGACAAGCTCCGCACTTTCAACATTCCTTGCTTATTTTGATTATATGATATTATATAACACCCCGCCCGCCCGGGGAGAGCGAACGGAGCGCTAATGCGATAAAATAAATCCAAATCCACAAGTGACAAGGTATAGAGCATCTAAATAAACCCACAATAATATAAATCCACTAATCTCAATCTCTTCAATTACAACAAGTCTCTCGAATTAAAATTACAACTATCTAACTCGAAATAAAATACAAATCTCCAAAGCTCTATACATCAAAATAATACAATTCTTCCCGAAATAATCCATGCTAAAATCAATCTCCAATAATCCATAGCGATCAAATCCACGCTAACCTGCCAACTAAAAGAGAGTATGGGGTTTTACACAATATGCTCCTTAAATCTCGCGAGTGTCATTCTCTTTGAATTCTTGTTAATTGAACTCATATTTGAATTGATAAATTCATTGAAATCTGGAAAATAATTGTTGAAATTATTTTGATTCATGTGGTATCATTATATTGTTGATGAGCACGTTGTCATGAGATTTTAATATGGCACGGATGTTGGGCACCCTCCAAAATTCCTGATTCCCGGGCTATGGCTTGATAAAGCATATACGGATGTGGTGAGGCCTGGTGACCCGGTTAAAGTGTTGTTGAGAAATTATATTGATAAATGCTTTGAGATTTGCATTTTGGTTTGAATATTCGTACCCCTTGTTAAATACTTGCTGTTTTAAAAATACTCTACACATTCGGGCTCTGACCCGTTTCCTTGCATATTTTCTCTTCTATTGTATCTCTATATCAGGTGTCCAGCAACAGGGACGCCAACCATAGTTGATTATGACGAGCTATGGATCTATGGAAGTTGTGCTTAGATGCTTATCATCCTTTTTGATTCACAGTATTCTTAGATAGGGCATGTCGCCCAAAGGACTCAGTTATCATTTTCTATCAGGGATAAATACTATTGTATTCTGGACTTTTTAATACATTTAACATTGTTGGGGTTATTGTAAAGGATTTATATTATTTGGGAATGTTTATTCCAGTTGCACTTAAATTCTTTTGTGTTATTATTGTGTTATCTGTTTTGTAGAATAATGTGTGTGGTGTTATTATTAAACTAAAAATGGTTTTGTTGAAATTTAAATTTGGAAAGTTTTTTTTAACACCAGCTTAATTGGGTATTGGGTGAGTTGTAAATGTTTTTGACAGTGATGCTAAGAATGAACCAACTGTATATTCTGTTTTAATTTGGTATGGGACTGGCCACCCGGTATTTAATTAGGCGGGGTGTTACATATTACCCAAACTATATATATTTTTTGAAATCCTTTATTCTCAAAATACATCTGATGCCGATGATTCGGTCGTTTGTTATATGTGTATATCTCTCGATATAAATATCAGATTTGAATTCGAAAATTATTGATTCGACCTATGGAAACTCTCTTACTATGTTGGCCTTGATTATCGGGTGGAAATATTTGGGTGGTACCTTCCCAGCTGGTTTATCGCTAGTGTTCCCTAAACAAGGCATTGTTCCAGAAATCATGATTTTCTGCCTGTGATGTTTCTAGGTGGAAACACTTGGTAATACTATTTGTCTGGGTATTAGAGCGTAAATGACTATTAAAATAAAATTGAATAATTAACATATTGCTCAATTATTTTATATGTTCTGTTTTGAAAAGTTTATTCTGAAAATATATATACGGTCAGTTACTTTATATATATATTAATGCAAGTTCCGGTCCATATCTGTATATACCTTATCTTTTGATTTGAATGTGTATCAATTTTCAGAAAAACCCTGGAATGTATGGAGACTGAATCTTATTCGGCTTTTAGTTGATGTTGTATATATAACCATTTTTTCGGAAATAATCAAGCTCGCGGATGGATCGTAAAAGGACTACGTTGAAGATTGAGCTTTTAGAGCTCATTTTGTTACTTTAAGTAAAAAGTTTATTTTATCATATAGAGAATGTTTGTCTCTCTTGTAATAAGTTTTAAATTTTGTCTTAAGTTGTAACTCGTTGTGACTTTTAAAATAAATGAAGTTTCCTTTAGAATGCTCTGATGACGTAATTCCTTTACTTTGAGTATTTTACGATTCATAACATGTAATTGTATTTTCGTTGCACTTATTTAAGCAAACAATTTAAGTCAAAATATTTGTTGCCTTGGTGGCATGTCAAGACACTCATTCTCTACCACTATTTCGAGTCAGGGTCATGACAGAGGTGGTATCAGAGCATAGGTTATGAACCCATAGACTATTGAACATATGTTTCGAATGTTATAGATTTTAAATTTCCATACATTGGATATATGATTAAATATCTGACTTATGCGATAACCCTCCTTATGTCTTACATTCTATATAATTCTTTATATATAATTGTTCTTCTAATTTTCAATCTTGAGATAATATAATATAGCTTATGTTTGACCATGACTGTAGAAAATGACCAAGACAATATCAACTGTGGGAACTAATGATTCGAATATTGAAGGACTGGAAGGTACATACAAGGCGATTAGAAGTCTAGCAAAGATTATGGAGCATCAAGTGAATAATGGAGTGCCAAGGAATATTGAACTAAGTAGTTTTACTATGAACAGTTCAAGAAGTTAAATCCGCCATCTTTTAAAGTTACTCCTAACCCCATTGAAGCAGAAAGTTGGGTGATGCAGATGGAAAAGATGCTCGATGTTCTTAAGTGTACCAATGAACAAAGGGTTTTATTTACAACATTTATGTTAGAAGGTGAAGCCGAGCATTGGTGAAGAATGACTAAGATAATACACGAGGAAAGGAATACTTACATAGGTTGGAATGACTTCTTAGTGATCTTTTATGAGAAATATTTTCCTGAAATGGTGAAAGATGAAATGAAAGTTGAGTTACTGAGTCTAGTGCAAGGGAATATGATGGTTAGTCAATACAAGGCAAAGTTTACTGAGTTATCCCGTTTTCCACGACATGTTATGGTAACTGACGTTTTAAAAGACAAGAAGTTTAAACGTGGATTAAGGTTGAATATTTGTAGTCTAATTTCCAACCTAAAGTTGACATCATATAGTTACATCATGACTAGGGTTATAATAGTCGAGAGGCATGGCTAGGAGTACAATCGAATTAGAGATGGTAAGAGGAAGTTTAACGAACAAATAGGGAAGAACCCAAATAATAGAAATAATTTTAGGAGTACGTCCAATATTAGGGGAGCTAGTGATAACAAATAGTATAATAACAAGACATGTCGGCGTTGTGGTAAGATACATGGAGGAAGACCTTGCTTCAAGGATACAGGAGCTTGTTTAAGATGTGGATATAAAGGAAATCAGATAAAATACTTCTCAACCCCAGTAAGAGTTACGATAAAACCTGTAAGTGAAACGAAGGACCACGGAAGATAGGGTAGAGTTTTTGCACTTTCTGATACCCAAGCTTCTAACACAGTCTTGCTAGGTACACTTTTTCATATGCACAACCTTTTCAAGTTTTAATTGATCCCGGTTTTACCCATTTACTTGTGTATGTACATTTTGTTAACCGATTTCCTAATATGCCTGAACCCTTATACATGTTTCTACTACTTTAGGTGAGTTGTTAATGGGAACATTAGTATATAAGTCATGCCATATAGATGATAGTAATAATAAACTATTCGTCGATTTGATAGTTTTAGACATAAGAGATTTTGAAGTCATTTTGGGAATGGTTTGTTTAGCAACGTATCATGCTAAGGTAGATTATTTTGAGAAGAGAGATACTTTCCAAATTCCTAACCAACCAGAATTCAGTTTTAAAGGAACTGGAATCCTATCTCCCTTTTGTATTATCTCTAGAATGTAAGCCTATAGTCTTCTTAAGAAGGGATGTCAATGATTCCTTGAAAGTGTTAATGATTTACAAACAAAAGAGCCTAGTTTAGAAGATATTCCTATCGCAAAACATTTTTCAGATGTTTTTCCAGATGATTTAACCAGTTTACCTCCTAGTAGAGAAATAGAGTTTACGATTGACCTTATTCATGCAACTATGCCAATATCAAAACCATCTTATCGCATGGCACCTTTAGAATTAAGGGAATTACAAGTTCAATTACAAGATATGTTAGACAAGGGTTTTATTAGACCAAATGTATCCCCTTAGGGTGTTTCGATGTTATTTGTTAAAAAGAAGGATGGGATGATGAGGTTATGTATAGATTATCATGAACTAAATAAGGAAACCATTAAGAATAAATACACCTTACCTAGTATAGATGATTTGTTTGACCAACTTCAATGCGCGTAAGTATTTTCAATTAACCTTAGGTCAGGCTATAACTAATTGAAAATTTAGGAAAATGATATTTCGAAATTAAGTTTTTATACTAGATATGGTCACTCTGAATTTCTTGTGATGCATTTTAGACTAACTAATGAACCAAACACTTTTATGGATATGATGAATAGAGTGTTTAGGAAATATTTAGATCAGTGTGTGGTTGTTTTCATTGATGACATCCTTATTTATTCCAAGAGTATCAAAGAAAATGAGAAGCATTTAGAGATACTATTACAAATTCTTAGGAGGGAGAAATTATATGATAAATTTAAGAAGTGTGAGTTTTAGTTGCCTAGCATCCCCTTTCTAGTACATGTCATTTCCAAGGAAGGAGTGTCGGTTGACCCTCAAAAGATCAAGGCTATACTAGATTGGCCTATGCCAACTAATGTGATGGATATTCATAGTGTTCTTGGATTAATAGGTTGCTATCGAAGATTTATTGAAGGATTTTCTAGTATTGCCAAACCCTTATCTATATTAACACAAAAGGAGGTGAAATATGAATGGTCTAAGGAAGTTGAGAATAATTTTCTAGAACTTAAAAATCGATTAGTAACTGCCCCAATTTTACATATTTCTTTCGGGACAGAGGGATTTATGATTTATAGTGATGATTCTACAAATGGTTTGGGATGTTTGAAAATGAAAAATAAAAAAGTATTAGCTTATGCCTCAAGACAGTTAAAATCACATGCGCAGAATTGTCCAACTCATGACCTAGAATTAGCAGCTGTAATTTTTGCTCTTAAGATTTGGAGACATTATTTGTATGGTGAAACTTGTGAGATTTATACTGATCATAAGAGTTTGAATTACATATTTACTCATAAATAATTGAACATGGGACAAGGGAGGTGGTCAGAATTCATGAAGATTTTTTATTTAAATATCCATTATCACCCGAGGAAAGCTAATGTAGTAGCTGACACTTTTAGTAAGTCTACGGTAAATTTAGCATGTTACATTACATATCAGGAACCTTTATTAAGGAATTTGAGAAGTGTGAAAATAGATGTAAATATTTATAGCAAAGGAGAAATAATCGCAAATTTACAATTACAGTCCATGTTTATGGAAAGGATCAAAATTACGCAAATAAATGACCCACGATCGAAAAAGATTAGAGAAGAAGTTATTGAAGGGATGAGAATAGAATTTGCGATACGAGATTATATATTAAGGTTTGGAAATAGAGTGTGTGTGCCATGTGATGCGCAATTAAAGAGGCAAATTTTGAAGGAAAGTTGTTACTCGAGATTCACATTTCATCCCGGATGTACAAAGATGTATAGGGATCTTTGAGAGTGCGCTAGTAATCATTAGACAAACTTGTTTAATTATACTCCAATTTTAGTCCCAAAAATCCTAACTCTTGCAACAAATTGTGATTGACGAATAAAATAAGTTCAAGCATGCACACAATCACATATATGAGGAAAAATCCTCAAAAGGGGCAAAACCTTTTTTTATTTCACTATATCTTGTAACACTTACAAATACAGAGAAACACAGCTTGACACACGAATACCCACAGGCATCGATTCTTCGGCATCTACAAGAGATCCCGCAAGAGCTCCAATCATCAACAATGGAGAATCAACCTTCTTCTCCACAACAGTACTCCAGATGAGTAGAAAAATTAATCCAGGGTTTATAAAGATTCACATATGAATTGGGGAATAATTTGTTAATAAAAAAGGTTAAAACCTTAAAAGATGAAGTATGGAAAACACAGCAGTTATGTAGAAATAGAGGTGCAAAAGACTTGAGAAATGTGCATGCAGAACGGTGTTATTTATACAAAAATTGGGGGGTGCATCGCTCGAACGACAGATGGTTATCGCTCAAATGAAACGATACGCCGCTCGAACGACAACCACATGTCATTTGAACGATAGTGTGTTGTCGCTCGAACGACGTCAGCGACAAATTTTTTCTCCCCTCAACACTTAGAAAAAATTCTTTCAGCGAAGGAAAACATTTTAAAACCTTAGAAAATGTTTTATGAAAAATTCTAAAATAATTATGTAACCATTAAAAACTCCAAATTATTTTTTTACCATAAATGCGAGTGGAGTAATGGGAATGTTGAAGATGCACGTTGAACATTGAGGTTACACCACGCACATATGAAGATGATGGGTGCATGAAACTTTGGATTCAGATCGAGGCCATCATGGATGATCGTGTTGACATGCCGAATGTAATGGTATCAGACATACTAATTGTGATCTAGGACGCTCAAAAAATTCATAGATTCTAAAATGGGCATTTATAAAATCACGTACTTACAAATACCCCCTATGTCTATGTCGGTACATACATAAAAACTATCCAAATTATGCTACCCAAACTCAAATAAATGACATACAATTTAATATCCCTATTAAACCCAAAAAATGTAAATACTAAATGGCATATCTTCAAACAGGTTTCAATAGCTTCAAATCTTCAACTTCTTCTAACTTTCTTTGTCATCATCAGGGTGTGAAAAAATAATCCTCAATTTTGTACCTACACTCATGAGACAATAAACAATACCTGTGAAGCGCAATAGTTTGAAATATAGTGATAAGCGAAAATAAATATCAATTAAGCTCAAGCAAATCATTATTAAAGCAAAAAAAAATTATCCCCCTTAATTCGTTCTCCCCCTTTTTACGATGTCCCCAAATAGACAAATATAAAGAACACAAAGCAATGCAAATGGAGAATGTCACAAGGTAAACACACTTTCTCCTTTTGAATTCTTTTTAAAAAAATTCTCACAAAATATACAACAAAGATCACATCAAGAAAGAACACTAAAATAACCAAGTCGATGATAGCGGAAATGTAGGGATGTGAACAAATTCGATAGGAAAATCAATACGTACAACCATAACATATGTGCATGATGAATTTATGATATTCCTAACAATGAACTCAATATCTTCCTTAGGTGTAAAAATGGTGGATTTATAAGAAATTGACTCAATCAAATCAACAAATCAAAGCTCAAAGTGATTTCCATACCAATAACGTCCAAAACTATGTAACGCTTTTTCATGATTTTCAAGGACATGCAAGCCTGTTTTATATTCCATCCAAACTCCCTCATAAATAATAATTCTTTTTATTTTTTCATTTTAGATGATGAAACTAAATCTTATTGGCATTTTTCTTTTTATTGCCTTCAAATTTTTTCGGGGCACGTTTCAGCCTCATGGGACCTTGGCTTTTGTTTTTATGCCACATTTTTTCTAGATCCGATTTAACCGGTGGCTTAATCGCAAAGGATAAATGAGTACCTTTTCTAGACCTTCCACGTTTTTCAAATATATCACACAAACTCACAGCAACGGTTCTTACATGCACTACTTTATTGTCAAGTTTTATCGCATTTGGTTCATTGTATAAACAGAATTGAGATGGAAACACTCAAACCAACATGTGATAGACAAGTACAATATTCAAATAAATCCGTGCACATGTGCAATAAAGTAGATAAGGATCCAAACATGTAGAATATATCACTAATCACATCTCAATGACTCCAAACAATGTAAAGCACATGGATGAAATGATGTAGCATCTCAAATCACTATCAAACAGTCACGTGGAATATGGAATGAAGTTGTGACTATAACTATCTTAAATGTTCATCCATAAATGGTGTAAATAAAATACAAAACTCTTTTTGTGTTTTAAAAAAAATTTATAAAAAGAAAATCTTTTTGTCTTTTTAAAAAAATTATCAAAAATAAAATCTTTTTGAAATTTTCAATTGTTTTTTCAAAAAAATAGAAAATCTTTTTGTATTTTTCTAAAAAGAATAAAAACAAAAAAAAATAATGATACAATCTAGAGATAGGAATCATATGATATAGACAAGAAAAATGCGTCCTACTCTAGACATGGTGACCACCCCTCAGTCAACTGTACAAATTACTAAAGACTTCTTAAGACTCTCGAATCTAAGGGTATCTATAGGCTTCATAAAAATATCAGCTAACTGGAGGTTGGTAGACACAAAACTCAAGGATACGACCTTATCTTCTACAATGTCACGGATAAAGTGCTCGCGTATCCTAATGTGCTTTATGCGCGATTGGTAAACTGGATTACGGGATATGTGTATGGCACTCTTGTTATCACAAGAAATAGTCATGGTGTCATGTGATATCTCATAATCCTCCAATATCTGCTTTATCCACAGAAGTTGTGTGCAACAATGTGACAACCCGTCTAATTAAATACCGGGTGATCAAGCCTTTATTAAATTAAAATAGGATTCCCATGTGGTTCATTCTTAGCATCACTGTCGAAACATTTTAAAGTTTAACTAACCACCTAGTCTTGAAAAAGTCGGTGACAAATTTTATCTTTTATTTAAACAATAACAACAACATGAGGAATATTATTACGATAATTAACATTCCATGCAATAGTAATATAAATCCATCCACAAGATAAATGACTGATATAAAAATGCTACCGAATAAACCATCGGCTAAAAAGCAATATAAAATCCAATATGAATAAACTCTCTAAGTACAAGTCTAACTGATATAATAGAAAATAATCGATGGCGGCATGCCCGAATGAAATACCAAACTGCACCCTACACTAGGAATGAAGTAACTGAAGCGTCTAAGTTCAAATCCTATAAGCATCCACAAGTGCTGCAGCTACGCATCCCTGGAATGGATCATATTGCTTGGCGTCCTCGTGGTTGGACACCGAAAAGGTTTTGGAATTTTTTTTTGCAAGTACGGGTCAGAGCCCAAGTAGAAATCATTTAAAAATATTTAGCAAGCATTTAAATTGTAATTTAAATGAACAGTTATTAGATACGCATGTTAGGTTGCGAACACTCCCTTGAGTTCCTCACCTCTCCTCTATAGTGTGCACCTAACGTTTCCTACTCAATCTCACCTAGTCATTCTACCCAAACTAACTAGGTCTCAAGTATATAATAAACTCCAAATTAATCTAGTTCACCCGTACCATCCATACAGTACGCTACTGAATACCCTTAATTACCCTTAAGTCCTTAATTAAGTTTCCGCTTAACTTACTCGTACCACCCATACAATACTCTATCAAATTAATTAATAATTAACATCTCTCCCATGTTATTATTTAACCAATGTTAACATTTCATATATATTATTATTCAGCCTTTCCATTAAGTTTATCTACTTAAACTTTATCTTAGATATTCATTATCTATCTTCCTACTATTTAAACATTAGTAGATCCTTCATTATTAGATGTACACTATCTAATCTCCCTACTATTTACTCTTTAGTAGATTAATCGTTCTTTAGATATACATTATCTCATCTCACTACAATACGTTAACAAAATAACTTATACCAGTAAGATAAATTGCAAGTTCGCCATTCGGATAATTAATGTTTTACTCACTAAGATTATTTTACTTAACACTATTCCCATATCTACTAATTCCACATAGTAAATTCTTCACAGGTATATATATATCCAATATCATCATTATAAATAAATAAATATATATATACAAATCCTACACCCCTAGGTTAAGACCTCTTGGCGCAATGCATACTCTGCTATCGTATCCCGGTACATCTCGCACTGAATAGGGATAAAGGGTTCGGATAATTTCCCACGAATGATAAAAATACAAATCACACATATTGGAGGCGAACATAACCCCTAGCCCGATGGGTCACGCGCATACCTACGCTCCCATTTGACCGTCGAACTATAATATTTCGGATAACACGTTTCCAAGGTTCTATGCTCTATGGAACGAGTCTAAAAATCCCCCCGAAGGCTCATCAGGATAAGATAGCCCAAGCGCGCAACCTCCACCCGATAGCAAGCAGCGTAGGTATGTCATACACATAATCAATCAATCCATAGGTATACACGCAACCTATAATAGTCTTAGTTATTCACAAAACCTATCCTCATTTTTTTAGGTATTCACACAACACATAATAAATCTTAGGTATTCACACAATCCATAATAAATCTTAGGCATTCACGCAACCCATAATTAACCTTAGTTATTCACTCAAGCCAATATAAACCTTAGGTATTCACCCAACCCAATTCTTTTAGTTAACTATGTAGTATAATTCTCTCTACTACTCAAGGTACATTGGCCCATTACGACTATCCTCTCCCTCGGGTTAATTTCGTAAAAATCCTAATCATCCAGAGAATAATTCAATTTTTTTTGGGATCTCATTAGAAGTGCCAAAAATCTCGTTTTAATAATTAAGCCCAACTTACCTTAGCCTTAACCCTCGCATACATGACTAAGTATTTAACCTATCAAGGCCCAATTCCATCAAATATATCTCTTATAATATTCTAAGGATGTCCCAAAAATTCCCCCGATAGTTTATTCTCAAGTTTCGGGTTTAAACATGGGAATTTGCCAAAATCTTGCAAATCAAATTAAGTCATAAATTTTCTGGCAAATTAAACATGTTGTACTAAAATGTCGATTACTCACTCTACAGAACTCCAATTGACCTGATTCTAAGCTCATTAGAAAGATAAGAGATAGAACTTTCCAGAAATATAAGGCTCTCATGCTAATTCGAAGTAAAATTGAAATGACATACGTTTAAACTTACGTTAAAAATTCTAGCAGATTACTATGCTGGCAGATCAAACACCCTATCGTAAAACATCAATTACTCCCTCTACAAAACTCCGATTTACCTGATTCCTGGCCAATTAGAAACATAAGAGATATATATTTCCATTATTGTAAGGATATCACTCTAATTATAAGTACAATTGAAATGTCATACGTTTAAAGTTACATTAAAAATTCTGGCAGATTGACATCTTGTGTTCATTAATCAAACCCTAAGTCATTCAAGATTCATATTCTTCAACAAAGAACCCATCAAGATTCAATATTAATCATCAAATATATTATAACATCCTTTTATCTTCATATAGGGATAATTTCCAATGAAAAGTTTACACAAAAAATCAAAGATTCAATCCAAGAATCAAATTCTCCTTTGATAGATATAGAACCCTAATTTTCTCTTGTTCATCATCTTTATTAATCAAGAACTCAGATCCTATTAATCATACCAAACCCATTGATTTCGTATTATCATCATTAAGGAACATCTCTACATGCATTCCTGCTTTAATTTACAAATTAAATCCTCCCAAATTCATATAAAACTTCCGAAAGCATGAAATCAAACCCTAAACTACATGGGTAGTATAACATGCTTAATATAAATTACCATTTAAACAATTGACTCTAAATAGCAGGTCTGAATTACATTAATATGATGGTGTTGTTGTTCTCCCCTCGCTCCGATCTCGATTCCGTTGCGTTCGGATCGGAAAACTGTGTAGGAAGCTTTGGCTTTCTCTTCTTCTTCCTCTTCAATGGCCTCTCTCCTATTGTGATTGTGTTAACCCTAGCACCTTCTCTCTAATGGTAGATATAAACTTAATATTTTCGGAGTTCTCTAAACCTCCAACTCTCGAATGACCAAAATACCCTTAAACGATGCCGAGTTGGTCCAAAATCATCCCAGGACCCAAAACTGTACACCCTAGTACACTTTTTTAACTATTTTGACCCTTTCGGAACCAACCGTAACCCCGAAATCATCATCCGAGTCACTTTAAAAAATTATCTTAATTCCACCTCAAAATACGACACGCGTGAAATTAAACTTAAACTGAACTGATTTTCTCTCAATGACTGAATTAAATAATTTCTCTAAATTAAATAAATTCCAAATCATCCATTTAATTAAATCCTGGATCACCAATTTAATTTAATTAAATATTTAATTTAATTAAATATCCTCAGAAATATGGGGTATTACATATTTTCCCCCTTACAAAGGAATTTCGTCCTCGAAATTCGAATAAGTCTAATACTCCTAGGTTTCGACACTGCCTTAAACATAGACTCTAAAGATCACTACATATATTTTTACCACCCTGTAATCGCGGATAATAAAATTTTCATCTTCCTAGGGCGCCCATACACCCTATACGAGTGCATATATGCAGAAATACTGACCCGCTCCACTAGCCTCATCAAATTGTATTATAACTACCACTCGCAATTATAACTACATATATGTATAATAACCAAGGTATCTAACCCATGTCCTAATGACCTAACATCTCCCCACTTCCAACGTTGCTCTAAGTTTCATGCGTGGGATGTCTCGCAAAGATAAATCCAAACAAGGAACCCCCCCAAATACACTACAACCTAACATTGTCGGTCATCAAGATTCGTTAAGTCCTCAGTCCATGGCATGTACCCCCAAAATCCTAATCTTTTGACATAAAAGTATACTCGTCCACTCTCATGCTACAAAAGACAATATATATCATGACGCTCTTACTATCACTACTTTTTAGAGTGAATAAATCACTAGCTATATCTCTTCGCTCGATAATAAGCCAATTTACCTTGAATCACATCAATAATAAGTTCCTATGCACTAGGATTAAGTATAACTATACAACATGCACACAGAAGTCAACTACACAATATATCATAACATATATACACATATTTATATATAGGCTCTACCTTCTTTCTGGTGATACCTAGCAAAAAAAAAAATCATACCGCGGGACAGCGAACACGAGATTTCACTATCCCAATCTATGATCTCTCAACCCATCACTAACCAATCAAATTTCGAAAAGTAGTCTACTCTATTCTCATAACTCTTGAAAGCAGTAAAAAAACATGTAATGTAAACATCCCTTTAGTGAACACACCCTCTCTCACTTAGGTGACACCAAAATCTCCACTATCCCATAATAACTAATTATACAAATACATAATAAGGCTATTACGGCCAACGTCGCCACTAAATTTTACTCACTCATGAATTAAAATGATCATAATCCTACTTGATATGCGCTTATGTCACCTGAATCAATCCCATATCCCTAACGATGAACAAAAATGTTACTCCCATTCGTTATCAGTCTCGCTAGATCCATCGGTTCCTAAATGCAACTTAGCATCCAAACTGACCTAAGATCTATTACAATGGTTGTACATCCAGGATACCATCCTGTAGCTTCCCTTACCTCTCCTTAGAGTAATACTTCTCCTTTCATGGCCTACAGCCCAATAAGTAAAACATCGGCCTGGAAATTTCTCTACCTCTGATAACGGTCCTAAGAGAATGGATATGCTATTGTTGCTATTGAGGACCTTGTTAATCATACTTGAACCCACCACTCTCGAGTTATTAACTCCTGGGCCTAAATCTCTTAGCTCGATTCCCTTACTGGAAATCTCGCTCCATCTGTTGTTGTACCCCACTGGCACCGTTCCCATCTACTTCTTAGCCTGATGGGTCTCACTTTATTACTGTGGACAAGTTCAATACTGGTGGCCCTACTCTTCATATATAAGACAACTTTCTATATCATACCCTATCTCTGGCCCCACTGACCATGTTGGTGTTTACTTCTCTCAGACCTAGTAATCTTGGCCTTATTTGCTACCCCCGTAGTCCCTTTAACTCCGCTCGTCCTATGGACTCGTTGCTGGCCTTGAAGAGCCTAATGGAATCCACCATCACTCGACAGGAATTCAACTGATTCGAATCATATAAATGGGTACCCTAATGGGTATACCCTCCTGTGGTGTTACAATATCACCGTTAAATCCAATCTTACTCTTCGTGTAGATTCTATAACCCTCTTGGCTCCCTTCTCATGGAAGCATTAATGCAAACTCGTAAACATACGACTTTTGATGACCTCAAAACTATTCGTCCTAACCGGTTTTCTTATCCATGCTTTTCTATTCTACTCATGAGTCCATTATCAACATAAAGAACCTTTATTTTCTTCGTATTCCCCTTCGTCGAGTACGAAGTTCCCTCCAAAAGCCAGCTCCTTTCTCACAATCGACCTATAACTCTCTCACTTATGATAAGTTTCGAAACATAATTCGCATCTATGTTCAAACAACATATGGAATATCTATCAATCAAATTTCTCGTTTAATCCCATATACTCCTTATATGTGGTGACTAACTCTCGTCACTTTATGCTGCTCCTAAGAGCTCAAAATTTTCCGCTCAAAATTTTAATCCCGGGTGTCACTGCACTCCACCCTATACAATTGCCTTCGGATTTAATCCTTCCATTGGCTAATCACACTTCCTCTCTTCCTCAAATCCCTATAATATCTCTTCAAAATAGTCCCTTTAACTCCCCCCTTTTTTGCCGACTTTATTGGGTGAGTCTGAAATTACACCACTATTGTCTACTATGGTATTTAGGAAGCTACCGTTCCTGAGCGATTATCCTATTGTCACTTCCCTTAACAATAATCATGGTGACTCCTATCACGATCACCATTTCTAGAATACTCCTCGTATTCTGCTGAACCTCTCCTCCTATAATCCTTCTAACAACCCTCATTGGTCATTCCATGATGTTCGGTGTACGAAGCCCAACCGAACTCATATATAAATCACATCAACTATACTTAATAGAAGGAGGAGAGAAATTCACAAACGTAAAGGAATCAACAATCCTATCATAAGGCTCTACATTAAAGAATGATACACTGAAACGTGAAAAGCCGCATAGATCCTAAGGACACTAGAACCTGATGCTCTGATACCATCTGTGACAACCCGCTTAATTAAATACCGGGTGATCAGGACTTTATTAAATTAAAACAGGATTCCCATTTGGTTCATTCTTAGCATCACTGTTGAAACATTTTAAAGTTTAACTAACCATCTATTATTCAAAAAGTCAGTGTCAAATTTTTTCTTTTATTTAAACAATAACAACAACATGCGGAACATTATTACGATAATCAACATTCCATGCAATAGTAATATAAATCCATCCACAAGATAAATGACTGATATAAAAATGCTACATAATAAACCATAGGCTAAAAAGAAATATAAAATTCAATATGAATAAAACTCTCTAAGTACAAAGTCTAACTGATATAATAGAAAATAACCGATGGCGACATGCTCGAATGAAATACCAAACTGCACCCTACACTAGGAATGAAGTAACTGAAGTGTCTAAGTTCAAATCCTGCAAGCATCCACAAGTGTTGTAGCTACGCATCCCTGGAATGAATCATCCTGCTTCGCGTCCCTGTGGTTTGACACCTAAAAGGTTTTGGAAAAAAAAATTGCAAGTACGGGTCAGAGACCAAGTAGAAATCATTTAAAAATATTTAGCAAGCATTTAAATTGTAATTTAAATGAACAGTTATTAGATACATATGTTAGGTTGCGAACATTTCCTTGAATTCCTCACCTCTCCTCTATAGTGCGCACCTAACGTTTCCTACTCAATCTCACCTAGTCATTCTACCCAAACTAACTAGGTCTCAAGTATCTAATAAACTCCAAATTAATATAGTTCATCCATACCATCCATACAGTACGCTACTGAATACCCTTAATCACCCTTAAGTCCTTAATTAAGTTTCACCTTAACTTACTCATACCACCCATACAATACTCTATCAAATTAATTAATAATTAACATCTCTCCCATGTTATTATCTAACCAACGTTAACATTTCATATATGTTATTATTCAGCCTTTCCATTAAGTTTATCTACTTAAACTTTATTTTAGATATTCATTATCTATCTTCCTACTATTTACACATTAGTAGATCCGTCATTTATTAGATGTGTGAAAAGCCCCGGATTTTAATTTTACACAATTAAAATATAATTTCCTTTTAAATAAACTCAATAGATGCGGAAGCGTTATAAAGGAAATGGTTCAACTTCCAAAACAAACAAACAACAAATTTTAATTTACTTGAAACAAATTAAAATCTTAAACCAAATAATTAATCCAACACAAGTCCTAGAATTTGCCTAAGTCATAATTATCAATTATCCAAAGTTAGGCGAAACCTAATTTAGCAAATGACTTGAATACACCAAATTTACCCAATATTTAATTTAGTCCCCAATTAAATGAGCGTGATAATATAAACCAAATTTTATCTTGAAATTATCCTAAGCATGCATTCTAAAATATGATGCAAGATAAAATAAACAATATCACACTACGCTGCGATGTACGAGGAAAAACCCAAGACGGGAAACAACCTCAGACGGCCCTAGCCACAAGTCCACTAGATATGGAATTACAATTACAAGACAGATAGACTTACAACGACTGACTCGATCCCTCTCAAGCCTCGATGATTCTCCTAAAACGTTGGTTTTGGCATTATGAGTAAATTCATTACAAGTATTGAAGCCTAAACCACAAGTGTCATTTTTAATTTGGACCGTTCCTAACATTTTATCTAGTTTTTCCGAACGACACTCCAAATCAAATTTGACATTACTAGAGTCTTTTAATTTATCTTGTAATTCTAAAATGTTAGACTCTAATAAAGCATTTCGCTCTTCAAAAGCAAGAAGCTCCTTTTTCAAGGATTCCATTAAACCCCTAAGGCTATCTCTCTCGCCTTCTACATATTCAAGCTTCTCTTGAAGAGTCCTCTCATGTGTCCTAAGGTCTTCTATTAAAGCATTTTCATCAACAACCTTGACACTCTCTCTTAAACGAGCTTCTAACTTCAAATTAGCTCTTTTCAATTTAATAGATTCTGTATAAAGTTCTTGAAAAGCATTTTGAAGTTAACTCATCTCAACCTCATCTTCATTTTCACTCTCTCTTTCTTCTTCCCTCTCACTATCATTAAAAATAAGAGAATCATGTACAATGACCTTGGAAGTGGCATGTGCTATCGTTTCATCAATCGATGAGTTCTCACTATCACTCACATGACTAGCCATAAAAGCCACAAAATTTTTCTTAGTGGGTGAATCGGGCTTCTCTTCCTTATCACTATCACTAAGGGTCGCATTATATGCAGTGGATCGTTTACCTTCTTTCCTTAGTTTAGTGGGGCACTCATAAGCCCTATGACCATAACCTTCACAACCAAAACACTTATTAGACTCGTCCCTATCTAAATTGTCATTACTAGTTTTAGGGAACTTTTCAGCTTTAGAAATCTTCTCGCTTTTATCATGTTTAGAAGTATCAAATTTCTTAAAATCATTTTTAAATTTATCTTTGTTAAATTTAAGAAATTTTCTAAATTTACGAGCAAACAAAGCCATATCTTCCGAGTCACTATCACTATCACTCTCTACTACTTGTTTGACCTCTTTTCGAGCTTTTAAAGCAACGCCCTTTTCGATTTTCTTTTCAGTTTTAGAGGGAAACATATCAAGTTCATAGGTTTGTAAATCACCTACAAGCTCTTCTAATTTCGTAGAGGCTAAAGTGGGTAAAGAATTTAAAACAGTCACCTTTGGAATAAATCTATCGGGTAGGGACCTTAAAATTTTCTTTACAACACGGTCGTCAGGTATTTTATCTCCCAAGTTAAAAGATGAATTTTCAATATCAGAAAGTCTAGCATAAAATTTATCAAAAGTTTCTTTTTCATCCATTTTGATAGTTTCAAATTGAGTGGTGAGGTTTTGGAGTTTTGAAGCTTTAACGACACTAGTTCCTTCACGAGTTAATTGTAAAATATCCCAAGCTTCTTTAGCGGTTTCACACGTCATAATACGTCGGAATTCATCCGGTGCGACAGCGCTAAATAAGGCATTTAAACCACGGGAATTAAAATTTGCAAGCTTAAACTCATTTTTGGTCCATCTATCGATGGGTTTGGGAACACGTTCATTTTCAATTAGATGAGTTGGTGGGGAGTACCCGGTAACAACAGAATCCAAACTCTCTCGTCGATAGATTTTAGTGCCGATCTCATTCGCGCTTTCCAATACGTGTAGTTTGAACCATCGAAAATAGGAAATTTTGAAAATGGGGAAAAATCCATTTTAGCCAAAAAATAAAGGATCTTAACGAAATAATTTATCGTTTTTGGCTCTGATACCAATTTGAAAAGTCCCGGATTTTAATTTTACACAATTAAAATATAATTTCCTTTTAAATAAACTCAATAGATGCGGAAGCATTATAAAGGAAATGGTTCAACTTCCAAAACAAACAAACAACAAATTTTAATTTACTTGAAACAAATTAAAATCTTAAACCAAATAATTAATCCAACACAAGTCCTAGAATTTGCCTAAGTCATAATTATCAATTATCCAAAGTTAGGCGAAACCAAATTTAGCAAATGACTTGAATAAACCAAATTTACCCAATATTTAATTTAGTACCAAATTAAATGAGCGTGATAATATAAACCAAATTTTATCTTGAAATTATCCTAAGCATGCATTCTAAATTATGATGCAAGATAAAATAAACAATATCACACTACGCCGCGATGTAGGAGGAAAAACCCAAGATGGGAAACAACCTCGGACGGCCCTAGCCACAAGTCCACTAGATATGGAATTGCAATTACAAGACAGATAGACTTACAACGACTGATTCGATCCCTCTCAAGCCTCGACGCTTCTTCTCGTAGAAACCCCTTCCTAGCGGACAACCTCGGAACACCACCGCGGTCTCGGAATCCACCGATAGGACTTTATATGGTCACCGTCACCCAATCATGGAGCCTTTCTCCAAGTGGGTAGAATCTCAACAAAAAGTCTTCTTCTTTGATGGATGTAGAAGCAAACCAAAACTTCTCTTCTTGAATTCGGTAGAGATAAACCGGTGCCAAAACTCCAAGCAATTTGATATGTAAATAAGAACTTGGACTAAACACAATTGGGTGTAAACTAGAGTGTGAAAGATTTTCTCTTTGAAAAATAACACTCAAAACATGAACATTTTCCTAAACCATTTTTGCTCTCAAACACTCTCTAAGAGATGGAAAATATTTTAGAAAAGTTATGGAAATGTTGGTTAAGAAAATGTGATTCCCGCACTTCATAAATTCTGAAAAAGTTGGTTAAAAAACAAGTGGGGAAGTGGGTGAAAAACTGCCAAAAACTGTTCCCGCCTGACATCTCGTTCGAATGACATTTCGTTCGAAGGAACTCTCGTTCGAATGAGACTTCTAACGACGCACCAGTATGGATTTTGTTAGAATCTCGTTAGATACCTCATTCGAACGACATATCGAATGACGGACCAATTTAGACTCGTTGGCAAACTCGTTCGAACGAAACCTGGTTCGAACGAAAAACTCGTTCGAACGACATTTCTAACGAACGACCAGAAAGTTTGTAAAATTCGATTTTGGCCCAGAAACTTTTATATACTTATTTTAAAGTTCTAATTAATTCTTTCTGAAAATGAAACGTAGTTTTTTTTATTAAACCTAACACCCAATTACTTTGTTCCAAACTCCCATAAATATATAATTGCATTCATACCTTGGGAGCTTGGAACCATGGTTGATGACGTAGAAACAAGGCATGCAAATCGACATATTTGATGAAGCTTTATACTCTTTGCCGCTACGTCTTCAACATACACTTCATAGGCTTGAGAATATTACAATTAAATACTATCCTATGAATAAATGTTTTTTGTCCGGAATTGAGCCAAAACTATATATGGACTCAATTGGAAATTTGTGTCCTTACAATGTGCACTATCTAATCTCCCTACTATTTAATCTTTAGTACATTAATAGTTCTTTAGAGACACATTATCTCATCTCACTACAATACGTTAACAAAATAACTTATACCAATAAGACAAATTACAAGAGTGCCATTCGTATAATTAATCTTTTACTCACTAAGATTGTGTTAACATTATTACCATATCTACTAATTCCACATAGTAGAATTATTCACACACACACACACACACACACACACACACACATATATATATATATATCCAATATCATCATTATAAATATATATATATACAAATCCTGCACCCCTAGGTTAAGACCTCTTGGCGCAATGCATACTCTGCTATCGTATCTCGGTACATCTCGCACTGAATAGGGATAAAGGGTTCGGATAATTTCCCATGAACGATAAAAATACAAATCACACATACTGGAGGCGAACATAGCCCCTAGCCCGATGGGTCACACACATACCTACGCTACCATTTGACCGTCGAACTATCATATCTCGGATAGCACGTTTCCAAAGGTTCTATGTTCTATGGTACGAGTCTAAAAATCCCCCGGAGGCTCATCAGGATAAGATCGCCCAAGCGCGCAACCTCCACCCGATAGCAAGCACCGTAGGTATGTCATACACATAATCAATCAATCCGTAGGTATACACGCAACCTATAATAGTCTTAGGTATTCACAAAACCCATCCTCATTTTTTTTAGGTATTCACACAACACATAATAAATCTTAGGTATTCACAGAATCCATAATAAATCTTAGGCATTCACGTAACCCATAATAAACCTTAGTTATTCACGCAAGCCAATATAAACCTTAGGTATTCACCTAACCCAATTCTTTTAGTTAACTATGTAGTATAATTCTATCTACTACTCAAGCTATTCACAAAACCTTAGGTATTCACCCAACTCCGATTTATCTGATTTCAGGCTAATTAGAAAGATAAGAGATATATATTTCCATGAATTTAAGGATATCATTCTAATTATAAATACAATTGAAATGGCATACGTTTAAAGTTACGTTAAAAATTCTGGCAGATTGACATCTTGTGTTCATTAATTAAACCCTTAGTCATTCAAGATTCATATTCTTCAACAAAGAACCCATCAAGGTTCAATATTAATCATCAAATATATTATAATATCCTTTTATCTTCATATAGGGATAATTTCCAATGAAAAGTTTACACAAAAAATTAAAGATTCAATCCAAGAATAAAATTCTCCTTTGATAGACATAGAACCCTAATTTTCTCTTGTTAATCATCTTTATTAATCAAGAACTCAGATTTCTATCCAATTAATCAACCCAAACCCATTGATTTCATATTATCATGATTAAGGAACATCTCTACATGCATTCCTACTTTAATTTATGAATTAAATCCTCCCAAATTAATATAAAATTTTAAAAAGCATGAAATCAAACCCTAATCTACATGGGTAGTATAACATGCTATATATAAATTTCCATTTAAATAATTGCCTCTCAATAGAAGGTCTGAATTTCATTAATATGATGTTGTGGTTGTTCTCCCCTCGCTCCGATCTCGATTCCGTTGCGTTCGGGGCGAAAACTATGTAGGAAGCTTTGGCTTTCTCTTCCTCTTCCTCTTCAATGGCCTCTCTCCTATTGTGATTGTGTTAACCCTAGCCCCTTATCTCTAATGGCAGGTATACAGTTATTATTTTTGGAGTTCTCTAAACCTCCAACTCTCGAATGACCGAAATACCCTTAAACGATGCCGGGTTAGTCCAAAATTATCCCGGGACCCAAACTGTACACCCGCGTACACTTTTTTGACTATTTTGGCCCTTTTGGAACCAACCGTAACCTCGAAATCATCATCCAAGTAACTTTAAAAAGTTATCTTAATTCCACCTCAAAATATGACACGCGTGAAATTAAACTTAAATTGAATTGATTTACTCTCAATGACCGAATTAAAAAATTTCTCTAAATTAAATAAATTCCAAATCATCGAATCAAATAAATTCCAAATCATCCATTTAATTAAATCCTAGATCACCAATTTAATTTAATTAAATATTTAATTTAATTAAATATCCTCAGAAATATGGGGTATTACAAACAACTCCCGGCGGCTATGTACTCAGCCTTCGTAGTGGACAAAGAGATAGAGTTTTGCTTATTGCTCAACCGAAAGAGAAGAGAAGAACCAAAGAGGAAACACCCACCGGAATAGGCAGATAAACGGTCATTAGTATCAAAGGAATAGAAAATGCCAACTGAGAGTCCCACTCACATATTGGATAATACGTTTAAGAGCGAGTAAGTGCGAGTCTTTCAGGGAAGTGTAATATCGTGCACAAAATCAAACACTAAAGTCTATGTCGGGACGACTGACAGTTAAGTAGAGAATACTACCTATCATACTCTGATAAAATGTTTTCTCTACATCCTTGCATGAAGTGTGCTTACTAAGATTTGTTGAGGTACTTATAGGGGTACGTGCATGCTTAGCGGAGTCAAAACCAAATTTATTCATAAGGTATCTAACATACTTGGATTGGGAGATGAACGTACCATCCTATAGCTAAAAAATCTGGAGACCAAGGAAGAATGTAAGCTCACCGACCATGCTCATCTCAAACTCACTCTTCATCTCCTCTTCAAAGTCATGAGCATGTTGGGAGCACGTGGATCCAAAGGCTATGTCATCTACATAGACCTGGGAAACCAAAATAGCATCTTCTCCTCTCTTAATAAATAATGTCTTATCAACTCCCCCTCTCATGAATCCACGGGCTAAGAGATAGGAAGTAAGGTGCTCATCCTAATAGCGGGGTGCTTGCTTCAAACCATACAAGGATTTTCTCATAAAATAGATGTGATTGGGGTGCTTAGGGTCTTCAAACACTTTTGGTTGTTCCATGTAAACTTCCTCCCATATAATTCCATTCAGAAAGGCACTCTTGACATCCATCTGGTATAGCTTGAAGCTCAGATGACATGCGATGGCGAGTAGTAAGTAGACTAACTCAAGCCTCACAGCAGGAGCAAATGTCTCGTCATAGTCTACACCATTAATCTGTGTGTAGCCTTGAGTGTCCAACCTAGACTTATGTTGGATAATGGAACTATTATCATCCATCTTATTCTTACTAAACTGAAGTATCCAGAATCCAAGTATCACATTATGTTTGGGAGCATACTTGGTACCTATCAAATTCTTCTCACTTGGTTGGGGGACAAGTTCCGAGACATTATTCTTACTAAACTAAAGCAACTCATCATGCATATAAGATTTTTAGTTTTCTTCCTTAACTGCTTCTTTGATGTTCTTGTGCTTGACTTTAGACATGTAGTAAACAAAACTAACCATGTTGTCCAGCTGAGCTGGGATCTCCTATAATCGAAGTAAGATCATGACTTTTGCGAACTTAAGCAGGTGTGTACCCCAAGTCAGGAGAAAGGTCCGCCCTAGGTGTGGGAGGCACAATGGGATCATCAGTAGGAAGTGCACCCTCCTCACACAAATGGTTATAATCAATAAATACCAGTGGTTCGTCATCTTGCACGGTGATGTTTATTGACTCCATAACCTTAGAACTACTTAGGTTAAAAACCTAATATGCTCTACTAGTCGATGAATACCCTAACAATATCCCCTCGTCTCTCAGGGAGTCGAACTTTCCTAATTTCTCTCTATCCCATAGGATGTATCATTTTCTCCCAAAGACATGGAAATATGAAAGGCTCGGCTTATTTTCTGTCCACAATTCGTAAGGCATCTTAAGTGTGTGTGGATGAAGGTAAACCCTATTCACTATATGGTATGCGGTAGACACCACCTCTGCCCAAAATCTCCTATTAACTCTATGACCCAGAAGCATAGATCTATCCATCTCTTGAATCATCTGACTCTTCCTCTCAACAATCCCATTTTACTGAGGAGTCTTCATAGTAGAAAATTTATGTTTTATCTCGAGGATATCACAATAAAGATCTACTTTATCTTCCTTAAACTCAGTGTCGTTGTCACCCTGCATTCTATTAATAGTGACACCGTGTTGATTTTACAGGACACGACACTTGGCCGTAAGAAATTTCACAGCATCGGATTTCTCTCTCAGAAAACCTACAATCGAGTAACGAGATAAATTATCTACCATCATGAGGATATACCTCTTACCACCCAAACTCTCAGTACAAGTAGGACCCAAAAGATCAATGTGTATTAACTCAAGCACTCATGAAGTGGTAATGGAATTCAACTTCATGTGGGGGCTACAGACTTGCTTTCCCAACTGACAGGATCCACAAACCACATAAGTCGTCTTTCCAAGTGATGGAAAGCTACGTACTAGGTCCTTTTTAACTAATCTCTCTAAATATCTAAATTTCACATGACCTAGACGTTGATGCCACATATCCATAGGAGTGATCGCGGCGCTATTGTAGACAAATGAGAACTCGGGCACAATCCCATAGCAATTATCTTCAGTCTTCACCCCTTGCAATAGAAGTTTAGCGACTTGATCATAAACATTGCACCCGTTCCGATGAAACTTTACTACAAAGTCAGTTTCGCACAACTGACTAATGCAAAGAATGTTCACATTCAAACCTTTGATGTACAAAACATCCTCTTGCTTAGGAAATCCCCTACTATGCTAGACTTTCTCCCATCTCCAAACGTGACTTTACCTTCCTTACGACCCTTTAGGTAGGTGACGCGACAACAAATGTATCTTAAAGTGAGTGCTTATATAGGCTCAAGTGCAAGCCTGTCGCTTAAGTAATAATCCGAAAAGTCGGGATCATCTCCACAAGGAACTAGGACGAAAATTCTTGTCGACTAAGGAATAAAAGACTAACCCTAGACTAGTTTGAGAAAAGAAACTAGAAAGATGATTAATTGTGAATTGAATAAATACTAACTAAATGTGAAGGAAATTTAAACTACCGTTTAAACTAAGTGCACAGAAATACACTATTGCAGTGAAGTAAATATAAATAAGGGAAAGATAGGTTAGGAGACAATCCCCCAAACCCTAGTACTTTTACTGGATAGAATACTAGCTTTTGCATTAGAAAGTTGATTGAACCCGATCTTTATTAATCCTCAGCATTACATATATAAGGGTACTAGCCCGCATCATATGTAATCAAAGGTAAAAATAAAGTGGTGTCGAATAGCTAACACGCGCATCGCATCCTTAAAAACCTCGGTTACCTAGGGCAAATGAGGTTAAAAGGCCTATGATGGTTGTGTGTACCACACAACACGATCCAATAAATTTTCAATTCAAAACCTATTCCCTACACATGTAAATTACATCGGATCGGGTTCATGCATCCCAACCCTTGGAAACTTAGCCAGACATAATTAAACTAAGCATGAACACAAAACCTATTTTGCATGATTTCATAACTATGTGAAAATTAGGAAGAAATTATGTAAACAAAAATTGCAACTCAATTCCTATGAATAATCCTACTTGAATGTAAAAGCAATTGAAATTAAAAAGTAAAAATACTTGGAAGGAAGAAATTTTGGAATTAAAGCTTGAAAATTGAATAATTGTTGCAAAAATTAAAAACTAGGGTTATTAGTTGTAGAAGGTCTTTAAAAATATCAAAAAGAGAACTCCACGATGTCTGGGAATTAGTTGGAATAAATACTCAACGAAATTACAAGAGTTTGAGGTAGATACAACTCTAATTCTGAAAAAGATAAAACAGAAATCTGCCACCCATACCGGTCCGACCTGGTCCATCGGTTCGTTCTGGTGAATACTAGATCGATTTGCTTTTGCTTAAAATCGGATCGGCCCGACCTTTCAATCTATACAGGAACTTTTAAGCTTTTCGACCGAACCTTTTTTTGGGATGATTGCATCGGCCCGGTTGTGAATTTTATTTAGGAACTCAACCTCCTTCGGATCAGATCATTTTTGCTTCATACCGGATCGGTTCGAAGGTATTTTTCTCTCTGCTCTGGTGGTGATTTTTTCTCATCTTTGAGGCTTCATAAATTCTGATACGGGACTCGTCTTTGGACGCCGTTTCTTCCTACGTGTGTGTAGACTCGAGATCTTCAACTTTCACGCTGGTCCTTCATCCTAACTCTAGATGTAGAGTTATTATTTTTCCCTCTGACTTTTCTTCCTTTATTTCTTTCTTGACTTCTTGGTTTCGAGTTTTCTCTTCTCTTTGCTTGTATAAAATACCTGTAAAAAGTACGAAGAATACAGGAAACTCGATGCACTCTATAAGAAATGTCAGTAGCAAGGATATGAGATAAATCAATGCATTTTTCATGTTACGAGGTGATAAAAGCCTCTAAAATAAGGGGATAAATTGGAAGAATTTATGCCTATTCAAACCCCCCTAACTTAGAACATTGATTGTCCCGAGTAATGTAAAAGAATCATAACGAGGTTCAACTCTTGAAAAATATTTCATTAGGATAGAAGACCTCTTTCACGTGCAAGTGATTGCATTTAGCGTATGCAATAAGCCTTTAAACCCCTAGGTTACCCTAGAATGATGAGTGGTGTCTCGTGAGGGTTTGTAGTGAATATACCACAAAATTCGGTTTCGACTCAAACAAAATTCAAAATACTTAAAAACTATATAATTCAAACATTTCTAAAAATAATCACCATATATTTATATTCCCATGTCTCAATTTTTCGTGTGTGTGTGTGTGTGCGAAGCGAATAATTTAACCTTTAAATTCCATCGATTGATCATTACGTCACTTTTCGAAAATTCGTTTTGATTTCAAATGCTCACGGGATACTCTCACAAACGAATCACTTGGAATGTGGCTATTTTGCTTTACGTGCATGTTTTATCGGAGTAAATGTAATGGAACACAAGTTCACGCACACAACTTTGAAAAGATGATTTTTTTAAGGTGAATAGATCCCTTCATCGTGATACAGTTATTGGAAAATAGGAAACATCGCCTTTTAACCATAAAAATTAATCTCTCTTGTTATCTTTTCATGTCTTAGCTCTCCACGCGGTAATCAATTTTGCAATTCAGACTTGGTTAAGACTTTCTCGGGTTATAAGGTGTATTATGTAAAAATTGGGAATGGCTACGAACTTCGAAGTTGGAAAATTTTGCTTATGCTGTCTGTTAGTGCTTTTCTGGGCTTTTGCTCATTTTTTATTTTTCACATTTTTTTCTTGCTATTTTTGTTGAGCATTATTCCATTTTTTTCTTGCCCCTTTTTATTGCACTATTTCGACTTAATTCGTGAAATTTCCAATTTTCACAACTCCGAACTAATTGGGTTTTTTAGGTTACCAAGCAAAACGAAAAAAATTATTACGCTCAATTGGGTTAGCGAAAGGGAAAACTTTTCACAACTTTTTATGGCTAAAATTTTTTGGGTGACAAACGAGGACCTAGCTTCATTTATCCGAGCCACATTTTTCAAGATAACATTTCAGTCATTTCCTGTAACTGATTAAAACAAGGATAATGAGATCTTCAACGACTTATTAAAATGATGAAAAGAACTTTGAGTTAACAATTAACTCGGATTAATTTAAAAACTTAGAGAAATCGATAGGCTCGAAATCTCACCGGGTTGGTTAATCTCCACACGTATTCGTTAAGTCGTCAATATTCGCTCAATTTCCATCTTTGGTCAATTTCGGCTTAGTCCAACTTGGAATTTACAAATTTTTAAACAAAACTTCGATGATATTTTTGTAAAATTTAAATCCCAATATTTATTTACTTCGAAGGAAATTTTTTTTGGATTTTTGAAAAATTTTCAATTTTTTTGGGAGTTTTGAAATTTGTGAAATTTGGAAGTGCATGTGACAAGGCCACAAGTGTGTATCTAGTGTGTGTGCTGATATAGGCTTAAGTGCAAGCTTTTCGCGTTAGTAATAATCCAATAAGTTGGGATCGTCTCCACAGGGAAATAGTACAAAAGATCATAACGACGTAGGAACAGAAGACTAAGCCTAAATTGATCCTCGAAAAGAAGTAGAAAAGATGATTAATTATGAACTATATGACTACGAACTAAATGCAAGGGAAATTTAACTACTGATTAGACTAAATGTGCCAAAATAAAATATTGTAGTGAATTAAATATGAATAAAGAAAGATAGGTTAGGATACAATCCCCCAAACCGTAGTACATTTACCGGATAGAATACTAGCCTTTGAATTAGAAATTTAATTGAACCCAGACTTTAGTAATCCTAAGCATTACATATATAAGGGTACTAGCCCGCATCATACATAATCAAAGGTAAAAATAAAGCGGTGTTGACTAGCTAAAACTCGCGCATCATTAAACACTCCGGTTACCTAGGGCAAACGAGGTTAAAAGGTCTATGACAGTTGTGTGTACTACACAACACGATTCACTTAAAATTCAATTCAAACACTATTTTCTACATGGGTAAATTACACTAGGTTGGGTTCATGTACCCCAACCCTTAAGAACTTAGTCAGATATGATTAAATTAAATGAAAACACAAGTTTTAAAGTGCAGGAATTCATGACTGTTTTGGATATTTTAAAATGAAAATCTTTGAATTAAGAATTGAAAACTAGGAATTAAGAATTAATCTAACTAACAACAAAAGAAACTAAAAGCAGAACTTAAATGTTACTTTCAATGAGGAAATATGAAAATAAACTTTGAATCTTGAATTAATTGTAACAAATCTTCAAAACTAGGGTTCTTCTATGAAAGAGCCCCCCATAAAACTCATAAAATTAGAACCTCCTAATGTCTGACAATAAGTCAAAATAAATAAACTTCGCAACTTACAAGAGTTTGAACCAAGTAAAACTCTAAATTAGAAACGAAAAATGTAGAAAAATCTCAATCGAACTGGTCCGATGGATATTCTTCGATTCGATTCGGTCCGGTATCCAATTTTGTTCATGGATCTTCAATACATCGGACCAGTTCGTTTTCTTCTCTAAACGGACCGGTCCGACCCTCATTTTAATATAGATCTCTTAAAGGCATCGTACCGGTTCATTTTAAGTTGTATTCGGATTAGTCCGGTGTTGAATTGTATACAAATTCTTCATACTTCACGAATTGGTTCAATTTTAACCAACCCTAGTCTGGTTTGGTGGAAAAATTTATTCAAAGTATTAATATCTCCTTTTTTTCCTTTCTCTTGATTTTCCTCTCATCTTCGAATCTCCATAACTTCTAATATAGGTCTCAGTTTGGGATGTCGTTTCTTCTTACGCACTTGTAGATGCGAGGTCTTCATATTTTAGGTTGGTCCCTCGACCGAACTCTAGATGTGAAATGACTATTTTTCCCTATGACTTTCCTTCCTTTGTTGATTTCTCAGCTTTGGATTACTCTTCGCTTCACTTACATTAAATATCTTTAGAAAGCATGACAAATACACAAAACTCGAGGCACTATGTGGGAAATGTTAGTAACATATAAATGAGATAAATAAATATGAATTACATTATTCGAGGTTCTAACAGCTACTAAATTAAGGGGATAAATTCAAAAGAATTTGTGCCAAATCAAATCCCCCTAACTTAGAACTTTGCGCGTCCCAAGCAATGTAAAAGAAATTCACCAAGGCTCAACTCTTGAAATCCATTTTATTAATATAGAATACCTCTTTCGTGGGCAAGAGATTGCATTTAGCGTATGCAACAAGCCTTTCAACCCCTAGGTTGCCCTAGTAGGACGAGTTGTGTCTCATGAGGGTTTGCAGTGAATCTACCCCCCAAATTCGATTTTTGACTCAAAAAAAATTCTTAATACCTAAAAATTGTATAATTCAAACTTTTCGAAAAATAATGAGCATATAGTTATACGTTCAACTCTCAATTTTTCCTCTGTGTGTGCGAACCCAAAAATTTAATTGCAAATTTCCACCGATTCGTCATTACATTACTTTTTCAAAAATTCATTTTGAATCAAATGCTCACGGGATACTCTCGCAAATGAATCACTCGAAATGTGGTTATTTCACTCGGTATGCATGATATAAATAGTAAATGCATTGGAATAAGAATTCACGCACACAAAATTGAAAAATGGAAATTTATGGGTGAAAAGATCTCTTCATAGAGTTACGGTCGTTGGGAAATGGGGACACTGCCTCTAATACACACCGGTTAATCTCTTCTATTATATTTTTGGGTTTTAACTCTCGACGCAGTAATTGATTTCTCAATCCGGACTCGATCATGACTTTTTTTGGATTTTTAAAGTGTATTGGGTAAAAAGGGAAACTTCAGAATTGGAAAATCTTCTATGATGTCCATTAGTGATTTTTCGGGCTTTTGCTCATTTTCTATTCTTTTTCTCTCTTTTTTTCTTTTATTGCTATTTTTCTTGAGCATTTTTCTTTTACCGCCCCTTTACATTTTCACACAAATTGTACTTAATTGCATAATTTATTGGTTTTCTCAATTCTGAGCTTAATGGATTTTTCGGGTTATCAAACGAAAGGATAAATTTTATTTGGCTCAACTTGGTTTGTAAAGGGAAATTTTTCACAACTTTTTATGGCTAATATTTTTGGATAACAAACTAGGGCCTAACTTCATTTATCTGAATTACTAATCATATTACCATGTGTATCTCGAGGTGAATTTTAGTTTAGAGATATTTCGGTGCGCTTTTCGAGGCAACATGATACACTATTCCCTAACCAATCAAAACAATAATTTTGAGACCACAACGACTTATTTCAACGCTGAATTGAACTTTGAGTTGATCATTAAGTTCTATTGATTTTAAAAACTCAAAAAAAGTGAAAGACTGGAAATCTCACCGGGTTGATTAATCTCCAAATTTATTCGTTAAGTCATCAATTTTCGCTCGATTTCCATCTTTCGTCAATTTTGGCTTTGTGCATTTGAATTTTACAAATTTGAGACTTTAATCAAAACTTCGGTAATATTTTTGAAAAGTTTAAATTCCAATTTTTATTTACTTTGAAGAAAAATATTTTTGGCTTTTCGAATTTTTCCAATTCTTTTTGAAAATTTTCTCATTTTGTTTGGGCATTTTTAACTTTGTGAAATTTGAAAGCGCCTGCGTCCCCCCCCCCCCCCCCCCCAACTTAGATTTTTCCATAGTCCCGATGAAAAAAGGACGTAAATCTAAATTAAGGAGGAAAGAAAAAAAATGGAACAAAGTAAAAAATGTAATATACCAGAGCAAGCATAAGACACACATGATAGGTAATCCAATTTCCATGAGATATATAAAAAGCATACAAAGTTGTGGAAAAAGGAAATGTCAAACATTAGCATCCTAGAAAGAACAAATTGACGAGGGGGAGGGTGAGAAGGTCCGGGAGCATTTGGGTCGTACGGGTCATAGATATAGGCCGGGGGAGGAGCACCCATGGTCATATGGTATATTTCATCTTGTAGGCTATGTAGCATGCTTGTATCCCGCCGATATGCGCATCGGCCATCCTCTTGATGAGCATTGTATTGATTGATAAACCCATCGAGTCGGGCTTCCATAAATGTGTATATAGTGTATGGGATGATATACGCTCAAGTGAAAGCCTGTCGCGTTAGTAATAATCCGATAAGTCAAGATCGTCTCCATAGGGAAATAGGACGAAAGATCACAATGACGTAGGAACAGAAAACTAACCCTAAATTGATTCTCGAAAAGAAGTTGAAAAGATGATTAATTGTGAACTAGATGACTACGAACTAAATGTAAGGAAATTTAACTACTGATTAGACTAAATGTGCGGAAATTAACTAATATAGTGAATTAAATATGAATAAGGAAAGATTGGTTATGATACAATCCTCCAAACCCTAGTACATTTATCGGATAGAATACTAGCCTTTGAATTAGAAATTTAATTGAACCCAAACTTTAGTAATCCTAAGCATTACATATATGAGGGTACTAGCCCGCATCATACATAATCAACGGTAAAAATAAAGCGGTGTTAACTAGCTAACATTGGTATCGTATACTTAAACACCTCGGTTACCTAAGGCAAATGAGGTTAAAAGGTTTACGACGATTGTGTGTACTACACAACACGATTCACTTAAAATTTAAGTCAAACACTATTTTCTACATGGGTTAATTACATCAGGTTAGGTTCATGAACCCCAACCCTAAAGAACTTAGACGGACATGATTAAATTAAATGAAAACATAAGTTTTAAAGTGCAGGAATTCATGACTATTTTGGAAATTTTGAGATGAAAATCTTTGAATTAAGAATTGAAAACAAGGAATTAAGAATTAATCTAAGTAACTACGGAAGAAATTGAAAGCAGAACTTAAATGTTACTTGTAATGAGGAAGTTTGGAAATAAACTTTGAATCTTGAATTAATTTCAACAAATCTTCAAAACTAGGGTTCTTCTATGCAAGAGCCCCCTAAAACCAATAATATTCGAACCTCCTAATGTCTGATAATAAGTTAAAATAAATACACTTCAAAATTTACAAGAATTTGAACCAAGTAAAACTCTAAATTAGAGACGAAAAATCTGGGAAAATATTAATCGAACAGGTCCGGTGGATATTCTTCGGTTCGTTTCGGCATTCAATTTTGTTCAGGGATCTTCAAGACATCGAACTGGTTCATTTTCTTCTCTAAACAGATCGTTCTGACCCTCATTTTGATGCAGATCTCTTAAAGGCATCAGACTGATTCCTTTTCAACTGTATCCAAATCGGTTCAGTGTTGAATTGTATACAGAGTCTTTATGCTTCCCGGATCGGTTCGATTTTAACCAACCCCGGTCCGGTGGTGAAATTTATTCAGAGTATGGATCACTCCCTTTCTTCCTTTCTCTTGATTTTCCTCTCATCTTTGAATATCCGTAACTTCTGATCCAGGGCTCGGTTTGGTATGTCATTTCCTACTACGCGCTTATAGACGCGAGGTCTTCATTTTTTATGTTGGTCCCTCGACCGAACTCTAGATGTGAAATGATTATTTTGCCCTCTAACTTTCCTTCCTTTGTTGATTTCTCAGCTTTGGATTCCTCTTCTCTTCACTTGCATTAAATACCTGTAAAAAGCATGAAAAATACACAAAACTCGAGGCACTATGTGGGAATTATCAGTAGCATATAAATGAGATAAATCAATACGAATTACAATATTCGGGGTGCTAAAAGATACTAAATTAAGGGGATAAATTAAGAAGAATTTGGGCCTAATCAGCGTGCGTACCCACCTAACTTAGGCTGTTGCAAAGTCCCGATGCAAAAAGGACTAAAATTAAAGTTCAAGAGAGAATGCATAAAAAGGAACAAAGGATAAAATGCAAGAATAAAAAAGTAGGTATAAGAATACAAGGATAGGTAAGAAAATTCTTCCATTATATATTCAAAGTGCAGGAATGTATAAACATCAAAATAGAATAAAATATTTCTAACAACCACTCAAATAAGCTACTGGAGGGTGAGAAGAGTAGGGAGCTTTCATGTCATATGGGTCGTAGAAGTAGCTCGGTGGTGGCGCACCCATGGTCATACGATATAGATCCACCTGAAGGCGATGCATCATACTAGTGTCGCACTGGTAGGCCCGACGATCCACATCACAATCAGTGCGGTATTCATTGATGAACTCGTCAAAGAACAATTCGATCACGGTGATGTGTCGATCCAAATCTCCCAGAAGCTCAAAATTAGAATTGACATCCTCATCATACTCATCTTCTTCTCCCTCACCCTTCTCAACATCAGCACCCCCAACCTCCTCTTCCGCATCTTCATCCTCATATTCATCCGAGTCGTCATCATCTGATTCAAATTCCTCCCTACTTTCCCAGATGATCTCCCTTTACCGTTCACTTTTTATGTGTGTGCCCTGCCCATAAGGATTGGGAAGGCGAGTAAAGGATTGGGTAGGGATAATGCCGACATCGGCTAAAATAGAGCTGATGAGCCAAGCATATGGGAGAGGGGTTATACCTTTCTTATCCAAGGCCACGTAAAAAATGTCTTTGTAGAGAATGCGGGCCAAGTGGATAGGGGTAGTGGGTTCGAAGAGGTGATAGAAGAGGCTAGATTGACGTGGGTGCATTGCAGAGTCATTTGAGGTTTGTAGGATATTTACGCATACTATTTGGAAATTTATGCGGGCATTGTCATTCCTCCGGCCCATCAAGAAGGTCTCGAAACCTAAATGCTCATCTGGTATGATGCGGGACATGCATGTGGCTTTCATGGGGGGAGAGAGATTGTTGGGATATGTAAATTGGGATGGGCTCGGGACCCTTTTTTACGCTAACTTTTGAATCAAAATGTCCAAAGATAATAGGATGGGAGTGGCCTCGACATATACTTGGGAAGTGAATTCAACGGTGTAGACGAGCGATCCGTAGAAGGCACGGACCTCGGTTTCCCACACCCTCCCGTGGTGCTCATTGAGAAAACGGCACCATCCCCTTGGAAGGAAGAGGCTGATGATGGAGTGGGGCATCTCATTACAACGCACTTCTCTCTCCATGTGTAGTTTCGTCTATTGATGAAAAATGCTCTTGCCAAATTCTCCCTTGGCGTGATCGGAACGCCCCATTTTCTTCGTCAAGAACCTCGACGGAGGCGTATTTTTATGGAATGGTCCTATTTTCCCTGTGGGAATGAAGTGGGTTTGAGTTAGAATATGAAAGAGAGAGTAAGAGAGTTGGGTGAATTAAGTGGTGGTGAAATGGGGGAGAAGGAGGTGTATTTATAGGTGTTTGGTGATGGGAAATGGGGAATTTTGGAGGGAAAGGGGGGTGGATTTTAGTTGAAAAATGTATGGGGAAGAGGGGTAAGACGGATATGGAGGGAAGAATATGGATTGGGGGAATGGGGGTGTATCTTAGAAATGGGCAAGAAATTGCAGACTTCGGATCGAACTGGGACCTAGGATCGGATCGATCCGGTCCTTTTTTTATTTTTGATTTCTACATATCCGTACTGATCCGGGTGCCAGGGGTGGACCGATTCAAATCCTCAAAACTTTTGTCTTCCCTTTCTTGCAAAATTCACTCTTCTTTCTCAATTTTTGGATGTTCCCACAACTTTACCTACACATGATTGACCTAAAATCTCACATCGCTTGCTTGAAAAATCTATACCTGCTCTCGACATGTGTTCTTCTACACCTATCCTATGTGAGCTATACCTATCGACACTAACTAACCTAATCGACTTACGTCTACTATACAAAAGAATCACCCCATACGTGTCGGACGTGCGACGAGCTTCTCGTACTTCTCAATCAGTCCCCATAGAATGGGTTCGACAACCAAATGGTGTCGGCTTCTTAGATGCATGCCTCAAACTACGGTTTGAGATGTTGGCCATTCACCTTGAAAGTATTTCCCCCTTTTGAATCTTCTAACTATATAGCTTTGTGGGGTAATACTTCTCTAACCACAAATTGACCCCCGTCCACCTTGAACGCAACTTAACGGGAAACAAGTGTAATCGATAGTTGGAGAGAAGAACTTTTTGTCCCGAATGAAACTCTTTATGTCAAATTATCTTGTCATGCACAAGTTTCATTCATTCCTTTGAAATTTTAGCATTCTCATATGTGTCATTGCGCATCTCTTCCAACTCGTATAATTGAAGCTTGCGAGCTTCATCTACTTAATTTAGATTGTAGTTCAACCTCTTCATGGCCCAATAGGATTTGTGCTCTAGCTCCACGGGGAGATGGCAAGGCTTGCCATAGACAAAATGAAATGGATACATCTAGAGGGGGTTCTTATTGGTGGTACAATAATCCCATAACACATCATTTAATCGAAGTGACCAATCTTTTTGGGTAGGATCGACGGTCTTTTCAAGGATGGTTTTGACCTCATGATTTTCTAACTCGAATTGTCCACTTACTTGGGGTGATAAGTCGTTCCAACCTTGTGGATTACCCCATACTTTCTCATTAATTTTTCAAATGGCCTATTTAAAAAATACATGCCGTTATCACCTATGATCGCCTTTAGAGCACCAAAGCGAGAGAGTATGTGTTCTTGTAAGAACTTTTTTACCACTTTGTTGTCATTCGTCTTGGTAGATATTGTCTCTACCCATTTGGAGATATAGTCTACCGCAATGAGGATGTATAAAAAAATGAATGAGGGAAGGAATAGTCCCATAAAGTCAATACCCCAGCAATCAATTAACTCAATAACGAGTATAGGGGTTAGTGGCATCATGTCGCGGGGGGTAATATCTCCCATCCTTTGGCATTTATCATAATATTTTCAATAGGCGTATACATTCTGGAACATTGTGGGCCAATAAAGACCGCTTTGTAGGATTTTGGTGTCCGTCTTATTCTTAGAGAAGTGGCCTCCACAAGCTTCCATATGACAAAACCGGATTACACTTTGAATTTTCTCATTCGGAACGCATCTTCGGATGAGCTGGTCCGAGTAATATTTGAATAAGAATGGGTCATCATAGAAAAACATGTAGGACTAAGTGCTGAATTTCTACTTTTCTTGTGGTGTCCATATGGGCGGAACGGCTCACGTGATAAGATAATTAATGATGTTCGCAAACTAAGGTAGGGAAGAAATAACAAAAAGTTATTCATTCGAAAAATACTCGTCTATGGCTATTGGATCACAAGGCACGTCGGACGAGAGCCATGATAAATGGTCGGCGATGACGTTTTCTACCCCTTTTTTTATCTTTTATCAAGAGATTGAACTCCTATAGGAGTAGGATCCACCTTATGAGGTGTGGCTTTTCATCCTTCTTAGTAAGGAGATATTTTAGGGCCGCGTGGTCGATAAAGCATGTGATGGGCGACCTAACAAGGTATGAGCGGAATTTTTCCAAAGCAAAAATAACCGCTAGTAATTTTTTCTCCATGGTGGAGCAATTAAGTTGTGGCTAAGTTAATGTTCGGCTAGCGTAATCGATGACATGAGCTTTCTTATCCTTTATTTGCCCCAAAACAGGACCAATCGCATAATCACTAGCATCACACATAAGCTCAAATGGAAGGGACTAATCCAAAGCTTGCATGATGGGAGCAAAAATTATCATGCTTTTAAATTTATCGAAAGCCTCCTGGCATGCATCATTCCGTTCAAAGGGTTCATCCTTCATAAGGAGGTTACTCTAGGGTTTAGCGATGGCGGTAAAATCCTTGATAACCCTTCTATAAAATCATGCATGACCCAAGAAGGAGCGCACATCCTTTAGTGATTTAGGCGGGGGAAGCACGGATATGACAACTATTTTTGCTCGGTGAACTTATATGCCTTTAGATGAGATTATGTGGCTAAGAACTATGCCCTAGGTAACCAGGAAATGGCATTTTTCCCAATTGAGGGCTAAGTTCTTCTCCACACACCCGGATAATACTTTCTCAAGATTCTCTAGACATTGGTAAAAGGAGGGTCCAAACACGCTGAAATCGTCCATGAAGACCTCAAGTCCTCTCTCTACCATGTCGCTAAAGAGACTTAGCATGCATCATTGAAAGGTCGCGGTCACATTGCATAATCCAAAAGGCATATATTTGTAGGCAAACGTTCCAAATGGACATGTAAAAGTCTTCTTTTCTTGCTCATGTGTATCTACCTCAATTTAATTATATTCGGAATAACCATTAAGAAAGCAATAGTATGGGTGACCCTCTATGCGTTGAAGCATTTGGTCGATGACAGGAAAAGGAAAATGGTATTTTCTTGTTCCGCCATTGAGTTTTCAATAATCAAAGCAAACACACCACTTGGTGGTGGTGCGTTGAGGAATTAATTATCCCTTATGATTTTTGACCACCGTCATTCCCGACTTCTTCGGGATGACTTGAATTGAGCTCTCCCATTTGCTATCTGAGCAAGGGTAGATAATCTCGGCATCTAATAACTTAATAATTTCCGCTCTAAGAACCTCTTTCATGGTTGGGTTTAGTCGCCTTTGAATTTCCCTCGAGGGCTTCACTTCCTCCTTGAGGTGGATCTTGTGGGTACAAATCAGGGGACTTATATCCTTAAAATATTCTATAGACCAACAAAAAGTACCTTTGTTCTTCCTCAAAATTTCCATCTTCCTACCCTCTTATTCTTTATCTAGGCTAGAGGAGAAAACAACAGTGAATGTCTTATCCTCTACTAAAAAATCATATTTCACATTAGCGAGTAGTTTTTTCAACTCGAGGGTAGGAAATTTCTCTTCAGAGGGGATCAAGAATAACTCACTTGGGGGTAGCTCCTTGGATCTATAAACCCAAAGAACATATCTCAACTCCTCTATCGATGTTCCGTCGTCTAATATGGCTTTTAATTCCTCGACCTCTCGCTTAGACTCAGTGTATATGATCTCTCTCTCATCACCTCTCACTAGGCATGCTTCTAAAGCATCCCAACCCATGGTTATCTCAATGTGATCTTTTACTACCTCCTATATGAGGTCTATCGTATGGATTTCATCTTCTTTACCCATTTGGTTAGTAACATTGAAGATGTTTGTCTCGAGGGTCATGTTCCCAAAATTGAGCTGAATTTGCCCATTCCATGTATTGATTAAGGCATTAGCCTTAGCTAAGAATAGGCGGCCTAGAATGATGGTAACATGGTTGCTAGAATGAATTAAGGGCTTCGTGTCCTAAATTACAAAGTCTACCAGGAAGTATAAACTATCCACTTGGAGTATCACGTCTTCAACAATCCCTCAAGGCACCTTCACTGAGCGATTGACTAATTGGAGAGGGATTCATGTGGGCTTAAGGTCACCTAACTCAAGTTTCCTATAAATGAAATATGGAAGGGTATCAACACTCACACCTAAGTCTAGCAAGGCTTTCTCAATTCCACGTTCTCAAATAATACATGAGATCATGGGTGCACCCGGATCTTTAAACTTGGGTGGAAGGTCGTTAAGTAGAATGGATCTCACATTCTATTCTAGGAATTCTTCTTCACCTTTAGCTCTCTTTTCAAAGTCAAAAGATCTTTAATGACCTTGGCGTAGGCGAGAATTTATTGGATGGCATCTAATAATGGAAAATTCATCTTCACTTGCTTAAGAAAAACATATTTGCATGGGAGGTTCCCTTTTGATGTGGGGACAACTATTGAGGGAACGGATCAGCGGTGGGCAGTTTCAAAACAACTTCAGGCTCGCTAGCATCATCTTTGTCACTCTCATTCAAGGGGGCATCTTAGGCCTCTTTCATGTCGGGTGAAACCTCCTTGTCTTTTAGCTTCTCGTGTGGGGGAGGTGATAAATCAACGACTCGCCCACTACATAGAGTGGTGAAGTCTTGGCATTGATCTTGCTGATTGGAAGATGTATATATAACATTGTCTTAACCTTGAGAAGGTCTTTGTCCTTGATCCGAAAACTTTCCCCTCTCTTGGACACTCAACGAAGACTGTATTTTAAATATGCTCGTATGCATTTCACTGAACATGTGCTCAAACTTGGCATTATTTGCATTTTGAGATTGGATGAACTAGGTTAAGTTGTCATCAAGAGTCCTTCGTGGTGGATTAATGTATGGTCCTTGAAGTGTAGCTTTCTTGTGTTCTTGCATAGGTCACATTTATTGAAATTGAGGAGGGGGTTGAGATAGGGAAACATGTGAATGTGGATTCAACACAGCGTGTTGTTACCCGTAGCTAAAACTGGTATGGTTTCTCCGCGAAGGGTTATACGAGTTCCCATGGGGGGAATTAAAATTTCCCTTAAATCCTCCTACTTCTTCTACTCGATCAGTAAGCATGGATTTGTAGGTGGGTATCATCGGACATTCCTATGTTGAATGGCCTGCCTCACAAATGGTACACACCATTTCTTTCACAGTACGGGTGGATCCTGTAGATTCTCTCAGTCGTACCTCGAGTAGGTCTCTCATACTTTTCTCAAATTGGTCGAGTCGACGGTCTACCAAGGTATCATGATTCAATTGGTATACAACGAATGCAATAGGAGTAGTGTACACTTGTCAAGGTCGATTTTGGGCATTAGGATCGGATGTGTCCCATGCTTGAGTAGTCTCGGCGACATACATAAGATGAGCCTCAACATCACTCGCATCTAATTCCCAAAACGTCTTTCACACATTATTTAAACAAGTTTTTTAGGCGCTATAGTAAGCCCATTGTAGAAGAAAGATATAAGGTGATGCTTCTCAAATCCATTATGGGGGGTAAAGCATTAACAAACTCTTGGAATCGTTCCTAACACTTGTCAAATGACTCGTGATCTTGTTGTCGAAAATCTTGAATTTGAACTTTGACGGAGTTTGTTTTATTTTGTGGAAAGAACTTCAAAAGAAATTTAAATTGGATATCCTTCCATGATATAATAGAGTTTGGTGGTAAGGACCAAAGACAGGTCTTAGCTTTATTCTTTAAGGTAAAAGGAAAAATCTTTAGGGGAACGACATCTTGCGTGCCAGTGTGATCACTAAAGGTTTTGCATGCCTATTCGAACTCTCGAATATGGAGGCATGGTTTCTCCTAATTCATGCCGTGAAATGTTGGAAGAATTTGTATTATCCCATTATGGAAGTGGAAATGTCCTGAATTGTATGAAAGTAGAATGCTTCCGGGTCTGAAAATTCACTCAGTAAATAGGAGTTCCTTCATGGGATGATATGGAAAGTTTCCCTCACCCATACCGAAACTAGCGATATATGACATGGATATCTCTATTATGGACTCAAAATACTCACTTAGTGTTCTAGAAGTGTGACTCAACGTGTGACTTGTGATGGAGTTTGGAGGGGTAGGAGGTGGAAGCCAGAATTATGGAACACAAGGGGAATGGAGGCAATCAAAATTATGCTCAACGATGGGATTTTTGTGAATTCTTATTGGAGTATTTTGAGGAGTTTGTTCTTGATTTTGCGTAAAAAGGATTTTGAGAGAAGACTTCTTTTTGGCTTTTTATTTTTCTGATTTTTTATGGATCTTTCATTTTTTTGATTTTTTTTCGCTTTTTAAATTTTGGAATCAAATTTGGGATTGAATCTACTAACCTAAAGTCTACCTAATTCCCCGACAATGGTGCCAAAAGCTTGACACGACCATAAATATGTCTTAAAGTTCCTTCTTATATAGGCTTAAGTGCAAGCCTGTCGCTCAAGTAATAATCTCATAAGTCGGGATTGTCTCCACAGGGAACTAGGACGAAAATTTGTGATGACGAAGGAATAGAAGACTAACCCTAAACTGATTCGAGAAAAGTAACAAAAAAGATGATTAATTTTGAACTGAACTAATACTAACTAAATGTGAAGGAAATTTAAACTACTAATTAAACTAAATGCACATAAATAAACTAATGTAGTGAAGTAAAAATGAATAAGGGAAAGATAGGTTAGGATACATTCCCCCAAACCCTAGTACATTAACCGGATAGAATAGTAGGTTTTGAAGAAGAAAGTTGATTGAACCCGGTCTTTATTAATCCTAATCATTACATATCCCGCATATACGTAATCAAAAGTAAAAATAAAGTTGTACCAAATATCTAACACGTGCATCGCATCCTTAAACACCCCGGTTACATAGGGCAAATGAGGTTAAAAGGCCTACGATGGTTGTGTGTACTACACAATACAATCCAATAAATTTTCAATTGAAAACCTATTTCCTACACATGTAAATTACATCCGATCGGGTTCTTGCATCCCAACCTTTGTAAACATAGCCGGGCATAATTAAACTAAGCATGAACACAAAACCTAATTTGTGTGAGTTCATAACTACGTGAAAATTGGGAAGATATAATGTAAAAAAAATCAACTTAATTCCTATGAATAATCCTACTTGAATGTAAAAGAAATTGAAATAAGAAAGTAAACAATACTTAGAATGAAGAAATTTTGGAATTAAAGCTTGAAAATTGAATAATTGTTGCAGAAATTAAAACCTAGGGTTCTTAGTTGCAAAATCTCTCTAAAAATATCAAAAAGAGAACTCCCTAATGTCTGGGAATTAGTTGGAATAAATACTCTATGAAATTACAAGAGTTTGAGCTAGATACAACTCTAATTCTGAAAAGATAAAATAAAATTCGCCATCCAGATCGATCCGACCTGGTCCATTGGTTTGGTCCAGTGAATACCGGATCGGTTTGTTTTTGCTTAAAACTGCATCGATCCAGCCTTTCAATATATATAGGAACTATTAATCTTTCGGACGTGACAATTTTTAGGGATAGTGCAATTTATTCAGGAACTCAACCTCCTCTGGACCGGATCATTTTTGCTTCATACGGGATCGGTCCAAAGGTCCTTTTCTCTCTACTCTGGTGGTGATTTTCTCTCATCTTTGAGGCTTCATAACTTCTGATTCGGGACTCGAATTTGGACGTTGTTTCTTCCTACGTGCGTATAGAATCGATATCTTGAACTTTTATGCTGGTCCTTTGTCCAAACTCCAGATGTAGAGTTAATTTTTTTCCTTCTGACTTTTCTTGCTTTCTTTCTTTCTTGACTTCTTGGTTCTGAGTTTCCTATTCTCTTCACTTGTATAAATACCTAAAAAAAGCACGAAGAATATACAAAACTTATTTTTATCATCTACCGTCACACTCATAACATCTATCCTCGTCTTTCTTAGGCGTATCCTTTTCATTTTTATCATTTTTCTTTTCAAACATATTTTTCTCAAAATTCATTTTATCTTTGAAATTGCCATTTTTCTTTAATTTGGGAAATTTCTTAAATTTTTTTACAAACAAAGCCAACTCGTCTAAGTCAAAATCAAACTCCGAATTAGACATCTCTTCTTTTTTTCCCTAGATGACTCACCTATCTTTATTGTTGACCTCTCCTTCTTCCTATCCTGGGCTTTAAGTGCTACCCTTTTATCTTTTGATTTTATCGTGTTAGGAAACATGATAATTTCACAAGTCTGGAGGTCTCATACCAATTCTTCTAATTTCAGACTACTCAAATTTACTATAGAATTTAGCATAGTGACTTTAGGGATAAAACGCTTAGGCAGTGATCTCATAATATTTTTAACTACTCTAGCATCAGGAATGTGTTCACCTAAACTGAAACTAGTGTTTCGAATATCAGATAAGCGTGCATAGAATTCATCAAAACTCTCAAATTCAAGCATGGTGAGCGTCTCAAATTGTGTAGTTAAATTTTGCAATTTTGATTCTTTGACTGCATTAGTGCCTTCATGGGTAAGTTGTAAAACATTCCATTATTCTTTTTACGTGGTACACCTCCTGATGCGCAGGAACTCGTCGGGGTTGATGTTTCTGGAAATTTCACTAAGCCCACGTGAGTTATATGTTCGCCATTTAAATTCATACTCAGTCCACGTAGTCACAGGTTTTAAAGTTGTTGCGTTATCTACAGTGATAGTGGGAGACGTCCACCCTCTTTCACACATAACCTAAAAACTTTCATCAATAGCCTTTAAGTGGGATTTCATATGGCCTTTGGAATATGCATAAGTTGTCCCATAAAAAATTAGCACTCGATTATACAAGTTTTCCAATGAAATTACGCTTTTTCAAAAATTAATTTTTTGAACAAAATTGATATCCAAAAAAATTTTGCTAAAAATATTACACGCTATAATTGTGTAATAGGCTCTGATACCGATTTCAGAGTGCGCCAGCAATCAATAGACAAACTTTTTTAATTAAATTCCAATTTTAGTCCCAATAATCCTAACTCTTGCAACTAATTGTTATTGGGGAATAAAATAAGTTCAAGCATGAACACAATCACAAATATGAGGGAAAATCCCCAAAAGAAGAAAAACCTTTTTTATTTCACTACATCTTGTAACACTTACAAATACTGAGAAATAAAGCTTGGCACACGAATACTCGCAGGCGTCGGTTCGTCGTCGTCGGCAAGATATCCCACAAGAGCTCCAATCGTCAGCAATGGAGAATCAACCATTTTCTCCACAAGAGTACTCCAAATGAGTAGAACAATCAATCTAAGGTTTATAAAGATTCACATATGCAGTGGGGAAGAATTTGTTAATCAAAAAGGTTAAAACTTTAAAAGATTAAGTCTGGAAAACGCAGCAATTCTGCAGAAATGGAGGTGCAAAAGACTTGCAAAACGTGCATGCAGAACACTGCTATTTATACAAAAATTAAGGCAGCGCGTCGCTCGAATGACATCACGCGATAGCCACATGTCATTTGAATGACAGTGTGTTGTCGCTCAAACGACGTCAGCGACAAATTTTTTCTCGCCTCAACACTTAGAAAAAAATTCTTTCTGCGAAGGAAAACATTTTAAAACCTTAAAAAACATTTATGAAAATTCCCCAATAATTATATAACCATTAAAAACTCCAAATTAATTATTTTACCACAAATACGAGTGGAGTAGTGGGAATGTTGAAGATGCACGTTGAGGTTGCACTACGCACATATGAAAATGATGGGTGTGTGAAACTTTGGATTCGGATCGAGGGCTTTATGGATGATCGTGTTGAGGTGCCGAATGTAACGGTATCAGACATGCTAGCTGTGATATAGGACACTCAAAAAATTCCTAGATTCTAAAATGGACATTTATAAAATAATGTCCTTAAAATCTTTGAAAAGTATTTTGGTGGAATAATATGAAGAGGGAGATAGCAGAATTTGAATCTCAATGATTCGTTTTTCAACAAGTAAAAGCTGAAATATCAGAAACCATCAGGATGACTACAACCCTACTTATCCTTAAGTGGAAATGGGAATATATCACTATCTATTTTATGAGAGGTTTACCAATGAGTTCAAATGGTAATGATTTTATTTGGGTAATTATTGATAGGTTAACTAAATCTGCTCATTTTCTTCACATTACGATTACCCATATCTTACCAAAGTTAGCTAAGTTGTAAGTGAGGGAAATTGTTAAGCTTCATGGAACTTTAGTTTCAATTGTTTATGATTGTGATCCTAGATTTGTGTCTTGCTTTGGAAAAGCCTACAAGCAGTCATGGGAACATAATTAAATTTCAGCACCACTTTTCATCCTCAAACTGATGGCCAATTTGAGAGAACCATTCAAACCTTAAAGGATATGTGTAGGGCATGTGTACTTAATCTGAAAGGGAATTGGAATGATCAACTACCGTTAGTGGCATTTGCATATAATAATATTTATCAAGCAAGTATTCAAATGGCTCCGCATAAGGCACTCTATAGTAGAAAGAAGACTTGGAATACGTGGACAAAATTGTTATGACTAAATCATTCCTTCATGTGAGGGAATATTTGGTCATCATTATCTACATGTGTCACAGCCAGGTGTCCACATGAGATTGACTAAATCAACACATACATGCTCATTGCATGCTTGGGGGTTACGCTACACCCCCCAAGCACTATATATACTTGTTTTCCCCTTGCTTGTAAAGAGATCGATTACTGTAAACCCTAGAGAAGGCTTTATTAAACTACACAGTAGAGAGAGAAAGTGAGTGTATTGTATCACAAGGCCATTAGACCCCTTATTTTATAGTGAATATCACTCACCTGGACAGTAAAAGTAGTCCTAGATAGGCTGAACCACTTATATTGGTGTGTTTCTCCTCTTCTCCCCACCTCTTTCTATATCTATATTGCTTACTTGCTACCATTGTTATATTAGTTTGAGATCAATAACACCTTGATCTGGTGGTGCTATTTCTAGCATCATCAGTTTGGCGCCATATGTGGGAACGAGAAGCTATATCTCTTCCTTCTTAAAGATTTGCCTCACCGGAGACTCTGGTGGTGAACCAATCCTCCCTCTTGTGTGGAGTTGTTTCACCATTGAAAGAGATCCATTAAGGTTTTCAAGCTCACCAGTATTTTAATCACAACTCAAACATATGGCACCAGAGTTACCACAACCTTCTCCACCAGCAAGTGGTGGAGGGCCAAGTTCTAGCCACGTACCACCACAGTCCGAGATGGATGTAGCCTTGAAGTACTTGGTAGCTAGTCAACAAGTTATATAGGAGCAATTTGACCAATTCAGCCAAAATGTGATAAGGAGGCCATCAGGAATCTCACCGGAGATTATCACCCTAACAGCTGCATAAGAACAACACCAGGAGGCCAGGGGACCACCCCAGGCACCACAGAAAGATCTACCTCCTCCCTAGTGGTGAAGGGACATTGCTGACCCGGCGTTTACGCCTGGGGAAGCAAGGACACCCTTGCCCTGAGGACCAATATGAAGATGTGGAGGCCGATGATGCTCCAGTGGAATGCTGGGAGCCATATGAGATTTCCAATAATACTGTACGACCTGTTCACCAAAGACGAGGTTAGTGCAGGAGATGAGATTTTGATGTTCGCCTTAGAGGCTCAACATTTGATCGATTAAGCAGAGGGTTGGCCTTTGAAGGCTCGTCCCTGTCAATGACTTGAGGGAGAGGTTACCAAGGTCCAAAAGTCTTGCTGGCTCCAGAAGATAAGGGGGATATTATCATCCCCATCATGGCCGACCCCCACATGGCTAAGACGGAGGCCAGGGGGAGGTCAATAGCCGACATTGCACTGTAATAGGGGAACCCCTAATTGAACCCTTGGAGGTGGACGCAGACAACCTGGGCGTCATTGATAAGCCGTTGTATGACTCAATTAAAAGGCTTAAAGATAAGATTGGGGATATCCTAAAAAGTCGAGACCCTTTGCATAGGGGGTACTCATAGGGTTCACCCTTCGTGGCAAATATCAATAGTTTTCCAACCCTGACCAAGTTCAAGCCTCCTGTAGTGTCTCCCAAGTACGATGGAAGCATCAACCCTCACTACAGAAAATTTGCCGAATTGTCACAGTCATTGACCTTGACAAGTCCAACTTGTCAAGGTCAATGACCGTGATAATTCTGGATGAGACAACTTTTTTTGTCACGATCATGTCATGATCATAGACCATGACAAGTTTGTTAGAATTTTCATGATCATGTTACAGTTTAGGGCTGTGACAAACCCGTGATAAGGTTAAAAAAATTATCACGGTCATTGACCGTGACAAGTTCGTGACAACTTTCTTTATCACGAACTTATCACGTTCAATGACCGTGAGAATTCTGGGCAGAATTGGAAAAAAATCTGCTGGGCAGTATGGCCACTGCCACTGTCCAGCAGTATATTTGTACCTGTTATAGCAACGTTGTACATGTTCAAACATTATATATCCAAATAAAATAGATATAGTGAAAATATACATTCAAAATAGAGACAATATGCATCACAATATAATCCAAATACAATTCAAATGTACCAGCTTAAAAACAATAAAATTCAATTGAAATAATGTCACTACATGTCTTGGGTAAGGTTAAATCCTAGGAGGTGAGTAGGCCACATGATATACGAATTCACACACCCACTGATATAAATTGTGCTGCATTATTTGCGCAACCACAATGGGGAGTTCTCCTTCCCGAGTATCACATGCGTGACGAGCACCTTGGACTCGATGTCTTGAAGCTCACGTCCATGAACTCGTCCACCCAGGATGATATTCGGGACCATCAACCCCCTCCCTATCCATTGGCCATGAAATATGTCTAGTATAAACATGCTCGGCCAACCAAGCGTCGACATCAGTCAGTCGAAGGGATCCAAATAGGGAAGTGGATCATCAAAGTTCGCACGTGTCAGCAATGAAGCAGTGAGGTCCACATCCTCGTCATCCTGCACCTGCTCCTCCCGCACCTCCTCCCCCCACCTTATCCTTCCATTTAACCTTGCATTTTTTGCCGCCCAACGAACGCTTCATCAATGAGAACATATCTTGGACTGTCGCCTCTAAATGGGACAGATTCGCGTCATGTGAGTCCACCATTCAAGACAACCTGGTGTCGCTCATCTCCAATCCGATGATCCTAGATTTGGCCACCCGCGAGCTCACCCCCTTGTCCTCCCCTTCCATTCAGAGCCAAGCACTTGGTTGAGTGCATCTGTGGACAAAGATGCCTTGTCGGCATCAGGCTGCGAATCATGCACTTCCTTAAGCTTTGCCTGAAACGATAAAAAGCACATGATTAGTAAAATAAGTAAATTAAAAAATTATAACGTAATTAGCAAAAAGTAAACTCTTGGATTACTTACAATCGTGGTCGCGACGCTCGGGGACACCTCCTTGTCCTTCCCCTTCTTCGTTCGAAAAGCCACATAAGTATCGAGCCTATGTGGCCTACCCCCAGGGCCACTCCCTATCCCCTGACATTAAAATAAAGTAAAATTAATATCGGCCCCGCAAAGTAAAATAATGCAGAATAATATATTTCTGTAGTTATAAAAAAATTAAATCTTACCATCATCCTATGCTCCACCTCGGCATAAGACGTCCGTCCGGAGTAGTGCACGTCCGTCTTTTATGTCTGATGGCGAGATGCCAATTTTCGTTCCCCAATATCATTGTCAATGAACTTTTGTCATTGTGCCAATGAGATCGGCTCCTTCGGCAGGACGGATTCACGCCTTTGGATAATGGACTCTCGTGTCTTCCCAAAGTACCGGGTCCGCATATTTTCTTCCACATCTTGTGTTGCTCCCTCAACTACTCCAAGACGGAATCGCGTAGCTTTGGATCCAGGATGAATTGTTCCAGTCCAACAAATACAATGTTAGTTGCAAATAAATATAAATATAAATATAAAATGAAATTGAAATCGAAATTAAAATATTCATATGAATATAAATATAAATACATTACCTGTAGTTCCACCCAAACAGCTAACTTGAGATCATATGGCACCTCCTTCCAACTAATGTACCCCGGGTCGATGATCGTCTTTACCAGCTCGAGGGATCTCGCTAATAGACCCGACTTGTTCTCGATGGCCATCCCCAATTTGCCATATTTGGGGAGCCTAGGGGATGAGGAGCCCTCGTCGCCTCCGCTACCACCGATCCCAGACGACATCATCATAACAATCATCATCATCCTCGCCTTAATACCTGAAGGAGACATTTGGTGTAAAAAAATGTTATTATTACATATCAAAATGAATTAAAAGAAGGCATGTAAATATGTACAATCACTACAAATAAAAATGAATTGTTACTGTCAAACACCACATACACACACCCGCGCACATTCACACACACACACGCAACCCTCCTACCCCACCACCCACCCACCCATTCCTACCCCCCCCAACTCTGCCTAGTAATGTCAACAACAATAAATGTGTATCCTATACTCCTTCTAATTCATCTACTCAATTGATTATTTACAATGAGGGGCAATTATATATTAATTTACTAAAAAAATAATAACCAATCAATTCGTTTACAAGGAAAATTATGCACAAACATGCACATCCACACACATACACATGCGCACATTCACACACACACACACACACGCGCGCAACCCCCCCCACCCCTACCCCCCCACCCATCCCTGCCCACTCCCCCCATCTCCTCCATCTTCTCTAAAGGGTGTGTTCAAGTATGTTTCATTTAATTTCAAGTATGTTTCATTTAATTATCATACTATATATATATTGTTCGATATACAAAGTAATTTTAAAAAAAAGTTGAAAAACCCCACCCCCATATGGACAATAATCCAGTGGTCATGCCACTTTTAAAACTAACCAACCCAACATCAATCCACTATAATCCAACAGCAATGTCAACAACAAATGTGTATCCCGTACTCCTTCTAAATCATCTACTCAATTAATTGTTTTCATCAATTAAACTAGCAATGAGGGCAATCCTACTTTCATATGAAATGGGCACTAATTATTAATTTACTTTCACAAAAAACTATACAATTAAAGCTATACAATTTATTTTATTAAAGCTATACAATTAAAGTTATTTTAAATCTCAACAATTATCTGTTAATGAGGGGCAAGCCTACTTGCATAGTTACAATGAGGGGAAACACATATTTTATTAATCAATTTGTATGTTTCAATTGTTGAGATTGCCCCACCACACACACCCCCACCCCACCACCACCACCACAACTACCACCACCACACATACCTCCCCCACCCCCTGCCCCCCTCCCCCCACCACACACACATGCACACACCTGCACACACACACACACATATACCCCACCACCCCTGCCCCCTCACCCCACCACACACACACGCACACACATGCACACACACACCACCACCTCCTGCCCCCCACCCAGCCCCCTGTCCCTCCCCCCACCCACCACACATGCACGCGCACACACACACACACACATGTACACACACCCCACCCCCTGCCCCCTCCCCCCACCACACACCACCACACATATATATACATACACATACACACACATATAAAAATGAAATAGAAAGAGAGGAAAAAAAATACCTTAGAGAGAAAGAGATAGAGAGAGAGTGAGAGAGAGATCGAAATCGCTTAAAGAGAGAAAGAGAGGGAAAATGAAAAGGGCGGGAAAAAAAGAAAGCGTAGGGTTTTTTTTACTGAAGAAATTGTCACGGACATATCACGATCATTGACCGTGACAATATTATAAGGCTTGCCACGGTCATTGACCGTGACAAGCCTTTGTCACGGCCAATGACCGTGATAAAAAATGCTTGTTTTTTTTATCACGATCAATGACCGTGATAAGGCTGGTCGGCTAAAGGGTGCCAATTTAGCCTTTTTGGTGTAGTGCCTGTCCATCACATTGAAATGTACCAATCAACAGTAGATATCTACTCCATCTCTTATGAGATGATGTGTCGAGCTTTCTCAAACACCTTAACTAGGGCTGCTCACATTTGGTTCACTTCTCTTCCAAAACATTCCATTGAAAATTTTAAGCAGTTGGACGAGCGATTCATACACAACTTCTGCTTTGGGGTAAGACCTTAGAAAAAAATGACCCATCTGCTTTATGCCAAGCAAGGGAAAAGTGAGAGTTTAAGAGACTACATCACAAGGTTCAAAAAGGAGAAGTTGGAAGTGGAGGACTATGAAGAAAGCATAGCTATGAAACTCATCGGAGGTCTCCAAAAGGGAAAGCTATTATGAAAAGTTGTTGAATACCCTTCCAAGTCAATGGTCGTGTTGCTGGCAATAGATGGGAAGGTCATGACTATTGAGTAAGCAATAATAGTTAAGTAGGAGGATAAGAAAGGAAAGCTAAGGGCTCCTCCTCACAAGAGGAACAAAAATTTGTGATGTGAATTCCGTTAAGACCATGGCCATCTGACTGATAAATGCTTTGCATTGAAAGATGAGATTAAAAAAACGCTGAAGGTAGGAAAATTGAGGAAGTATGTAAAAAAAGGTATTCCACAGGGTGACTGAGCCGACCGTAGGAAGAGAAGGAATGACAAGTGCTGAGAGGATGTCCCATCCAGACGTAATGAGCCCTCAGATGATGATGACCCTGACCTCCCACCAAAGGACGATAATGTCCCACTAAAGAGGTTAAACATGATCTCTTTTATTGTTGGCATGATCTGTGGGGGACTAACAGGAGGAGGCTCTGAGGTATCCGACATAAAAGCTCATGTGGCAGAGGTGAAGGAAGTTACAAAGATCGAGGTTATGCACTCGGCTTCAATTAATGTGAAATCTGAGAAAAGAAAGAAGATGGACATGGACACCCTGATAGTCGGTTTCTCAAGACTGGATTTTAAGGGTATCCTAGATCTACATGATGACCCTCTAGTCATCATAACCAGAGTGCATGGATGTGAGGTGCCGAGGATCTTATTTGATGGAGGTAGCTCGGTAGATGTCATGTTTTGGCCTTATTTCAAGGACTTGGGACTTAACTGGGAAAGGCTCGTCTCCTACCACTATCCTCTGATCATCTTCAGAGGAGAGAAAGTTCACCCCTTGGGGATGTATAAGATTTATATAAGAATGGGGGATGAGTTGCCAAAATGGCTAACTAGAAAAATATTTTTTTTGTTATGGATGAGAACGTCTTCTCAGCCTACAACCTCATACTTATACGAGTATCCCTCAAAGAGTTCGAGGTCGTGCCTTCAACGATCCACCAGATGATAAAATTCCAGACTCCTTATGGAGTAGGGGAAGTTCAGGGTGAACAAACGTCGACATGAGAATGCTACTTCAACTCTGCTGAGGAAAGAGAGGCATATAAAAAAGCTACCACTACTTACAACATTGACACTTTTGATCCGAGAGATGAGACAAAGCTCAAAAAGGGAGAGCCACGAAAGAGGTCAAATCCATCATCCTCAATGAGGATGAGCCCAAAAAAACCATCCAGGTCGGTAAATCCCTAAAGCCTGAGATCAAAGATGATTTAATCAAGTTGCTGAAAAGAAGACAGTGCATCTTCGCCTGGAGTTATGTAGACATGCCAGGTATTGACCCTAAGATCATGTGTTACAAGCTTAATGTAGTGAAAGATGTAAAGCCTGTTAAGTAGAGGAGAAGGATCTACTCTTGTGAAAAATATGACGTTATTAGAGACGAGGTTAAGAAGATTAAAGAAGTTGAGTTCATTAGAGAAGTTATATACTCAGAATGGTTGTCCAATGCCATCATAGTGCCAAATGCCAATGGGAAGTGGAGGATGTGCATGGACTTTACTGATCTGAACAAGTCTTGCCCTAAAGACAACTTTCCTCTTACTCGTATTGATCATATGGAGGAAGCCATAATAGGTCATGAGCTGATGAGCTTTGTGGATGCATAATATGGATACAACTAAATCTTCATGTACCCGACTGATTAAAAAAAATAGCTTTCATCACAGACAAGGGTACGTATTGCTACAAAGTGATGCCCTTCAGCCTGAAGAACGCCGGGGCTACATATCAATGTATGGTTAATAAGATGTTTGAGGATAAAATTGGAAAGTCCATGGAGGTTTATGTGGACGATATGTTAACTAAAAGTCTGAAGGTTGACACTCATGTGGCCGACCTTGAAAAAACCTTTGATACCATGGATGAGTATAGGATGAAACTTAATCCGATTAAGTGCGTATTTGGTGTCGAAGCTGGAAAGTTTTTGGGCCTCATTGTCAACCAAAGGGGGATAGAGGCTAATCCAGAGAAGATAAAGGCCTTACTGGAAATAAAGACACCCAAGACTATCAAAGAGGTTCAGAGACTTATTGGCCGAGTGGCTGACCTTAACAGGTTTTTCTCTAGGGCCATAGATAAATGTCTTCCATTTTTTAAAGTCCTTAGCAAAGCCTTTGAATGGAATGAGGAATGTGATAAAGCTTTTAATGATCTTAAGTCCTACCTCGGCTCTCCCTTACTCCTATGTCATCCAGTCCAAGGAGAAAAGTTGTATGTGTACTTAGCCATATCGGAGTCGGCCATTAGGGCTGCTATTGTGAGGGAAGAGAATAGGGTACGGAATTCAATATATTTTAATAGTAAAGCACTCAAAGGGTCTGAGAATATGTATCCTAGGATGGAGATGTTGGATTATGATTTAATTCATGCTTATAGAAAGATAAAATTGTACTTCCAAGCTCACTCCATAGTCATCCTCACTGACTTACCGCACAGACAGGTCATCCATAAACCTGAGAAATCAGGGAGACTAATGGCTTAGGAAATTAAGCTAGGAGAGTTTGATATTGTCTACCAGTCGAGGGTGGCAATAAAGGCCAGGATTTGGCAGACTTTGTGGCCGAGTTCACTTAAGACAAGGCTGAGGTTGAAAATGATAAATTTGAGATTGTAGACAGCCAGCCCCCTGAAGAAGTGTCGTCCCTGCCACAGATGAGGCTGAGATAAGAACAGTTAGAGAAAAGGAAGATGAGAATAAATATGGAATATATTTTTTCAAATAAGGATCCCTGACAGAGGGAAACTTCTCAGAGGATAGCGCTATATGGAGCCTCTTCATTGATGGGTCCTCCTACGAAAATAGAAGCGGTGTCGGATTGATAATGTCAAAACTAGACAATAAAGACATCGAATATGCTCTGAGATTTAACTTCAAGGCTTCCAATAATGAGTTTGAATATGAATCCTTGGTAGTAGGTTTCTCCTTGGCCCGAGCTCTTGATGTCAGCCATCTCCTAGTCCATAGTGATTATAGATTGATTGTGAATCAGATCTTTGGGGAAATATGTGGCCAAGGATGAGATAATGGCCAAATATTTGCAGAGAGTAAGGTCAATGATGAAAAACTTCAAAGAAGTGAAGCTGAAGAGGATACCTCGGCTGGACAATGATCGAGCCAATGCACTTGCGAGGTTAGCCTCAGCTACAAGAACTGACATTAGACGAACAAAGCTGGTTGAGATACTACTTTGACCAACCATTTAAGAAAATGATAGTTCAACTAGATCTGGTCTGAATATAAATAGAGGAACTTCATGGATGGATCCTCTGTTCAGATACATCAAAGAATGGGAGCTACCTCCATCAAAAGTTGAGAGAAGGAAGCTGAGATATAGAGTTGCCAAGTTCTCTATCATAGGGGACACTCAGTATAAGAAGGGTTTTTTTACTCCCATTGCTCAGATGTGTCCATCCATCTGAGGTGCAATATATTCTTCAAAACGTGAATAAGGGTTCCTTCTCTAGCCATATTAGAGGAAGGTCATTGGCCAAAAGGATCATAACTCAAGGGTACTGGTGGCCGATAGTGGCCAAAGATGCAGCAGCATATGTGAAGAAATATGACAAATGTCAAAGATTTGCTACCATCCCCCACCAACCTCATCAACCTCTAACCTCTATTATATCTCCCTTGCCTTTTGGGATCAGGGGCAACCTTTTTAAAGTCCAGTCATTTAGGCGGTGAAAAGACACCACTCCCTGCAGAGAAAGATCACACATATGATTAATGATGACTTTTAAAGAGTAGAGACAACACTTGGAAGAAATTTTTTAATACTCGCACTGGCTTGTAAAGGGAAAACTTGGACAGCAAAGGGATGTCCAAGGCTTGGAGAAAACGCTTGCCTTCCTCGATCATAATGGTGTTGATAGCATCAGTAGCTTGAATGTTATGGATGATCATGTTGTCACCTATCTTTAGCTGCGACAGATGAGCAGCTAAAGCATCATCAGTGGAAATTAGGATGTCACGATCGGTAGATGGAACTTTGTTTGGTTTAGTGTGAGCAAGATCAGTAGGAGGCTTTCTTTTCTTGGTAGCATCGGCCTTTGAAGTGCCGACGTTCTTTTTTGTTTGAGTTAAGGGAGGTGCATTCTTAACACCTCGTCTCTCAATGAGTTTTGAAAGGTTAGGGGATGACATTTCCCAGAAGTTGTCAGAGATACCTTCTAGTCGCTCTACAAGAAGAGAAGTCTCGAAGTTAGAAAATTAGATAGATAAAATATACGAGACACAACTTATAACAAATTGTTAAAACTTACGAAGATCTTCCAAAGGACCACCCCCCAAACCTGTCTGAGAAAGGTAGTAGGGGGTCATCATATGTTCATATTTGACGAGATAACCATTTACCATTCTTGCCTTAGTTTCGAAGGTCCTTAACATACTTATAATTATCATGTCTTAAACCAGGGTCAGCTTTTGCCGAAAGAGAGACTTTACTCCATCTCAGAGGTGTTCGTAGATCAGGCGTTCCACAAGCATCATTTGGGTCGAACTCCCAGGCTATGGAAATGAAGAAATACCAAGGTTTCCAATTATGGTTGGAAGTTTGGGTAACTAAGAGCATCTTCTTCTCAAATTTTCTGGCTTCAAAGTGGTTGTAACCTGGATGATTCTTGGCAGACGAGGTAGTATAACATGTAATAAAAACCCTAATTGGAAGGTCGATATGGCGAACAACCTTCCAGAGGATGATATCCCAAACCATGACCCTTCATGCATTAGGGGACAGTTTGGAAGGGGAAACGTTTATATAGGAAAGAATGGCTCAAATAGTTGGGTGAATGGGTAGGTGAAAACCTAATTTGAACATCTGCTCATAGACGTAGATTTTACCATCTCATCCATCAAGGCCCTCTCATCCTTCAGAGGTTTCCTCAGGGTGATTGAGGAATTAATAGAATACAAGTGTCTAAAGACAAGAAGGTTATACTCATTGACAGATCTCTCGTATCCAGTAGCTATATAGTTATCGAGTTCACTCTCTTCATCATCATCATCATCATCATCCTCAATAACTGCAGCCAAGGCATTGGTGGGGACACCACTGGCAAACCTCCCTGCAAACTCAGCTCCAGTGGCAGATGATAGAGGAATGGCATCAATGGGAGGAGGAAAGGCAACGTTACACTCTAAAATTTCTATGGAGGGAGATCTCCATGAAGGCCCAGAATCTTTGTAAGATGAGGCAAGATTTGAAACCCCTTCATTTTCAGAAACTCCTATTTATTTAGGAGAGTAATCCATAGCCTCTTAGAAAGAGTATACACTCTCAGCAGCTTCAGATGTTGATATGGGGTTTGAAGCAGGTGACTCTGACATAGGGTTAGAGGCCTCGACAAGCTCAGAGTATATGACAGCTAAAGGTGGAGGAAATATTAGTCGAAGGGGAAAAGACTTGGCCTCATGAGCCTCATCTTGAACTAACTCTACCTATCTAATTTTTTTGAAACACTTCTCTCGCAGAGTTAGAAACTCTTTTGCAAGCTTATACAAAGGTTGTAGCATCCAAGAGACGACACTACACTTATAATGAAAACCTAACAATACAAATAGGTAAACAACTTCTAATACCTAAGCAAAAAGATCAAAGCTTGGAATTTAAAGGGTTTCCTATCAAGAACACCAAAAATATTAAAGAAGTAGCCCATCGGAGATGATGATCGGGGGGCACCGAAAACCCAAAAATGGGAATTTTAACCTAAAACAACCTCGGAACAGCCAAATATTGTCTGGGGGTCACCTAGCAACTACAACTTTGACCCTAAAACCACCATACAGTGGTGATAATGCTCACCGAAAAACAAAAATTCCATCAAAAAAACCAAATAAGCAACTGAAAGTCAGAAATGGAAAAATAAATGTAGAAGAGCAATACTTGGGTGAGGAGAAACGATGGAAGAAGATAACTAAAGGCCGAAAATCTTGTGTGAAGGTAAAATGGAAAGAAGGCTAGGAGTTTCAAAGGTTTTTGCAGAGAGAACTCAAAAATGGGAAACCAAAAGGATGAATAAAGGGGAAAGGAAAGAGAAAATGGTTTAAATACCATTGTGATGATGAGGCGCCTTGGTCTTCGTGCTCATTATTTCCCCTCGAAACCCTAAAAGGTGCCGTCACATCACCCATTGCATTGGGACAGATGCAAACCAGTTCTAAGTGTGACATGTGTCCCAATGGCTACTCCCATATCCCAATATGTAGAAACATCCTCCTAAGTAGCCGAGCATAAATACCCCCCAGCCATCTATTCTCATAGGAGGCTAAGGGCTAGGGGTGATTAATATGACCAAAGTGTACCCTTGTACTCCAAGCAACAACATCGTCCTATTTCATGGCCGAGTCCCTAGGAGGGTCACCGTAGTCAGCAAAAAGGTCATCCTTTGTAAGATCAGGTTGACATGGATCAATATCGACTGGGCAGCAATCGAGGTCAGCAACAGCCTTATGGGCTCAACTATGACCAGTCTCATACTCTACTTCAGCCGACACCATAGTTGGGACTTATTACCTAACCTCGGCTAGTTAATTTGGTCGAGGTTATACTTATGGTTGGAGGACCAATGCACCTATCGGAATCATCAACCTCATCCCCAGATAGGCTGAGGTTCCAATTGATGATGTCACGTGTCCGAGCATATGCAAGTACAAGGAAGACTTGAAACACGTGGATAAAACCGTTATGACTAAATCATTACCTGAAGTGAGGGAATATTTTTTCAGCATTATCTATATGTGGCACAGCTAGGTGTCCATATGAGATTGGATAAATCATCACATACATGCTCATTGCATGCTTGGGGGGGTACACTACGCTCCCCAAGAACTATATATACTTATCTTTCCCTTCCTTGTAAAGGGATCGATTACTGTAAACCCTGGTGGAAGCTTTGTTAAACAACATAGTAAAGAGAAAAAGTGAGTGTATTGTATCACAAGGCCATTAGAGCCCTTATTTTATAGTGAAGATCACTCACCTGCATAGTGGACGTAGGCCTAGATAGGCTGAACCACTTATATTGGTGTGTTTCTTCTCTTCTCCTTACCTCCTTCTATATCTATATTGCTTACTTATTTCCATTGTTATACTAGTTTGATCTCAACAACAACATGATCTGGTGGTGCTATTTCTAGTATCATCAGTTTGGCGCCATCTATGGGAACGATAAGCTATATCGCTTTCTCCTTGAATCTTGGCCTCACCGAAGACTCTGGTGGTGAACCAATCCTCCCCCCATGTGTGGAGTTATTTCACCATTCAAAGAGATCCATTAACGTTTTCAAGCTCATTGGTCTCTTAATCATAGCCCAAAGATATGGCACCAGAGTTACCACCACCTCCTCCACCAGCTGGTAGTGGAGGGCCAAGTTCCAGCCATGCACCACCACAGTCCGAGATGGCTGAGGTGGCTATAACCTCAAAGTCCTTGGTGGCTAGTAAGCAAGTTATGCAGGAGAAATTTTCCCAATTCATCCAAAATGTGATGAGGAGGCCACTTGTAATCTCACCGGAGATGATCACTCTGGCAGCTACATAAGAACAACACCAGGAGGCCAGGGGACCACCCCAGGCACCTCGCAAAGACCCGCATCGTCCCCAGTGATGAAGGGACATTTCTGACCCTAGGCATTTACACCTAGGGAGGCAAGTACACCCTTACCCTAATGACCAGTATGGCGATGTGGAGGCCGATGATGCTCCAGTGGAATACTAGAAGCCATATGAGATTTCCAACAATATTGTATGACCTATTCACCAAAATCAAGGTGAGTACGAGAGACGAGATTCTGATGTTCGCCCAAGAGGCTCAGAATTTGATCAATTGAGCAAAGGGTCGACCTTTGAAAGGTTTAGCCCTGTCAATGACCTGAGGGGGAGGTTATCAATGTCAAGAAGTCATGAACCTCTACATCCCAGATCTAACACATATCTTAAGTCATGAACCTCTTCAAATTGAAGAGTATATGACCTACATTAAGCATCCAGTATAGATTTTGGACCATAAAGATCAAATATTACGAGCCAAGGTAATTCCACTGGTCAAATTATTGTATCGTAATCATTCTGTTGAAGAAGAAACATGGTACCAAGAAGATGAAATAAATGAGCGATATCCATAACTATTTAAAATTAACGTAAGTCAAGTTTGGGAACCAAACTTTTCATGAGGAGGGTAGAATGTAATGACCCCATTTTTATATGCTCATATATAGTCTGTTTTTAAAATTGCGTCTCACTTATTATTTGATAAAGGTTGTATTATTACATATATAATATTCTAGGTTCTTAATATGACAAATCCCATTTTTAAATTTGAAAAATCAATTGTAAAATAGGTCAAATTGAAGTTTTATGGCACATCCTAAGCTAAATGATTAATTTTGGGGTGGAAAATGTAAATTTATGAAACTTTATAGACTTCGTTTTAATTAAGAAAGTTTTAGGGACCAAAATAAAAAATAAGAAGGACCTTTTTATAAGTAAAATATTTTTCAAGGACCTCTAAGAAATATTAAAAATATGTAGTGTGAAATTACCAAAACATCCTTTATGTGTAAAAGGACTTTCATACCCTTAATACCTTTCCACCTCGTGCTTGGTTTCGGCACCTCCACTGTACATGTGTCGTGTTTAGAGGAAAATCTAAAACACATATCATGCATTTAGAACAATCTAAAACACGTGTCGTCGTTTGGTGAAATGAGACTGCAAGACCGCTCCGTTACGCGACACTTCAACGCTGACTCGTCGTTGTGAGAGCTTAGTCACCCATACACATGTCAACATGCAAATATCTTTGAAAAACTATAAATAGAGTACTTGGGATCATATATTACAAGAAATTACTTCAAAAGTTTACAAACAAATAGGGAGAGAAAGTGCGAGAAAGTTTAAGAAGAATTTTCATCTTAGTGATCCAAGATTCAATAACTGTAACTTTAAACTTCTGTTTTAGGTGATTAATCAATGACATTCCTTGCTTATTTTGATTATATGATATTATCCAAACTACATATTTTTTTTGAAGCGCTTTTATTCTCAAAATACATCTGATACCGATGATTCCGTCGTTTGTTATATGTGTATATTTCTCGATATAAACATCTGATTTGAATTCTTGAATTATTGATTAGGCATATGGAAACTCTCTTACTATTCTAGCCTTGGGTGGAAATATTTGGGTGGTACCTTCCTTGCTGGATTTTCGCTTGCTCCAGAAATTATGATTTTCTGTTTGTGATGTTACCGGGTGGAAACACTTGTTAACACTATATGTCTGGGTATTAGAGCGTACATGGCCATTAAAATAAAATTGAATAACCGACATATTGCTCAATTATTTTATATGTTCTGTTTTGAACTGTTAATTTTGAAAATATATATACTATCAATTACTTTATATATGTTAATGCAAGCTCCTATCCATATATATATATATGCCTTATCTTTTAATTTGAATAGGTATCAATTTTCTGAAAATCCTTGGAATGTATGGAGACTGAATCTCATTTGGATTTTAGCTGATGTTGTATAAATAACCATTTTTCAGGAAATAATTAAGCTCGTGGATGGAACGTAAAAGGACCATGTTAAAGATTTATCTTTTAGAGCTCTTTTTGTTACTTTAAGTAAAAAGTTTATTTTATCATATAGAGCATGTTTGGCTCTCTATATTAAGTTTTAAATTTTTTCTTAAGTTTTAACTCATTGTGACTTTTAATATAAATGAAGTTTCCTTTAGAATGCTCTGATGACGTAATTCCTTCCCTTTCAGTATTTTACGATTCATAAACATGTGATTGCATTTCCTTTGCATTTATTTAAGGAAACAATTTAAGTAAGAATATTTGTTGCCTTGGTTGCATGTCAAGACACTCGTTCTCTACCACTATTTTGAGTCGGGGTCGTGACAGAGGTGGTATCAGAGAATAGGTTATGAACACATAGACTACTAAACATATGTTTCGAATGTTATAGATTTTAAATTTCCATACATTGGATATAGGATTAAATATCTGACTTACGTGATGACCCTCCATATGCCTTATATTATAACCGACCACACACACACACACACACACACACACACACACACACACACACATATATATATATATATATATATATATATATATATATATATATATATATATATATATATATAGAGAGAGAGAGAGAGAGAGAGAGAGAGGCTCATGTGCACACTAAGTTTGCACATCATTTTTTTAAAATAGTAAAAAAATTATTTTTGTTTTGATTTTTTTGTGTGATATTTAAACATTTCAACGGACCCATGTAAAACAAATCCGGTAATTTTTTTTTTTACTATTTTTAAAAAATTGGTCAAACTTTCACTACTTTTAAGCACTTTAAAAGCTGCGAAATTTTGACCGATTTTTTAAAAATAGCAAAAAAAGTTTTTTTAGTTGATTTTTTTTACGTGGGTCTGTTGAAATGTTTAAATATCACATTAAAAAATCAACTCAAAAATATTTTTTTTAATCCTTTAAAAAAATTGGTGTGCGCCAGCACTGTGCAAACTTAGTGTGCAGAGGAACCTGCCTCCATATATATATATATATATATATATATATATATATATATATATATATATATATAGAGAGAGAGAGAGAGAGAGAGAGAGAGAGAGAGAGAGACGTTATTAACTAACTCTAAAAGAAGAATACCTGAAGGAGAGTGCAGCTCTGATCGTAGACCACCCTCCTAGCTAGAGGGAGGAGCCTAAGGTTGTTTTCTGTAGTTCTCTCTTTCCTGGCTTTATAGTAGCTAAAGTTTCCTTACTCTTTTGGGATAAGGCCTCCCAACTTCTTGTTTTCAGTTGGCGAACTTGCCTTTATATTATAGGATATTCAATTGAAGTATTAAAACCTCCTGTATTAAGGGATTGTAATAGGGAACTATCATGAGTAGGTTTAGCTCCTCTTTGAGAAGTCCTTGAGTCCAATGAAAGCTTAAAATGAGAGTTAGAAGGCTTAGACTCCTGGATCTAATCTCTGCTTGTTGTTGAAGGACTTCTTCCCTGATTGATTCCTCAACCTAGGATAGATCATTAGCGTCAACCTATTATGCATTGCAGCTTATCCGCTACAGCTCTTAGGTCTTGGTAGCTAGTGGGAATGTAGGATAGCTCAAGTAAGTAATAGACTGACCCACAATAGCTATTCCTATCTCATACCGTTACTACCTCTCCTTCTTGGCGTGTCCCTTTAAGGCAAGAAAGACTAGAGCAACAACACTACTGCAAGCTATAAAAGGAAGTCCTGAGCTACTGCTCCCTCATACCAGGGATATCACTAGTGAAGCCAGGAGTTCATTTAAAGATTCAAAAAGCCTTCGCCCTACTAATAAAAGGCCCTATCTCGGATTTGTTGAACTTTCACTCGAGCTTGAGTCTTCGCTTGAGCGGGTACTCGTCCATCGCGCTTAGGATAGAGGATAGGATACATCCCTTTGGCTTTTGGGCTTCGGTGGTAGGAGGAATCTCTATAGCTGTCACTGCAATAGTCCTGTCTTCCCTTCCCTAACCGATGAATATAGATAGCTTATTCCCTTAGCTAGGTATGGATCTTTCGAGCAATCAATCAATCTGCTTATCGCTTCCAAATAAGTGACTTCCTGCGAAAAGTGGAGTGGAGCTCTTTTTGGGGTGGACTATATGAGTCTTATGAAAGAGAGCCGAGGACTATATAATAGCAAAGGCTTTCTGGTCGATAATTCAACAGATGTTCCCCTGGGGCAGACAGAAGAAGTTCCGATTCCTTCTACCACCATCACTTCCTAACTCACCTACTCAAACGAGAGAAAAAGTTTCGGAACTAGTGCCTGCTCATGGAATCACTGCTTTCGCTGCTTGAAAGCTTGTCTAAAAGTCTCAATATTTCTTAAGTTAAGAAGCCAGAGCAAGTGCATGCGAAAGTTCGCCTAATACTCGAATTGAGTTCTCCTTCCACTTTGAGCTCGACTATTGTGACTTCCTCAACCCGACCCCGAGATTTCGAATTCTTAATAGACAGAGACTGCCTTCACTTCCCTTAATTAGCTTGTTGAGGAACGGGCTTGACTATAAAATAAAGGGCAGCCCCTGTTCCAGAGGAAGCACATGTCATGGAAAGCATGGTAAGTAGGACAACCAATCCTCAATAAAGCTATCTCCCTTTTGAATATGGTCCGGTTAGTCGATCTAAGCTAGGCACTGTTCAAAATGAGGGGAAATGGCTTTTTAAACGAAAAATGCTAAAGCGGCAGATCGGGAATAAGTTCCTTATTCCGGGGAAGCTTTAATATATATATATATATATATATATATAGTGTGTGTGTGTGTGTGTGTGTGTGTGTGTGTATAAAATACCCCATCCCAAGTTACCACTTTACCCTTATGCCTATTTCAGATCCATCTCAAATAAAACCTATGTGCATCTCAGCTCTTCCCCCTAAAACACATTTCACTCAACCAAATAACAAAAATCAAATCCCTAAAATCTCTCCCCTATAAACCAATTCGTGGGATATAAAAAAGGGGGCAGTAGCACTAAACCAAAATGCAGTTTTAGTAGCATACAAATATTTCGATTACTAACACTATTATAATGTAATAATTTTTAATAGTAATTTACCATTATTAAATCAAGGTATGTGTTAGTAATGAGCTTTATCATGTCAAATAATGAAGTTAAATTGTTTTTAATAATACACCTCACAAAATAGAAGTGGGAGCCTTCCCTCCCAACGAAAAAGCCACAAATGAGACCTGGGACTTCTTTCTACCACATCTCTTTAAAGCCATAAATGATTTCTTCTTTCTTCGGAGACCTGGGATTTCTTCTTTCTTCGAGACCTGTGATTTCTTCGAGACCTGCAATATGTGTTACTAGTAATTTGTGATTTGTGATTTGATACTTGCGGTTTGTGCTATAGCTGATTTGAGATTTGATCTTGGTTAGTATTTTTTTTTTACCTCTTTTCTCATTCTTTTTATCTATCTATGAGTGAATGTATATATATTGTGTAAGTGTGGAGTGGTAGATTGGGATATATGCATAAGTTTTTAATGTGATGAATCTTTGACATGTTAAGCTTAAAGTCCCTGTTCTATGTTGCCCATAAATTAACCTAAGAGAAAGGTAAAAGTCTTGGTTTGTAACTAACAATATATGCTAACTAGAGGTTATTTTTATAGTATTGTACCATATTGTATAATACCCTTAAAACACATTCGATAAATTTTTCTTAATTTTATACAAAATGATCTTTTTCTATGTGAATGATCATCTAAATGTTTGTATGTAATACGTATGTAATATTATATATGTATGTGTATTTTTATCAAATCATCAGATGACTCGAAATAAACACTTTTCAGTTATTTACACCTAATAAATGTAGCAATTTTAGGTTTTTGTGCAAAGCTAGGGTTTTAATTTGTTGAAAAAAGTGGTTGATCTTAAGATAGTGTTTATGTTTTTTGTGAAGGCCTAAATTTGAGGGGTTTGTTGTTGTATAAAGATGTGGTGTTGCACACTACACTTTTATATAAAATAATGATGTTTTTTTACAATGTAGAATGTCCCAAATATTGAACAAAGGATGAATAACTGTGAGGAACAAAGTAAGTGAGGAATACGTAAATGGAGTAACATCGTTCCTTGATTTTGGTATTGCAAACAATGGACATGGTCTCTCGACATTTCCATGTCCATGTGTTAAGTGTCGAAATAAGAAGCGATTTAGTGTGTCAGATATCAAGAGTCATTTGATTCGGCATGGTATATATTTGACATATACTACATGGGTTTTACATGGTGAAACAAGATCCTCAAACTCCTCGAATCTCGTTATAGAATCTATTGATTGTGAAGGGCATGTCAAAAATAATGTGAACATTGAGAATGAAAGGCTTCGAAACATAATTGACACGTGCTACGGAGTGTACGAACAAGATTATGGAGAACCTGACCAGGTAGAAAAATCACCTGTTAATAATGAGAAGTATCAATAGTAGAATATATTAGTGACTAAGAAATTGTACCCTTCATGTTATTATCATGAGACTACTCTCTCTGCAATTATGGAATTGCATAATTTGAAGAAGCAGCTTAGTTGGTCGGTAAATAGCGTTACAACTCTTTTGTTGATTCAGAAAGAAAAAACTTTACTAGAAAAGTATCCGCAAATTAAGAGAATGATGTAAAATTTATAGATGAAAATCAAACTATGTTCATGCCTTTGAGAATAACTATATTTTATACTGGAAAGAGAATGAAGACTTAGAATAATGTCCTCAGTGTGGGACACTAAGATATTTAGTGACCACGAGGAAAGGAAAAAGGGTATGTAATTAACCGATGAAAGTATTGATGCATTTCCCTTTGATTCCAAGGCTAAGGAGATTATACACTATACCTTGGATAGCACATGAATTGGAATGGCACCATCGAGCAACAACTTCATGGGATAATAAATGACATGATTGTGATCAAGCTCAGTGGAGAATACTAAAAAATAGACGGCCTGATTTTGCTAAAGAAGGGTGCAATGTTTTGCTTGCCATATCTACAAATGGGTTCAATCCCCATGGTATTAAATCTAGATGTTATAATTGTTGGCTAGTTATGGCTGCGCCTTTTAATGTCGGCCCCTCTTTTAATAATTCCTTCTCTAACTTCTTTACTTTTATAGCTTCGTGAGGTTCTATTTTCTTTCCATATATATTCCCCAGGGTTTCGTGCTTCCGTGTTTAGAAGTCCCTATGTCTAGTTCATTAATTATTCCATTCTTCCTACTAGTACACCCCTCTTTTTCCGTCTACATCTTTTATGAAGTATTTTTAATTCTAGCGTGTGGCCATATCGTTCGGCGCGACGTTCATTCCGGGGGAGGAAAAGGATCCCCCGAGGAATAACTGCATCGCGGTCTCGCACCCTTCTCTTCGAAAAGGTTCTTTGGTCGTCGTCGGTGTGGGGTAAATGTAAAGAGATAGAGTTTACATCCTATTTTGCTCAAAATAGGCAAAAGAACATGTTGCCACTTCAAGAGAGCGGCATCAAGGACAAACTGATGCATACAAAACCAATATATCGGAGGTTTGGGGGCTATGTTACGGAATGGGAAGGTGCTAGGCACCCATCCCACATTTTCGGTCTCTCATGGGCAAATGTTAATATTTTCCTTTATCCCCGTGAAGTGTGTATATGTTTTTATATAATGGAGATTGAAATCTCTCGACGCATACCATGGACAAGATATGGTGAGGTCATCCACATGAATATTCCCAAGATAATAATAAATATAGAAGATAGGATATGAGCGTTCATCGAGATATTGATCGTTATTGGGAAATGACAATATGTGTGAGATGAAACGTGAACAAGTATATTATATGTATATGAATAAAAATGAGGGATTTTAAGGAATTTGAAAAATAAGAGAAATTTGAAAACTAGAAAATTGGACTCGAGTCTCGAATTTTAATCCACGACGCCTACATAGCCTATAAAGGCATCAATGTCCACGCAATGATAATGTAGAATAGGGGTAGGGTTTATCCCATATATTCGAACGGAATTTTATTATGTGTGTGCGTGTAGAAAATGTATTTTTGGTTTTGAAAAAGTGTGGTGGATAATTTCGTTCCGAATTTACGGGTGTAACCCTCTTTTATTTATTTTTAGTTTTTTTACGAAAAATAAAGTATGTGCGATATACTAATAAAAGCATAGATTTTAACATGTATGAACTAAAATAAAACTAGATTATGAATCTAAAGTAATTTATGTAAAAATAAGAGATTTAAAAAAGAGGGTGAAGGAATTGGACCTTCCTTGGAGATTGAGCTTGGATCTTGGATGAACTCCTTTGAATGTTGATGAAAGAGAAGGATATATGCCAAATTAGGTGTGAAAAGGATGGGTATTTAGGCTTGAATGAAACTTTTCATATGGAACTTGGGAGATTTCGAGAGATTGTTGTTGAGATCACTGATGCTGATGGGTTTACTGTGTCTTGTTAATGAGGTCATCGCCTTTATTTATAGGGAAAAAGGTGGGTTTCAATTAGTCTATCCCAGGGGGTTCCTATCGACAGTTCACGCTTGACACTGTCCCGATAGGTAGGGTTCAGGACCTGCCAATTGAAAGTCTCGTGCAGACTTTTCTGGAAAAATGATCGTAGCGCACAAACCGTTGATCCGAATCGTGCGTGAATTATACCGTTAGAAAGGTATTTCAAAGACGTTCGAGAGTACTTTAGATCGCTCCTGGGTCTATGAGTTGACTTTGGGTCCAATGTGGCTGCGAAGTGCATGTCAGTTCTTTGAACGAGAAATCGTCGGACGCAAACAGGTCATTCGCCCGTATGGTAAGTCAGAATCACACACAGGTGGACTGTTGGAAAGTTTAAGAGATGTACTTAGAGATTCCAAAGAGTTTCGCTTGGTTCAAAAAGTTAACCTTGGCCGAAAGTGCCCGGTGACCTCTCGGAGTAAAACGGATTGTTCGTCCGTACCATAGGTCAGAATCTCTCGTGGGGCGGATCGTTAGAAAGGGTATGCAGCTCCTTTCGAATAATCATTTAGTCTCGTTTGAGTTGAAGAGTTGACTTTGGTCAAATGGAGTCCGAGGGAGCCCGATGGCCTCCGGATTAGGGCTGTGTTTTTTTTTCTGAACTTTCCAATTTTTATGATTTTCGATCCAATTTTTTCGAATTTGGAATGAAATTTTAGTTTGTCGGTTTTCGATTTTTGATTTTTCTGAAAAAAATCGGATTGGAAATCGAAAATAATTATGAATTTCTGATTTTCTGATTTTTTCGATCCGTTTTTTCCGAAACTATGTCGATCTGCTTTTTTCGAATTATTTCTGATTTTTTTGAAACTATTTTTCGATTTCCGATTTTTTCGATTTCTTTTTCGATTTTTTGAAAGTTTCCCATGTCCCACATCGGTTGGGAGAGGAAGAGAGCTCCAAAATATGCTCTATAAAAGGAGGGTATCCTCTTAACTTCTACACAAATGAAACAATGGGCCAAATCCTCATGTATTTACATGTTGGGTTAAGCCATTTTATTTGTTTCTTTAAAATGAGAATTTCGAGTAATCGAAAATCCATAATTTATTTTTTTGAAATTTTGGAATTTCTGAAATTTCTGGATTTTTAATATATTTTGTGAATTTCCGATTTTTTTTCTTCTGATTTTTTCCAATTTTCCGATTTTTTTGAATTCGGAATTTTTTTTAATTTTTCGAAAAAATCGGATTGGAAATCGGAATAGTTATTTTATTTTCGAAAAAATCAGAATTTTTTTCGAAGAGGCATTTTTCGATCCGATCCGGCCGAAACACAGCCCTACTCCGGATCAATTTTTGAGGGAAAATTGATTGTTCGTCCTAACGGTTCTGCTGTTTCCCACATGGAGAAGACTATTGCAAAGGGGTTTCAGTGCCCTTTGAAGATTCAAAGAGCCTTTTCTCTGACGGTGGAGTTGATTGGGTCAACCTAGAGCCCGAGGGCGTCCGATGGCCTCTAAATCAGTTTTCGGTAGTGAAATGGTACGTTTGTCTAAACTATAATGCCAATTTGTGCACAGGGCAGACCGTTGAAAAGGGTATTCAGATCTCTTCAAATATTGAAAGAGATTTTTCTCTGACAAAAGAGTTGACCGGAGTTAAATGGGGCCCTGGGGCGCTCAGTAGCCTCTAACTCGGTACTCGGAGTGCGACATAAGTTTGTGGTGGAAAGGGGAAGTGCTAGGGGTCTAAGTAGAGACTTAGGGGGGCCCTAGAATGTTGTTTCTATAGTGCCCCTCGACGAGTGAACTTGGAACAAGTGACGTCTATCGAATAGACACCACATGATGGAGGGAGGTTAGTTTTGTGGACCTAAGGAATGTGGATGACCGATTCATAGGGTCGAGGTCAATTTTAACCTAAAAAAAGATAACAATTGAGGAACGAGGTAAATTATGACCTCACTGAGGTGAAGATCCAAGACCGATCTCCATTCTGACCTAGAAGAGGTGACGACCAAGGACCGAGGTCAATTCTGAGCTAACTGAGGTGATGATTTAAGATCGAGGTCAATTCTGACCTAAAAGAGGTGATGACCGAGGACGGAGGTCAATTCTGACCTAATTGAGGTGGCGATCCAAGACCGAGGTCAATTTTGACCTATCTGAGGTGACGATCCAAGATCGAGGTCAATTCTGACCTAGAAGAGGTGACGACCAAGGATTGAGGTCAATTCTGACCTAACTGAGGTGACGATCCAAGACTGAGGTCAATTCTAACCTAGAAGAGGCACTATAAGAATTTGCACCATTATCAATATACAAATTATGTTGCTAAAGTTAGAAATATGTTGCTAAAAGGTATTGGGAACAAATTTTTCTATGTTTCCATCTTATTGCCCGTTGTCTATCTAGGAAACCCTTTGGCAATACAACAAGTTTGTGTTGCTGAAGGTATACTTTTGGCAACACGCAATTGTGTTTCCAAAAGTATTTTATAATTTGTCAACCTTATAATAAGAAATATTATTTATGTTGCCAAAGTCACTCAACAGCGACAAAAATAGTTGTGTTGCCAAAACCTTTTAGCGACACAAATTATGTTGCATTATGTAAGGTAAATGATATAAATATAACATTCAGCAATAGAAGTATTGTGTTGCCAAAAGCTATACCTTTGGCAACACAGTTATTGTGTTGCCAAAAGTTATCTTTTTGCAACACAGGTCTTGTGTTGCCAAAAGCAATATCTTTGGCAACATAAGAGTTGTGTTGCCAAAGGTATAGCCTTTTGGCAACATGGCTCTTATGTTTCCAAAAGCTATACCTTTGGCCACACATCTCTTATATTGCCAAAAGTTATCTTTTTGCAACCAAATATTTGTTGCCATAGCCAAAGTGATAGATGTAGATGATAACTTTTGGCGACAAAAAATTGTGTTGCCAAAAGTATTAGATTTTTATTTATTACCTATTATTTTTTTCACAATTGGAAGCACATTTAAAATTGCACTTTTTTTCATCAAACGTGCAATCTTATAATAAAAAATAACATTGCACATTTTTCATACAATCGTAAGTAATACAAAGTTTCACAATTTTCAACCAAATCTCATAAATATGAATTACAAAATAATATTTCATCACAATCCAAGTATAAAGGTACAAAATAAATGCCTCCCAAATACGAACATAACAAATCCTAACACATCAAAAGATGTAAACATGATCTAACCTAATACATTAACACATCAAAAGATGTTAAAAAAATCCACGTAAACTATAACGATGATGACAATATGGCTCCCCTACACTATAAGAAACTGCAGCTCCAAACCACCATGAATATATTAACTCCAAGCAAAACCCATCATCAACCTGCACAAAATACAAAAAAAAATGACTACATGAGTTTTTATAACTTCAAATGCATGCATGTTCGACTTAATTAATTTAAAACACTATTTAATTTCAGAAAATTTCAACAGAGTTTCCTTTGTTTATTCATGAAATCCAATATGTTTTTAACATTAAAATAAACCCAACAACAACAAAAAACACAGCTAAACCACCAATAAATCTCTTTCACCGATTTAACATCTAAAAATTGTATCCAAGTAGCTACATAAACTTAAATAAGTATCAGAGTAGCTACGTAGCTCGATCCTCTATATCCATTGACTTTTCCATGTGTTCCAAATCCATTTTCATTCTACACAAAATACAAAATAAATTATAATCTATCTGACTTCAAAAGATAAGAATGATTTATAACTATTATAGTTATATATATAAATAATCATATATAATTGTTATATAAACAATTATAACAGTTTATATATATAACTATTATATATAAACAGTTATATGTATAAATAGTTTATTGAAACAATGCTATATATAAACTGCTTATATATTTATATATATAAACTGGTGTTCATATTTTTTCTGAAGGTACTACTGTTTGTTATATATATATATATTTCTTTTATATATATATATAAAAATTTTGTTGCCAGTTTATACTAATGTGCACCCATTGATGGGATGTTTTTATGCCTAAGTGACTTTTTACAAATTTACATTGTATAGTCAAACTAGAATTCCCGTGACTATGATCGGTTCCTATGAGTTACATTGGTCCCGTTCTAGGTGTTTGTGCCCCTTACGGGACAATTTTATAGTTGTTTTATGTTTTCACTCATTGACGGCATGTTTTTATGCCTAACTTTAACTTTTTGCAAATTTACGTTGTATACTAAAACTGGAAGTCCCGTGACTACACAGTCGATTTTTAGTAGTTACATTGGTCCCGTGCAAGGTGTTCGTTCCTCTTACGGGACCGTGTTGTGGCTGTTTTACGTTTTCAGCCATTGATGGGATGTTTTTATGCCTAAGTCTAATTTTTTGCAAATTTACAATGTATATTCAAACCGGAATTCTCACGACCTTATGGTCGGTTCCTACGAGTTACATTGGTCCTATTTGAGGTGTTCGTGCCTCTTACGACACAATTTTATGGCTTTTTATGTTTTCACTCATTAAGGACATGTTTTTATGCCTAACTTTAACTTTTTGCAAATTTACGTTGTATACTTAAACCGAAAGCCCTGTGACTACACGTTCGATTCCTACGAGTTCCATTGGTCCTGTGCTAGTTGTTAGTATATCTTACGAGACCATATTGTGGTTCTTTTATGTTTTTACCCTTTAGCGGTGTGTTTTAATGCCCAAGTCTTACATTTAGCAAATTTATGTCATATAATCAAATCGGGAATCCCGTGGCCATGCGACCATTTCATACGAGTTACACTGATCCTGTGACTGCCTCATATGGGACCGTTTTATGGTTGTTTTACGTTTTCACCATTTGACCGCATGTTTTTATGCTTAAGTCTAACTTTTTACAAATTTGCGCCATACACTCAAACCGGGAGCCTCATGACTACGCAGTCGGTTTTTACGAGTTACATTGGTCCTGTGCGAGGTTTTCGTGCCTCTTATGGGACCGTTTTGTGGTTTTTTACAATTTCACCCTTTGATGGCATATTTTCTCTTAAGTATAACTTTTGGAAAATTTACATCGCATCATCAAACCGGGAGCCTCGTGACTACGCGGTCCATTTCTACGAATTACATTAATCTCGTGCGAGGTGTTTGGGCCTTTTACAGGACCGAGTTGTAGATGTTTTACGATTTCACCCAATGATGACATATATTTATGCCTAACTTTAACTTTTTGCAAATTTACGTCGTACACTCAAATCGTGAGCCCTGTAACTACGCGGTCGGTTCCAGGGAGTTACATTGGCCCCGTTCGAGGTGTTCGTGCCTCTTACGGGACAATTTTATGGTTGTTTTACGTTTTCACGCATTGACAACATTTTTATATGCCTAAATTTAACTTTATGCAAATTTACGTTGTATACTCAAATCAGAAGTCTCATCACTAAATCGAATTTTATGAGTTACATTGGTCCCGTTCGAGGTGTTTGTGCCTCTTACGGGACAATTTTATGGCTGTTTTACGTTTTCAGTCATTTATGGTATATTTTTATGCCTAACTTTAACTTTTCGCAAATTTACGTTGTATTTTTTTTTTCAGAGAAGAGGGAAAACCCCCACTTTATTGATAAAACAAAGGGAAATGAAGTCTTTCCTTGAGATATTACAAGAATTAAAGAGAACTAACATATAGAAATAAAATACAAATTCCTATAAACTAAAAAGTAGTTCTAATAGATGGAATATCTGCCTTCTCAAGATGAATGAATCCTCGAGCTGTCCATGGAAGATCTTGAAAGTCCTTGGAAATTATAGGAGATGATAATGAGAGATCTAACTTTGCCAAGTTATCTGCCACACCATTGGACTGTCTCCAAATGTGTCTAATTTTAAATTCTATGGAAGAAAGAACTGAGAGAATAGATGAAATTGTAGCCTTAATAAACCATGGAGCCTCTTTTTTATAGAGAATAATATCAACTAGGGGCAGAGAGTCAGAATCAATCTCAATTTTCGAGTAACCAAGGTTTATACACATTTTCAACCCAGAAATGAGAGACAAAGCTTTAACATCGAGAACGGGGTGATGAGGAAGAACTTCACTGAAACCTACAATGAACTTTCCTTGATAGTCCCTTAACACTCCTCCGATACCTGAAGAATCTGAAGTAACTGCACCGTCTATATTTAGCTTTACCCAAGATACATGAGGTTTGATCCAGCTAGAGATAATAACAGTAGGTTTTTTTGGCACAGTATTGAGGTTAAACCACTGAATGTAGAACCTGTCCTCTTAATAGCATTTGTCTTTAAAAAATTGAATGGCTGCCAAGTCTTTCATATCTTTAATGACAGTGTTAATGATGGTGGAACTCATCATGGAATCATTTTTGAAGAATTTCTTGTTTCTTGCTTTCTAGATCTCCCAGATGATAAGCATTGGAATGGTGGAGAAAATGAAAATATGGTGATCTATTTTCTTCATTTGGAGACTCCAAGAAATTAACATACCTTTTGGACAAGAATAATTAAGTCTAATACCAAGTCTGTGTCAAAAAAATTCCTATACCTCTCGAGCTAAAGGACTTTGAAGAAACGTGTGGTTGATGGATTCGATCTCTGTGCCACAACATTTGCAGGCTGAAGCTAGACGAATGTCGATCTTCTAAATTTCTGAATCAAGAGGCACTGCCTTATTTAATAATCGCCAAGAAAAAAAGAGATATTCAAAGGACAATGCTTATACCACATGTTTCTCCAACATATAGAGCCTGTAATTTGAGATCTGCAAACTTCATAGGCTGATTTGAGAGAATAATCTCCATTTGGAGTCTCAGTCCAGAAAACCTGATTTTCTTCAGTTGAGAGGTATTGATCAACAGAGTCTTTAATTTTCTTGATTCTTTTCAAATATGGGGAGGATCTAAATCTGCTAAATATATTGGATTTGTATTTCTAATTCATGAAATTAGCCCATAGACTCGAATTCTTCTTTATTTTAAAATAAAGCTTAATGAAAAAAGCTGCAGCTATATCTTCTAACCTTCTACATTATAAGCCTCCCTCTTTATAAGGACCACAACATTTATTCCAACTTGTCCAATAATGGGTTGAAACTTTGGATCCTCCCCATAGGAACTTATTGAATAAATTATGAATCCTCTTGATAACTGCAGCAGGGGGGTTAAGAGAAGTTATAGTGAAAATGGGAATGGAGCTAAGAAAATGCTTGATTAAAATCAATCTGCCTCTATGAGACAGAAATTTTGAGTGCCAAGTTTGAAGAGTTCTTCTAATAGAATCAATTAGCTCCGAAAATTGATTTATCCTTGATCTTCCTTTCGAAATTGAGCAGACAAAATACTTTATGGGTAAGGCCTGAAGCTTGTCCTATAGATATTCTTCTATTGTTGTCCATCTTAACATCTGTTGTGAATGAGCTTTTGGAAGAATTGATTTGCTATTCTGAAGCTTTTTCATATTCTTTGAGAAATTTGAACAAATTTTTCAAGGAATTCTTTGCCCCATTAGTAAAGATAATCAAATCATCTGCAAAACTCAAATGAGATATAAGAGAAACACCATTAGAATGAGAGAAAGGTTTGATTTTACCTGAGTGCATATGAGCATCTAGACCCCTGCTTAGCATTTTAGCAGTGTTAATGAAAAGGCTTGGGGACAGAGGATCCCCTTGCCATAAACCTCTAGTTGAAGAAACGAGAAAGATGCCCATTAATGACAATTGAGAACCATATATTGGAAATAGATCTCCAAATCAAGTCAATGAAACCTTCTCTAAATACAAATTTCCTCAGAATATTAGCTAAAAATAACCAAGACACTCTATCATAAGCTTTTTCCATGTCAAGTTTGATAATGATGTTAGAACCAAAGCATTTTTTGCCCAAATTCTAAGTGAGTTCCTGAGCCAGAAGAATGTTATCAATGATTTTCCTGCCTTTGGTAAAACCACTTTTGTTTGGAGAGATGATTTTGGGAAGGATAGAAGCAAGTCTGGTATTGAGGATTTTGGATAGAATTTTGGAAGAAAAATTGCATAGACTTATCGGTCTATACTGGCTGCATTTACAAGGGTTTGAGGTTTTAGGAATAAGAGTTATAGTTGTGCTAGTCCAACATACTGGAAGAACAGAACCAACAATATAAGATTGAATGGCCTTGATAAGATCCTGTTTAATAATAAGCCAATATTTTTTATAAAAAAAACCACCAAAGCCATCAGGACCTCGAGAGATTTCCTCATTCATATCTGACACTGCCTGCAAAATCTCTTCTTCCATAGGAGTAGCTTAAAGCATGGCATTTTCCTCTTTATTGATTAAATTTGGAATAAAATCCATTTCAGAGAGTTATATATCAAAGAATTTGAGGTAAGATAAGTTTAGAGATGATTAACAAAAGCATTGCTAATATCTTGTCTGTTTTCCAAAATAGAATCATCAAGAGATTGAATTCTGTGAATAACAGATTTGCTTCTTTGAGCTTTAACCATGCTATGAAAAAATTTGGTATTTGCATCACCTTCTTTTAGCCACTTCAGGTAACACTTTTGTTACCAGAAATTTTCTTCATTCTTCATTGCATATTTCAGAAGGGCTTGAGCTTCTTGGAGGGCACATCTGTTGGCTTCACTTGGATCTCCTTCAAAGCCAATTCTTTCCCAATAATTTTATCTTCTAAATCATTGACATTTTGAAAAATGTCTTTGAAAGAAGATTGTTTCCATTATTTAAGAGCACATTTCAATCTCTTTAACTTAGAAGAGAACAACTTTAGGGGAGGACCTGTCATCTCTTGATTCCAGGAGTCTTTAATTATATCTTCAAGAGCTGGACTAGAACACCACATTTTTTGAAATATGAATCTCTTTGGGCAATCATCAAGATGAGTTTGGATTGATAGAAGAAGATAACTGTGGTCTGAATAGGTTTTATGAAGATGGTGAATGGAAGTTTTAGAGTAATTATCTAGCTAGGTATGATTTATCAATACTTTATCCAATCGAGCACAGATCAAATCATTCTCCTTTTTACAAATTGTCCAGCTAAATTTAGATCCCAAGAAACCTACATCATGCAGCCCACTTGTAGATATGATGTCACTAAAGTCTTGAACAGCTTGGAAATCAATGTCATTACCCCCTATTTTCTATTCTGATTTAGTGACCACACTAGAGTCTCTAATGACCAGACATGGAAAAGAGGTATAAAGGTTTCATGTATGATAAATTTGAGACCATAAAATCCCTATTGCATGCCTTGTGCACTTTACATATATGAAATAAATGAATACTGGATCTTTAAAAAAAGAATGGATAATTTTAACAGTGAGAATTTGATCCTCATCGAAAACTATAGAGACTTTCATATCATATTTCCAGAAAAACCAGATTTTTTTAGAGGAGTTATAAGCATAACCCTCAAATTTCTACTTCAATTTGAATTTGTCCAGTTTTCTTGAATTCACTTTTGGCTCTAATATCGCGATAGCAGGAAGTTTGTGAGTTTTTAGGAGTTTTTTAATCCTCTTACTGGTGGATTTATTGCCAACACCCCGAGCATTTCTGCATATGAGGTTTAACATTTATGATTTTAATGGGGAGAGTGTGTGAGAATTTTGGTGCCTGACCTGGTTTTCCTCTTATAAAGAGGGTCTTGAGGAGCAATTTTCTTGTTCTTCTGGATAGGAGGTTCATCAGATGATTGAAGATTAGGTTCCAACAAATCCAATCCACCATCTTTATCAGTCAAGCTTTGATTTTGTTTATCAATTTTTTCCATTATATTATCTAGAAAGAATGCAAACATGGAAAGTTCTTCAATTATAGGAATTGATATATTCTTTGGGTTTTCAGAGTCTGAGTAACACTATTTTGACCATTTGAAGATTTTTCCATTTCAGGAATTTTGGTAGCTCTAGGTGAGAGACTTGCTTCTTCCACGATCTCTACTTCATCCCCATTAACTTCTTGGTGGTTGATCTTCTGAGAGTCCTCCAGATGAGAATTGATATTGACTTTTGCTTGGGTTTGGATAAACTGAGTAGCTGGTTCAATTGATTTATGATTTGTTTCTTACTTTTGGTTTTGGTTAGTAGATGGTTCAGGAAAATAATCTCGAGGTTTATTTGATGAGAAATTTTGATAAGTATTTGGGGTTTGGACTTGAATAGGTTTTATTATAAGTATAGGTTCTTGAGGTTCATTTGCTAAAATATTTTGATCAAGACTATGGCCAAGGGTTTGGATTTGGCTTAAATTGTTGCTTGCAAAGGTTTGAGTTGAGTTTTTTGGGATATATTATTGATGCTGGTTTTGAGGCTTTGGGTTTGGTGTATTGGTTTAGTTTGAGGGTGTAGAAAGAAACAAGATTCTTCATTGTGGCCTCTTTTGTTGTAAGAGGAGCAAAATTTTGGTATGTCTTCATATACGATGTCCTGCCAGAAACCTGAGTTACCACAACCAACCCAAACTCTCCTAGGGTTGTCTTCAGTTAGGTTTAACTCTACACATAATCTCGCAAGACTTGGTCTAATCAGAGAAGAGGTGGACGCATCCATTTTTATAGGATTCCCAATGAGTTGGGCAATGGAGAATAATGATGGCTTTGCAAAAAAAATGAATGGGGAGGTGAGGGAGGTTAATCCATACAGGAACTAATGGATTTTCTTCTTGTGGTTTAAAATATGTGTACCATTTGAAAGTCCTCATTGGGTATTTCCTTATGAACCATTGTTCTCTTAGCCACAACTGAATATAATCTTCTTCATGATTCAATCGTATCAAGATATGTTTATGATCAATAAGAGCAATTGAGAAAGCAACTTTTAAGGAGAATGTTTGGAAAGTCTTCTTGATTACCTCCATATTAGGTCTTCCATGAGAGAATTTTCCAAGGATGGAAAGTTAGAATGGAACTGCAAGGGATTGGATGTATTCTGGTGAAAAAATAACTGCAGGCTCTCGTTTGTAGGAAGTTTTTTGTTTAAGGGCGATCTCTTTAGGAGAAGATGATGATGCTACTACTCTAGCAAAAGATTTCTTCCAAGGGTTTGGATCGGGTGGTTTAGGAAGAATAGTGTTAGGAGCATGAGTAATTGGCATGGAAGCCATAAAAACTGAAAGTCCCGGGATTACACATTCGATTTCTACGAGTTACATTAGTCCCGTATGATGTGTTCGTTCCTCTCACTGGACCATGTTGTGATTGTTTTATGTTTTCACCCATTGACGGGATGTTTTTATGCCTAAGTCTAACTTTTTGTAAATTTACATTATATATCCAAATCGGAATTCCCGTGACCATGTGGTCGGTTCCTATGAGTTACATTGGTCCCGTTCGAGGTGTTCGTTCCTCTTACGGGACAATTTTATGGTTGTTTTACGTTTTCACTCATTAATGACATGTTTTATGCCTAAGTTTAACTTTTTACAAATTTACGTTGTATACTCATATCGGAAGTCTCGTGACTACACGTTCGATGCCTATGAGTTACATTGGCCTTGTGCTAGTTGTTCGTATCTCTTATGGGACCAGATTGTGGTTGTTTTATGTTTTTACCCTTTAGCGGCGTGTTTTTATGCATAAGTCTTACATTTGGCAAATTTACGTTGTACAATCAAACCAGTAATCCCATGGCCATGCGACCATTTCCTACGAGTTACATTGATCCTGTACGATGTGTTCATGGCTATTACAGAACCATTTTATCATTGTTTAACGTTTTCACCATTTGACTGCATGTATTTATGCTTAAGTATAACTTTTTACAAATTTTCATCGAACACTCAAACCGGGATCCCCATGACTACACGATCGGTTCCAACAAGTTACATTGTCCCCGTTCGAGGTGTTCGTGCCTCTTACGGGACAGTTTTATGGTTGTTTTATGCTTTCACTCATTGAAGGCATGTTTTTATGCCTAACTTTAACTTTTTAGAAATTTATGTTGTATACTCAAATCGAAAGTCCCGTGACTACATGATCGATTTCTACGAGTTACATTGGTCTCGTGAGAGGTGTTCGTGTCTCTTACGGGACCGTGTTGTGGTTGTTTAATGTTTTTACCCAATGATGGCATGTTTTTATCCTTCACTTTAACTTTTTCGAATTTACGTTGTATACTCAAACAAAAAGTCACGTGACTTTATAATCGATCCTACGAGTTACATTGGTCCCGTTCGAGGTGTTCGTACCTCTTATGGGACCGTGTTATGGCTGTTTTACATTTTCACCCATTGACAGGATGTTTTTATGCCTAAGTCTAACTTTTTAGAAATTTACGTTGTATATTCAAAGTGGAGTTCTCGTGACTATGTGGTATGTTCCTATGAGTTACATTGCTCCCGTTCAAGGAGTTTATGCCTCTTACGAGAAAATTTTATGGTTGTTTTACATTTTCATTCATTAACGACATGTTTTTATGCCTAAGTTTAACTTTTTGCAAATTTATGTTGTATACTAAAACCGAAAGTCCCGTGACTACACGGTCGATTCCTACGAGTTACATTGGTCCCGTGCTAGTTATTCGTATCTCTTACGGGACCATATTGTGGTTGTTTTATGTTTTTACCCTTTATGTGCGTGTTTTTATGCCTAAGTCTTACATTTGGCAAATTTACGTCGTATAATCAAACCGGGAATCCCATGGCCATGTGGCCATTTGCTACGAGTTTCATTGATCCTGTATGAGGTGTTCGTGCCTCTTACGACATCGTTTTATGGTTGTTTTATGTTTTCACCATTTGACTGCATGTTTTTATGCTTAAGTCTAACTTTTTGCAAATTTACGTCGTACACTCAAACTGGGAGCCCCCTGACTATGCGGTTGGTTCCTACGAGTTACATTGGTCCCGTGCGATGTTTTCATACCTCTTACGGTACTGTTTTGTGGTTGTTTCACAATTTCACCCTTTGATGGCATATTTTTTTGTTAAGTCTATCTTTAGGTAAACTTACGTCGTATAATCAAACCGGGAGCCCCATGACTATGCGGTTCATTCCTACGAGTTACATTAATCTCGTGCAAGGTGTTTTTACCTATTACGGGACCGGGTTGTAGCTGTTTTACATTTTCACCCATTGACGGCATGTTTTTATGTCTAACTTTAACTTTTTGCAAATTTACGTTGTATACTCAAATTGAAAGTCCTGTGACTATATAGTCGATTCCTATGAGTTACATTGGTCCCGTTCGAGGTGTTCGTGCCTCTTACGGGACTGTGTTGTGGATAATTTACATTTTCACCCATTGACGGTATGTTTTTATGCCTAAGATAACTTTTTACAAATTCACATTGTATATTCGAACCGGAATACTCGTGACTATGTGGTCGGTTCCTACGAGTTACATTGGTCCCGTTCAATATGTGTTTGCCTCTTATGGGAAAATTTTATGGTTGTTTTACATTTTCACTCATTAATGGTATGTTTTTATGCCTAAGTTTAACTTTTTGCAAATTTACGTTGTGTAGTCAAACCGGAAGTCCTGTGACTACACGGTCGATTCCTATGAGTTACATTGGTCCCATGCTAGTTGTTCGTATCTCTTACAGGACCATCTTGTGGTTATTTTATGTTTTTATCCTTTAGCGGCATGTTTTTATGCCTAAGTCATACATTTGGCAAATTTATGTCGTTTAATCAAGCCGGTAATCCCATGGCTATGCGGCCATTTCCTATGAGTTACATTGATCCTGTATAAGGTGTTCGTGCCTCTTATGGAACCGTTTTATGATTATTTTATGTTTTCACCATTTGACCCCATATTTTTATGCTTAAGTCTAACTTTTTGCAAATTTACGTCCTACATTCAAATCGGGAGCCCCGTCACTACGCGATCGGTTCCTATGAGTTACATTGGTCCTATGCAAGGTTTTCGTGCCACTTACGGAACCGTTTTGTGGTTGTTTTACAATTTCACCCTTTGACGGCATATTTTTATGCTTAAGTCTAACTTTAGGCAAATTTATGTCGCAGAATCAAACAGGGAACCCCGTGACTACGTGGTCCATTCCTGCGAGTTACATTAATATCGTACGAGGTCTTTTTGCCTCTTACGGGATCGGGTTGTAGTTGTTTTATATTTTCACCTATTGACGACATGCTTTTATGTCTAACTTTAACTTTTTCCAAATTGACGTTGTATGCTCAAACCTAAAGTCCCGTGACTATGTAGTCGATTCCTATGAGTTACGTTGGTCCCATTCGAGGTGTTCGTGCCTCTTATGGGACCGTTTTGTGGTTGTTTTACATTTTCACCCATTGACGGGATGTTTTGATGCCTAAGTCTAACTTTTTGCAAATTTTCATTATTTATTCAAATCAGAATTCCCGTGACTATGTGGTCGGTTCCTACGAGTTACATTGGTACCGTTCGAGGTGTTTGTGCCTCTTACAGGACAATTTTATGGTTTTTTTTACATTTTCATTCATTGATGGCATGTTTTTATGCATAACTTTAACTTTTGCAAATATACATTGTATACTCAAACCAAAATTCCCATAACTACATGATCAATTTCTACGAGTTACATTGGTCATGTGCGAAGTGTTCATTCCTCTTACGGGATCGTGTTGTGATTGTTTTACATTTTTACCCTTTAACGGCGTGTTTTTATGCCTAAGTCTTACATTAGGCAAATTTACTAAGTATAATCAAATCAGGATCCCCGTGGCCATGCGACCATTTCCTACGAGTTACATTGATCTGGTAATGGTGTTCATGCCTCTTACAGGACCGTTTTATGGTTGCTTTACGTTTTCACCATTTGACCGCATGTTTTTATGCTTAAGTCTAACTTTTTACAAATTTTTATCGTACACTCAAACCAGCAGCCCCGTGACTACTCGGTCGGTTCCTATAAGTTACATTGGTCCCGTGTGAGGTTTTCGTTCCTCTTACGGGACCGTTTCGTGGTTGTTTTACAATTTCACCCTTTAATGACATATTTTTATGCTTAAGTATAACTTTAGGCAAATTTTTGACGCATAATCAAATCAGGAGCCCCGTGACTACGCGATCCATTCCTATAAGTTACACTAATCTCGTGCGAGGTGTTTTTGCCTCTTACGGGACTGGGTTGTAGATGTTTTACGTTTTCACCCATTGACGGTGTGTTTGTATGCCTAACTTTAACTTTTTGCAAATTTACGTTGCATACTCAAACCGGAAGTCCCGTGACTATGCAGTCAGTTCCTATGAGTTACGGTTGTCCCGTTTGAGGTGTTCGTGCCTCTTACGGGACCGTGTTGTGGATATTTTATGTTTTCACCCATTAACGGGATGTTTTTATGCCTAAGTTGAAAGACCAAGGATTTTAATAATCCCGGATTTTAATAATTATCACAATTAAAAATATTTAATTTCCTTTTAAATAAATGCGGAAGCGTTGAGATGGCTTCAACTTACAAATACAACAACAAGATTTAATTTCACCAAACCAATTAAAATATAATTCAAGTCCTAGAATTTGCCTAAGTCATCATTAACAATTATCCAAAGTTAGGCGAAACCATATTAATGCAAGTGACTTGAATAAACCAAATTTTATCTAATATTAAATTAAAGTCCCAATTTAAATTAGTGTGATTGTAAAACCAAATTTTATCTTGAAATTAATCTAGCATGCGTTCTAAGTGATATAGAGCAAGATAAAATCAACAGTCACACAACACCGCGATGTACGAGGAAAAACCCACTAACGGGAAAAAACCTCGGGACGGCCCTAGCCTCAAATCCACTAAAAACGGTATTACAAAATACAAGACAAAAGACTTACTTCCTAAACTCGAACCCTCTCAAGCCGTGATGCTTAATCTTGCATCGACTTCAAATTAGCGGATAACCAACGGAGCTCCACCGCGGTCTCGGACTCCCACCGATCGGGCAATTAGGCACATCGTCACCCTAACATGGAGCCTTTCTCCAAATGGGTAGAAATGAAACGAACTTCTCTTCAATTCGGTGTAGAGAAAAACCGGTGCCAAAACAATCTCCAAGCAATTGATATTTATATAGAAGCTAGGATAAACAATTGGGTGTAAACTAGAGTGTGTATGAAATTTTTCTTGAAAGAATTACACTCAAAACATGAACATTTTCCTAAAACTATTTTTGCTCTCAAACTCTCTCTAGGAGATAAACTAAGTTGGAAAAGTTATCTTGGAAAATGTGTTTCCCGCACATAATAATGCATGAAAAAAGTTGGTTGAAAACCAAGTGGAAGAGTGGGGAAAAACTGCAAAAAATTGCCAAATAACTGTTCCCGCTGGAAGTTCGTTCGAACGAACGTGATTCTCGTTCGAACGAGATTTCTAACGAGTGACCAGCCTGGGCTCGTTAGAAGTTCGTTAGATACCTCGTTAGAACGAATATTCTATCGAACGACATATCGAATGACTGTCCAGTTAGGGTCGTTGGCTAAACTCGTTCGAACGAACCTGGTTCGAACGACAAAACTCGTTCGAACGAAATCTGGTTCGAACGAAAAAACTCGTTCGAACGAAATCTGGTTCGAACGAAAAAACTCGTTCGAACGACATTTCAAACGAACAACCAGAAAGATTGAAAAATTCGATTTTGCCCCAGAAACTTTTATATACTTATATTAAAGTTCTAATTGATTCTTTCTGAAAACAAAATGCAGTTTTTATTTCACCTAACACCCAATACATATTGTTCCAAGCTCCTATATACATATAATTACATTCATACCTTGGGAGCATGGAACCTTAGTTGATGACGTAGAAACGAGTCACGCAAACCGGCAATTTGATGAAGCTTTAAATTCTTTGCCGCTACGTCTTCAACATACACTTCATAGGCTTGAGAATATTACAATAAATACTATCCTATGAAAAAATGTTTTTGTCCGGAATTGAGCCAAAACTATATATGGACTCAATTGGAAATTTGTGTCCTTACAAATCTCCCCCTTTGGCTATTCCGGGACAAAAACCAAACAAAAATCCTAAAGGGCCGTCAAGCTCTACTAGACTCAAAACATAACCCGCCCAATCTTGACTCAACCCAAGGATCAAACGCTTTGCCATAGAAAGATGCCTCTTTAGAATAATTCCTGCACACTTAAGCAAACTCATCAAATGCATAGGGAATATCAAAATATTAAATGCAATTAATTAATTACTCCCCCTAAATTAATTCTTCCTTTAAACACACGACCTACTTAGAAAGACGTCTCCCCCTAAGATAAATCTCCCCCAAACGAAGATACGATAATAATAGGATTAGATACCATTTCTCCCCCTATCATCATTCTCCCCCTTTTTGTTCGGGAATAGGCAAAGGATAAAGAACTAATAAACAGCATGTGAAAGCTTAAAGTGATAAGACATGAAAGCATATGGGCAATTAAAGCAAGGCAAGGACAAACAGATATCATATATATATATATATATATATATATACTTTAAATATATCAATAAGTACATGCATATATAAATAGATATAAACACACACATGACACAAAATACAATAAGTTTGCACACTCGTATGGTAAAAATGTGTCATATGGAAACGGAAGTGTAGGGGTGTGAACTAGCAACAATTAAATTTAGACCCAAACACTTAAGAAACGTTCACGGAGTTCTCATTTGATTGCAAACTTCATCACAGTTAAATATAACCTCATGTGACAATATAAAGATTGAACTCAATGAACAAACATACACAATGCATACAAGCCTAGCATGATGATGATTCTACAAACCAAATAGAGTCATGACATTAAAGACAACTAGGATAAACGGACATTGTGCAAACCGTTGATATACCATCCAATTCTCCCTCAATGAGCATATAGATTATTTTGTTGTTGAATGAATATATCAAACAAACATAGGCCTTGGCAATTGCTTTCTGTTTAATGCCAAATATTCTGTTTTTAGGCCTTTGGATCACGTATTTCTTTTAGATCCAATCAACGGTGGCTTACTATCGCAAAGGATTTAATTCATCCTTTCGGAGCCCTTCCCCCTGTATATATTAATTTATCATGTTTTCATTTTTCACACAAATCTCACATGCAACGGATTTTGACATGCACTAGTCCTCCTAGGTCATAGATATGTAGATGACTAGATTGATAGGAGAACACCTCAAAAAGCTCAAATATAACATGTGACATTAAGATTTCAAAAGAGCTCGTGCATGTGTGAATAGAGGCATATAGAAATAGAATCCATTTAAACAATACAAAGTCCAACTACTCCATATAAAACATGGTAAAGAACATTTTAAGGATTAAAAATCTAAAGCAAAAGTTCTAGCCACATGGAAGCGTAAACGATAGGATTCAAACACAAATATATGCCACATAAAGTGTGTCAAACAAAAATACACACAAAACAAAATCTTTTTGAGTTTTTAACATTTTAATAAAAAATAAGGATATATACTCAAAAGACTAAACAAAAATCATTTGTATTTTTCATTAAGCTTAAATGAAATAAATAAAACACAAATGATAAACAAAAATCTTTTTATATTTTTTAGGTAAATCAAACACAAAAATTAATACAAAAAGATAAACAAGTCATAATTTCTAGCATATGATATACATGAGGCAAAGACTAGAAAATGACTAAACAACCATACATTTAGCATATGAATATAGCATGAAGTACAAAAGCTAAAGTATGCAAACACTAACACATTTATCCTTTAGATTTAGCAAGGGAGGAGGCATGTGTAAGTAAATGAGAATCAAAATCCCTATTTTGTAAGGCAACCAAGTCGGATTTCCTAACCCAAATTAATGAAGAATTACTATCTTGGGGTGTAAGAACGTTATCTATCGTGGTTACTTTACTATGGGATTTTCTAGGAATTCGTTTAAGATCTAAACCAAATTTCCTAAGATGACCTTTTCGACCACAATGTGTACAAGTAAGAATATGTCGAAAAGATTTATCTAAGGAGTGATCATTAAATGCATTCCTAGAAGATTCTCCTAAAACATTGGTTTTGACTTTAGGGTTAAAATCATTACAAGAATTGAAGCCTAAACCAAAAGTGTCATTTTTAATTTGGACCGTTCCTAACATTTTATCTAGTTTTTCCGAACGACACTCCAAATCAAATTTGACATTACTAGAATCTTTTAATTTATTTTCCAATTCTAAAATTTTAGATTCTAGTAAAACATTTCGCTCTTCAAAAGCAAGAAGCTCCTTTTTCAAGGATTCCATTAAACCCCTAAGGCTATCTCTCTCGCCTTCTACATAGTTAAGCTTCTCTTGAAGAGTCCTCTCATGTGTCCTAAGGTCTTCTATTAAGGCACTTTCATCAATGACCTTGACACTCTCTCTTAAACTCGCTTCTAACTTCAAATTAGCTCTTTCCAATTTAATAGATTCTTTATATAATTCATGAAAACCATTTTGAAGTTCACTCATATCAACCTCATCTTCATTTTCACTCTCTCTTTCTTCTTCACTCTCACTATCATAAAAAATAAGAGAATCATGTACAATGACCTTGGAAGTGGCATGTGCTATAATTTCATCATTCGATGATTTCTCATTATCACTCACATGTCTAGCCATAAAAGCCACAAAATTTTTCTTAGTGGGGGATTCGGGCTTCTCTTCCTTATCACTATCACTAAGGGTCGCATTATATGAAATGGGTCGTTTACCCTCTTTCCTTAGTTTAGTTGGGCACTCATAAGCCCTATGGCCATAACCTTCACAACCAAAACATTTATTTGACTCGTCCCTATCAATATTTTCATTACTAGGTTTAGGGATCTTATCGGCTTTAGAAATCTTCTCATTTTTATCATGTTTAGAAGATTCAAATTTCTTAAAATCATTTTTAACTTTATCTTTGTTAAATTTAAGAAATTTTCTAAATTTACGAGCAAACAAAGCCATGTCTTCCGAGTCACTATCACTATCGCTCTCTACTACTTGTTTGACCTCTTTTCGGGCTTTTAAAGCAACGCCCTTTTCAATTTTCTTTTCAGTTTTAGAGGGAAACATATCTAGTTCATAGGTTTGTAAATCACCTACAAGTTCTTCTAATTTCGTAGAGGCTAAAGTGGGTAAAGAATTTAAAATGGTCACCTTTGGAATAAATCTATCGGGTAGGGACCTTAAAATTTTCTTTACAACACGGTCGTCAGGTATTTTCTCTCCCAAGTTAAAGGATGAATTAACAATATCAGACAGTCTAGCATAAAATTTATCAAAAGTTTCTTTTTCATCCATTTTGATAGTTTCAAATTGAGTGGTGAGGTTTTGGAGTTTAGAAGCTTTAACGACACTCGTTCCTTCATGAGTTAATTGTAAAATATCCCAAGCTTCTTTAGCGGTTTCACACGTCATAATACGTCGGAATTCATCCGGTGCGACAGCGCTAAATAAGGCATTTAAACCACGGGAATTAAAATTTGCAAGCTTAAACTCATTTTTGGTCCATCTATCGATGGGTTTGGGAACACGTTCATTTTCAATTAGATGAGTTGGTGGGGATTACCCGGTAACAACAGACATCCAAACACGTTCATCGATAGATTTAAGTGCCGATTTCATTCGCGCTTTCCAATACGCGTAGTTAGAACCATCAAAAATAGGAAATTTTGAAAATGGGGAAAAATCCATTTTAGCCAAAAATTAAAGAATCTTAACGAAATAATTTATCGTTTTTGGCTCTGATACCAATTTGAAAAACGCAGTTGGATCCCCGGTGATTAATTTTCTCAATTTAAAATAATAATATCCTTTTAAATAAATGCGGAAGCGTATAATAAGAGATGGTTCAACAAATAACAAGGCCGAGTTTTAATATCTTAAGAAAATAATTAGAACATAATTCAAGTCCTAGAATTTGCCTAAGTCATCATTAACAATTATCCAAAGTTAGGCGAAACCATATTAATGCAAGTGACTTGAATAAACCAAATTTTATCTAATATTAAATTAAAGTCCCAATTTAAATTAGTGTGATTGTAAAACCAAATTTTATCTTGAAATTAATCTAGCATGCGTTCTAAGTGATATAGAGCAAGATAAAATCAACAGTCACACAACACCGCGATGTACGAGGAAAAACCCACTAACGGGAAAAAACCTCGGGACGGCCCTAGCCTCAAATCCACTAAAAACGGTATTACAAAATACAAGACAAAAGACTTACTTCCTAAACTCGAACCCTCTCAAGCCGTGATGCTTAATCTTGCATCGACTTCAAATTAGCGGATAACCAACGGAGCTCCACCGCGGTCTCGGACTCCCACCGATCGGGCAATTAGGCACATCGTCACCCTAACATGGAGCCTTTCTCCAAATGGGTAGAAATGAAACGAACTTCTCTTCAATTCGGTGTAGAGAAAAACCGGTGCCAAAACAATCTCCAAGCAATTGATATTTATATAGAAGCTGGGATAAATAATTGGGTGTAAACTAGAGTGTGTATGAAATTTTTCTTGAAAGAATTACACTCAAAACATGAACATTTTCCTAAAACTATTTTTGCTCTCAAACTCTCTCTAGGAGATAAACTAAGTTGGAAAAGTTATCTTGGAAAATGTGTTTCCCGCACATAATAATGCATGAAAAAAGTTGGTTGAAAACCAAGTGGAAGAGTGGGGAAAAACTGCAAAAAATTGCCAAATAACTGTTCCCGCTGGAAGTTCGTTCGAACGAACGTGATTCTCGTTTGAACGAGATTTCTAACGAGTGACCAGCCTGGGCTCGTTAGAAGTTCGTTAGATACCTCGTTAGAACGAATATTCTATCGAACGACATATCGAACGACTGTCCAGTTAGGGTCGTTGGCTAAACTCGTTCGAACGACAAAACTCGTTCGAACGAAATCTGGTTCGAACGAAAAAACTCGTTCGAACGAAATCTGGTTCGAACGAAAAAACTCGTTCGAACGACATTTCAAACGAACAACCAGAAAGATTGAAAAATTCGATTTTGCCCCAGAAACTTTTATATACTTATATTAAAGTTCTAATTGATTCTTTCTGAAAACAAAATGCAGTTTTTATTTCACCTAACACCCAATACATATTGTTCCAAGCTCCTATATACATATAATTACATTCATACCTTGGGAGCATGGAACCTTAGTTGATGACGTAGAAACGAGTCACGCAAACCGGCAATTTGATGAAGCTTTAAATTCTTTGCCGCTACGTCTTCAACATACACTTCATAGGCTTGAGAATATTACAATAAATACTATCCTATGAAAAAATGTTTTTGTCCGGAATTGAGCCAAAACTATATATGGACTCAATTGGAAATTTGTGTCCTTACAAATCTCCCCCTTTGGCTATTCCGGGACAAAAACCAAACAAAAATCCTAAAGGGCCGTCAAGCTCTACTAGACTCAAAACATAACCCGCCCAATCTTGACTCAACCCAAGGATCAAACGCTTTGCCATAGAAAGATGCCTCTTTAGAATAATTCCTGCACACTTAAGCAAACTCATCAAATGCATAGGGAATATCAAAATATTAAATGCAATTAATTAATTACTCCCCCTAAATTAATTCTTCCTTTAAACACACGACCTACTTAGAAAGACGTCTCCCCCTAAGATAAATCTCCCCCAAACGAAGATACGATAATAATAGGATTAGATACCATTTCTCCCCCTATCATCATTCTCCCCCTTTTTGTTCGGGAATAGGCAAAGGATAAAGAACTAATAAACAGCATGTGAAAGCTTAAAGTGATAAGACATGAAAGCATATGGGCAATTAAAGCAAGGCAAGGACAAACAGATATCATATATATATATATATATATATATATATATATATACTTTAAATATATCAATAAGTACATGCATATATAAATAGATATAAACACACACATGACACAAAATACAATAAGTTTGCACACTCGTATGGTAAAAATGTGTCATATGGAAACGGAAGTGTAGGGGTGTGAACTAGCAACAATTAAATTTAGACCCAAACACTTAAGAAACGTTCACGGAGTTCTCATTTGATTGCAAACTTCATCACAGTTAAATATAACCTCATGTGACAATATAAAGATTGAACTCAATGAACAAACATACACAATGCATACAAGCCTAGCATGATGATGATTCTACAAACCAAATAGAGTCATGACATTAAAGACAACTAGGATAAACGGACATTGTGCAAACCGTTGATATACCATCCAATTCTCCCTCAATGAGCATATAGATTATTTTGTTGTTGAATGAATATATCAAACAAACATAGGCCTTGGCAATTGCTTTCTGTTTAATGCCAAATATTCTGTTTTTAGGCCTTTGGATCACGTATTTCTTTTAGATCCAATCAACGGTGGCTTACTATCGCAAAGGATTTAATTCATCCTTTCGGAGCCCTTCCCCCTGTATATATTAATTTATCATGTTTTCATTTTTCACACAAATCTCACATGCAACGGATTTTGACATGCACTAGTCCTCCTAGGTCATAGATATGTAGATGACTAGATTGATAGGAGAACACCTCAAAAAGCTCAAATATAACATGTGACATTAAGATTTCAAAAGAGCTCGTGCATGTGTGAATAGAGGCATATAGAAATAGAATCCATTTAAACAATACAAAGTCCAACTACTCCATATAAAACATGGTAAAGAACATTTTAAGGATTAAAAATCTAAAGCAAAAGTTCTAGCCACATGGAAGCGTAAACGATAGGATTCAAACACAAATATATGCCACATAAAGTGTGTCAAACAAAAATACACACAAAACAAAATCTTTTTGAGTTTTTAACATTTTAATAAAAAATAAGGATATATACTCAAAAGACTAAACAAAAATCATTTGTATTTTTCATTAAGCTTAAATGAAATAAATAAAACACAAATGATAAACAAAAATCTTTTTATATTTTTTAGGTAAATCAAACACAAAAATTAATACAAAAAGATAAACAAGTCATAATTTCTAGCATATGATATACATGAGGCAAAGACTAGAAAATGACTAAACAACCATACATTTAGCATATGAATATAGCATGAAGTACAAAAGCTAAAGTATGCAAACACTAACACATTTATCCTTTAGATTTAGCAAGGGAGGAGGCATGTGTAAGTAAATGAGAATCAAAATCCCTATTTTGTAAGGCAACCAAGTCGGATTTCCTAACCCAAATTAATGAAGAATTATTATCTTGGGGTGTAAGAACGTTATCTATCGTGGTTACTTTACTATGGGATTTTCTAGGAATTCGTTTAAGATCTAAACCAAATTTCCTAAGATGACCTTTTCGACCACAATGTGTACAAGTAAGAATATGTCGAAAAGATTTATCTAAGGAGTGATCATTAAATGCATTCCTAGAAGATTCTCCTAAAACATTGGTTTTGACTTTAGGGTTAAAATCATTACAAGAATTGAAGCCTAAACCAAAAGTGTCATTTTTAATTTGGACCGTTCCTAACATTTTATCTAGTTTTTCCGAACGACACTCCAAATCAAATTTGACATTACTAGAATCTTTTAATTTATTTTCCAATTCTAAAATTTTAGATTCTAGTAAAACATTTCGCTCTTCAAAAGCAAGAAGCTCCTTTTTCAAGGATTCCATTAAACCCCTAAGGCTATCTCTCTCGCCTTCTACATAGTTAAGCTTCTCTTGAAGAGTCCTCTCATGTGTCCTAAGGTCTTCTATTAAGGCACTTTCATCAATGACCTTGACACTCTCTCTTAAACTCGCTTCTAACTTCAAATTAGCTCTTTCCAATTTAATAGATTCTTTATATAATTCATGAAAACCATTTTGAAGTTCACTCATATCAACCTCATCTTCATTTTCACTCTCTCTTTCTTCTTCACTCTCACTATCATAAAAAATAAGAGAATCATGTACAATGACCTTGGAAGTGGCATGTGCTATAATTTCATCATTCGATGATTTCTCATTATCACTCACATGTCTAGCCATAAAAGCCACAAAATTTTTCTTAGTGGGGGATTCGGGCTTCTCTTCCTTATCACTATCACTAAGGGTCGCATTATATGAAATGGGTCGTTTACCCTCTTTCCTTAGTTTAGTTGGGCACTCATAAGCCCTATGGCCATAACCTTCACAACCAAAACATTTATTTGACTCGTCCCTATCAATATTTTCATTACTAGGTTTAGGGATCTTATCGGCTTTAGAAATCTTCTCATTTTTATCATGTTTAGAAGATTCAAATTTCTTAAAATCATTTTTAACTTTATCTTTGTTAAATTTAAGAAATTTTCTAAATTTACGAGCAAACAAAGCCATGTCTTCCGAGTCACTATCACTATCGCTCTCTACTACTTGTTTGACCTCTTTTCGGGCTTTTAAAGCAACGCCCTTTTCAATTTTCTTTTCAGTTTTAGAGGGAAACATATCTAGTTCATAGGTTTGTAAATCACCTACAAGTTCTTCTAATTTCGTAGAGGCTAAAGTGGGTAAAGAATTTAAAATGGTCACCTTTGGAATAAATCTATCGGGTAGGGACCTTAAAATTTTCTTTACAACACGGTCGTCAGGTATTTTCTCTCCCAAGTTAAAGGATGAATTAACAATATCAGACAGTCTAGCATAAAATTTATCAAAAGTTTCTTTTTCATCCATTTTGATAGTTTCAAATTGAGTGGTGAGGTTTTGGAGTTTAGAAGCTTTAACGACACTCGTTCCTTCATGAGTTAATTGTAAAATATCCCAAGCTTCTTTAGCGGTTTCACACGTCATAATACGTCGGAATTCATCCGGTGCAACAGCGCTAAATAAGGCATTTAAACCACGGGAATTAAAATTTGCAAGCTTAAACTCATTTTTGGTCCATCTATCGATGGGTTTGGGAACACGTTCATTTTCAATTAGATGAGTTGGTGGGGATTACCCGGTAACAACAGACATCCAAACACGTTCATCGATAGATTTAAGTGCCGATTTCATTCGCGCTTTCCAATACGCGTAGTTAGAACCATCAAAAATAGGAAATTTTGAAAATGGGGAAAAATCCATTTTAGCCAAAAATTAAAGAATCTTAACGAAATAATTTATCGTTTTTGGCTCTGATACCAATTTGAAAAACGCAGTTGGATCCCCGGTGATTAATTTTCTCAATTTAAAATAATAATATCCTTTTAAATAAATGCGGAAGCGTATAATAAGAGATGGTTCAACAAATAACAAGGCCGAGTTTTAATATCTTAAGAAAATAATTAGAACATAATTCAAGTCCTAGAATTTGCCTAAGTCATCATTAACAATTATCCAAAGTTAGGCGAAACCATATTAATGCAAGTGACTTGAATAAACCAAATTTTATCTAATATTAAATTAAAGTCCCAATTTAAATTAGTGTGATTGTAAAACCAAATTTTATCTTGAAATTAATCTAGCATGCGTTCTAAGTGATATAGAGCAAGATAAAATCAACAGTCACACAACACCGCGATGTACGAGGAAAAACCCACTAACGGGAAAAAACCTCGGGACGGCCCTAGCCTCAAATCCACTAAAAACGGTATTACAAAATACAAGACAAAAGACTTACTTCCTAAACTCGAACCCTCTCAAGCCGTGATGCTTAATCTTGCATCGACTTCAAATTAGCGGATAACCAACGGAGCTCCACCGCGGTCTCGGACTCCCACCGATCGGGCAATTAGGCACATCGTCACCCTAACATGGAGCCTTTCTCCAAATGGGTAGAAATGAAACGAACTTCTCTTCAATTCGGTGTAGAGAAAAACCGGTGCCAAAACAATCTCCAAGCAATTGATATTTATATAGAAGCTGGGATAAACAATTGGGTGTAAACTAGAGTGTGTATGAAATTTTTCTTGAAAGAATTACACTCAAAACATGAACATTTTCCTAAAACTATTTTTGCTCTCAAACTCTCTCTAGGAGATAAACTAAGTTGGAAAAGTTATCTTGGAAAATGTGTTTCCCGCACATAATAATGCATGAAAAAAGTTGGTTGAAAACCAAGTGGAAGAGTGGGGAAAAACTGCAAAAAATTGCCAAATAACTGTTCCCGCTGGAAGTTCGTTCGAACGAACGTGATTCTCGTTCGAACGAGATTTCTAACGAGTGACCAGCCTGGGCTCGTTAGAAGTTCGTTAGATACCTCGTTAGAACGAATATTCTATCGAACGACATATCGAACGACTGTCCAGTTAGGGTCGTTGGCTAAACTCGTTCGAACGAACCTGGTTCGAACGACAAAACTCGTTCGAACGAAATCTGGTTCGAACGAAAAAACTCGTTCGAACGAAATCTGGTTCGAACGAAAAAACTCGTTCGAACGACATTTCAAACGAACAACCAGAAAGATTGAAAAATTCGATTTTGCCCCAGAAACTTTTATATACTTATATTAAAGTTCTAATTGATTCTTTCTGAAAACAAAATGCAGTTTTTATTTCACCTAACACCCAATACATATTGTTCCAAGCTCCTATATACATATAATTACATTCATACCTTGGGAGCATGGAACCTTAGTTGATGACGTAGAAACGAGTCACGCAAACCGGCAATTTGATGAAGCTTTAAATTCTTTGCCGCTACGTCTTCAACATACACTTCATAGGCTTGAGAATATTACAATAAATACTATCCTATGAAAAAATGTTTTTGTCCGGAATTGAGCCAAAACTATATATGGACTCAATTGGAAATTTGTGTCCTTACAAATCTCCCCCTTTGGCTATTCCGGGACAAAAACCAAACAAAAATCCTAAAGGGCCGTCAAGCTCTACTAGACTCAAAACATAACCCGCCCAATCTTGACTCAACCCAAGGATCAAACGCTTTGCCATAGATGCCTCTTTAGAATAATTCCTGCACACTTAAGCAAACTCATCAAATGCATAGGGAATATCAAAATATTAAATGCAATTAATTAATTACTCCCCCTAAATTAATTCTTCCTTTAAACACGACCTACTTAGAAAGACGTCTCCCCCTAAGATAAATCTCCCCCAAACGAAGATACGATAATAATAGGATTAGATACCATTTCTCCCCCTATCATCATTCTCCCCCTTTTTGTTCGGGAATAGGCAAAGGATAAAGAACTAATAAACAGCATGTGAAAGCTTAAAGTGATAAGACATGAAAGCATATGGGCAATTAAAGCAAGGCAAGGACAAACAGATATCATATATATATATATATATATATATATATATATATACTTTAAATATATCAATAAGTACATGCATATATAAATAGATATAAACACACACATGACACAAAATACAATAAGTTTGCACACTCGTATGGTAAAAATGTGTCATATGGAAACGGAAGTGTAGGGGTGTGAACTAGCAACAATTAAATTTAGACCCAAACACTTAAGAAACGTTCACGGAGTTCTCATTTGATTGCAAACTTCATCACAGTTAAATATAACCTCATGTGACAATATAAAGATTGAACTCAATGAACAAACATACACAATGCATACAAGCCTAGCATGATGATGATTCTACAAACCAAATAGAGTCATGACATTAAAGACAACTAGGATAAACGGACATTGTGCAAACCGTTGATATACCATCCAATTCTCCCTCAATGAGCATATAGATTATTTTGTTGTTGAATGAATATATCAAACAAACATAGGCCTTGGCAATTGCTTTCTGTTTAATGCCAAATATTCTGTTTTTAGGCCTTTGGATCACGTATTTCTTTTAGATCCAATCAACGGTGGCTTACTATCGCAAAGGATTTAATTCATCCTTTCGGAGCCCTTCCCCCTGTATATATTAATTTATCATGTTTTCATTTTTCACACAAATCTCACATGCAACGGATTTTGACATGCACTAGTCCTCCTAGGTCATAGATATGTAGATGACTAGATTGATAGGAGAACACCTCAAAAAGCTCAAATATAACATGTGACATTAAGATTTCAAAAGAGCTCGTGCATGTGTGAATAGAGGCATATAGAAATAGAATCCATTTAAACAATACAAAGTCCAACTACTCCATATAAAACATGGTAAAGAACATTTTAAGGATTAAAAATCTAAAGCAAAAGTTCTAGCCACATGGAAGCGTAAACGATAGGATTCAAACACAAATATATGCCACATAAAGTGTGTCAAACAAAAATACACACAAAACAAAATCTTTTTGAGTTTTTAACATTTTAATAAAAAATAAGGATATATACTCAAAAGACTAAACAAAAATCATTTGTATTTTTCATTAAGCTTAAATGAAATAAATAAAACACAAATGATAAACAAAAATCTTTTTATATTTTTTAGGTAAATCAAACACAAAAATTAATACAAAAAGATAAACAAGTCATAATTTCTAGCATATGATATACATGAGGCAAAGACTAGAAAATGACTAAACAACCATACATTTAGCATATGAATATAGCATGAAGTACAAAAGCTAAAGTATGCAAACACTAACACATTTATCCTTTAGATTTAGCAAGGGAGGAGGCATGTGTAAGTAAATGAGAATCAAAATCCCTATTTTGTAAGGCAACCAAGTCGGATTTCCTAACCCAAATTAATGAAGAATTACTATCTTGGGGTGTAAGAACGTTATCTATCGTGGTTACTTTACTATGGGATTTTCTAGGAATTCGTTTAAGATCTAAACCAAATTTCCTAAGATGACCTTTTCGACCACAATGTGTACAAGTAAGAATATGTCGAAAAGATTTATCTAAGGAGTGATCATTAAATGCATTCCTAGAAGATTCTCCTAAAACATTGGTTTTGACTTTAGGGTTAAAATCATTACAAGAATTGAAGCCTAAACCAAAAGTGTCATTTTTAATTTGGACCGTTCCTAACATTTTATCTAGTTTTTCCGAACGACACTCCAAATCAAATTTGACATTACTAGAATCTTTTAATTTATTTTCCAATTCTAAAATTTTAGATTCTAGTAAAACATTTCGCTCTTCAAAAGCAAGAAGCTCCTTTTTCAAGGATTCCATTAAACCCCTAAGGCTATCTCTCTCGCCTTCTACATAGTTAAGCTTCTCTTGAAGAGTCCTCTCATGTGTCCTAAGGTCTTCTATTAAGGCACTTTCATCAATGACCTTGACACTCTCTCTTAAACTCGCTTCTAACTTCAAATTAGCTCTTTCCAATTTAATAGATTCTTTATATAATTCATGAAAACCATTTTGAAGTTCACTCATATCAACCTCATCTTCATTTTCACTCTCTCTTTCTTCTTCACTCTCACTATCATAAAAAATAAGAGAATCATGTACAATGACCTTGGAAGTGGCATGTGCTATAATTTCATCATTCGATGATTTCTCATTATCACTCACATGTCTAGCCATAAAAGCCACAAAATTTTTCTTAGTGGGGGATTCGGGCTTCTCTTCCTTATCACTATCACTAAGGGTCGCATTATATGAAATGGGTCGTTTACCCTCTTTCCTTAGTTTAGTTGGGCACTCATAAGCCCTATGGCCATAACCTTCACAACCAAAACATTTATTTGACTCGTCCCTATCAATATTTTCATTACTAGGTTTAGGGATCTTATCGGCTTTAGAAATCTTCTCATTTTTATCATGTTTAGAAGATTCAAATTTCTTAAAATCATTTTTAACTTTATCTTTGTTAAATTTAAGAAATTTTCTAAATTTACGAGCAAACAAAGCCATGTCTTCCGAGTCACTATCACTATCGCTCTCTACTACTTGTTTGACCTCTTTTCGGGCTTTTAAAGCAACGCCCTTTTCAATTTTCTTTTCAGTTTTAGAGGGAAACATATCTAGTTCATAGGTTTGTAAATCACCTACAAGTTCTTCTAATTTCGTAGAGGCTAAAGTGGGTAAAGAATTTAAAATGGTCACCTTTGGAATAAATCTATCGGGTAGGGACCTTAAAATTTTCTTTACAACACGGTCGTCAGGTATTTTCTCTCCCAAGTTAAAGGATGAATTAACAATATCAGACAGTCTAGCATAAAATTTATCAAAAGTTTCTTTTTCATCCATTTTGATAGTTTCAAATTGAGTGGTGAGGTTTTGGAGTTTAGAAGCTTTAACGACACTCGTTCCTTCATGAGTTAATTGTAAAATATCCCAAGCTTCTTTAGCGGTTTCACACGTCATAATACGTCGGAATTCATCCGGTGCGACAGCGCTAAATAAGGCATTTAAACCACGGGAATTAAAATTTGCAAGCTTAAACTCATTTTTGGTCCATCTATCGATGGGTTTGGGAACACGTTCATTTTCAATTAGATGAGTTGGTGGGGATTACCCGGTAACAACAGACATCCAAACACGTTCATCGATAGATTTAAGTGCCGATTTCATTCGCGCTTTCCAATACGCGTAGTTAGAACCATCAAAAATAGGAAATTTTGAAAATGGGGAAAAATCCATTTTAGCCAAAAATTAAAGAATCTTAACGAAATAATTTATCGTTTTTGGCTCTGATACCAATTTGAAAAACGCAGTTGGATCCCCGGTGATTAATTTTCTCAATTTAAAATAATAATATCCTTTTAAATAAATGCGGAAGCGTATAATAAGAGATGGTTCAACAAATAACAAGGCCGAGTTTTAATATCTTAAGAAAATAATTAGAACATAATTCAAGTCCTAGAATTTGCCTAAGTCATCATTAACAATTATCCAAAGTTAGGCGAAACCATATTAATGCAAGTGACTTGAATAAACCAAATTTTATCTAATATTAAATTAAAGTCCCAATTTAAATTAGTGTGATTGTAAAACCAAATTTTATCTTGAAATTAATCTAGCATGCGTTCTAAGTGATATAGAGCAAGATAAAATCAACAGTCACACAACACCGCGATGTACGAGGAAAAACCCACTAACGGGAAAAAACCTCGGGACGGCCCAGCCTCAAATCCACTAAAAACGGTATTACAAAATACAAGACAAAAGACTTACTTTCTAAACTCGAACCCTCTCAAGCCGTGATGCTTCTTCTTGTATCGACCTCAAATTAGCGAATAACCAACGGAGCTCCACCGCGGTCTCGGACTCCCACCGATCGGGCAATTAGGCACACCGTCACCCTAACATGGAGCCTTTCTCCAAATGGGTAGAAATGAAACGAACTTCTCTTCAATTCGGTGTAGAGAAAAACCGGTGCCAAAACAATCTCCAAGCAATTGATATTTATATAGAAGCTTGGATAAACAATTGGGTGTAAACTAGAGTGTGTATGAAATTTTTCTTGAAAGAATTACACTCAAAACATGAACATTTTCCTAAAACTATTTTTGCTCTCAAACTCTCTCTAGGAGATAAACTAAGTTGGAAAAGTTATCTTGGAAAATGTGTTTCCCGCACATAATAATGCATGAAAAAAGTTGGTTGAAAACCAAGTGGAAGAGTGGGGAAAAACTGCAAAAAACTGCCAAATAACTGTTCCCGCTGGAAGTTCTTTCGAACGAACGTGATTCTCGTTCGAACGAGATTTCTAACGAGTGACCAGCCTGGGCTCATTAGAAGTTCGTTAGATACCTCGTTAGAACGAACATTCATTCGAACGACATATCGAACGACTGTCCAGTTAGGGTCGTTGGCAAAACTCGTTCGAACGAACCTGGTTCGAACGACAAAACTCGTTCGAACGAAATCTGGTTCGAACGAAAAAACTCGTTCGAACGACATTTCAAACGAACAACCAGAAAGATTGAAAAATTCGATTTTGCCCCAGAAACTTTTATATACTTATATTAAAGTTCTAATTGATTCTTTCTGAAAATAAAATGCAGTTTTTATTTCACCTAACACCCAATACATATTGTTCCAAGTTCCTATATACATATAATTGCATTCATACCTTGGGAGCATGGAACCTTAGTTGATGACGTAGAAACGAGGCACGCAAACCGGCAATTTGATGAAGCTTTAAATTCTTTGCCGCTACGTCTTCAACATACACTTCATAGGCTTGAGAATATTACAATAAATACTATCCTATGAAAAAATGTTTTTGTCCGGAATTGAGCCAAAACTATATATGGACTCAATTGGAAATTTGTGTCCTTACATAAGTCTAACTTTTTGTAAATTTACATTATATACTCAAATTGGAATTCCTGTGACTATGTGGTTGGTTCCTACGAGTTACATTGGTCCCGTTTGAGGTGTTTGTGCCTCTTACGAGACAATTTTATGGTTGTTTTACGTTTTCACTCATTAACAACATGTATGTATGCCTATGTTTAACATCTTACAAATTTACGTTGTATACTCAAATCGAAAGTCTAGTGACTACACAGTCGATTCCTATGAGTTATATTGGTCCCGTGATAGTTGTTCATATCTCTAACAGGATCATATTGTGGTTCTTTTATGTTTTTACCCTTTAGCGGGATGGTTTTATGCCTAAGTCTTACAGTTGGCAAATTAATGTCGTAGTTTTACAGTTGGCAAATTAATGTCGTATAATCAAACCGGGAATCCCGTGGCCATGCGCTATTTCCTACGAGTTACATTGATCCTGTACGAGGTGTTCGTGCCTTTTACGGGACCGTTTTATGGCTATTTTACGTTTTCACCATTTGACCGCATGTTTTTATGCTTAAGTCTAACTTTTTACAAATTTATGTCGTACACTCAAACCGGGAGCCCCGTGACTACGCGGTTGGTTCCTACGAGTTACATTAGTCCCGTGTGAGGTTTTCATGCCTCTTACTGGACCGTTTTGTGGTTGTTTTATAATTTCACCCTTTAATGGCATATTTCTATGCTTAAGTCTAACTTTTAGTAAATTTACGTCGCATAATCAAACCGGGAGCCCCGTGACTATGCGGTCCATTCCTACGAGTTATATTAATCTCTTGCGCGGTGTTTTTGCCTCTTATGGGACCGGGTTGTAGCTGTTTTACGTTTTCACCCATTGACGGCATGTTTTTGTGCCAAACTTTAACATTTTGCAAATTTACGTTGTATACTCAAATTGGAAGTCGCGCGACTATGTAGTCGATTCCTACGAGTTATGTTGGTCCCGTTCGAGGCATTCTATTCTGTGCCTCTTATGGGACAATTTTATGGATGTTTTATATTTTCACCCATTGACGGCATGTTTTTATGCCTAACTTTAAATTTTTGCAAATTTACGTTGTATACTCAACTCTCTTATCTAGTGCAGAACCTACCCCAAAGTTATTGCCAGATTTCATCTCAAATTGAGTTGCAGTTCTTCTTTTAAGCCTTGCTAGGGGATTGAATTTCACTATATTAATTCTGTAACTCTTAACTTATCCCGTAACTCTTATATATATATTTAGCTTACATATATATATAACGGTTACATATAGCTGAACTAGGTCTATATATAACTATTATATATAGTTCTTATGACTATATATAACAGTTATATATATAGCTGTAACAACTATATATATAATAGTTATATAGTTGTTACAGCTATATATATAACTGTTATAAATAGTCGTAACGTCTATATGTATAACAGTTATATATAGAGTTGTTAATGCTATATATAACAGTTTTATGTAGAGCTATTACAACTATAGTTATAACAGTTATATATAACTGTATAACTATTATATATATATACACATAATACACAGATAAATGAAGATTTTACACAACACCACAACACACACACACACAACTAAATGAAGATTTTACTTTGGTAAAAGTGCAATACATACAAAATCTTCAATCATCGATATAAAATACTTACCAAATTGATTCGCAACTTGAGATCCTCCAGATAAGCTCCCTCATTCTTGATCTTTACGTATTTGTGCAAACACTTGCCTCGTGTATTCCTAAAAATCCTAAAAAAAATTTATCTTAAGCATCTATCTTCTGTTATGGGTAACATTTCTCTCCTCTACTGAAGCCAATTATTCTCTTAGTTGTCTCAACTCGTCATCACGAGCCCTCAACTATCCAATTGTACTTGAAGATTTAGAGGGCATCAGACATACCCCCCCCCCCATCCAACAATATGACCTGATATTTTTCCAAAAACTTCTATCTACATCTCCTATTATGACATAAAGGGTGCATTTGGTTGGGAGGATATCTCTTTAAGCTCCACAAACTTCTCCTGCCATATTTAAAATAGTATAAGCTCACAACATAATTAGTCAACGAATTTTAAAATAACAATATAGAGAAGTCAGTAATAAGGGATATCTCACAATATAATTAATTAATCAAATATGTATATACATAGTTTTCCTTGCACTTTGGATCCACCCAATCATTCTTTTTCGCACTCCAATGAGATGATTTAAAGAAGTCAGTAATATGTGGTCTCTCACCACCCTTTTCTTCAGCCTGTTCATAAACAAAACCAATGAGAATATGATTATACATTGATACGTAATTAAATTCATAATTTACCAAATGTATCATCCCAATTGACATGACACCAACAAATGATCGCGAGCCACAAGTATGATTCCAAGGCAAACTAGCACGTTCTAATTGACCTTTTAGTGACCATGCCTAATTAAAAACATAAAAAAACACTAAATGGATCTCTAAAAATGTATTTTTCAAGGAATAACTAAATTACATACATAATGAAATACAAATTAGTTACCTTGAACTTCTCACCACTCCAAACATCATCTATCATGTACTTCCAATTGATTGGTGTAACCCCTCCATATGGATACTTTTTAGGGCCGACTCCATCCTTCAATAATTTCTTATAATGTATGTACATTTTAATCTTTCATCCACTGTACCTCCGTGCGCACTTCCTATGAATATCCTATCTGACAAACTCATCCTCATCATAGTTAACAATTTTGAATTTAGCCTGCAAATTTGTTTTTAATTAGAAATACATACAATAACATTCAAAGAATAAATAACTCAAAGAATCAAATATAACTACCCGAATCCTGGGGATTATTGCATCTTGTGTCCCAAAATCAATTTCACTCCAACGAGTCACCCCTTGAAGTGGTGCCATATTTTAAACCTAAACTCCGATTTGTTGTCCTAAAGAAGGATCATTTACACCCATAGGGTCCCCTTCACCTTCCAACACCTGCACTTCAAGTTTTCCATGTCTTTGTACTGTTTTCTTGACTTCCATTCCACATGTTAATCCTCGCACTCGTTTTTAGTTCTGGTGGATGTAGAAAAAGAAAGATCATAAAGTAACATAATAAATGTCAAGTATTACGCAGTAAACTACTAATAAAATTTTCAAAATAACTTACGTATCAAGGAAACATCCTGAATATCGGCCTGTATATGTTCAACAACATCATTGACTGATGTTCTTTGTTGGAGATGCATCGAGGAGTGAATCGAGTTTCATGTTTTAATAAAAAAATAAAGACAATTATATATACAGGAAGATAATTTAAACAATATAAACAAAAATGACTGACATCATGATACAATTGACACTGAGCTTCCCAAACCAAACAGTTCTCACAATAAAAAATCAACTCAGTCAAATATGATTTCCTTACACTCAAAAGAAACGATTCAACATGTGGATGGAATTCACTTCAGAAGAAACTAAACTAGTAGATCAATAAAACCTCTCCCCAAAACATTCAAAACTCCCAAACAAATAAATGAATTCAGGGGGATAGGAAGACTGTAACTCAGATCAAGAAGGAGGCTTAACAACAATTCCTTATATTGAAGAACTCCAAATCTTTGTATTATGGTTAGATGTAAAATGGAACAATTTAGCATATAAAATTTTATATGTTGGAATGTAAAGGAAGTGGCATATAAAGCCATAAACAGAAGAATTATAAGAATGATCGAAACTCATCAAACAAGATTTGGTTTTTGTGGAACAAAGACTTGAAAGTTAATTTAGTAAAAGATAGAGATCAATTTATGTGCTTAGATATTCAAATCAAATTTCTAAACATATCAGTTCTTTTAATCATTGTGTATGTAAAATGTATTGCACAAGAAAGAAAATAATTATGATTAGATTAGAGAGTATAGCATCAAGTCAAATAAATCAACCTTGGTTAACAATTGGGGATTTTAATGTGGTCACAAATTCAGAAAAAAAGACAGGAGGAAAAGATATAGAATTTCACTCAGTAAAACTGCTTAAACTATTATCAAAAGGATAAATGCATTATTCAGTAAATTCTACTGGGGAGGCTGTTTTAAAGAAAAACCTTATTCAGTATATTCAACTTTAGAGGTTTAGAAGAAATTATCACAGCATCAAATCTCAAACTCTATTGAAAATATAAGTGAGACCCTGGACTTTGGGCTTCATTTTTTAGAAGTAAATATCATTGAGGTTTGTATATAAATAAAGGTTCTAAAGTTCTGAAAAGAATAGCAACAATTCAAGATAAGGCAGATGAATACATCATAGAAAAAATGAAAATCTGGAAGCCCTCATATAATGGGGAATTCCCTTATAAATCAGCATACAATGTATGCAGACAAAACAGACCAATCTCCCTCAGTTGGAAAATTAATTGGATCAAATAATGTCCAATTAATCTTTCTAATTTCACTTGGAAACTTCTCAATAATGTTGTTCCATTTGTGTGCCACGGAGAGGCTTTTTCTCTATTTTTAAATAAATAAAATGTGTGGGGGTACCGTCCCTCTTTGATAAAAAAATAACTTACGTGTCATGGAAACGTTAGGAACATGAACTTACGTATTTTTTACGGCATTATCGTTTGATGTTCTTTGCTGGAAACGCACCGAGGAGTGACTCGAGTTTCCTATTTTAATGAGAAAGTAAGACAATTATATATACAAGAAGTAAATTTAACCAACCTAAACAAAAATGATTTATGTATCATGGAAATTTTATTTTTAAAGAATCAAAGAATGTAAAAAGGTCAAAATTTGGTGAGTCAAAATTAGTTTGTTATATATAATTACCCGCATTTTTGCCCACTGGTGGTACTCGTGACATATTGATTTGGGTGTTAAGTGTCTCCTCAAATGAAGCTTCTCACGTTGGAGGGGAGGGAGAACAATGAAATAATCGTCTTACGGGCGCCATCTTCGAGCCCTGCCAATACAAAATATAGTTTAATTAGTGATGAAAAAAAAGGTATAGAAACTATATATGTACTTTTAAAGTAAATTGAGGTAGTGAACATAAACTTAATTTCAATTACACTATCCCGCATGCATTACCTTATCCATTTGAGGAATAGAATACTCATTATTATCATCACTGACATCATCACCACTGGATGAACTAAGATCCTCCTGACCCTCGGGCAAGGTTCTAAAAAATGCAGGGCATGATCGAGGCATGGAGGCCAAGCCTTAAGCCTTAGAAGCCTAGGCGGGACTTAGGCGTAAAAAGGCATTCAGGCCTGCTTAATATATTTTAATATTTTTGAATCATAACAAGTCTATTAAAATACTAAAATTGTACATATCATGAAAATATGTCTGAATATATGCAAATTAAAATACTATTTGATTATTTTGGATGAGAAAATGGTCCGGTTAGTAAAAAAATTCTTTAAAAGGTGATATCATTTCACTAAAGCATTGTTGTTTTTAGAAAATAAAAGTGCGCCTTAAGGGTTTTACCAAGAATAAGTCGTAAAAAACTTAAGGCGGGGCATTTCTCCCAAGCCTTAAGCCTAGGCGTGCCTAGGCGAAGCCTATGCGGGTTTTTTAGAATAGTGCCCTCGGGCAATCTGTACTCATCATCATCTTGTACATTTACATTAAAATTCTGAGTCTCACTGAATCTGATATCGTTAGCCACCAAAGCATTCAATCGCAATTGATCCATCTTAATATTATTCAGCCTTTCTTTCTCATATGCTAACACCATATGACCCATATGTCTAGGTTGAAGCCATATTTTTTCCTTTAGGGGCATATTTTTCAACTAAACACAAACAAAAAAAAAGTAAAATGAACACCACATTACATAACGAATTACGCTAGATGAAAACATATAACTTGATTTATAAAATTTGATAAAATTAATTTGACACATCACGTAACGAATTACACTAGATAGGGACATATAAAGTTTTTCCCCATACAAAACAAAATATGAACACAACATTTAACATTACATATCAGTATCAATATCATAATCATAATCCATTTTCTCCCCATCTTCTTCATTATCTCCATTCTCTAACACTGTTTTGTCATCAACGACATCATCATCATTATCAATGTTTTCCCCCATTGGATGTAGAACCCTATCATTAGGGATAACCTCAAAAACTGCATCATTCCTATGAAATTGAGTAGTAGTATCTTCAATGACGACGGGGATAACATTATTGTTTCAACTTGTTGGAACATGTCACCAGATTCACACAATTCTACTGCCCCAGTATCATCTTCATCTAACTCCGGTACATCCTAGGTTCCCTGATGTTGGAGTCATTGTACGATTTTCCATTGTGCACCTAACTTTGTATCATTAACATAGAAAACTTATTGAACCTGACTAGGCAAAACAAATGGATCATCTTTATACCACCGACTCTTGACATCAATACTAATAAAATGTCCATCAATGCGCATTGTCTTTCTACTGCTAGTATTGAACCATTCACATTGGAACGAAATGACTTTATACCCGTAAATATATGTCATCTTATAAATTTTGCACAAGTAACAGTAAAAGTCTAGCTCACGACCCTCGTGTTCACCTTTAGAGACCAAACCACTGTTCTGACTCCTACGATGCATGTCTCGGTCCCTAGTATGGAATCGAACTCCATCGCAAATGCAACCTGAATACTGATTCACTATCAAGTTAGGTCCATTTGCTAATGACCACAGCTCATCAGTTGCTTTAGGAAACCCTTGCGCTCGTAAAAGATTCATCTACATAAACAACGCATGAAAGTCATATTAAATTAATGTTAAAGTGATGCACAATAACTTTTTTTATATATCTTACCCATTCTTTAAACCACTTCGGAAATTTTTGGCGTTGAATCTAAGTTACGTCACATCCATTTGGAATTTGAAGTAGTCTTTTATGTTCCCTAAATAGAGAACTTTGATTTATTAATAAAATGAATAACCAAACAAAAATATTCAATATCATGAATATTATAAATTTGAAACACGTACTCTAGATACGACTCAACCTCATCAGTGTTATACAACACAAACTAGTTGGTCATATTGAGCTCCTTTTCAAACACATCAGGAGACCTTGAGATACATTCGAAAGGATGGACATTTTTGTTAAAGACTGCGAGCCCTGAGCCACGTTCTCCACCATCACAATTATGTTCTTCTCAGTTAAATATGGTTTCGACATGGCTCAAGTACATTGAGCAAAAATTCAAACACTCTTTCACGATGTACGTCTCCGCAATCGAACCTTTAAGCCTGGCTCAGTTAGTTACAAATTCTTGCAATGTTCAAAGAAACCCTGAAATTAATAATAGTTAGATGAATAGTTGCATTTACCTTTCAATAGATGAATAATAGTTGCACATTTTACACATTTTTCAAGGTATTAAACTAAATTAACATTATAATAGTCACATTTACCTTTCAATCGGAAACATCCATCAATATTGTACTGGTCCAGCAAGTTTGGCCTCATGTGCCAAATGAATCGCTAAATGGACCATTACCTCAAAGAATGTCGGGGGGAAAATCCTCTCTATTTTGGAAAGTATCAAAATTATGCATTCCTCTAATTTCTCGAAATCCGTCTGCACTAATATTTTGGAGAAAAACTCCTGAAACCATTCACCCAACTCAGCCATTGTAGTAAAAATATCTTTAGGAAGGTATCCATGCATACTAATGGTAATAATTCATTGTAACAAGCCATGGCAATAATGGCTTTTAAGGCCCAATAATTTTCCAGCTTTTGTAGTCACACATCTTGAGATGTTTGCAGCATAGCCATCTGGATACTTAATTGATTTAAAAAAATCATGAAAACACTCCCTCTCCTTTGGTGTTAATGTATATATTGTGGGAGGCTTGACATAAGACCCATCAAGACACTTTTGTATGTACGATTCCGCCCTTACGCCCATGTCTTCTAGATCAGGGCGTGTTTTTCTGTGTCCTTGTTCTTCCCATCCATTTTCTATATTGTTCCAAGAAAATTATCACATATATTTTCCTCAATGTGAATCACATCAAGGTTGTGACAAAGCTTTAGTTTTTTCCAATACGGGAGCTCGTATAAAATGCTTTTCTTTGTCCAGTTAAATTCTACTGGGTCACGAGGCCTTTTCTTGTTGCTCGGATGCTTTCCAAACTTGACATTTGATAAGAAATTCAATTGATTTAGTAATTTTTCCACCTGTAACTCCAGGGATCGAGTTTGATTCTCATACATGCCATTAAATTCCTTACTCCTTCACCAAGTATAGTCCTCGAGCAGGTAACATCTATGGCCCAAGTAACCAATCTTACTTCGCATGAGTTGAGATAATGTATCATCATTACATGGGCAATAAGTAATATAGCCTTTCGTACTCCACCCAGATAAGTTACCATAGGTAGGAAAGTCTTTTATCATCCACATTACAGCTGCATGCATCCAAAAAGTTTATTGACTAGACGCATCATAAATGAGTACACCATTTTCCCACAAATCTTTCAACTCATCGATCAACGGTCGCATGTAAACATCAATTTCTTTACCTGGGGCATGAGTCCCAGGAATAAGTAATGTCATTATGAAAAATGGATCCTTCATGCAGTTCCAGGGTTCCATGTTATATGGCATCATTACCATAGTCCACATGCTATAATAGGTGCTCATGTTCCCAAAAGGGTTAAACCCATTGGTTGCCAGGCCTAGACTCACATTACGAGGATCTTGAGCAAAATTGGGATAATGTCGATCAAAGTCCTTAAACTCCTCACTATCATCCAGGTGCCTCAATATCCCATCATCCATGCACTTATCAATGTGCCATCTCATGCCTGTAGCCGTCTTCCTTGACATAAACAATCTTTGTAATCTAGGTGTCAATGGAAAGTAGTGTAGTACCTTTTGGGGGATCTTCTTACCATTGCCAAAATTGGTCTTGTATCTAGACTCCCCACATACCGGAAAATTATCAAGAGAATCGTTCTCCTTCCAAAAGAGAGCGCAATCATGTTGGCATGCATGGATTGTCTCATATCCCAAGCCCAATTCATGTAGCAACTTTTTGGCTTCATAAATGAACTTCGAAACTAAATTCCCTGGAGGCAAAAGATCCACTAATACCTCCATCAACATGTCAAATGACTTATTACTCCATTTACCCACAACCTTCAAATGAAACATTGTAATCACAAATTTTAATAGAGTATATGTTTTGCACCCCGAGTACACCTCACGTTGGGCAGCCTTTAGCAGTTTTTCGATATTTCGCACATCTTTCATTTTGGTTTTATCGTACGCATCGCCTGTCCCAAAATCCCCTGAATCACGCCCCGTATAAGTCCCCCTACAAAAGTCTTCTACTAATTCAGGGAAGAAATCATCCTCGTGTTCATTATCATCAATTTCAACATCCGTGTCATCATTAGATTCATCGATTTGGTATTGCGAAATAGATTATCCATGATGAACCGAGGTCTTACAACTTTCCATTATGCCATATCGTACTAAATGATACATCATAACATGGTCAGTGTGCCAATAACGATTAGAACAATTATTACACATGCATTGAATTGTACCATTTTTTCTCACTTTGTCCATTAATCTGTCAACAAAAGACTTAGTGCCCTAGCGATACCGCTCACCTACTCTATGTCTAAGTGTCATCCAACTCTTTTCCACTTCTTCCATATCTGTTTATTGAGAGATTACATAAACAATAATAGATTGATTAAATTTTACTTAAAAGTTACCTTTTTCCTTGTGTATTTCATACAAAGCAATATAATTTAAACTCTTATTGACCCCTTATATATTCGCTAATTAAGAGAGCACATAAACAACAAATGATGAATTAACTTTTACTTAAAAGTTATAATTTATTTCCTTGTGTATCTAGTATAAAACAATATAATCTTATCTCCTCCATCTCCTCTAAAAGGTGAGTGCTCCTATCCCATTCAAGACCGCATATTTCTGTAACACACTTAGAAGTTCATCCATATTGTTTCAATCTGAGGAAATTTTTACAGCATATCCCCATAGTTCTCCAAGTACACGACATAGATTCACAAGTGTTTGTGTTATTTCAATTAATATTAAATTATCAATTTAAATAACACACAACACCTCATCAATCTAGTATGTACCTAGAGACCATTAAGAGACGGCAACTGTTAGAAATGGAGACCCCCAATTTTAATTTTTAAAAATGAATATCCTAAAAGTGCGGAATAGGATGGTTCAACACAACACACACAAAAAACAATATTTATTTATTTCAAATTAAAATTAAACTAAACTCAAAGTGAAATTAAAAAAAACAACTAATAAATTTTTCACTCAAACCAAATTAATTCAACCCAAGTCCTAAACATTTTCCTAACAAGATTAATTCATTTTTCACAAATTAGGCCAAACGTAATTTTACCAAATTAAATTATCTTAACTTGAATTAAATTAATCTAAATTTTGCCTAAACTAATTTTAGCACCAAATTAAACGAGAGTGTGAATTAAACCATATTTTATCTTTAATTCCTAAGCATGCGTTCTAGGTGATTTGCAAGATAAAATAAATTCATGACCACTACGCCGCGATGTACGTGGAAAACCCAAATGAGAAAAATCTTGGACGACCCTAGCCTTAAGTCCACTAAGTACAGAATTTACAAATGCAAGATAGATGACTTACCCAACTCGACTCGACTCCTTCAAGACCCTGACGCGTCTTCTTATACCAACCTCTGCTTAGTCGACAATCCCAGACTGAAGCTTTTGGAATCCGTCAACCACACACGTTGCCTTTTACCGTATGAGAATGCCGGAGAAAACTTATCTCCTTTTTGGGTAGAGAATGAACGCAAACAACTCTTCGATGGGTAGAGTAGAAGGCGGTGCCAAACATCTCCAAGCACAATATATGTATGTAGAAATACTTGGACTAAACAAACTAAACTATGGGTGTAACAACATGTGTTTTATAGGAATTTACTTTGAATTTTAACACATGAAAACATGGACTTTTTGGTTGGTAGAATTTTGTCTCAAAAGCTCTCTAAGAATGTTCAAAAAGTCCTGTGAGAAATCTAGTCTCGAAGGGAAAAAATAGTGGAAAATGTCAAAAAATGCCAAAAACTTTTCCCGCCTGAAATCTCGTTCGAACGACTTTTTCATTCGAACGACATTTCATTTGAATGACCTTTCTAACGAAAATTCAGTTTTCAAAAGGGAAAATTGTTGGCAAAACTCGTTCGAACCAAATTCTCGTTCCAATGACATTCTCGTTCGAACGACAACTTCGAATGAAAAGTCAGAATATGCATTTTTCATTTTAAGCTCATAAAAATTTATTTTAAATAAAATTACACCCATTAAAAACTATTCCAAGTCTCCTACATATATATATATATATATATATATATATATATATATATATATATATATATATATATATATATAATGTGCATTCATACCTTTTCGAGACTTGAAATATGAGTCGTTGAGGGCACAAAACTACGCACTATGTAAATCGAACACTTTGATATCTTCACTTTGAAATAATGGCCACTGCGTCTTCAACTTAAACTTCAAACGTCATAAGCTTCGAGGATACTCATGAATACTATCCTATGACTCAAATATTTTTGTCCGAAATTGATCTAACACAACATTAAGACTTAATTGGAAATTTGTGTCCTTACAAATCTCCCCCTTTTGCTATTCCGGGACAAAAACCAAACAAAAATCCTAAAGGACCGTCAAGATCAACTAAACTCAAAAACAACCCACCCAAAATAAAAAATACAAGCTTGACTCAAAACCCAAGGATAAATAGCTTTGCCAGATGAGGTTGCCGTTAAAAAACATTCCTGCACAATTAAGCAACACATTAAATGCATAGGGAATATCAAAACATTAAATGCAATTAAAATAAATACTCCCAGTAAATTAATTCTTCCCTTATTCAAATAAAAGGACTAAATAAACTAAAGGTTTAGATACCAATTCTCCCCTTTTTTGTTCAGGAATAGACAAAGGTGATAGAATTAATTAAATACTCATTACTCCCCCAATGTAACTAAGTAACATGTCTCCCCCTAAGAACTAAATAAGGCATATAAATATGGGAAAGAAAATAAACATGATGGTGCATAAGGTGATAAGAACAATAAGGCATAAGGGTCACAAAAAAGTAACTAATCCATACATATATTTATGGATACCAACTATGATGCAGAAAAAATGATACCAGCTTGAAAAATAAGATACTAAGAATGTGATATCAAACAAAATACACAACAAAATAGATACCAATTATGAATTAGAAGCATAGATGGACTAGAAAGAAAGGCAAAGACTCAAAAACAAAAACAAAAACAAAATAACATATATATGTATACATAATGAATATCACTAATGCACACGCACATATATATAGGTATAAACACCACACACAACACAAAATACATTCAGCTTTTCACACTCGTATGGAAAAAATGTGTCCAAATACATGTGGTAAACGGAAATGTAAGGGTGTAAACTACTAACAATTAAATTTCGATTCAATCACTTAAAATATGTTCACGGAGTTCTCATTTGATTGCAAAATTTTATCACAATTAGATATAGCCTCTTGTGACAATATAAATTGAACTCAATGAACACATATACACAATGCACACAAGCCTCGAATTTTAATGATTCTACAAAATAATAGATTCATGACAATAAAAGCTTAACTAGGATTCAAAGTCATTGTGCAAACCCGTTAATATATCCAATCAAACTCCTCATAATATTCTTTTTCTTTTTCTTGTGAACATATTAACTAAACTATTTTTGGCCTTGGCAAATATTCTTTTTAATGCCACATTTTTAAGTCCTAAAAGTCAATGGTGGCTTTTCACGCAAAGAAATTTTGTCTTTTGCAGCCCGATTCCATTGAAAAACAACAACACCGGATAAACATATTTTTCTATTTTTTAAATTCGAGAAACGATTATTACATGCACAAATCCTCCATAGTGATAGCAAAGTTTAGATGACTAAATTGATAGGAGAACATCTCACTTAGCTCAAATATTCATGTGACATTTAAATTTTAAATGAGCTTGTGCATGTGTGAATAGAGGCATATAAAAATAGAATCCATTAAGCAACACAAAATCCAACCACTCCATGCTTGCATGACAAAGAACATTTTAAGGATTAACAATCTTAACCAAAAGTTCTATCCACATGGAAGCGAAAATGAAATGACTCAAACACAAGTATATGCCACATAAAGTATGTCAAACTAAAATACACAAAAAAAAAAAAATCTTTTTGAGTTTTTGAAACTTTTTAACCAAACACACAAAAGTATTTACTCAAAAGACAAACGAAAATCATTTGTATTTTTCATTAAGCCTAAATTACTAGAAAGGTAAAACACAAATGATAGACAAAATATTTTTGTATTTTTCATTTAATGCAAACTAAAATGGAAGAACTATAATATAAAAGATAAACAAAAATCATAATTCTAGCATGAGATATGTGATAAAACAATGACTAGAAAATGATAACCATGCATACAACTAGCATGGATATATGATATAAATCACAAAAGGCTAGAGTATGCAAACAACTAACGCATTCAACCTTTCGATTTAGCAAGGGAGGTATCATGTGAAAGTAAATGAGAATAAAAAATCATGTTTTGTAAAGAAACCAAGTTGAATATCCTAACCCAAACTAAAGAGGATTGACACCCTCGGGATTTTGAAATCTCAGCTACCTCGATTACCTTACCTTTGGATTTCCTAGAAATTCTTCTAAGATCAAAACAAAACTTCCTAAGATGACCTTTTTTACCACAATGTGAGCAAGTAAAGACTCATCAAAAAGTAGTACCTAAGGATTGACCTCTAGAAGTGTTCCTAGGTGATTCTCTCAAAACATTAGTTTTGGCTTTATTAGTGGAATCGTTACAAGAATCGAAGCCTAAACCACAAGTGTCATTTTTACTTGGACGGTTCCTAATATTTTATCTAATTTAGCGGACCTACATTCCAAATCAAATTTGACCTCACTAGAGTCTCCCAATTTTCCTTCCAACTCTAAAATTCTAGACTCTATCAAAACATTCCTCTCTTCAAACATAAGAAGCTCATTTTTCATTGATTCCATTAAACATGTAAGGCTATCTCCCTTGCCTTCTACATATTCAAGCTTCTCACAAAGAGCTCTCTCACGTGTCCTAAGGTCATCCACTAACGCACTCTCATCAATGACCTTGGAACGCTCCCATAAACTAGCTTCTAACTGCAAATTTGCTCTTTTTAATTTAATAAATTCGTCATATAATTCTCTAAATGCAAATTGAAGTTCACTCCCATCAACCTCTTCATCACTTTCACTCTCTCTCTCTTCTCCACTCTCACAACCATCATCTTTTGGGGATCCACAAACAAAGGCCTTGGAAGCGTCATGTAAATGTATATCTTCAAGGGAAGATTCATTATCAGTACTCAAATGACTTGCCATGAATGTGGTAAAGTTGCGCTCAATGGTGGAATCAGATCCATCTTCCTTATCACTGTCACAAAGGGTGACATTGTATGAAATAGGTTGTTTACCCTCGCTCTTTAGTTTAGTGGGGCATTTAAAAGTTTAATGACCATAGCACCTATTTGACTCGTCCCTATTAATATTTTCATTATAAGATTTAGTGATCTTTTCGGCTTTGTCATACTTAGAATTTTCAAATTTCTTAAAATCATTTTTAAACTTATCTTTATTAAATTTAAGAAATTTTTGAAATTTCCTAGAAAACATAGCCATGTCCTACGAGTCACTATCACTCTCATCAACCACAACTTATTTTTCCTCCTTTCGGGCTTTCAAAGCATTGTTCATATCTATTTTCTTTTCATTTTTGGAGGGAAACACATCTAGCTCATAGGTTTGCAAATCACCTACTAATTCCTCAAGTTTGGTAGAGTGCAAAGTGGGTAAATAATTTAAAACGGCCACTTTAGGGATAAATCTCTCAGGTAGGGACCTTAAAATTTTCTTTACTACTCGATCGTCAGGAATTTTCTCTCCTAAATTAAATGATGAATTTACTATATCGAAAAGTTTAGCATAAAATTCATCAAATGTTTCTTTTTCATTCATTTTGATTGTTTTAAATTGAGTGGTGAGGTTTTGGAGTTTAGAAGCTTTCACGAAACTTGTTCCTTCATGAGTGAGTTGCAATATATCCCAAGCTTCCTTAGCGATTTTACACTTCATGATACGTCAGAATTCATCTTGTGTGCCGCGCTAAACAAGGCATTTAAACCTATAGAATTAAAATTAGCAAGTTTAAATTTATTCTCACTCCATCTTTCTACGGGCTTGGGGACAGGCTCATTTTCTATCAAAAAAGTGGGTGGGGACCACCCGTTAACAACTGACAACCAAAACCTCTCATCGATAGACTTGAGTGACGATTCCATACGCGCTTTCCAATATGCGTAGTTAAAACCATCAAAAATAGGAAATTTTAAAAATGGAAAAAATCCTATTTTTAACCAAAAATATTTAAAAGGACCTTAATGCAATAAATTAGCGCGCTGGCTCTGATACCACTTGTTGGAAACATATGCCCCCAATTTTAATTTTTAAAAATAATTTTTCTAAAAGTTCGAAATAGGATGGTTCAACACAACACACACAAAAAACAAATTTTAATTTCTTTCAAATTAAAATTAAACATAACTCAAAGTGAAATTAAATAAAATAACTAATAAATTTTTCACTTAAACCAAATTAATTCAACCCAAGTCCTAAACATTTGCCTAACAATATTAATTCATTTTTCGCAAATTAGGCCAAACCAAATTTTACCAAATTAAATTATCTTGACTTGAACTAAATTAATCTAAATTTTATCCAAACTAATTTTAGCACCAAATTAAACGAGAGTGTGAATTAAACCATATTTTATCTTTTAATCCTAAGCATGTGTTCTAGGTGATTTTTAAGATAAAATAAATTCACAACCACTATGCCGCGATGTACGAGGAAAACCCAAATGAGAAAAAACTCGGACGGCCCTAGACTTAAGTCCATTAAGTACTGAATTTTAAAAATACAAGACAGATGACTTGCATAAATCGACTCGACTCCTTCAAGCCCCTGACGCGTCTTCTTGTACCAGCATATGCTTAGTCAATAATTCCAGACTCCACCGGAACCTTGAACTCCTCCAATGAAGCTTTTGGAACCCGTCAACCACACACGATGCCTTTCACCACATGAGAACGCCACAGCAAACTTATCTCCTTTTTGGGTAGAGAATGAACCCAAACAACTCTTCAATGGGTAGAGTAGAACCCAGTGCAAAACATCTCCAAGCACAGTATATGTATGTAGAAATACTTGGATTAAACAAACTAAACTATGGGTGTAACAACATGTGTTTTATAGGAATTTACTTTAAATTTTAACACATGAAAACATGGACTTTTTGGTTGGTAGAATTTTCTCTCAAAAGCTCTCTAAGAATGTACAAAAAGTCCTGTGAAAAATCTGGTCCCGAAGTTGATAAAAACCGTTAAAAAGTAGTGGGACAAAATAGTGGAGAAATGTCAAAAACTACAAAAAACTGTTCCTGCCTGAAATCTCGTTTGAACGACTTTTTCGTTCTAATGACATTTCGTTCGAGCGACCTTTGTAACAAAAAGTCAATGTTTAAAAGTGAAACTCCTTGGCAAAACTCGTTCGAACGAGAATTTGGAGACTTGAAATTATTCCAAGTCTCCTACATATATATATATATAATGTTCATTCATACCTTTTGGAGACTTGAAATATGAACCGTTGAGGACGAAAAACTAGGAACTAAGTAAACCCGACACTTTGATATCTTCGCCTTAAAATACTAGCCGCTACGTCTTCAACTTAAACTTAAAACATCATAGGCTTGGAGGATACTCATGAATACTATCCTATAAATAAAATGTTTATATCCGAAATTGAGCCGACACTACATTAAGACTCAATTGGAAATTTGTGTCCTTACAGTACCATAAGTTCCTCCGAAAGTAATAAGTGCAAGTGTATTATTATACATAAACTATGCAGTCCCAAACTTTCCAAACAGGACAATTAGAGAGATCTCATTACAGTGGTAATGACTCTCGAACCGGTCTAAGGTCTATTGAATGCGTACGCATAAGAACTAGAAGGCTAGTATCTATGTGCATTGTGTAACTTAAGAGGTTTATAACTATGTATAATTTACACTACTTTTAATTGATGTTTTAAAATTTATATTGCTCACCACATTAAAACAACCAATCAGCTCATACTATTTGTACTTTACTTTTAAATTCTTGACCACAACTAACCCCTTGCAAAAATACTGTCAAAACTATAATTAAAATCCAATGTACATATCTTCTAAACATTAATTTTAACATCATAAACTGAAAAAAGGGAAATAACATAAATTATAAATTTAAAAAAATCTTGAATGGAAACATAAATCTAAACATCATTCAAATTCAAACCAATTATGTCAAACTGAAAAAACTGATGGATGAGTTAACAAGTTACTAGCAAGTTGGAGCCGAGAGATGAAAAATGGAGATGGAGCCGGAAAGGTCAATCAGAAGCCAGTCTGAAGCTTGCACTCTTTTAAATTACAACTGTTAACAAAAAAATGACTCATTACCAATATATAACTGAATATTATAATGAAATATGAATGAAATGTCTTGCAATGAAATCAAAAATTAAAAAAATCTTTTAATGTTTATTTATAAAAGAAATCAGAAATCAGTGGAAAGGAATAAGTGAAAAGGAACTTACAATGGCCTTCTATATAGAAAATGCAAATCGCAATGCTAGGTATAAAGGAATCAACCAGGTAGCTGAAGGGAGAGCAGAGGTGGCCGGAGGGAGAGCAGAGGCGGCCGGAGGGAGAGCAGAGGCGGGTGTCTAGAGGGAAAGCAGCGGTGCGTGGCCAAAGGGAAAGCATAGGCGTGTGGTCGGAGGCAAAACAAAGGTGGGTGGTCGGAGGTTAGGGTTCGGTTTTTGACTTATTTTCACTGAGCGGAGGCGGGAGTTTAGGCTTCATAGATTTTCTGAATCTTTTTAGTGAACTTAACACATAACAAGTGAAATAAAATACTTTTGGCATCACAATTTTCTTTGTTTCCAAAAGTATGATATTTTTCTCAACACACTCCTATGTTGCAAAAAGTTAAGTCATGTTTGGCAACAAACAAATATGATGCTAAAAGTTAAAATTTTCTCACCTTTTTTATTTTACTAGCTTCCCGCTTGAAATTTTAACCTTTGGCAATAAGTTTTATTTTATGTTGCCAAAAGTACAATGTGAAATGATATTTTGGCAACATAATTAAGATTTTGTTGGCAAAATAGCATCTTTGGCAACAAAAATAGCTTGTGTTGCTAAATATTATTACTAATGGTGCAAATTATTTAGATGAACTCCTTTGGATGTTGATGGTTGTTGATGAGAGAGAAGTATATTTTCCAAATTGGGTGTGAAAGGGATGGGTATTTAGGCTTGAATGAAACTTCTCATATGGAACTTTGCTGACTTCGATAGAATGTTGTTGAGATCACTGATGCTGATGGGTTTGATGTGTCTTTGGAATGAGTTCATTGCACTTATTTATAGGCAAAAAGGTGGGTATCGATCGGCCTACCCCAGGGGGTGCCTATCGACACGTCACCCTTGACACTGTGCCGATAGGCAGGGTTCAGGACCTGCCAATTGGAAGTCTCGTGCGGACATTTTTGGAAAAATGATCGTAGCACACAAGCCATTGATCCGAATTGCGCATGGGTTATACCGTTAAAAAGGTACTTCGAAGATACCTTCGAGAGTCCTTTGGACCGCTCTTGGGTCCAGGAGTTGACTTTGGATCAAATGTGGCTCGGAAGCGCATGTCGGTTCTTTAGATGGGAGATTATCGAATGCAAACGGATCATTCGTCCGTATGGTAAGTCAGAATCACGCACGGGGTGGACCGTTGGAAAGGTTAGGAGACTTACTTGGATATTCCAAAGTGTTTCTCCTGGTTTGAAAAGTTAACCTTGGTCAATTGGGGCCCGAAAGTGCCCAATGACCTCTCGAAGTAAAACGAATCGTTCATCCATACCGTAGGTCAGAGTCGCGCACGAGTCAGATCATTAGAATGGGTATGTACTGCCCTTAGTATATTCATTTACTCTCATTTGAGCTGAAGAGTTGACTTTGGTCAAACAGAGTCCGGGATCGGCGAGTGGCCTCTAGATGTCCAAATGGTTATGTTGTTTCACGCATGAGGAAGACCGTTAGAAAGGGGTTTTAGTACCTTTCGAATATTCAAAGAGCTTTTGCTCTAATGGTGGAGTTTATTGGGGTCAACTCGGGGCCCGAGGACTCCCAATGGCCTCTGAATCAGTTTTCGATAGTGAAATGGTTTGTTCATCCAAACCGTTGTGTCGATTCGTACGCGGGGTGAACCATTGGAAAGGGTATTCGGAGCCCTTCAATGATTCAAAGTGCTTTTGCTCTGACAAAAGAGTTGATCAGAGCCAAATGGGGCTCGAGGGTGCTCGATGGGATCTCTATCGGTACTCAGAGTGCGACCAGGGTTTGTAGCGAAAAGGGGGAGTTATAAGGGTCTAAGGAGAGACTTAAGGAGGTCCTAGAATGTGGTGTCTACAGAGCCCCTCGACGGGTGAGCTTGGAACGAGTAATGGTCGTCGAATAGACACCACATGATGGAAGGAGGTCATTTATGTGGACTTAAGGGATGTGGATGACCAATTCAGTGGGATGAGGTCAATTATGACCTAAAAGAGGTAACGATCAAGGACCGAGGTCAATTTTGACCTAACTGAGGTGACAATCCAAGATCGAGGTCAATTTTGACTTTAGAGAGGTGACGACCGAGGATCGAGGTCAATTCTAACATAACTGAGGTGACGTTCAAAGACTGAGGTCAATTCTGACCTATAAGAGGTGATAACCGAGGACCGAGGTCAAATTTGACCTAACTGAGGTGACGATCCAAGATCGAGGTCAATTTTGACCTAGAAGAGGCGACGATCGAGGTCAATTCTGACCTAACTAAGGTGACGATCTAAGACCGAGGTCAATTATAACCTAGAAGAGGTGATGACCAAGGACCGAGGTCAGTTCTGACCTAACTAAGGTAACGATTTAAGATCAAAGTCAATTCTGACCTAGAAGAGGTGACGATCAAGGACCGAGGTCAATTCTAACCTGACTACGGTGATGATCGAAGTCAATACTAACCTAGAAGAGGTGACAACCGAGGACCGAAGTCTATTCTAACCTACCTGACGTGATGATCCAAGACCGAAGGCAATTTTAACTTAAAAAGGGTGACGACTGAAGTCAATTCTGACCTATCAGAGGTGACAATCCAAGACCGAGGTCAATTATGAACTAGAATAGGTGACGACAAAGGACTAAGGTCAATTCAGACCTAACTAAGGTGAGGATCTGAGATCAAGGTCAATTGTGACCTAAAAAAAGGTGACAACCGAGGACCGAGGTCAATTCTAACCTAACTGAGGTGACGATCCAAGACCGAGGTCAATTCTAACCTAGAAAAGGTGATGACTAAGGACCGAGGCCAATTCTGACCTAATTGAGGTGACGATCCAAGACCTAGGTTATTTCTGAACTAAAAGAGGTGATGACCAAGGGAAGATGTCCATTTTGACCAAACTAAGGTGACGATCCAAGATCTAGGTCAATTCTAACCTAGAAGAGGTGATGACTAAGGATCGAGGTCAATTCTAACCTAACTGAGGTGACGATCCAAGATCAAGGTCAATTCTGACCTAAAAGAGGTGATGACCAAGGACCAAGTTCAATTCTGACCTAACTAAGGTGAAGATCTAAGATCGAGGTCAATTCTGACCTAGAAGAGTGACGATTAAGGATCGAGGTCAATTCTGACCTAACTATGGTGACGATCCAAGACCAAGGTAAATTCTGACCTAGAAGAGGTGAAGACCGAGGACTGAGGTCAATTCTAACCTAGCTGAGGTGACAATCAAAGATTGAGGTCAATTCTAACTTAGAAGAGGTGACGATCGAGGATGGAGGTCAATTCTAATGTAACTGAGGTGAAGATCCAAGGCTGAGGTGAATTATATCCTAGAAAAGGTGACGACGGAGTATCAAGGTCACTTTTGACCTAACTGAGGTGACGATCCAAGACCGAAGTCAATTTTAACCCAGAAGAGGCAACGACCGAGAACCGAAGTCAATTATGACCTAACTAAGGTAACGATCTAAGACCGAGGTCAATTCTGACCTAGAGAAAGTGACGACCGAGGATCGAGGTCAATTCTGACCTAACTAAGGTGACTATCCAAGACCAAGGTCAATTCTAAACTAGAAGAGGTGACGACCGAGGACCAAGGTCAATTCTACCTAACTGAGGTGACGATCCAAAACCGAGGTCAATTCGAACCTAAAAGAGATGGTGATCAAGGACTGAGGTCAATTCTGACCTAACTCAGGTGATGATCCAAGATCGAGGCCAATTCCGATCTAAAAGAGGTGACGACTAAGGATCGAGTTCAATTCTGACCTGACTAAGGTGACGATCCAAGACCGAGGTCAATTCTGACCTAGAAGAGGTGACGACCGAGGACCGAGTTCAATTCTCACCTAACAGAGGAGACGATCCAAGACCGAGGTCAATTCTGACCTAGAAAAGGTGACGATCGAGGACCGAGGTCAATTCTGACCTAACTGAGGTGACGATCCAAGACCAAGGTCAATTCTATCCTAGAAGAGGTGACGACCGATGGCCGAGGTCAATTCTGACCTAACTGAGGTGATGATCCAAGATTGAGGTCAATTCTAACCTAGAAGAGGTGACGATCGAGGATCGAGATCAATTCTGACCTAACTGAGGTGACAATCCAAGACCGAGGTTAATTATGACCTAGAAGAGGTAAAGACTAAGGACCGAGGTTAATTTTGACCTAACTGAGGTAATGATCTAAGATCGAGGTCAATTCTGACCAAGAAGAGGTGGTGATTGTGGATTGGGGTCAATTCTGACCTATCTAAGGTGATGATCCAAGACCGAAGTCAATTTTGACCTAAAAAAGGTGACGACCGAGGATGGAGGTTAATTTTGACCTAACTAAGGTGACGATCCATGACCAAGGTCAATTCTGACCTAGAAGAGGTGACGACTGAGGACCGACGTCAATTTTGACCTAACTGAGGTGATGATCTAAGCCCAAGGTCAATTCTGACCTAGAAGAGGTGATGACCAAGGACCGAAGTGAATTATGACCATCTAAGGAGACGATCCAAGACTGATGTCAATTTTGACCTAACAAAGGTGTACTTTCCTTTGGGAAATTTGGGGACTCTACTGGGGATGAAGATTGAATTTTAGGTTCCGTTGGGTAACAGTAATTGATCCGAGGATTTTGTTGCTGGGGGAAAATTTGTTGTGTCCTTTGAGACGTTGTTGGGGAGAATGATTCTCTGAAATTCCGCTGGGGGTGTAAAAGATGTTTTCCTTTGTGAACAAGGTTCTATAAGGGATTTGGCAATTTTAGGAATTTTACAGGAATTGTTCAGGATTTTCTAGTATTTTTTCGGACATTTTGCACAATATTTTATAAGGTGTACTGATTGGCATAGATGGAGGTGTGCCAATCAGCATTGGCACGGACTTTTGGTGTACCTCGACGGGTGAAAGGCTCAGTGTCGATCGGTAGGTGGAGGGGGATTTCGATTGGCATAACCCTTAGCCTCCTATAAAAAGGGGGCGGGCTCTCCTCAATTCTGACCTAACTATGGTGAGGATACAAGACCAAGGTCAATTCTGACCTAGAAGAGGTAAAGATCGAGGACCGAGATCAATTCTGACCTAACTGAGGTGACGATCCAAGATCGAGATCAATTCTAACTCATAAGAGGTGACGATCGAGGATTGAGGTCAATTTTAACGTAACTGAGGTGAAGATCTAAGGCCGAGGTCAATTGTGACCTAGAAAAGCTGACGACGGAGGACCGAGGTCAATTCTGACCAAACTGAGGTGACAATCCAAGACTGAGGTCAATTTTGACCTATAAGAGGCAACAACCAAGTACCAAAGTTAATTCTGACAAAACTAAGGTGACGATCTAAGACCGAGGTCAATTCTGACCAAGAGAAAGTGACGACCAAGGATTGAGGTCAATTCTGACATAACTAAGGTGACTATCCAAGACCGAGGTCATAGCTAACCTGGAAGACGTGACGACCGAAGACCGAGGTCAATTCTGACCTAACTGAGGTGACGATTCAAGACCGAGGTCAATTCGAACCTAGAAGAGGAGGCGATCGAGGCCAATTTGGACATAACTCAGGTGACGATCCAAGATCGAGGTCAATTCTGATCTAAAAGAGGTGAGGACCAAGGACCGAGTTCAATTCTGACCTGACTAAGGTGACGATCTAAGATCGAGGTCAATTCTGACCTAGAAGAGGTGGCGATCGAGGACCGAGTTTAATTCTGGCCTAACTGAGGAGATGATCCAAGATCGAGGACAATTCTGACCTATAAAAGGTGATGACCGAGGACCGAGGTCAATTCTGTCCTAGAAGATGTGAGTGTTGAGGTCAATTATAACCCTACAGAGGTGACGATCCAAGATCGAGGTCATTCTAACCTAGAAGAGGTGACAATTGAGGATCAAGGTCAATTATAACCTAAATGAGGTGACGATCCAAGACCGAGGTCAATTATGACCTAGAAGAGGTGATGATTGAGGATCGAGGTTAATTTTTACCTAACTGAGGTGACGATCCAAGATCGAGGTCAATTCTGACCAAGAAGAGATGACAATTGAGGATCGAGGTCAATTATCACCTATCTAAGGTGAAGATCCAAGACCGAGGTCTATTTTGACCTAAAGAAGGTGACGGCCGAGGACCGAGATCAATTTTGACCTAATTAAGGTGACGATCCATGACCGAGGTCAATTCTAACCTAGAAGAGGTGACGACTGAGGACCGAGGTCAATTCTAACCTAACTGAGGTGACGATCCGAGCCTGAGGTCAATTTTGGCCTAGAAGAGGTGATGACCAAGGACCGAGGTCAATTCTGACCTATCTAAGGTGACGATCCAAGACTGAGGTCAATTCTGACCTACCAGAGGTGTAATTTCCTTCGAGAAATTCGGGGACTCCAGTGGGGATGAGGATTGGATTTTAGGTTTCGTTGGGGAATAAACTGATCCAAGGATTTTGTTGCTAGGGGAAAATTTGGTGTTTCCTTTGAGATGTTGTTGGGGAGAATGATTCTCTAAAATTACGCTGGGGTGTAAAAGATGTTTTCCTTTGTGAATAAGGTGCTATAAGGGATTTGGCAATTTTAGGAATTTTATGGGAATTGTTCAGGATTTTCTGGTATTTTTCAAGATATTTTGTACAAAATTTTATAAGGTGTACCGATCGGCATAGATGGAGGTGTGCCAATCCGTATTGTCACAAAATTTTGGTGTATCTCGAGCAGGTGAAAGGCTCAGTGTCGATCGGTAGGTGGAGGGGGCTTCCGATTGGCATGACCCTTACCCTCCTATAAAAGGGGGCGGGCTCTCCTCATTTTGCACAGCTTTCTGACTTTTTTTCTTCTGTTATAAACCACTGCAAATCGTCCTAACGTACGAAATGGCTAACTTCTTAAGAAGTGCATCCCATTTGGCATTGCTTAATGCATATGACTATGCAGGGTTAGAGTGGAGGGCTAGTGTCAGCTTTAGATGGACGTCCATCTCCACTGCGGTTTAATGTGCTTTGGGAGAGAGGTGGTGGGACACTACTCACACCTTCCATTTTAGCTTCGGGGAGATTACGGTGACTCCCATTGATGTTCAGCAGTTGCTAGGGTTAGATTGTGAGGGTGCACAGATTGAGGTGGATAGAACGTTGAGGGTGACGCCGCAAGCGGTGACGGCAACTCTAGGTGACGTGGAGAGGGTGGTTTCTGGAGATTCCCTCCGTTTGTCTTCTTTTTGGGAGTTTTTGCTAAGGAGGAGGGTTGATGAGAACGATGCGCATCAAGTGCGTCAGAAGGCCTATTTGTTTATCTTACTGGTGTTAGGGGGTTTTCTGGTGGCGACGAGTGACGACGTCGTCCATTTGTGGTTTCTACCATTTCTGAGGGTGTTTTCGAACATTCGCTTCTATGATTGGGGGAGACAAACTTTGGCTACCCTTTACTATTCTTTGGATATGTTCAGTCAGTGCTACCGATCGGCTTTTACTAGGTCCACGTATCTTTTGGAGGTACTTTTTATTTTGCACATTTTCCTTTATGCATTCGCATTTTCCATTCATGGACTTCTTTTTTATTTATTGAATGTTGTTTCTTATCCTTTGTGAATGTGGTTTTATGAGGTGATTGGGTTGAACACCCAACTTATTTCCTTGAAGGATGATTCTGTGCGGGACTTCTATCGGATGTTTCGGTGGCGGAGGTTCAACCGACAGTCGAAGAAGAACCTTTCTTTGGAGGCAGTGCGTTAGGTCTTTGAATGGCCTAACGAGTGAGTGGGTAAGCTTTATTTTGTCATTGATACTGTTCTTTTCCTTTGATGACATTTTATTAATATTGATCCTTCGCTTTTGCTCGGGATTTACAGGTGACCTTTTATCCTTGGGGAACGACTATTCAGTATACCGGGGTGACGAGAGGACAGGTGCAAATGCGGCTCCTGTTGGCGCATGAGTTCAGCTACTCCTGGTATCTTGGGGAGAGGTTAGCCCGGAATATTGTGGTGGACGAGCTTACGGTGCCAACGATGAGGCCCCTTGTGTTCATGAGGCACGTACGAGAGATGTCGGATGATGCTCAGGTGGCTGCGATGATGGGAGAGCCATACTCTGTATATACTGACATAGCGGTGATGTATGACTATTTGGACTTCGTCTCGAGTTGGATGACGTCCCCTAGCATATATAATGTGATGCCTATCCCTAGGGAGGGCTCGAGTCGGTAGGTGGGGTCCTGTCATAGCGCGGGTGGCGCGGCTACGTCAACGGCGGTAATGACGATGTCAGGGCATTCTTTTGTGCAGCTTCATTCTCCTAGATACAACCTTCGACGAGATGATGGGGGATCTCTGCATCTACATCATCGTCCTCATGAGATGGACCCGAAAGAGTTGGGTCTGACGGAGGAGGTCCTTCGGCCTGCAGTATGTCTTTTTTTATTTCTTTGATTTCTTCCTTTTCCTCATGCTTGACTGATTTGATCTTTTCCATTCATCCTCACAGCATATCAGTGTTTCGACCACTTGGATGAAGGACATTAGGGATTGGATATCTTTGGAGACTGCTCATATTCGTGAGGCGGTTCCGGTTCCTTCTTACTTGGTGCCATCTGCCTCTTCTGGGGAAGGGTCGAGCTTTGGAAGTGGGGACACATCGTCTCACCACAGGTGGAAGAAGGCACGCCATAGTGATGGGGGATCTTATAGAGAGAGAGAGAGAGAGAGAAGGAAATTGGGTTCGGGCGGAGTCCCGTTATTTTTTCTGTTTTTCCTGCACAATGTTAATGTAACACAGCAAAATATATGCAAATGAAGAATGAATTTTTTTTTGTTAATTTTCTTTATTTAGTGACTAATACACATGCTCTTTTTACTTTGCTGCCAAGACCATAAAAATAGTTTTGAAGATTGATTTGAAAAGGATTTTATTTAAAATGAGATTAGTAAAAGCGTAATTATAAAGGGAATTCGAAATTTTCTTAAGATAAAAATTATTTTATTGAGTTTTTTGTTTTTGTTTTGACAAAACAGGGAAAAAAGGAATTTTCCTAAAATAGGGGGTTACCGATCGGCATGACCCCTGTCCTGCCTATTAGCATGCCAGTCTAGTCCAATCAATCCTAGTCATTGATTGCACTTTCTTTAATTACTTGGTACTTGGTGGGACAAGTTTTACTCCGATTTCTGCAAGGCCTCTTATTTTTTCTTAAGAGTTTCCAAGTATAAATAGGGGTGTGAATGGGTCTTTCCTCCTCAAACTTTCACTTTCTTCCTTTTTCACATTCTTACTTGCTTATTATCTCTTGGTTTTTCAAGATGTCACTCCCTAGTAGCATTGATTTTGCTAACTACCTCAAAGCCTTGGAAGCAATGTGTTCTTATAATGTTGATTATGACACCTTTCACATGCGACGAGTCTTTTTGTGGCACAACTGGCCCATTGAGTGGAACATGTTGATGGCGGCTGTCGAGTTTTGGTATCCCGAGGATCATGTCTTCCGCTTCAGGTTGCATGAGATTTGTCCTACCTACGAGGAATTTTCTGCCATGTTAGGAATAAATCCCAACATTGCTGCGGCTCTGCCTGAGTTTTCCTGTTCTCCTAAGGAATTGCTGGCTGGACTTCATCATATTTCGCCTTCGGTGGCCAGGCCATTGGTTACGGGGGGGATGATTTCAATTTCGACGGTGTTGTAGTCCATGCATTCGCAGAACGTGGGTGATGTTGGATATGATGGGGCATCATCCTAGGCATTGTCTTAAAAGTCCTGTTGGTGAGTGGGGAGATGCTGGTAGAACCCCAACTGACTGCTATCGTTTCTTGGATGTCATACCATCGCAATCCTACGGCGGTGATACTAGCGGAGACCTTGAATGGCCTGGATGCCTGGTGGGAGGGTCATTCTATCTTTTTGAGGGGTAGCCCTATAATATTGTTTATGTGGCTATCAGAGAGGTTTCGTATGGCGGTCCCACCTGAGTATCCCTTGTCAGTGGGTCCAACCTTCTTCTCATGTTATTTCATTAGTGTAGGCTTGGACATTGAGAGTTGGGGAAACTAGTTTGTAGTGCACGGGGCTCGAAGCTTATGCTGGTATGTGCCTTGGTGGGAGGAGCTGCTACCCATTTTGGAACTCGGGGAGTACCAATATGTCTTATTAGTAGGCCTCAGGCAAACCTCTTTCTACTTTACCTGGCGGTTGTTGCGCTAATATGGTTGGGAGAAAATTATGCCACCGTGGACACCGCACTTCTTTTCTGTGGAGGACCTGACAGAGCATATGCGCATACGGCTTGGTTCTCTGTGGGAGAATCATCGTCCGGCAATTCGTCCTTCTCAGTCTACTGAGCGAGTTTGGCATGTCTCCGGGGCCTACATCAAGTGGTTGTTGAAGAAGGTAGTGTCCAAGGTGCTAGTTGTGGAGACTGGCCAAAGGTGGTTTGCCATATCTGATAAGATGGAGGGAGGCATTGTGGTCTATCCCAAGCTAGTTCGGGCTTATTGCTCTATGGAGCGTCTGCAATACTCCATTCAGGCAGGGGAGGTTTGGGGAGCCCAGGATACAGGTGATGATAGTGCTAGCTCCTCTAGTAGCTGGGGTAGGGCTTTGGGAAGCTCTTTGTAATAGGTGTGGTTTTGTACCTTGTGGGAATAATTAGAGGGTGATTTTTCAGGAATAGTGGGGCTTGTCATTATCTGGGTTTTTTAGTAGGTGTAGTGCTGGAAAGGGAAGTCTTTTGAGTCCTTACGCCAATGTAATCGTGCGAAAATTTCAGATAATGAGATAAATAAGTTTTTGATCATCTAGTTGTGCCTTTTGATGACTTTTTGCATTTTGAATTATCCATACCAATCGCTAAGTCGTACATAATCCTTTAGTTCATGTGTATGTTAAAATGAATTGTCGTTCCCGGGGAAAAGAAAATAATAACATTTTGTGAAAAATAAGGGGGGCGCGCTCATGTGAAGCGAATGAGTTGCCAACGTACTTCTGAGGGTTTTGAAAAAATTTTAAATTCATTTTTTTTTAAAAATATTTTTAGAGGATCAAGCCCACATAGTTCTGGGTAGGGATAAAATAAGAGATTTTTTTAGAATAGAAGAGAGATGAGAAGGGTCGTAGCGCGCCGAGATTTAGAACTAGGGGTAGAATTTTTTAGATGATCCAGGTTAACTGGATGCACCATTTCTTCTCTGTAGAGGTCGGTGAGCACAACAGCGCCACCTGATAGGATCTTCTTCACAATGTAGGGTCCACTCCAATTGGGCTTGAATTTCCCTCTGGGGTCCCAGATGGGCTCTACTATTTTTTAGGACTAAGTCCCCTTCTCGGACACCGCGGTTCGTGACTCTCTTATTGAAGTATTGCGCTATACGGCGATGGTACCCTTGTATGTGATATAGAGCTTTCAATATCCCCTCGTCCAAGAGGGATAACTCATCAAGACGGCTTTGGTACCAGTCTTCTTCGTTGCCCTTGCTTTTAAGAATGACGTGCAGTGAACGTATTTGTAGCTCCACGGGAAGGACTATTTCCATGTGGTAGACTAAAGAGTAAGGGGTAGCCCCAGTAAAGGTTCAAACTAAAGTGAGGTATCCCCATATGGCGTAAGGGATCCTGTCGGCCCAATGATGCCAACTCTCGGTCATCTGGCTGATAATGGCTTTAAGATTCTTATTGGGCTTCGACTGGTCCATTGGTTTGAGGTTTGTATGAAGAGGATTTATGTCTTTGAATCCCATACTCGTCGACCACTTGTGTTACCTCCTCCTCAAAATGTAACCCATTATCTGATACCAGTTCATGCGGGACCCCATATCGGCAAATGATGTTTTTCTTAATGAATTTGGCCATTTTCTTGGCATTCAGAACCGCGTGTGGCTCAGTTTTGACCCATTCGGTGAAGTAGTCAATAGAAACTAGGATGAACTCATGCCCATTAGATGCCTTCGGTGTAACTTTTCCTTTAATGTCGATGCCCCATGTGGAAAATGGCCAGGGAAAAGTTATATATAATTCTCGCGGGGGCAGATGCTGTAGGTTGGAGAACTATTGGCATTTGAGACCTCTTCGAACATAGGTTGTGCAGTCCTGAACCATGGTAGTCCAGTAGTATCCCTGCCGAATGATCTTTTTCACGAGAATATGGTCGTTCATGTGGAGTTCGCATTCCCCACTGTGGATTTTCTGCATCATTTCTTCAATGTTATCCCTTGCGATGCAGTGTAAATGGGTTCCATCGAAGTTTCTCTTAAATAGTGCTTTATCATAGATAATGTATTGGGAGGCAGTCTGCGGAGAGTTTCCTGGTTTTCTTATCATCTCATTGGGGATACCAATCGTATTTGAGGAAGTGCCAAATATCATGTTATTTCAGATTCTTCTTCCGTGCTGAGCTCGATGTGGTAGCAGTGGGTTGGTTTGTCTTGTTTTTGGACAAGGAAGGGGGCCATGGTTATTCCTTCGGGCATGTCAATCATGGAGGCTAAGGTGGTAAGGGCGTCATCTAGGTTATTTTTTTTCTCGGGGCAAGTAGTGGATGGTGATTTCTTAGAATTGGGAAGCCAGTTCTTCAAGGTGGGCATAGAAGGGTAAGAGTTTATCATCCTTGACTTTCCACTTCCTGAGTACTTGATCAATGATGAGGGTTGAATCCCCATAGACATCGAGTTATCGAATTCCCTTCTTGAGGGCAACTTTGAGGCCTACCGTGCACGCCTCGTATTCAGTCATGTTGTTGGTGCAGGGGAAATCCAATTTGATGGCAATGGGATTGTGGGAGTCATCAGGGGCAATTAGGAGGATTCCAATGCCATATCCTTTTTTTGTTGGCAGCGCTATCAAAGAAATTTTTCCATCGAAGATCTTCTTAGAAGGCGCAAAGGATATTCTCATCTAGGAATTTGGAAATCCAGACATCGTCTTCTTCCATAGGGTAGTTAGCAAGGTAGTCAGAGATGGAACTTCCTTTCATGGATTTCTGTGTGACATAGGTGATATCAAACTCGGTTGTAAGCATCAACCAACGGTCCATTCAGCTGGATAGGGCGAGCTTCTTGAGTAACTACTTGATGGGATCCATCCGGGATATGAGTCTAATGGGGAAGGCGAGCATGTAGTGTCGTAACTTTTGGGTAACCCACACAAGTGCGACACATGCTTTTTCTAAGGTGGTGTAGTTAGATTCATAACCGGCCAACTTTTAACTGGCATAGTAGATGGCTTTCTCTTTATGAATTTCCTCAAGGTATTGGGCTAGCAAAGTCCCTGCTGTATTATCGATCACGGTTAGGTATAAAAGTAAAGGAAAACTAGGTTGAGGTGGCATGAGCACTAGAGTTTGAGTTAGGTATTGCTTAATTCGGTCAAAGGCTTCTTGGCAAGCTTCATTCCAGACTTTGGTTGAATCCTTTAGGAGGAGTTTGAAGATGGGTTCACAGATGGAAGTCAATTGGATGATGAATCGACTGATGTACTGTAATTTCCCAAGGAATCCTCAAACTTCCTTCTCTGTTTGAGGAGGTGGAATCTCAATAATGGCTTTCAGCTTAGCATGATCTACTTCTATCCCTTTTCTCACTGACCATAAATCCTAAGAGTTTACCTTTAGTAACGTTGAAGAAACATTTCTATAAGTTAAGCGGCATTTGGTACTGTCGCAGTCGTTCAAAGAATTTTTGGAGAGCGGGAACATGACCTTCTCTAGTCTTGGACTTGATAATCATATCATGCACATAAACCTCAACTTCCTTGTGTATCAGATCATGCAGAATGGTTCTGGCAGCCTTTGGTAGGTAGCCCCTACATTTTTTAGACCAAATGGTATGATAGTGTAAAAAAGGTTCCCCAAGGGGTGATGAATGCGGTTTTCTCTTGATGATCAGGGTGAATCTTGATCAGGTTATATCTGAAAAACCCATCAATGAATGACTTGAGAGCGTGACTATCAGTGTTATCCATAATCATATCGATGTTGGGTAGCGGGTAATCATCCTTCGGAGAGGCCTTGTTTAAGTCTCCATAGTCGACACACATGCGGACCTTTCCTCCTGATTTCAATATGGGTACGATATTGGCTAGCCATGTAGGATATTAAATTACTCTAATGAAGCCTGACCAATCGGTGTGGAGCTTTTGCAGCTTCTGTTTGACTGGTTTATATTTAGGGAGAGTTGGAATCTCATGTTGTGCTATCTAAGAGTCAATGTCGTTCATAGCATCTTAAGACTATGCGAAGACATCAACGAATTCCTTCAGTAGCTTTTCAAGTTGCGCACGCTCGTACTCATCAAGGGTAGCCCCTATCCTAATCTCGTGCATTTAGCTACTAGAATCGAGATTAATAACAACTATTTCATCTTCATTAACTTGAACGTGGTTATGTTGTTTTGTTATTAATCGTATTTAGATCAGTTAAGAATTGTTCATTTGCAAAGTAATCATCATCAAGAGTTTGATTAGAATCAAGATAATTAATGTAAGGCACAACAAGATAATCAAAATCTTCGTTTATTTCATTGATAGGAAAAACAAAATTGAGAACCACATCATAGGAGGTCTCGATTACATCAGAGTGAGAGGAAACAACTAAAGGGGAAAGGGGATAAACATCAGGGTTAGGTTGAACATCAGCAGGTGGAACAGGTGCAACATGTCAGTAAAGAAGAGGCGCATCAATGTCTTTGATGAGGTAGGATGGATTGGATGATGTAGTCCCAGAGTGGATCATGCAGAGTGCCATCTCCAGTATCTGCAAGTTGAAAGAGTCCTCGGAGTCGTTGTCCTCAGAATCCTTGATATCAGTTATGGTCTCCTTAGTGAGTGGTCGTACACAGTGCTGGGAAATTTCGATCCCCGAGTAGCTATCTTGAAAAAAGATCTCCATTCCTGGTTTCTTCCTTTTGTCTACAGGGTCATACCAAGATTCAGGGAAATCGTAGAAGTGGAAATCCGCACCCTCTCTGATGAATCTTCCATTTAGGGAATCTCTCGGGATAGTTCTGGTGCATTATAATTTTTTCTTTGGTCGAGGCTGACGGATCAATCTGAGTTCTCCATCTGATGGTTGATAGACCAAGCCACAGGGAGGAAAGGCATCCTTCAACACAATAGGTTCAGCTATCTCTTGTTATCTTTGACTTAGCCCCAGTTCGGGCATGAAATGAATATTCTTGAACATTTTGATTACATTGACATTTCTATGAGGATCATATTCTGGACAAACCCTGTCTTTGAAGTCGTCCCCTGCTGGGAGTAGGAGTGGTTTGACTTGAAAGCCTGACAGCAGCATATCGTTCACCCTATGTTGTATCTCAAGTATTGTATTACTGGTGCTTGCATTCTTGGTGTTTTCACTGTCTCCCGAGATGGTGATACTTTTCCGTTGGCAAATAATTTCAATTTATGATTGGAGCCACGGTCGTCGGAGCAATAGATTGAAACAGGTTGGGATGTCAATGACTTGGAATTCAATAACAGGATTTATAGAGCCAACCCTTATTGCAAGTTTGATAGATCCCATTACTTTTTGGCGGGTGTTCTCATAGGCAGGTACGGCAGCGAAGGTTGTAGCAAGGTCAGTCACTTTCAATCCCAAACAGTTGAGGGTTCTTAGTGGCCAAACATTTAGAGCTTGTACATTATCGATGAGAGAGAGGGGGACATTTATTCCCATGACTCCAACATAGATATTGAGAGCATGATTGTGGTTGGGACTAGTGTTAGGGATTTCTTCTTCAAATAAAGAGAGAATTAGAGTAAAGGTCAAGGATCCAACTAGATTCACTGCTTCTTATGGTGTGGTGAGGGAGGAACTATAGGTCCTGTGAGTAGCTTGATTAGGGTGTTTCAGAGTAGTTGTTAAGGCATGAAAAGTCCCCATAGGGTGATGTTAGCTTAGGTCTTCTTCGGTTGATCAAGGACCTTACTTTCTTCAAGAGTCATTTCTGGCATAGGGAGATTCTCAACACCTTTCCATTTATCGCTTGTTGATGGTAGTAAGTTTGAGTTCTAGTAATGTCTCCCCGACCTGGTCATGTGGTTCAAGAAAGAGGGAGAAAGTAGAAACCATGTTTCTTCATCGATATCGGGTTGATCAGCTACCTAATTGATCTCTCCTAGCAACTCTTTGAATAATATCACTCCGCATAGGTTGGCTATCAGACTAGTTTTTCCTAAATTTGTCTCTTCATCTGAATCTTCGGAATCGTCTCCCCATCTAGTGGCAAAGTTATTGTCTTTCCATGAAAAGTCAATACACTCTATAACTTTTATGGACTCTTCGTATAATTCATCCCATTCGGTAGGGAAATACAAGACTAAAGGTACCAGGTGCCCTTGTAATTTCAAAGCATCGAGTAGCTTAAATATGCTACATATGTCACCTGTCTGTCAAAACAAATCTTCCATTATCTGGACCAGGTCATCTAGACTGACTTCGTCGGTTGGCATGACCCAGTTGTCTGACTCTCGAGCCCATTTTCGATCTTCTAAGAACATCCCACTGAATCTATAACAGTTAATGGTTATCTGGGAGGGCAATTTTAGCCCGAACTCTAGGAGTTGGTTCAACACTACGGATAATTCCATATTTTTACCTCTAGAACGGATACGGACAACGATGTATGATCTGGTGAGGAGTGATAAGGTTTGATAGGCAAGGTTAGTAGGGTGTAAGAGTAAATATGGGCATGTTTGGAGAGGTTTAGGAGAGTATATGGGTATGACAGGTGATTTACTTAGCATGATTTGGGTAAATGGGTTGAGTTCTAAGTCTTCTTCTAGGAAGATGGTGTTTGCATGATTTGGAAGTATATTATGGGTAGTGTTTGGTTTAGGATTAGCTGGTGGGGAAATGATACCCTGGTCAATAAGGTTTTGGATTATGTTTAGAAGGTGGAAACATAGGTATGTGGTATGGCCAGCAGTTTTGTGAAAGTCACAACGGGCATCGGGTTTGAAATTCTTCGAAAGTGGATTTGGTAATGGACGAGGGTCCAAGGATTTGATCGGGTTTTGGTTTAAGATATCCAGGTAGACTTTGTAGAGAGGAGTGTGAATCTCAGTATATTCCTTCTGGATTGGGTTTGGGCGAATTTCGGTGCCCACAAAGCGATAGGCTAGGAGATGCTATTGAAAGTAGAGATTGTGGTACTAATAGGCTTTACAAATTTTCTAGGGGCAAACTATCCCGAGATTTTCTTCGATTCAACTTTTGTCTTGGAAATACCTTTTTCAATTTCTCCTCTTTCTTCTCAAAGGGCTTAAAAATGAGGGTATACTGTCCTCCCATTGTTTCTCGAACATAAGGTAGAAATTTCTTCTTCACAATACTGACTTATTCTTCTTCGGAAGGCCGATTGGTCATGCTAGCTGCTTTTTCTCTTCATCTTGCTATGAAATTGCTGACTGATTCCCCAGGATTCTGTTTAAGTAGCTCTAAGTCACGGCGGGCAACCTCTAGCTCCTCGTTGTACTTTTATTGTGACATGAACTCACGAGCAACGTTTTCCCAACTGCGGATTCTATATTCTTCAAGGGATAGGAACCAACGATGGGCGCTATATTTCAAAGTCCGCTGGAACATCTGAACCATTATTTCTTTGGAATCCCCTAGGAGAGTCATGACTCGGTGATAGCTACGGAGATGAACGATCAGGGTTCCATTGCCTCCAAACTTCTTGATATTGGGCATCTTGAATTTTTTTAGCAACCTGGATTTAGGATAGGGGGACATATGGGTGTAGTCCATATAGTTCCCATAGATTCTGACTTGGTCGAATTTCTTGGTTAACATCTTGAGGTCTTCCTTGACATTGTTCAGTTCTTCCTCTTTCGGATCAACAGTTACGGGTAAATTAACCTCGATCTGAGAAAGTTTTGGCATAGGATGTTGGGCTGGTAGTGGCCCATAGCAAGATGAGCACGTGGAGCATGATGGTATTCTTGAGGAATCCAAATAGGCTCGGGTGCAGGTGGACCCATGGCGCGAGGAGAAATGACCTCAAGACCTTCGGGGATAGGGACCATATTTCTTTGCATCTCATGAACCTCGGTTTGAAGGTTGTCAATTTTGTCAGTGAGCTGAGCCAGAACTATCAATAAATCTGGTTGTACATTTGGCACTTGATCTGTGTTCTCCATGGAAGGCGGGTGAGTCTCGGACTCAGAGGAAGTAAGGGGACTGACACAACTTTGGGGAGGTTCGACCAAAGATCGAAGACAATAGGTAGGCAGGCCAAGGGTATGTGATCGACCTGAGAAGGAGAAAAATTGAAATTTATTTTCGAAATAGAAAAAGGGGAACTTGTTATTTTTGGAAAAGGAGGAAAATATTTTTGACTTTTTTGGAGAAGATGAGGATGAAAATGTTTATTTTTCTTCTTTTTTTAGGGAAAAGGAGGGAAAATATTTTTGGTTTTTTTGATAAAAAAGGAAAGATGTTTTTGTACACTTTTTGGAAAAAGAGAGAGGAAAAGACGAGAGACGGTCTCAGTGTGATTATTATGTTTATTAGGTTCTCACTTTTATTAAGTTCAGCTAAATGAAAAATGAAATGCCGGATAGGACCCAAGCCTGGAAAAATAAGGTTTGCAATGTATGTAAAGCTATGGTTGTACTTGTAACCAGGCTCACGAGCAGGGTCCCGTTTTAAAAATTATGCAAAAATTTGGGCGGCCGGCCGACCGAAATTTTGACAGAGTTTTGGGTTGAAACCGACAATCTAACATGTGTGTACTAGTCTTGACACCTATATGCAGGTATGAAGTTGGTTGGGTGAATTGGAAAGGGTTCCACCATTTGGCGTGACTTCCACGATATACGTCTTACTTTTGAGGGAAATCGATATGTGTGGACAAGCCATTTGATATACCCGAGTGTACGTGAATTGTCTCACTATATACCTCATCGGGATGGTACGTGTGAGAGAGAATTCGATATACTCGATGTACATGAATGAGTTCCTTACGATATACCTTCCGTCATGACTTTGATCAAGCGGTATGATGTAGGGGAATTGTTCGATATACGTCGAAGGTACTTGGCCAATGGAACTGCGACCTACTAGACCAGCGCCCATCACGAAGTGACCCCCAGTTATTGGACATAATTTGGTCAATAACAATGCTCTTTAGTGATTTAATATGAATCGTGCATAATTCATTTATTAGTATCTTATGGAGAGAGTATATTTTTTCTTAATCATGCCAAACAGGGAGGAAAGTACAAGTAGCAATAGTAAAGTTATACCAAGCATGGATAAGTGACGTGTTCAACATATGGGTATATGTGATCCTAAGTGCACGTGGTGTGAAGTGTATATGGAGAGTCTTCTACAAGTGTGTGAATAGTAGCATAAGCATGAGGTACATACGATAAATAAAAGGGGAATATGCAAATAGGGGGATATAAAAGAAAATAAAATACCCATGTAAACAGAGTCTAGCCTTCTTAAAAACAATCCCCAGCGGAGTCGCCACTGTGGCTATCCTAATCGGCGCAGCGTTCGTTCCGGGGGGAAGGAGGAGGATACCCCGAAGAAGAACAGCATCACGGTCTTGCACCCTTCTCTTTGAAAAGGTGCTTCGACCGTCGTCAGTATGGGGTGAATGCACAGAGATAGAGTCGCCGGCCTATTTTGTTCAAAACAGCCAAAATAACATGTTTCCACTTCAAGAGAGCGGCATCAAGGACAAGCTGATGCATACGAAACCAATAGATCGGAGGTCTAGGGGCTAAGTTAAGAAATGGAAAGGTTTTAGGCACCCATCCCTCCCTTTCAGTATCTCATGGGCAGATGTTAATATTTTCCTTTATCCCCGTGAAGTGTGTGTATGTGTTTATATAATGGAGATTGGAATCGCTTGACCCATATAATGGAAAAGATAGGGTGAGGTCATCCATGGTAATATTCCCATGTTAATAATAAATGTAGAAGATAGGATATGAGTGTTCATCGAGATATTGACCATTATTGGGAAACAATAATATGTGTGAGATGAAACGCGAACAATCATATTATATATATATATATATATATATATATATATATATATATATATATATATATATATATATATATATATATATATATGTGTGTGTGTGTGTGTGTGTGTGTGTGTGTGTGTGTGTGTGTATAAAAATGAGGGATTTTAAGGAATTTGAAAAACAAGAGAAATTGGAAAATTAGAAAACTAGACTCGAGTCTCAAATTTTAATTCGCGATGCCTACGTAGCCTAAAAAGGCATCAAAGTCCACGTAGTTCGAATGTAGAATAGGGTTGGGGTTTATCCCATAGATTCAAACGGAATTTTATTAGGTGTGTGCGTGTAGAAAATGTATTTTTGTTTTTGAAAAAGTGTGGTGGATAATTTCGTTCGGAATTTACGGGTGTAACCCTCTTTTATTTGTTTTTTGGTTTTTTATGAAAAATAAAGTATGTGCAATATACTAATAAAAGCGTAGATGTTAATATGAATGAACTAAAATAAAACTAGATTATGAATCTAAAGTAATTTATGCAAAAACACGTGATTTAAAAGAGAGAGAGAAGGTATTGGACCTTCCTTGGAGCTTAAGCATGGATCTTGAATGAACTCCTTTGTATGTTGATGGATGTTGATGAGAGAGAAGGATATTTTCCAAATTGGATGTGAAAATTATGGGTATTTAGGCTTGAATGGAACTTCTCATATGGAACTTCGCTGACTTCGAGAGAATGTTGCTGAGATCACTGATCTAATGGGTTTGTTGTGTCTTGGGAATGAGGTCATGGACCTTATTTATAGGGCAAAGGTTGGTTCTGATTGGCCTACCCCAGGGGGTGCCTATCAGCAGGTCACCCTTGACACTGTGCCGATAGGCAGGGTTCAAGACCTGCCAATTGGTAGTCTCGTGCGTACTTTTCTGAAAAAATGATCATAGCGCATAAATCGTTGATCCAAATCGCACATGGGGCATACCGTTAGGAAGGTATTTCAAAGACCTTCGATAGTACTTTGGACCACTCTCGGATATGTGAGTTTACTTTGGGTCAAATGTGGCTCGAAAGCGCACGTCGGTTCTTTGAACGGGAGATCACCGGATGCAAATGGATCGTTCGTTCGCATGGTAAGTTAGAATCACACACGGGGTGGATAGTTAGAAATTTTAGGAGATGTACTTCTACATTACAAAGAGTTTCGCCTAGTTCAGAAAGTTGACCTTCGTCCATCAGGGCTCGAAAGCACCCGATGACCTCTAGGAGTAAAACGGATCGTTCGTCCGTATTGTAGGTCAGAATCATGCACGGGGTGGATCGTTAGAAAGGGTATGCAGCTCCCTTCAGAGATTCATTCGGTCTCATTTGATTTGAAGAGTTGACTTTGGTCAAATGGAGTTCGGGAGCGCCCGGTGGCCTCTAGATCGATTTTAAGGGGAAAATAATTATTTGTCCGAACGGTTTTGCTGTTTCATGCACAGGGAATACCGTTGGAAAGGGGTTTCAGTGCCCTTAGAATATTCAAAGAGATTTTACTCTGGCGGTGGAGTTGATTGGGGTCAACTAGGGGCCAGGGGAGCCCGATGGCCTCTGGATCATTTTTCGAAAGTGAAATGGTTCGTTCGTCCGAACCGTTATGCTGATTCATGCACGGGGTGGACCATTGGAAAGGGTAATCAGATCCCTTAAATGATTAAAATAGCTTTCTCTCTAAAGAAAGAGTTGACCAGAGTCAAATGGGGCCCGGAGGCGCTCGGTGGTCTCTAGATCGGTACTTGGAGTGCGACCTAGGTTTGCGGTGGAAAGGGGGAGTGCTACGGGTATAAGGAGAGACTTAGCGTGGGGGTCCTATAATGTGTTGTCTACATGGCGTACTAAAGTTTAGGCTTTATATTCCATTTCATTAGGATTAGTACTTTTGTCTCCTAATTTCCATAAGGTAACTCCCACATTTCAAATTTCATTTCCCATGACTCGCCTTTACTTCAATATCTTGATTGGATCTAACCATTTAGACCTTCTCTTAACCTGGCTCAGCAAGAGAGACTTAAATGCCAACGATCCCTAATAAGCATTGTTTAGATCGTGGATGTCTTTGGTCCTGAATATAATAAATAGAGGATCTCCACCTAAGGATATTCTTCATCAAATATTAGTAGAAATGTGTTATGTGATGACACAGTAAAGTCAAATGAATTTAAATTGGTTTCTAATTATAAACACGATTAATAAGGTGATGCGGATTGTTTTAGTTTCTATTGACTTGAATTTTTTTTTAATGACACCTGTACAGTTAGTTTCAGGGGTTATTTTTAATTATAGGCACTCTCTCCATTTTTACTATTATAGGGTTATTTTTAATTTTTAAATACGTTTTAATTACAGCGTTATTTTTGTCAAATACATTTTCCTTATTTGTTTATAATGTTCTACTTTTAGTTAGTCTTTAATTGGTTTCCCGTTCACTTTTAATTTTAGATACCCACGCATGCAACATTAAGTGTGCTAATCTTAATTTTAGATACCTTGCTGAAATTTGAAAATATTATTTTACAAGTGGTCCAAATACCTTGCTGAAATTTACGGATACCTAATTTTGGATACCTTCCAATAGTTAACTTACTCGATCACCATCCTTGAAAAGAGAATAATCTGGACTGCATTGTAGTTGTTAGTTACCTTTTATATGTTTGTATCATGCACACACACAGTAATGCATACACACACACACCCTCGCCCCCACCACTATTGAATATATCTTCACATTGATGGAGTTTTTTGTTCTATTTCAGATTGAATCTATCTTCAGTTTAGATGAATGGTATTGATTCCAAAGTTAGAAGATACAAGTAAACATAGGGATGCACCGAGAATTTGAATTACATTGTCGAAGGTGCAAATCTTCGACTCAAGTTAAAAGCCCTCTTACTGAAATCTTAATATATAATCACCTAGAACCATCATGCACATCATGTATTATGTTTGGTATTGATTGTTCAGACATTAAATTAATTTTTATATATTTATTATAAATTTGAACTAACATGTCTATTTTTTGTTGTTTAATTTTCAGATTATGATAAATATGAGGAGAATATGTCAATTATAAGCCTGAGTTTGGGTCCCCATTAAACTTTGAACCCAATCCCATCCCATCCCATTAAAAATGTGCCACGAGTTTGATAGATTGATCATTTATATTTTTATTAGATTGAAAATTTATCATTGTGTTTAAATATTATCTTTATCATCATTTTGTTGGTAAAGTTGTCAATAATGCTTTTTTTGTGTAATCATATCTGAATTCTATTATAGTCATAAATCAATGATGTTGTTTATATAATGTCCGGGATGGACTATTTATATAGCTGAGTAGTTTTGGTTTCTTAAACATGTGGATAGTCCTATAACTTGAGGAAACTCTGGCAAAATTTTCTAAATCGCATACACGTTTGTGTTTTATAATAAATTCTATTATCACAAGGCTTAGTTGATGCAATTTTTTGGAAGTGTTCGTCGTGCCTTTAGGCACTGGCATACCCTAGTATGTGTGTGTATATATATATATATATATATATATATATATATATATATATATATATAAAGTCTCCTATAAGGACTCCTTATGGTACACACCCCAGTACATACCATTTTTTTAAAATAGTAAAAAAATGAATTGTTTTTATGAAACTTCATGGATACGATCTCCACGTTGAGAAGATCCTCTCCAATTTTTTTCATCAAAAAATTCAATAAAAAAGTTGTTGAGATGAGGTGATATGTAAAAAATGGTATAAATATGTATTTTCAACCGTTGAAATGTTGGGTCGACAACAGTCGCTTTGTTTATTGAATTTTTTGATGAAACTTCATGGATATGATCTTCTCACTATAGAGATCATATCCATGAAGTTTCATCAAAAAATTCAATTAAAAAGTGGGTGAGATGATCGCCAACATTTCAACGGTCAAAAATGCATATTTATACCATTTTTTACATATCACCACATCTCAACGGTTTTTTTCTTGAATTTTTTGATGAAATTTTTTGGAAATGATCTTCCCCCCATGGAGATCATATCCATGAAGTTTCATCAAAAAAATCATTTTTTTACTATTTTAAAAAAATGGTATGTACCGGGGTCTGTATCATAAGGAGTCCTTACAGGAGAGGGCCTCTCTCTCTATATATATATATATTTATATATTTTATTTTTTTTATTTTTTTTAATATTAGTAATGGACTTATACCGTTACTAAATGTGTTACAAAAATTGAGTTAGAAATGTGTTACAAAATATTGGTAACGGTAAAAGTATGTTAGGAATTTTACTCATTTGTAACACTTTAGTAACGATAAAACAGTGTTAGCAGCACATAACTTAGTAATGGTAAAATAGTGTTAGTAACACAAAATTTAGTAATACTTTAGTAACGGTAAAATAGTATTGGTAACACAGAATTTAGTAACGGTAAAAAGGGTTAGTAATTTACTTCCCCACGCCTTTTTTCTAACGATTTTTTAGTGTTAATTTTTTTTAACACTACAGTAGTGTTACTAATTAACTGTTTTTGGTATAATGTAGGTCATTTGGGTGGGGACTTAGACTTTCATTCTATTTACATTTTATTTCTACACTCTACCATAAAATAGAGAGACCAAAACATATTAAAAAAAATAGTGTAGGCTTAGGAAAAAAAATGATTATTTCTTCTAATTTGTTTCTTTTTAATGTAATCGAGTGAGATGATTTGTTTGAAGAAATTGGACACAACTTGAAGAAATCAATTCGACAAGGAGACTTGTTTAATATTGTATTTATATCTCTCTTATTTAATTTCATATCTTTCATTGATATTTTCTTGAATATTGTGTATGCTAGTATGAGAATGCTTGGGTAAACACCTCGTTCAAGGGCTGAGATGAAATCGTATGTAATGTTATTCTAATTAATTAATTTATTTTCTTGTTATGTTTCTGTGAAAATTAATTTTAAAATTATCACATTTCAACTTATGACTCGAGAGAGGGTAAATTAATTTCATTTTAAATTTAATATTTAATTTTGATATCGAACTAGAGATAAATTTTCCTAAATATAACATTAGATTTTAAAGTGTTAACTCGATGTTGCGTTCAACGATTTATATAATTTTTAATAAATTGATCTTACTAGGTAATTTATTATAAAGAGTATAAGTCCAATTTTTGAGTTGTGGCATTTTAAATTAATTCTCTAAAAAGATATTATTAAATTTATAATTGTAACGAAATTTAAATTGTAATTTTAATATTATCTCAAAATATTTCAAGTAAATAAATTAGTTAATTAAAATCATGAATTATGCGGGGTAATCCCGTCTCTTCGATCTCCTCACACTTATAAAACTTTGTTATGTATCACTTTTATTTTCACCAGTTTATTTAATTCACTTAATGATTTTTAGCGTTAATTAATTAATTCTTCGTTGAAATTATTTTGAAAGAAATATATATATATATATTAAAAAAGTAAAAAAAAAAAAAAGAATTTGCAATTATTCGCACTATTTGTTTTTTCACCCTAAAAGTTAGATTGATACCCATGCTTACCGCTATACAAGTTGTCTAAAAATTATTGTAAGTAATTCAAGGGATATTGAGACTTAGTTTTTCAAGACAACGACTACGCACACGCAAAAAGTGAAGTTATCAAATGGCGTCATTGCTGCTTTCTTGAACTGAAGATTGACGTGTCGATTTTTGTATCTAATTTTTTATTGCATTTATTTTTCTCCTTAGATTTATTCTATTAGGATTTATTGAGGCGCTGTATTTATTTGAGTACAGATTTAAACGCCATTTTAAACATAATAATTATTTACTTTCAACACCAAACAAAAGCCAAAAGGGAAACAAGACAAAATAGAGAGAGCGTCGTTGGAGTCAAATTGAAGCCTCTCTATTTTGGATCCGTAGTACTCACGAGGATGACTGAAGTCAAGCGTACTTTTCTATAGTCGACTCAACTCGATCTTCGCCCCACGTGTATAACAACAGTGGGAGATATCTTTCTTTATCCCTCGCGAATCTCCTGTCAGTGAGTTTATTTATTTGTTTGACTATATGCTCCTCTGTGATTTTATTTTATGCATTGTCTTACGTTGACTAGTATGATAAATTAATTAACCTAAGACCTACACCCAATCATTGCAATGAGAAGGGATTTCATCACCTGACTCGCTCACTTATCATATTTTGTGCAACCCGAGCCTTCACTTAATTAAAATTAACTAATTAGTAAGGCAAAGTAGGAACATAACTTTTTCATAAGATGACGTATTGGCTCCATGATTTTCTCGCCCGCGAATTATTTAATTTTGACTACCCCATCACATAATTGAAGATAAAAATTGGCTATGTGCTAGATAGGATTTTTCATTTGCTTGTACGTGTCTAATTCCACTATTTGGTAGTTCGTTTTGTGTGCTCCATTCTTTTGTTATTCAAGGAGATTCCATTTTATCCCCTTTTCCAAAAATCCCAAAAATATCTTTCTTCTTTTTCAAATTTTAAAAAATTCCAAAAATATTTTCTCTTTTTATCAAAATATTTAAAACGTCCAAATAGATTTTCCTTTTTCTTATATTCAAAAATCACAAAATTATTTTCTTTCCTTTTGAAAAACATTTAAAAATCCAAAAATATTTCTCTCGTTATGACCAAAGAACTTCCTTTAAGGGACTACTTTGGTCTTTTCCCATCGTCTCGAAGAATGTTTGAAGTTGAGCCCGACCTCCACACTTTATTATGTGTCTTTAACTCTCTGAAACACACCGTTGATACTCTTGCATCGTCCATGCACACATCTCATATTCCACCACCTTGGATTATGAAAGTCAATGCTTCTAATACTCCATAGTGCCCTTATTGCTTTCAAGCAAATCACTTGCTCCATGAGTTCCCCGACCTTTCATATCCATCCGAGCCAACCATGGCCCAAGCATATCCATATGACATTGTTTCGAAACCCACCTCGTCCTATTGTCAAGACATATCCAATAATGAGTGGTGTGAGCACCCAAGCTATTCATGGAGGCTTGATCACCTTTATACGCAGTATGAGTCCTAACACCATGTTGTGGATACTCACAGTTTTCAGCAGTAATCATGGAAAACCGTTTATCTCGGACAGAGATGCTTCTATAGTGTATGACTAACTACTCCCTGTTCCCCACACTTCATATTAGGGGTGCACACGGTTCGGTTTGGGTCAATTTTGAGACTAATTCGAGAACCGAATCGAGATGGGTCGGTTCAAAATTTTTGGAAATAGAACCGAACCGACAGTTATGCAGAACCGAACCAAACCGAACCAACGACTCTCGAATCGGATCGGATCGGTTTTCGGTTTCAAAGTTATATTTCAAACTTAGTGAAATCTTAAGATTAATGAATTTCATAAATAATTTTTTTAAGGGCAAAATTTATTTTGATACTCAATAACATAAGTTAGAAACTCAAGTAATCACAAAAATATAAATTACAATTGTTAAATATATATGTAATTATAAATCGGTTCGGTCCCGGATTGGTTCGGTTCGGATCGGTTTTCGATTCGGGTTGGTTTTTTTCCCTGGAATCGAGAACCAAACCGAAGTATCAGTTTTGTTTTTTTAGAACCGGAACCGAACCATTGAGCAAAAAAATCGATCCAAACTGAACCAATGCAGCCGGTTTGGTTTGATTTATCGGATTTTCGGTTTCATTGTGCACCCCTACTTCATATGAGTATTCTTTGTTTCCTAGTATCAATAACAAGTCGTGTCTCTCGACAACCTCTTAAAAAAGCTCATCCTCGAACAAGATCATCCTTCTAAATATAAAAATCAAGCCCTTTAACGGCTTGAACAAATGTTGAATGAATTTGAGCGTGCAAGATAGTCGAATTTCACCCCAAGTACACCCATTGTTGCACCCACGTGGAGAGATGACGAGTCATCTTGTGACATGAATTTGAGTGTGACCAAACTTATCACCTCGAGAATCTCAAAGTTGAAACCACCTTGCGGTCCGGACCCCAAGATGACAATTGTGTCGACTTACCCAAAGACTGTGAGACTAATCAAACCTCGCCTTGTCGTAAAGAACCTATCGCTGAGGTTCATATTCCCCCTCTCGATGGATCTAAAATATTACCGAGTCTACACCTATAGAGCCTACCGTGTGTGTTTCTGAGGGACCACTTTATTATAGGTTAGCTTCGGCTACGAGTGCTCACCACTGGCCTGAGATTGAATTCGAGATGGTTCATACCTCTTTGGATATGGATCCTACCCAAATATGGTTGGCTCACTTTGAGTCTAATTTTGATTTTGATTCGTATATTTAGAATATTAATTCCTCGTTAGACTCTTGTACTACCCCGGATGGTGATTTATGGGAGGATAAGTTTATCTCTCAATCCTTTACTTCCACACTACCTCTTGTGAGTGCACTTGAGGATCACACTGCGCGTCATGATGAGTATGTGTCCCCGACTCACGAGTTGGATCATCTTCCCCCACCCATTGTCCCTCCCAACCCACCACTTGGTTTGGATCTTGCTATTATACCTCACATGTTCTCATCCATGTATTTAGGTCCTCACTTGGACCCTCCCTCCGCCCTCAAGCTCCATGAGCCCTCTCATGAGTTCTCCATCCACCCCACCACCCATGAGCATATTTTTGTTGCGACTCTCAACTTAGGTGACACAAAGCTTGTTCCTCAATGCTCACCACTTACCTTTCGTGGTGATTTTTATTCTTGTCAGCTCATTGGTGTGTCACGGTATGGCCATTATTAGCATCCATTTATAGAACGGTCGGGCGCTTTCTATGAGACCCACCACATCCCAATTGCCCAACCATTTTTTCTTCCCATCAAATTGAAGCATCATGCTTGTAGGGGCCTTATTTGCCTCACCTTTACGCTCAATAAGGCCCGTGATCGATTCCTCATCGCCCCTCACCCTTTCCTTTTTTTTCCTATACCCTCATCCCCACCCACACTGGGTTCACCGATGCTTTGCAATTTGTCATACAAGTGCATTAACCTTGTAGCATTTATCCAAAAAGACTGACTTTTCAATCTTATTTGGGGGTAATTCTAATCACCTACACCTTTTCTGCCACTTGTTTTATCCTTGTTCTATCTTATTTATGGTGAGCTTCATTCGGTCTAGCTGAAGACATTAAATGTAGCGCCACCGGGAGGCAGCCCATCGTATCTTATTTCAACATATGAGTCTAATTCTGTTTGGGGTTGGTGTTACATCAACTCCCTGATGATTTTCATATGCTTGATATTCTAGGAAGGTCTTAAATAAATGAACCACACATATTTGGTAAAATGCGGATAAATGATTTATAAAAGCCTTACTGATATCTGGGCACTACATTGACTGCAATAATATTATGCAGGACTAATATATCTGTATACCCCGAGTTCGATGGATTAAACTAGGTACTAATCTAGTAATGATTTAAATTAATTATTTAAGATATCACCACAAACATTACGACAAGTGACACCATAAATATTTGACACTTGGTTCCATAGAAAAGATGACATGTGGGAAGCCCACTTGGGATATTTTTGTTATAAAAAAAGGTTTCACCTCATTGAGAAGGATGATAGTTTTGGAGCAAGTTTTAGGAGAGAAATTCTTACTCTTCCTCACCACAAAATTCCAAAGAGTTTCATCACAAGTTTCATAGTGATAAGCATATGCTCGAGTTATATTACGAGTTTTATACGATATATTCAAGTTTATAGGGGTTAGTCAGATTTGGCACCCCTCGCGGTACAAAATCACCAAAATCGAGTTTTTTAACGTATCGTACAAATCCACAAATTACTCAGACTTTAATAACGTGGAGAGATGGATACGTAGGCGCAGCAATGTTACTCAAGTTAAAAATACCCTACATGCGGTGCTTCCTCAAATCTAGACTATTCTTTTACATTTATTGACTCCACTGAAGACGTATTCACGATTTCGATTGCGTAACGGCTCATGTGGACATGGAGAACTCTAGGAAAGTGAAAACAAGATACTAAGGAATAACCCTAGACTCCAACACTCATAGGGAAAATGTTCAACTCATGCTCCTATTTGCATTATTAAGATAAGAACCCTGACTTTATTATGTTATTTATCCCCATCTTATACCAAAATTATATCACATATTTATATAAACTCATTAACTTAGATGTCTATTTCAAAGACAAAAGTTGTCTGAAATATGTTCTTAATAACGAAAAAATGGTTTGGTGGTGATATCTTTATAAGAGATAGTATATATATTATTGACATAAAATTGAAAGAACCATGAATGCTTTAAAAAAATTGTGTGTGGGTGTTAGGGGGGGGGGGGGGGGGCTTCATTGTGATACAATAAATGGAAAAAAAAACATGATTCACATGAGATTTCATGATTAGAGCAAATCTAATGGTGAATATGAACGAAAGCTATTTTGCAAATTGAAAAGTGAATTTTGCTTTCATCGGGTACAAGTTTCATAATGGTGGATGAATGGAGATTTGCAACGCAGTTTCCTACGAACTAATATTGTTTGTATGAAATAAAAAAAATTCTTACGAACAATATAAGTTCATAGGAATCTGTAAGAACTCCGATACATAATAAAAATTGAGTATTTATATTTAATATGAACTTCATTTGTTCGTAGGAGTTCCAACGAACTGCAAACGTTCGTAGGAATTCCTACAAACAAATGAAGTTCGTAAGAAGATTTATAAATTCAATAACCGTTCCGCAAGTTTAGAGAACCATTACAAATTCATATACGAAATTTGTCAACTTTAACCCATCACTACAACCATACGAGTTTGCAAAATAACAAATTTCCTTGAAAGATAGTATCACCGCTACGGATGCTCTTAGATCCGTTCTTATGTTATATTGTGTGTGAAAACACAGTTTCAAATATAATTTTGTAATGCTCAACAGTTACCTACTAGTGATAATTCGTAATTAAAAAAACATTAAAAAAACTGATTAACTAGTCTGGAATGCGTATTAGGTACAAATACACTATCGCAATGTTGATTGATTGTACCATTTGGAAAAAGGATATTTATTAAAACATCAGCAAAAGTATGGCCACCACACAACTATCTTTGTATTATACTATTCATATTTGGCAAGCCCTTTACTGTTTGATATTTTTTTAATAGTTGTTGTTAATAAAAAGAAATAAAAGCTATACAAGGTCCCTACTATTGTACTTGCTGAATATTATTGATTTGATGACTATGTAGAAGCCAATTGTTAAAACATTTATCTTATACATTATTGTCTGACATCGCCCATACTAGGTTATGGCTTTGATTGCGCTAGGGTATGTCCCTTAGAGGTGTTGTTTGTTTTTACCTCTTAAGTCTGAATATGGATCATTCAGAGGTATCAAAAAGTGTTTATTTTTTTAAATGATTAAGAGACTAACGACTATATTTGACTCTTAAAGATTAAGAGGTAGAGTTACATCTGAAGATTTAAAGTCTGAATGAGTCTAAACATTGAGACATAAAGATAAACATATTTTTTATATTTAAATTTCAAAAAGCCTTTTGAGTCTACAAATTTCAAATTCAGATGAAAAAATAAACGAGTGTCATAATCATTAGAGCATCCACAATGGGGATGCTAGACTCCAAGAAAAATTCTAAATTTAAAAATTTGGAGGGCTGCAATGGTGGGTTGAAAGGAACAAATTCCGTAGACGGATTGGTAAGAATTCTCCAAATTTACGGAACGATTACGGAATTTGTAAAGGTTCCTACGAAGTTCATTTGTTCGTAAGAATTCTTACGAACAAATAAAATTTCTACAAACAAATAAAGTTCGTAAGAAATATAAATAATTTTTTTTATTATATATTTGTATTCATACGAATAATATTAATTTATAGAATTTTCTACGAATAAATTTTACTAGGAAGAATTGTGGCTTTATTCCTTGCGATCATCACTTCGGACTGTACCAACATTATGAGAGCTTTCAACATGTGAAAGATAAACTTACTTTTCATTCCGTAAAACTACCTTTCGCTTGATTACACCGGTGCTGATGATCTTATAACCATTACCTCCGGCGATTATGCAAACGGAACTTCCTTTTCCGTAAAAAATAAGTGTCCCGTCAAAACAGCCTTTTCATTATTGCAAATAAACTTTGGATAAAACCCCAAAAGATCCCATTTACCATGGATGATTTCAACCCGAGCCACCACCATTTGACAGTTGGGTACAAACTGATATGCGTTTTTTATTCTACTTCAACTAAAATCTGTTATTTCAAAATCAACAACAAATTGAAGAGTCGTAACACAAATTGATCCACCTTGTTTGTTAACAAAAAAAAAAAAACACCGACCCATCATTGAAAGTGACGAATCTCCGGCGAATGATCTCAGATCTTTGGACGCACCTCATGCCGACCCAACTCACACCAACCCACCTCGGGTAGTCATTCAGGTACAAAACTGGGGCTCTATTGAGTCTGACCCACTTCAAAATTGACAAAACACGAGCAGCCTTGGTCGGAGCTTCTCCAAGAAACCACAAATCCCGACGGACCTCCGAGCAGCCTTGTTCTTCGAGTAACCTTGGAGAATCATCGTTGTATTGAAACCAGAGAGGTTATCCCGTGTTTTAAACGTGGAGATAAAGCGTTTGTTCACATAAACAAAAAAAATGGGTTATATATTCGGAGATACCTCCGACGCACCATGATTTTAAATACAGAGAGCTGTTGTTTTTATTGGGAGGTTCCTCCTTTTAAGGTAGTGCTGGGCTTTCCTTTCGTAAAACAACTTGTGAAATTAAAATAATGTGATGTTTTCGTCAACGCTATGAGAGGACACATTTATGGGATCGACAAAATATTTGTCAAAAAAGTTGTGGCAAAAGCATAATATTGTCGAATAATGATATTATTTTTGTATTCAAGCGGTATTGTTAAAATAATATTTTTGAGGGATTTTGTTAAAATAATATTTCTGAGCAACCTTGTCAATACGACATCCTTCAAACGACCTCTTCAAAGTGATAATTTTAGAATGATAATGTCAAAATAACTTTTTGCTCAAGTCTTAACAATTTGTTCAGTCATGATTGCTGAAACCTTCCGCGCAACCTTAGTCATGGTTGTTCGAGGCAACCCTTCGCACAACCTTAGCCATGGTTGCTCGGAGCAACTTTTTACGCAGCCTCATCCATTATCGCTAAGAGAAATCTTTCGCACAACCCCAGTTATGTTTGCTTGAGTCAACCCTTCGAACAACCCCAATCATGGTTGCTCGGAGCAACCTTCCGCACAGGCTCAGTTATGGTCGCTCAAGGCAACCCTCCGTACAACCTCAGTCGTTGTTGCTCGGAGCAACCTTCTGCACAACCTCATCCATGATCGTTCAGAGCAACCTTCCGCGCAATCTCAGCCATGGTTTCTCAACGCAACCCTCCACACAACCTCAGTCATGGTTGCTCGGAGCAACCTTCTATGCAACCTCATCTATGGTCACTCGGAGCAACCTTCTGTGCAACCTCAATCATGGTTTCTCTAGACAACCCTTTGCATAACCTCACTCATTGTTACTCGGAGCAACCTCCTGCGTAACCTCATCCATGGTCGCTCGAAGTAACATTTTGTGAAATCTCAGTCATGGTTGCTCGAGCCAACCCTCCGCACAAACCCAATCATAGTTGCTCGGAACAACATTCTGCGCAACCTCATCCATGGTTGCTCGAGTCAACCCTCCGCGCAACCTCAATCATGGTTTATCGGAGCAACCTTCTGTACAACCGCATCCATGATCGCTCGGACCAACCTTCCGCGCAACCTTATATTCGATTTATGTTGAAATATGATTAATTCACAAGTGATATTAGTTATGTGAAAATTCAAATCTGAGATTTATTATTCACCTCAAGGCGACTCAACATGGTTAATGACTATATTATTTAATAGACCCCAAAATTTTTTAGTTTTCTCAACTTTGATAAAAAACTGGGGCATGAGATCAATAGCTTACCAAATGATATGTCTACACTTTATCATTTTATGCTATAAAAATAAGATTGCATATATATATATATATATATATATATATATATGTGTGTGTGTGTGTGTGTGTGTGAATTATATCTTATCAAACTAGTATCATGAAACTGCACATAACAATATATTTTACGATTCCTAGTTTAAAGGGCCACAATTTTAAGTTTATTTTATTTTACTAACATAAAATAAAATAAAGGGGGTAAGATATACCCCACATGATTATATGTGGCATTATAATACATATGTCTCACAAGATAATAATGGTTTTGTGCCAGAATCAGAGATGATTTTTTTATCCTTGCAAATATTGAACGCATATGATCGAATCAAGCTTGAAAAATTACAACGGGCCTTACAAATCTCAAAGTAAAACACTCAAGAGATTTTTAAATTTGGGATATCGCCCAATGAAATGTATTTAATTATTTCTATATGGCGTTGTAATTGATGTATGTTGTTTTTCTTTACTTTTCTTTATCTTGAGATAAAATATAAAATAAAGAAAAAGTGGGAAAGTATTGTATGATGTACCATTTATAGGTACACATAAACTCAGGTGACAACCATGCTCAGATGTGGTCCCAGAATGTCCATCACTAATGAAGCATTTCCTCAGGAGGTATCAGATTTGTTCAGTGTAGTCATTGATTGGTCCATATGTGACAAACAACCATATGGCATTACTATCAGGAAAACAACAAGGGGCAAATAATTTCCTGCAAAATCTAAAGAATTGAAAAAATAGTTTTGATAAACCTTATCAATATCGTGATAATATGCCCAAAGTGGTGCATTATAGCTCTGACAAAACCTTACCAGCATCATGGTAAGTTGTCTAAAGTAGTGCATTCAAATTCTGATAAACCTTATCGATATCGCGATAAGTTGACCAAAATGGTGCATTATAGCTCTAACAAGACCTTACCGACAATGTGATAAGTCATCCAAAGTAGTGCAATATAGTTCTGAGAAACTTTGACCTAAATGGTCATAAAAGACCCTCATTTATGGGGAGATTAAAGTCCTAGTTTACTAGTCACGCTTGGCCCCATTTATGGGGGATTAAAGTCTTAGTTTATGAGGCACGCCTGACCCTCGTTTATGGGAGATTAAAGTCCTAGTTTATAAGGCACGCTTGATCCTCGTTTATGGGAGATAAAATCCTAGTTTATTAGGAACGCTTGACCCTCATTTTTGGGAGATTAAAGTCTTAATATATTAAGAATGCTTGACCCTGATTTATTGGAGATTAAAGTCCTAGTTTATTAGGCATGCTTAAAGACCCTGATTTATGGGGAGATTAAAAGGCACGCTTAAAAGTTCTAGTTTGCGGGGCACGCTTAAAAACACTGATTCTTAGGCACGCTTAAAGTCCCAATTTACTTAAAGGACCTCTATGATAGCTCGACTAAGTAATTTGGGCACATTTGAAAAATATGTTGGTTTAAAAACCCCATCTCACTTGAAATAAAAATGGTTGCTCGATCGAGTACTCTAGGAAAGTTTTGATCTTATGATCGTAAAAGATCCACTGCACTTAGATAAGCACCAATTAGTTGTTCGGGCCAGTACACCTGGTAAGTTTAATATTCAAAATATTTAAAATCATGATAAAAACTGTGGATACATGTTCATTCAAGAGGAATGAGAGAAACTCCCAAAATACTCCTCCAAAACGGATAAAAAATGCTACAAATATAGCCCTCAGAATGATATTCACATATACACATAGTATATATCGAACATGATCGCATGATGTTTTGGATAATTGAAACATAATGAATAATACTCCATACACATAGATGATATGTCTCAGCCAAAGCAACAAGACACCAACTATGCATACGAGGGGGCAAATGTAGGATGGGCTTAAATAAATGAACCCCGCAGATTTAGTAAAATGAGGATAAATGATTTATAAAACCCTTACTCATATCCAGGCACTACATTGACTGCAATATTATTACACGTGACAAATATATCGCGTATACCCCGAGTTCGTTGGATTAAACTAGATAATACTCTAGTAAAGATTTAAAGTAATTATTTAAGATATGACCACAGATATTATGACAAGCGGCACCATTAATATTTGACATTTGGTTCCATAAAAAATATGACATGGGGAAAACCCATTTGGGATATTTGTGTTATAAAAAGAGGGTTCCTACTCATTTAGAAGGATAATGGTTTCAGAGCAATTTTTAGGAGAGAGATTCTTACTCTTAAAATTCCAAAGAGTTTAATTACAAGTTTCGTAGTGATAAATAGATGCTCGAGGTATATTATGAGTTTATACTATATATTCAAGTTTAGAGGGGTTTAGTCTGATTCAGAACACCTTGCGCTAGAAAACCACCAAAACTGAGTTTTTCGTCATATCGTACAGATTCAAAACTACGCAGACTTTGATTCCGCGAAAAGATGGATACGTTACCGCAACAACGTTGCTTAAGTAAAAAATACGCAGATGAGGTGCTTCCCCAAGTGTAGACTACTCTCTTAAAAATAGACTTGTACATATTCTTATGATGTACTACCCCATATTTTTATAGATACTTAAATTACATGAGTGAGTGTAATTTATTAAATTGAGAATTTAAAGTGAATGGATAAATATTAATTTGGTGAGTGACGGATTAATATTTATGTGTGCTATATTTACTTACCTGAAGAAGTAAATGAAGTTGGATTATTTTATATCATGTTGCGGCTAGGAAAAGCGACAAGTAATAATATTTTATTTGGAAAATACGAGCGGAGTTGTATTGGATTTTAAAAGGTGAATTTTTGATAACTGACTCGAATGGGGATTTCGAGTGCACGGTTGTTCTCTGATGGGCTGAAATAGTTAAAATAGAGTACCCAGGGGTAGTTTTTGGATTTTGGGAACTTTTTGGACTAGTAGGGATTCACATTTTAGTATACGAGTCAAATTTGGGTTTAATAAGGGGATAACCCTTTTTTCTCTCTTATAAGCCACGAGAAAAATAAAGGAAGAGAGAAAAGAAAGGAAGAAGAAAAGGGAGAAGAAGAGGAGATTATGGCCAAGCTCTGGCGGATCTCGGCACGAGGTCGTCAGATTTATCCAACGAGGAAAGTTTTTGACTTGCTTTAATTATTTATGGTGTAAACTATATGATTTTTGTGTTGGGATTCTTGAATAAAAATGGGTTTTTGGGAATTATTTCATATAAATTGATGTAATAATTACTCCATATGAAATCTAAGCTTGAAACCATGTGGTGTAATTTTTGGTGATAAATTTGGAAAGATTAGGTTTAAATCTTAGTTACATTGAAGAATCCCATGAATAAATTGATGTGTTGGGTAAAATTAAGTGTGTAGATGTTTATAGTGAAGGTTGGTGGTGTTAGAAACCATAAAATTTGGAGTTGGAGTAGAGGATGAACTCCCTAACTATTTGCATCGAACCGATGGAATGAGGTTCGGTTTAGGGTCATCGGACCAGTTCGTTTTTGGGGCCATCGGTTCGATTCATTTTTGGTTACCGGACCAGTTTATTTTCTGTTCATCGGTTCGGTTTGTTTTTGGTAGGAAAATTCCAGGAATTTTTCTCAGATTAAAAGGATTGGAGAAGAATTTCATTGGGAGATAAATATTAGGGGACCTTAAATAGAGTGTGAGGGCCTCTAAAAGATTAAGTGAGTGATGTATAAATCTCGGGTTAGTAGGGATAAGACCTGAATTATAAATTTTAAGAGCATTTAGGATGAACGACACTCGAGAAAGTTATTTCGACGTATATATATATATATATATATATATATGCCGATAGTATATGAGTGGATCCGAATGTGTGAATAGGATGGAATTAGAATACTAATTGAATGTGATAAGCTAATATTTGGGAATTTATTTATGTGAGAATTGTATCATAAGTGAGTGAATACTTATAGGATTAAAATAAGTTTTGTGTATACTTTTGAATTAATACGAATTGGTATATTCAGGATTATAGGCTAATCCCACATGAGATAGGCATGAATAGCCGAATTTGATGATATATATATATATATATATATATATATATATATATATATATATATATATATATATATATATATATAGAGAGAGAGAGAGAGAGAGAGAGAGAGAGAGAGAGATGGAGAGAGAGAGGGTATATATATGATATGATTATAAATATATATGTGTGCGAATGATATATTTATGTGAAGCATACCCCTTTAGTGCTATCATAGGAAGTTACGCGATGTGGGTGAATCCTCTGGCTAGTGAATGTAGGGAGAGTCTAGACCCCAGGTCATAACATCGAGTTATTTATGCAGTGTGGCTCTTTATCATTTGTGATACGTATTGGGTATGATTCGTTCTCACTTTCATGTGAGGAACTATGGCCGCTTCCCATAAGTTTGTGTTATATTTTTATCAGGTCGGTGTGATATCCCGACCTGTGGTACCCAAGATGACGTGTGTATTCCTTGGAAGATGATAGCAGTCTAAAGACTGGATCCATTGAGTTATAGCTCTAATTGATGGTTATTATACTTATATAATGTGTGATATATAAGTATGGATATACTTGATGTGTATAATATAGTATAGTATATGTATATATATATATACACAGACAAAATAAAGGATAAAGTGAGAACTAAATTGTCACATCCAGGAGGATAAAATCTGAAATAAAAATGTGATATACGTATATAAAGATGATAGAATTATATATGGGAGTAATGACAAAAAATGAGAATAGTGTCTAATAACCAGTGAATGTTATTCATCATGAACGGATAAATTATAAGTGAGAACTTATATGCTTAAGCTCGTGCGAAAGCTTAGGATATTATATGCGTAGGGTATGAGATAGCGTATGGTGACTTAAAGGTTTTGAGAGACACTAGTTAGGCTGGATAGCGTAACTAGAGTGTTTCAAATACAGGTGTTAGGTGTTGCACTATTAGACGAGAGGTAAGGGGTATCTCATGTGAGTACGACACAAGCTTAAATATGAAGAATATCATATTTTAAATGTTAAAGTATTTTAAACACTTGATAAATATTTTCAAAACGTTTTGGGCTCTAACCCGCTTGCAAATTTTTTAAAAACCTTTTTGGTGTCCAGACATGGGGACGCTTGGATGATATTATTCCTTCGAGTCAGGCGATGCTGCAGCAGCTGTGGATGCTAGCAGGGATTGTTTAGGCTCTACTATCATTGTGATCTATATAGGAGGTACGGTGAGTAATATTTAACCATGTTGACCAACTGTTGTCATTTATTTTATTTTTTGCATCTTCATTTACGTCTATTCGATTTGGTTGTATTAATGTTTTACCGAGAGTTATCGATTATTATTATATTTAATTCAATTAATGTGCATATTAATTGTGTGGATGGATTTGTTGTGTGTTTAAGTTAAAAAGTCTAGAAAGTTTAAAATTTGACGTCGGGCCTAATAGGTTATTAGTAATTAATTTGGTTTTAGACAGTGATGCTGATAGTGATCCATATGAGAAATCCTATTTTATTTTGATAAAGGATTAATCTGCTGATATTAAAATAGGTGGGGCGTCATAGATGGTATAAGAGCATCACGTTCTAGTGTCCTTAGGAATATGTGCGTGCGTATTATGTTTTCAGCGTTGCTTTCTATTTTATATAGTGCCCTATGTTTAGGATTATTGATCCATATAGTGAGATTTCATTCTCCTCCTATAATGTATAATTATAGTAAATCTTATACGCATTCAGGTGTGCTTCGTATGCCGAACAACGAAGGACGACATGTAAGGGCCGTCGGGAGGACAGTAGGAGGCGGGGCTTAGTTGGAGTTATAGAATAATTTTGAGGATGATGAGCATAGTCTAAGTCACCCCTATTGTTGCTAGGAAAGTTGGAGATGTAAGGACTGCTAGGGTGCAACATATTTTTTTCAAGTAACGCTATAGCAGAAAGTGGTTTCGAATTAGAATCACGTAGCGTGGTTAAAGTGGGAGAGATTCGAATGGGTCTCTAAAGAGGACCACTCGTTGGAATTTTAGAAAATGCAGAGATTGTATTTGTTAGCCAATGGATGTAAGATACCCATAGGCTTTGGCATATAGCAGAGTGTAGTATACCCGGAAGTGAAAATTGGGGTAAAAATTTTCTTAGCTCGTGGGAGCATTGTTTTAATGGTGGGAGTAGATCACCACATTTGAAAAGTGAAATATTATGCCAATGGAAGGATCTTAGGTACGATTTGATTGCAGGTTCCTCTATCTATTGTTCAGAAAGAGATGCGAATGATGTTCTGAACTTATCACAGGAGGACCAGACAGAGGCCTTGTCTAGCAAACTTTGTACCCGATGAGGTATGTACAATGGACAAAAGAGCCCTGAAGTGGGTGATGGACTAACGAGAGGAGTCACCAGCACTTATGGGAAATTCTTCTTGGACGATTGTGTGACACCCCGACTAATTAAATTTCGGGTAACTACTCCTTTATTAAATCAATACAAAATGCCAAGTTGGTTCAGTTAATAACATCACTGTCGAAAACATTTTAATGATTACTAACCACCTAGTATTTAAAAAGTGAGTTGCCAAATTTTAAATTAAATCTGATTAACATGCAATAAATGAATTATAGAAATGTAGCACAACCATTCACGATAAAGTCTCAATAGAGTAACCAACAAATAATAATGAGTCTGGAGGAAATACTCCTCACAACAATCCCAATATGGAAATAAATAAAATAATTCTGCATCCTGAATTAATTACAAACCAAAGTCTGAATAACTGAAATATAAAATGTCTCAAAAGGAAATGGGCGACATGCCCTACAAATGATAAAACTGAATATGGAGTCAAGACTAGAAAGGAGGCGTCTACTGTCAAGGCACTGTAACTTCCACAACAGCTACAGCTCGTCACCTGAATAGAATTCCTATGCATGGTGTCCTTGTGGCTGGGCACCTAAAAGGTTTTTACAAAAAGTAGATTTGAAAGCAAACGGGCCAGAGCCCGAATGTGGAGAATAGTTTTAAAAACAGCAAGTGCTTTAATAACATTAAAACAATGAATGCAAAATACATGTTAGGACGTGCTCTCGCATGAAATACTCACCTCTCGATTAATTGTGCACTCCTAACGTACCGTACCCATTCAAGTGATTCTCCTGTCTATCTATACCAAAATAACTTCTAACCTTTCTACTCGATTCGCATTATAAATTCCAACGTTATCAATCAAATGGAGAGTTTTACTTTAATTCTCGGATTCTTAATTATTAGCAATACAATTTACTAGAGGTTATTCCCCTTATTATCTTCTCAATGCGTTACTATAATTATTCTCACAATTCAAACACGACAATTCTTTCATTTAACCGAATATTATTCTCAACATAAATATACAATACTAGAACCCCGAGACTAAACTGCGGTGCACACATACTCTGCTATCCATCCCGGTACATCACGTATATAAGGATCACGCATTCCGAATCTCTCGGGAATCGTTCTCAGATAATGATAATCACAAACAATGGAGGCCAACACAGGCACATCACATGGGTCACGCACATACCTATGCTCCCATGATCAGCAGACTTATTAACTTCACAATAAGTCCTTCTCTGACCTATGTCCTCGAGGTATTAGTCTATATCCCCCCGTAGGCAAACAAAGATTAGATGGTCCTAAATGAACGCAAACTTCCCGTGATAGCAAGTATGGTAGGTATGTCATACACATAAAATCATACATACTAAGCATGCACACATCTTAGTAATTACCATATTTTATTAGTGGTATACTTCTCATTCTTATACCAACTGTTAATGTCACACAAATTATATGCCCCCGGTTTATATGCATTTAAGTCATTAATTATCCTCCCATCGTGATTAGTCGCACGCGTCCTAATCCACAAATACCATTTGGTTCAAATCATTCTTCTATATTTTACTCCTTAATAAATCCCGAATATCCCAACTATATCAATTAGTCATCAATGTAATGTTATCTCTACAATTAAACAAGGTTACGGGGCACTAGAAATCAAAGCAGGCCAAAAAGGCCAATCTGTCAACTCGTTAGAAGTCTCGTTCGAACGAGAATTCATTCGAACGAAAGGGGGAATCTAACGAACATCCAACTCATTAGAAGGCAAACTGTCACCTCGTTAGAAGCTCGTTCGAACGAACTCGTTCGAACGACCTGGGCAAGTCTTCTAACGAGATGACAGTTTCGAGCCCAGAATTTCCTATCTCGTTTTTCCAAATTCTCTTCTTCTTAAAACTCATCCAAAAATCATCCCAACAGTGTTTTAATGTTACTAATCATTCCTAAACATACTTAGGTCATACCTCAACATATTTATAGCGTCAAATCTTCCTAAAAAACATGAAATTATCATCAATCCCCAATTTTACCCAACCCTCATGAGTATGAACCCTAGAAATTTAAAGTCATCAATTTCCCTTAATAAATCCGTTTTTGTATCATCAAAGTCGTATTTATATTAGTATAATCACCCAATAACAATTCTACATGCAATCCCTATATCACAACCTGAATTTACAACTCCAATTTCATGGGTTTTTATAAATCTCCCAATACAATGCAATTATATAAATTTCTAAGCATGGAAGAAACATTCGCTTGAAATTAACGTAATTAAACCACTTGCCTTGGATTAATCTTAGGAATTTGATGTTGACTGTTGAAGGTTGCTTTCTCTCTCTCTACAAATTTCCTCCAAAGATGGTGATGGTGACAAGGGTTTCCTCTTTGGAACTTCTCCTTACTTCTCCTATCACTCCCGTAGCCCTCTAATTAGTTTAGTGCTGGTAATGGGTTAGTGGGTTCCCAAATACCCTAGTTTTAATTCCCAAAATTCGTTGGTCAAAATTCCCCAAATTCCAAAATTACCAAAATACCCTTTTAAGTTGCCGGTGTGGCCCAAAAATGCCCCGGGACCCAACCTAAACCCCCGGCTAGTGTTTTCTGACTATTTCAACCCTTTCGGACTCGTTGGCGCACTCAAAATGACCATACGGTTGATAAAAATAAAATTCACTTTTTAATTTAAATAATTACCTTCCTGACGCGACTGTCACGCGCGTCCCAACAAAATTTCCCAAATTGCTGTATTTCAGTCTCGCGATAATTTTAATATTTTCAATAGTCATATACTGTCATATATACACCTTATAATCAAATACCAACTCACATCACGTTAGTATTTTATCCGGATTAATTCTCAATTAATTCACATTTAATTTAATTAATCCCATAAATAAATATCCATAAAAGTACGGGGTATTACATACTTCCCCCCTAATAATAGAATTTCGTCCCGAAATTCGGAACTATAAAGTACCTGGTAAAAACAACGCTGGATAACGTTCGCGCATCTCATCCTCGCGCTCCCATGTGGACTCCTCGGCATTATGATGCCGCCACTGAACACGTACCAACGGAACTATCTTTGACCACAGTTTCCGCTCACTTCGGTCCAAAATAGCAATCGGCCCCTCCTCGTAGGAGCTATCAGGCTGGAGATCGATGTCCTCCGATGCAATGTGAGAATGAGCCAAATCGTCCCTAAGATATTTCCTTAGCGAGGAAATATGAAACACATCATGAATCCTATGCAAATGTTCCGGTAACCCAAATTTATATGCAACGAACCCAATCCGCTCGATGATAGGAAATGGCCCCACATATCTTGGTGCCAACTTCCCCTTCTTCCCAAATCGCATAATCCCCTTCATAGGAGATACTCTGAGTAAAACCTGGTCCCCCACTTTGAACTCTCTGAAGAACCTCTTCGCATCAGCATAGCTCTTCTGCCGATCTTGATTTACCCGAATGCGACTCCGTATCAATTCTATCCTCGTCGAAGTATCCTGAATCACTTCCGGCCCAAGTAGTTTGTTGTCCCCCACCTCTAACCAACATGTTGGGGAACGACAAGGTCTACCATACAACGCCTCAAATGGAGCCATGCCAATGGTGAACTGGTAGGAGTTATTGTAAGCAAACTCCACCAGTGGAAGATACTGCTCCCATCCACCCCCAAAGTCAATGATGCACATACACAACATGTCCTCCAACATCTGGTTGGTACGCTCGATTTGCCCATCGGTCTGCGGGTGATATGCCGTACTCAACCACAATTCCGTGCCCATGGCCTCCTGAAAACTCTCCCAAAACCGTGAAACAAATATCTTATCTCGGTCAGACACGATATTTAGGGGCACACCGTGAAGTCTCACTATTTCTGCTATAAAGATCTGGGCATACTGTCCCGTAGTGTAGTCGGTCCTTACGGGTAGAAAATGAGCGACTTTGGTCAACCTGTCCACAATTACCCAAATGGAGTCGTGACCCCTCTGTGACGTAGGTAATCCCGTGATAAAGTCCATGGAGATGCTCTCCCATATCCACATCGGGACCTCTAATGGCTGTAGAAGTCCTGTCGGTCTCTGATGATCCACTTTTACCAGCTGACAAGTGGCGTATTTAGAAACAAACACGACAATATCTCTTTTCATCCCGCTCCACCAATACTGATGCCTCATATCTTGGTACATTTTGTCCCCACCGGGATGTACCGCGAACCGTGAGCCGTGCGACTCTGCCATTACCTCGTGTCGCAATTCCTCCCTTTCCGGAACTACCAGTCTCCCATTGAAGCGTAATCCCCCGTCTGATCTAACGGTGTAGGACTCGGCTCCCTCTGCTACTAATCGAACAATCTGCTCCTGACAGAACGAGTCATTTGCTTGTGCCTTCTCCACTCTCGTGACAATCTGCGGTGTAACAGTCATCACAGACATTAATGATCGTGCCACTGCATCCTGGTATCCCAACTCCTTCCACTTAGCCTTCCACACCCCTGCCACCTCATCTACTGGCCTACGGCTCAACGCGTCTACTACCACGTTAGCCTTCCCCGGGTGATATTGGATATCAAACTGATAATCCTTCACAAACTCAAGCCACCTTCGTTGCCTCATATTCAACTCCTTCTGTGTGAATAGGTACTGTAGGGACTTGTGGTCCGTGAATAATCAAAACTGCTCCCCCAGAAGGTAATGTCTCCAAATCCGAAGGGAAAATACCACTGCCGCTAAGTCCAAGTCATGGGTGGGGTAATTCTTCTCATGAGGCTTAAGCTTACGGGAAGCATAAGCTATGTCTTGACTCTCCTGCTGCAATACACCTCCAAGTCCTTGTAAGGATGCATCGGTGTAGACTAGATACTCAGCTCCCGGTCTCGGCAATGCTAACACAGGTGCTGAGGTTAACTTGTCCTTCAACTCATCGAATGCCAACTGACAGGCATCACTCCAAATGAACGGCACACCTTTATGAGTCAGATGTGTCAAAGGACCCTCTATTTTTGAGAAACCCCGAATAAACCTCCTGTAGTATCCTGCTAGGCCCAAGAGACTACGGATCTCAGTCGGTGTCGTGGGCTGTCCCCACTCTCTCACCGCGGATACCTTCCCCGGATCAACAGATATCCCCCGGTCGGAAATAATATGCCCCCAAAACTGAACCTCCTTCAACCAAAACCCGCACTTCTCATACTTTGCATACAGCTCGTTCTAACGTAGCGTCTGCAAAACCTGCCTCAAATGCTCAGCGTGCTCCTCCTTCTGTCTGGGAGTAGACTAAAATATCATCAATGAAGACAATGACGAAATGTTCTAGGAACTCTCTGAAAACCCTATTCATCAAGTCCATAAACACGGTTGGAGCATTGGTCAAACCAAAAGGCATAACCCGAAATTCGTAGGAACCATATCTCGTTAAGAAAGCAGTCTTCGAGACGTCCTCTTCCCTAATACTCAACTAATGGTATCCTGATCGCAAATCAATCTTTGAGAAGAAAGAAGCTCCTCTCAGCTGGTCGAATAAGTCATCAATTCGGGGCAACGGATACTTATTCCGTATCGTGACCTTATTCAACTCCCGGTAATCTACACACAACCTCAACGATCCATCCCTCTTCTTTACGAACAACACAGGGGCACCCCATGGCGAAGTACTCCTCCGTATAAACCCCTGACCCAACAACTGTTCAATCTGATCCCGTAACTCTCTCATCTCAGCTGGAGCCATGCGGTAAGGTGCGCGGGCAATAGGCCGAGTTCCCGGCGTCAAATCGATCACAAAATCTATCTCTCTACTCGGAGGTAGTCCAGGTATATCCTGAAATACATCGGCAAACTCTCGAACAACCGGAATCGAATCAAGTGGTATCACCACTTCCTTAGAGGTCTCCTCCTCTATATAGTACAAGTGAGTGGACGATCCTCCCTCAGGGCGAGGCATCGCCACTAAAAATATATCCTGATCGGGAATGGCAAAGATAATACTCCTACTAAAATAGTCAATCATGGATCGGTACGCAACTAGCCAATCTATACCAATAATGGCATCATACTCGGTCATCTCTAATACTAACATATCAGCGGGTAAAGTAAACCTCTCGATCTCTATACCCATACCTCTACAAATAAGGGAAATCACGGAACCCCTACTCAACGGTGAATCTACACAAGTAACCGTACTCTCGGCGGTGTCTAATAACCCAATGGTGCGTGCAAATCTCATGGCAATGAAACAATGTGTAGCCCCCGTGTCAAATAAAATACGCCCCATAGTCCCCTGAATAGAGAACATACCCTCAATGGCTGGAGGATCTTGTGGGGCTGCGGCATGCTGGAGCTGATACACTCTCCTATACTGAAGCTGTCCCTGCTGAACTGGGACTGCTGGAATGGGTGGTAGTGCTTCCATCTGTGGTGGTGTTGGGAGGGCGGCGGGAAACATAGGCCTCTGCGGCTCCTGTCGAGCACCCTGCTGCTGCTGCTGCGGGGCCCTGCCCCTATCAGGACAATCCTGGCGTTTATGGCCAGTCTTGCCACAAATGTAACACTTCCCCGGGAAGTTCCCCCCTCTCTGTCCCTGCTGCCCTCGGCCCTGGTGGTCGTTACCATTTCTCCCCTGGCCCTGCTGAAACTGTTGTTGACCATTCTGCCCCAGCTGGCCTTGATGGCCGTTCGGACCCTGATGGCCCTGCCTAAAACCTCCCTGTCCGTGTCTGAAATTTCCCCATCTGAACCTCTTATGATCCCCTTGCTGGGAACCCTGGTCACCCTGCCTCTGCCCCTAAGTAGATTGTGCCCCACTGGCACCATTTTCTCCAGTCCTGCCCTGATGGCTGGACTCTCCTGATCTCTTGCTCTCAGACATGTGAAAGCGGTGATCCTGGCAGTGTAGTAATACAGCATTAACCACGTCAGAATAAGTGGCCAACAAGAAATTCCCCAATAAATGATGACAGATCCTCCAAGTCAATCCATCTGTAAACTTCTGAATCTTTTTCTCCTCGGTCGGTATTTCATCCGGAACAATGTTCAGTAAATTAGTGAATTCGGCCTCATACTCGGCCACAGTCCTTCCCTCATGTTTGAGGTTCATCAACTTCCTCCTCATTTTCGTGTGAACAGTTGACGAAAAATATTTGCGGTCGAACCGCACCCAGAACTCCTGTATCATGAGAGTATCTATCTCCTCTGCGGTGGTAATAGACTCCCACCACTGCAATGCAGATCCTACTAGCTTGAAAGTAGCTAGTATCTGCCTCTGAACATCGGTGCACTCATACATCCTCAAGTGCCTCTGAGTATCTTTCCTCCACTGACTAGATACCATGACATCGGAGCTACCTGCGAACTTCGGAGGGTGTGCTTTCTGAAAAGCATCACGGACGTGTTCCCAAGCAGACGGGAATGCATGTGATTGAACTGGCGCGACTACCGATGCCAGGGGTGGTGCCTGCTGTACAACGGCTAGGGCGGCATTTACCGCTTGGGCTACAATAGCTACAACCTCGACGGCATTCATGGTGCCCTGTACTGGTGCTGGCTGTGGCTTTGGCTGTGCATCCCTAGGAACTCGCTGTGCACGTCGTGGAGGCATCTGAAATGAATGTAAAGTCTTATAAGCTTGCAGTGATTATCTCAAAATAGCTGAAGAGCGAAGCATATACAAAAGAATACAACAGTCCTAAAATATAGGGCTCTACATCAAAGAAATCTCAGCGGAAACATAATAAGCCGTACATATCCTAAAGGACACTAGAACCTGATGCTCTGATACCACCTGTGACACCCCGACTAATTAAATACCGGGTAGCTACTCCTTTATTAAATTAATACAAAATGCCAAGTTGGTTCAGTTAATAGCATCACTGTCGAAAACATTTTAATGATTACTAACCACCTAGTATTTAAAAAGTGAGTTGCCAAATTTTAAATTAAATATGATTAACATGCAATAAATGAATTATAGAAATGTAGCACAACCATTCATGATAAAGTCTCAATAGAGTAACCAACAAATAATAATGAGTCTGGAGGAAATAATCCTCACAAAAATCCCAATATGGAAATAAATAAAACAATTCTGCATCCCGAATTAATTACAAACCAAAGTCTGAATAACTGAAATATAAAATGTCTCTAAAGGAAATGGGCGACATGCCCTAAAAATGATAAAACTGAATATGGAGTCAAGACTAGAAAGGAGGCGTCTACTTTCAAGGCCCTGTAACTTCCACAACAGCTACAGCTCGTCACCTGAATAGAATTCCTATGCATGGTGTCCTTGTGGCTGGGCACCTAAAAGGTTTTTACAAAAATTTGATTTGAAAGCAAACGGGTCAGAGCCCGAATGTGGAGAATAGTTTTAAAAATAGCAAGTGCTTTAATAACATTAAAATAATGAATGCAAAATACATGTTAGGACGTGCTCTCGCATGAAATACTCACCTCTCGATTAATTGTGCACTCCTAACGTACCGTACCAATTCAAGTGATTCTCCTGTCTATCTAGACCAAAATAACTTCTAACCTTTCTACTCGATTCGCATTATAAATTCCAACGTTATCAATCAAATGGAGAGTTTTACTTTAATTCTCGGATTCTCAATTATTAGCAATACAATTTACCAGAGGTTATTCCCCTTATTATCTTCTCAATGCGTTACTATAATTATTCTCACAATTCAAACACGACAATTCTTTCATTTAACCGTATATTATTCTCAACATAAATATACAATACTAGCACCCCGAGACTAAGCTACGGTGCACACATACTCTGCTATCCATCCCGGTACATCACGTACATAAGGATCACGCATTCCGAATCTCTCGGGAATCGTTCGCAGATAATGACAATCATAAACAATAGAGGCGAACACAGTCACATCACATGGGTCACGCACATACCTACACTCCCATGATCAGCAGACTTATTAACTTCACAATAAGTCCTTCTCTGACCTATGTCCTCGAGGTACCAATCTATATCCCCCCGTAGGCACACAAAGATTAGATGGTCCTAAACGAACGGAAACCTCCCGTGATAGCAAGTATGGTAGGTATGTCATACACATAAAATCATACATACTAAGCATGCACACATTTTAGTAATTACCATATTTTATTAGTGGTATACTTCTCATTCTTATACCAACTGATAATATCACACAAATTATATGCCCCCGGTTTATATGCATTTAAGTCATTAATTATCCTCGCATCGTGATTAGTTGCACGCGTCATAATCCAGAAATACCATTTGGTTCAAATCATTCTTCTATATTTTACTCCTCAATATATCCCGAATATCCCAACTATATCAATTAGTCATCAAGGTAATGTTATCTCTACAATTAAACAAGGTTACGGGACACTAGAAATCAAAGCAAGCCAAAAAGGCCAATCTGTCAACTCGTTAGAAGTCTCGTTCAAACGAGAGTTCGTTTGAACGAAAGGGGGAATCTAATGAACATCCAACTCGTTAGAAGGCAAACTGTCACCTCGTTAGAAGCTCGTTCGAACGAACTCATTCGAACGACCTGGGCAAGTCTTCTAACGAGATGACAGTTTCGAGCCCATAATTTCCTATCTCGTTTTTCCAAATTCTCTTCTTCTTAAAACTCATCCAAAAATCATCCCAACAGTGTTTTAATGTTACTAATCATTCCTAAACATACTTAGGTCATACCTCAACATATTTATAGCGTCAAATCTTCCTAAACAACATGAAATTATCATCAATCCCCAATTTTACCCAACCCTCATGAGTATGAACCCTAGAAATTTAAAGTCATCAATTTCCCTTAATAAATCCGTTTTTGTATCATCAAATTCGTATTTCTATTAGTATAATCACCCAATAACAATTCTACATGCAATCCCTATATCACAACCTGAATTTACAACTCCAATTTCATGGGTTTTTATAAATCTCCCAATACAATGCAATTATATAAATTTCTAAGCATGGAAGAAACATTCGCTTGAAATTAACGTAATTAAACCACTTGCCTTGGATTAATCTTCAGAATTTGATGTTGACTGTTGAAGGTTGCTTTCTTTCTCTCTACAAATTTCCTCCAAAGATGGTGATGGTGGCTAGGGTTTCCTCTTTGGAACTTCTCCTAACTTCTCCTATCACTCCCGTAGCCCTCTAATTAGTTTAGTGCTGGTAATGGGTTAGTGGGTTCCCAAATACCCTATTTTTAATTCCCAAAATTCGTTGGTCAAAATTCCCCAAATTCCAAAATTACCAAAATACCCTTTTAAGTTGCCGGTGTGGCCCAAAAATACCCCGGGACCCAACCTAAACCCCCGGCTAGTGTTTTCTAACTATTTCGACCCTTCCGGACTCGTTGGCGCACTCAAAATGACCATACGGTTGATAAAAATAAAATTCACTTTTTAATTTAAATAATTACCTTCCTGACGCGACTGTCACGCGCGTCCCAACAAAATTTCCCAAATTGCCGTATTTCAGTCTCGCGACAATTTTTATATTTTCAATATTCATATACTGCCATATATACACCTTATAATCAAATACCAACTCACATCTCGTTAGTATTTTATCCGGATTAATTCTCAATTAATTCACATTTAATTTAATTAATCCCATAAATAAATATCCATAAAAGTACGGGGTATTACAGATTGATGCAGATGGAGACAATGTCATGCTTTTGACAATGATGATAATAACACTTCTTTATGAAGGTAACTATAAGAGTTGAAGGATTTCGTGAGAGAGTAAGACTCGATGCAATGGTGTTAGTGAAGCACCACAGTGGGGCGACCCATCAGGGGACCCATTAAAGGATTCAGATAGTTGAATTCCTACCAAGTAATGGTGGATTCAGTCGGGACTGGTAAGGCTAGTAGTGTGTTTCTTAGGGACAGCGAATATAAAGGAATGATTGGGTTAGCCATCAGGGTCGAGGCTACCAAGGTCCGCGAGAAGGACAACCCTAATATGGCCAGCGTGGACGCAGATAAGTGTATTATATGAAGAGATATTTTTATGTGCAGAGTAGGACCACATGCATTGATTTTACCCAAAGCAAGTAAAGGGACAAGAGTATGGTGACTAGCATGGACAATGATTAAGATAAATTTTGGTTCGGTTCGGACATGCGTGCTATGTTCAGGAACCAATTGATCAGCCAGAGCGATTGGCAAGGTAGAATTATGAGTTTTATCCTCGGGTTAATGAGGCATGATTTATGTGACATGAGCGAGTCACGGTATTTTGATTAGCACTAGATTCACGTGTGAGATGAGTTTAGTGGTTTTATCAATAATATTATTATGTTTATGTATTTTTTGTGGTATAGCGGGGTTATCTTTGGTTTCATCCATGAGGGAGCGGGTATAGACAGTGGGAATACATTTTATTGAAACTACTCGTTCCAGTGATGTGCTATACGATTATGATATTATCCTGAGTATAGACTGGTTAGAACGATAGTGGGTAGATATTGCAAGGCTATCGTGTTTGTTGTTCCAGGGGAGGATGTGTTGTTTTGGCGATGCCTCACTTGAAAGACGGTCGAGTTCACATTTATATTATATTTTGATAAAGACTTCGAAGTGTATAGTTGTCTCGAGATATTGATCCCGGTGTGTAGGAAATTTATCGATATAATTCGGGGTACTTTGGGTTTACTATCGAGCGGAGAGATTTAGCCCGTTATTATGTTTACCAATGTGGACTTGGTGATAGGGAGATCGCCTTGTTATATCACTCCTTTAGAGACGTGGGAGTGGAGATTTGTATTTATATGTCTAGGGACAAGATTTTTAAGAACTCCTAGTTATGTGTTTGAAGTTTATGGAATTTGATTACCGTTAATGCTGAGTGATAGTGCATTTGGGAAAGTTCCTTGTTTGAATGTCATTGCGGGATGATATACGCATGGACTTTGATAAACATCGTAAGTGGAGAGAGGTTGATGGATGCTAGGGCATCAGTTTTGAATGTTAGTTGATGGAAGTGTAGATAAAACACTTTGAGCTGAGAGCTATTATATAGTATAAGGCCAGTGAAGTTGGTAATGCCGTGAGAGAGCACTAAAAAAAATTATTGTCATCACGAGTTGAAGGGTGGAACGATGTTAAGGAGAATTAAATTTCAATTTATGGGGCGATTGAGAATACCTATGTGTTATAGCCACGTCGAGAATGCAAGGCCGGTTTTGAGAAAGGTGTGTTTAAGTGTGTGATGTTTCCAATGTTGTGAAAATATGCACGGATTATAGGGTGTATGGTATCCCCGATTAGTTTATTTTAAAAGTCGTCCGAGATAGGAGGACGTGGGAACAAATGTGTGGAATATGTGCCTGTGGGGAAGTTATAAATAACCTGGAATGCTAGGCTGGATAGAACGTCTTGTGAGAAAGACGATGATCCAAGTAATTATGTGCAATAAGAGTAGAACACCCGAGATGGGGTTGAAAGTTTGTGGGAAGCCATTTAAAATGATATCTCTTGAGGAGAGGAAAATTCAACTATTGTATGGAAGTAAAGCGGAGTCCTACTCAGTTGAATGTTGAGGGTGACTTGCGTGTAAATAGAATGGTGAGGTCTATAAGGTAAACGGGACCAAAAGTGCACATTGTGGCAAAAAGCGCATGGGCCATGATTTTTGATATAGCCCGGGAAAGAAGGGGAGTATAAAGTGTCCCTTAATGTGAGACGTTATAAGTGGGAATTAGTGTTAGGTGAGAAATAGTGAGATTGTCTCCGAGTGCACTGCTCATAGATGAAAAAAAGTTAGTTTGAGATGATCAACTGGAAATTTTGTATCAAGTTGACGATTCTAGTAATGGAATTGGCAGACAGGCTAGTAAATAAGGATTACACTGGTGCAAGGTGCCACCCAATATTTTGGTTAATCAGGATGAGATTCTTGAACCCCACATCTGATAGGGGTTTTTGGAAAGCAGTGGGGATGATGTTTTATTTTGGGCAAGTTTTGTCACATATAACTGATGAGTATACGGGAAGTGATTTACAATGTTGGATAATGCGAGTGGTGAGCATTATAAACTGTACGGTAATTGGGAAGGGAAATTACCAATTGATAGAGTTGTGTGTACTAACTCGTACTGGTTTATTATAAACAAGGTACCATTTGAGGTTTTGCATGTAAATCCTTGTCAATCCCCTCCTTGTTGTTTATAGGTAGGAGAATAACTAGACTTTTGGATCGGACGTGATTTAGAGTCCATTGTTGAGAGGGGAATTAACCACAAACTATTTTGGGGTGACTTTTGGGCGTCGTAACAGTTACGTCCCCATGAATCGAGATTTGAAGGACTGACTGGAGTGGTCAGATGTTCTTATGGTTTCTCTCAGGATGGGAGTTTTATGATGGAATGGATACGGGAATCTCGCACTTAGTGATGTGCAGCCTTCCAATAGTATTAAAGTGATAGAGTCACTGATGTATAGGCTCATCATATTTGGATGTCGTTGGTAGAAGCACAATGTTTGATGTGCCGTTATTGAGGTGAAAGCTTATGACTGATGGACTATATCAGTATGAAGACAATTGAACAAGCTTGACGTGCAGCTGGGGTTATAGTGAGTAAGCCTTTATACAACTGGGTCCCATGAGCGAGTGAATAGTTGAGTGACCATACCATTATCGTGATTTGATTTTGGGTAATAGAGGATGTTGTGTTGTTAAAGATCCTAAGTCTTAGTACCGATCGCACACTACACCAAAATGGCCAAATTGTCACCTTTCAGTCGGTCACCCTTGTCAAGGTCATTGACCGTGACAAAAAACACGCGTTTTATGTCACGGTCATTGACCTTGACACGACCGTGACAACTAATTGTCACGGTCAATGACCGTGACAAATTTACTTGTCACGGACTTGTCACGGTCATTGACCGTGACAATTCTTTAAATACTTGTCATGGTCAATGACCTTGACACGACCGTGACAATGTTTGCAGCAAAAACCCTATACCCCTTCTTTTTTCCCTACCGCCGTTCCCTACCTCTCTCTCTCTCTCGACGCTGCTCTCTCTCTCTCTCTCTCTCTCTCTCTTCCATTTATATATATGTTTGTGTGTATATATATGTGTGTATGTGTGTATGGGTGTATATATATGTGTGTATGTGTGTATATATATGTAAATAATATCCAAAAATGAAAATGTAAATAATATCCAAAAATGTAAATGTAAATAACATCCAAAAATAATATCCAAAAATGTAAATGTAAATAATATCCAAAAATATTGGATAACAATTTATTTTCATTCAAAATAAATAATTGATAATAGTTGGATAATAATTGATATTTTCATTCAAAATAAATATTTCATTCAAAAATATTGGATAATAATTGATATTTTCATTTAAATTGATAATAATTTTATTCATGAAATTAATTCAATTAGGTAAAACCCTAGATAATTTTTTAACAGAATTTGATAATATTATATAAAGTTTAGTAAATTCACAAAATGTTGCCAATTGTATGTTTTTAGGAATATCATTAGTTACTTTCGTGCCCAACTATGTAGAATTCATACACATGCATGTTGTTAGAAAGTCTTAAATTTAATTCTCACTTTAATTTGTAGAATCTCTGTACTTGGTTAGATTTATTCCTTTATGATAATGAAATTTATGCTCCAATTATAATTATCTCATGTCATAATTTTATTGATAAACAATAAATGTAGTTGTCACGGTCGTGGTGGGGGGAGGGGGTGGGGGTGGGGTGGTGGGGGTGTGCGTAGGTGTGTGCGTGGCGGGGGGGAGGGGGAGGGGGTGGGGTATGTGTATATGTGTGTGTATGGTGGTGTGTGGTGGGGGAGGGGGGGTAGTTGGGGTGTGGTGTGGTGGGGGAGGGGGGTAGTGGGGGTGTGGTGTGGTGGGGGGAGGGGGTGGCGGTGGAATTTTCTAACTAAAAATATGATAATATTTTGTTATAATTTGTTAAAACTATGTAAACCTTAGTATGAATGCAAGGTTAGTGATATTTAGAATTGTGTAAATGTTAGAAAAGTTCTAGAATTCATATGTCAAATTTAATTATATAAATATTTAAAATACCCCAATTGTCACGGTCGTGGTGGGGGGTGGGGGTGGGGTGGTGGGGGTGGTGTGTGTGTGTGTGTGCGTAGGTGTGTGCGTGGCGGGGGGAGGGGGGGGCAAGGGGTGTGGTGGGGGTGGGGGTGGGGTGTGGGGGGTGTGGAGGGGCAATTTTAACAATTGTATATCTTTAATTAAGAAATTGTATAGCTTTAATTGTAATTTTAATTGTGTAGTTTTAGATGAAAGTAAATTAATAATTAGTGCCAATTGTATAGTTTAATTGTTAGTTTAATTGATGAAATGTTGGGTTTGTTAGTTTTAAAAGTGGCATGACGTGTGCATGTGTGTGGTGGGGGTGGGGTAGGGGTGTGTGTATGTGTACTATTAACATTTTTTTTTATCTGTACTAATAACATTTTTTTACAGCAAAAATGTCTCCTTCAGATATTAAGGCGAAGATGATGATGCTGTTTATGATGATGTCGTCTGGGCTCGGTGGTAGCGGAGGCGACGAGGGCTCCTCCGTCCCTAGGCTCCCCAAATATGGAAAATTTGGGATTACCGTCGAGAACAAGTCGGAGCTATTAGCGAGATCCCTTGAGCTGCCAAAGACGGTCATCGGCCCGGGGTTTATGAGTTGGAAGGAGGTGCCATATGAGCTCAAGTTAGTTGTTTGGGAGGCACTACAGGTAATATATTTATATGAATATTTCAATTTCAATTTCAATTTCAATTTCAATTTCAATTTCAATTTCAATTTCAATTTCAATTTCAATTTCAATTTCAATTTCATATTTAGATTTATATTTATATTTATATTTATATTTATTCGCAACTAACATTGTATTTGTTGGACAGGAACAATTCAACTTGGATCCAAAGCTACGCGATTCCATCTTGGAGCAGTTCAGGGAGCAACACAAGACGTGGAAGAAAAATATGCGGACACGGTACTTTGGGAAAACACGAGAGTCCATTATACAATGGCGCGGATCCGTCCCGCCCAAGGAGCCGATCTCATTGGCACAATGGCAAAAGTTCATTGACAATGAGATCGAGGATCGACAATTGGCATCTCGCCAATCGGGGAGGGAAAATCGGGAAAAAAAGACGGACGTGCACTACTCCGGCGGGACCTCTTACGCCGAGGTGGAGCATAGGATGCAGGTAAGATTTAATTTATCTATAACTACAGAAATATATTATTCTTCATTATTTTACTTTGCGAGGCCGATACTAATTTTACTTTACTTTATTTTATTTCAGGGGGTAGGGAGTGGGCCAGGGGGTAAGCCACATAGGATCGATACTTATGTGGCTCTTCGGACGAAGAAGGGGAAGGACAAGGAGGTGTCCCCGAGCGTCGCGGCCACGATTGTAAGTAATCCGATAATAATTAATTTTTGTTAATTATGTTATAATTTTTTAGTTTACTTATTTTACTAATCATGTGCTTTTTATCGTTTCAGGCAAAGCTTAAGGAAGTGCATGAGTCGCAGTCTGATGCCGACAAGGCATCTTTGTCCACAGACGCACTTAGCCAAGTGCTTGGCTCTGATCGCAAGGGGAGGACAAGGGGAGTGAGCTCGCGGGTGGCCAAATCTAGGATCATCGGATTGGAGACGAGCGACACCGGGTTGGCTCGAACGGTGGATTCACACGACGCGAAGCTGTCCCGTTTGGAGGCGACGGTCCAAGATATGTACGCATTCATGAAGCGTACGCTGGGCGAAGACCGTAAAGGGAAAGGGAAAGGGAAGGAGAAGGCGGTGGAGGAGGAGGTGCGGGAGGACGAGGGGCAGGATGACGAGGATGTGGACCTCGCTGCTTCATCACCGACACGTTCGTACTTCGATGATCCACTTCCCTATTTGGCTCCTTCAACAGACCATTGTCGACACTTGGTTGGCCGAACGTGTTCATATTGGACGTATTTGATGGCCAGCCGATAGGGCGGGGGTTGAGGGACCCGAATATCGTCGAGGGTGGAATAGTCCATGGACGTGTGCTTCAAGAGATGGAGTCCAGGGTGCTCGTCACGCATGTCATACCCGGGAAGGAGAACTCCCTATTGTGGTTGCGCGAATAATGCGGCACGACGTATATTAGTAGGTGCGTCAATTCGTATGTCGTGTGGCCTACTCACCTCCTCAGTTTTACCCAAGACATGTAGTAACATTATTTTTAAGTTTGTCCATTTTAATTATATTTGGATTATATCGTCATGTATATTATTTCTATTTTGAATATTTGGATTATATCGTCGTGAATATATATTTGCATTATCTTTAGTTTGTTTGGATATATGATGTTTGGAACAGGTACAACGTTACTATAACAGGTACAAATATACTGTTGGGCAGTGGCAGTGGCCATACTGCCCAAGAGATTTTTTTTAAATTCTGCCCAGAATTGTTATGGTCATTGACCGTGACAATTTTTTTAAAAAGGGTCACGACTTTGTCACGGTTATAAACCGTGACAAACGTGTCACGGTCATTGACTGCGACACGACCGTGACACAAAACGCGAGTTTTGTGTCAAGGTCAATGACCGTGACACGACCGTGACAAAAAAAGTTGTCTCGCCTCGAAATGTCACGGTCATTGACCTTGACAAGTTGGATTTGTCAAGGTCAATGACCTTGACAATTCGTCAGATTTGGTGTAGTGGCATCTGAATTTCGAGGAAGAAATTCTCTGGTAAGGGGGAGTATGTAATACCCCATATTTTTATGGATATTTAAAGTACATGAGTGAGTGTAATTTATTAAATTGAGAATTTAAAGTGAATGGATAAATATTAGTTTGCCGAGTGACGGATTAATATTGATGTGTGCTATATTTACTTACGGGAATAAGTAAATGAAGTTGGATTATTTTATATCATTTCGCGGTTGAGAAAAGCAACAAGTAATAATATTTTATTTGGAAAATACGGGTAGAATTGTATTGGATTTTAAAAGGCGAATTTTTTATAAGTGACTCGGATGGAGATTTCGAGTGCACGGTTGATCTCTGATGGGCTGAAATAGTCAAAATAGAGTACCCGGGGGTAGTGTTTGGATTCTGGGGACTTTTTGGACTAGTAGGGACTCACATTTTCGTATACGAGTCAAATTTGGGTTTAATAAGGGGATAACCCTTATTTCTCTCTTATAAGCCACGAGATAAAGAAAAAAATAGAGAAAAGAAAGGAATAAGAAAGGGGAGAAGAAGAGGAGATTCCGGCAAAGCTCCGGTGGATCCCGGCACGAGGTCGTCGAATTTATCCAACGAGGCAAGTGTTTAACTTGCTTTAATTATTTATGTTTGTTTATTATTCATATTATAGTTGGTGTAAACTTTATGATTTTTGGGTTGGGATTCTTGAATCAAAATGGGTTTTTGGGAAATGATTTCATATAAATTGATGTGATTATTACTCCATATGAAATCTAAGCTTGAATCCATGTTATTGGTGTAATTTTTGGTGAGAAATTTAGAAAGATGAAAATTGAGTGTTTAACTAAGTTAGGGTTTAAATATTAGTTTCATTGAAGAATCCCATTAATAAATTGATGTGTTGGGTAAAAATAAGTGTGTAGATGTTTATAGTGAAGGTTGGTGGTGTTAAAAATCATAAAATTTGGAGTTGGAGAAGAAGATGAACTCCCGAACTGTTTTCATCGAATCGGTGGAATGCAGTTTTATTTAGGATCACCAGACTGGTTCATTTTTTTATTGCCAGACCAATTCATTTTTCTGGCCATCGGTTCGTTTTTGTTTTTGGCAAAAAAAATTGAGAATTTTTTCTTGGATTTAAAGGATGGGAGAGGAAGTTATTTTGGAGATAAATATTAGGGGACCCTAAATAGAGTGTGAGGTCCTTTTAAAAATTAAGTGAGTGATGTATAAATCTCGAGTTAGTAGGGATAAGATTCGGGTTATAAATTTTAAGAGTGTTTGGGACGAACGACACTCAGGAAAGTTATTTCGGTGTATATATATATATATATATACATATATGCGTGTAGAATATACATATGTCGATAGTATATGAGTGAGTCTGAATGTGTGAGTAGGATGGAATTAGAATACTAATTGGATGTGATAAGATAATATTCGAGAATTTATTTATGTGATAAATGTATCATAAGTGAGTGAATACTTATAGGATTAAAATAAGTTATGTGTATACTTATGAATTCATACAAATTGCTATATTCGGGATTATAGTCTGATGCCACGTGAGATAGGCATGAATAAGAGGATTTGATGAGATGTATATATATACGGGCATAGAGACAGTAGATATATGATATGATTATAAATATATCTGTGTGTGAATGATATATTTGTGTGAAGCATACCCCTTTAGTGCTAGCATGGAAAGTTGTGCGATGTGGATGAATCCCCTAGCTAGTGAATGCAAGGAGAGTATACACCCCCATGTCATAGCGCTCAGTTATTTATGCATCATGGCTCTTTATCATGGGTGAGAAGTCTTGGGTATGATTTGTTCTCACTTTAAGGTGAGGAACTATGGCTGCTTCCCATACATTTGTATTATGTTTTTATCAGGTCGGTGTGAGATTCCGATCGGTGGTACCCAGGATGATGTGTGTATTCCCTAAAAGATGATAGTATTCTAGAGACTGCATCCATTGAGTTATAGCTCCGAGGGATGGTTATTATACTTATATAGTGTGTGATATATAAGTATGGATATACTTAATGTGTATAGTATATTGTATATATATATATATATATATATATATGAAGATGTGAAAAGATATATATATATATATATATATATATATATATATATATATATATATATATCTTTTCACATCTTCATATATATATATATATATATATATATATATATATATATATATACGGAAAAAATAAAGGATAAAGTGAGAAGTAAATTGTTACATCCCGGAGGATATAATCCAGAATAAAAATGTTATATGCGTGTGTAAAGATGAAAGAATTATATACGAGAGTAATGACAAAAAAAATGAGAATAGTGTATAATAATTAGTGAATGTTTTTGATGAAAAAACCTAGAATATATCTAATTATTTGATCACAGATAAAAATTAGTAAATAAGAGAGACACAAAAGATTTTTAAAGTGGTTCAGCTAAAGGGAAAGTCCTACGTCCACTGTTGTGTATTGCCTTATCTTTGTTCAGGTATGTCTTTCTCCCCTAGATTCAGGGAGTACAATGTATTTATAGCCCATAAGGGAGTAGAAGAGTTGGAATCTCAAAGGATGCCTTTATAAATTAGGCATTTACACTTGTAAAACGTTCATAATGTATATAGCTTATGGTGCTTTACTGACCAAGTTTGTCGGTCTTCCTGCTGTTAGTCGGTCTTCTTAATGTGTTGGTTGACATTCTTGGACTTGGTCAGGATTCTTGGATTTGGTCGAAGGATTAGGCATTGTTGACTATGATCAGTTCCACGCTGGATAACACACGTTCATTTCTGATTGGTTCACATAGTAAGGTGATTTTTGACATCAACAGAAGCCCCCAATGTTTCATACTTGAGTTTTTACGAAAGTGTAGAATATTTATCCCTAAAGTTTCTCGGGTAACAATTTTGATGCTTGGTCAGTTACCGACTTCCCATACTTGTTAAATTATTGATTTAACTGATGGTACATAACACGGATGGTATTTTTTCAATTATCCAATGTTTTGACAAATCGTTTTTGGGAAGATATGTCTTTTTTGGCTTAGCCACTAATAGTTAAATCGACGCTCCCTTTAATCATTACCCCCGCCAGTTTTCAAGGCAATCTATAAAAGGTGGGAAAAATCACGATTGTCTTCTACCTCAAACTTTTTGAGTTTCTACTGCTATCTTCTTGAGCTTTCTGTGCGACTATTTCTTACGTTCTTCAGTTCTTGTTGAATCCTTAAATCCTTGTAAGAATCCTCTCTCTTTTCTTTTTCTTCATCTTTGAACATGGTTTACTCAGTAGCTTCTCTAGAGGAATTTAGGAATGAGTGGAATATTCCTTCGTGGGTGGATTTGGACCTTCCTCGGTCCTCCTGCGAACCTTTTTTCTTTGATTGAGAGCTATTGGCTCCCTTCTATTTTTATTGCTAAGTGCGGGTTTACTTTTCCCCAAAACCCATTTTGCCTTAAGCTTTGCCAGTATTTTGACGTGGTCCCTACTAGAATAACCCCCAACACTTGGAGAATAGTTAATGGGATCCATAGGTTAAATCATCTTCATGGGACCCATATAGGAATCCCAGAGATCATGTTTTGATATAAGTGGGTCACAAGTGATAACACTTACTATTTAAAGACTAGGATTGTAAATAGGGCTTTAGTAGTTAACCTCTCGGACTCCAACAGAGATTACGTTGATCATAGAGTAATTGCCAAAAATTGGCAACATGTACCCATGATAGTGAACGCAGTATATCAGGGGCCCATATGCCCTCAATATGTCCATAGAATAGGTTGTAACACTATTATATAACATTCCTTAATAATTTTGTTGGTTACACCACTAACTGTATTTGTTTTCTCTTGATTGCAGCTGATCGAAAGAGGAAGTGTCCCAAGGTAGGTGATGCCAACCTCAAGGAGTTGAAGTTTATTTGGGGCATTCTTCAAAAGATAGGGGAGGAGAACATTAGGTCTTCATCATATGGAGTATAAAAATACCAACACTTCTTTTAATGCTCGCCCAACTGTTGTTATTTACTCCTTAGTGATTGATCTTGATTAAGACCCTATCTCTACTTCATATTCCACTACATCTAGTACTGTTGAACTTGTTGTTTCCCTATCCTCTTCCATTGATTCAGACTGGCCCCTTGCCAAAGCCATAAGAAAGAGGATATTCCCCAATATCTTGGTTGATATTGCAGCTATCGGTTCCACTAAGAAGGCTACTAGCGGGGCCATAAATAAAGAGGAAGCTGGGAAGAAGCACCCAACTAAGACTTTTATAACCGAGAGCTGTGTGTTATTGCTGAGGGAGTATCTAGAAAGTGTTATGGCTGTGTGTCATTGAGGATAGCTGCGGTTCTTCCTTTGTTGTTTGGGCTGCGAGTCCTTGGAGGGTCCTGCGTGTATTCTCTTACTGAGTTCAAGACTGCGTGTCTTTGTGGGTTGTCTGTGCGTTAATCCATTACAGATTTCTCTATGTAATTGTAAGTTGCGATTTATATATTCATAGTGAAATAAAAGTTTTACCCGAAATATTTTTTTTCCTGAAATCTGTGTCTCAGCTTATTTACTGTGTTTCATGCTTTATCTTTTAATGGGTTGATTTAGCTGCATGTTTAGGGGCTGTATTTATTTGATTTAAAAAGTAGACTCTAATTAAATAAGGGTAACTTGGAAACTTGTGATTTTAATTTAAATCAATTATCACATACGTCATATTTTATAAATTGGTATCAGAGCAGGTTACGCTAATTTATCGCATATTCCTATTTTCAGCAAAATCGTGTGATATTGATTTTTTTAAAAATCAGTTTGTGAAAAAATTGCAATTTTTCCAATGGAACGTTCATTTATTAAGATGCCTATTTTTTATGGAAATAATTATGCCTATTGTAAAGCTCGCATGAAATCTAGTTCAAAAGCTATTGACGAGCGCGTTTGGTTGCTCTGTGAAAACTGATGGACTCCTCCCACAGTCACTGTTAATAACATCACCTATTTAAAACCCGTGTTATCCTGGATCGAAGATGATTATAAAATGTCTAATTTTAATTCCCGTGGTCTTAGTGCTATTTCTGGAGCTGTCACTCCTGATGAGTTTCACCGAATTATGACGTGCACCACGTCTAAAGAGGCTTGTGATGTTTTGAAATCGACACATGAGGGTACGAACGCTATTAAAGAGTCTAAATTATAAAATTTGGCCACCCAATTTGAGACTATCACTATGTATGAGTCTGAATGCTTTGATGATTTTTATGCACGTTTGTCAGACATTGTTAACACATGTTTTAATTTGGGTGAGGTGATTGATAACACGCGTGTCGTTAAAAAGATTTTGAGATCTCTCCCAAAATGCTTTATTCCTAAAGTCACTGTTTTGAACTCTTTGGGAAACTTGAAGTCACTTAAGTTGGAAGAACTTGTAGGAGATCTTCAAACCTATGAGATTGACATGTTTCCCCAAACCATTAAGGCTAAGGATAATGGCATTGCTTTAAAGGCTCATTGTAAGAAAAAGAAAGAAAAAGTTTGTGAGTCCGATTCTGAGGGAGACTTTGATTTTAATGATATGGCCTTGTTTGCAAAAAACTTTAAAAAATTTCTCAACATGAACAAAAATAATTCTTCCAATAAAAAGAAATTTTTTGAGAAAAATAAAATGAAAGGAAAGGCCAAAGAAAGTAGTGAGAGAGAAAAAGAGAATGACTCGGATGAAGAATGTGAAGAAGATTTTGAGAACGTCACTTGTTTTGAATGTGGGGGGTAAGGGGCATAAGTCGTTTGAGTGTCCTACTTGGCTTAGAAAGAAAGGGAAGAAAGTAGCCATGCCTTCCACACTTAGTGATAGTGAGTTAGAGGAGGGAGATGAGTCCGATAAAGGTTTAGCATATGGGATGGTTGTCGCCTTTTCTAATCGTGTGAGAACACCCACTTTGTCTCACAAGAGTGCACACGAGAGCGATAATTGTGACTTGTGTTCTTCGAGTGAGGAAGAAAGTGAGGAGGAGAGTGGAGATGAAAGTGAGCTCCAAAAAGCTTTTAGAAATTTGTACACCGAGACCTTGAAAACAAAGAAGTATAATCGATATTTAGGTCGTCGGGTTTTAGATTTGGATAGAGAGAAGGAGGTTTTGAGAAAGGAGAAGTGTGATTTGACCAACACGTTGTCTAGTCTGACGACACGTGTATCCCAACTCGAGAGTGATCTTGAACGTGTCAGGGAGGTCAAAGTCAAGTTTGAGAACGCACCTAAGAAGGTTGAAAAGGTGGTTCTTAAGGGTAAAGGTGAAAATTTAGGAATAACTCATGACAGTGCTTCTACTTCCCAATTAGCACCCGAGCCGGTTCCCACTTTAGTGATAGTTTCACAAGTGTCTCATCCTAACCCACCTAGGTGTCCCATTCTTATTAGGAGAGCGCGTCCTAGTATTTTTGAGAAAGGTGTTCCTAGGCCTATTTATGTTTGTTCTCATTGCAAGAGGAAAGGTCACCTTAGGGAATTTTTTTTAAGCTGGGGTTTTGCTACCACACGTGTTTCTGACACACATTGACCCACACATGATGCTTTACATGCTCCTAGAGATTACATGAGAGAGTTTGCATATTTAGGTGATCAAGTTAAGTTTTTAGTCAAAACTTCACAAGAATTGATGGAGGTTTTTTATAAGTTGTCACCACCTTTGGAAAATCCCTCTTCACCTAATGATTGAGGTTTGACTTGTTTACTAGCATAGGATGCTTTTCATGATGATATTATATGCCTATTGCTAGTGTGTATCTTTTGTATATTTGTTTAGATTTTTTTTTAAATACAAAAAAGATTTTATTTTTGCTAAAATTTTGAGAAAATCCAAAAAGATTTTGTATTTTGTCTTGCACCATTTATGGATAGACACTTAGGATGACAAAGTCACAATTTCATTCCATTTCTTCATGTGGCTATTTGATAGTGTTTTGAGATAATATATCAGGTCATCTTTGTGCTTTATAATGTTTGGAGTCATTAAGATGTAATTAAGTGTTACTTCCTACATGTTTGACTCATGATTTCCTTTATTGCACACATGCACGGATTTGTTTGATTATTGTGCTTGTCTTATCACATGTTTGTTGGGTGTTTTCACTTCAATCCTGTCTTTAAAACGAACCAAGCGCGATATTACTTGATAAGAAAGTTGTGCATATAAGAACCGTTTTGTGAGTTTGTGTGCTTTGTTTAAAACGGGGAAGGGCTGCGAAAGGTTCATTTTGCCTTTGCGAATACTAAGCCACCGTTAAATTGGACCTAAAAAATGGAGGAATTTTATTATCCTGGGTCCAAAGAGGTTAAAAGAGCTTGAAAAAAAATTTAAAGGCAATAAAAAGAAATTCATGCCAAATATGGGCCATTTAGGTTTTGTACCAATTCTCCAAAGCTTGAGAATTTAGTTTATCACCTCTAAAAGAAAATATATATGAGGGTGTTTGGTTGGAGATTTTAAACGGGTTTGCACGTCCTTGAAAATCTTGAAAAAGCGCTAAATAGTTTTGGACGTCATTGGTGTGGAAATCATTTAGACTTTGATTTGTTGATTTGCATAAGTCGATGTCATTTAAATTCAACAAATTTTTACACCTAAGGCTACTTTTGATGTTCATTCGTGTAATACCCCATAATTTTATTGATATTTATTTAAGGAATTAATTAAATTAAATGAGAATTAATTGGAAATTAATCCGGGTATAAATACTAATGAGATGTGAGTTGGTATTTGATTATGTTGTTGAAAATTTATCATTTCCGAGTATGTATGGTAATACATGAGTATTGATGATGTCTAAATTATCACGAGGTAGATATACGGCAATTTGGAAAATTTAATTGGGATGCGTGTGTCAGTCGTGTCAGGAACGTAATTAATTGAATTAAAAAGTGAATTTTATTTTTATCAACCGAATGGTCATTTTGAGTGCGCCAACGTGTTCGAAAGGGTCGAAATAGTCAGAAAACACTAGCCGGGGGTTTAGTTTGGGTCCCGGGGCATTTTTAGGCCGCACCGGCAACCCAAAATGGTAGTTTGGTAATTTTAAAAATAGGGGAATTAAAACCCACGAATTTTAGAGGTTATTATTATATTAGAAAAGAACCCACTAAGCCATTATCAGCATTTGGGAAGTTAGAGGGCTACGGGAGTTATAGGGGAAGTTGGAAGAAGTTCCAAAAAGGAAACCCTAGCCACCATCACCATCTTGGAAGAAATTTGTAGAGAGAGGGGGGAGAATCAACATTCAATTCTTCAACATCAAATCAGAACATCGAAGGCAAGTGGTTTAATTACATTATTTTCAAGCGAATGTTTCTTCCATGCTTAGAATTGAAGATATGTCTTATATTGAAAGTTTGATGAAAAACCCATGAAATTTGAGGTAGAATTCATAATATGATATAGGGATTGCATGTAGAATGTTATCAGATGAATTTCATATACGAAATGTATCTTTTGATGATGTAAAAATGGATTTATAAGGAGTAATTGTGGACATTAAATTCTGGGTCCATATTTATAGGGTTTGGGATAAGATTTGGGAAATTTTGATGATTATATGTTAATTTAGGAAGCATTGACCCCATATATATGTTAAAGAGTGACCTAGGAGGACTTAGAGTAGTTTAATAACGTTAAAATACTATTGGGATGATCTTAGGATGAGTTTAGAGAAGAGAAAAATTGAGAAAAACGAAGTAGAGAATTTCTGGGCTCAAACTGCCATCTCGTTAGAAGACCTGCCCAGGTCGTTCGAACGACCTCGTTTGAACGAGCTTCTAACGAGATGACAGTTTCCCTTCTAAGGAGTTAGTAGTTCATTCAAAGACTTTCGTTCAAACGAACTCGTTCAAACGACCTCGTTCGAACGAGAGATCTAACGAGTTGACATAATGGCCTTTTTGGCCTGATTTCATTTCAAACGTTCCGTAGACTTATTTAATTGGAGTATTAAACTTCACTTATTGATTAGTGGGTATAATGGTGAGAATTGGGGTACGTTAAGGAGTAGAACTTAGAACCTTATAATAAAATCGGATATCAATTATGGAGTAGGAAATGAGTACCTAATTATGACGTGAGAAGGGTTGATAACGTTAATATACAAATCGGGGACTTGTGATCGTATAACATTTAATGACGGTATAAGAATGAGAAGTATACCTATATTAATAATACAAGATATCTAAGATGTGCGAATGCTTAGTATATGTGGTTTTATGTGTATAACATACCTACCGTACTTGCTATCATGGGAGGTTTGCGTTCGATTAGGGCCATCTAATCTTTCTGTGCCTACGGGGGGATTTAGATTGGTACCTCGAGGGCATAGGTCAGAGGACTTATTGAGAAGTTAATAAGACTGCTGATCATGGGAGCGTAGGTATGTGTGTGACCCATGTGATGTGAACTATGTTCGTCTCCATTTTGTGTGAATGTTGTTTATCTAAAAACGATTCCTGAGAGATTCGAAATACGTGGTCCTTATGTACGTGATGTACCGGGATTGGATAGCAGAGTATGTGTGCACCGCGGCTTAGTATCGGGGTGCTAGTAATGTATATTTATGATGGGAATAATATATTGTTAATTGAAATGAACAGTGATGATTAAATGTGAGTATAATTATAGCAACGTTATGTAAAGATAAAATATATGATCTCTAGTATATTAGTATTGCTAATATTGTGAAACCGAGTATAAATGTAAAGCTCACTATTTAATTGATGATGTTGGAATTAAAGCGTGAATCGTATAGAAATGTTAGAATTTATTTAGGACTAGTTAGATATGAGAATCACTAGAATGGGTACGGGTACGTTAGGAGTGCACAAATAGTCGAGAGGTGAATATTTCATGTGAGAGCACGTCCTAACATGTATTTTGCATTCATTATTTTATTATCATTAAAACACTTGCTATATTTTAAACTGTTTTCCACAATCGGGCTCTGACCCGTTTGCTTTCAAATATATTTTCTTGTAAAAACCTTTTAGGTGCCCAGCCACAAGGACACCAAGCATAGGAGTTCCATTCAGGTGACATACTGTAGCTGCTGTGGAAGTTACAAGATCTTGTCAGTAGATGCCTCCATTATCGATCTTGACTCTATTTATAGATTTCCTTATCAGTTGGGCATGTCGCCCTTTTCTTTTAGAAACATTTTATATATTCAGTTCGTTTCAGATTTTGGATTGTAATTAATTTAGTGATGCAGATTTAGCATTTGTTTATTTCAGTATTCAGATCGATGTGAGGAGTATTCCTCCAATTTCATTATTATTGCATGATTATACTTGTCGTTTCATTGTGGTGGATTATGTTAGCATTTCTTATCTACTTGCTTGCTAATCGGATTTAATTAAAATTGACAACTCACTTTTTAAATACTAGGTGGTTAGTAATTATTAAAACGTTTTCGACAGTGGTGCTACAAACTGAACCAACTTGACATTTTGTATTAATTTAATAAAGGAGTAGCTACCCGGTATTTAATTAGTCGGGGTGTCACAATTCGTTAGGGGTACACATATGCATCGTGTACATATGATTGATTGAGTTTATTTACCTATCGAATGTGTTCACACCCATTCATTCCATTTCCATGACTTGGTTGTTTGAGTCTAAATCCATGGTGTGATTTTTGTAGCATATTTTTTGAAATGTATCTTATTTTTGTATGAAAAAATGAAAAATCAAAAAGAGTTTGTGAATTGTTTTTGCATCTCCTTGCAAGATGCACCTTTTCCATATTGTATTTTGTGTACCGTGACACCCCGATTTTGCTTATTTGATTCATTCTTCTCATTTGTCTATTTGGGGACATCATAAAAAGGGGGAGAAAAAATTATCATATTATGGGGGAGTTTGAATTTTGGGGGAGTTGTTGAGATTTAGCTTATGTTTTTATCATAAATTGGTATCTATGTTTATCTCATTTCAAACTCGATATGTCACGTGGTATTTTCTTTGTCTCATGTGTGTAGGTACGAAGATTGAAGATCAATATGTTGCACACCCTGATGAGAAAAGCTTTGACCTTTGATGATTGTAGAAGATTGAAGAACAAATGATGAATATTTAAATATTTGTATCTTTCCATCTTTAGGGTTCATGGGAGGGTAGATTTGTATAGGTCATTAGTTGATAATTCAGATTTTTTTTTATGTATGTACCGGCATAGACATAGGGGGAGATTTGTAAGGACAATTTTGTCTATTGTCAATATGTATGATGATGCTAAGATTTAGCACCACCGAATAAGTGATAATGAGCTCAAACAGTAGTATCCATGGCAGCCATAGAGATGTATAAGTGTGCAAGTGTGTGTGTAGAAGGGGATGAGTATAAGAGGAAATAAGACAATGATGTATAGTGGTTCAGCCAATTTGGCCTACATCCACTATGAGTGTGTGATCCACTAAGTATGGGCACTAATGGCCTTGGATACAATAAGCATAAACTCTCTCTCTCTCTCTACTGTGTGTACAAGAAGGGTTTTAGCTAGGGTTGCAATGAATCGATCCCCCTTGTAGGGTTATAGGTGACAAGTATATATAGGTCTTGGGGGGTGTAGTGTACCCCCCAAGTATGCATGGTGCATGTGAATGATGATCCAACCAACCCCCTGTTGACACCTGTAGATGCCAAATGATGACATAATATTCCCTCACGTGAGGGTGTGATTTTGTTATAACGGTCTTCCACGCGCCATGTGAGCCTCAAGCGCACTGTTCCACTCGTCTCCCAAACCACGCGCTGTGATGATGTCACCCTCGGCCTATGAGACGAGGCCGAGGGCAAAGTTCCTTCCGGTAGTGTCTGGCTTAATTCTGACCTCGTACCGTCATACCCTCGTAGGGTCGTCCGGAGCCTGGGAAGAGTCGGCCCCTCGTAGGGTCGTCTGGAGCCTGGTGAAGGGTCGACCCCTCGTAGGGTCGTCAGGAGCCTGGTGAAGGGTCGGCCCCTCGTAGGGTTGTCTGGAGCCTAGTGGAGGGCCGGCTGGAGCCTGGTGAAGGGTCGGCCCCTCGTAGGGTCGTCTGTTTTGGAGATAATCTTCAGCCAGGCCAAGGATATAAACGGGTATATCAATCACCCCCCAACCCTTAGCCATAGGTGTCATTGAGATGGCTGAGGGATAGTGTTGTAGTCGAGATGCGTGTATGGTCAGTTAGGTGGGTGACACCTTGGCAGATACTCATTATTGTTCAAGTTTCCAAGGTATGGTGGCTGCACACTTTGCATGGGGCTCTGTGCCCTAATAATATCCTTCTTGGTAAATGGGCCCACTCATTACCAAAGTATTTAAGGGATTTTTGAAACTCTCTCTCCTCCTTCTTCTTCTTCGCGCCCATATCTTCTCTCTCTCTAGCCTTTACCAGTTTCTCTCGCCATTTTCTGCAGCCTTCGAGCTTAGCGAATTGGGCAGTTCTTGCTCTCTTCATCAGGTAATCCTTTCTCCCCCGCGTTCTCTTTTTCCTTCATTTTCGTTTGTTTTTTAGGCTCGTAGGGTTTCATTTTCTTTAAGTTGTGCCATAACCTTTTTCGGTGTCTTCTCTGGTAACTGGTTCTTGGATGTTCTTGACCAAAACCATTGAGTTCCTTTGTTTCGATCCAAAAGTCCAACCTGGTCAATTTCCCACTTGTTTGTAGCTAAGTTAGCTAAGTTTGGTGTAATAGCTAAGTGTAGAGTCTTCCCTTTAATGCTTAGGAGGCTTTATAGCTTAGTATCTGAGTTCCCGTCCTTGAGAGAGAAGCTCTTTACTGAGATCAGACGAATAGAGGAAGAGGAATAGGAAGAGAGGATATTAGGGGACGACCCTAATTGGGTACGACCCATCTTTCCCATTGCTCTTGCCACCATAAGACCATCTGAACCGTCTGAGTCTTGTGGGTCGTCATCTCGTCCAGCCGAGGCTCCCAAACCAAGTGAAATGGACGAGAGAGCATCCTCGCCAACTGGTGTTGGAACTTCTGGTAGGAGAGATACATCCGACCTAAGCCCAGGCCGAGAGGCCGAGGGTATGGCCCCCTCTGATGCTGTCCCTGTGACAACCCTGTCTCCTCATGCCTTCCAAGTGGATTTTCCCCAGGGTCCTCCTGCAGGTGATGAGGGGGAAGGGGATGCGGACGAGGACGATGATACAGACGACGAGGCTGATACCTCCCACGCCTCGTCCTTTATCTCCTCTGTTAGGGATCGTGACCTCCTGATATGGAGGCATGCCTATGGGGTGCCCTCCAGCATAACTATGAGGGTTCCCTATGAGTCTGAGAGGGTCTTTGATTGTGCAGAGGGGGAGGTTGCAGTCTATGAACAAATGTTCAAGGTCAGAGTTAGGTTCCCTCTGCATCCCGCCATCGTAGATATCCTATCTGCCCTTGGAGTTGCCCCCCTCAACTTCCCCCAACTCTTGGAGTACGATCCTGGGCTATATCTCCTTGTGGAAGAACTCTTTCACCGACGAGCCCTCGGCCGATCTATTTTTGGGCTGCTACAACATCAACTCCTCGTCCAAACAGCCTGGATATTATCATCTGGGAGCGAGGAGGTCTGAGAAGAAACTCCTCCATGTGGCACAAACTTCCAACCATGATTGGAAGAAGAGGTTCTTCTTTATTTCTGGGGAGTGGGAGCCCACCGCCGATGGTCCGAGGGTCCCCAGGAAATGGTCTAATCCCTCCATGAAGGCCATGTCAGACCCTGGACTTAGTTTGGAGGAGAAGGACATCGTTGACTACCTGAGAGGGCGAGGGAGAGAGGGTGAACTTCCAAAGTTTGAAGACCTGATGACCCCCCGGTTCCTCAAAGAAGCAGGTCTGAGGGTCGGCCCTCTAACTGAACTATGTGAGTTATACTGAACGTTCTCCATTCTTTACTTATTTTTGAAGTGTTTCCTCTTTTTCTCTGCATTTTCTGACATGTCTTCCTCTTTTCAGGTCGCCCTGAAGGTATATCTGACCAACTTTGGGACATGACTGCTCCGAGCCTGCTGTCTGGTCTGAGCAAGAAGAAAGGGAAGGATCCTCATCAGGCTCCGAGGAAGACAAGGGCCGCTGGGCCGACAGTGGTGGAGCCGACCACCGATAGTAACAAAAGGAAGGAGCCTGAGGCCCCAATTGACCCTCGGCCTGATTCTCGGACGAGGGCTAGGGTCGAAGCCTCTGAGGGGACAACCTCATCATCCAGTATGGGGGCCTTTTGGTCTCAAAACCTGGCCCACCTGAGGGCCGACCCCTCGTCACTTATTGCCAACTTGGGGGCAGCCAAGGCTTCGATGTTCTCTGCACCCTCGACTGCCGACTACGGCTTCTTGTCGAAGATGCCTCCAGCCAAAGTGTATGACTACGGTTTGCATGCCCTTGCACAGGTATTGGTCTTTGACCTACCTCTTTTAATTTCATTCTTTCACTAACTGTTCCCTCGGCCCCTCTTTACATTTGTTTATTTTTTGTGCAGTCTGTTTGTGCCTTCACCTCAGCCACCAAGTGGATGGCTGAGAACCAGCAGAAGTTCCATGAAGCCGAGAGGGCCATTAACATGAGGCTGACTTGCAGACAGAGCTTGAGACTGCGAGGGCTGAACTGGAGAGTGTTAGGACTGAGCATGCCAGGGTCCTAGATGAGCTGACGAGGCAACACGATGCCAACCAGCAAGCCAAGGACTTGATCATAAAGGAGAGGGATGAGGCCTTACTCAACTTAGGGGATCAGCATAAGGCTGATCTAGAAGCAGCTGTTAAGAAGGCCGAGGCCGATGCTGTGGAGGCCTACAAACTCTCAGACGAGTTTCAAGGCTTCGGCCTTGAATACTTGGAGAGAGGAATTAAGACGGCCTGTCGATGGGTCGTCTTGAAGTTTGCTGATGCAGTGTCGTATGTTCGACCTTCTCTTGAGGTTGTTCAGCTGGATGATTCCCTCATTGCTGAAGCCTTGGCCCAAGTGGAGTCTCAGCATGTCGAAGGCACGGGCACGTCCGAGGGTCATCCTGTCATACTCTTAGAGGAGCCTCCCATTGATGTCGAGGCCTTGCCTTCTGACCTTGCTCAATAGGGTGGCTGCTTGTAGCCGATACCCTCTTTGTGTAATAGCATTTTTGTACTCTCTTGTAAATACTTGTAATTTGTAAAACATTGGCATTTTATTAATACCATCTTCTTTACTATCTTCTATACTTCTGCTTTTTGTATTTGTATGCTTGTGCTGTGAATTTTTATTATTGCCACTAACCTCTCCCTCGTCTTTTTTGAGGACCAATGTGGGGTCGTCCCTCCATGTGGCCTCATCATAGCTGAGGGTCATAATAACCAAACATGGTTTTTTAATCAAGTGGCCCCTTGTCTTTCTTGAGGATCATGGTGGGATCGTCCCCTCCACCGACCCTCATTATAGCCGAGGGACCAACTTACCAACTTGATGATTTTGTGAAGTCTACCCTCGTCTTTTTTGAGAACAGTGGTGGGGTCGTCCCCTCCACTGGTCCTCATTATAGCCGAGGGATCAAATTACCAAACTAATGGTTTTTATAAGTTTTCCCTCGTCTTTTTTGAGGATAGTGGTGGGGTCGTCCCCTCCACTGGTCCTCATTATAGCCGAGGGATCAAATTACCAAACTAATGGTTTTTATAAGTTTTCCCTCGTCTTTTTTGAGGACAGTGGTGGGGTCGTCCCCTCCACTGGCCCTCATTATAGCCGAGGGATCAAATTACCAAACTAATGGTTTTTACAAGTTTTACCTCGTCTTTTTTGAGGACAGTGGTGGGGTCGTCCCCTCCACTGGCCCTCATTATAGCCGAGAGGTCAAATTACCAAACTAATGGTTTTTACAAGTTTTCCCTCGTCTTTTTTGAGGACAGTGGTGGGGTCATCCCCTCCACTGGCCCTCATTATAGCCGAGAGATAAAGTTACTAAACTAATGGTTTTTACAAGTTTTCCCTCGTCTTTTTTGAGGACAGTGGTGGGGTCATCCCCTCCACTGGCCCTCATTATAGCCGAGGGATCAACTTACCAAACTAATGGTTTTAATAAAGTTTTCCCTCGTCTTTCTTGAGGACAGTGGTGGGGTCGTCCCCTCCACTGGCCCTCATTATAGCCGAGGGATCATCTTACCAAATTAATGGTTTTTACCAAAGTCTACCCTCGTCTTTTTTTAGAACAGTGGTGGGGTCGTCCCCTCCACTGGTCCTCATTTTAGCCGAGGGTTCAACTTACCAAATTAATGGTTTTTAACAAAGTTTTCCCTCGTCTTTCTCGAGGACAGTGGTGGGGTTGTCCCCTTCACTGGCCCTCATTATAGCCGAGGGATCAACTTACCAAATTAATGGTTTTTAATAAAGTCTACCCTCGTCTTTTTTTAGAACAGTGGTGGGGTCGTCCCCTCCACTGGTCCTCATTTTAGCCGAGGGTTCAGCTTACCAAATTAATGTTTTTTAACAAAGTTTTCCCTCGTCTTTCTTGAGGACAGTGGTGGGGTTGTCCCCTCCACTGGCCCTCATTATAGCCGAGGGATCAACTTACCAAATTAATGGTTTTCTGTAGATGTTTCCATGCATACTGGAACTGATAAATAGGGTGAGGGGAAACACATTTCTCATTAATTTTCCAAAGTGTCATGTTGGAGTAACTCTTATTACAATTATGGTTTATCAAGACCTTACTACACTACTGGTAGTATTTCTTCAAATGATATGCATTCCAGTGGTTGGAAAAAGGTTCCCCTTCTAGGTTTTCTAGTATATAGGTCCCAGGGACAACTTCATCGATGACACTATAGGGGCCGTGCCAATTAGGATGGAGTTTGTTGGGCTTTTTCCAAGTCTTCTTGAGAACCAAGTCTCCTACTGCGATAGGTCTCTGTTTCACCCTCTGATTATAAAACCTTGCGGTCCTCTGCTGATAGGAAGCCTGCCTTATCTCAGCGTCCTCCCTCCTTTCCTCAATCAGGTCCAAGTCAAGTCTCCTCTCTTCTGCATTTCCCTGGGGGTCGTACATTTGGACCCTATGAGTAGGAAACTCGACTTCGGTGGGGATGACGGCTTCTAATCCATAAGCTAGCATGAATGGGGTCTCCCCGGTAGAGGTCCTCACTGTTGTCCAGTATGCCCACAACACGGCATATAACTCCTCGACCCATCTTCTTTTTGCCTCCTCGAGCCTCTTCTTGATTCCATCTAGGATTGTTCTGTTTGTAACTTTGGTTTTCCAATTGGCCTAAGGTCGGCCTGGGGTGGAGAAAAATTGTTTGATACTTACCCTCTCACAGTACTTCTGTAGAGAGGCATTCTTGAATTGCGTTCCGTTATCCGAGATGAGGGTGTTGGGCAGACCATATCTGCATATCACATTTTTCCAGATGAACTGGAAGGTCTTCTGCTCTGTAATCGTGACCATCGGTTCGGCCTCCACCCACTTTGAGAAGTAGTCAATCGCTACAATGAGGAATCGATAGTTATTGACTGCTCTTGGTAAGGGTCCTACCAGGTCAATCCCCCACACTGCGAACGGCCATGGGGATGTAACGGAGGTAAGAGGCTGATGAGGTTGGTGAGGGATGGTAGCAAATCGTTGGCATTTGTCATACTTCTTTACATATGCTGCGGCATCTTTCCCCAAGGTGGGCCACCAGTAGCCTTGGGTGATCACCCTCTTCGCTAAGGATCTACCCCCAATGTGGCTTGAGCACGACCCTTCATGCACGTCTTGCAAAATGGAAGGGACTTCTGAGGGATGCACACATCTAAGTAAGGGGAGCAGAAACCCCTTTTTGTACAACGTGTCTCTGATGACAGTGAATTTTGCAGCCCTGTATCTCAGCTTCTTCCTTTCTTGCCTTGCTTCTGGCATCTCTCCCTCTTTAATGTATCTGATCAGAGGGTTCATCCATGAGGTTTCTTGAGAAACATTCAGGCAATTGCTAAGTGTTCCCTCCAACTCTTCAATAGTTGGTCGAAGCAAGATTTCTACCGGGACTGTCCTCCTTATGTCTGTCCTAGTCACCGAGGCCAACCTCGCAAGGGCGTCAGCACGGCTATTATCGAGCCTAGGTATCCTCTTGAATTTTACTGCTTTAAAGACTTTCAGTAATGACCTCACCTTCTCAAGGTACCTAGCCATCCTCTCGTCCTTGGCCTCGTAGGCTCCTAGTATCCGATTCACCACTAACCTTGAATCACTATGGACCAAAATCTGGCAGATACTAAGAGATTTGGCCAAGGAGAGGCCAGCCATCAAGGCCTCATATTCAGCTTCGTTGTTGGAGGCCTTGAAGCTGAACCTCAGGGCATACTCAATGTCTGTGCTGTCGGGTGCTGATACTATTATCCCAGCTCCGCTCCCGCTTTCGCAAGAGGACCCGTCGACGAAGAGACTCCATACGCTGTGTTCCTCTGAGAAACCTCCCTCAGTGAGCGACCCCTGTGTAGAGAGGTATCTTCCCTCTTCGTTTTCATCCACCTTCCTCCTTGCAGTGCTTGTCTCAGCCTTATTTGCGGAGGGGTCGGTGAGTCTGCCTTGTTGGGCATCTGTCCCTACGAGGCCTTCATCCTCAGCTTCATCATCTTCCCAAGTAAACTCAGCCACGAAGTCCGCCAACGCCTGCCCCTTAATGGCTGTCTTAGGCTGATACACAATATCGAACTCCGCCAGCTCTATAACCCAGGTCATTAGCTTTCCTGATTTTTCAGGCTTGTGTAGGACCTGCCTAAGAGGAGAGTCAGTAAGGATGACCATAGTATGGGACTGGAAGTACGACTTCATCTTCCTTGAGGCATGGATCAAGGCGTAGGAAAACTTCTCCATCCTCGGGTATCTTTGCTCTGCCCCCTGGAGTGCCTTGCTGTTAAAATACACTGGCTTCTGTATTCCATCCCCGTCTCTCACAATGGCTGCGCTGATGGCCGACTCTGAGACGACGAGGTACACGTAAAGTCGTTCACCCTGCACGGGTCGTGACAGCAGCAAGGGAGACCCCAGGTATGATTTTAGCTCTTTGAAAGCCTTATCACACTCTTCACTCCATTCGAAGGCCTTCCTGAGGATCTTGAAGAATGGTAGACACCTGTCTGTGGCCCTTGACACAAATCTGTTCAAGGCAGCAACTCTCCCTGTGAGCCTCTGAACGTCTTTAATGGACTTGGGGGTCTTCATCTCAACAAGGACATTTATCTTTTCAGGATTGGCCTCGATGCCTCTTTGATTGACAATGAAACCCAGGAACTTCCCTGCCCCGACCCCGAAGACACACTTGGCCGGATTAAGCTTCATCTGGTACTTGTCCATCGTGTTAAAGGTCCTCTCCAGGTCTGCCACATGATCCTCTGCCTTTAAACTCTTGGTCAGCATGTCATCTACGTAGACCTCCATAGACTTCCCAATTTGGTCTTCGAACATTTTGTTTATGAGGCGCTGGTACGTTGCCCCTGCATTTTTTAGACCAAAGGGCATGACTCTATAGCAGTATGTCCCCTTGTCAGTGATGAAGGCTGTCCTCTCCAAGTCCTCAGGGTTCATGAAGATCTGGTTGTACCCTGAATAGGCATCCATAAAACTCATGAGCTCATGGCCTGCGATAGCGTCTACCATCTGGTCGATGCGGGGGAGAGGGAAGCTGTCTTTGGGGCAGTGCTTGTTAAGGTCTGTGAAGTCCACACACATTCGCCACTTCCCGTTGGCCTTTGGGACAATGATTGCGTTGGACAGCCATTCAGGGTAGATGACCTCTCTGATAAATTCAGCATGTTGTAATTTTTTAACCTCATCCCTGATGACCTCGTACTTCTCTCTAGAGTAAATCCTCCTCTTCTGCTTTACCGGCTTCACTCTCTCTACCACATTGAGCTTGTGGCACATGATTTCAGGGTCGATCCCCGGCGTATCTACATGACTCCACGCGAAGACGCTTTGTCTTCTCCTTAACAGTTTGATGAGGTCTTCCTTGATATTGGGCTTCAGAGACTTGCCAACTTGGACGGTTTTTCCCGGGTCATCCTCATCGAGGATGATGGGTTCTACCTCCTCAGCGGCCTCTCCTTTTTTGAGCTTAGTCTCGTCCCTGGGGTCTAGGGTATCAATATTGTAAGTGGCTGTAGCCCTCTTGTGTGCCTCCCTTTCCTCAGCGGAGTTGTAGTAGCACTCTCGTGCTGTCGTCTGGTCTCCCTGAACCTCCCCCACCCCGTATGGGGTAGGGAATTTAATCATCTGGTGGACCGCAGACGGCACGGCCTCGAACTCTTTGAGGGACACCCGCCCCAATATGATATTATAGGCTGAAAACACATGCTCATCCATCACAAAGAAACTGAACTTCCTGGTGAGCCATCTCGGCCACTCGTCCCCCATCCTAACATCAACCTCATACACTCCAAGGGGGTGAACTTTTTCCCCACTGAATCCAATCAACGGATGATGGTACGGGACGAGTCTAGCACGGATGAGACCTAAGGCCTTGAAGCATGGCCAAAACATTACATCTGCAGATGAGCCCCCATCCACTAGGATTCTCGGCACCTCACACCCATGCACCCTGGTCGTGATGACGAGAGGGTCATCATGCGGGGCTAAGAGGCCTTTGAAGTCTATTCTTGAGAACCCTACTATCAGTGTGTCCATGTCCACCTTCTTCTTCTTTTCTGGCTTGGCCTCCAGAGAGGTCGAGTGTACAGTCTTCGTCACTGCCCTGGCTTCTGCCACGTGGGCCTTCCTATCTGCGACATTCGACCCTCCTCCTGCCAGACCCCCGGAGATCATTCCCACTCCGAGCGAGATCATATTAAGCCTCTTGACAGGGCCCTGATCGTCTCTCGGCGGGAGGTCGGGGTCGTCCTCATCATCATAAGGGTCGTCCCCTCTTTTTTGAGGACCTTCTCTACATGCATCGACTCGCTTTTTCCTGGGGTCGTCCCCTCGGCCCCTCTTGAAGGCACCTCTGTCGACGTACTTTCTGAGCTTCCCTTCTTTCAGCATCTTCTCAATCTCATCTTTCAGAGTAAAGCATTTGTCTGTCACGTGGCCGTGGTCTTGGTGAAATTCACACCACAGGTTCTTATTTCTCTTGCCAGGAGCTGCCCTAAGGTTCTCAGGCCACTTCAGGGACCGGTCACTCTTTATCTCATTGAGATTCTGTTCACAGCTGACCGTCAGAGGGGTGTAACCAGCGAACTTGTCATACGTGGACCTCTTCTTTCCCTCTTTGTTCTTCTTAGGGTACTTACCCCCACTAGCACCTCGCTTTTCGTCTTCATATTTTGCGGCCATCGCCTCTTCGGCGTTCATCACCTTTCCTGCTGTCGACAGCAATTCGGCCATCGTCCTCGGAGGGTCTTCAGCAAGCTTCCATAACAGCTTCCCCTTTTGGAGTCCTCCAATCAGGGCTGTCATAGCTATGCTTTCCTCGTAGTCTTCCACCTCCAGCTTCTCTTTATTGAATCTGGCTATGTAGTCCCTCAGACTCTCATTCTTCCCCTGCTTAACATAGAGCAGGTGGTTGGTCTTCTTCTGTGGCCTCACCCCAAAGCAAAAGTTATGGATGAACCGGTCTGCCAACTTCTTAAAGTTTTCAATGGAATTTTTTGGAAGAGACGTGTACCAAACATGTGCAGCCCCCGTTAGGGTTCCGGAGAAGGCACGACACCTCATCTCATCTGAGATAGAGTATATGTCTGCTGCTGATTGATACATCTCAACATGGTGGACAGGGTTGGTGCTCCCATCGTATCTTGGGGTGACCACAGGTGGCTTGAACCTCGATGGCGTAGGGAAGTCGACTATCTTTGCCACAAAGGGTGAACCTATGGTATATCCCTTCTGAAGGGGGTCCCGGCTCTTCAATATATCACCGATCTTATCCTCTAGCCGCTGGATTGAGTCATTCCAGGGCCTCACAGGGTCGGTGCGACCGATGTTATCCCCTTCCGCCTCTTTAAGGTGAACGGAGGGTTCCGCTGCAGCAGGCCTGTGTCGGCTGTTTACTTCCCTTTGGCCATAATCCTGTTCCTGGGGTCGGCCATCTGCTGCCTCCTTCCTGGACCTCGCTGCACTTCTCGACCTGGACAACTTATCCCGCAGGTCATTTACTGGGCCTAGCCTCTCAAAGGCCGACCCCCTGCTCATGCGATCAAAAGCAGAGCCTCTCGGGCGATCATCAGGGTTTGGTCTCCCACACTTCCCTCTACTGTCCTGGAGAGTTCGTACAGTATTGTTGGAGACCTCATATGGTTCCCAGCATTCTATTGGGGCCTCCTCTCCCTCCAGATCGTCATACCTGTCCACAGGGCAAGGGTTTCCTTGTCTCCCCAGGCGTAAACGTCGGGGGTCAGCAACATCCCTACGCCGCTGAGGGGGTGGCAGGTCTTTACGTGGTGCCTGGGGTGGTCCCCTGGCCTCATGCTGTCCTGGGGCTGCTGCCGGAGTAATCATCTCAGGTGAGACCCCTGGTGGTCTCAGTATGTTCTAGCTTAGAGCTGTGAACTGCTCCTGCATCATCCGTTGGCTTGCTGCCAGAGATTTTAGGGCTGCCGCCACATCAGCCATCTCAGACTGAGGCGGCGGCTGACTGGAACTGGGTCTTCCCCCTCATCCGGCGGGGGAAGTGATGGTGGTGGCATCTCAGGTGCCATGTACTTGAGCTAGAACAGCTGAACTGAAGAAAGGACTGGTGAGCTTGGGAACCTTAGTGGGTCTATTTCAATGGTGAAACACCTCCTCTCAGGGGGAGGGTTGGTTCACCACCAAAGTGCCCAGTGAGGTCAAGCTGTGCAAAGGAAGAGATGTCTTCTCATTCCCACAGACGGTGTCAAACTGATGATGCTTGGATTTAGCACCACCGAATAAGTGATAATGAGATCAAACAGTAGTAGCCATGGCAGCCATAGAGATGTATAAGTGTGCAAGTGTGTGTGTAGAAGGGGATGAGTATAAGAGAAAATAAGACAATGATGTATAGTGGTTCATCCAATTTGGCCTACATCCACTGTGAGTGTGTGATCCACTAAGTATGGGCACTAATGGCCTTGGATACAATAAGCATAAACTCTCTCTCTCTCTACTGTGTGTACAAGCAGGGTTTTAGCTAGGGTTGCAATGAATCGATCCCCCTTGTAGGGTTGTAGGTGACAAGTATATATAGGTCTTGGGGGGTGTAGTGTACCCCCCAAGTATGCATGGTGCATGTGAATGATGATCCAGCCAACCCCCTGTTGACACCTATAGATGCCAAATGATGACATAATATTCCCTCACGTGAGGGTGTGATTTTGTTATAACGGTCTTCCACGTGCCATGTGAGCCTCAAGAGCACTGTTCCATGCGTCTCCCAAACCACGCGCTGTGATGATGTCACCCTCGGCCTATGAGACGAGGCCGAGGGCAAAGTTCCTTCCGGTAGTGTCTGGCTTAATTCTGACCTCGTACCGTCGTACCCTCGTAGGGTTGTCCGGAGCCTGGGAAGGGTCGGCCTCTCGTAGGGTCGTCTGGAGCCGGGTGAAGGGTCGGCCCCTCGTAGGGTCGTCTGGAGCCTGGTGAAGGGTCGGCCCCTCGTAGGGTCGTTTGGAGCCTGGTGGAGGGCCGGCTAGAGCCTGGTGAAGGGTCGGCCCCTCGTAGGGTCGTCCGTTTTGGATATAATCTTCAGCCAGGCCAAGGATATAAATGGGTATATCATGTATGTCGTACGTTGTTACACCGTTGAAGAAATTCAAGATCGCACTACATCAACGGATCCGAATATCAAAGCGTCTTCAACATCATAACCTCTGCGAGAATGAACTTTGTAAAGTTTTGTTTTTAAGTCCCTTAAAGTTTCATACTTAGTATTGGGAAACTTTTATAAAATGATTTTATAAAAATAAATAAATAAATAAAAGGAGTAAGTTTTTAAAGCAAAATGAGGTTTTTTAAAAGATTTTTTTTTCTGGTAACCCGGACCGATCCGATCATTTTGAAAACGAACCGATCCGACATCAAAATCGGACCGATCCAAATTTGATAATCACGAACAGATCTGCTGAGATTTTTTCCACCAACTCAAATTACCTATATATATATATATATATATATATATATATATATATATATATATATATATATTCCTTTTTCGGTGGTGTATTTTTTTAAGTATTTGAGAAAACGTTTATAAGAGTTCAAACACAACAAGACTTCGATTTTTGATGTGCCAAACATCTTTTTAATTCACACACAAAAATCCCAATTACTTGTGTGAATCTTTTGGAACCCTAATACACAAGCTTTGCTATTGTTCAACCTTTGTGGGGAGATCTTTGCAACGAGAGCTGCGTGTTATTGCTGAGGGAGTATCTACAAAGTGTTATGACTGTGTGTCATTGAGGAAAGCCGCGGTTATTCCTTTGTGGTTTGGGCTGTGAGTCCTTGGAGGGTGCTGTGTGTATTCTCTTGCTGAGTTCAAGACTGCGTATCTTTGTGGGTTGGCTGTGCGTTGATCCATTTCCGATTTCTCTATGTAATTGTAAGTTGCGATTTATATATTCATAGTGAAATAAAGGTTTTACCCAAAAGGGTTTTTTTCCTGAAATCTGTGTCTCAGCATATTTACTGTATTGCATGCTTTATCTTTTGATGGGTTGATTTAGCTGCATGTTTAGAGGTTGTATTTATTTGATTTAAAAAGTAGACTCTAATTAAATAAGGGTTACTTGGAAACATACGATTTTAATTTAAATCAATTATCAGACACGTCATATTTTACAAAGACAAATGCCGAAGCCCAACTCAAGAGGCTGAAAAAAGGGCTTCGTTCCATGCTGGAAGGAGGCTCTTCTTCTAGCGCTGACTAATAAGAGTTGGTCAATTTACCTAATTTTGGCTCGCCAGGCTTGTCCAGATAATTAATAAAGTCTGGTACACTGCTAGACCCTAGGGGAGCTCCTTCTGCACTACCCTATTCTAGAATTTCTAAAAAGACTGCCCAAAGCCTTGCATTAGTAAGTATTATAACTTCTCATACTTTTTATTCATTTCTTTATTATTCCTTGTACTAACTTCCTCTAATTTTTTTACAGTTTTCGGTCGATTTTAATAATATGATGGAAAGGGGCGATGTTCTTCATTCTTCTTCAACTGAAGTTGAGGTGGCCTTTGAGGAGCTTAAAAAGTCCTTGCTTGACTCCCAAAAAGCATTGGCGAATGAGCATAAGTAATGGGAAAGAAAAATAAAGGCTGCAAAGAATGAGAGTGCAGTTGCTCAGGGGCAGGTTGTTGAGCTGTCGAAGAAGATGGGTGTAAATAAGGATAAAAGGTTTAAGGCCAAGGAATATGCATTCAACAGGGGTTGGGATAAAGCTATTGGCACTACATCTGCTCAAATTGAGTTCGCCAAGAAGAAATATTTCAAGAATGGCTAGTTGGAAACCCTTGGAGAGGTTGGAACTCCCTAAGACTCTGAGTTGTTTCTCAGGCTTGATCCTGGGTCTCCTCCTAACATGGATGAGGAGATTGAGGATGATGGAGGGTCAGATGAATCTACCCTTATTTTGAACTCTGTCGACCAACTCCAGATAGCTGCAGTTGATTCTCCAATCCCCCCTTCTTGTGAGCAAGTTAATCCACAAGTCACTCCACCTATCTCTGCCCCCTCCCAAGTCACTCCACTTATTTCTGCCCCCTCCTAAGTCATTCCACTTATCTCTGACAAAAAGAAGGTGTAGACTTTCTTGCTGAGAAGCTTTTGTTTTTCTCTTTAATTGTACTTTTTTTCATGCTGATGTACTTGTAATCAACATTTTATCAATGAAAAGGAACATTACTTTACACTTGACTTCTTCTTCTATTATTGATTGGAAATTTTTCTTGCGCTTTATAGTTCAAGGATAAACTTGATCAATTCACTTCAACGGATTTTGAACTTCTTCAAAGATGCAATAATCTCTTTAAGGCTGGTCGCTTGACTATAATCGAAGAAGAATGATCTAAGTTGCTCGGAGAGGATGCTTCAAATCAAGCTAGAGAAGCCAACCTTTATATGAAGTGTCTTCTTTATCGGGCAGTGGCCAACAATGTGGCTTACTATGAAATTATTAAAGAGCTGCAAGAAGATCACAAGGAGACTATAACTCTTTTACACGCTGATTATGAATAGAAGTACAAAGCTCTGAGTGAAGGTTGGGGTTTTGAGAAGAAGTTGGAAAAGCATGTATCTTTCTTCAGGAGACATTAATTTCTACTTGATCGTGAAGTAGAGGAGGCGAGAGCCATTGCCAAGTTATGGGAAGAAGAGAATAATATTTTGAGGGATGAATTGAACTCATTGAAGGCTTCTTCTACTACTCCTATTGTTGCAGATGATGGGGTTTATTTCTTGGAGAGTAAAAATGCTAAATTGAGGGAAAAAGTGGTGCACTAAAGAAAACTAAGTCTGACTTATCTTCCCAAGTAAAAACTAAACCTGATCGAGATACTACAGATGAGGCTGGGACACAACAGACTCTTGCTAATCAAGCTGCTCAGTTGAAGGCAAAAAAATTGGCCTTTGATGAGTGTCCTGTAAGATTCAAACTCAATTCGAGCAACTCTCTACTCAATCCACCCAATTACAAGCCAAAGATGGAGTGTTAAAAAAGTTGCACCATTAGGTTGAGATGCTAACCTTCCAATTTCATAAACAACCTAGGGAGATCTGGATGGAGGGATACAATGAAGCTCTGGGTCATTTTAATGAAAGGTTTAAGAAAGCTCAGAATGAAGGTTACAAATGGGGCTGGACCAATTGCTTAACAGTGATGAAAGTGGGGAAAAAGAACCCTCTTTGGAACTGGTACAATCCTGGTTTGTTGGACTGTGAAGATCCTCCTTTCAAATTAGATGTTGATTAGATTCTGCCAACATAATTATCCAGTGCCTAATTTCAAAGTATTTAGGGGATTATGGCCTTCATGACGAGCCAGAGATTGTTTGTCCTGCTTATCAATTAGATAGACCGAGCAGTAGTAATAGAAGAATGCTCTAGGACTTCAACTTTATCAATTCCACTTACTCATTAGATGATCCTCTAGTAGGCATGGAACCAATTTCTCGTTCTTTTAATGCTAAGGGGAAATGTCCCTTAGAATAAATTTTATTCCTGTAATTCTATTGTGAGCAGAATAATGTAATGACTATTTAAATGAATGAAATATATTTGATAAACTTATCTCATTAATCTTTAAATGTGAATGACTTCTTCATTTTCATTAGTTCTATTAACACACTTAAACTCTTGCCTAAGTTTAGCCTCACTTACCAATGAGCTCATAGGTTCTACAAGTATACTTAGATTAAAATCCAAGTTTAATACTAGTTACCTATGTATTTCCATAAGTTCTACTAATGCACCTATTTTTTTAGATTTTACATTAGTTACCAGTGGTGACCAGGTGTATGTGGAATATGTGTCTGCATTCCTGTTTAAGAATCTTCACAACGTTCTTCCTTCACTTTTCCCAGTTGGATAAAATCTCATTTATCCTTAACTTCAGTGGGATAAAATCTTGTTTTATCCTTATATTCGGTGACCAAGTTTCTTGAGGACTTAGAATCTTTCTTTACTTGGGTTTTTGTCTGTTGCCAATCAAGTGTATGTAGCTAAAGGAGAGCTGATGACTAGATACCTGTCTAAAGCATTAGAGGTGATAACCAAATTTTTAGATTTTGTATTAGTTACCAGTGATGACCAGGCGTATGTGGAATATGTTTCTACATTCCTATTTAGGTATCTTCATAATGTTCTTCCTTTACTTTGACCAATTGGATACAATCTCGTTTATCCTTAACTTTAGTGGGATAAAATCTTATTTTATCCTTGTCTTCGGTGACCAAGTTTCTTGAGGACTTAAAATCCTGCTTTAATTGGGTTTTTATCTCTTGATGATCAAGTTTTTCTTATGCTAAGAAACGTTCGAACATCAGTAGTCAAATATGTGGTTGTTGTTGTGAAAGACCTATTTTGGGCACCGATCAACGATATGGTTGTTGTTCAAGATAATTTTTTTCGAGCAACTTTTAATCGTCGTCGATCTAGTATATAGTAGTGCATAAAACTCGTACTCCCAAAAAATTGGAAAAAAATGGAGGAAACCATCATTTTTATTGATATTGAAATGACATGAGTATAATGTGTTTCGTTACATCACTGGAAATACTTCCTAAGATGTTTGTCATGCTATGGATTCTTGAACTCTTCTCCCTCCAATGTCTCAATTTTGTAGGTTCCAGGTCGAACAACTGCTGAAATGCGATATGGCCCATGCCAATTAGCCTCAAGTTTATTATTCTTCTAGATTACCTTCTTTAGCACATAATCTCCTTCCTTCATGTTGGTCGTCTTCCTTCTTTTATTGTAGAAACGTGATGTTCTCTGTTGATATGTAGCATTTCCTAAAGAAGAATCCTCACGTACATCCTCCAGCATATCCAAATCCAATCTTCACATTAAATCACTTACATGAGAGTTAAAATTCAATACTCTATGGGATAGGAGGCCCAATTCTGCAGGTATGGAGATTCTTTAGTCGCAATCCTTGGAGTTGTTCGGTATACCCATAGAACAGAGTGCAACTCATTAATCCAGTTTCCCTTGGCATCATCAAGTCATCTTTTCAACCTATTAAGCAGATTTCTATTTGTAACTTCAGTTTGTCCATTACTCTAAGGATGACCTGGAGCAGAATGCGTCTTTTGGATATTAGACTAAGCACAATAAGCGGTAAATTCTTTATTGTCAAACTGCATGTCGTGGTCAGTAATGAAGGAATATGGAAACCCATATCAACAAATAATATTCTTTCAAATGAATTAGTAAACCTTCTCATATGTCATGTCCACCAAGGGTTATCCCCCCATTCATTTTGTAAAGTAGTCCACAGTAATGACTAAGCACCTAAATCTTCCTCGGGTGGTCGGTAATGGGTCAACCAAGTCTATTCCCTAAATTGAAAATAGCCAATGCGAAGTGATTGGAGTGGGAGAAGCCTGTGGAGTTTTGAAAATGATGTAATATCTTTGGCACTTGTCACATTTCTTGGCAAATGCTGCACAATTCGCTCACATAGTGGGCCAATAGTATCCTTGTGTGCTAATCCTCTACAATAATGTCCTGCCTGCTATGTGAGCTCCCCAAGATCCTTCATGCACTTCCTGGATCAGGTCTTGAACCTCTATTGGATGAACACAACGCTGCAAGCTAGCTTCCAATCCTCTCCAATATAACACTTCTTTATCCAGAACATATCTTGCTTCTTTGTAATTAAGCTTTTTGGCCTCAATTATATCTATTGGCAGAGTTCCTTCTTTAATGTATGCTCCGATGGGATCCATCTAAGATGGACCCATATCTACTGTGGTAGGATTAATCATCAGATCTTCATTTATACTCCCATTTTCTAGAATCTAGATGGGAATAGTTCTTCAGAGCTCAGTTCTTGTTGCTGAAGCTAGCTGAGCAAGTGCACATGCTCGACCAATCTCCAATCTTGGTACTCTAATTATCTAAACAGTCAGTAATTTATTTATCACCTCAAATGATTTAGACAGGTATTTAGTCATCAGCTCTCCTTTAGCTCCATATAAGTTCAATATTTAGTTCACCACCAATTGAGAATCACTGTGTGCCATAACTTTCTCGGACTTCAGTGATTGGGCCACTATTTTCTTTCGTTATTTAAGGCCTAGAACTGGAATCACAGATCATATTCAATATCTATCCCATAAGGAGTGTTAAGTATTATACCTGCTCCACTGCCGATTGCATAAGATGACCCATCAACATACACGTTCCATTTCGGGAGATTATTATTAAACGCTTGGTATATCGGAATACCATGGTGGAATATTTTTCTCTTTGCTTCCTCATACTTACCTGACATCTCCTGGGCTCTAGAAGAGGAATCCTATAGGTCGGCAGTGATTTTTTCTGACCTTTCTTATGATGAGGGTTGCTCGAACGGTTGGTCATTGACAACCTTAGTTGGACTATCCAGTCCTTGTTCTGCCTGCTCTCCCTATTGCTCGGGGGTCTCAGGATAAGTGAATTCAGTAATGAAATCTTCCATGGCTTGGCATTTTAATAAAGACCTTGGTTCATACAAAATATCATACTCCCCCAATTCGACTGCCCGGTACATTAATGTGCCAGACTACTCAGGTTTATGCAGAGCTTGCCTAAGAGGCATATCAGTAAACACCATAATTGTATGGGCTTGAAAGTATGGCTTCATCCGTATATACGCCTCAATTAATGCCAATACTAACTTCTCCAGGCATGGGTGTCTGATTTCTGCTCCTCGAAAAGCTTTACTGGTGTAGTAGAGTGGTTTTTGAACTTCACTTTCTTCTCGGATCAAGGCAGAACTTATAACTGACTATAAATATAATATTTCTCCTAAAATTAGTCGGGAAAATGGGAGGGGCAGTGATTCCAAGTACTTTTTTAACTCTAGAAAAGCTCGTCGTTCCATTCGAAACACTTTCTAAGCACTTTAAAGAATGGCAGGCATGTGGGACACAGATTTGTTTAGAGTTTCTATATGCCCAGTTAGCTGTTGTACATCCTTTTTGTTAGTAGGGGACTGCATTTCAATCAACGCCTTGATTTTGTCTGGGTTTTTGCTTCAATTCCCCTTTGGTTTACTATATACCTGAGGAACATTCCTTCTTGTACTCCAAACACGCACTTGGACGGGTTTAATCTCATATGGTGCTTTTTCAGCTGCTCTAAAGTTTGGCTGAGATCGATAATATGATCGACTTCTTTCTTAATCTTCGTCAGCATATCATCCATAAAAACTTCCATATTTTTGCCTATTTTCTCCTCAAAAACTTTATTCACAAATCTGTGGTAAGTAGCACCTGCATTTTTTTATACCAAATGGCATAACATTATAGCATTAAGTTCCTCAGGGAGTAATAATAGAAGTTATTTCCCTGTCTCCAGGCTTCATCTTAATATGGTTATAACCAAAGTATGCATCCATAAAATTGAGCAGTTCATGTCCCGAGGTGGTGTTAATAAGTTGATCAATTTGTGGTAAAGGAAAATGATCTGTTGGGAATGCTTTGTTTAAAGTTGTGAAGTATACGCACATTCTCCACAAGTTATTATTAGACCAAGAATAATTGACTATGGGTGGTTTCAAATAATTTGATCCTAAATTATATAAAATCTATCTATCTGACAAACATGTTTTGCTCTAAGAATAAGTGAAAACTACATTAAGACTCAATTGGAAATTTGGTCCTTACAAATCTCCCCCTTTGACTATTTCGGGACAAAACCAATAGTGAAATGCCTAAGCCGGGCCGTCAAGCTGTGTGATGCCTAAAACCCATCCCATAAAACCCAAAATTAAAAATGCATCATCAATACAGGATAAGATTCTTCAATAATGGACCGACAAGCATGAAACTATCTCGAATGTCTGAATGTGATGTAGAGTTGAAATATTGAATCTTCTTTAATCATACCTACACACATGAAACAGAAATATACCCACTGAAGTATGGAGGAAAAAATGATATAAATTAATATGAAATATCAATATATAAACATGACATAAAAATCCCCTTACATCACAGACATCTCTCTCCCCCTTTTTGTCTCGAATAGACAATCCGGTGAAAAGATAAACAAATCTAACATGTTATACTAATGTGATACTAATTTGAATGAATTAAAAGTGAAGCACAGCTAGATATATAAGAAACAACTAGCGAAATATGATCAATCAAGATCAAATTAGTGGCTAGCAACCAATGAATCACACAAAAATATATCAGTCTAAGCAGGTGTGATAAACAAACCAATGTAGTTTAATATCAAATCAATTAGAGAAAATTGCATAAATAGCACCCTAGTACCAAAATATGAATCAATATGCAGCAGGATACTGAAACAAAGTAACATCCTGAAAAAAGTCAAAATTAGGTCAACCAAGGTTGTCGTTCAAATGAGCCAGGGATGTCGATCGAACGAAAGACGACATTGCTCGAACGAAATAGTATGTCGTTACAACGACGTTGACAAATTTTTTACAGTCTCCCCAAAAAATTAAATAGTGTTGCCTAGTGAAAAAATGTCCATAAAAAAATGACTGGAAGGGGCTCAAAACTGCGAAACAATAGCAAAATAGTAGACAAACTAAGAAAACTTAAAAACAAACAAGTATGAGTAACATGCTAACATAGTATCGATGTTCCTAAACATAAAGACGAAATGTATTTACGTGAACTAAAACAAAGGAATCATTATTCCAACACATCGAAACGATCAAGAAGATATAATAAATAGTAATCTATCATTAAACTTTTTTATAGACATATGTGACAATTAAAGTATGAGCTTAATGAACTAAACAAACATCATGAACATGAATCCGGAATTTTGACGATTCTACAAACAATAACATCATGACACAAATTTTCGACATTTTGATTCTTTGTGCAAACTCGTTTAAAATTTTAATCCATCCAAACTCCCTCAAATATATATCATATTTTCTTTTGGAATAAACTAAACTATTTTGGTCCATTTTCGGCATATGATTCTTTTTATTGCCTTTTGATTTTTCTGGGCTCTTTTAAACGGGGGCTTTCATGACGAGTCAATTTTACACTCTCGCAGCTGATATGCCCTGAATGTACCCCCTCGGCTCAGAGACATCAACCTCGGCCATGGAGATGGAAGATGTTAGAGGAACCTTGGATCATTAACTTGCGGTCTCATCCTAGGCAAGGTCGGCCAAGGCCGACGTTGGTAGCTACCTCGGCAAGAGGTCACCATGATCCAGGGGAGGTTATCCACCTGGTCTTCCAAGGATTGCAACCTCGGCTCGAAAGATGAAGATGTTACCCATCATCAGCATCAATCTCGGCTAGGGATCGGCCAACATTGCTGCTTTGCCACCACTACCTCGGCTCAGGCCGACATTATAGCTCAACATGTCTTACTTCGACTCTCCCACTGAACCAAGGTCACCACCTCGTCCTCTGTTAGACCGAGGTTGTGACCAATCACAGATGGTCGAGTTTTTTTGCGCATATGTGGGGCTAGGAACACGTGTACACAAAGTAGTTATAACCGAATCATTCCCCCCCACGTGAGGAAATATTGAGGTCATCATTATCCACATGAGATCATCCACGTGTCATTCTCATACTAGTTCGATCCTCATGCACATACTCATTGCATGCCTGGGGGGTACACTACACCCCCCAAGCACTATATATAGAGGTCATCCTCTACCTGGAAAAGGATGAAAAATGAGCAACCCTATCTGAAACTCTATCTAAATACACAGTAGAGAGAGAAAGCTTGAGAGATTGTATCTATGGCCATTAGAGCCCTCATACAGTGATACATATCATACACTTGCACAGTGGACGTATGCCTAATTGGCTGAACCACTTATATTTCGGTGTGAATCCTCTTCTCCTCACCTACCTCTACTATATGTGTATGTACCCTTATGCTGCCATTGTTAACATTGAATTGATCCCACAAACACCTTGAAGGGTGGTGCTGTTTCTAGCATCATCATTTTGGCGCCGTATGTGGGAACAAGAAGCTATCTCTTACTTATCCGTTTCTTAACCTCACCGGAGACTCTGGTGGTGAACCAGGCCTCACCCCCTTGCGTGGAGCTGTTTCACCACTGAAAGAGGTCCTGTAAGGTATTAAGCTCATTTACTACACCAGCTCTTTTGTGTTAACACATGGAACTGGAATTACCGCCACCTCTTTCGTCGCATGGTGGGGGGGGACCTAGCTCCAGCCAGGCACCGCCCCAATCCTAAATGGCAGAGGTGGCCGTAGCCTTGAGATCTTTGGCTACAACGCAATAAGCAATGCAGGAGAAATTTGCACAGCTCAGCCAAAATATGATGAGGCCACCTGGAGTCTCACCGGAAATGATCACTCCGGCAGCTGTTCAGCCTCATCCTAATGCCAGGGGACCACCCCAGGCACCACGAAAAGACCAACCTATGCCCCAGCGGAGGAGGGACGTTGCTGACCCTAGGCGCTTGCACCTGGAAAGGAAAGGAAACCTTTGCCTTGAGGACAAGTATGATGATCTAGAGGCGGAAGACGTTCCGAAAGATTATTGGGAGTCGTATGAAGTTTCAAATAATACAGTTCGTCCTATTCAACGAAGCTAAGGTTGTGGGGGTAGAAGAGGTGGAGATGCCCAGCAACGAGGATCAACTTTTGATCGACTGAGCAGAGGGTCAGCCTTCGAAAAGCTCGGCCCCATAAATGACCTAAGAGAAAGGTTGTCAAGGTCAAGGAGTGCAGACGGCTCACAAAGGGAAAAGATGCAACGTCGGCCTCATCAGGGACGAGGAAGAGACCAAGATGAGGTCAACAACACACGTTGTACTGAGGCTGAGGAACCTTCAGTCCACGCCTTAGAGGTGGCTGGGGACAACCTCGGCCAGGCCGACGTTGAAAGACCATGTAATGACTCCATCCAACATCTTAAGGACAACATAGGAGACCTCATCAAAAGTCGGGACCCACTACAAAGAGGTTTCTCAGAGGGCTCTCCGTTTGTGGCTAAGATAGTAAGATTCCCTACCCCAGCCAAGTTCAAGCCACCCACAGTGACTCCCAAGTATGACGGTAACACCAATCAAGTACATCATTTTGAGATGTACTAGTCAGCGGCGGACATCTACTCGATACCAGATGAGATGAAGTGCCGAGCCTTCTCCGGGACCTTGACGGGAGCTGTGCACATATTGTTTACATCTCTTTCGAAGAATTCAATTGACAAATTTAAGGGCTTGGCTGAACGGTTCATTCACAATTTCTTCTTTGGGGTAAGACCTCAAAAGAAGACCACCCATCTGCTGTACATCAAACAAGGAAAACATGAGAGCCTAAGAGACTACATCGCCAGGTTGAATAAAGAAAAACTTGAGGTTAAAGACTACGAAGAGAATATTTCCATGACCGCCCTCATAGGAGGTCTTCAGAAGGGGAAGTTGTTGTGTAAACTTGCAGAAGACCCTCCAAAGTCCATGGCGGAACTATTGGCAACTGCGGGGAAGGTCATGAATGCTGAGCAGGCCATGGCATCTAAGTATGAAGACGAGAATGATGGTAGCAGCGGAAAGTTCTAAAGGAAAAAGGATGGAAAAAAGAGGTCAGGTGATGATAAATTTGCGCGATATACCCCTCTTACGGTTAGCTGCGAACACATCCTCAATGAGATCAAGAATGACCGATCCCTAAGATGGACAGAGAAGTTGAAGGCTTCTCCATATAAGAGGAACCAAAACTTATGGTGTGAATTCCACCAAGACAATGGCCATATAATAGACAAGTGCTTCGCCTTGAAGAATGAGATCGAGAAGTTATTGAAGTCAGGAAAGTTGAGGAAATATATCGATGGTAAAGATCCCAAAAGGGGAAGGGAAGACCACAAAAAGAAGAGACACGATAAGTGTCATGAGGATACCACAACAAGAAGAGATGGTGACTCATACGGAGATGACGAAGACGATCCAGACCTCCCACCAAAAGATGACAACACCCTAGTGAAGAGGGTTGGTATGATCTCCTTTAGCATTAGCACCATATGCGGAGGACTTGCGGGGGGTGGTTCTGAGGTTGTTGACAGGAAAACTCATGTGGCAGAGGCCAAATCAGTGACCAAACTTGAAGTGGTAAACCTGACGTCTTTTGAGACTACGCAGAAGAGAAAGAAGGTAGACATGGACACTCTCGTAGTTGGGTTCTCCCGGCTCGACTTCAAAAGCATCCTAGATCCACATGATGACCCTTTGGTGATCACAACAAGAGTTCATGGATGTGAGGTGCAGAGGATTCTTGTAGATGGAGGAAGTTCAGCAGATGTGATATTTTGGCCCTGCTTTAAAAGCCTGGGCCTTAGCTGAGCTAGGCTGGTACCCTATCATCATCCGTTAATGGGGTTCAGCGGTGAAAAGGTCCATCCACTTGGCATGTATGAGATGGATGTGCAAATGGACGATGAGTAGCCTAAGAGGTTAACCCAAAAGATAAATTTTTTCGTTATGGACGAAAATGTCTTCTCGGCCTATAACCTCATTATAGGGAGAGTAGCCCTTAAGGAGTTTGAAGTTGTGCCATCGACGGTCCACTAGATGCTAAAACTCCCCGACCCCCTATGGGGTAGGGGAAGTGCAGGGTGACCAGACCATAGCACGATAATGCTACTTCAACTCAGCTGAAGAGAGAGAGGCTCATAAGAGAGCAATTACCACTTATAACATCGATACACTTGACCCTAGAGATGAAAAAAATTTGAAAAAAGGAGAGGTCGCGAAAGAGGTAGAATCCATCGTCCTTAATGAGGATGAGCTGGAAAAAACCGTCAAGGTCGGCAAAGCCTTAAAAGCGAAGATCAAGGAAGAGCTAATAAACTTCCTGAGGAAGAGGCAACGTGTCTTTACCTGGAGTCACGCAGATATGCCTGGCATCAACCCCGAGGTCATGTGCTATAAAATCAACGTATCTAAAGATGCAAAACTAATAAAGAAAAGACGAAGAGTCTACTCTAGGGAGAAGTACGACGTCATCCGAGAAGAGGTCAGAAAGTTAGAAGAGGCTGAATTCATCAGGGAAGTGATATATCCAGAGTGGCTATCAAATGCAGTCATTGTGCCCAAGTTCAATGGAAAGTGGAGAATGTGCGTAGATTTTACTGACCTGAATAAGTCTTGCCCAAAAGACAGTTATCCCCTACCCCGGATCGACTAGATGGTAGATGCAACTGCAGGACATGAGATCATGAGCTTCATGGACACGCATTCAGGCTACAATCAGATCTTTATGGAAGTTGAAGACTTAGAAAAGACAGCCTTCATTAATGATAAAGGGACGTATTGCTACAAGGTGATGCCTTTCGGTTTGAAAAATGCAGGGGCAACATATCAACGTCTTGTGAATAAGATTTTTGAAGAACAAATAGGCAAGACTATGGAGGTGTATGTAGACGATATGTTGATGAAGAGCTTAAAGGCATCCACTCATGTAGCAGACCTGGAAAAGGCCTTCAATACCATGGACCTGGAAAAGGCCTTCAATACTATTGGTGGCCATTGTATGAGAGGACGTTGGGGTTCAAAGGCCCGTATACTTCAACAGTAAGGCCCTTCAGTGATCTGAACAGAATTACCCTCGCATAGAAAAGTTAGCCTACGCCTTGATACATGCCTCTAGGAAGATGAAGCCCTACTTTCAAGCCCATTCTATGGTCGTCCTCACTGACTCCTCACTAAGACATGTCCTCCATAAACCTGAGAAGTCGAGAAGGTTGATGGCGTGGGCCATTGAACTAAAGGAGTATGACCTTACTTATCAGCCTAGGATGGCCATCAAAGGGCATGCCCTTGCAGAAATCATCGCAGAGTTCACATGGGAAGAGGTCGAAGTTGAGAATAATTAAGAGACTGCAAAAGGGATAAACAACAACGTCTTCAAACACACGGAAGAGTTTATGCCCAAGAGAGTCAGAGATGGCATAGCCAAGAATGAGGAAGGCCGGTACCTCTTCAGGCAGGGAATAATTTGAAAAGGTGGCTTCTCATCAGATAAAGACATCTGGAACCTCTTTGTCGACGGGTCCTCTTGCGAAAGTGGGAGAGGTGCGGGGTTAATAATCTTAGACCCGGATGGTACTAACATTGAATATGCCCTAAGGTTTAACTTCAAGGCGTCAAACAACAAATCAGAATACGAGGCCATGATAGCAGGCCTCTCCTTGGCAAGGACTATTGGTACAAGACGACTCCTCCTTCACAGTGACTCAAGGTTGGTTGTTAATCAAGTATTGGGAGTTTATGAGGCCAAGGACGAAAGGATGGACAAATACCTAAAGGAGGTGAGAACGATACCGTAAGTCTCTGAGGAGGAAAAAATGAAGAGAATACCTCGACAAAATAATAGTCATGCAGATGCATTAGCAAGGCTAGCTTCAGCAACAAGGACAGATATCAGAAGAACGGTCCCTGTTGAGATCTTACCCAGAGTAACCATTGAAGAAGAAGAGGTCAGTAACCCTTTCCTCAATTTGAACTTAGGGGAGTCATGGATGGATCCCCTTATCAGATACATCAGAGAGGGGGTGCTACCGGAGTCAATGTTAGAGAGAAGGAAATTGAGGTATAGAGCTGCCAAGTTCTTAATAGTAGGAGATGTCCTATATAGGAAGGGATTCCTATTACCTCTCCTCAGATGCGTTCATCCCACCGAAGTTCCCCATGTCCTACAGGAGGTACATGAGGGTTCTTGCTCTAGTCACATCGGAGGGAGACCCTTGGCCAATAGGATTGTTATGGAAGGATATTGGTGGCCGACCTTGGACAAAGACACTGCAGCCTACGTAAAGAGGTGCAATAAGTGTCAAAGATTTCCACTATCCCCCATCAACCTCATCAGCCTATGACGTTTATCAGTTCCCCTTGGCCATTCCAGTATGGGGAATTGACTTAGTGGGTCCCTTGCTAAGGGCTGCACATAATTACCAATTTTTGATAGTTGCCATTGATTACTTCTCCAAATGGGTAGAGGCAGAGCCGATGATAACGATTACAGAGTAGAAGACCTTCCAATTTATTTGGAAGAACATCATATGCAGACATGGCCTCTCAAATACCCTCATTTCGGATAACAGAACCTAGTTCAAGAATTCTTCCCTAAAAAAATAGTGCGAAAGAGTTGGGATAAATCATTTTTTCTCTTCTCCTGGCCGACCTCAGGCAAATGGTCAGATCGAAGTCACCAACAGAACAATCCTCGATGAGATCAAGAAGAGGTTGGAAGAGGATAAGGTAAGTGTGGTGACAATTATTATGCAATATAAATAAATATGAAAGAGGTAATGACAAAGAAAAGATAAATAAAATGCCAATCACACAACAACAGGTATACGTGGTTCAACAAAGATGTGCCTACGTCCACGATGGTGCAGTCAGTGTTATTTCTCTATATTCTGAAGAATAAGTACAGAGAATACAACTTGTTCTTTGACCCGGACTTAGGGTTTAATTTATACATGTATATCTTGGTTAGTTTGGGTGATGGGTTCCTCCTTATTATCCATCTCCCCTGTAACTTTCTTACATGGGATCGCGCTCCCCCACAACTTCTCTTCATGGGATCGTGGAGTAATCGGATCAATACAAAAGGTGATGGGCTTGGGCTTTGGGCCCCTAAGGCGAGGCTACTCATCCAGGCCTATAATGCTAAATTCAGGGTACCCACAATTTCCCATAAATTTGTTGGCCCATTTCTATGGGTCCAATGAATTTAAATGATCAGCTATTATGGTTGATTTCTTTGAAAACTGTGGCGTTGCTTTGGCGGCACCCGCTTCGCTATCCGTGCACTACGATTAGACTTGAAGGCTCGTTGGAATAAGGCACATTTCTCTTCGTCGCTTTAGCTTTTCCAGCAATCTTCTATCTTCTGAGAACTCTTACGCATTGTACCTTCGGTTTTTGATCTCTACTTTCGTTGCTTCTTCGCCATTTGACCTGATCTTCTGTCTTGTAAGTCTCTCGTGCTTTTTTCATTTTCTCTTTAGTTTATAGTTTCTCTTGTATTTTTCCCATGGCGAAGATTGGAAATAGGTCAGTCACTGAGTTTAGAAAATTCTACAACATTCCTGAGTGGGTAGAAATTGAGTGTTGCGCCTCGCCTCCTAGGAACGTTAGGGATATAGAGGATGCGCATTAGATTCACGTTTTGTTGCTCTCCCAGGGGGGACTTACCTTTCCCCCTAATGATCTGTTCCTGCATTTTTTTAGCTATTTTAGTATTGTGCCTGCACAATGTTCGCCCAACGTATGGAAAATAGTGAACGGCGTGCATAGGATAAATCATTTGTACGACACAAGGTTAGGGCTTGCCGAGGTCTGCTTTTGTTATTCCTTTTCTCGAACGAGTTCAGGTGTCCTGTACCTTAAGGCTAGGAGCCCTGATAGGGTATTGGTAGTAAATTTACCTGATTCCCATAAGGACTACTGGCAAGAAGGTTTTCTTGTTAGGAATTGGAAACTCTCCCCCCAATTTGAAGGGTCGAGGTCTGAGAGGTTCACTGTTCCCTTTTATGGGGAAGAATATATAGGTAGATGTCATATTATTGTTTCAAACTTTGCTGACTTGTGATTTCTCTAACCTCTCTTTGCTTTTTCTTTCACAGCGAGGATAAAGAATTTGGAGCCTGCTCTCAGCGAGGTTCGTATCTCGGAACTAGTGAAAGCTTGGAATATTAGGGAGCCACTGGGTGACAGCGAGCATCCTTGGTCTACTGCTTTTCTACTTGAATACAAGAACACAGGCTCTAGCTTCATAGCCCGACCTATGGATAGTGTTCCAGACTTTGATTCTTTCGAAGAGATTTCGGCCGATCCCATCCAGTTGGACGAAGAGGAGAGCAGCTCGGAGATTGAGCCTGCAGCCGTTGTAAGTAATTTGGGTGCAGGGAGTGCTGACAGTAGCAGTTCTTCTGAAGGGGATTCCGAGGCTCAAGACTCGTCGAGCACTACCAGCAGTTCTGGTGAAGAGATGCCTCCCAGGAAGAATTTGATCAGAGATGACGATGATGATGATGACGTGCTCCTTGCTCAAAGGTCCAAGAAATCGAAGACTGCCTCTGGGGCCATAGCTACTGGTTCTCGGCCTTCTTCTCAGGAGCAAGAGAAGAAGAAGAGAGAGTAGGAGCAGGCGAGAGAGAGAGAGAGGAAAAAGGAGGAGGAGAGGAAGAAAGTGGAGGAGATAAAGAGGAGGGAGAGGGAAAAAGAGGAGGAGAGGAGGAAGGTGGAATCAAGTACCAAAACTGGTCAAGCCCTGGTTCTAGTGTCTGCCTTGCCCGAGGGGTCTTCGGTGGCCGTCTCTCCTCAGCTTTCCCCTGTGCTGCTCGAGAGAGTAGTTCTTCCTACAGATCGCGAGAGGGTGTTGGGGACCGATCAGTTGGATCTGCAGGCTAGCCAGAGGCTCGCCTTGGTAAAGTTTCTCTTCTAATTCTCAATTTCTTTTAACCAGTTTTGATGGTTTCTTCTTCCTGATCCTTTCCTTGTTCCTTGCAGTTTGTGACCGACTTCACTGTGCTATATCGCTCTCGCGACGAGCTGGTGAGAAGGAATGGTGAGCTGGAGTAGCAAAAATCTGCTCTGGTAGCCAGGGGTTCTCAGCTGGAGGCCGATCTGAAGGCTGCTGATGCAGCTCGAGCTTCATCTGCCTTGGCTCTTATTAATTCTGCTCGCGAGAGAGATGATGCTGTCAGGGGGCTTGGCGAGCTGAGGAAGGCGTATGACCTGGTATGCTCGAGCAAGATAGACCTTGCAGAGAAGAATAGGGTTCTGGCCGAGCAACTGGAGGCGGAGAAAGCCCAGGCAGCCACTCTTAAGGAAGATTCGTACAACTCTGGCTGGGCTGCTGCGTATGAGGATGCTGAGGTTCAGATAGGCTATATCAGCCGTCTAAATTTCAAGAAAGGGTGGAATAAGGCTCTCGTGGCTGCTGGGGTGGACGTTGCATCCCCCCTCTTTGACGAGCACGATCCAGGGCCAAAGCCAGTCGTAGATGAGGACCCAGCCCCAACTGCTGAAGGCACCAATCCTGTCTCTCAGGCGACTTCTACTGATGCTCCTTTGGTCGAGAGGGCAGTGGACACCCCTGCAGAGGGTAATGCCCCTGTTGACTCTGATAAGGACAAGGGTCCATCCACCTCTGGGCCATCCGAGGTTGCTAATTGATAGGGCTTCTTTGTAATTTTTTCTTTTTTGATCTGATGTAACATCGTTCATTATCAATGAAAAGACTTCATTTTTGTTTATGCTGATCTCTTTCTTTTCTCTTTATTTTACTTGTAGTTGGTTGATGTGGATGACTATATTCATGTTACCTCCCAACTAGGTAGGACTCTTGGTCCTAATGCAAGCCCTGCAGTTCACCAGGCCTTTGCTAGGCTTTGCAGGTTTGCTAAGTCAAGGAACCAGAAATATAAGGATCAGTCCGAGCTAGTGGCCAAGTTGACGAACAGGCTCCAGGAAATGGAAGAGATCGGTGCTTCAGTGCAAGAAGAAGTTAGCGAGCTGAGAGCGAAGTTACTGGAGGCCACCGATATCAACCAAGTCGGGGAGTTTCTGCAGCGGGAGAATGAAGACCTGATGCGGGAGGTCTCGAAGCTTAAGGAGCATTCGCCGAGCATCGTTTCGGCAGTCCTACAAGGCTCTTCTTCATCGCGAGCTGCTCAGCCTCCCCTCCCGCGTGCTGGTAGGAGTGCCAGGGGTAGGAATAGGGAAGTCAAGGAATAACGTGAGAGGGAAATGGAGGAGCTGCGCGGTGATGTTCGGCGAGCTTATGTGACTGCTGCTGGGCATTTGTTCAAGAACGGTCCTCGACAAGTGTGGTCCGATGGCTACGATCAAGGCTGGCTGGAAGCTCCGACGAGACTATCAGAGTTTGAAGAGTTATCCTTCATGAAGGGGTGTTTGAGTGCCCTCAAAGAGGTGCAGGTCCCGAGGAACTCGACGCTGTGGTATCGACACGAGATGTCCTCCTCTACTCTGATGCCCAATCCATTCAGGTGGGATGATCGATGGATACCCATTGATGCTATTCCCCGACGATTATTCGAGTTGGACGAAAATGAGATCGTGGAGGAGCTCGCCCCTGCTCCAGATGATGGAAGGAGAGCTAAAGTTGCTGATTATCTTGCTCGGAGGCTTCCACCTTCTTGAGATTTTGTTTTTAGTTATTGTAAATGCTTTGGGCGAGCTTCGCCGACTAAACATGTACTATCATTGTTTGTAAATATATAAAAGATTAATGAGAAGTTCGAGTTTTGGGCAATTTTGCCGACTAAACGTGTTCATCCAATCCTTTTATATTTTTGCAGCTTCACAATCCTTTTTATTTTGTCATGTGAGTGTCCGCCCAGTCCAGTATAAGAATACCATTGTGTCCTCCCTTTACCTTTTAGGTCGTGTCGTCACACTCCCTTAGGCCTAAGTAGGGCAATTGGCGAGGACACACCTGGTATTGGATGTCTTCATCCGGTCAGGATTTTGTTTAACCAAAGTAGGTTTGATGCCTAAGAATACTCTGTAGGGCTTCATATATTGCCATGGGCAATGCTAAGAGGTCTGTCGTGCTTCATGACGATGACCTGAGGAGGGGTGTTCCCCTGCTATGTCAACCATTATACCTGTGATTTGAAAAGGATGTGCAATAAGATATAATTGTTACTTTTTAGAGAGTGATCAACTGAGAGATTTTCATTGGTGAATTGAGAAATAAACTGTCCTTTCCCATAATGAGTACAATAAAAGATCTAACAATAGAACTCCTAAAAATAGAATTTCTTGAGATTAGCTGCGTTCCATGCTCATGGTATCTCTATGCCCTCCATCGTTTTCAAATGATAGGCACCTTGCAGGTCGTCTCTAATTATCTTATAAGGTCCTTCCCAGTTCGGGCCCAGTTTACCGTCTGATGGCTTCATTGTGTTGCCCAGGACCTTTCTTAGAACATAGTCCCCAACTTCGAATTTCCTCGGATTGACCATTTTGCTGTAGTGCTTCGCGAGCTGTTGCTGATAGCTCGCTAGTTTTACTAGGGCAAGTTCCCTGCGTTCGTCGGCCAAGTCGAGTTCAGCGAGCAAAGCCTGATCGTTCTGACCCTGCTCGACAAGGTCGGATCTCATTGTAGGCAATCCTGCTTCTAGTGGGATGACCGCCTCCATACCATATTCTAGTGAGAATGGCATTTCTCCCGTGGCTCGCCTAGGAGTCGTTCTGTACCCCCATAGGATATGCGGTAGCTCGGTTGTCCACGCGCCTTTGGCTAGCTCTAACCGCTTCTTCAATCCAGCGATCACTGTCTTGTTGGAAGCCTTAGCTTGTCCGTTGCTTTGAGGGTAGGCCACCGATCTGAAGTGGTGCCTGATCCCGTGTTGGTCACAGAAGTCCTGAAAAGGGCCACTCTCGAACTGTGTACCATTGTCAGCGGTGATGGTTCTGGGGATCCCGAATCAAGTGATTATATTTCTCCATATGAACCTCATCATGTCAGCATATCGGATGTTCGCCAGTGGTTCTGCCTCGATCCACTTGGTAAAGTAATCAGTTGCAACCAACAGGTATTTGCGATTGCTGGTAGCGGTGGGCAGTGGTCCCACGATGTCCATTCCCCACTGGGCGAAGGGCTAGGGACTGGTCAGGGATTTTAACTCGCTGGCGGGCTGGTGGACCATGGGGGCATGAAGTTGGCATTTTAGGCATTTGCGGACATATACTGCGGAGTCCTTTTGCATATATGGCCACCAATAACCTTCTTTCATTGCTCGAAAGGCTAGAGACCTTCCTCCGACGTGACTCCTGCAGATTCCTTCGTGAAGCTCGTGAAGCACTGCCTTGACATCGCCTGGGTGGACGCATCTAAGGTAGGGGCCGAAGAAAGATCTTTTATACAAGTCGCCTCCCGTAGATAAGTGAAAGAGAGCGGCTTTGACTCTTATCTGGTGGGCAGTCCTCTTATCCTCTGGGAGCGTTCCGTTCTATAAATAGTCTCTCAAGGGATCCATCCAGCTGGGGGCTGACTCTAATTGGAGTATTAGTTTTGCATTTGTCAGCTCGCAGTTGGGGTAAATGCTTGGGCAACTGAGGATATCGATAGGGATGATCCTTTTAAGGCTAGAATCAACTGCCGATCTCAGGGCTGCTAAGGCGTCAGCGTGGCTGTTTTGCCCCCAGGGAAACTGTTGGATGTTGATCTGTTCAAAGTTCATCATTAAGTTTTTTACCAAGGAGAGGTAGGCTGCCATTCTCTCATCCTTCGCGTTATAGTCTCCACTTATCTGATTGGAAACTAGTTGAGAATCTCCGGATACCTGCAAATTCTTTGCTCCCAGAGTTTGCGCCTTTTGGAGACCTGCTATTAAGGCTTCGTATTCTGCTTCGTTGTTGGAGGCTGCAAATCCTAGCCTGATTCCTTGCTCGAGGACTGTATTTTCTGGAGTGATGAGTACAATTCCTACTCCTGCCCCCTTTGAGTTGGAGGCTCCATCAACGAATAGTTTACAGCTTTCCCCTGCAGCCTGGTTGTTTTGTTCTGTTGGCTTAGGCTGGTCGAAGGGTTCTTCGCCTGTGAATTTAGCTATGAAATCAGTAAGGATTTGACCCTTGATAGCTGTCCTTTATTGAAATTGGATGTCAAATCGGTCGAGCTCGACTGACCATTTAGACAGTCTGCCCAACAAATTCGCCTTCCTTAGGACAGCCTTGAGGGGGTGTGATGTAAGGACGATGATCGTATGAGCTTCGAAGTAATGCTTCAGTTTCCTCGAGGCCATTACTAGGGCGAATGCGAGGTTTTCCAATGGTAGATAGCGCTGCTCAGCATCTAATAAGGTTTTGCTCGCGTAATAGACTGGATGTTGATTCCCTGTAACTTCACACATTAGCGATGAGCTAACAGTATGGCTGGATACAAAGAGGTAGAGGTACAAAGAGTCCATTTTCTGTGGTATGACAAGAAGCGGTGGGGAGCTTAGGTAGGACTTGAGCTCGTCTAATGCTTGTGAGAAACCTGGGGTCCATTCTACTGTTTTGATGCCTTTTAAGAGTTGGAAGAAGGGCTTGCATCTCTCGGAGGATTTAGAAATGAAACGATTTAGAGCAGCGAGCATTCCAGTGAGCTTCTGTACATCGCGGATTGTGCGAGGAGGTTGCACTCTTTTGATTGCATCAATCTGGTCCGGATTAGCCTCTATGCCTCGCTTGCTGACAAAATACCCGTGAAACTTTCCTGACTGGACACCGAAGGAACACTTGCTCGCGTTGAGTTTCATTCGGTACTTCCGGAGGATTTCGAAGGTACTTGATAGGTTCGAGAGGTGATTTTCCTTCTCCTTGCTCTTGACGAGCATGTCATCGATGTAGACCTCCATCGTGTCTCCCATTTGATTCCTGAACATTTTAGTAACCAGCCGCTGATAGGTTACCCCTGCATTTTTTAGCCCAAAAGGCATGACCTTGTAACATTATAAACCAACCGTCGTGATAAACGCCATTTTGTCCTGATCTGGGGCATACAGGGGAATCTGGTGATAGCCTGAGTATGCGTCCAGGAAACTCATTCGTTCGTGAGCTGCGGTGGCATCTACTAGTTGGTCTATTTTCGGAAGAGGGAAGCTATCCTTGGGGCAGGCTTTGTTGAGGTCAGTGAAGTCTATGCAAACTCTCCACTTCCCGTTGCTTTTTGGAACTACCACTGGGTTGGATAACCATTTGGGGAATTGCACTTCCCGTATGGACCCTGCATCCAGTAGTTTTTTGACTTCTTTTTCTATTGCTCTGGCCTTCTCGGGGGCAGTTCGTCGTGCCTTCTGCGCTATTGGCTTGAATGTGGGATCGATGTGTAACTGATGGCAGACCATATTGGGATCGATTCCTGGCAGCTCATAGGGTTCCCAAGCGAAAACGTCTATGTTGCTTCTTAGTAAGGTTGATAAATCCTTTTGCTCTTGGTCAGTGAGTGAGGTTCCAATCAGGAAGATTCTGCTATTGTTGCCTTCCTTAGCCGACACTTCTACCAGGTCCTCGACGACGCGCTCGGAGGGGAGGAGCCTAGTCTCTTCCACTCCAGGCCTTCCATATTTTAATTGCTATTTGGAAGGAATTGCACCTTCCTCCACCTTCTCACTGGTTTGAACAGCTCTTTTCTCTGTCTTTGGTCGGATGGCCGCTATGAAGCACTTTCTTGCCATCGCCTGGTCGCCATGTATCTCCATCACTCCCCGATCGGTGACATATTTGAGTTTCTGGTGGTAGGTCGAGGAGACTGCCTTCATTGCATGAAGCCATCCCCTGTCGAGGATGGCTTGATACGGTGAATCGATGTCGACCACCAAGAATTCGATCATTTTGGAAACATTTCCAACGCGCACTGGCAGTACTATTTTGCCCAGAGGCATGGTCATCTTCCCAGCGAAGCCGACCAGAGGGATAGTGGTTCCCTTTAGGTCGGCGATGTTCAACTTCAATTTCCGGAACAGGTCAATGTACATTACTTCGGATGAGCTTCCTTGATCGACAAGTAGCCTGTCGATGTCAAAGTTGGCTATCCTGAGTGTAATGACTAAGGCATCATGATGTGGGGTCCTTACTCCCATGAGATCTTCATCCGTGAAAACAATATGCTTGTTGTAGTTGATGTCCTCTGCTCGCCGACGTTTCCCTGACTGTGATTTTGCTGGATCAATCTGAAAAGCTTGCATTACCGCTGTTAGTTTCTTTACCTCCATTCGAGCTGAGTTACCTTAGATTTGCTTAACATCAGATACTCCGTGGATTATTGCGAATTCGTGTCCGGCGTCATCTTCCAATACGTTGTCAGGTTTCGCCTCTTTGTGGGCAGTCACTCTTTCTACCTTCCTTTCCACAAAGTCATTCAAATGCCCGGATTGGGCCAACTCCTCGAGGTGGGACTTAAGAGCCTTGCAGTGCTCGGTCTTATGCCCTCTCTCTTTGTGGAAAGTGCATCTTAATGCATTGTTTCTTTTCGAGGGGTCTCCTCCCATTTTCCGGGGCCATTTGATGAAAGGCTCATCCTTGATCTTCGCGAGAATTTTGTAAATTGGTTCTTTGAAGACGGTGTTTACCGCCTAGAACGATTTTGTAACGTCAGGGTTCCCTCCGTTTTTGGAGCCATTCTTGCCCCCACTCTTTCCTCCTTTTTTCTGGTTCTCAACTTTCTCACTTCCCTTGGTAGTGAGTTTGGCTCGACCGTTTTCTCCTACGTTAAGGCGGGTGACATCTTACACCTTTGCGTATTTCTCAATCCGGGCCATCAGGTCATCAATGGTCGTAGCTTCCTTTTTTGTCAAGGACTGGTAAAGGAGGGAAGAGCTAGGTAGCCCAATTTTGAATGAAGCCACTGCCACTTCTTCCGCGCAGTCCTCGACCTCGTTGAATAACTCCTAGTACCTCTTTGCGTAGTCTCGGAGTGTCTCCTGAGGCGTTTTCTTCATTGTTAATTGGGCATCCATCCTTTTGGGATGGGAGCTGCTGGTGATGAACCGGGCCGTAAAGAGCTCGGCCAGGGATTTGAAATTCCTGATGGATCGGTGAGGGAGTTTCTCGAACCATTTCTGGGCCACGTCATGAAGGCTCGAGGGGAGTATACGATACATCAGCGCATCTCGATGATTCTAGAGGGTCATAGCCTGCCGGTACTGCCTGATATAATCTATGGGATCAGTCTTCCCGTCGTAAATCTTGAACCTTGGAATGGCAAACTTTTTGGGGGCCTCTTCTTCTTCAATTTCCCTCGTGAAGGGTGATTTCATCTGGGCCTTGAGGGCTCTTCTAGCGAGTTCTCTGGTCGACCTGGTGCCGCAGTGAGCTGGATGTTGGTCCATCTCTCTGCGGACCAGGTTCCGTATGTTGTCGTCGCTGCGAGCAGGGCTCTGGTAGCGGCGATCTTTTCTTAGTTGTTCGCGGAGGTCGTCATCTGAGTTGCCACCTTCGTCCCCTCGATATTACCGCCTAGGGCTCCTTCCTCGGCTGCGAGATTTGCTCGCCTGAGGGCTAGGAGTGCGATAGGGGCGTCTCCTAGTATCAGGACGTAGTTCCTTCTCCAGTTTTTCCAGTCTTCTTTTCAAGCGAGCATTCTCAGCCTCATATCTGCGAGAAGACTCCCTCTGCTCGTGGAGCCTTGCCTCGTATGCATCGATCAATCTGGATATCTGCGTGGACCTTGCTGGTCCTTGACTTTCTTCTGAGGCTGGCCTTTCTAAGCGAGCCCCTTGATCTGAACGTCGAACTTCAGACCTAATCCTGCGAGGAGCAGGTGGCTCCTGAATATCTCCTGCTTGAGGAGAGTTGCTGCTGTGACCAGACATCTTAGATTTTTTCTCGGCGTGGGCTCTTCTCAGGGAAAGATGAACGCTTCCCACAGATGGCGCCAATTGTGGTGATAGTTATTATGCAACACAAATAAATATGAAAGAGGTAATGACCAAGAAAAGATAAATAAAATGCCAATCACACAACAACAGGTATACGTGGTTCAGCAAAGATGTGCCTACGTCCACGATGGTGCAGTCAGTGTTATTTCTCTATATTCTGAAGAATAAGTACAGAGAATACAACTTGTCCTTTGCCCCGGACTTAGGGTTTAATTTATACATGTATATCTTGGTTAGTGGGGGTGATGGGTTCCTCCTTATTAGCCATCTCCCCTGTAACTTTCTTACATGGGATCGTGCTCCCCCACAACTTCTCTTAATGGGATCGTGGAGTAATCGGATCAATACAAAAGGTGATGGGCCTAGGCTTTGGGCCCCTAAGGCGAGGCTACTCGTCCAGGCCTATAATGCTAAATTCAGGGTACCCACAGTAAGATAGACTGAAGAGGTTTATGCTGTGATGTGGGCCTACAGAACGACGGCTAGGACACCAACGAGGGAGACCCCATTTATGTTGTCACATGGCTCAAAGGCCGTCATACCAACCGAAGTATGACTCCATACTCATAGGGTTCATACCTATGACCCAGAAAAGAACAAAAAGGAGAGAAGACTCGACCTAGACCTGATTGAAGATAGAAGGGAAGACGCAAAAATCAGGCAAGCGGCTTACCAACAGAGAACAACAAAATTCTGCAATCAAAGGGTAAAATCAAGACCCATAGATATGGGAGACCTAGTGCTGAAGAAGACGTTATAGAAGACAAATAAGCTTCACCCAAATTGGCATGGCCCTTACAAGGTGATTGAGGAGGTTGTACCTGGGACCTACAGGCTAGAAAACCTCAAGGGGGAACCTTTTTCCAATCCCTGGAATGCTGATCATCTAAAGAAGTATTACATATGATATTGCAAGAGAGTGTGTAAATGTATCATCTTAGGAAGAGATTATTAATGAGAAGATCAGTTTCCATGTCAATTCTTGGTTCATTGTTCTCTAGTGGTAGAATTTATGAGGATAACATCTTAGGTGATGACCTCAGACCTTATAACATCATTATTTGGTGACAAGGCCTGAGGTAAGATATCATACTTGGATGACCTCATACCCTTAACATCATTTATTTGGTGAAAATTATTTATGAGTCTAACATCTTAGGTGATGACCTCAAACCTTATAACATCATGATTTGGTGACAAGGTCTGAGGTAAGACTTCTTAGTTAGATGACCTCATACCATTAACATCATTTATTTGGTGAAAATTATTTGCGAGGCTAACATTTTAGTTTATGACCTCAGACCTTATAACATCATGATTTGGTGGCAAGGTCTCAGGTCAGACATCATACTTGGGTTACCTCAGACCCTTAACACCATTTATTTGGTGAAAATTATTTATGAGGCTAACATCTTAGGTGATGACCTCAGACCTTATGACATCATGATTTGGTGATAAGGTCTGAGGTAAGACATCTTACTTGGATAACCTCAGACCCTTAACATCATTTATTTGGTGAAAATTATTTATGAGGCTAACATCTTAATTAATGACCTCAGACCTTATAACATCATGATTTGGTGACAAGGTTTGAGGTCAGACATCATACTTGGGTGACCTCAGACCCTGAAAATCATTTATTTAGTGAAAATTATTTATGAGGCTAACATCTTAGGTGATGACCTCAGACCTTATAACATCATGGTTTGGTGACAAGGTCTGAGGTAAGACATCTTACTTGGATGACCTCAGACCCTTAACATCATTTATTTGGTGAAAATTAATTATTAGGCTAACATCTTAGGTGATGACCGCATACCTTATAACATTATGATTTGGTGACAAGGTCCGAGGTAAGACATCTTACTTAGATGGCCTCAGACCCTTAACTTAATTTATTTGGTGAAAATTATTTATGAGTCTAACATCTTAGTTCATGACCTCAGACCTTATAACATCATGATTTGGTGACAAGGTCTGAGGTCAGACATCATACTTGGGTTACCTCAGACCCTTAACATCATTTATTTGGTGAAAATTATTTATGAGGCTAACATCTTAAGTGATGACCTCAGACCTTATAACATCATGATTTGGTGAATAGGTCTGAGGTAAGACATCTTACTTGGATGACCTTAGACCCTTAACATCATTTATTTGGTGAAAATTATTTATGAGCCTAACATCTTAGTTGATGACCTCAGACCTTATAACATCATGATTTGGTGACAAGGTCTGAGGTCAGACATCATACTTGGGTGACCTCAGACCCTTAACATCATTTATTTGGTGAAAATTATTTATGAGGCTAACATCTTAGGTGATGACCTCAGACCTTATAACATCATGATTTGGTGACAAGGTCTGAGGTAAGACATCTTACTTGGATGACCTCAGACCCTTAACATCATTTATTTGTTGAAAATTATTTATGAGGCTAACATCTTAGTTTATGACCTCAGACCTTATAACATCATGATTTGGTGACAAGGTGTGAGGTCAGACATCATAATTGGGTGACCTCAGACCCTTAACATAATTAAGTTGGTGCAAATTATTTATGAAGATAACATCTTAGTTGATGACCTCAGACCTTATAACATCATGATTTGGTGACAAGGTCTGAGGTAAGACATCATAATTGGGTAACCTCAGACCTTAAAAACCATTCATTTGGCTCAACAAAGATATCATTGTACCGAGACCTGAGAACTGAACATACATTGCATGGGAAAGAAAATCATTCAATTAATAATTCAGTAAGTGAAGAAATAAAAGCCCTCCTCAGAGGTTGAAAGATTAAGTTGGGAGTTACAAAAATGCAAAGATACAAGTAACAATGTTTATCAGGTGTTACAACAAATCACGGGTTACTAAAGATTGCTTAATGCTTCACAAGAATTACGTGTTTGCAGCCTCAGGGTTAGTGGCCATGTCTACATGTTCCTGGCCGAGAGTGGTTACTTCCACCCCCTCATCTTGGGCAGCAACATCTTCAGTCATGGTGTCTTCTTGGGGGGTAGTCTCGGTAGGGGTGACACCTCCCTCCTCCTCAACCTCCTGTAGAGCCTGAGAAAATTTAGGGCCGGCATAACCCAAACCGACGAAGTCAGCGGCCGCAAGGCTCCTTGATTACTTCTCCTTCATGGCAACCCATTTTCCAGTAGCCTTGACCCCTCTCTCCAGGTATTCGAAGCCAAAGCTGATAAATTCATTAGAGACCTTGTACTCCTCCAACATCTTCTTGGAGGCATCATCCAAGGTATCCTTGACAGCCACATCGACCTTACGCTGGAGAGAGTCAGCCTGAGTCTTCAGGGCAGTGTTACGATCTTCCCTCTTCTTGTCCATATCCTTCTGCAGTCCCCTCATATCGCTTTCAGCCTTCTTCAGAGCAGCCTTCAGACATTCCACTTCAGCGTTTAAAGTGGCCTCAGTCTTCTCGGCCTCTTGGACCTTCTCAATCAGAGGAAGTTTTCCCAAGGTCTAGTTAACATAGTGATGCATGGTGAGAAGACCCTTCAGAATATGTGCAGAGACGTCAGTCTAAGATCTGATATGGTTCGATGCCGATGTTACACTTAAATAATTCAGAAGCAATAGTTAAAGGTCTTACTTGGATGGAACGGTCGAGGGAGAATTCAACCAGCAGAGGCTTATCCAGTGAGCGGTATAACCACTTGTCAGACTCGTTCATGACATCGCCGATGGCATCAAGGGCCTTTAGACTTTGGCCAATGACACTGTCACCAATCGTTAATTGCTCAAGACGAGCAATCAGCGCATCCTCAGAAGAAATGGGGATGGTACGGTCCCCCTTATTGCACTTCTTCGGCCTCTGATCTTCAGGGGAAGGGTCGATAAGTTTTCTTTTCTTGGTAGCCTAGGCCCTTGAGGTAGAGGTAGGGGGAGGAGGGGCATTCAGACCATCTTTCTTCACAAGCTTCATACGACTGGGGGCTGCCATCTCCCAGAGTTCGTCAGATATTCCTTTTGGGCGTTCTACAGAATATAAAAGTTTGAGTTAGAAAATCAGAGATACATAAATTCAGAAGTAAAACTTATTGGAATAAAACTCACTTACGAAGTTCTGTCAGGGGACTCCCTCCAAGCCCAGTCTCAGAGAGATAGTAGGGGGTCATCAGGTGTTCGAATTTGACAAGCATACCATGCTCCCCCTGATCCTGAAGGTCTTTGACTTTCTAAAGATTCTATTGGCTTAGTCCAGGGTTGGCCCTGGAAGCCATTGTAACCTTTCCCCATCTCAGGGGTATTCTCGGCTCTAGTGAGGAAGAGGGGGTACATGGACCAAATTCCCATGGCCCCGATACAAAGAAGTAGCGTGGCTTCCAATTATGGTTAGAGGTTTGGGTGATTTGCGACATCTTTTTATTTGACTTTTGAGCTAAAAAATGATAATATCTCGAATGATTCCTGGCAGACGAAGGGACATAGCACCCCGTGAAGACTTGGACTGGAAGGTCTGTGTGATGGACAACCCTCCATAGGACAATAGCACCAATTATCACCCTCCAGGCATTGGGTGACAATTGGGAAGGAGCCAAGTTGATGTAGGCCAATATAGCCCTGAATATGGGATGAACGGGCAAACAAAACCCTAACTTAAACATCTGCTCATACAGGCAGATCTCACCATCACGGCCGTTATAAGCTCTCTTTTCCATCAGAGGTCTCCTGAGTTTTATTTAGGGGCTTATAGAATATAGGTATCTGAATGCCAAGAGGTCGAACTAACTGACAGTACTCTCTATCTCGTCCGCCTCAGAGGTGTCAACATCACTCTCGTTACCACCATTATAATCCGATTTAACGTTGGCCTGAGCAGACGATGGGTTACAACTTAGAAACCTCTGAGCGAACTCAGCACCCGCGACAGCCGACAGGGGAATGGCTTCAAGAATTGTTGGAAAAGACACACTCGGTTTAATAACTTCAGCAACTGAGAAGGACTGGGATGTGCCAGACTCACTATGGAACGAGACGCGAATGGAAACCTCTGCTTGATCCGGTACTTGATCTTACCGAATTGATAAATCCATGGCCTCTTAAAAAGAGGTAACATACATAGGGTCTGAGGTGGATGACTCAGACTCAGACATTGGAGAGGGTTCAATTGGGACCTCTACTTAGATAACTGGCTTAGATGGTTCAGGGTATATGACCTTCATAGGTGGTGGAAAAATAGGCCTGAGGGGGAATGCCTCTGCCCTATGAGCTTCCTATTGAGCTATTTCTATTTGTCCAATTTTATATAAGGTCTTGTCCCTAAGAGAGGGGAATTCCTCTAAGAGTTGGTAAAGGGGTCTGAGCATATAAGGCAGACCCTACACTTGTGACTCTTCTAAATAAACAATGTTGGTAATTTGACTAAGGATCAAAACTGGTTTTTTAAGCAAGAACAATGAATGAACAGTTCACCAGAAAACTCATAGGTTCACCGGAAAATGCTTAAGCTCGCCGAAAAATACAACGAATGGAAGAATAAGGTAGAAAAATGTAACAAAAGGAGAGAAAGGGGAGATAAACGATACTTGAGAAAATTTGTGAAGAAGAAACAGAGAGAGCTGCAAGAAAAAGTCACCAATAGTTCCTTAAGCAAGCTCTTATAGAGAGGGAAAGAGTTTCAGGCGAGGGAATGTAGAAATGAAGAAGAAAGAGAATAAAGGGGGGTATAACCCTCAACACCCATGCACGCGTCCCAAGTCCCATCATTGCCTTGGGATCCCAAAGGACGACTGGAATCACATGCTTGCCAGACACGCCTCACACTTCAGCAATTGACAAGTGTCAAAGGAACATTGGCACAAGGCAGAAGGACCTCGGAGTTGTAGATCCCATAGTCACCTTCTCTCACACGTAACTAAGCACTGGGTGGTGATTGATATGCCCTGAATGTACCCCCTCGACTCAGAGACATCAACCTCGGCCATGGAGATGGACGATGTTAAAGGAACCTTGGATCATTAACTAGCGGTCTCGTCCTAGGTAAGGTCGGCCACGGTCGACGTTGCTAGATACCTCGGCAAGAGGTCGGCCACGGTCGACGTTGCTAGCTACCTCGGCAAGAGGTCACCATTATCCAGGGGAGGTTATCCACCTAATATTCCAAGTATTGAAACCTCGGATTGAAACCTCGGCTCGAAAGATGAAGAGGTCACCCGTCATCAGCATCAATCTCGGCTAGGGATCGGTCGACATTGCTGCTTTCCCACCACTACCTTAGCCCAAGCCGACGTCATAGCTCAACATGTCTTACTTCGGCTCTCCCACTAAACCAAGGTCAACCCTCGTCCTCTTCCAGGCCAAGGTTGTGACCAATCACAAATGGCCGAGCTCTTTTGCGCATATGTGGGGCTAAGAACACGTGTACACAAATTAGTTATAACCGAATCATTCCCCCCCATGTGAGGGAATATTGAGGTCATCATTATCTACATGAGATTAGCCAGGTGTCCTTCTCATACTGGTTCGATCCTCATGCACATACTCATTGCACGCTTGGGGGGTACACTACACCCCCCAGGCACTATATATAGAGGTCATCCTCTACCTGGAAAAGGATGAAAAATGAGCAACCCTAGCTGAAACTCTATCTAAATACACAGTAGAGAGAGAAAGCTTGAGAGATTGTATCTATGTCCATTAGAGCCCTCATACAGTGATACATATCATACACTTGCACAGTGGACGTAGGCCTAATTGGCTGAACCGCTTATATTTCGGTGTGAATCCTCTTCTCCTCACCTACCTCTACTATATGTGTATGTACCCTTATGCTGCAATTGTTAACATTGAATTGAGCCCACAAACACCTTGAAGGGTGGCGTTGTTTCCAATATCATCAGCAGCCCTTTCCCGTACACTCATCATATTTTCAATTAATCCTCACGGCAAATGGTTGTTACATGCACACTTCCTCCTTAAGTGTACTTACGCATAGATGACAAAATTGAGATAAGAACGTCTCACCAAAACTCAAATATGCAAGAGTAGTCAAACATCCATATAAACTCCAGCATGTGTGAAAATATGGCATATATACAAAGTCTAATCAAAACGCATATCAACTTTGAAACATCCCCATAATACAATGGTTAAGATCAATCTAAGCATCGATAATAATGACCAAATATCCTAGCCACATGGATAATGGAAGGAAAGGGGTTCAAGCACACCAATATGCCATATCAAATATGTTAACTCACGACACAAAATCGAAAATCTTTTTGTATTTTTTGAAAATATTTTATCAAAAATAAATCTTTTTTTATTTTTCAAGTAAGACTTCAATAAAAGAAAAATTACATACAAAATGATAAACAAGTCATAATTCTTGCAAAGTATATATCATGACTGAAAAAACTAGCATATGACTAACAATCCATGCAAGCAACTATCCATAAGAAATAACAAGTGATGAATCATGTGCATGCATGTGAGAATCAACCAATAAAGCATTTAACATCTCCAAAATGGACTTCCTAACCCAAACCGGTGTATATCTAACAAAATGGGTTTTGGTAACCATCGGGACACTATGTTTAAACTTCCTATTTTTTTTAAGATCAAAACAAAAACTCCTAAGGTGACCTTTCCTACCACAATGCGAACATGTGAAAATACGACGAGGAACGGGACCTTTAGGTTGACCTTTTCTAAGACCCTCGGATGTGGTTGACGCTCTAAAACACACTATGGTTTTGGCTTTGACATTTTAATCACTAGAACAAGATAAACCGCTACCATCACTACTAGAGTCAGTTAAATCATTTTTCAACCTCAAAACTTTTGACTCGAGCAAACGATTAGACTCCTCAAATGTTCGGTACTCCTTCTTTAAATTTTCAATTACCCCTAGAAGGTTATCTCTCTCCCCCTCAATATGAGCAAACCTATCCATTAGGGTCTTCTCACGTGCCTTAAATTCATTAATCAAACTATTTTCATTAATGGCACAAACACTTGAATTTTTTAAATTCTCTAACTATCTCTCTAAAACAAGAATTCTATCATCACTCTCCTGTTTGGAAACTTTTAATGATCCAAAAATATTATATAAAGCTCCAAACTTCTCACGAATCATATCTCTTTGAATTTGAAAAATTTTCAAATATTCAATCATATTTTTAAAATGAGAATTTTCTTCCTCCAAAACATCAATATGTTTTGCAAACTTTAAATTCAAACGATGTAAGTCGTCTTAGAGAATCCATCGAGAGACAAACAAACCAAGAGTGAGAAATAAATCAGAGGTAAAAACCAAACAAACACACATAAGGATCTACACAATAAAATAGTGTTTTTAGCTATGATATCAATTGTTAGCCCAAGAATAATTGCTTTTGGGTGGTTTCAAACAATTTGATCCTAAATTATATAAAATATATCTATGACACAAACATGTTTTGTTTCGAGAATAAGTCAAAACTATATTAAGACTCAATTGAAAATTTTTTCCTTATAGTTATTCTTCTTTTTGACCATTACTACATTGGCCAGCCAATCTAGATACTTCACTTCATTAAAAAAAAGTAGATTTTTGAATTTTTTCAACTTCCTCCTAAATGGCTTGATTTTTCTCAGGGCTAAATACTCTCTGCATCTGCTTCATAGGCTTGACATCCTTATTGACATTGAGCTCATGCCAAAGAAAGTTGGGATTAATCTCGAGCATATCTTCAAGAATCCAGGAGAATACATGCTTCGTTTTTCTAAGGAAATTCACTAGTTCCTATTTAAGAACAGAATCCAACATTGTTTCTATTTGAGTGGTGCGTTATGGCTTGTCTTCGTCCAGCAAAATCTTCTACATTGACTCAACTATCTGGCCCTTCACTAACTTCGTTACTTCCATTGGGTCTAAGGTTTCAACCTCAGACTCGTCATTGGGTTTATAAGTATCCACTTGATAAGTGATGGTTCTCCTCTTCATCTCTACTAAATCTTCTTGCTTGACAGATGAGTAGTAGCATTCCCGAGCTACTTTTTGGTCGCCTTTTACAACTCCTACTCCAAAGTTGGTAGAGAACTTTAAACATTGATCGACTGTAGATGGTACATCATCAAACTTCTTCAACCCTAATCTTCTCATTATCATGTTATAAGAAGAATGAACATTTGTATCCATTACACAGAAATGTATCTTCTCTATTCGGCTGGCTAGCCATGTGCCGATCAACACCTCTACCTTAATTGTTCCCAAAGGGAATACTTTTTCACTGGAAAAACCAATTAAAGGTCTGTGGTAGGTCTCCAATTGGCTGTGCTTGAAGTTTAAATTTTCAAAATAAGGATATAACATATTATCTACCAAGCTTCCATTATCTACTAGTACCTTGGAAATAATTGTATTATCCGTTCTAATTTTAATTACGAGAGGATCATCATGGGGGTACAGAACCCCTGAGAGGTCATTTTTAGAGAAGCCAATCACCATTTTATCTTTGTAGACCTTCCTTGGTCGATCTTCTTCAGCTAGATTACTCCTATGTATATAGGAATAAACTTGTGCCTCATTGCGATAAGCCTTCCTTTCAGCAGTATAGTATCCTCCTCCCGCTTCTCCACCTGCAATCATTTAAAAATCAAAAGAACCAAAACTGAGCATGAATACCTCACGTTCTTATTGCCTGGTTTTCTTGGGTAGGTCAGGAACGTCCTCCTGATCATCTTCATGAGTCAACTTTTTCTCGTCTCTAGACTGGTAAGGATACTTTGACCTTCGTCGAGCTCCATCTTTGTCCTTCCGATCAATAAATCTGTCTAAGTTTACTCTTCGGATGAGAGTTTTAATTTTATTTTGAAGGGAAATGCAATGATCTTTTGATGGCCATGGTCTCTATGAAATTCACAATATTTGGATCTATCCCTCTTGGTGGGGGAACTCCTTAGCTTCTCAGGACAATGTACATCCTTGTTATGCTTGGTTTCCTCCGAAACATGGTGGATGCCCATTGTTAATGGAGTGTAATTATTATACTTCTTGAGCCGATCAATAATTCCTTATTGCTTTGATTCCCTCTGCTCCTTGGAATCTTTGTGCTCTTTTTTGTCAGCTTTCCCTTCAACTTATTCCTCCGAGCTCCACTTGGCTACCATTGCCTCCTCGGCATTCATGATCTTGGTTGCCTTTGCCATCAATTATGTCATTATGAACGGATAAATTATAAGTGAGAATTTATATGCTTATGGTCGTACAAAAGCTTATGATAATATATACGCGGGGTATGAGATAACGTATGGTGACTTAGAGGTTTTGAGAGACTCTAGTTAGGATGGGTATCGTAACTAGGGTGTTTAAAATACAGGCGTTATGTGTGCACTGTTAGACGAGGGGTGAGGGGTATCTCATGTGAGTGAGAAACCTGTTTAAATATGGAGAATATCATATTTCAAATGTTAAAATATTTTAAACACTTGCTAAATATTTTCAAAACTTTTGGGCTCTGACCCGCTTGTAATTTTTTTAAAAACCTTTTAGGTGTCCAGACACAGGGATGCCTGGATGATATTATTCCTTCGAGTCAGACGATGTTGTAGCAGCTGTGGATGCTAGCAGGGATTGTTTAGATGTTTCAATCCTTGTGATCTAGATGTGACACCCCGACTAATTAAGTACCGGGTAGCTACTCAATTATCACATTAATATAGAGTATCAATTTGGTTCAGTTCTAGCATCACTGTCAAAAACATTTTCATTAATTACTAGTCACCTAATATTTAAAAAGAGTGATGTCAGTTTTATTAATTAAATTAACCAACGACCAATTAATTTAAAACATCATTCAAAAATCGCATAACCAATCTCATATGAATAACCAACGAAATGAAATAAACTGACGTCAGGAGTATACATCAAAGTTAAATAAACCCAATATAACCGTCTGAATAAAAATAAATAAATCCAACAACTGAAATGAAATAGATTGTAACACCCCGTAATTTTGAGGATTTAATATTTAATTATTTTGGGAGTTATAAAAATATTTAAATTGGAGAAACTTAAATTCATAAGTTGGAGAATTTATTTGAGTGAGCCGAATTAATTATAATTGTCCACTTTAAGTTTAATTGTTCGAATTAATGTGTGTCGTATTTTGAGGTCAAAATTGGGAAATGTTAAAAAGTATTTCAGATGGCAATTTCGAGTGTGCGGTTGCGTCCGGATGGGTCGAGATAGTCAGAAAAGAGTACCCGGGGGTAGTAATTGGGTCTCGGGGTATTTTTGGGCATGGTCGGGCCCACACGAGGTGAGTTGGGTCATTTTAATTAGGCCCAGATGACCAAAAACGGGATTTAGGGTTTTTAACCAAATTGAGAGATTAGGGAGCGGCAGTGAAAACAACTCTAAGCCAAGGGCTTGAGAGGGAAATTGGGGGAAAGCAAATCAAGAGCCAATTTGGGGATTTTGAAGCCAAATTAAAGGATTACACCAACAGATCAGACTCTACGAATAATTACAGGCAAGTGGTTAGCTGTTGTGATTTCTAAATTGATGATAATCAATTCATATCATAGTGATGCGTAAATCAAAATTCGTTTTGGGTGTATAAACATAATTAAAATTGGGCTTTTATGAATTTAGAGTAATGGGTCGATTTAATTACTCAATGGCTGTTAGGTTATGATTTGGGTCTGTTAAGACTAAATTGTAGAGTGGATTACAATATGTATAGTGATTACATGGACTGAATACGGTAGGGTTGGATTTTGTAGAACAAGACCCGAGTGAAAATCCCAAATCGGATATACTTAGAGTTTTGTATAAATTTGTTGATGGATTAAGGTCTCTAGGGTGTTTAGAACCTTTTCTTGTGTGGAGAATATGTTGATTGTGATTTGGGTAAAGGTTTGAGAAGAAACCAAAAGCTTAAGGGTTCGTTAATGGCTGAAACAGCAAGCCGAGGAAGACGATGACCCAGGGGGATCAATCGATCGACGGTCCTAAAAAATTGACAGTTCGGCCAGTTTGTTTATAAAGAGGATTTTATTTAAGATTTAATCCCTTACATTTATTTAGTGATAAATTCATACGGGACACATATTTCCTTAACAATTATAGGTTGATATAATTGTATTTAGAAGGGTGTGAACGGTATGTCATGAGATGAACGAATATGGGGAAATAATTCATAAGTAGTGATATTGGGCCAAGAAATAATATTAGGGTATTGTAGTTGGGTGATGCTACATTATTAAAGAAATTGAGGTGAAATATTTAATTATGGACCAAGTGGGTGAGTCCGGGTATGTTGGTAATTATAGGTAAATATAATTGGGAAATTTATGGAGATGAATTTGTGACACATTGTGGGTAAATGTGGGAATGAAATTATGAGATGTAAAAATGGACCAAGTGAGCGAGTCTGGGAATGTGGATTAAGTTACACCAAAGTATTAAATTAATTATCGAGAGAGTAAATTAATTTGGAGTCGGAACATAGACTCGGAAAATATTAACTTATGGTTCAAATGAGCGAGTCCGGGGATAATGGTTGCATGACACCAAGTTATTAAATTAAAGGATGTGTTAATTAATGAAAGTAGAGTTGGAAGGTAGACTGAGAAAGGTATTAAATTAATTGATGTTGTAATTAATTAATTTAGAGTCGAATTGTAGACTCGGGAACGGAATGGATTAATTAATGTGTAAATTAATTAAATTAGAGTCGTATCACAGACTCGGTTTAGTATAAATTAATTAATGTGTAAATTAATTAACTGGGAGTCGAACCAGAGACTCGAATCGGTATTAAATTAATATGTGTATTAATTAATTTAATTAGAGTCGGACGATAGACTCGGGAAGGTATTAAATTAATAGGTGTGTTAATTAATTTAATTAGAGTCGGACGATAGACTCGGGAAGGTATTAAAATAATAGGTGTGTTAATTAATTTAATTAGAGTTGGATGATAGACCCGGGAAGGTATTAAATTAATATGTGTGTTAATTAATTTAATTAGAGTCGGACCATAGACTCGGGAAAAATAGTATATGAATTGAGGTGTGAATTAATTATATTAGAGTCGAACCACATACTCGGATATGTGTTAATTAATTAATGTGTAAATTAATTAAATGAGAGTCAGACCACAGACTCGGAGTTGTGTTAATTAATTAATGTGTAAATTAATTAAATAAGAGTCGAATCATAGACTCGGGCAAATTTCATATAAATTATTGTGTAGAATATTATTATTTAGAGTCGGACCACAGACTCGGGAAGATTGAAATTATTAAGCGAGAAAGTTAATTAAGTTGAGTTGGGCCAGAGACTCGGGAAATTCCAGGCTAGTGTTACGGGTTTTTGAGTACACGGTAAAGCCAGGGTTTATACTATATATATACGGTGTAGTGATAGTATATATATAGATGTGTGTATATATTGTGTGTGCTATTAAATATCAGTGATTAGATATTTACTTAATTTATATACTCTAGTGCTATCAAGGGAGGTTGCGATTTGTGGGTGAATCCCTTTGCTTGAGGAGTAGGGTTAGTATATCCCCAGGTCATAGCGTCTGGTATATGGGTGAGGGGATTATCTCACTTTCAGGGAAGGAATATGACCGCCTCCACTTCGTTTATGTTTTGGGCCAGGTTGGTGAGCGATTCCAACTTGGGTAACTAGGTTATGTGAGCACACCTAGTGAGATAGCACTTTAGAGGGAATCATCCGGCGAGGGTATACTCAGAGGGATGGATATACGTGTGTTATATGTGTGGATGTTTTAGTAAAGGTACGTATATGATGGTATTCAACATTATATGCGGGTAATAATACAGTGTGTGATGTATTTACTTTATATAACTTGTGACACGGTTATATGCTACCATTTAAGAAGGAATTAATTAAGTTAATTGTGAGATAACTTATAATTCAAGAATCATCATACTCGGGTTAGAGTAGTATGGCAAGGGGAGGTTATACCAGGACTAGTTGGATGGGGTCGTACAACTAGGTGGGGGTTAAGGTAACCGTTAGGTGTGCACAATAGTGGAGGGGTGAGAATGTCCACAAGGGAGTGCGACACTAACTTAAATATGAAGCGCATTCATGCATTTTAAATTACTGCAGTTAATTGACTTGCTAAATATTTTCAAAATGTTTTGGGTTCTAACCCTTGCTATAAAACTATTTTCAAAACCTTTTAGGTGTCCAGCCACAGGGACGCCAGGATTGATATTCTATTCCAGGGACACGGAGCTGCGGCATATGTGGATGCTAGTAGGAGTTTAAATTAGACGCATCGTTCATTTATTCCTAGAGTAGGAATCATGTATCAGTTTCAGTTTTATTTAGGGCTTATCGCCCAATCTTCTCAGTACAGTTTTCAGATTTGTTTTATTCCGGTGTTGAATATTTGTATTGGATTATTTCACTTTTGTGGCCTATAGTTTATTCGGCAAGTTGTGTAATTAATTATTCAGTTGAGTTTTATTCAATTGTGTGAATGGTTCATATTTATTTTCCGCATGTACTATTTTGTTTAGTTAAAAAGTTAAAATTGGTACCAGCTTTTGGAACACTAGGTGGTTAGTAAGTTTTAAAAAGTTTTCGACAATGATGCTAAGGATTATTCAACTAGGATTCCTATTTTAATTTGGTATAGGACTGATCACACGGTATTTTATTAGGCGGGGTGTCACAGATGGTATCAAAGCATCAGGTTCTAGTGTCCTTAGGATCTGTGCGACTTTTCACGTTTCAGCTTAGCAATCTTTGATATAGACCCTGTCATAGGATTGTTGTATTATCAATATGTATGCGCAATTTTGTTCTTCTGCCAAATTTATATTTGAGAGTGAACTCAAACGATTCAATTCTCAGTCCAGATGACGCCCAGGAGAGAGAGCAGCTAGGGCAGAAGGGGGAGATGAGACTAGGGAGGCTCATCAGGAGCAAGATTTATCGCAATAACAACCAGAGATGATGTCGATAGCACAGGTAACTGAACTAGTGGCGCAGGCAGTTGAAGCGACAGTGGTCGCAATAGCAGGGTACTTTCCACGGGATCAGCCACAAGTGTAAATGGCACCAGATGTTCAGGCCACGCGGGGCCGTCGGGGTGGCAACAAGTACGAGAGATTTTTCAAGAGTGGTCACCCAACAGAGTTGCGAGGGGATTCAGATGTAGTGCTAGCGTGTCAAGGAAGAGAGATATCAAGCGTCACCTATGCATGGGAGATTGCGATGAGGTGCAGAAGCAAATGCTAGCCACTTTTAGTTTAGTGGGAGCAGCGCTACAGTGGTGGGATTTAATCACCATTGTTGAGGAAAGGGATACACTAGCTATTGCATAGTTTTGGGTGTGGTTCGACCGCACGTATTTTTCCTCCAGCAATTGAGACAGGAATGAGGAGAAAATTTAGAGAGGTGACTCGAGGAGACCGTTCAGTGGTCGATTACGAGGAAGAATTTACTCGATTGGCAAAGTTGGTATCGGATGAGGTAAGCGATGAAGAGAGAAAGAAAGCAAGGTTTATGGATGCGTTTGTCTGGAGAATCAAACTACATTTTATTAGTAATCCCGCATTACTAGCTTATACTGATGTCATTAACGCACCACTCCTGCACTATCGGGAATATCGCTTCCACGTGAAAGGAAGCGGGAGGGGAGTGGAAATTTTCCAGTCAGATAAGGTAGGAGAGAACAGTACCAGTGGGGTATCCCAGCAGCAGACAGGGGGAGACCAGGGGCAGGATTTCTGGCAGGGAAATCATGCCAAACGAGTTAGAATTGGAGGCTATCGGCAGGATGGTCAGGAATTCCAACAAGGTCAACATGGAAGGGACCAGTGGCAGGGTGAATGTATTAGAAGGTGTTTCATTTGTGGGGAAAGCGATACACATGAAGAGAGTTTGTCTTAAGCGAGGCAAGGGTCAACTACAGGATGAGGTCCTAGATGTACATCCACTAAAGCAAGTCATGGGCACATTCAGGCAGGGAGAAGATGCTCCGAAACCCGAGGATCAACCGTTGCAGCTGGAGTATGGAGGTAATTATTTTTACCCTATGGGAATGGGGTATATTTTTGAGTGATGAGGAGGATGTCACAATATAAGACTTATTTTCACTAGATTTCGTGGGTGAGTCGAATTTAGTGGGTGCACTGGCTGTAGCAGCCATAGTACATGGATAAATTTTTCGTGGGGTGGCGGAGTTCTGTGGTGTCCTTCACGAGAGAGTGGAGGTGTACACTGAGTGAAGGTTTGAATTATGCGAAGAGTTACTACTTTTGAGAATTATGGGAGTAGGGTTGATAATATTTCCTAAATATCGGCCGGATAGCGATGGGTTTGAACTATCGTGAATAGTGGGGGTAAGTTTTGGTGTTCGTGACACCAGGATATGTTTGGTACTAGGTATCACCTGAGAGGGCGTATAGCCTATATATATGTGTGTATATATGTTTTATTGCGTGGTGCAATAGGCACATAGTGAGGTATTGTGTTCGCACATTTTATCCCGATAAGTAGGGGTGTTTACTGAAGTAAATCAGGGTGGTTAGAATTATGTTCGAGCAAAGAGAGATAGCTCGGGGTTTATTTTGCGCAAGGACTAGTGATGGTAGGGCGCGGTACTTTATGTCATCTTTGGTAACATGAGAGTAAGCGTATATACTTTTGTGTTGAGAGACAAGTATTTTGTGGGAAGGTGTTTGGACGTTAGTACATGGGTTGGGTACCCCGGACAGTATATATATATGTGTGTGTGTGTGTGTGTGTGTGTGTGATATGACTACGGGTTCGAAGTTATATTACGGGTTACGACTAGCATAGTCAGGTAGCTTTCGTGCGGTAAAGCACGGGGATAGGGTGTATGGGCACCCGGGTTAATTAAGGCAAAATTTTGTGCGGTTAAGAACGAGTATAGGGTGTATGGGCACCCTAGTTAAATTAAATTCATACTTGTGTAACGTATGGTTAGAAGCGGATGGGATAGACATAGCGGGCTTGGAGGCACAGGACTAGAAAGTAATATGCGAAGCCTGGAACATTACGCTAATCTTAATTTCGAGGACAAAATTCCTTTGTAAGGGGGGAGTATGTAACACCCCGTAATTTTGAGGATTTAATATTTAATTATTTTGGGAGTTATAAAAATATTTAAATTGGAGAAACTTAAATTCATGAGTTGGAGAATTTATTTGAGTGAGAAGAATTAATTATAATTGGCGACTTTAAGTTTAATTGTTCGAATTAATGTGTGTCGCATTTTGAGGTCAAAATTTGGAAATGTTAAAAAGTATTTCGGATGGAAATTCCAAGTGCGCATTTGCGTCCGAATGGGTCGAGATAGTCAGAAAAGAGTACCCGGGGGTAGTAATTGGGTCTCGAGATATTTTTGGGCATGGCCGGGCCCACACGAGGTGAGTTGGGCCATTTTAATTAGGCCCAGATGACGAAAAACGGGATTAAGGGTTTTTAACAAAATTGAAAGATTAGAGAACGGCAGTGAACACAACTCTAAGCCTAGGACTTGAGAGGGAAATTGGGGGAAAGCAGTTCAAGAGACAATTTGAGGATTTTGGAGCCAAATTAAAGGACTACACCAACGGATCAGACTCTACGAATAATTCCAGGCAAGTGGTTAACTGTTGTGATTTCTAAATTGATGATAATCAATTCATATCATAGTGATGTGTAAATCAAAATTCATTTTGGGTGTATAAACATAATTAAAATTGGGTTTTTATGAATTTAGAGTAATGGGCGGATTTAATTACTCAATGGCTGTTAAGTTATGATTTGGGTCTGTTAAGACTAAATTGTAGAGTGGATTACAATATGTATAGTGATTACATGGACTGAATACGGTAGGGTCGGATTTTATAGAACGAGACCCGGGTGAAAAACCCAAATCGGATATACTTAGGGTTTTGTATAAATTTGTTGATGGATTAAGGTCTCTAGGGTGTTTAGAACCTTTTCTTGTGTGGAGAATATGTTGGTTGTGATTTGGGTAAAGGTTTGAGAAGAAACCAAAATCTTAAGGGTTCGTTAATGGATGAAACAGAAAGCCGGGGAAGACGATCGCCTGCTCGATCGATCGATCGACCCAGGGAGATCGATCGATCGACTGTCCCAGAAAATTGACAGTCCGGCCAGCTTGTTTATAAAGAGGATTTTATTTAAGATTTAATCCCTTACTTTTATTTAGTGATAAATTCATATGGGACACATATTTCCTTAACAATTATGGGGTGATATAATTGGGTTTAGGAGGGTGTGAACGGTATGTCATGAGATGAAAGAATTTGGGGAAATAATTCATAAGTAGTGATATTGGGCCGAGAAATAATATTCGGGTATTGTAGTTGGGTGACGCTACATTATTAAAGAAATTGAGGTGAAATATTTAATTATGGACCAAGTGGGTGAGTCCGGGTATGTTGGTAATTATAGGTAAATATAATTGGGAAATTTATGGAGATGAATATGTGACACATTGTGGGTAAATGTGGGAATGAAATTATGAGATGTAAAAATGGACCAAGTGAGCGAGTCCGGGAATGTGGATTAAGTTACACAAAAGTATTAAATTAATTATCGAGAGAGTAAATTAATTTGGAGTCGGAACATAGACTCGGAAAATATTAACTTATGGTTCAAATGAGCGAGTCCGGGGATAATGGTTGGCTGACACCAAGTTATTAAATTAAAGGATGTGTTAATTAATGAAAGTAGAGTCGGAAGATAGACTCGGAAAGGTTTTAAATTAATTGATGTTGTGATTAATTAATTTAGAGTCGAATTGTAGACTCGAGAAGGGTATGGATTAATTAATGTGTAAATTAATTAAATTAGAGTCATACCACAAACTCGGTTTAGTATAAATTAATTAATTTGCAAATTAATTAACTGGGAGTCGGACCACAGACTCGGATCGGTATTAACTTAATAGGTGTGTTAATTAATTTAATTATAGTCGAACGATAGACTCGGAAAGGTATTAAATTAATAGGTGTGTTAATTAATTTAATTAGAGTCGGACGATAGACTCGGAAAGGTATTAAATTAATAGGTGTGTTAATTAATTTAATTAGAGTTGGATGATAGAATCGGGAAGGTATTAAATTATTATGTGTGTTAATTAATTTAATTAGAGTCGGACCATAGACTCGGGGAAAATAGTATATGAATTGAGGTGTGAATTAAGTATATTAGAGTCGGGCCACATACTCGGATATGTGTTAATTAATTAATGTGTAAATTAATTAAATGAGAGTCGGACCACAGACTCGGAGTATTGTTAATTAATTAATGTGTAAATTAATTAAATAAGAGTCGAATCATAGACTCGGGCAAATTTCATATAAATTATTGTGTAGAGTATTATTATTTAGAGTCGGACCACAGACTCGGGAAGATGGAAATTATTAAGTGAAAAAGTTAATTAAGTTGAGTCGGGCCAGAGACTTGGGAAATTTCAGGCTAGTGTTACGGGTTTTTGAGTACACGGTAAAGCCGGGGTTTATACTATATATATACGGTGTAATGATAGTATATATATAGATGTGTGTATATATTTTGTGTGCTATTAAATATCAGTGATTAGATATTTACTTAATTTATATACTCTAGTGCTATCAAGGGAGGTTGCACGATGTGGGTGAATCCCCTAGCTTGAGGAGTAGGGTGAGTATATCCCCAGGTCATAGCGTCCGATATATGGGTGAGGGGATTATTTCACTTTCAGCAAAGGAATATGACCGCCACCACTTCGTTTATGTTTTGGGCCAGGTTGGTGAGCGATTCCAACTTGGATAACTAGGTTATGTGAGCACACCTAGTGAAATATCACTTTAGAGGGAATCATCCGATGAGGGTATACTCGGAGGGATGGATATACGTATGTTATATTGTAATACCCCGTAATTTTTTTGATATTTATTTAAGGGATTAATTAAATTAAATGTGAATTAATCCGGATATAGATACTAACCAGATGTGAGTTGGTATTTGATTATGTTGTGTATATATAACAACATATGAATATTGTAAATATTAAAATTGTCGCGAGACTGAAATACGATAATTTGGGAAATTTAGTTGGGACACGCGTGTTAGTCGCGTCAGAAATGTAATTTATTTGAATTAAAAAGTAAATTTTATTTTCATCAACCGAATGGTCATTTTGAGTGCGCCAATGAGTCCGGAAGGGTCGAAATAGTCAGAAAACACTAGTCGGGGGTTCAGTTTGGGTCCCGGGGCATTTTTGGGCCATACCGGCAACGTAAAAGGGTATTTTGGTAATTTTGAAATTTTGGGAATTAAAGCCTACGAATTTTAAGAGTTAATTATACATTATTAGTAACCCACTAAGCCCATTACCAGCATTTGACAAGTTAGAGGGCTACGGGAGTTATAGGAAGAGTTGGAAGAGGTTCCCAAAAAGAAAATCCATAACCACCATCTTCAACCTTTGGAGAAAATCTGTAGAGAAAGGGGAGAGATCAATCCTCAACCTTCAACATCAAATTCTGAAGAACAATCTAAGGCAAGTGATTTTGTATTTTTAATGCATTGAATATGTCTTCCATGCTTAGTGTAGGAATTATCTTTTATTGAAATTTTTGGAAGAAAACCCATGAAAATTGTTGGAGAAACTTTGAATTTGGGTTAGGATTTTCATGTAGTATGATAATGGAATGATCTAATGCTTGAATAGTTACATATGATGATTTAAAAACGGATTTATGATGAGTAATTAGACATAAGAAAATTAGGAGTTCATGTTCATAGAGTTTTGAGATATATTTGAAGATTCATAGTAATTCCATGATTTTTGTAAAGATTTATCACCTTAAATATGTTAAGGAATGATCTAGGGTGATTAGAAATGATTTATATACGTTAAAACATAATTTGGATGGTCTTAGGGTGGATTTGGAGGGGAGAAGAATTGAGAAAAACGGAATTGGGATTTTCTGGGCGGAAACTGCCATCTCGTTAGAAGACCTGCCCAGGTCGTTCGAACGACCTCATTCAAACGAACTTCTAACGAGATGACAATATGACTTCTAACGAGTTGGTATTTCGTTCGAAGTCCTTCATTTGAACGAGATTTCTAACAAGTTGACAGAATGGCCTTTTTGGCCTGAATTGATTTCTAGTATCTCGTAGACTTATTTAAATGGTGAAATAACCTTTCCTTATTAACTAGTGGGTATAGTTGGGAGATTGCGGTACATTTAGGAGTAAAACTTAGAATAAAGTCTTAAACCGGATGTCATTTGTGGATTGGGAAGCGAGTAACTAATCACGAAGTGAGATTAATCGATAAATTAAATACATATAAACCGGGGACATGTGATTTGTATAATACTAAGTGTGGGTATAAGAACGAGAAGTATACCACTAACAATATATTTTAATATCTAAGATGTGAGAATGCTTAGTATATGTAGTTATATGTGTATGACATACCTACCATACTTGCTATCATGGGAGGTTGGCGTTCGTTTAGGGCCATCTAATCTTTGTGTGCCTGCGGGGGGGGGGGGGGGGGGGGGATTTAGATTGGTACCTCGAGGACATAGGTCAGAGAAGGGCTTATTGAGAAGTTAATAAGTTTGCTGATCATGGGAGCATAGGTATGTGCGTGCCCCATGTGATGTGAACTATGTTCACCTCCACTATTTGTGATTGTTGTTAATGAAACGTTTCTTGAGAGATTCAGAATACGAGGTCCTCATGTACGTGATGTAACGGGATTTGATAGCAGAGTATGTGAGCACTGCAGCTTAGCCTCGGGGTGCTAGTATTGTATATTTATGGTGAGATTAATATACTGTTGATTGAAATGAATAGTCGTGAAAAATTGTGGGTATAAGTAATAGTAACAGTTTGTAAAATGAAAATGTAAGATTTATAATATTGAAATACTAAAGTGGGGAAACTGTGTAATAAGGTACAATACTCTATTAAATAGAATATGTTGGGATTTGAGTTGGATATCATATAGAAATTTTAGATTTAGCATTGGACTAGATAGATATGGGAGCAACTAGAAATGGGTACGGGTACGATAGGAGTGCACAATTAGTTGAGAGGTGAGGAACTCAAGTGAGTGCACACACTATCATGTACTTTATATTCACTGTTTAATGATATTAAACACTTGCATTTTTAAAATTTATTTTCACATTCGGGCTCTGACCCGTTTGCTTTCAAATCTATTTTTGTAAAAACCTTTTTAGGTGCCCAGCCACAAGGACACCATGCATAGGAGTTTTATTCAGGTGACGTGTTGTAGTTGCTGTGGAAGTTACAGGACATTGATAGTAGACGCCTCCATTTCTGATCTTGACTCCATTATCAGTTTTTATCATTTGTTGGGCATGTCGCCCATTCCTTTTAGAGACATTTTACTTATTCAGTTATTTCAGACTTTGGGTTGTAATTAATTTTAGTGATGCGGACTTTGTATTTAATTATTTCGGAATTCGGATTGTTGTGAGGAGTTTTCCTCCAGACACATTATTTAATGGATGGTTATTCTATTGTGACTATATTGTTGGTTATGTTAACTTTTCATAATTCATTTATTGCATGTTAATCGGTTTTAATTAAAATGGGCAACCTACTTTTTAAATACTAGGTGGTTAGTAATATTAAAATGTTTTCGACAGTGATGCTATGAACTGAACCAACTTGGCATTTTGGATTAATTTAATAAAGGAGTAGCTACCCGGTATTTAATTAGTTGGGGTGTCATAGGTGGTATTAGAGCATCAGGTTCTAGTGTCCTTTAGGGTCTTTATGGCTTATTATGCTTCCAGCGTAACTTTCTTTGATGTAGAGCCCTATGCTTAGGATTGTTGATATCTTTGGTGAGATTTCGTACTCTTGCTTCGATATATATGATAGTGAATCTTATTGGCAATCGGGTGTGTTCATGTGCCAAACAATGTAGTACGTTAGGTGAAGACAGTTGGACGAACAGCAGGAGGCAAGGATCAGTTGAGGTTATTAAATTAATTAAAGGGATGACCGTAGTTGAGGTCACCCATATCTGGGCACGGAAGTCCTGGACGGTACAGACGGCCAAGGCGCGACTTGTGACTTCCAGGCACAACAATAGTAGAAGGTGGGGTCAATTGAGACACACCCAACAAGGTTGGATTGAGAGAGAAAGAGTTAGGTGGGACATTGAGAAAACCAGCAGTGGAAATACTTGAAAGGCGGAGATGGCGTGTGCTAGCCAAACAAACGTAATACATCCAAAGGCTTGGACTTGTGTCGGGGTATGGCCAATCGAGAGTGAAAATTTGGGGAAAATTTTTCTTGGCTCGTGAGAGCGGAGTTTCAATGGTGAGAGACTATCACCACACTTAGAAGTGGAATGTGACGTCAAGAGAAGGCGTACACATATGGTTTGACCATAAGTTCCTTGATCAGATGTTCAGGATGAAAGGCGAATGTCGTTCTGAACTCACACGAGAGGGCCGGACAGAGGTCACTTTGTGAGAAGAAATATAATTGTTTAGTGAACCCTACACCGGGTGAAGTAGGTGAAATGGAGAAGGGGATATTAAAGGGAGAATTTACATACAAGAAGAATCGCTAGTCCTTCTGGCGGAATTATGCTTGGACGGTTAAGGCAGATGGTATTGTCGCGTAGTGTTAATTTGGAGGTAAACATTCCCTCGGGTGGGGAGATGCAATAATCGAAGACTTTGTATAAAGTAAGACTGGGGAAAACGGTGTTGGTGAAGCACCACAATGGGAAGACCCAACGGAGAACCAGTTAAAATGATTCGGATAGCTGAATTATTACCGAGCAATGGTGATTTCAGTAAGAGATGTGGAAATTAGTAGCGTCTTCCTTAGGGCCGTCAAAGCTAAGGGAACAACATAGGTATTCATCTGAGTCGAGACTACCAACGTCCGAGAGAAGGACCACCTTAACATGATCAGTGTGACAGAAGATAAGTGGAGTATGTGTAGAGGTATTTTGTGGGGAGTGAAACCCGTGCATTATAAATTTTTCCCGATGCAAGAGTAGGGATCAAGGTATTGTGCCTGGCGAGGGCAATAGTTATTGAAATATTCAGTTTGGGATGAACATGTGTGGTAAGTCCAGGAACCATTTGAGCAGCCGGGATGATTGTTAGGATAGAAGTATGAGTTATATCCTCAGATGAAGATGCATGTTATTTGTGGCATGAATGAGTTGCTACATTTGTTATAATTATTATTCTCACTTGAGAGTCGAGTTTAGTGAGTATATCAGTAATTTTATTATATATAAGAACATTTTCCCTGATAGTGTGGGGGTTACTTTTATTGTCATCTGCGGAGGATGAATGGGTATATTAATAGCGATTTATGCTTTATCGAAATTACTTGTTTTAGTGCTGTGTTATACGAGTATGATATGATCTTAATTATGGTTTTATATATATGATTATACCGATAGTGTGCTGGTATTGCAAGTTTATTGGGATTACTACATTGGGGTAGCATGCTTTGTTCTGGCGAGGCCCCATCTGTGAGAGGGTCGGGCTCGCAATTGTACTTTCGTATATATATATATATATATATATATATATATATATATATATATATATATATATATATATATATATATATGGTGTGAGTTCAAAAAGGTATAATGGTCTCGGATATTTAATCCCAGTATGCGTTGGGATTTAATTGTTATGAGTCGTATATAATTGGTTTACTAGTCAACAAAGAGTTAGTTGGTTTTTATAATTAACGCTAGAGAGGTCGTAATGAGAAGAGTGCATTGTTTTATCACCCGTTAGAGATTTGGAGCTTATAATCATAGTTGTGTGTATGGGGACGGGAATTTGAGGGTCTCAGTTTTATTCGCATGTTGTATATGAAATGTGAATCCATCACTGTCAAGAGAAAGTGTCTTTCGAAAGGAGTTCCTTGTTTATGTATAATTGCAAACGGAGATGTAATTTTTTTGTTAAGAGATGGGAGTGTAGGGGTACATATTATGGACAGGGCTTAACGGATTCCGATGACCAACAATGTTAGGTAGTAGTGTAATGGGGGGGTTCCTTGTTTGGATTTCACTTTGCGAGACACCCCACGCATGAAACTTAGCGTAAGGTTGGTAGTAAGGAGATGTGTGGCCATTCGTTCATGATTTGGATACCTCAATCATTATGGAAGTAAGTAGTTATAACTGGAAGTAACAAGGAGTAAATTATGATGTAAGGCCATTAGAGCCAGTTGTTAGTAAATTACGATGTAAGTACTAATAATGTTGGTTTTGTCACGGCGTGTTGAAGGACGCGTTGAGGTTAAGGAGGATTTAGGATTTATAATTCAGAAGCGATTGAGAACGCCCAAGTGGTATAGCAACATTGTTATTACAGCGGCAATAAAGAGTTTGGGATATGTATGAAGCGTATATAATGTTTAAACACCGTATTATTGGGTTATAAGAGGTGTAGACATCTTGATTTGCTAATGTGTAAATCAAAGGAAGAGGGGACATAGATGGGTGAGATTATTACTTATGGGATTAAACGTCATAAGAAAAGGTGTAAATGAATATCATGTATAGTCAGTGTAGCACGTCCGAATTTGGAGAAAAGGCAGTGGAAAGCCATTTAATAAAGGGATATCTCTTGAGAAGGCAAATAAATTATTATGGGCAATTTGGAGTAGAGTTCCGACCAATTGAATGTTGAGGGTGGATCAAGAGTAAATAGAATGAGGATGTCAATCAGGTATAAAGAGTCCAGATGTGCACAAAGTGGTGAAAAGTGTAAGGGTCAAAACATTTGGTATTCGTCGAGAGAATAAGATCATTAAGTATCACTTAATGGGGAAATTTTTATGTGAAAATCGGCATTGAAAGTGGTATAGTAAGTAGTAGAACGGTTGGGGTTAGATGATCAACCAAATAATTTTGTATCAAGCTGACGATTCCAAGGATGGAAGGGTCAAGTTGGAGAATTTTCTTGAGAGGTAGCCAACTTATTGATAATTAACGAGTTCCTTCGAATATGTGGGACATGTTGTCCAGAAGGAGAGAAATTGTTATATACTTGGGTGATTTACACTATTAGATGGTGAACACGTCGGTACATGGTTCGAAGCAGTATTATTCAAAACTAAGAGGAGATCCCTGAAATCAACCTTCAACGTGGGGTAGCAAGAAGTAGTGGAAATATGTTTCGTTTGGACAAGGTTGTATCACTTATGGCCCGAGGTGTAGGCGCAAGGTCATTGCCGACTGGTGGATTGTATAAAAGAAATTTTGGATTCATTGCGATCTTTTCATTTTCAAATCGGGTAAAACTAGTAAACAAGGTACATTGTGGTAATGGGGAGAAGATATTATCTAATAGTAGAGTTTGGTGAAACCACCCGTATCTATTTTTTAGTGGACAAGGTACCAAAAATTGTTTTGTGTAACACCACCCGACTGAAGTAGTTTTCCCTTGTGTAAATGTCACAATGCAGGGAACAGAGATTCAAAGAATGGACAAGAGTAGTCATATGTGTTATTAATTTCTTCCAGGATGGGAGTTTGGTGTGTTTCTAAACGCGGGAGTTAATGCGTAGTGAGGTACGGACTCACAATAATATTGAAATGATGCGGATAATGATGTATAGGCCATTTTTATTCGAATGTTGTTTAATAAGAGCACAACGTGAGGTGCATTTATTGAAGTGTATTCTGATAAGGTATCAAGTCTATTAAACAAGCTTGTTGTGAACAAGGGCTTTAGTGATTGGGCCTTTCTTTATATTTTGTTTTGAACACTGGAGGGTACCAAATTTTTCCAGGCATGCCTTACTTTTTCGAATTTTGGGACGAAATTCTGTTATTAGGGGGGAAGTATGTAATACCCCGTAATTTTATTGATATTTATTTAACGGATTAATTAAATTAAATGTGAATTAATTGAGAATTAATACGGATATAGATACTAACGAGATGTGAGTTGGTATTTGATTATGTTGTGTATATATGGCAATATATGAATTTTGGAAATATTAAAATTGTCGCGAGACTGAAATACGACAATTTGGGAAATTTAGTTGGGACAAGCGTATCAGTCGCGTCAGAAATGTAATTTATTTGAATTAAAAAGTAAATTTTATTTTCATCAATCGAATGGTCATTTTGAGTGCGCCAATGAGTCCAGAAGGGTCAAAATAGTCAGAAAACACTAGCCGGGGGTTTAGTTTGGGTCCCGGGGCATTTTTGGGCCATACCGACAACTTAAAAGGGTATTTTGGTAATTTTGAAATTTTGGGAATTAAAGCCTACGAATTTTAAGAGTTAATTATACATTATTAGTAACCCACTAAGCCCATTACCAGCATTTGACAAGTTAGAGGGCTACGGGAGTTATAGGAAGAGTTGGAAGAGGTTCCCAAAAAGAAAAACCATAACCACCATCTTCAACCTTGGGAGAAAATCTGTAGAGAAAGGGGAGAGATCAATCCTCAACCTTCAACATCAAATTCTGAAGAACAATCTAAGGCAATTGATTTAGTATTTTTAATACATTGAATATGTCTTCAATGCTTAGTGTAGGAATTATCTTTTGTTGAAATTTTTGGAAGAAAACCCATGAAAATTGTTGGAGAAACTTTGAATTTGGGTTAGGATTTGCATATAGTATGATAATGGAATGATCTAATGCTTGAATAGTTACATATGATGATTTAAAAACGGATTTATGATGAGTAATTAGACATAAGAAAATTAGGAGTTCATGTTCATAGGGTTTGGAGATATATTTGAAGATTCATAGTAATTCCATGATTTTTGTAAAGATTTAACAGCTTAAATATGTTAAGGAATGATCTAGGGTGATTAGAAATGGTTTATATACGTTAAAACATAATTTGGATGGTCTTAGGGTGGATTTGGAGGGGAGAAGAATTGAGAAAAACGGAATTGGGATTTTCTGGGCTGAAACTGGCATCTCGTTAGAAGACCTGCCCAGGTTGTTCGAACGAACTTCTAACGAGATGACAGTATGACTTCTAACGAGTTGGTATTTCATTCGGAGTCCTTCGTTCGAACGAACTCGTTCGAACGAACTCGTTCGAACGAACTCGTTCGAACGAGATTTCTAACGAGTTGACAAAATGGCCATTTTGGCCTGAATTGATTTCTAGTATCTCGTATACTTATTTAAATGGTGAAATAACCTTTCCTTATTAACTAGTGGGTATAGTTGGGAGATTGGGGTACATTTAGGAGTAAAACTTAGAATAAAGTCTTAAACCGGATGTCATTTGTGGATTGGGAAGCGAGTAACTAATCACGAAGTGAGATTAATCGATAAATTAAATACATATAAACCGGGAACATGTGATTTGTATAATACTAAGTGTGGGTATAAGAACGAGAAGTATACCACTAACAATATATTTTAATATCTAAGATGTGAGAATGCTTAGTATATGTAGTTATATGTGTATGACATACCTACCATACTTGCTATCATGGGAGGTTGGCGTTCGTTTAGGGCCATCTAATCTTTGTGTGCCTACGGGGGGGGGGGGGGGGGATTTAGATTGGTACCTCGAGGACATAGGTCAGAGAAGGGCTTATTGAGAAGTTAACAAGTCTGCTGATCATGGGAGCATAGGTATGTGCGTTCCCCATGTGATGTGAACTATGTTCGCATCCACTATTTGTGATTGTTGTTAATGAAACGTTTCCTGAGAGATTCGGAATACGAGGTCCTCATGTACGTGATGTACCGGGATTTGATAGCAGAGTATGTGAGCACCGCAGCTTAGCCTCGGGGTGCTAGTATTGTATATTTATGGTGAGAATAATATACTGTTGATTGAAATGAATAGTCATGAATAATTGTGGGTATAAGTAATAGTAACGGTTTGTAAACTGAAAATGTAAGATTTATAATATTGAAATACTAAAGTGGGGAAACTGTGTAATAAGGTACAATACTCTATTAAATAGAAGATGTTGGGATTTGAGTTGGATATCATATAGAAATGTTAGATTTAGCATTGGACTAGATAGATATGGGAGCAACTAGAAATGGGTACGGGTACGATAGGAGTGCACAATTAGTTGAGAGGTGAGGAACTCATGTGAGTGCACACACTATCATGTACTTTATATTCACTGTTTAATGATATTAAACACTTGCATTTTTAAAATTTATTTTCACATTCGGGCTCTGACCCGTTTGCTTTCAAATCTATTTTTGTAAAAACCTTTTTAGGTGCCCAGCCACAAGGACACCATGTATAGGAGTTTTATTCAGGTGACGTGTTGTAGTTGCTATGGAAGTTACAGGACCTTGATAGTAGACGCCTCCATTTCTGATCTTGACTCCATTATCAGTTTTTATCATTTGTTGGGCATGTCGCCCATTCCTTTTACAGACATTTTACTTATTCAGTTATTTCAGACTTTGGGTTGTAATTAATTTTAGTGATGCGGACTTTGTATTTAATTATTTCAGAATTCGGATTGTTGTGAGGATTTTTCCTCCAGACTCATTATTTAATGGATGGTTATTCTATTGTGACTATATTGTTGGTTATGTTAACTTTTCATAATTCATTTATTGCATGTTAATCAGTTTTAATTAAAATGGGCAACCTACTTTTTAAATACTAGGTGGTTAGTAATATTAAAATGTTTTCGACAGTGATGCTATGAACTGAACCAACTTGGCATTTTGTATTAATTTAATAAAGGAGTAGCTACCCGGTATTTAATTAGTCGGGGTGTCACATATATGTGTGGATGTTTTAGTAAAGGTACGTATATAATGGTATTCAACATTATATGCGGGTAATAATACAGTGTGTGATGTATTTACTTTATATAACTTGTGACACGGTTATATGCTACCATTTAAGAAGGAATTAATTAAGTTAATTGTGAGATAACTTATAATTCAAGAATCATTATACTCAGGTTAGAGTAGTATGGCAAGGAGAGGTTATACTAGGACTAGTTGGACGGGGTAGTACAACTAGGTGGGGGTTAAGGTAACCGTTAGGTGTGCACAATAGTGGAGGGGTGAGAATGTCCACAAGGGAGTGCGACACTAACTTAAATATGAAGCGCATTCATGCATTTTAAATTACTGCAGTTAATTGACTTGGTAAATATTTTCAAAATGTTTTGGGTTCTAACCCTTGCTATAAAACTATTTTCAAAACCTTTTAGGTGTCCAGCCACAGGGACGCCAGGATTGATATTCTATTCCAAGGACACGGAGCTGCAGCATATGTGGATGCTAGCAGGAGTTTGAATTAGACGCATCGTTCATTTATTCCTAGAGTAGGAATCATGTATCAGTTTCAGTTTTATTTAGGGCTTGTCGCCCAATATTCTTAGTACAGTTTTCAGATTTGTTTTATTCTGGTGTTGAATATTTGTATTGGATTATTTCACTTTGGTGGCCGTTAATTTGTTCGGCAAGTTGTGTAATTAATTATTCAGTTGAGTTTTATTCAGTTGTGTGAACGGTTCATATTTATTTCCCGCATGTACTGTTTTGTTTAGTTAAAAAGTTAAAATTGGCACCAGCTTTTGGAACACTAGGTGGTTAGTAAGTTTTTAAAAGTTTTCGACAGTGATGCTAATGATTATCCAACTGGGATTCTTGTTTTAATTTGGTATAGGACTGATTACCCAGTATTTTATTAGGCGGGGTGTCACATAGATGACTGAACTACTATCTATGGAGAGGAATGGGAGACATGCCCCAAAAGATGCAGATACTCTCTGTATAGAAACCAAAGGAATGTGGAGGCGTCTAATACCTAGGTCCTGTAACTTTCATAGAAGCTACAACACGTCAACATAATGGATCTCCTATGCTTGGCGTCCCTGTTACTGGGCACCTAAAAGGTTTTTACAAGAGAAATAGATTTGAAAGAAAACGGGTCAGAGCCTGAGGTTAAAATATTTTTAAAATAGAAAGTGTTTAAATTACAATTTAAATAACATATATATTAAACATGTCAGTCACGTGTTCTCACTTGAGAACCTCACCCCTCAACTACTGTGCACGCCTAACGCAAATCCTTAATCCAATCTAGTTAAGCCCCCACCTAACTAATCTGATTAAATCCTATCAATAAGGTCTTATTTTTAAATGTCCACCAATAATACTCAAATAAGTCATGCACGTAACTCACACGTTTATTCATTTTATTTCTTATCTCAAGTATTAATTAAGTTCACGTCATTCTTAACCCATTTAAATCTCTTAGTTATTCGCATCTACCAAGCAACAGTGAACCAGGCACAAGTACATATATAAATTACTCTCAGTACATACATACATACATACATACAAATATGGCACCCCAAGGCTAAGCTACGGTGCATGCATACTCTGCTATCAAATCGAGGTACATCAAGTACATAAGGATCACACATTTCGAATTGCTCAGGAAATTGTTTCAACACAAATCACACATATTGGAGGCGAACATAGTTCACATACCCATGGTTCATCCACATATCTACGTTCCCATGGTCAGCTAACTTATCAACTCAGAAATAAGTCTTCACAGTCCTATGTTCTTAAGGTACCAATCTAAATCCCCCCGAAGGCACACAAAGATAAGATGGTCCTTTCCCAAAAATCAACCTCCCGTGATAGCAAGTATGGTAGGTATGTTATACACATAATCATTCATATACTAAATATTCACTCAACTTAGGAAATCATCATATTAATATAGGTATAATCCATCCATATACCATAAGTCTCATACATATCATAGTAACATCATGATTATTCCTCGTAATATGTTTAGTGCGATAACTCTCGTCGTATCATTCCGAGTACTTAACCCTAAACCAACAGGTTACTAAGTCTCCCGCTAGTCTCTAAGGTTATTTAAGTAATAAAAGTTCCCCTTTTTTAGTCTATAACCTTAAATTATTGTCGGTGCAAAATATATTCAAGTTCTCATAACTTCCAATCGTATCTCACTCGTCGGACATTCGTAAGTTTACCATTTAACCTCAAATTAATCAAATATTTTTTCGGGCTTCAAATACACCCTACTGGCCTTCCCTAAGTACCAATATGTTCAATAAATCATCAATAAAGAGTTCTAAAGGGGGAATTAATCAATTATGTAAAGGGAAATATTTTAATTTTTCCACAGGGGTCGATCGATCGAAGAAAAAGGGTACCTAGAATTTCCTTAGCATTTACGGGTTTCCCATTTTTACACTTCCAATTCTCCATTAGAACATCCCAAACTCCCAAATAAGTTTACTAATCATTAAACCATCATATCTACACAAGTTTTGACGTTCAAGAATCATCAAACTAGCATAGAACATCGATTTCTTGGATCAAAAGTCATGAATTTCACTATAACCCTAATTTTTCACTATTTCTTCAATGATCATCATAATATTAAATTTAAATTTTGTGATTTTTAACCCTTAATTTATAATTTCATTCATCTAATATTTCCAGAAGATCCACTACATGAAAACCTACCCAAAATCAATTATTAAGTCTCTAATTTCATATTTTTGCAATTAATCATAAATTGACATCAAACCTAAACTGACATGTAAAGTATATGCCTTACATTATTTGAAGATAAATCACTTGCCTCTGATTAGAAGTTTTTTATCCTTTACGATGAAGTTTGTTGGTTCTCCCTCTCTTTCCGATCATAAATCCGACGATGGTGTGTGTATGGTAGTTGCTTGGCCTTGGAACTCTCTCTAAACCCCTACTTTCTTCTCACATTGCTCTCTCTTGTGTTTACATATAAAGGACCTAATAACCCTAGGGGTTTTCGGATATATAAAACCTAAATTTCGTAGGTTAATATTCACCAAAATTAGAAATGACTGAAATACCCTCCCGTGTTGTCGGTTTGGCCTAAAACTACGTCGGGACCCAATCTAAACCCCCGGGTAGAATTTTCTGACTATCTCGACCCTTTCGGACACTTTGGAGAACTCGAAATGACCATATGTATGATATAAAAATAATTAACTTTTAAGTCCATTAAATTGGGTCCTGACATGACTGACACGCGTGTCCCAACTTAATTACCAAAACTATTGTATTTTCAACTCGCGACAATTTTAATAAATTCAAAATCATATATTACTATGCTCGCTTAGTAATATTCAACACAATTATCATAATCAAATACTAACTCTCTCGTCTCACTAGTATTTAAGTCCGGATTAATTTCAATTAATTATCCCATTTAATTCAGTTAATCCCAATAGATAAAATGAATAAAAATACGGGCTATTACATACTTCCCCTTAATAAAAAAATTTTGTCCCAAAATTCAAAAATAAAAATTACCCAGTAAAAATAACTCTAGATAACGCTCATACATCTCATCCTCGCGCTCCTAGGTAGATTCCTCGACATTATGATGCCGCCACTGAACACGTACTAGCGGTACTACCTGCGACCTCAATTTTCTCTCTATATAGTCTAGGATAGAAATCGGTCCCTCCTCATAGGAACTATCAGGCTATAGATCAATCACCTCAAAAGAAATATGAGTATGGGCCGACTCATCTCGAAGATATCTCCTTAGCGAAGAAATATGGAACACGTCGTGGATCTTACACAAGTGTTCCGGTAACCTAAGTCTATAAGAAACTGGCCCAATCCGCTCGACGATAGGGAGTGTCCCCACATATCTAGGCGCTAACTTCCCCTTCTTCCCAAAATGCATAATCCCCTTCATAGGAGATACTCGTAGCAACACTTAGTCCCCCACATCGAACTCTCGAAAGAACCTCTTGGCGTCGGTGTAACTCTTCTGTCGATCCCGAGCAACCCAAATACGGCTACGTATCATATCTATCATCTCCGAAGTATCCTGAATCACCTCCGACCCAAGTAGCTTGTTTTCCCCCACCTCTAGCCAATATGCTAGGGAACGGCAAGGTCTAGCGTACAATGCCTCAAATGGAGCCATACCAATAGTAAACTGGTAGGAGTTATTATAGGCAAACTCCACCAGTGGAATACACTGCTCCCAGCCTCCACCAAATTCGAGGATGCACATACGCAACATGTCCCCCAACATCTTCTGCGTTCGCTCACTCTGTCCATCAGTCTGCAAGTGATAGCATGTGCTCAATTGTAACTCCTTACCCATAGCTTCCTAAAAACTCTCCCAGAATCGAGACACAAATATCTTATCTTTGTCCAACACGATATCGAGAGGTACCCCATGAAGTCTCACTATCTCGGCTATGAATATCTAGGTGTACTATCCCGTGGTGTAGTTTGTTCGGGCTGGCAGAGAGTGAGCTACCTTGTTCAATCGATCCACAATCACCCATATGGAATCGTGACCCCTCTATGATGTGGGAAATCCCATGATGAAGTCCATGGAAATGCTTTCCCATTTCCACCTAGGGATCTCTAATGGTTGTAGGAGTCATGTCGGTCTCTGATGGTCCACCTTTACCAATTGACAAGTGGCACATTTCGACACAAACTCGTCAATATCCTTCTTTATCCCGCTCCACCAGTACTGTCGCCTCATATCCTAGTACATCTTATCCCCACCGAAATGTACCACAAATCGTGAATCGTGAGACTCTATCACCTCATATCGCAAGTCTTCCCCCTCAAGGATAAAAAATCTCGTATTGAAATGTAAGCCCCCATCTGAACCAACAGTATAAGACTCGACCCCCTCTGCTAGAAGTTGTACTATTGGATCCTGACAGAATGGATCCGCTGATTAAGCCTGTACTACTCTTGTAATGATCTGGGGCGTAACTGTCATCACAAACATGAATGATCGGGTCACTGCGTCCTGGTGTCCCAACACCTTCCATTTCTCTTTCCATACCTCGGCCACCTCACCTACTGGACTACGGCTCAATGCGTCTGCTACCACATTAGCCTTCCCTGGGTGGTATTGGATATCGAATTGATAATCCTTCACAAACTCAAGCCACCGACGCTGATGCATATTTATCTCCTTATGTGTAAATAGGTACTGTAGTGACTTGTGGTCTGTGAATAAGCGAAACTTCTCTTCCAGGAGGTAGTCTCTTCAAATTCGAAGTGCAAACATGGCTGTCGCTAGCTCCAAGTTGGGGGTAAGGTAATACCTCTTGTGAGGCTTAGGATTATGGGAAGCATAATATATTCCTTATTCTCTTGCTGAAGCACACCCCCAAGTCCTAATAAGGACGCATTAGTGTATACTAGATACTCTACTCTCAGTCTGGGAAATATTAACACCAGTGCTGAAGTTAGCTTGTCCTTCAGCTCATCAAAAGCAATCTGGCAGACATCATCCCAAATAAATGGAACCCCTTTTCGAGTCAAATGTGTCAATGGACCTACTATTTTCGAGAATCCATGAATAAACCTCCAGTAGTATTCTACTAGACCCAAGAAACTACATATTTTTGTCGGTGTCATGGGCTGTCCCAACTCCCTCAACGCTGAAACCTTCCCCGAATTTATGAATATCCCTCTGTCAGAGATAATGTTCCCCCAAAACTAAACTTCCTTCAGCCAAAATCCATATTTGGCATACAACTCGTGCTAGCGCAGTGTCTGCAACACTTGACACAAATGCTCGGCATGCTCCTTCTCAGTCTGGGAGTAAATCAGAATGTCATCTATGAAGATAATGACAAATTAATCCAGGAACTCTCTGAACACCATGTTCATCAAGTCCATACGCATGGTTGGGGTGTTGGTTAACCCAAAAGGCATAACCCTAAACTCGTAAGAACCATATCTCGTCAATAAGGAAGTCTTCGACACATCCTACTCCCTGATATACATCTGATGGTATCCCGATCTCAAGTCAATCGTTAAGAAGAATGCAGCCCCTCTCAACTAATCGAATAAGTCATTGATTAGGGGCAACAGATACTTATTCCGTATCATGACTTTATTCAACTCTCAGTAATCAACACACAATCGTAAAGATCCATCCATTTTCTTAATGAACAGAACGGGAGCACCCCAAGGTGAAGTACTCCTATGAATAAACCCTTGACCCAACAGCTGCTCTATTTGATCCTGTAACTCCCTCATCTCCGCTGGAGCCATACGGTAAGGTGCTCGGGCTATCAACCGAGTGCTCGGCGTTAAATCTATAACAAATTTTATCTCTCTACTAAGTGGTAATCCCAGAATATCTTGGAACACATCAGCGAACTCCTAAATAACAGGAATCGAATCAAGTGGTATTACCACCTCCCTAGAGGTCTCCTCCTCCATGTAATATAAATGAGCGGACGATCCTCCCTCAGGACGTGGCATTGCCGCAAGGAACATCTCCTGACCCGGTATCGAAAATATAATACTCCTACTAAAGAAATCGATCATGGCCCTATACGCAACTAGCCAATCCATACCGATAATTGCATCATACTCATGCATATCTAAAACAATCATATATGATGGTACTAAAAATCTCCCAATCTCTATGCTTACTCCCCGACATATAAAGAAAATCAGTGACCCATAGCCCAATGGTGAATCTACACTAGTAATTGTTCTCTCTGTCGTGTCTAATAACCCTTTGGCGCGTGCAAAGCTAGTGGAAATGAAACTATGTGATGCCCCCGTATCAAACAAAATATGCCACAAAGTCCCCTAGATAGAAAGCATACCCTCAATCGCGGGTGGATCCTATGGGACTACGGCCCGATGAATGTTGTAAACACGCCCATACTGTAACTGCCCCTTCTAAACTAGGACTGCTGGTATAGCTGGTAAACATGGCATCTGTGGTGGTGCTGGTAGGGAAGCGGGAAATATCAGTCTCTAAGGCTCCTGTCGAGCACCCTACTGTTGCAGCTGTGGGGCCCTGCCCTTTTCAGGACAATCATGATGCTTGTGGCCAAACTTGCCATATATAAAACACTTCCCAACAAAATTTCTCCCTCTCTGAACTTGTTTCCCTTGGCCCTGATGGTCATTACCGCCTCTCCCATGGTCTTGTTGGCCCTGTTAATGCTATTGTTGGCCCTAATGGACCTGCTACCCCGATTGGCAGTGTTCACCCTACTGGCCCTGCTACCCCGATTGACCCTACTGGCCGTACTAACCCTGCTAGCTATGCCTATAACCTCCATGACCGTGTCAGAAACCTCCCGATCTGAAATGCTTAGAATCCCCCTGTTAGGAATTCTGATCACCCTGCCTCGACTGGCCCTGTGCAGATTGTGCTCCACTGGCACAACTACTTCCTACCCTACCCTGCTGGCTGGACTCCTCTACTCATTTTCTCCCTGATAGATGGAAGAAGTGGTCCTGATAGTGAAGCAGTGTTGCATTAAGCACATCGATATAGGCCATCAACGAGAGGTTACCCAGAAGATACTATTGAATCCTCCAGGTAAGGCCATCCATGAATATGTGTATCTTCTTCTCCTACTGGGTACCTCAGATGGTACCAAATTAACTAGCCTGGTGAACTTTTCCTCTTATTCAGCTACATCCCTCCCCTCCTAGGTGTGGTTTAGTAGTTTTTTCCTCATCTCAATCTGAACGTCGAAAGGGAGGTATTTACGGTCGAACCGAACCCAGAAGTCCTAAATAGTGATGACATCTCTTTCCTCATCAGTTGTAATAGAGTCCCACCACTGTAATGCATCTCTAACTAGCCTACACATAGATAACATCTGCCTCTGTACATCTGTGCACTTGTACATCCTCAAGTGCCTCTGGATGTCCTTTTTCCACTCACTTGCCACTACAGCATCAAAGCTCCCTGAAAACTCCAGAAGATGTGCCTTCTAGAAGGTATCTCTGACACATTCCCAAGAAGATGGGAATGCATGAGCCTGAACTGGGGCCACCATTGGTGCTTGCTACACTACTGCCAAAGCTGCATTTATTGCCTGTGCAACTATAGTACAACTTCAGTGGCATTTATATTACTCTGAACTGGTGCTGGTTGAGGCTCAGTTTGGGCACCCCTGGGAACTCACTGTGCATGTCAAGGAGGCATCTGAAATGAGAGAGAAGATTTATAAGTCTACAGTTAATATCTCAAAATAGTTGAATATGTAAATTGTATAAAAGAATACAACAATACTAGAATATAGGGCTTTATATCAAAGGACGCTACGCGGAAAGCAATAACAAGCCTTACAGATCCTAAGGACTCTAGAACCTAATGCTCTGATACCACTTATGACACCCCGACTAATTAAATATCGGGTAGCTACTCATTTATCTCATTAATAAAGAATATCAAGTTGGTTCAGTTATAGCATCACTATCAAAAACATTTTCATTAATTTCTAGCCACCTAATATTTCAAAAGAGTGATGTCAATTTTATTAATTAAATTAACCAACGGCCAATTAATTTAAAACATCATTCAATAATCACATAAACAATCTCATATGAATAACCAACGAAATGAAAATAAACTGACGTCTGGAGTAAACACCCCAATAAGATGGTAGCAAAGTTAAATAAACTCAATATAACCGTGTGAATAAAAATAAATAAATCCAACAACTGAAATGAAATAGATGACTGAACTACTGTCTCTGGATGGGAGACATGCCCTAATAGAAATCAAAGGCTTATAATACCGAGGTCCTATAACTTACACAGCAGCTACAGCATGTCAACAGAATGGAACTCCTATACTTGCGTCCTTGTGACTGGGTAACTAAAACGTTTTTACAAGAAAAATAGATTTGAAAGAAAACGGGTCAGAGCTCGAGGTGAAAATATTTTTAAAACAGCAAGTGTTTAATTTACAATTTAAATAACACATATATTAAACATGTTAGTCACGTGTCCTCACTTGAGAATCTCACCCCTCAACTATTGTGCACGCCTAATGCATATCCTTAATCCAATATAGTTAATCCCCCACCTGACTAATTTGATTTAATCCTACCAATACGGTCATATTTTTAAATGTCCACCAATAATACTCAAATAAGTCATGCACGTAACTCACACGGTTATTCATTTTATTTCTTATCTCAAGTATTAATTAAGTTCATGCCATTCTTAACCCATTTAAATCTGTTAGTTATTCCCATCTACCAAGAAATAGTGAACCAGGCACCAGTACATATATAAAATACTCTCAATACATAGATACAAATATAGCACCCCCAAGGCTAAGCTGTGGTGCACGCATACTCTACTATCAAATCCAGGTACATCACGGACATAAGGATCATGCGTTCCGAATCGCTCAGGAACCGTTTCAATACAAATCACACATATTGGAGGAGAACATAGTTCATATACCCATGGGTTACGCACATACCTACACTATTATGGTCGGCTGACTTATCAACTGATAAATAAGTCTTCACAACCCTATGTTCTTAAGGCACACAAAGATAAGATGGTCCTTTCTCAAAAATTAACCTCCCGTGATAGCAAGTATAGTAGGTATGTCATACACATAACCATCCATATACTAAGCATTCACACAACTTAGGAAATCACCATATTAATATGGGTATAATCCATCCCTATACCATAAGTCTCATACATATCATAGTAACATCCTGATTATTCCACGTAATATGTTTAGCGCGATAACTATTTTCGTATCATTCTAAGTACTTAACCCTAACCCAACAGGTTACTAAGTCTCCCACTAGTCTCTAAGGTTATTTCGGTGCAAAATATATTCACGTTCTCACAACTTCCAATCATATCTCACTCATGAGATATTCGTAAGTTTGCCATTTAGCCTCAAATTAATCTAATATTTTTCTGGGTTCAAATACACCCTACTGGCCTTCCCAAAGTACCAATATGTTCAATCAATCATCACTAAAGAGTTCTAAAGGTTGGGAGTTAATCAGTTATTTAGAGGGAAATATTTCACTTTTTCCAGAGGGGTCGATCGATTGAAGAAAAAGGGTCGATCGATCGAGCAGTTATATGCCCAAAATTTCCTTAGCAGTTACAGGTTTCCCATTTTTACACTTCCAATTATCCATTACAACGTCCCAAACTCCCAAATAAGTTTACTAATCATTAAACCAACATATCTACACAAGTTTTAACATTCAAGAATCATCAAACTAACATAGAAATCGATTTCTTGGATCAAAAGTCATGAATTTAACTATAACCCTAATTCTTCACTATTTCTTCAATAATAATCATAATCCTAAATTTAAATTTCATGATTTTTAACCCTTAATTTATAATTTAATTCATCCAATATTTCCAAAAGATCCATTATATGCAAACCTACCCAAAATCAATTATTAAGTCTCCAATTTCAAATTTTTGCAATTAATCATAAATTGACATCAAACCTAAACTAACATGTAAAGTATATGACTTAAATTATTGCAAGATAAACCATTTGCCTCTGATTATATGTTTTTGATCCTTTGATGACGAAGTTAGTTGGTGCTCCCTCTCTTCCCGATCACAAATCTGGCGATGGTGTGTGTAAGGTAGTTGTTTGGCATTGGAACTCTCTTAAACCCTTTCTTTCTTCTGAGGTTGCTCTCTCTTGTGTTTAACATATAATGGCCCAATAACCCTAAGGGTTTTCTGATATGTAAAACCTAAATTTCATAGGTTACTATTCACTTAAATTAAAAATGACTAAAATACTCCCTGGGTTGCCGGTTTGGCCTAAAATTACCCCGGGACCCAATCTAAACCCTCGGGTAGACTTTTCTGACTATCTCAACCCTTACGGACATTTTGGTGCACTCGAAATGACCATACGGATAATGTAAAAATAATTTACTTTTAAGTCCATTAAATTGGGTCCTGACATGACTCACACGTGCATCCCAACTTAATTACCGAGACTATCGTATTTTCAACTGGCGACAATTTGAATAAATTCAAAATCATATATTACTATACTCGCCGAGTAATATTCAACATAATTATCATAATCAAACACTAACTCTCTCGTCTCGCTAGTATTTAAGTCTGGATTAATTTCAATTAATTATCCCATTTAAGTAAGTTAATCCCAATAAATAAAATCAGTAAAAATACGGGGTATTACACTAGATAGGAGGTACTGTGAGTAATATTTGGGCATGTTGCCCAACTTTTGTCATTTATTTTATTTTCCACATATTCATTTACGTCTATTCGATTTGGTTGTATTAATGTTTTACTGAGAGATATCGATTATTGTTTTATTTAATTCAATTAATGTGCATATTAATTATGTGAATGGATTTATTGTGTGTTTAAGTTAAAAAGATTATAAAGTTTAAAATTTGACGGCGGGACTAATATGTTATTTGTAATTAATTTATTTATCGGCAATGATGCTGAGAATGATCCATATGAGAAATTTTGTTTTATTTTGATAAAGGACTGATCAGCCGAGATTAAAATAGGCGGGGTGCCACATGTTCCGCCTTTGTTCTTCAAGTTCTGCCATTGCGTCCCTCATGCAGTCCAAATTTCATTAATGGTTGATGATTGAGAGGAAAATCGAGCGTCCGCATAAATATGATAATCGTTGTTATCGGCTTCCTACAGCAATACAAAAAAATCTAAACTTTAATTACACTCTTATGAAGTATAGCGGTTACTCTGGGTATCAAATCCACAGGGAATGTTTGATAGATTTTAATTAATTTACTAGATGATGATGGGGTGAGACAGGAAAAAAGGGGAAAAACTAAAGAAGTTAACTAAACCTAATTAAAACTAAAAAATACGGATTAATTAATATGAATGAGAGATAAGGTTGGAATATGATCCCCCAAACCCTAGTATATTTATCGGTAACGGCACTAAAAATTTGATGCGGCCATAAATGTGTCTAAAATGTGTGCTTATATAGGCTCAAGTGCAAGCCTGTCATGTAAGTAACAACCCAATAAGTTGGGATCGTATCCATAGAGAACTAAGACGAATTCTCGTAACGACGAACGAATAGAGGACTAATCCTAAATTGATTCGAGAAAAGAAACTAAAAGATGATTAAATGTGGAACTGAATTCTATTGTCTAAATGTAAATGAAATTTTAATTACTAACTAAGTTATGTGCACGGAAATAAAACTACCGCAATTAAGTAAGTATGAATAAGGGAAGACAGGTTAGGATACAATCCCCGATACCCTAGTACATTTATCGAATAGAATACTAGCTTTTAAATTAGAGAGTTTATCAAACCCATTCTCTATTAATCCTAAGCATTACATATATGAAGGTACTAGCCCGCATTATACGTAATCAAAGGCAAGAATAAAGCGGCACTACATAGCCAACACGTACATTACATCATTAAACACCCCGATTACCGAGGGAAACGAGGTTAAAATACCTACGATGGTTGTGTTCACTAAACAACACGATTCGATCAAAATTTAATTCAAAGCCTATTTTTTATGCATGTAAAATACATCGGGTCGGGTTCATGCATCCCAACCCTTAGAAATTTAGCTAGACATAATTAAACTACATATGAACACAAAATCAATATTGCATGAATTCAGAACTACGTGAAAAATTGAGAAGAAACTCGTAAATAGAAATTGCAACTTAATTTCAATGAATTCTCAAGCCAAAATATAAAAGCAATTGAAATTGGAAAGGAAACGATAGGAATGAAGAAAATTCTGGAATTAATGCTGAAAATTGAAATAAATGTTGAAGAAATTAAAACCTAGGGTTCTTAGGTGCAAAATTCCTCTAAAACTATCTGTGGCCATCCCCGATCCTCGCCATGCGGGCGGGGGCATGAAGGAAAGGATTCTCGGGTCCCGCGCATCCCTCTCGGGAGCGCTTCGGCCAGCGTCGTTTGAGATGAGGTGCAAAAATGTAGAGAGATTGAAAGTCGCCAGTCTATTTTACTCAAAATAGACAAAAGAAAAAAGGGGAAGCCATCCCTAAGGATGGCATCCAAAGACATACTGGTTCATGCGAAACAAAAATGATTCGAGAAGGGTTCGGAGGCTTAGTTACGAAATGGGAAGGTGTTAGGCACCCATTCTGCCCTTTCGGTGTCTCATGGATATTTGATATTTTCCTTTATTTTTCCCCGTGACATGTGTGCATGTGTATATATATATATAAGGAAGATAGGAATCCTCGACTTATATCTTGGAAGAGATAAAGTGAGTCATCCATAGGAAGATATAAGAATAATATTAGAAAGTAAAATTTACGCGATTACCCTTATGTTGATTGTTATAATGGAACGATAACGCATATGGAGTAATACGCCACTAAGGGAAAGTATATAAATTATAAGGATATTGGATTTAGAGAAAATAAAAAATAAGAGAAAAAAATGAGAAAGGGACTCGAGTCTCGGGTTTTACCCCGAGATGCCTACGTAGCCTATAAAGGCATCAAAGTCCACGTAGTTCGAAAACAAAACGAGGGGTGGGGTTTATCCCATAAATCCAAATGGGGGATCTATTATTTGTGAGTGAGTGTGTGTGTAGAAATTAAAGTGTTTTAGTTGTGAGAAAAGTGTGAGAAAAGCATGAGCATCCCTATTTGGAATTTATGGGCAAACCCACTTTTTCATATTTTTTTGGGTTTTATTTTTATGAAATAAGAGATGTGCAATAATACTAAATAAAGAAGTATATTAGAATGTGTGAAATGAGATAATAAAAGTGCTAAATAATAAAACAAGTTATTGTAAATTTAAGAGAATTTAGAGAGAAAGTTGAGAAAGATGGACCTTCTTGGAGACCTTAAGCTTGATCTTGAATGTGGGAGAGAAGCCGTTGCACTTGGATGATGATGGAGAGTGGCTAATTCACCAAGTTTGATGAAAAGGATGATGAAAAGTGGAAGTAAAAAAGGGATTTGGAGGTTGAAATCACGCTGCCTTCGAGAGAAGTTTTTGGGATTCGTTGAGAGTGAATTTGATCAGATATGGGCTCCCTTTGCAAATAAGGTGAAGGCCTCCTTTTATAGGCTTAGGTCAATGACGATCGGCATAGACCTGATCCTGCCTATCGGCACCTGCCGATAGGCAGGGTCTGGAACCTGCCATTTGGTAGTGTGTTTCAGGCCTTTTTGGCAAATCGGTTGCCGAGGGAAAATTGTTGGTCAGAATCGTGCATGGGGTAGACCATTGGAAAGGTAATTCAAAGATCATTAAAAGTCCTTTGGACCGATCTCAGGTTCGGGAGTTGAATTTAGGTCAAATATGGCTCGAAAGAGTTTATCGGTCCATTAGATGGGGAATCGTTCGGACGCAAACGGATCGTTCGTCCACATGGTAAGTCCGAATCACGCATGGGGAGGACTGTTGGAAAGTTTAGGAGATGTACTTCAACATTCCAAACAGTTTGACCCAGTGTGGGGAGTTGACTTTGGTCAACTGGGCCCTGGAAGCGTTTGGTGACCTCTTGGAGTCAAACGGACCGTTCGTCCACATGGTAAGTCAGAATCGTGCACGGAGCGAACCATTGGAAAGGGGTTTCAGTTCCCTTCTAAGATTAATTCAGCCTCGGTTGAGCTGAAGAGTTGACCTAGGTCAAATAGAGCCCGGGAGCGCCCGATGGCCTTTGGGTCAAGTTTCGGATGCAAACAGATCGTTCGCCCGCATGGTAAGTCAGATTCACGTACGGAGTGGACCGTTGGAAAGGGTATTCAGTGCCCTTCGAAGATTCATTCAGTCTCAATCGAGATGAAGAGTTTGATTTTTTGGTCAAATTGATCCAGGGAGTGCTCGATGGTTTCTAGGTTAGTACTCGGGGTATGACCTGGATTTGTAGTGATGAAGGGAGGTACTAGGGACCTAAGGAGAGTTAGGGGTAACAGAATGGGGTGTCGATAGAGCCCCTCGACGGGTGAGTTTGGAACAAATGATAACCATCGAATAGACACCACATAATTTTTTTGAGGGATTATGATCGATTCAGAGGGTCGCGGCCGATTCTGAGGACCTAAGGGGTGTGGTTGGGATGGAATAACGATCAAAGGTTTAGGTTGATTCCGAGGACCTTAAGTGGTGCTCGGGGATGACCAATTCTGTGGGTCAAGGCCAAACTTACGGGCTTAGGGTGAAGATCTAATAATCGAGGTCAATTCTGACCTAAGAGTGGTGACGACCGAGGACCGGGGTCAATTCTGACCCAACTCAGGTGATGATCTAAGACTGAGGTCAATTCTGACCTAAGAGTGGTGATGACCAAGGACCGGGGTCAATTTTGACCCAACTCAGGTGATAATCTAAGACTGAGGTCAATTCTGACCTAAAAGTGGTGATAACCGAGGACCGAGGTCAATTATGACCCAACTCAGGTGACGATCCAAGATCGAGGTCAATTTTGACCTAAGAGTGGTGACGACCAAGGATCGGGATCAATTCTGACCCAACTCAGGTGACGATCCAAGACCTAGGTCAATTCTGACCTAAGAGTGGTGACATCCGAGGACCGAGATCAATTCTGACCTAACTAAGGTGACGATCCAAGACCGAGGTCAACTCTGACTTAAGAGTGGTGACGACCGAGGTCAATTCTGACCCAAATCAGGTGACGATCCAAGACTGAGGTCAATTCTGACCTAAGGGTGGTGACGACCGAGGATCGAGGTCAATTCTGACATAACTCAGGTGACGATCTAAGATCGAGGTCAATTCTGACCTAAGAGTGGTGACGACCGAGGACCGGGGTCAATTTTGACCCAACTCAGGTGACGATCCAAGACTGAGGTCAATTCTGACCTAAGAGTGGTGACGACCGAGGACCGAGGTCAATTATGACCCAACTCAGGTGACGATCCAAGACCGAGGTCAATTCTGACCTAAGAGTGGTGACGACCGAGGATCGGGGTCAATTCTGACCCAACTCAGGTGACGATCCAAGATCGAGGTCAATTTTGACCTAAGAGTGGTGACGACCGAGGACCGAGGTCAATTCTGACCTAACTCAGGTCATGATCCAAGACCGAGGTAAATTCTGACCTAAGAGTGGTGATGACCGAGGATCGGGGTAAATTTTAACCCAACTCAGGTGACGATCCAAGACCGAGGTCAATTCTGACCTAAGAGTGGTTAAAGATTGGATTTTGATTTCGCTGGAGAAAGTGCCTTGTGATTTTGCTTTGAGCTGGGGAGCTGATAGATGGGGAAGCTTTTGTTTCATTAGGAGGCCTCGCAGGGGGAACAACCGATTTTGGTGCTGTAAAAATTCCGCTAGGGAAGTGATCAGGCAATCCTTAGAGATCCTCTGGGGCTTTATCGGGAGGAGATTCACTTGGGTTTTTGAGGATTTCACTGGGAAGGAGGGGTTCCGCTTGAGGGAATGCGAAGTTTTCTTGATGAGAATGTTCTAAATCCTTCCTGGGATTTTTATGAATTTTCTGAGGATTTTTCTGGGCTTTCTGGTATTTTTTGGGAATTTCTGTACAAAATTTAAGGGTGGGTGGCGGTCGGCATGGTCTGAGGGGTGCCATTCGGCAGTGGCACAGACTTTTGGAATACCTCGGGAAGGTAAGGAGTCAGTGCCGATCGGTATAGTTGGGGGAAGTGTCGATCGGCATGGCGCTTAGCATCCTATAAAAAGGGGCGAATCCCTTCATTTTTTCACAGCTTCTTTGCTTTCTCTCTTTCTGTGATTTCTCTGCAAATCATTCTAGTATTCTGATCTATAAGAAATGTCCGCTTTTGTGAGCACTGCAGTCCACTGAGAGTGGTTGACCGTTGATGACTGGGCGAATGTGGATTGGGGGCTAGGGCGCCTCTTGCTTTGGGGAGTGATAACTCCTTTGATGCATTTGAGCCTATTGCGGATGAGCGAACTTTGCTGTGGGAGCCGTCGCGTCATCTCTCTTCGAGAGTGAGTCCCGATGGTTATGTAAGTAACCCAACCTTTGACATTCCTTTCTTTTTGGTGATTTTTCTTTCTTTCTTGACTTTTGATGAAACTTTTCCTTTTTGCCAGTCTGATATTTCTTTGAAGAACATGCGTGCTCGTAGGATGACGGGCTTAGGGATGTCTAGGAGCATCTCCCACCTGTGTGCGTTAGGTGGTATCATCAGCGGGTTTTGAGAGGTTGACCTCGGTGTTGGATGAGACGACTCGTTTGACAGCGGTCCTGTGCGCTTTGGGAGAGAGGTGGTGGGATACTACCCACACCTTCCATTTCAGCTTCAGGGAGATGACTGTGACTCCCATAGATGTGCAACAACTGCTGGGGCAAGATTATGATGAAGAGAAGATAGAGGTGGATCACTCTTTACGGGTCAAACTGGAGGCAGTGCATGCGTCACTTGGTGATGTAGGGAGGATAGTTTCTGGGATTCTATCCGATTGTCCCTGCTGATGGATGTTCTGCTGAGCAGGTTGATTGATGTGGAGGATGGGCTGCAAGTGAGGTAGATGGCCCGATTATTCATTTTGCTAGTTTTGGTTGGTTTCATGGTGGTATCGAGCGGCGACGTCGTTCATTTGTGGTTTTTGTCGTACCTGGGGATGTTTTCGAACATCCTTTTCTATGATTGGGGGAGTCTGAATTTGGCGACCTTTTATTCTTCTCTGGATGCATTCAGTCGGTGCTACCGGCAAACCTTTACTGGAGCCACGTACCTTATTGAGGTATTCTTTAGTTTGCGCATTTCTTTTCATGCATCCGCATTTTCCTTATGCGTCTCTTTTATTTTGTGAATTCAGACGTGGTTCTATGAGGTGATTAGGTGCAATACTCCGTTGATTTCTTTGAAAGATGACACTGTTGGGGCCTCCTACCGATTGTATCGATGGCATAAGGCCAATTGGCAGTCGAAGGGATATCTCTCTCTGGAGGCAGTGCGCCAGGTCTTGAATGACCTGACCAGTGGTAGGGTAAGACTCTTTCCATTTCAGTCTTGGTTTTTACACCTTCTGATCTTGTATTGATTTATGCTTGCTTGGATATTTTTAGGTGACCTTTTACCCCTGGGGGACATCCATTCAGGATGCGGGGGCGACTGGGGTAAACGTGCGGATGAGGCATTTTCTAGCGCATGAGTTCGGTCATTCTTGGTACTTCGAGGAGCGGGTGGTTTGCCAGATTGCTGAGGAGGAGGTGGTGGTGCCACTTGCGCAACCTCCAACATCTATGAGGCAGGAGCGACTGTTGTTGGAGGATGAGAGGATCGAGGCGATGATCGGCGATTCCTACTTATTGTACACCGATACAGCTGCACCGTATGACTATATGGACTTTGTGACGAGCTAGTTGATGGCGCCCAGCATATATGATGCCCTGCCTTTCCCTCTTGTGGGTTCGAGTCGGGCAATGGGATCTTCCCATAGCGGCGGTGGTCTGACGGCATCTATGGTGACGGCGACTTCAGAGGTTCCTTTTATGCGGTTGCATACCCCCTCGTACAACATTCGGCGGGCTGATGGAGGGATTGTGCCTATGTTGCACCATCCTCATGTGATGGATCCGAAGGAGTTGGGTTTGACATAAGAGTTTCTCCGACCTGCGGTATACCTTTTTGTTCCTCTCTTTCTTTATTTTCTATTTTGGTCATCTCTGTTTTGATACTGATTTCGCCTTTCCTTGTAGCAAGTCCGGGTGTCGACCACCTGGCTAAGGGACATCAGAGACTGGATATCTTCGGCGACTGCCCATATTCGGGACACGGTTCCTGTTCCTTCTTTCTTGGTGCCGTCTGCTTCGTCCGGAGAGGAATCTGGCTCGGGTAGTGGCGGCGCGTCATCTCGTCGTAGGGGAAAGAGAGCACATCGTAGGGGTGGAAGCACTTAGTGTGTGAGAGAGAGAGAGAATGTGGGTTCGGGCTGAGTCCCGTTGTTTTTGCTTTTTCCTTTTTTATTTTCCTGCAAAATTGATGTAACACAGAACATAAATAGATGCAATGTAATGGAGTTTTTATCATCTTTTATTTAATGATGAATGCATGCACATGCGTTTTTTACTTTGCTGTTGAGACCGTAAAAAGGAATATTTTTAGAATAGTTTAGAGGAAAGTTTCTAATTAAAAAGTGAAATTATATAAGGAGAAAAGGGATTTTGAAATTCTATTGAGAATATCAATTCATTTTTATTGAGTTTTCTGATTTGATAAAAGAGGATACAAAGCAATTTCTAAAAATGAGGGGTTGCCGATCGGCAAGCACCTTGTCCTGCCTATCGACAGTTTAGTCCAGTTCCATCACTTCAAAGCTTTGATTGGTACCCTTTTTAGCCTTTGGTACCTTGTGGGGTAGTATTCCCTCCGATTTCTGCAGGGATTATGTCTCTTGTGAGGGTTCTCAAGTATAAAAAGGGGTAAGGGTGGAGTGTTTTCATCACACCCTTGCATTTTCACCTACTTTTCCATTATTTCTTAGCCTTGCAAGATGGCTCTTCCTGGTAGCATTGAGTTTGCTAACTACCTCAAAACCTTGGAAGCAATGTTCTCTTATAATGTTGACTACGATGCTTTCAACATGCATCGAGTCTCCATGTGGCGCAATCGATATGTTGAGTGGAACGTGTTGATGGCGGCGGTACAATTCTGGTACCCCGAAGACCATGTATTTCGCTTTGGGTTGGATGAAGTTTGTCCTACCTAAGAGGAGTTTTCTTCCATTCTAGGTGTAAATCCCTGCGTTGCTACAGCTTTGCTCGAATTTTCCCGTTCTCCCAGGGATTTATTGGTCGGGCTTCTTCATATTTCGCCTTCGGCAGCCAGATCATTGGTTGCTGGAGGAATGATCTCCCTCCCGGTGGTGCTGCAGTCTGTGCATTTACGGGAAGTAGGTGATGCTAGATATGCTGGAGCTGTTGTTCTGGGTCTAGTTTCAAAGTTGTTGCTGGTAACTGGAGAATTGCAGGTGGACTCGCAACTTGCGGCCATTACTTCATGGATGTCATATCGTTGTAATCATGCGGCGGTGACACTGGCGGAGACCCTGAATGGCCTGGATGCCTAGAGAGAAGGTCGTTCTGACTACCTGAGGGGTAGCCCCGTGATGCTGTTCATGTAGTTGTCTGAAAGATTCTGCTTGGTGACTCCTCCAGAATATCCCTTGTTGGTTGTACCCAACTTCTTTTCGCATCACTTCATCAGCGTCGGCCTGTATGTTGAGAACTGGGAGCATTGGCTTGTGGAGCATGGGGCTCGTGGTTTGTATTGGTCAGTGCCTTGGTGGGGGCAATTGCATCCTGTCCTGGAGCTAGGAGAGTATTCATATGTGCGGCTGATTGGTCTCAGGCAGACCTCCTTTTATTTCCCCTTGCGGCTTCTGTGCCAATTTGGCTGGGCACAGGTCGTGCCACCTCAAACCTCAAATTCCTTTTTGGTAGAAGATTTGACTGAGTGCCTACGTCTGTTGCTTGGATCTCTATGGGAAAATTGACGTCCGTCGACCTGTCCCTCCCAGTCTGTTGGGAAAGTTTGGCATATCCCCAAATATTATATGAAGTGGTTGTGGAGGAAAGTAGTCAGCAAGATGTTGGCAGTGGAGACTGGACAAAGATGGTTTGTTTTATCTAACACCATAGAAGGGGGTGTTGTGGTCTTTTCGAAGATGGTTCGGGATCATCGGTCCATGCAGTGTTTACGGCACTCTATTCAGGCAGGGGAAACTTGGGGACCTCAGGATGTAGATGATGAGGGTGCAGGATTCTCTGGTAGCTGTGGGTAGGACTCTTGGAGATTTTATTTATGTAATAGATGTGGGTATTTTATTTGTCTTTTTATGGTAGTAGGGGGAAGAGAGTTATCCGTTCCTTTCCTTATGTAATCCGTACTGTAATTTCTTATTAACGAAATAAACAAGTTTCTGATCATCCAGCTGTGCCTTGCGATGAATTTTGTAATTTTGAATTATCTATACCGATCGATAAGGCATACATAATCCTTTTTTTCAAATATTCTTTAGATTGAAACTGTCGTTCTCGTAGATAAGAAAATAACAGTATTTTGTGAAAAAGAAAAGGGTCGTGCTCATGTAAGGTGTATGAGCTGCCTACGTACCTCTGGGGTTTTTGAAAAGTTTTTTTTCTTGAAAAAATGGTTTTTTTTGCAGAGGATCAGGCCCACGTAATTCTAGGTAGAGGGAAATGAAGAGAGTGTTTTTTTTAAAGAATAGAAGGGGGATGAGAAGAGTCATAGCACGCCGAGATTTCGGACTAGGGGTAGAATTTCTTGAGACGGTCCAGGTTGACTGGATGAGCCATTTCTTCCCCATCTAGGTCTGTGAGAATGGCGACACCGCCGGATAAGATTTTCTTCACAATGTAGGGGCCGCTCCAATTGGGCTTGAATTTCCCTCTGGGGTCCTAGATGGGTTCTATTATCTCCTTGAAGGATAAATCCCCCTCCCGGACACCGCGGTCCTTAACTCTCTTGTTGAATGATCGCGCTATTCGGCGATGGTACCCTTGTATGTGGTAAAGAGCTTTTAATCTTCTTTCATCTAGGAGGGCTAGCTCATTAAGACGGCTTTGGCACCAGTCTTCTTCGCTAACTTTGCTTTCGAGCATGACGCGTAGCGAGGGTATTTCCAGCTCCACAGGTAGGACTGCCTCCATGCCGTAGACCAGAGAGTAAGGGGTAGCCCTAGTAAAGGTTCGAATTGAGGTTCGATAGCCCCAGAGGGCAAACGGGATCTGGTCGGCCCAATCCCTACAACTTTATGTCATCTTACTGATGATAGCTTTGAAGTTCTTGTTGGCGGCTTCAACTTCACCATTGGTCTGAGGTCGGTAGGGAGAAGATTTGTGTCTCTGAATCCCGTACTCATTGAATACTTCTGTGACTTCTACTTCGAAATGTAACCCGTTATCTGACACTAGCTTGTGCGGGACCCCATATCAGCATATGATATTCTTCTTGAGGAATCCGGCCACTTTCTTGGCGTTCAACATTGCGTATGACTCAGCTTCGACCCATTTGGTGAAGTAATCAATGGCAACTATGATTAACTCATTTCCATTTGAAGACTTTGGCATAACCTCCTCTATGATGTCGACACCCAAGGTGGAGAACGTCCAGGGAGAGGTCATGTTGTATAATTCTCGCGGAGGCAGGTGTTGAATATTAGAGAACTGTTGGCATTTGAGGCATCTCCGGACATAAGCGGTGCAGTCTTGGGTCATGCTGGTCCAGTAGTAGCCCTGTCGGATGATTTTCTTAGCAAGCGTGTGACCGTTCATATGGGGCCCGCATTCCCCGCTGTGGATTTTCAGGATTATTTTCTCAATCTCAGCCCCTGCGATACAGTGTAGATGAGTTCCATCGAAGTTCCTTTTGAGTAGAGATTTATGACAGATGATGTACTGGGTGGCCAGTCTTCGGAGGGTTGTTCGATCTTTCTTGTTGGAACCCTCGAGATACCTACCATGTTAAAGGAGGCACCAGATATCATAGTACCAGCAATCGAGTAGTTTGGGATCTTCGGTGGAAACAAGCTCAATATGGTAGTAGTGGGTCGGTTTGTCTTGCTTTTAAACTAGTAAAGGGGTCATTATTATTCCTTCGGGCATGTCGACCATGGCAGCCAAGGTAGTGAGAGCATCGGCTAGGTTATTCTTTGTTCGAGGTTGGTAATGGAAGGTGGTATCTCAGAATCGGGAGGCTAACTCTTCTAATTGGGCATGAAAGGGTTGTAGCTTTTTGTCCTTGACTTTCCACTTTCTGAGCACTTGATCAATGATGGGGACAGAATCCCCGTAGACATCAAGGTATTGAATACCTTTATTGAGAGCAACTTTGAGGCCTACTGTGCATGCCTCGTATTCCGTCATGTTGTTGGTGCAAGGAAATCCAATTTAATGGCGATGGGAGTGTGGGAGTCATCTCGGGCGATCAGAAGTATCCCAATGTCATATCCCTTTTTATTGGCAGCGTCATCAGAGAATATTTTCCATCAAAGGTTGTCTTGAGCGGTGTAGAGGATATTTTCATCTGGGAATTCGAAGATCCAGACATCTTCTTCTTCTACGGGGTGATCAGCGAGGTAGTCAGAGATGGCTCTTCCTTTAATAGCTTTCTGTGTGACGTACACGATATCGAACTTGGTTTGGAGCATCAAATATCAGGCCATTCAACTGGATAAGGCAGGTTTCTCAAGCAGGTATTTGATGGGGTCCATTCGGGATAAAAGTTTGATGGGAAAGGCGAGCATGTAGTGTCGCAACTTTTGGGTGACCCAGACAAGTGCGACACATGCCTTTTCTAAAGCAGTGTAGTTAACCTCGTACCCGACCAATTTGTGACTGGCGTAATAGATGGCTCTTTCTTTACGACAGTCCTCAAGGTATTGGTCAATCAAAGCCCCAGCTGCAGTGTCGGTTATGGTTAGGTATAGGAGCAAAGGGAGACCTGACCGTGGTGGCATGAGCACTGGAGGTTGGGTCAGATATTATTTGATTCGGTCAAAAGCTTCTTGACAGGTCTCATTCCAAACCTTGGTCGAATCCTTTAGAGGATCTTGAAGATCGGTTCACAGATGGAGGTTAGCGGGCTGATGAACCGACTGATATATTGCAATTTCCTAAGAAAACCTCAGACTTTTTTCTCTGTTCGGGGTGGTGGAATCTCGAGTATGGCCTTTAGCTTTGCAGGATCTTCTTCTATCCCCTTTTCAATGACCATGAATCCCAAGAGTTTTACCTTTGTAACGCCGAAGACACACTTCTGTGGATTAAGTCTCATCTGATACCGTTGCAGTCATTCGAAGAACTTTCGAAGAGCGGGAACATGACCTTCCCTAGTTTTGGACTTGATAATCATATCATCCACATAAACCTCGACTTCTTTGTGAATCAAATCATGCAGGATGGTTGTGGCAGCCCTTTGGTAGGTAGTCCCAGTGTTCTTGAGACCAAATAGCATAACGGTGTAGCAAAAGGTTCCCCATGGGGTGATGAATGCGGTTTTTTCTTGGTGGTCTGGGTGCATATTGATTTGGTTGTATCCGAAAAACCCGTCGACGAATGACTTGAGAGCATGACTGGTTGTGTTGTCCACGATCATGTCGATATTGGGTAGAGGATAATCATCCTTTGGAGAAGCTTTGTTTAAATCTCGGTAGTCCACACACATTCAAACCTTCCCTCCTGATTTCGGCACAGGTACTATATTGGCTAGCCATGTGGGATATTCGATCACACGAATGAAACCCACGCTCAACTGTTTGACCACCTCTTCTTTGACCTTGAGCGACCATTCGGTGCGGAGCTTTCTCAATTTTTGACTAACCGGCCTATAATCTGGGAGAGTGGGGATCTCATGCTGAGTTATTTCAGGATCAATGCCGGACATATCATCATAGGACCATGCAAAGACATCCACGAATTCCTTCAGTAATTCTTTGAGTTGCGCGCGCTCATGCTCGTCAAAGGTGGCCCCTATCCTAATCTCGCACAGTTGGCTACTAGAACCGAGATTAATAACAATAGTCTCTTCTTCATTAACTTGAACGCGGTTGTGTTGTTTATTATTAACCTTATTTAGATCAGTTAAGAATTGTTCATTTGCAAAATCATCATCATTAAAAGTTTGATTAGAATCCAAGCAGTTAATGTAAGGCACAGCAAGATACTCAAAATCTTCGTTTATTTCATTGATAGGAAAAACGGCATTGAGAATATTATCAAAATATGCCTCGATTACATTTGAACAAGGATAGATAGTAGAAGAAGAAATAGGGAAACATTGGGGTTATGGGGGATTTCAAGAGGTAGAACTGGCGCAGCATACCAGTTGAGGAGGGGTGTATCAGCAGCTTTAATCAGATGGGATGGATCCATTGATGTAGTGCCTGAATGGACTATGCAGAATGCCAGCCCTAGTGTCTGCAAGTTGAAGGAATCTTCGGAATTACTTTCCTCAGTCTCTTCGATATCTTTGATGAGTGGTTGTACTCGGTGTTGGAAACTTTCAGCCCATGGGTAGCTATCTTGGAAAAAGATCTCCATTCCAGGCTTCATCTTTTTGTCTGTGTGGTCATACCATAGTTATGGAAAACCGTAAAAAGGGAAGTCTTCAACTTCTTTAATGAATCGTCCATTCAAGGAGTCTCCTGGGATAGTTCGGGTGCAGTCTAATCTTCTCTTTGGTCGAGACTGGTGGATCATTGTGATCTCTTGTTCTGATGGATGATACCCCAAGCCACAAGGAGGGAAAGCTTTCTTCAGTTCGATGGGCTCAAGTATCCCTTGCTGCCTTTTCCCTAGCCCCAGTCCGGGCATGAAGTGCATGTTTCTGAACATCTGAATCACATTGACATTGCCATAAGGGTCATATTCTGGACAAACCCTTTCTTTGAAATCATCCCCTACTGGGAGTAGGAGTGGCTCAGCTTGGAATCCTGATAGGAGCATATCATTTGACCCGTGTTGTATCTCAAGGATTGGACTCCTGGTGCTTGCACCCTCGACATTTTCGTCGTCACCCAAAATGGTGATGACTCACCCATCGGCGAAGAACTTCAATTTCTGATGGAGTGAGGAAGACACACCCTTGATATTGTGGAGACAGGTTCGTCCGAGCAATAGGTTGAAACAAGCTGGGATGTCTATGACTTGGAATTCAACGATAGGGTTTATAGGGCTAACCCCCATTACAAGTTTTATGGATCCCATTACCTCATGACGTGTATTATCGTAGGCACGTACAGCGGCGGAGGTTGGAGCGAGGTTGCTTTCTTTCAGGCCTTAACACTTGAAGGTTCTCAGAGGGCAAACATTCAAAGCGGATCCGTTATCGACAAGGAAGAGTGGCACGGGCTTCCCCATAACTTCGACGGAGATGTTGAGTGCATGATTGTGATTTGGCCCAATTCTGGGGATTTCTTCTTCAGAAAATGATAGCATTCGGGTAGAGGTCAAAGATCCGACCAGATTTACCACTTCTTCTGGTGAGGTAGAAGGAGGAACTGTGGGTCCAGTGAGTAGTTTTATTAAAGCATTTCTGTGTAGCTGGGAAGACATGAAAAGTCCCCATAGAGTGATGTTAGCTTGAGTTTTCTTCAGTTGATCGAGGATCTTGCTCTCCTCGATGGTCATCTCTGGCATAGGAAGGTTTTCAACACCCTTCCCCTTGTCATTTGCTCATAGTGAGCTTGGAACCTGGTAATGTCTCCCTGATCTGGTCATGTGATTTACTGAAGAAGGAAAGAACATGAATCCCATTTCCTCGTCAATCTCATGTTGTCCTGCCACCCTGTTTATTTCTCCAAGGAGTTCTTCGAATGATATCATCCCACATATGTCGGCTACTGGTCCAGTTCTTCCTGAAGCTTGTTCTTAACTCGAATCTTCAAATTCTTCCCCCCATCCGGTGGCAATAATTCTATCTTTTCATGTAAAGTCAATGCATTCCACAACTTCAACGTCTTCTTCATATAGGTCTTCCATTTCTGTGGGGATATTTATGTTTAGGGATGTGTTTCGGCCGGATCGGATCAAAAAATGACCTTTCGGAAAAAATTCTAATTTTTTCGAAAATAAAATACTTGTTCCAATTTCCTATCCATTTTTTTCGGAAAATCAAAAAAGTTTCTGAAATCGGAAATATCGGAAAATCGAAAAAAAATCAGAAAAATTCTGAAATTAGAAATATGGTCTTTTTTCTGTTTTGCCACATGAAGACCGTATGAGAAATTAGAAATTAGTTTTTTTATGTTCTGCCACAACCATCAATCTAACAAACCGATGTAAACAGATCTGTAAACCTATAAGCCAATCAATATAAGAAACCTATTAAATCGATCCCAACAGATGTAAACAAGATCAAAATAAGTAGATGAAATAAAAAAATATGTAAACAGATGTAAATAAGATGTAAACCGATCTTATAATTAGAAGTAAACAAGATGCAAACAGATCCTATAAACCGATGTAAACAGAGCTGTAAATAAGTAGAAATAAAAAAATAAACAAATAAAAATAAACTAGAAAAGACTTACCTTCGTTCGAGACTATAAGGGTCGGCCGATGTAAACAGATCTAAACCGATTTAAACAGATTTGTGCCACCGAGAGTAGAAGAAAGGGGTTGGACGACCGTATAGAGATTGGGTCGAGAGAGAGAGGTGAGAGAGATGTGCCGCCGAGGAGAAAGGGGCAAGACGAGAGAGAGATCTGAGAGATATGTTAATAAGGATATATTGCAACCCTAGTTGCTCTCTACTAACAACATATATATATATATATATATATATATATATATATATATATATATATATATATATATGGGGTAAGGTAAAAAATAAGGGAAATCTAAATTGTACACATTCTTATTACATAAGGATATAACTTATAATGTAAAAATATATATATAGAAAATATTCGGAAAAAATATTCGGAATATTAATCGGAACAAATATTTGGAATATTAATCGGAAATTATATCGAAAAAATCGGATCGAAAAAATCGGAAAATCAGAATTTAAAACATAGTTCCAATTTCCTATCCAATTTAATTCGAAAAAATCGGAAAGCGAAAAATCGGAAATCAAAAACCTTATATATGTTCCAAAATCGAAAAATATCGGATCGGACATCGGAAAAATCAGAATGTTCGAAAAAAAACACAGCCCTATGTATGGTTGAAGGGACCAAGCTCCCTTGTAGCCTCAAAGTGTCAAGTAACCCGGTGATATTACAAATGCTGTTGGTTTGCCCGAATAATTCTGCCATAATCTGGACAACCTCATCTAGGCTGACTTCGTTGGTTGGTACCACCCACTTGTCTGAATCTCAGTCCCATTTTCATGCTTCCAAGAACAGTGTACTGAACCTTTGGCAATCGATGACAATCTATGAGTGTAATTTCAGCCCGAACTCTAGGAGTTAGTTTAACACTTCTAACAATTCCATACTTCCATTTTCAGAAGGGGTACGGACAGCGATGCATGCTCTAGTAAGGAGTGACAGTGCCTGATCAGCGAGGCTAGTAGGGTGTAGGAGGAAATATGGGTAAATTTGAAGAGGTTTAGGAGAGTATATGGGTGTGATTTGAGTTGATGGATCGAAATCTGGGTTTTCTTCTAAGAAGATGGCATTGGTATGATTTGGGAGTGGATTGTGAGTAGTGTTTGGCTTAGGATTGGCTGGTAGGGAGATGGTACCCCGGTCAATGAGATCTTGGATTATGTTTCGAAGGTGAAAGAATTGGTCAGTGGTATGGCCGGAAGTTTGGTGAAAGGTGCAATGAGCATCGACCTTGAAGTTTCTTGGGAGTGGATTTTGAAATGGACGTGGATCCAAGGGTTTGATGAGGTTTCGGCTTAACAGGGTTTGGTAAACTTTGGAGAGGAGAGCATGGATCTCAGTGTATTCCCTTCGAATGGGGGCAGGGCGGCTTTCTGGTGCCCATGATGTGGTTGGTTGAGAGAAGTTGTTGATGGTTGAGACTGTAGCACTGGCAGGCTTGTCATACTTTTTAGGGGTGAACTGTCCGAACACCTTCTTCGGTTCAATCTCTGTTTTAACAAGGCTTTCCTCGATTTCTACTCCAGCCTCTCTGAGAGCTCGAAAGTGGGGGTAGTATTATCCTCCCATCGTCGCTCGGATATGGGCTAAGAAGTTCTTCTTCACTATGTTGACCTGTTCTTCCTTGGATGGCCGATTAGTCATGGTAGTTGCTTGCTCCCTCCATCGAGTTATAAAGTTACTGACTGATTCCCTAGGATTCTATTTGAGCAGCTCTAAATCATAACGTGTGACCTCAAGCTCTTAGTTGTATTTATATTGCGACATGAATTCTCGGGCTACATCCTCCCAGCTATGGATTCTGGATTCCTTGAGAGATAAAAACCATCGGAGGGCACTATCCTTCAAAGTTTGCTGAAACAATTGGGCCATCACTTCTTTAGAAGCCCCTAGTAGAGTCATGGAATGATAATAACTACGAAGATGAACAATCGGGGGTCCACTCCCTCCAAACTTCTCGATATTTGGCATCTTGAAATTCTCAGGCAACCTCGCTTTAGGATAAGGAGACATGTGAGTGTAGTCCATGTAATTCCCAGAGATCCTGACTTGGTCGAACTTTTTGGTGAGCATCTTGAGATCCTCTTTGACTTTATTCAACTCCTCCTCCTTTGGATCAACGACCATAGGCAGGTTAGCCATGGGCTGGACAATGTTTGGCATCAGAAGCTGGGCAGGCGGCGGTCCATTGATAGGAGGGGCACGTGGAGCGTGATGATATTCTTCGGGAACACAGATAGGCTCGGGTGGACCCATAGCACGATGGAATAGGGCCTCGGGCTCTTAAGGAATAGGAACCTAGTTTCGTTGCATCTCTCGGACCTCAGTTTGGAGGTTGTCAATCTTTGACACGAGCTGATCTAGGACTGTCGTCAAATCTGGCTGTATGACTGGTACTTGATCTATATTCTCCATGGAAAGTGGATGGATTCCAGACTCGGAAGAAGTAGTAGAGGAACGGATGAAACTTCGAGGTGATTTAACTGAAGACCGAAGCCAATAGGGAGCCAGACCAAGGGGTTACGATCGACCTGAGAAGGCGTAGGATGAGATTTATTTTTGAGAAAAAAGGAAGAAACTATTTTTTTGTATAAAGAAAGGAGAAATGTTTTTGGATTTTTGATAAAGAAGGGAGAAATATTTTTGGAGACGGAACTCAGCATGATTATTATGATTGTTATGTTCTCACTTGTATTTAATTCTCCTAAATGCAATGCCGGATGGGACCCGAGACTGGAAAAGTGGGGTTTTTAATACATGAAAAGCTATGGCTGGACTTATAACCAGGCTCACGGACAGGGTCCCGTTTTAAAAATGCGCTGAAATTGAGCGGCAGGCCAACCCGGAATTTTATCAGAGTTTCGGGTTGAAACTGGCAATCTAAAGTGCTTGTCCTAGGTTTGACACCTATATGCGGGTATGCAGTTGGTTGGGTGAATCGGCATGGGTTCCCCCCTTTGGCGTGACTTCCACGATATACGTCTTGCTCTTGCGGGCAATCGGTGCGTGTGGATAAGCCATTTGATACCTGAGTGTACGTGAATTTCCTCACCATATACCTTGTGGGGACGGTATGTGTGAGAGAAAATTCGATATACTCGGCGACGTGAACGAATTCCCTCCGATATACCTCCCGTCATGACTTCGATCAAGCGGTACGATCCAGCGGAACCGTTTGATATACGTCGAAGGTACTTGGCCAATGGAAGGTGAGAGTCATATCGCTTAGGCTAACTGCGACCTGCCGGACCTGCGCCCATCACGAAGTGACCCTCCAGTTACTGGGTAAAATTTGGTCAATAACAATGCTCTTTGGTGATGTTGGGTGAATCATGCATGATTCTCTTATTAGTATCTTACGATGAGAATGCCTTTCTTTATTATGCCAAATAGTGAGTAAAGTACAAGTATCAAAGGTACACCAAGTATGGATGGGTGATGCGTGCAACATGTGGATATATGTGATCCTAGGTGCACATGGTGCGAAGTGTATATGGAAATTTTTTTACAAGTGTGTGAACATAAGCATGGGATACGCATGGAAAAAGGGGGAACATGCAGATATGGGGGGTAACATAAACAAATATAACATCCATGTAAATAGAGTCAAGCCCTCAAAATATATACACATATCCCCAGCGGTGTCGCCACTGTGGCCATCCCCGATCCTCACCATGCGGGCGGGTGCGCGAAGGAAAGGATCCTTGGGTCCCACGCATCCCTCTCGGGAGCGCTTCGGTCGGCGTCGTTTGAGATGAGGTGTAAAAATGTAGAGAGATTCAGAGTCGCCAGTCTATTTTACTCAAAAAAGACAAAAGAAAAAAGGGAAAGCCATACCTAAGGATGGCATCCAAAGACATACTGGTGCATGCGAAACCAAAATGATTCTAGAAGTGTTCGGAGGCTTATTTACGAAATGGGAATGTGTTAGGGACCCAGTCCGCCCTTTCGGTCTCTCATGGATATTTGTTATTTTCTTTTATTTTTCCCCGTGACATGTGTGCATGTGTATATATATAAGGGATATAGGAATCATCGACTTGTATCATGAAAGAGATAAAGTGAGTCATCCATAGGAAGATATAAGAATAATATTAGAAAGTAAAATTTACGTGATTACCCTTATGTTGATCGTTATAATGGAACGATAATGCATATGGAGTAATACGTCACTAAGGGAAAGTATATAGATTATAAGGAGATTGGATTTAGAGAAAATAGTTAATAAGAGAAAAAGATGAGAAATGGACTCGAGTCTCGAGTTTTACCCCAAGATGCCTACGTAGCCTATAAAGGCATCAAAGTCCACGTAGTTCGCATACAAAACGAGGGGTGGGGTTTATCCCATAAATCCAAATGGGGGATCTATTATTTGTGAGTGAGTGTGTGTGTAGAAATAAAAGTGTTTTAGTTGTGAGAAAAGTGTGAGAAAAGCATGAGCATCCTTATTTGGAATTTATGAGCAAACCCACTTTTTCATATTTTTTTGGGTTTTATTTTTATGAAATAAGAGATGTGCAATAATACTAAATAAAGAAGTATATTAGAATGTGTGAAATGAGATAATAAAAGTGCTAAATAATAAAACAAGTTATTACAAATTTAAGAGAACTTGGAGAGAAAGTTGAGAAAGATTGACCTTCTTGGAGACCTTAAGCTTGATCTTGAATGTGCGAGAGCAGCCGTTGCACTTGGATGATGATGGAGAGTGGCTAATTCACCAAGTTTGATGAAAAGGATGATAAAAAGTGGAAGTAAAAAAGGGATTTGGCGGTTGAAATCACGCTGCCTTCGAGAGAAGTTTTTGGGATTCGTTGAGAGTGAATTTTATCAGATCTGGGCCCCCTTTGCAAATAAGGTGAAGGCCTCCTTTTATATGCTCAGTTCAATGCCGATCGTCATAGACCTGATCCTACCTATCGGCACCTTCCGATAGGCAGGGTCTGGAACCTGCCATTTGGTAGTGTGTTTCAGGCCTTTTCGGCAAATCGGCTGCCGATGGAAAACCGTTGGTCAGAATCGTGCATGGGGTAGACCATTGGAAAGGTAATTCAGAGATCATTAAAATTCCTTCGGACCGATCTCAGGTTCGGGAGTTGACTTTAGGTCAAATATGGCTCGGAAGCGTTTGTCGGTCCATTGGATGGGGAATCGTTCGGACGTAAATGTATCGTTCGTCCACATGGTAAGTCCGAATCACGCATGGGGCGGACTGTTGGAAAGTTTAGGAGATGTACTTCGACATTCCAAAGAGTTTGACCCAGTGTGGGGAGTTGACTTTGGTCAAGTGGGCCCTGGAAGCGTTTGGTGACCTCTTGGAGTCAAACGGACCGTTCGCCCGCATGGTAAGTCAGAATCGTGCACGGAGTGCACCATTAGAAAGGGGTTTCAGTTCCCTTAGAAGATTCATTCAGCCTCGGTCGATCTGAAGAGTTGACCTAGGTCAAACAGAGCCCGGGAGCCCCCGGTGGCCTTTGGGTCAAGTTTCGGATGCAAACGAATCATTCGTCCGCATGGTAAGTCAGAATCGCGCACGGAGCGGATCGTTGGCAAGGGTATTCAGTGTCCTTCAAAGATTCATTCAGTCTCAGTTGATATAAAGAGTTTGACTTTTTGGTCAAACTGAGCCAGGGAGTGCCCGATGGTTTCTAGGTCAGTACTCGGTGTATGACCTGGGTTTGTAGTTATGAAGGGAGGTACTAGGGACCTAGGGAGAGTTAGGGATAACGGAATGGGGTGTCTACACTATCAAAAAGAGAACTCCCTAAAGTCTGGTAATTAGTTGGAATAAATATCCTACGAAATTACAAGAGTTTGAGCTAGTTACAACTTTAAATTTGAAAAAGTGTAAAACGAAATAAACGCGGTGTGTGATATTGATTTGAATTAATTCGCAAGTTTCCAATTAAACCTTATTTAATTAGAGTCTATTTTTAAACAAAATTAAATCAGCCCCTAAACATGCATCTAAATGTCATAAATCATTCAAACCATGCATGGAAAATAAAGACGACCGATTCAGGAAAAAAAAACCTTTCGGGTAAAACCTTTTATAACACTTCGAAGAATTCACAAGACCTTTGACTTATATACAACCTGATAATCACCCACAAGTGTGTAATGCACGGTGCCTTCAGCAAACCTTCAAAGATATGAGAGATAGCGAAATATCCTCCAGGTGTCGGTTCATCGTCTTCGGCTCGTCCACACGCAGTATGACCACACTCGGTATCCACCGATCAAATATGGAGATCCCTTCTCCACAGAGGTTGAATAAAAGAAAAGTATTTTTCTTGAACACCAAAACAATTCACTAAAGCATATGGGAGTTTTGTGAATTGAAAATAAAAAATGAATTAAACCCTAAAAGGAAGAAGCCAAAAGAATTCTGCTTTCGCAGTTTTTCTGTTATGTAAAATGCAGAGACTTCTTAATGAAAATGAAACCTTTTAATGAGTATTTATACAAAATCACGCCACCTCGAAAAATGTGCTTATTCGAACGAGAAATAGGTGTCACTCGAACGAAGGGCGCGTATCGTTCATACGACATCGCGCAACATACCAATATCGCTCGAACGAGATACTGATCTCGCTTGAGCGATCTGGTCGTTAAAAAAATATTATTTTAATCCAATACTTAGAAAAAATACTCATTCTCAAATTTTGACGAAACAGTATGCTCCAACACTTAGAAAATACTTTGTAAATATATCCCAAAAGTTCTAAGTATAAAGTTAAGGTATTAAAAAAAACATACCAAAGTGAACTTCACGGAGTCTTTTTTTGATGAAGAACTTGATATTCGGATCCGTATTTGATGCTTGAATGTTCTTGAAAGCTCTTCGACGGTGTAGCGGTATATGACATACTAAATTGATAACGGACTTATAAAAATATGTCCTTACAAATCTCTCCCTATGTGTATGCCGGTACATACATAAAAACATCCGAATTATCAAATACCAAAATTCCTATACAAATCTACCCTCCCATTGAATAAATTTGCAATATCTCAAACTGTTCTTCAAAAAGTCTTCATCAAATCTGAAAGCTTTTCTCATCAGGTTGTGCAACATAATGATCTTCAATCTTTGTACCTACACACATGAGATAAAGAAAAATACCTTGGTGGCGCATCGAGTTTAAAATGATATAAGAATAAATCAATCAATATAATCAAATTTCCCCCATAATGAGAAAACTCCCCCATAACATGATAATTCTTTCTCCCCATTTTTATGATGTCCCCAAATAGATAGATAAGAAGAAACAATCAATGCGCATGCAAAGGTATATCTCAAAAACATCCACAAACTATTTTTGGATTTTTCCAAATTTTTTTCCATACAAAAATAAGATACTAAAAATCACACCATGGATTTAAACTCAAGCAACCAATTCATAGAAACGGAATGAATGGGTGTGAACACATTCGATAGGTAAATAAACTCAATTAATCATATGTGCACGATGCATATGTGTACTCCTAACGAATGAACATCAAAATTATCCTTAGGTGTAAAAATTGTTGAATTTAGATGACATCGTCTTATGCAAATCAACAAATCAAATTTAAAGTGATTTTCACACCAATAACGTCCCAAACTATTTAACGCTTTTTCAAGACTTTTAAGGGCGTGCATACCCATTTTAATTCTCCATCCAAACTCCCTTATAGATATTTTCTTTTAGAGGTGAATAAACTAAATTCTCAAACTTTGGACAATTGGTGCAAAAACCTAAATGGCCCATAATTGGCATGAATTTCTTTTTATTTTCTATAAATTTTTCGGGCTCTTTTAAACCTCTTTGGACCCTGAATAATAAAATTCCTCAATTATTTAGGTCCAATTTAAACGGCGTCTTAATCGCAAAGGATAAATGATAATCTTTCATAGCCCTTCACCATTTTCAAATAAAGTACACAAATTCACAAACAACTCTTACATGCAAAACTTTCTTATCAAGTTTTATCGTGCTTGGTTCGTTTTAAGGATAGGATTGAAGTGAAAACACCCAACCAACATGTGATAAGACAAGCACAATAATCAAACAAATCCGTGCATGTGTGCTGTAAAGGAAATCATGAGTCAAACATGTAGGAAGTAACACTTAATTACATCTTAATGACTCTAAACATTGTAAAGCGCATGGATGAATTGACCTATTGTCTCAAAACACTATCAAATAGTCACATGAAAAATGGAATGATGTTGTGACTCGGTCATCCTAAGTGTCCATCCATAAAAGGTGTAAACAAAATACAAAAATCTTTTTAGATTTTTCAAAAATTTTATCAAAATAAAATCTTTTGGTATTTTTCAAAAAATTTCAAAAACAAAAATCTATACAAAAAGTACATGTCACAAAGCTAGCAAAAATATATCAAAAAGCATAACTAACGTAGGACAAACATGAAAACACAATCATCTATATGATATGGTAAGAGAAGAATCATGTGCAAGCAAACAAGAATCAACTTGTCTAAAATCTAGTGCCTTTAAAAGTGATTTCCTAACCCAAATAGATGTGAAACGTCGTGTTGGGGATTTAGGAACCAAGGGAACACTAGACATAAACTTCCTAGGACATTTTCCAAGTTCAAAACAAAAACGCTTAAGGTGACCTTTCCTACCACAATATGAACATGTGTAAACGGGTGGAACGACACCTATGGGTTGACCTTTTCTAACATCCTTAAAATTGGTTAACCCTCTAAAACAAATAATGGTTTCAGCTTTAGCACTATAAGCATAAGAACAAGATGATCCATTACCATCACTATCAAACCTACTTGAGTCTGTCAAATCATTTTTTAACTTCAAAATTTTTTACTCAAGCAAAGAATTAGACTCTTCCAATTTGAGGGACTCCTTCTTCAAATTATCAATCAAATCTAGAAGGTTATCTCGCTCCCCCTCAATTAAAGAAAACATTTTACTAAGAGTCTCTTCACGTGCCACAAACTCATTGACTAAAATATTTTTTGTCCTCTTTGGCACAAACACAAACCATCGGATTTTTAAGGTCCTCCAATTTTTTTTAAAAAAATAGGACCTTATCATCACTCTCCTTCTTTGACAATTTTAAAAAAACAAAGTCATAGTCCAAGGAAACAAATTTTTCACGATAAAAATCTAGTTGATTTTGAACCATTTGCAAAAGATCCATCGCGGATTTAAAATGAAAAATTTTCTTTTTCCAAAAAATCAATTCTTTTAGCAAACGTCAAATTTAAGTGATTTATATCATCAAAACTTTGACTCGTGTCATCAAAGGGATGCATCCGATTACATAAGTGCTCCACTGGAAAAATTGCGATTTTTTACAAAACTGATTTTAAAAAAAAATTATATCACACAAATTTTGTGGAAAATAGGAATACACAATAAATTAGCACAACCTGCTCTGATACCAACTTGACAACGTGAGTAGACAAATTGTATCAGAAGGTAAATCCTCAAAAAATCAGGATCACGCGATAAATTAGCGTAACCCGCTCTGATACTAATTTGTAAAACGAAATAAACACGGTGTGCGATATCGATTTGAATTAATTCGCAAGTTTTCAATTAAATCTTATTTAATTAGAGTCTATTTTTGGAAAAAATTAATTCAGTCCCTAAACATGCATCTAAATGTCATAAATCATTCAAACCATGCATGAAAAATAAAGACGACCGATTCAGGAAAAAACCCCTTGCGGGTAAAACCTTTTATAACACTTTGAAGAATTCACAAGACCTTTGACTTACATACAACCTGATAATCTCCCACAAGTGTGTATTGCATGGTGCCTTAATCAAACCTTCAAAGATGTGAGAGACGGCGAAATACCCTCCAGGTGTCGGTTCATCATCTTCGACTCATCCACACGCACAATGACTATGCTCGGTATCCACCGATCAAATATGGAGATCCCTTCTCCACAGAGGTTGAACAAAAGCAAAGTATTATTCTTGAACACCAAAATAATTCACTAAAGCATATGGGAGTTTTGTGAATTGAAAACAAAAAAGGATTAAACCCTAAAAGGAAGAAGCCAAAAGAATTCTTCTTTCGCAGTTTTTCTATTCTGTAAAACGCTGAGACTTCTTAATAAAACAAAACCATTTAATGAGTATTTATTCAAAATCGCACCGCCTAAAAAAACATGCTAGTTCAAACGAGAAACAGGTGTCGCTCGAATGAAGGACGCGTGTCGTTCAAACGACATCGGACGATGTACCAATCTCTCTCGAACGAGATACTAATCTAGCTTTAACGACCTGGTCATCAAAAAAATATTATTTTAATGTCCGCTCCAATACTTAGAAAAAATACTCATTCTCAAATTTTGACGAAAAAGTTCGATCCAACACTTAAAAAATATTTGTAAAAATATCCCAAAAGTTCTAAGAGTAAAGTTAAGGTATTAAAAACAAGCCTACCAAAGTGAACTTAGCGGAGTCTTTTTTTTTAATGAGGAACTTGATATTCGGATCCGTCTTTGATGCTTGAATGTTCTTGAAATCTCTTCGATGGTGTAACGGTATATGACATACTAAATTGATAATGGACTTATAAAAATATGTCCTTATAAAAAGGTAAATTAGAAAATCATCACCCGAATCGGTCCAGCCTGGGCTACCTGTTCGGTCTGGTATATATCGGATCGATTCATTTTGGGGAATAATCGAATCGGTCCAGTACTTTGTTTTATTCAGGAACTTTTAGGATTCTGAATCATTTCATTTTATGTTGATATCGGATCGGTCTTCCCTTGACAGGAACTTTCTCTTCACCGGACCGGTTCGACTTTGGATGACACCGGATCGGTCCGGAGATCTTTTTCTTTCTGCTCTTGTTGTGATTTTCTCTCATATTTGAGGCTTCATAACTTCTGATCTGGGACTCTAATTTGGATGTCGTTTCCTCCTACGTGCTTGTAGACTATAGTTCTTCAACTTTCATTTTGGTTCCTCATCCGAACTCCAGATGTAAAGTTACTCTTTTGCCCTCTGAATTTTCTTCCTTTATTCTTCCTTAGTTTCTCGGTATTGAGTTTCCTCTTCTCTTCACTTGTATAAAATACCTTCAAAATGCAAGAAGAATACACAAAACTCGATGCACTATGTAGGAAATGTCAATATCAAAGATATGAGATAAATCAATGCTTTTTACATGGTACGAGGTGATAAAAGCTGCTAAATTAAGAGAGCAAATCGAAAGAATTTGTGCCTAATCAGTTGATTATGGAAATCTCTTTCCCACCTTATGGTTTCTATTTAACACATTTTAAACATCGAAGACGATGTTCTTTTTTTATTAAGGATGAGGAATTTATCAAAATCGTACCTCTTTCAAAAAAAATTCTCAGAAATAAGTTTTTTTAAAACTTTTTTTGTGGAGTGTATCTTCATTTTTTTATGACGTGAATTGTCTATCATCCATCTTTTAGAAGTCTCGTAATATCCTGGTTTGAACTTGAAATTATGTTTAGTTACCATAAAATTAAACAATACTCTTAAGGCGTACTTGCCCTATGAATTCTTAAACTCGACAAAATTTTCACCATCACATTTTACAATCAAATGTTAAAGAGTTACTACATCCTCGTAAGAGCCTTAAAACATCACTAATGGAGACTTAAACTCGTGAGATTTGAACTATTCACTTTTTTAGGGTTTTTACGTAATCTCCGAGTCACAAATTGACTCAAGTTTCTTTGGGTAACACACTTAGTCATTGCATGGTCTCATTATCATTCATTTTTGCCCTAACCACTAAGAGTGAAATCACTTTCGACTTGTAAAAAAATATGTATCCCGAGCACTAAACCTTGACTCATATCACATTATCGTTATCATTCCATATTTACCTCCTCCATATATATTCCAGATACCATATATATATCAATTTCTGAAAATGCCATATGTGTATGATACCGATTTAAATAGTTGCGCAAATTTCCATATCACAAACTTATTTAATTAGAGTCAATTTAGGAATCAAAGAAATTCAACCCTTAAACTCAAATTGCAACTTGCATGTAGTGTCAAGCCAACATAAATAAAATATACGACACAAAGCTCAGGAAAAATCCCCTCACAGCAAAACCTTTTTATTTCACTATAATTGTAAATCGCCACTCACACGGTTACAATGAAATACAGTTTGACACTCGAATACCCGCAAGCGTCGGTCAATGTCGTCAGTAATAAGTCCACACTCAGCGAACCTACATGAATCGAAGTTCAGTCTTCAACCCAAGAACACCTCAGCACTCCCTAATGACACATAGTCACAAAAATTTGTAAAAACTCACTCCACTATAGCATGTAGCCCTCGGTTGTAGAGATCTCCCCACAAATTATGAACACTAGAAAACTATGCTTTTGGGCTCCACGAAAATAACTCACACAAAAGATATTGGGATTGTGAATTGTAAAAAAAAGATTGAACCCTAAAAATGGTTGGAGAATAAACCAAAACATTCCTCATTAATTTGGGTCAGGAAATCAGACTTGGTTGCCTTACAAAATAGGGTTGTTGATTCTCATTTACTTTCACATCCTTCCTCCCTTGCTAAATCTAATGGATGAATGTGTTAGTGTTTGCATACTTTAGCGTTTGTACTTTATGTCATATTCACATGCTAAATTTATGCTTGTTTTAGTCATTTTCTAGTCATCGCCTTATTTTATATCCCATGCTAGAAATCATGACTTGTTTATCTTTTTGTATTATATTTTGTGCTTGAATTAATTGAAAAATATAAAAATATTTTTGTTTATCATTTGTGTTTTATTTATTTCATTTAAGCTTAATTAAAAATACAAATGATTTTTGTGTGTCCTTTTGAGTAAATATTTATTTTTGATTAAAAAAAACGTTAAAAACTCAAAAAGATTTTGTTTTGTGTGTATTTTTGTTTGACACACTTTATGTGGCATATATTTGTGTTTGAATCCTATCGTTTACGCTCCCATGTGGCTAGAACTTTTGGTGTAGATTTTCAATCCTTAAAATGTTCTTTACCATGTTTTATATGGAGTAGTTGGATTTTGTATTGTTTAAATGGATTCTATTTCTATATGCCTCCTTTCACACATGCACGAGCTCTTTTGAAATTTTAATGTCACATGTTATATTTGAGCTTTTTGAGGTGTTCTCCTATCAATCTAGTCATCTACATACCTATGACCTAGGAGGACTAGTGCATGTCAAAATCCGTTGCATGTGAGATTTGTGTGAAAAATGAAAACATGATAAATTAATATATGCACGGGGAAGGGCTCCGAAAGGATGAATTAAATCCTTTACGATAGTAATCCACCGTTGATTGGATCTAAAAGAAATACGTGATCCAAAGGCCTAAAAATAGAATATTTGGCATTAAACAGAAAGTAATTGCCAAGGCCTATGTTTGTATGATATATTCATTCAAAAACAAAAGAATATATATGCTCATTGAGGGAGAATTGGATGGTATATTAACGGTTTGCACAATGTCCGTTTATCCTAGTTGTCTTTGATGTCATGACTCTATTTGGTTTGTAGAATCATCATCATGCTAGGCTTGTATGCATTGTGTATGTTTGTTCATTGAGTTCAATCTTTATATTGTCACATGAGGTTATATTTCAATGTGATGAAGTTTACAATCAAATGAGAACTCCGTGAACGTTTCTTAAGTGTTTGGGTCTAAATTTAATTGTTTCTAGTTCACACCCCTACACTTTCGTTTCCATATGACACATTTTTGCCATACGAGTGTGCAAACTTATTGTATTTTGTGTCATGTGTGTGTTTATATCTATATATACATGCAAGTGCTCTATTGGTATATTTTTTTTGTATCTATATATATGATATTTGTCTTTGCCCTGCTTTTATTGTCCATATGCTTTCATGTCTTATCACTTTAAGCTTCCACATGCTGTTTATTAATTCTTTTTCCTTTGCCTATTCCTGAACAAAAAGGGGGAGAATGATGATAGGGGGAGAAATGGTATCTAATCCAATTATTATCATATCTCAGTCTGGGGAGATTTATCTTAGGGGGAGACGTCTTTCTAAGTAGGTCATGTGTTTAAAGGGAGAATTATTTTAGGAGGAGTAATTAATTAATTGTGATTAATATATTTTGATATTCCCTATGCATTTGATGAGTTTGCTTAAGTGTGCAGGTATTCTACTAAAGCGGCAACTTTAAAAGGCAAAGTGTTTAATCCTTGGGTTGAGTCAAGAATGGGCGGGTTATGTTTTGAGTCTAATGAGCTTGACGACCCTTTAGGATTTTTTGTTTGGTTTTTGTCCCGGAATAGCCAAAGGGGGAGATTTGTAAGGACACAAATTTCCAATTGAGTCCATATATAGTTTTGGCTCAATTCCGGACAAAAACATTTTTTCATAGGATAGTATTCACTTGTAATATTCTCAAGCCTATGAAGTGTATGTTGAAGACGTAGCGACAAAGAATTTAAAGCTTCATCAAAATGCCGGTTTGTGTGCCTCGTTTCTACGTTATCAACTAAGGTTCCATGCTCCCAAGGTATGAATGTAACTATATTTATATAGGAGCTTGGAACAAAGTTTATTGGGTGTTAGGTGTAATAAAAAACTGCATTTTATTTTCAGAAAGAATCATTTAGAACTTTAAAATAAGTATATTAAAGTTTCTGGGCCAAAATTGAATTTTACAAACTTTCTGGTCGTTCGTTAGAAATGTCGTTCGAACGAGTTTTTTCGTTCGAACCAGATTTCGTTCGAACGAGTTTTGTCGTTCGAACCAGTTTCGTTCGAACGAGTCTGCCAACAACCCTAAACTGGTCAGTCGTTCGATATGTCGTTCGAACGAGTTTTTCGTTCTAACGAGGTATCTAACGAGATTCTAACGAGCCCAGGCTGGTCACTCATTAGAAGTCTCGTTCGAACGAGAGTCAAGTTCGTTCGAACGAGACGCCAGGCGGGAACGGTTTTGTGCAGTTTTTTGGCAGTTTTCACCCCATTACCCCACTTGTTTCTTTACTGATTTTTTAAGGCTTTATCAAGGACGGGAATCATTTTTCAAGGTGTATCTTTTTCATACCATACAAACTCCTAGAGAGTATTTTGAGACAAAATTTGTTTAAGGAAAAAGATCATGTTTTGAGTGTTATTCTTTCAAAGAAAAATTCATACACACTCTAGTTTACACCCAATTGTGTTTATCCAAGTTTCTATATTTATATCAATTGCTTGGAGTTTTTGGCACCGGTTTTCTCTACTGAATTCAAGAGACGTTTCGGGTTTTCTTCTACACCCCATCACAAAGAAGACTTTTGTTAAGATTCTACCCACACGAAGAAAGGCTCCATGCTTGGGTGACGGTGACCATATAAAGTCCCATCGGTGGATTCCGAGACCGCGGTGGTGTTCCAAGGTTGTTCGCTAGGAAGAGGTTTCTACGAGAAAGAGCGTCGAGGCTTGAGAGGGATCGAGTCAGTCGTTGTAAGTCTACCTGTCTTGTAATTGTAATTCCATATCTAGTGGACTTGTGGCTAGGGCCGTCCGAGGTTGTTTCCCGTATTGGGTTTTTCCTCGTACATCTCGGCGTAGTGTGATATTGTTTATTTTATCTTGCACAAATTTTAGAACACATGCCTTAGGATAATTTCAAGATAAAATTTGGTTTAATTCTCACATTTATTTAATTTGGGACTAAATTAAATATTGGGTAAATTTGGTTTATTCAAGTCATTTGCTAAAATTGGTTTCGCCTAACTTTGGATAATTGAAAATTATGACTTAGGCAAATTCTAGGACTTGGATTAACTTATTTTAATTTGTTTTGAGAAATTAAAACTTGTTGTTATTTTTGAATGTTGAACCATCACCTGTTTTACAACGCTTCCGCATCTTTTGTGTTTTAAGTAAAAAGGAAATTATATATTTTAATTTAAAATTATTAAAATCCGGGGACTTTCAAATTGGTATCAGAGCCAAAAACGATAAATTATTTCGTTAAGATCCTTTTAATTTTTCTCTAAAATGGATTTTTCCCCATTTTCAAAATTTCCTATTTTCGATGGTTCAAACTACGCGTATTGGAAAGCACGAATGAGATCGGCACTAAAATCTATCGACGAGAGAGTTTAGATGTCTGTTGTTACCGGGTACTCCCCACCAACTTACTTAGTTGAAAATGAACGTGTTATCAAACCTGCCGATAGATGGACTGAAAATGAGTTTAAACTTGCTAATTTTAATTCCCGTGGTTTAAATGCCTTGTTTAGCGCTGTCGCACCGGATGAATTCCGACGTATTATGACATGTGAAACCGCTAAAGAAGCTTGGGATATTTTACAATTAACTCATGAAGGAACTAGTGTCGTTAAAGCTTCAAAACTCCAAAACCTCACCACTCAATTTGAAACTATCAAAATGGATGAAAAAGAAACTTTTGATAAATTTTATGCTAGACTTTATGATATTGTTAATTCATCCTTTAACTTGGGAGAGAAAATACCTGACGACCGTGTTGTAAAGAAAATTTTGAGGTCCCTACCCGATAGATTTATTCCTAAAGTGACCGTTTTAAATTCTTTACCCACTTTAGCCTCTACGAAATTAGAAGAGCTTGTAGGTGATTTACAAACCTATGAACTAGATATGTTTCCCTCTAAAATTGAAAAGAAAATTGAAAAGGGTGTTGCTTTAAAAGCCCGAAAAGAGGTCAAACAAGTAGTAGAGAGCGATAGTGAAAGTGACTCGGAAGATATGGCTTTGTTTGCTCGCAAATTTAGAAAATTTCTTAAATTTAACAAAGATAAATTTAAAAATGATTTCAAGAAATTTGATACTTCTAAAAATGATAAAAGCGAGAAGATTTCTAAAGCCGAGAGGATCCCTAAACCTAGTAATGACAATTTAGATAGGGACGAGTCTAACAAGTGTTTTGGTTGTGAAGGTTATGGCCATCGAGCTTATGAGTGCCCCACTAAACTAAGGAAAGAGGGTAAACGACCCACTGCATATAATGCAACCCTTAGTGATAGTGATAAGGAAGAAAAGCCCGATTACCCCACTAAGAAAAATTTTGTGGCTTTTATGGCTAGTCATGTGAGTGATTGTGACAACTCATCGATTGATGAAACGATAGCACATGCCACTTCCAAGGTCATTGTTCATGATTCCCTTGTTTTTAATGATAGTGAGAGTGGAGAAGAGAGTGAAAATGAAGAAGAGGTTGATGTGAGTGAACTTCAAAATGCTTTTCATGAATTATATAAAGAATCTATTAATTTGAAAAGAACTAATTTGAAGTTAGAAGCTTGTTTAAGAAAGAGTGTCAAGGTCGTTGATGATAGTGCCTTAATAGAATACCTTAGGACACATGTGAGGACTCTTCAAGAGAAGCTTGATTATGTAGAAGGCGAAAGAGATAGCCTTAGGGGTTTAATGGAATCCTTGAAAAAGGAGCTTCTTGCTTTTGAAGAGCGAAATGTTTTACTAGAATCTAACATTGCTGAATTGGAAAATAAATTAAAAGATTCTAGTAATGTCAAATTTGATTTGGAATGTCGTTCAGAAAAACTAGATAAGATGTTAGGAACGGTCCAAATTAAAAATGACACTTGTGGTTTAGGCTTCAATCCTTGTAATGAATTTACTCATAATTCCCAAACCAATGTTTTAGGAGAATCAACTAGGAATACTTTTAAAGATCACTCCTTAAGTAAATTTTTTCGACATGTTATCACTTGTACACATTGTGGTCGACAAGGTCATCTTAGGAAATTTTGTTTAGATCTTAAACGAATTCCTAGAAAACCCCATAGTAAAGTAACCACGGTAGTTAACGTTCCAACACCCCAAAATAGTCATTCCTCATTAATTTGGGTCAGGAAATCAGACTTGGTTGCCTTACAAAATAGGGTTGTTGATTCTCATTTACTTTCACATCCTTCCTCCCTTGCTAAATCTAATGGATGAATGTGTTAGTGTTTGCATACTTTAGCGTTTGTACTTTATGTCATATTCACATGCTAAATGTATGCTTGTTTTAGTCATTTTCTAGTCATCGCCTTATTTTATATCCCATGCTAGAAATCATGACTTGTTTATCTTTTTGTATTATATTTTGTGCTTGAATTAATTGAAAAATATAAAAAGATTTTTGTTATCATTCGTGTTTTATTTATTTCATTTAAGCTTAATGAAAAATACAAATGATTTTTGTGTGTCCTTTTGAGTAAATATTTATTTTTGATTAAAAAAAAACGTTAAAAACTCAAAAAGATTTTGTTTTGTGTGTATTTTTGTTTGACACGCTTTATGTGGCATATATTTGTGTTTGAATCCTATCGTTTACGCTCCCATGTGGCTAGAACTTTTGGTGTAGATTTTCAATCCTTAAAATGTTCTTTACCATGTTTTATATGGAGTAGTTGGATTTTGTATTGTTTAAATGGATTCTATTTCTATATGCCTCCTTTCACACATGCACGAGCTCTTTTGAAATTTTAATGTCACATGTTATATTTGAGCTTTTTGAGGTGTTCTCCTATCAATCTATTCATCTACATACCTATGACCTAGGAGGACTAGTGCATGTCAAAATCCGTTGCATGTGAGATTTGTGTGAAAAATGAAAACATGATAAATTAATATATGCATGGGGAAGGGCTCCGAAAGGATGAATTAAATCCTTTGCGATAGTAAGCCACCGTTGATTGGATCTAAAAGAAATACGTGATCCAAAGGCCTAAAAACAGAATATTTGGCATTAAACAGAAAGCAATTGCCAAGGCCTATTTTTGTATGATATATTCATTCAAAAACAAAAGAATATATATGCTCATTGAGGGAGAATTGGATGGTATATCAACGGTTTGCACAATGTCCGTTTATCCTAGTTGTCTTTAATGTCATGACACTATTTGGTTTGTAGAATCATCATCATGCTAGGCTTGTATGCATTGTGTATGTTTGTTCATTGAGTTCAATCTTTATATTGTCACATGAGGTTATATTTCAATGTGATGAAGTTTACAATCAAATGAGAACTCCGTGAACGTTTCTTAAGTGTTTGGGTCTAAATTTAATTGTTGCTAGTTCACACCCCTACACTTCCGTTTCCATATGACACATTTTTGCCATACGAGTGTGCAAACTTATTGTATTTTGTGTCATGTGTGTCTTTATATCTATATATACATGCAAGTGCTCTATTGGTATATTTTTTTTGTATCTATATATATGATATTTGTCTTTGCCCTGATTTTATTATCCATATGCTTTCATGTCTTATCACTTTAAGATTCCACATGCTGTTTATTAATTCTTTTTCCTTTGCCTATTCCTGAACAAAAAGGGGGAGAATGATGATAGGGGCAGAAATGGTATCTAATCCTATTATTATCGTATCTCAGTTTGGGGAGATTTATCTTAGGGGGAGACGTCTTTCTAAGTAGGTCATGTGTTTAAAGGGAGAATTATTTTAGGAGGAGTAATTAATTAATTACGATTAATATATTTTGATATTCCCTATGCATTTGATGAGTTTGCTTAAGTGTGCAGGTATTCTACTAAAGCGGCAACTTTAAAAGGCAAAGTGTTTAATCCTTGGGTTGAGTCAAGAATGGGAGGGTTATGTTTTGAGTCTAGTGAGCTTGACGGCCCTTTAGGATTTTTTGTTTGGTTTTTGTCCCTGATAGCCAAAGGGGGAGATTTGTAAGGACACAAATTTCCAATTGAGTCCATATATAGTTTTGGCTCAATTCCGGACAAAAACATTTTTTCATAGGATAGTATTCAATTATAATATTCTCAAGCCTATGAAGTGTATGTTGAAGACGTAGCGGCAAAGAATTTAAAGCTTCATCAAAATGCCGGTTTGTGTGCCTCGTTTCTACGTTATCAATTAAGGTTCCATGCTCCCAAGGTATGAATGTAACTATATTTATATAGGAGCTTGGAACAAAGTTTATTGGGTGTTAGGTGTAATAAAAAACTGCATTTTATTTTTAGAAAGAATCATTTAGAACTTTAAAATAAGTATATAAAAGTTTCTGGGCCAAAATCGAATTTTACAAACTTTCTGGTCGTTCGTTAGAAATATCGTTCGAACAAGTTTTTTCGTTCGAAAAAGATTTCGTTCGAACGAGTTTTGTCGTTCGAACCAGTTTCGTTCGAACGAGTCTGCCAACGACCCTAAACTGGTCAGTCGTTCGATATGTCGTTCGAACGAGTTTTTCGTTCTAACGAGGTATCTAACGAGATTCTAACGAGCCCAGGCTTGTCACTCGTTAGAAGTCTCGTTCGAACGAGAGTCAAGTTCGTTCGAACGAGACGCCAGGCGGGAACGGTTTTGAGTAGTTTTTTGGCAGTTTTCACCCCATTATCCCACTTGTTTCTTAACTGATTTTTTAAGGCTTTATCAAGGATGGGAATCATTTTTCAAGGTGTATCTTTTTCATACCATACAAACTCCTAGAGAGTATTTTGAGACAAAATTTGTTTAAGGAAAAAGATCATGTTTTGAGTGTTATTCTTTCAAAGAAAAATTCATACACACTCTAGTTTACACCCAATTGTGTTTATCCAAGTTTCTATATTTATATCAATTGCTTGGAGTTTTTGGCACCGGTTTTCTCTACCGAATTCAAGAGACGTTTCGGGTTTGCTTCTACACCCCATCACAAAGAAGACTTTTGTTAAGATTCTACCCACACGGAGAAAGGCTCCATGCTTGGGTGACGGTGACCATATAAAGTCCCATCGGTGGATTCCGAGACCGCGGTGGTGTTCCGAGGTTGTTCGCTAGGAAGAGGTTTCTACGAGAAGGAGCGTCGAGGCTTGAGAGGGATCGAGTCAGTCGTTGTAAGTCTACCTGTCTTGTAATTGTAATTCCATATCTAGTGGACTTGTGGCTAGGGCCGTCCGAGGTTGTTTCCCGTCCTGGGTTTTTCCTCGTACATCTCGGCGTAGTGTGATATTGTTTATTTTATCTTGCACAAAATTTAGAACGCATGCTTTAGGATAATTTCAAGATAAAATTTGGTTTAATTCTCACACTCATTTAATTTGGGACTAAATTAAATATTGGGTAAATTTGGTTTATTCAAGTCATTTGCTAAAATTGGTTTCGCCTAACTTTGGATAATTGAAAATTATGACTTAGGCAAATTCTAGGACTTGGATTAACTTATTTTAATTTGTTTTAAGAAATTAAAACTTGTTGTTATTTTTGAAAGTTGAACCATCACCTGTTTTACAACGCTTCCGCATCTTTTGTGTTTTAAGTAAAAAGGAAATTATATATTTTAATTTGAAATTATTAAAATCCGGGGACTTTCAAAACACATTTTACCAAATTCATCTTTGTTAGGCTTGAATGTTGAAGTCTTCTTGTAATTCGAATTCGTCTCTTGTAGATGTAAAATTTTCAATTATTCGAAGACTTGTAGCGGTATATGACATACTAAATTGTGACGAACAGTGTCCTTACAAATCTCCCCCTATGTTTATGCCGATACACAATAAAAAAAATATATGAATTATCAATCTCAAATGACCTATACAAATCTACCCTCCCATAAACTCAAACGTGGAAAGATAAACTGTCAAGTCTTCAAAATTTTGAATGATCCTTCAACAATCAATTTTTTAAAACTCCAAACTTTTCTCATCGGCCTGTGCAACATAATGATCTTCAATTGTACCTACACACATGAGAAAAAGCAAAAACCTCGTGAGGTATCGAGTTTGAAATGATATAAAGCATAAACATGAAAATATAATCAAATCTCCCCATACTAAAACTCCCCCATTAAATCATGATTCCTTCTCCCACTTTTTATTTGTCCTAAATAGGCAAGTAAAAGAATAAATCGCATAAAAGGGTGTACGGTAAGCCAAAACTAACAAACTATATTCGATTTTTCTGATTTTTCATACAAAAATGATAAAAAAAAATGATGTTACAAAAATCACACACCATGAATTTACACGAAGACAACCAAATCATGAAAACGAAATGAATGGGTGTGAACAACTTCGATAGGAAAATTAACTCAATCATATCATATGTGCACAATGCATAAGTGTACTCCTAACGAATGAACATAAAAAATAGTCATTAGGTGTATAATTGTTGAATTTAGATGACATTATCTTAATCATATCAACAAATCAAAGTATAAATGATTTCCACACCAATAACGTACAAAACTATGTAATGCTTTTTCATGACTTTCAAGGACGTGAAAACCGTTTTAAATTCCATCAAAACTCCCTCATTAAAAGATAATGCTTTTTATTTTTCTTATGAGGTGATGAAACTAAAATCTATTGGCCCATTTTTGGCATATATTTTCTTTTTATTGCCTTTCAATTTTTTTCGAGCTCTTTTAAACCTCATTGGACCCCGAATAATTTTCAACTCTTCACTTTTTAGTTCCATTTAAATGGTGGCTTAATCGCAAAGGATAATTGAGTACCTTTCGTAGCCCTTCCCCATTTTTTAAAATAAAACACACAAATCTCACAAATGGTTGTGACATGCACTATTTTTTGTCAAGTTTTATCGCATTTGGTTTGTTGTATAGACAGAATAAGATGGAAACACTCAACCAACATATGATAGACAAGCACAAAAGTCAAAAAAATCTATGCATGTGTGCAATAAAGGACAAATAAAGTCAATCATATAGGTAGAAACACTATATCATCTCATAGACTCCAAACTTTGTAAAGCACGTGAATGACATAATATATTGTCGCAAAATAATATCAACTCGTCACATGTATATGGAATGAAATTGTGACTTGGTCATCCTAAGTGTCAATTCATATAAGGTGTAGACAAAAGACAAAACTCTTTTTGGATTTTTAAAAATTTTACTAAACCAAAAATCTTTTTGTATTTTTCGAACACTGTTCAGAAACAACCCAACAGTACTAAAAATATAGCAATATGAACCAAGGGACTGCAAATAGATAAAACCAGAAAACCATACAAGTCTTTAAAATGAGAATCAATGTCGTTCGAACGAAAGTGCATGTTGCGACATGTGATCTCGCTCGAACGAGAATAGTAATCCCAGAAAATAATGCAGTTTTGTCAAGTGGGAATTTTTTTGAGAAAACAGTTCCTGGAATGGGCAAATAGATCCTAGATAGTGCTAAAACAGTACCAAATATAAGAAAAGAAAAAATGCTAACAAAGTATAAAAAAAATGGTACATACTAGCAATAGGCAAAATATTCATCATGCAAGTCACCCTATGATAGCAAATATGTCTAGACCTTATCCAGTAGGTGCGGTGGAGTTTTCCAAAGATGGTGACATCTTTTGAAACAACTCCATAAAATTGTGTGAATTATTGACTAAAAACATTACTTGCTCTCGAATATGTGCAAACTCTCCATAACTATGTTAAAGCAAAGTATCATGGGTGGGTGCATGTTCGCAAATATGTGTAGGAGTAAAGCGTGACACATAACCCAATTTAAAACAAAACTCCCTAAGGTGTCCTCTCTTTTTGCAATGGGAGAAAACATAAACCAACCTAGGTACATCTCTATCAATGGATCTAGGATGTGCTCTCATAACAGGTACATGACGCCTAGGTGGGTTGGGTCGAGTCACTAAAGTGGGAATCGGCTCGGGTGCAACAATAGAGGTGGATACACTGTCATGACTTTTTACTAAACTCTCATCACCACCAAAAACGGGATTGAGAACCATCTTTTCAACTTTCTTAGTAGCGTTCTCTAAAGGGACATTGACCTCCCGGGAACATTTAAGATCACTCTCGAGATGGGATACACGTGTAATCAAACTAGACACCGTGTTGGTCAAATCAGACTTTTACCTCCTAAAAACTTCTTTCTCTCTCTCCAAATATAAAACCCAATGACCTAAATCTCTATTATACTTCTTTGTTTTCAAGGTCTCGGTGTACAAATCCCTAAAAGCTTTTTGGAGATCACTTTCATCTCCACTTTCAAACTCTCTCTCATCTCCACTAGAACCAATCGAGTCATCACCTTCGCTCTCGTGAACACTATCAATGTGGGACAAAGTGGGTGTGCTCACATGACTCTAAAACGCTACAAACATCCACTTCCTAAACATGTACTGGACTTATCGTCTTCATCTCCCTCTTCTCCCTCACTATCACTAAGGGTGGCTGGCATGGAAACTTTCTTTCCCTCTCTCCTAAGCCTAGTGGGACACTCAAAAGACTTATGCCATTTCCCCTGACACTCAAAAAAATTTGAATTTTCAAACTTTTCCTTACCCTCTTTCTCTTTCTCACTGCTTTCTTTGGCCTTGTCTTTCTTTTTATTTTTCTCCGAAAATTTTTTATTGGAAGAATTTTGTTTCAAAAAGTGGAGAAACTTTTTAAAATTCTTTGCAAGCAGGGTCATGTCTAATTAAGACTCGTCCTCAAACTCGAACTCACAAAAACTCACTTCCTTTTTCTTAGATTGGGCTTTAAGTGCTATCCCTTATCCTTAGGTTTGACAATGTCGGGAAACATGTCAATTTTGTACATCTGTAGCTCTTCTACCAACTCTTCTAATTTCAGACGATTCAAACTTTCTAAGGTATTCAAAACAATCACTTTAGGGATAAAACATTTTGGCAAACATCTTAAAATATTTTTAACCACTCGTGCATCATGTATAGGCTCACCTAAGTTGAAACTAGTGTTGACAATATCAGACAAATGTGTTTAAAAGTCATCAAAACACTTAGACTCTAGCGTGGTGATGGTCTCAAATTGAGTGGTCAAATTTTGAATTTTAGACTCTTTGACTGCGTTAGTGCCTTCATGGGTGAGTTGCAAAACATCCCACACTTCTTTAGACATAGTGCACGTCATAATACGTCGAAACTCGTCAGGGGTGGCGCGTCTGAAAATTTCATTAAGCCCACGTGAATTCTAAGTGCTCCACCTAAACTCATCCTCAGTCCAATCCGACACAGGCTTTAAATTCATGACAATATTTGTGGTGACAGTGGGAAAATCCAGCCTCTTTCACAAATTAACCAAGCTCTCTCATCGATTGCTTTTAAATGTGATTTCATTCGGGCTTTTCAGTATGCATAATTAGACCCGTCAAAAATTGGCAACCGATTATATAAGGTTTCACTTGGAAACATTACGATAATTTTAAAAATATAATTTTTCAAAAAAAATTCATATCACACAATTTTGCGAAAAATAGGAATACGTGATAAATTAGCATAACCTGCTCTGATACCAATTTGAAAATATCTTATGTGTATGATACCGATTTAAATAGTTGCGAAAATTTTCATATCATAAACTTATTCAATTAGAGTCAATTTATAAATCAAATCAATTCAGCCCTTAAACTCAAATAGTAATGTGCGTGCAGAGTCAAACAAACAAAAATAAAATATGCAACACAAAGTTCAGGAAAAATCCCCTCAGGGCAAAACCTTTTTATTTCACTATAATTATAAATCGCAACTTACGCGATTACAATGAAATACAGTTTGACACTCGAATACCCACAGGCGTTGATCGATGTCGTCAGTAATAAGTCCACACTCAGCGAACCTACCTGAACCGCAGTCCAATCTTCAACCTAGGAACACCTCAACACTCCCTAATGACGCACAGTCACAAAACTTCGTAAAAACTCACTTCACAATAGCACACATCCATCGGTTATAGAGATCTCCCCACAAAGTATGAACAGTAGCAAACTATGCTTTTGGGTTCCACAAAAATAACTCACACAAAAGCTATTGGGATTGTGAATTGTAAAATAAAAGATTGAACCCTCAAAATGGTTGGAGAAAAAACCAAAACACTCAAAATCATATTCGGTTTAAAATCAGTGTTTCTCCACACGAAAATGAGGAGTCCGACACCCTATTTATAATAAAAATCAAGGCGACAACGTGTCAGAAAAAATGTCTATCGTTCGAACGAGAGATGACGTTGTTCGAGCGAACCTCCATCGTCTTTGAACTAGATGTGACATCGTTTGAATGACGGTCACTGATCCCCTTAAAAACTTTTAAATTTTTAAATAACTTGGAATCCTCAAACCTTAGAATTGTTCACGGGATCAGGAGATATTTATCCAAGACTTTTATGAGAAAATGTTTTTGAAAAATAAAAACCTTTTATAAAAATTTCAAAAACCATTTAAACTTTTATAAGAAGTATCTCAACACTTTTAATGTGAAACGTAAATGAAACTTAAACACATTTTCCCAAATTCATCTTTGTTGGGATTGAATGTTGAAGTCTTCTTGTAATTCAAATTCGTCTCTTGTAGATGTAATCTTCTCAATTCTTCGACGACTTTTAGCGGTATATGACATACTAAATTATGACAAAAAATATTCTTACAATTTCCATCTTTACCATCATTTTTTAGATAAAAGATTGATTGAAATTGTCAATGTGAAAATGTCTTCATTCGTGTGTATGAAAGAAAAAGTGCATCGTAATAAAAATGAAAAAAAAAGAAGAAAAAAAAACAAAAATATAGAAAAAAGTATATATAGAAAAAAAATATAAAAAAATCATGCGACCATAGTTTTGTGAAATCAAGACATTAGTCGTTCAAATTGTATTCCACTCTTCTCAAAACCCTATAGTCATAATAATTCATATTCTTCATCTCATTTTCCCATCATGTGTAACATAAGCCCCATGTTGTGTTCGGACAAACGAGGAATCAATATGATGACTAACTCGAAATTCTCAACATAGTAGTTAACATTCCTTAATGAGATCAACTTCTTTCATATATCTACCAATTCTCATAAGCATGTGAGACGTTTGACCTTGTTTACATTTACTCACCTCCTCAAACATTAGAGAGATACACTTACCCAAATCTCATAAAGTTCGATTTAGATAGATATGTGCACTAAGATTTGAAGTCAAAGCTTTGATTCTATGAAGGTAATTTAGGAATTACTTTAATGATACTTAAATTGTTTCACATAACACATGCTAAGTTTTAGGAAGGATTACGCCTTTGGTATTAAGTAATTTTAGATCATACATTGATAGTTGAACATTGTATTCCTTGAAGTATTTTTAGTTAGGTTGTACAACTTTTCATTGTTAAATAAGACACTTCCTTTCAATAATTTTTTTTTAATAATTTTTTAAAATTTTATGGGTAAATTCACTCCAAAACCTCACTAGACAACACTTAACCTGTAAGGTAACCTATAGGTTTAACGACTTGTTGCACATTCTATGTTGACACACCCCAACCCAGTTACTTATAATTAAGTTTGAAAGTCAAAGTGAGTTAAACAATAATTACCTTAAAAAATCATAAACATGAGTATCCTTTTTCAGTTATTATCATGGATCCATAAAGCTAAACATTTTCATAATTTTAAAGTAATTATGCATATTCAAACTTACTAAAAGGATAAGTAGGCTTAAATAACCACTTTTACATTTGACCAAAATCATGGTTTTATGTATCCCTGGTAACCCCACCCGACCTCCTAGATATGGCAGTGATATCACAATACCTGAAAGAGCATAGACATAGGAACTGTGAGCAAAATAGCTCAGCGAATGCATCACTACTACACTATTGCATAAAATTAAATTCAATTAATCATATCCATGTGACCAAGCGTAAATTCTTCTGAATTTAGCCCTTTAATTTAGTGATTTTAATATCTCGAACAAGGTAATTGAATCATTTTTAGTCCATATCACTCTATTGTCTGTTTTTAACAATATTCCCTAGTTTTTGTGTAATTGTGATGAAGTTTTCAGGAATGGAATGCAAGAAAGGAAAAGAAGAAAAGTCAAAGGACAAAAGAGTAAAGTTCCACTCAAAAATCGAAGGCGACACCAAAAGTGAAGTTGAAGAGCATGAGTTCACAAGAGCATAGGAAGAAACGGCACCCAAATCGGAGTTCTAGATCAAAAGATATGGCTAGTCAAAGTTGCAAGGAGAAAGTCAAAGTAGAAAAAAATCGGACCGATCCGATGAAAACCGGACCGATCCGAATTGGCCAAGTCCAGTATACCCCGGATGGATAGCAAACCGATGGAGATGGAAACCGGACCGATCCGAGGGTAATCCGGACCGGTCCGGTCATGTGAAATCCTGGCATTAATTATGCAGATTTTTGGCGTGCTAGATGGTGAAACTTGTGTCACAAGAAAATTGAGCTGTCAATTTCGAGACTTTGTGCTATAAAAGCCCATGCCCTACATCATTTGGAAGGAGTTGCTAAGAGAGGCTAGGTTAAAAAGTAGCTAGGGAATTCTAGGGTTAGTTTTTGAGAGAGTAATTCAGAAGTTTTCAATTTCTTTCATGAACCCTAGTTTGTAAGGATTTCGGGCTTCCAATTACTTTCTTGTTGCTGAATTCAAGTAAACTCATTTCATTCTATTGTTTGATTCTTTGCAAATTATTTCCAATGTCTTGTAGATCCATAATTTTATGTATGAATTTGTTCTTTAATCAAATCATGAGTAGCTAAATTCCCAAGGGTTGGGGTACATGAACTCAATCCAAGGTAAATTATTTATGTAGAAAATAGAGGTTAAATTAAAATATTGATTAAATCGTGAAAGAAACTCATACAAACATTGTCAATCTTTTAATCTCTCTTGCCCTAGGTACTTGAGATGTTTAAGAATGCTTTGCGAGTATGATTTATCATTCACCGCTTTATATCTATCTTTGATTTCATATGATGCGGGCTAGATCCCTCATATATGTAATGCTTAGAATTTATAAAGACCGGATCTAGTCAATAATTTTAATTTACAATTCTAGTATTCTATAAGGTAATTTGTTAAGGATTGAGGGATTGTACCCTACCCTATTTTCTCCCATTTGTCAGATCTAAATTTTTTCGCAATTTTCAGTTTGCTTTTCTTAAGTAAATTTTTATTTCACTAGAAATTTTCCCAATCATTAATCATCTTTTTGTTTCTTTTAAGAAATCATTTCAAGATTTAATAATTTTTCTGATTACTATTTGACAATCTCGATCTCTGTGGATACGATCCCAACTTACCGGGTTACTACTTGAGCGACAGGCTTGCACTTGAGCCTAGAGTAAAACGCACTTTTGAGACAAAATCTTAGTCGCATCAAGTTTTTGGCGCCGTTGCTGGGGATCCGAAATTGTTAAATTTTCAAGAAAGTTATTTTTATCTACAAGTGATTTCGAGAAAAAAAAATTCTCATCTTTTATATGCTTATATGAAGAATTCATCTCCCACCCAAGTTCACGAAAATGCTATTGCCGAAGCAAGTTCTGAAAATTCTGAGTCTCATCCTTCTTGGGTTCCACCTCCTTCGCCTAATAATTCCATCACAAGTCGTTCATTGAGTCAAACCCGGAGTGAGAATTCTGAACCTTTCGGTAGCGATATGTAGGATCATGGTAGTGTCGGTGTTGGTGCTGGAGAGGATGAGATTCCATATCTTCCCATGAAAGATTTGTTATTTTCGGAGCGAACTGTTACCCCTGGTTGCATTTTACTCCCGTATAATGCCGGTCAGTTCCACTTTCGGAATGGTATGATCCAAATTCTTCCTACATTTCATGGGATGGATTCTGAAAAACCATATCTCCATATTCGAGAATTCGAAGATACATGTGAGACGTTTGGTGACCAAGCTTGTCCACAAGATGTAATCCGGTTGAAGCTCTTCCCTTTTTCCTTAAAGGATAAAGCTAAAACTTGGTTATGGTCCCTACCCCCAAATTCTGTGTTATCCTGGAGAGATATGCAATCCAAGTTTGTATTAAAAAAATTTCCACAACACAAAACCAATTCTGTTAAAGCCGAAATTCAAGCTTTTCGTCAAAATGAGAATGAGGCTTTTGATAAATGTTGGGAGAGATTTCAGGAGTTAGTTAGAGCATGCCCACATCCTGGTTTTGAAAAGCATCATCTGATTTCATTTTTCCATCAAGGCCTTACTTTAGCATCTAAACAACTGTTCAAACCATGTGTGAAAGACCTTTTTGGGAGTTAAATTCGAGCGATGCTGAGGCTCATTTGAAATATGTGGCAGAGACTACCCAAGCATGGGATAATTCTGATCCCAATAGTCAAAATAGAAATCGACAAGTGTCCAACTTGCCTGCTGCGTCCGGTATTTATCACTTGGACAAGGACACTTTGTTGGATCGAAAATTTGACCAATTGGAGAAGAATTTCAGAGATATGCTTGAAGTGCGATTGAGAGATGTGTCTGGTCCCGTACAAGCCGGAAAGGAGAAAGTGTGTGCCATTTGTAATGCGGGTCATTATACCAAAGGATGTCCTACCATTCCTGCGTACAAGGCAATGTACACTGAACAGGTTGAGGCAATAGGGGGGTTTCGAGGAAATTATAATGCACAGCAAGGGCATGCATATAATCAATCGTGGAGGAATCATGGGTTTAATTATGGACAACCCCAAGGTGGGATGGTTCCTAACCCACATATGACTCTACCACCACCTCCTCAATTTCAGCAAGTGGCTCCTCCAATGACAAATCCTATGCAGGTACCACCTCCTGGTCCGTATGTAGCTCCACCTAGGAGATCTCTTGAAGATAATATCAATCAACTCATCCAATCTCAAAAAGAGAGCAATGCTAAATATGATCGAATGTTCGCTGAAATTCATACTAGCATCTCTAGGTTGCAGTCTGCAGTGAATACTCAAGAGAAGGGTAAACTTCCAGCCCAAGGCCAAAGACCTCCTCTTCAAGGTCAATCCACGGTTGGCTCCACATCATCAGATTTGCAAGAACAATGTCAAGCTGTTACTACTCTTCGTAGTGGCCGCGTAATTGATCTATCACCAAAACTTCCAAAGGTGAACGATGATGGAGTTGAACCCGAAATTTCTAAGGAATCTGAAACTTTTGAGTCTGCAGAACCTCCCTTAGAAAAGGAATTTAAAGATGAGGAAGTTGAACCTGAAATTGAAGTCAAGTTGCCTACTGCTGCTCCATTTCCTCAACGCTTAGAGCCACCCAAAAAAGGGGCTTCGCGTACCGAGGTGTTGGATGTGTTGAAGCAAGTAAAATTGAACTTGCCGTTTCTTGATGCTATTCAACAAATTCCATCATATGCTAAGGTTATCAAAGATCTTTTGACTGTCAAACGACGGCTTAAGGTGAAGCAGAATGTTTTCTTGGCACAAAATGTGAGCTCGGTTCTTCTCAATGATCTTCCACCAAAATTCAAGGATCCAGGTGCACCTACAATTTCGTGCGTCATAGGAGAAAAAAGAGTGGAAAAAGCATTGCTTGATTTAGGTGCGAGTGTAAAAATCCTTCCATACTCCATCTATAAGCAGCTTGATTTAGGTGATTTAAAACCTACCCGAATCACTCTACAGTTAGCTGATCGAACAGTGAAAGTGCCTCGTGGGGTTATAGAAGACGTGATAGTTCAAGTGGATACGTTCTACTTTCCTGTTGATTTTATCTTTTGGGACACTGAGCATGTTCCCCATACGAGAAATCATGTTCCAATAATCTTGGGCCGTCCATTCTTAGCTACTGCTAATGCTTTGATCAATACACGGAATGGCCAAATGCAACTCACTTTTGGAAACATGACTCTCGAGACCAATATTTTCAATGTCGCTAACCAAATGGGTGATGAGGATGAGATTCTTGAGGTTGATCTTATTGAAGAAGTGGTGGATGAGAACATTGAGAAAATTATAGGAGGAGATGCATTGGAAGTGTCTTTAGTGAAAAGTGGTGAGAAAAAGAGTTCTTATACTGAGTTTGAGTGTGAGGTAGAGGAGTTGGAAACTTGGTTACAAGAGGAAGAGAGTTTTGAGAGTTTAAGAGGTGTTGAATGGATTTCTAGGTATGAAGAATTGCCTCCGAGGGATACAATCATGATTCCCTCTGAAAATAGATTTCCTAGTCTTGAGTTGAAGAAACTGCCCTCCCATGTTAAATATGCCTTTCTAGGAGAGAATGATACATTTCCTGTTGTTGTGTCTTCCCGTCTAGAAAAAGGGCAAGAGGGTATGTTGTTGGATGTGTTGCGAAAGCATAGAAGTGATTTTGGTTGGACTATAGCATATTTGAAAGGTATAGGTCCATTGATTTGTACCCATAAAATCCATCTTGAGGAAGAAGTGAAACCCTCGCGTGAGATGCAAAGGCGATTAAACCCAACCACGAAAGATGTAGTAAGAGCGGAAATCATCAAATTGCTAGATGTTGGGATTATATATCCCATTTCGGATAGTAAATGGGTGAGCCCAATTCAAGTCGTTCCAAAAAAATCAGGAATGTCCGTGGTTGAAAATGCTAAGGGAGAATTAATACCTCAACGCACCACCACCGGGTGGCGTGTTTGCATTGACTACTGAAAGCTCAATGCCGGAACTCAAAAAGATCATTTTCCCTTACCGTTCATCGATCAAGTGATTGAACGAGTGGCGGGCCATCCTTACTATTGTTTCCTAGATGGTTATTCTGGATATAATCAGATTGAAGTGGATGTACGTGATCAAGAAAAGACGACTTTTACATGTCCATTTGGTACGTTTGCCTATAAACGTATGCCATTTGGGTTATGTAATGCGCCGGCAACTTTTCAAAGGTGAATGTTAAGCCTCTTTAGCAACATGATTGAAAAAGGTCTTGAGGAGTTCATGGACGATTTCAGCGTTTTCGGTCCATCTTTTGACCAATGTTTAGCTAATCTTGAAAGAGTTCTATTCCGATGTGTGGAAAAAGACTTAGTCCTCAATTGGGAAAAATGCCATTTTATGGTTATCGAGGGCGTAGTTTTAGGTCACATAGTCTCATCTAGAGGAATTGAAGTTGATCGAGCAAAAATTTAAGTAATAGCTGAGTTACCCCCGCCAAAATCACTTAAAGATGTCAGGTCCTTTCTAGGCCATGCTGGATTTTATAGGAGGTTTATCAAAGACTTTAGCGCCATCGCTAAACCTTTGATTAATCTTCTTATGAAAGACACTCCATTTGAGTGGAATAAAGCATGTCAAGAAGCTTTTGATAAACTTAAAAGCATGCTTATTTCCGCACCTATCATGCAAGCTCCGGATTGGTCACTTCCCTTTGAGCTTATATGTGATGCAAGTGATTACGCGATTGGGGTTGTTCTTGGACAGAGGAAAGATAAGAAAGCTCATGTTATTTACTATGCTAGCAGAACATTATCTGGCCCTCAGCTTAATTACTCTACTACAGAGAAAGAGTTACTAGCAGTCGTTTTTGCTCTCGACAAATTTCGCTCTTACATTATTGGGTCGCCTATCATTTGCTTCACTGATCATTCGGCACTTAAATATCTCTTGAGCAAAAAATATGCCAAACCCCGTCTAATCAGGTGGATCCTACTCTTACAATAGTTTAATCTCTCGATTCAAGATAAGAAAGGAGTAGAAAACGTCGTCGCTGACTATTTGTCACGCCTCTCATCCGACGTGCCTATTGATCCCATTCCCATAGACGAGTATTTTCCGGATGAAAATTTATTTGCTACTTCTTCTCTCCCTTGGTTTGCGAATTTAGTCAATTACCTTGTCACTAGAGTTATTCCATCTAATTGGACTCCGCAAGAGAGAAGAAATTTCATTACATGGTCACGCATGTTCTTTTATGATGATCCATATTTGTTTAAGTATTGTGCTGATCAAATCATTCGGAGATGTGTACCCGATGAAGAAATCCAAGGGGTAATTCGATTCTGTCATTCGGAAGCATGTGGAGGTCATTTTTCTAAAAATAAAACTGCTGCAAAAATCCTTCAAAATGGTTTTTATTGGCCCACAATCTTCCGGGATGTGAATGCTTTTTGTAAATCATGCGATAGATGCCAAAGAATGGGAGCTATTACTCGCCGTGACATGATGCCATTAACCCCAATTCTAGTATTGGAGTTGTCTGATTGTTAGGGTATTGATTTCATGGGCCCATTTCCACCTTCTTTTGGTTTTCTATACATCCTCGTTGCTGTAGATTACGTCTCCAAATGGGTCGAGGCGATAGCTACAAGGACGAATGACAGCAAAGTGGTGATAAAATTCATTCAAGAAAATATACTTTCTCGTTTTGGTATGCCTAAGGCCATAATCAGTGATAATGGAACTCATTTTTGTAATAGGCCTATGGAGAAACTAATGAGGAAGTATGGCATTGTCCATAAAGTTGGAACAACTTATCACCCTCAATCGAATGGCCAAGCCGATCTCGCTAATCGGGAAATCAAAAACATCTTGGAAAAGACAGTCGATCCTAATAGGAAAGATTGATCTCTCAGATTGAATGATGCGCTCTGGGCTTATAGAACCGCATATAAGAATCCCCTTGGGATGTCCCCATTTCGATTTGTGTATGGAAAACCTTTTCATCTTCCGGTTGAGATCGAACACAAAGCGTATTGGGCTATCAAAAGGGTGAACTTCAATATGGATAAAGCCGGTGAAACAAGGAAACTTCAGTTGAATGAATTGGAAGAAATACGCAATGATGCGTATGAAAGTGCTAAAATATCCAAGGACCGAATGAAACGAGCTCATGATGGAATCATTCGTAAGAAAGAGTTTCATTCGGGACAAAAAGTACTTCTGTACAACTCGAGGTTGCACTTGTTTCCCAGAAAATTGCGGTCAAGATGGTCAGGTCCATTCATTGTGAAAGAGGTATTTCCCCATGGAGCTATTGAACTCATAGATGAGAAAGGGGGAAACACATTTAAAGTTAATGGGCATCGTCTCAAGCCCTATTTGGAAGCAATTGTCAAAGAAGCCGACACAATCTGGCTTTCGGACCCCATTTATGGGGATTGACTGAACAAAGAGAGGTGAGGTCGTCGCACTCCCGACATGTATGGGGTGATTGTTGTACATATGAGTCTTAGGAATTAGGAGTCGTAGGTTTGAGTCAGTCCCGGGGTTGAGAATCCGACAGGTGAGGGGTGTTTCGTTTTCGATGAGCATTGAGGATAGTTTGAAGAGTGAGCGGTTGAAAACTCATGTTTGTAATGGAGAATAGGAGCATTTATGGTGAAAAGAAGTGAGAGGAAGAATTCAGAAAAATCAACAGATCGGATCAGTCCGGTCTGATATTAAAAGAACCGATCCGGTTAGGCGGATCGGTCCGGTGAATTAAAAGAACCGATCAGGTTAAGGCGAATCGGTCCGGTCCCAAAATCGGATCGGTCCAGTTTTCTGCAGAAGTTCAATTCCCAAGGGTCACACCTCTTCAATCCACACCTTTTCACTTCCCCCAATACATTCCTTTCTTCAAAAATTCGTCCCCCCTTTCCCACCTTTTCATTCCCTCCAATTTCCCACTCCCCTACTATAAATACACCCATCCCCCTACCCATTTTCTTCACACCTACACCTATCTTCTCTCTTCTATCTCCATTACCATCTCAATCCTCCCTATCCATGGCTGCTCCCCAGAAATATACCTCCATTGAAGTCCTTCCCGACGGAAATGGAGAGTACCGTTCCCGCCGCGAAGCAAATTGGTGCCGTAGGTTTTTCAGCCCTACCCGAAAAATTCATATCGAACATCAAGTGTTGTGGGACCAAATGCCCAATTCTGTCACAGCCCTTTTCCAGTCACGTGGCTGGTGCCGTTTCTTCAACGAACCCTATGAGGCAGTTTGGGAGAATGAAGTGCGTCAGTTCTACGGATCTCTTGTCCGTACCGCTGAATTTAAATCCCAAGCCTTTGTGGATTCTATCCCTATTCCATTCTCACTTGACCTTGTGGCACGGAAACTCGAGTCTTATGGTGTGATCACTCCGGCCCAGTTTAAGTATCTAGGTCCCGATCCCGTTCTCACTAAAGAAGTTTGTATCTCGAGGATCAAGCCCGGTCCAGTTTAGAATACCGAGACAATTCCCGTCGGTCATTTATCCGACAAGGCACGATTCACCTTTCATATCGTTTGTGCCAATATTTTACAAACCTCTAATGATTCAGCGATGAGGCCGCGCCAAGCTACTATGATGTATCATTTGTTCGACCCTGCGACAGTGATCAACTTAGCCCGGACATTTTACACCGATATCCTCTTTGTGGCCTATGACAAAAAGGTTCGCGCCCCTCTTCCTTATGGTCGCCTCATTACCTCTATGCTTCGGGATGCCGGGATAGCACCACCTCAAGATCTTATCAACTTGCCTAAGCCTTTAGGACAAGAATTCCGCACTCGTAGTGAAAGGCAAATTCAGCTCGTCCGTGCAAGGCGCGGCGACGATTCGAGTGACGCGGAGTCCGATGAGGAGGAGGACGTCGCTGATGAGGACGTTGAGATGGAAGAAGGTGAAGAGGAGGAATATGATGAGAATGCTGATCCGGATTATGTTCTGGTTGGTACGGGCTTGACTGAGCGCGTTCTCTCCCTTGAAACGCATTTTGATGCGTATGTGTCCTCCTACGAGAGGGACATGAGTTTGGTCCTGGTATGCAGGACGACTTGTACCGTCTCCAGTCGGATCCCGAGGCCCCTCTTCCTCCTTACTATGACAATCCTTATGATCCTGCTGCTCCCGGTCCTTCCCGTCCCTTAGGATGCCCCGCAACCCTTCTATGTGATGTTTTGTTTCTACAGTTTGTTTGTAATATACAGTTTTAATATGATATTTGCTTGTTTTATTTATCGCACTCATACTGTTGTTTTCTTTATCTCTCTCGTCCATTTGATTGCGGACAATGCAAATCACTAAGTTAGGGGGGATGACAGGTGCGTATTCATAAAACTTCGCATATATATATATATATATATATATATATATATATATATATATATATATATATATATATATATATATATAGTTGAAAAAACCAAAAATATTTTTCTTCAAAATAAATAAAAATTGGAATTTAAAATTTTCAAAAATATCACCTTTATTCTATTTAAAGTCTCAAATTGTTAACAACCATAATGCACTAAGCCAAAATTGACCGAAGATGGAAATTGAAAGAAAATTGACGACTTTACGAATAAGTGTGGAGATTGATCAAACCCGGTGAGATTTCGAGCCTATCGATCTTTTTGAGTTTTTGAATCAATCCGAGTTTATGATTAACTCAAAGTTCTTTTCAGCGTTTTAATAAGTCGTTGATGATCTCAATCCTTTATTTTGATCAGTTAAGGGAAATGAGGTCTCGAAATTCATGCTAAATATATCTCTAAACTTAATTAATCTCGAGATGCATATGGTAAGATGATTAGCAATTTGGACAATGAAGTAGGCCCTCGTTTGTTACCCAAAAATATTAGCCATAAAAAGTTGCGAAAAACAAAATTATCCCTTTGCAACCCAAATTGAGCCTAATATAATATTTCCCTTTCGTTTGATAACCCGAAAAACCCAAGTAGCCCGGAATTGTGAAAATGGAATATTCATTAAGTCCGAAAAGTGCAACAAAAAGGGACAAGAAAAAAAATAGATATGCTCAACAAAAAAAAATGAAAATAGAAAAAGAAAGAGAAAAATGAGCAAATGCCCGAAAAAGCACTAATGGACGTCATAAGGACATTTTCCAATTCCGAACAGCCCATCCATTCCCATTTTTACCCTTTACACCTTTTAACCCAAGAAGTCCTAACCGAGTCCGAATGGCGAAATTGCTTACCGCGTGGAGAGCTAAGACATGAAAAGATAAAAAAGAGATAAAAATGGTGTGAACTAGAGGTGATGTTCCCGTTTCCTCATAACTGTATTCCGATGATGAGATCTTTTCACCATATATTTCCTTCTTTTCAATTTTGTATGCATGAATTTGTGTCCATTATATTTACTCTTTATATCATGCATACCGAGAGAAAACAACCATAATCCAAGTGATTCGTTTGTGAGTGCATCCGTAAGAATTTGAATCAAAACAAATTTTCGGAAAGTAACGTAATGCTCAATTGGTGGAAATTTGAGGTTTAATTTCTGGCTTTGCACACACACACTATGGTTTGAGACATTTGAATATGAATTTATGGTGATTATTTTTTCGAAAAGTTTAAATTGTACAATTTTTAAGTATCTTGATATTTATTTGAGTCAATAAAGAATTTTGTGGGTAAATTCACTGCAAACCCTCACGAGACAAAACTCGTCCTACTAGGGTAACCTAGGGGTTTAAAGGCTTGTTGCATATGCTAAATGCAATCGCATGCCTGCGAAAGTGGAATTTTATTTTAATAAGGGAATTTTCAAGAGTAGAATTTTGGTTAGATTAAGTTACATTGCCCGGGACGTGCAAAGTCCTAAGTTAGGGGGATTTGACCAAGCGTAAATTCTTCTGAACTTAGCCCCTTAATTTAGTGATTTTAATATCTCGAACAAGGTAATTGAATCATTTTCAGTCCATATCACTCTATTGTTTATTTTTAACAATATTCCCTAGTTTTTGTGTAATTGTGATGAAGTTTTCAGGAATGGAATGCAAGAAAGGAAAAGAAGAAAATCAGAAGAAAAGTCAAAGGGCAAAAGAGTAAAGTTCCACTCAAAAATCGAAGGTGACACCAAAAGTGAAGTTGAAGAGCATGAGTTCACAAGAGCATAGGAAGAAACGTCACCCAAATTGGAGTTCTAGATCAAAAGATATGGCTAGTCAAAGTTGCAAGGAGAAAGTCAAAGTAGAAGAAAATCGGACCGATCCGATGAAAACCAGACCGATCTGAATTGGCCAAGTCCAGTATACCCCGAATGGATATCAAACCGATGGAGATGGATACCGGACCGATCCGACTAGGACCGGACCGATCCAGTAGAAATAAAAGAACCGATCCGGTGGATATCGGACCGATCCGAGGGTAATCTGGACCGGTCCGGTCATGTGAAATCCTGGCATTAATTATGCAGATTTTTGGCGTGCTAGATGGTGAAACTTGTGTCACAAGCAAATTGAGCTGTCAATTTCGAGACTTTGTGCTATAAAAGCCCATGCCCTACATCATTTGGAAGGAGTTGCTAAGAGAGGCTAGGTTAAAAAGTAGCTAGGGAATTCTAGGGTTAGTTTTTGAGAGAGTAATTCAGAAGTTTTCAATTTCTTTCATGAACCCTAGTTTGTAAGGATTTCGGGCTTCCAATTACTATCTTGTTGCTGAATTCATGTAAACTCATTTCATTCTATTGTTTGATTCTTTGCAAATTATTTCCAATGTCTTGTAGATCCATAATTTTATGTATGAATTTGTTCTTTAATCAAATCATGAGTAGCTAAATTCCGAAGGGTTGGGGTACATGAACTCAATCCAAGGCAAATTATTTATGTAGAAAATAGAGGTTAAATTAAAATATTGATTAAATCGTGAAAGAAACTCATACAAACATTGTCAATCTTTTAATCTCTCTTGCCCTAGGTACTTGAGATGTTTAAGAACGCTTTGCGAGTATGATTTATCATTCACCGCTTTATATCTATCTTTGATTTCATATGATGCGGGCTAGATCCCTCATATATGTAATGCTTAGAATTTATAAAGACCGGATCTAGTCAATAATTTTAATTTACAATTCTAGTATTCTATAAGGTAATTTGTTAAGGATTGAGGGATTGTTCCCTACCCTATTTTCTCCCATTTGTCAGATCTAAATTTTTTCGCAATTTTCAGTTTGCTTTTCTTAAGTAAATTTTTATTTCACTAGAAATTTTCCCAATCATTAATCATCTTTTTGTTTCTTTTAAGAAATCATTTCAAGATTTAATAATTTTTCTAATTACTATTTGACAATCTCGATCCCTATGGATACGATCCCGACTTACCGGGTTACTACTTGAGCGATAGGCTTGCACTTGAGCCTAGAGTAAAACGCACTTTTGAGACAAAATCTTATTCGCGTCACCATGTGGTAATATATATATACTTATCTAGCTCATTCATAAATAATGACCAATTATATACTTATCCGGCTCATTTATAAAGAATGACCAATTATATACTTACCCGTCCCCGAAATTTAGTATGAATTTCACTTACCAAACAATTGAGGACGTTATTTACACATGATATATTCCCTTTCCCAAGTTGATTCTTTAATTTCATGGATTCTCCATAACACTTTAACTACAGGACTAACTTTATTCCTTAATACTTGCTCATTTCGATCAATAAATTCCACCGGTTCCTCGATGTACAACAAATCTTCTTTCATAATATCTTCAGTTTATTTATCATTTACAAGTAATGATAATAATCTAATGATTTATTATCAATGAAAATCAATTCCTAACATACATATTACTTTATACCTTTATATATGTTTGTTGAACATTCACATATAATAGATTATCAATTGTATCATAATATATTCAAAATGAGTGAATATTCTTAACCACCTAGTATCATTCTTTACATTTCTCCCTTCATTCCTATAGTTTATCCTTTGTAATACCCCGTATTTTTATGGCTTTTAAAATTGGGGGTTTATTAAATTTAATTCAGATATTAATTTAATATTAATCCAGAATTTCATTTTAAATATTTACGAGCGGGACGAGAGTTAGTAATTATTGGGAATTTGTTGAATATTACTAGATGAGTAAAGTAATATACAAAATTTATTTTATTAATATTGCCACGAGTGAATAATATGACAATTATGAAAATTAAGTCGGGACACGCTTGTGTCGTGTCGGGACTATATGAGTATTATAAAAGTGAATAAAATATAAGTCGCTCGTATGGTCGTTTAGAGTGCGCCAAAGTGTCCGGAAGGGTTGGGATATTCAGAAAAGTGTACCCGGGGGGTTTAGTTTAGGTCTCGGGGAGATTTTAGGCCTAATTGACATTCCGGGAGGGTATTATAGACATTTTGAATTTTTGGGTAGTTAAACCCACGAATTTCCCTAAGATATATCAGCCATTAGGAGTTGTCTTTTAGGGTTAACAAACACAGAAAATAAGAATGTCCATTACAGAAGAAGGTAGAGAACTTTTCAAACAATCCAAGACCAAGAACTCACTCGATTGCACCGCCACCACCACCAAAACGTAGATCGAAGGACGAGGAACGCAACCATATCTTTTTCATCAACAAACCATACCCTTGAATTCTAAGAAAGTATCTATCTTGCTTTGTTTTTAGTTAATGTTTCACCCATGTTAGATTAGGATTGATAAAAGCATATTTCATGGAAGAATTTGATAGCTTAGAGAATTTAAAATCATATGTTTTAAAGGAAATAGATATATTCTGGACATCTCAATCATATGTAGAGGATTACCCACGAAATTGTATGGATTTAGAAGCAAGAAATCTGGAAAAGAATTAGAAGAATGGAAGTTTCATGAAAAATTAGGGTTCTTGATAATTAGGTTAATTCACCCCATTAATTCAATACCTTTGATGAATTTGTACTTGTTTCACGTAGGAAATCATGTATATAGGTATATATAACCAGTAGTAATCTTATTTGGGAGTTTGGGGATCATTAATGGCGTTTTGGAGAAAATTGTTGGATGAAACCCGTAGGTCGAATTTGCCTATTCTAGGTAAGAACGGATTGATCGATCGATCGACCCCTTTCCTCGATCGATCGATCCTTCCTAGAAAACTGCATATTTTTTCCATTTTTGTTTAATCCGGCTAAAATACGTAGGGACCCTTGATTATTATTTATAGAGTATAATGGGTTATGAAGAGGACCAGTAGGGTCTAAGTTGACTCTGGTGAGTTAAATTTAATACGGGATGAAATTGTGGGTTGATAGGGAGTTTAGTCACACATTGGAAATTGTGCGTATGTTCACTAAAGAATTGAGAGACTCGTGAAAGACTTAGACCAGAAGGTTAGAGAGGGTGTACCTACTGAAATTATATTTAGTAAGAGACAGTACTTAGAGAGGTGAGAAATAAATGTGAAATGTGTATAATTGAGAGTAAAAGAGATGAATCCATTCTGCAAGACAATTGGGTAAAATTGTACTAAGTACGATTTAAATATTACTATTTGGGTCATGTGCGAACCAAATTAAAATATGTGAAAGTGTATATATATATAACCGAGTGCATGTATATGTGTATATATATTATTCTATATCTGTGTATAATCATACTTGAGATACTTGATATCACGGAGGTTTCCGCACCGGGACAGTCTTATCTCGATTGGACCTTTATGGGAGATATTGACTCGTACCCTAGAATATAGTATCCTCGATACAAGCTATCTGAAAATGATAGTCAGATGGTCCTAAGAGACGTGAGGGTATGTGATGACCTCTTAGTGACTTGGAACTATGCTTCACCTCCATTTGTATGTGTATTGTGTTAATACAGTTCGAGAGTGATTCTAAACTAGTATTTCCCTTAATACGAGAGAAACGGGGACTTGATAGCAAAGTATGCCAGCACCATAGATTTTATGTGGGGTGCCGATAGTATATATATATTGTATGACTGTATATATATATATATATATATATGGAAATTTTCTACTGTGTGTATAAGTAGTTGAGTAATGAATAAATGCTCCAGGTTTATAACAAGTGTTCTTGAATTTTGTAACGGTATTGAGTGGTTCTAAGTAACGTAAGAAAATGGAAGAGATTAATTTTCTAAAACTAAATATCATGGCCTTAGTACTTATCGGGATAAAACTTTATGTAAAAATAAGTTAGATAGACTTACGAGTTTAGTAGTACGATAGGCGTGCATACTAGATGAGAGGTGAGAATTCTCAAGAGAGTGTCGCATACTGACATGGTTGTCACATTAGCCGGTAAACATTTTAAATACTTGCTAAACTATTTTTAAACTTTTTTACACTCGGGCTCTGACCCGTTTTCTATCATTTCTCTCTCTTGTATATATATGTATGTATTACAGGTGCCCAGCCACAGGGGCATTATGCACAGGTTCTTTGGATTGGACGTGTTGCATCTTATGTGGAAGTTGCAGGCCCTTGTTTTAGACAACCTCTTCATTGAATCGGTTCCTATTTTAGTTCTTCATAGTTAGGGCATGTGTTTCCCGATGTAGAGGCGTCTTGAAGGTAATCTTGAGATTAGGGACAAATCCCCAATTAGCAACAGTGTTTGAGATTAAGCAACCGAGGCAGCTCAAGCGTGGCAACTCAGCGAGGCAGCTTGGCGCGGCAGCTCATATTTTAGCTTGTTGTATTAGTCATATTGTATTTTCATTATTGATGACTGTAATATTTAACGGTTGTAATGACTTAACGATAATAACAAAATATTTTGTATAAGGTCAAACGGTACTTGCGAGAGACCAGGCTTGGCAGGGCCTGGGAGAGCTTTCATGCTCTATCGAATAACCTCACCGTGGGAACTTTAGAGGGACCTGGTTTGGAGGATTGAGAAGTAAGGCACCGTTGGAGCTTGTCCTGACCATCTTAGATACACCTGGTAAAACTCCGAAGAAACCTGACCGTGGAACCTCAAGCGCAGCAGCTTGGAGTCCCATCGGGCGTTGAGTTATGAACCAGATAGCCCTTCTACTCAGTGTCACATCTACCATAGGTGATGTTACTGGCCAGCCAAAACAATGTCAGACATACACTTGAGTAAACCACTGTGGTATTTGGGGCTGTCAGGTAGTTGGTGAGCCACCTCTGCGACAACAGCCCCCTGACACACAGTGGTTAGGCAAAAGGCATGTCTTGGCATTTAATGATTATGACATGGAGTCAACTAGTACACCAGGCATTTAATGCTGTAACATAAAGTATGAGGGATGTCTTTCATAGTTTTAATGAGTGAGTTGCCTCGGGGGTGGTGTGGGGGGCTATTTAAGGACCCCAACCACCTTTGAGGAAAGAGGATCTTTTTTTAGAACCCTGGAGTTATTACTAGAGATACACATCAGAAAGAGAGATTTATTGCAAACCAGAGGGTTTATCCCCTCACCATTGTCATTTATTGTAAAGCTTTTAATACTTGACAGAGATTCCTAAGGGTATATGGTGTGTTTTTACCTGCCTACCAAGGTGTATCTAGGGTGCTTACTTCTCTCTCCCTCTAGCTAAGTTACTTCTAAGGTTCATTACTATTTCCTGAGTTATATACGAGGGTTTTGTGAGTTTAAGCCGAGTTTATCTTCATTGGGTCTGTGTTCATGTGTCCTATTATTAAATCCAAAGATTTGGCCAGGATTAGCTTATCTTTACCATACTCAAATAGGGGTTACGCCTCCATCTTATCTAAAGTACCCTCTTACATTTGGCGACTCTACTGGGGAGGCATTCTCTTAGCTAGGGAGTATGGCGCAAGATAATGCTACTCGAAGACTCAACTTTGATGATATCTAGCGTAATGAAGAACAGGTTGTGAGGGAGCAGGAGGCCCTAAGGGATGGGGCTCCTCGAGTAGAGGTGTCGTCTGTTCCGACGATGTCAGACGTTCCTGGGGCAGCACAACCTGCCATGAGCGCGAGGTTGGGACCCGCGATGGCGCTCCTCATGAGTAAATTTTATGAGTTTTTGTAAGCCCCAGTAGCTTCAACTATGCTGGGCGGATTGGAGGCTAATGCTTTCGTAACACCAGGGGTAGCTCCAACGGCCCCACCAGGTACAGGCATTACAGGAACATCTCTTTGGTGGTACGACCCAATCCGGTGGTAGTGCCCATGATATTCAGGCAACCAATGCAACCCGCGGGGGGGGGGAGGTATCATCCCCCGCGGGTAGGGTACACCTAAGGAGAATATAGGGGCAAGACACCGAGGAGGGACAGCAAGAGAAAATTTGGGAAAGATATAGAAGACCCTCCACCGTTGCCCTGCACGATAGAAGAGGCTATGAGTTGTTATAACGCGATGGTCCAAGGGGGAACGGTTTATGAACCAAAAGGCATCCCGATGGAAGAACCTGATGCTACAATGAAGGCGGATCCTAAATACTGCCAGGTTCATCGAAAGATCCAGCATCCAACCGGGAGCTGCTTCACGCTGCGAAGAATCATCGACAAGTACATGAAGGCGGGGACATTGTAAATCCCCCCACAGAACATTAACATCAACCCACTTTCGGCACACGGGGCCAATTTGGTGATGGCCTATGATGAGGAGGCAGAAAGAGGAGGAGGGTTGATGATGAAGAAGAAGGAGCTCGAAGAAGCTCTGGAACATTGTACCACGGGAATGGATAATGTAGATTTAGCCTATGATGAAGCAAGTGCTAGGGACGTGGAAGACGTGTATAGCGTTGAAGATAAGGAAACAGACCCAGTCATATAATGTAGTGCAGTTTCAAAATCCCCAAAATTCACTTAGTTTTTTGATCAAGTGGGGATCCCGAAGGAGAGCAGGACGGAGATAACTCACGTGATTTTGGACATTGCAAAAAGGAACGCAGTCCCCTAGTTAAGGTGGAGGGGACCCATGGCTAGGCTGATGAAGAAATTTCTGTTAGAAGTAACCTTCAGCGATGCAAATAGAGCTGTGAGGTTCCCCCATAACAGGCCTCTATATGTAACCGCTAGCATCAACGGAGTTAGCTTTGCAAGGACCCTTATGGATGGGGGTGCTACCATCAATATTATGCCAATCAACTCCTTCCACGCGGCTGGTATTCCAAAAGAAACGTTGGTCCCCATGCCTTTGGAAATTTTGGGATATGACAATCAATCCTCCAAATCCATCGGGTATGTGAATATTGGGATTGCGATGGGAAATCTGAGTTCCCACATCAAGTTCCATGTAATAGAAAGTGCAACTTCCTATCACTTACTAATAGGGAGAGTATGGATGCACAACCAAGGCTTAGTTCCTTCGACTTATCATCAATGTGCCAAGGAAAATGTAAAGGGAACGGAGGTGACCATCAGGGCTATGAAGAGGCCTTTCGCTATCGAAGAAGCGTACTTAGTGGATGCAGCCTTCTATACAGAACTGGAGGAGGATGTATGGGTCCTGACGAAGAGAATGGAGGGGGAATGGGTTCCCTCAATTAGAGAGAGAATGGGGCCCTTGAATGAGCAGTATAAAGAGCGCGGAAGTAGCGAAGGGGTGAGGATCGAAGAAGCCCATCAGGTGATCCCTCGACTCCAAAAGGTCTCGAGGCAACTCAAAGACAGGATGAGGCCGAGAACAGACCTGATGGAGCACGAGGTCCAACCGCAAAGCGTGTTAAGTCACTTTTCGAGAAAAAGAATTGCTGAGGCTTCCAGAGAGAAGAAGAGGAAGGCCGTGGCAACAACTACCAACAGGCAATGCAAGAAAATTGTCACTAAAGAGGAAAAAGTAGTGTACCGCTTATAACGGTGTGAACGGGCGACCGAAGAGACTAAGGATGAGGTTGACCCGGTGTATGAGTGTTTTTTGGTGGATCGACGGGGGCAGTGTATGGTGATAGACAACTCCAACATACAAGAATTCATAGAACATATCGCCGAAGAACCAGACTACATGGGAGATCGACCAAGGCCCCAGGCACAAGAGTTAGACCAGCTGAACTTGGCAAGAGAAGGGGAAGATCCAAGGCCTATCTTTATCTCAAAAGATCTCGGTGAGGGGAAACGAGAAGCCTTGGTCAAACTAATTCGGGAATTCATAGACGTTTTCGCATGGAAGTACACTAAAATGGAAGGGCGGGATGAAGAGGTGAGTTGCCACAAACTGAACGTGATACCTTCAGCCATTCCGGTGAAGTAGGCAATGAGGACTTACAAGTCTGAACTAGACTTAAAGATTAAAGAAGAGGTCCAACGCTTGTTGGCAACAGGATTTATTAAGCCAATACAACATCCCCTCTGGCTATCCAGCATTGTGCCAGTGGGGAATAAAGACAAAAACCAAATAAGGATCTGCGTGGACTTCAGAGACTTGAATAGGGCTTGCCCCAAGGATGAGTTTCCCCTTACCCTCCATCAACAGTTTGATAGATGCCACGGCTGGTCATGAGATGTATAACTTCATGGATGGGTATGTGAGATACAACCAGATCAAGATGGACCCCTCTGATGCAGAGAAAATGGCGTTCAGAACTCCGTTGGGCAACTTCATGTACAAGGTGATCCCATTTGGACTCAAGAACGCTGGAGCTACGTACCAGAGGACAATGATGGCCATTTTTCATGACTTCTTCCACAAATTTGTAGAATTCTACGTGGACGACCTGGTCATCAAATCGAAGAAGGAGGAGTCCCATCTGAATGATTTAAGGAAGGTGTTTTCTCGGTGCAGGAGGTATAAATTGAGGATGAACCCGTTAAAGTGTGTCTTCGGAATAACAAGCGGGAAGTTTCTAGGCTTCGTGGTTGATCGACAAGGGGTGCAGATGGACCAGGATAAATAGCGGGCGATATTAGAGATGCCATGTCCTAGGACGGCGAGGGAACTGAAGAGTTTTCTTGGCAAAGTCTCCTACCTTAGGAGATTTATGCCCGGATTGGCCGAAATAACACACTCACTGATGCAGGTATTGCGAAAAAACATGAAATTCCGGTGGGACGAGGTTCACCAGGAGTCTCTTGTCAGGCTGAAGAAACTGCTCGTTTCACTGCAAATTATGGTTCCTCCCCGGGCAGGAGTACCGTTGCAGCTATACCTCACGTCTACCACGAGGTCCGTTGGAGCGCTACTGGCACAAGAAGTGGACGAGAAAGAACGACCGGTTTACTACCTCAGCAGAATTATACATGGGCCAGAGATTAGATATAGTAGCTTAGAAAGGCATTGTTTAGCCTTAGTCTTTGTAGCACAAAAACTTAAGCATTATATGTTGTCTTTCACAATTCATATTGTAACTAGATGCGACCCAATTAAGTATTTGATTGCAAAGACTATATCGATCGGCAGGGCAGCTAGATGGTTCCTTATCCTCTCTGAATATGACTTGAAGTGTGTGGTTCCTCACACAATTAAAAGCCAGGCGTACGCTGATCTTTTGGCCATCTTCCCTTCAGGAACCTTCGAGCCACCTAAGGAATACATTCCAGGAGATGATTTGAAGTCTAATTACCTGGATACAACTGATGAGGAGTGGACGATGCAGTTCGATGGATCTTCGACGGAAAAGAAGGGGGGAGCAGGGGTTATTCTTTCAAAAGGGGTGGAAGAGATTTTCCTTTCCTACAAGCTAGATTTCCCTTGTTCCAATAATGAAGCAGAATACGAGGCGTTGGTACTGGGGCTGCTAGAGGCTCTTCGAAGGGGAATTCGTTCACTCTGCATTAAGGGTGACTCGAACATAGTAATTCAGCAAGTAAACGTAGAATATGTGTTGAAACACATGAGCCTAGCTCCCTATAGAACAATCATTCAAAGTCTTCTCAACCATTTCCATCGGACCAAGATCAGAAGATATCCCAGAACGATGAACCGCCATCCAGACGCCTATGCCACTATCGCCCAGAAAATGGTCACAAAGAACGATGAGACGATAGTTGTGATCCAACGAAGAACAACTCCTTCGGTGATACAGTTAATACTACTGATGGAGGAGGACGCGGACTGGAGGGGAGAGATTAGGAAGCAACTGGAGTCTGGCGAAGGAGCTATGGGATTAAGAGAGTTGGCACAATACTTTACGAACCAGGGGAATCTTTACTATAGAAATGCTAGGGGATGGTTGTCAAGATGCGTCAGCCCAGAGGAAGCCGAGCAAAGATTGAGGAAAACGTACGAGGAGCACTGCAAAACGACTGAGATACCTCTATATAGGAGAATTCAAAAAGAGGGGTATTTCTAGCCTAGAATGAAGCAAGATGCGACAGAGCTGCAATGAAAGTGCGATAAGTGTCAGCTATTCTTCGAGGCAGCTGAGTGCCATTTCATTAAAGCTCAAACGGACTGGAGGCAGCCCTATATCGACTTCATTCAGGAGGGGGTTGTCCCAACAGAGAAAATGGATGCAATGGGTCTGAGGCGAAGGGCTCTAAGGTTCTATGTTCAGGAGGGGCAGCTTTATCGAAGGGGGTACTTCAACAGTCCATTGCGTTGAGTCATGAAGGAAGAAGCAGCGGAGGTTCTCAAACAAGCACATGATCCAGCACACCTAGGAGGGGCCAAGTTGTATGATCAGTTGATGACGTTGGGGTATTATTGGCCAACGATGGAGAAAGACTCTGCTGAGTTCATTCGAAAATGCAAAGCTTGCCAACTTCATGGAAATATGATCCATGCCCCATCGGTGGACTTACACTATCTGTCAACACCCTATCCATTTCATACTTGGGCATTTGACCTAGTGGGGGCAATACACCCTTCTTCGAGAGGCAAGATATGGATACTGGTAGCAACAGAGTGTTTTACAAAATGGGCCGAAGCGATACCACTCGGAAGAGCAACGGCTGGGGTGGTGAGCAACTTTATCAGAGAATACATCATTTGCCATTTTGAGATCCCAAAGGTTATTCTTTTAGATAACGGGACTCCCTTCGTCAATTCCGAAGTAACAATGCTCACAGACAAGTACTCCACTATTCATCACACCTCAACGGTGGCATACCCAAAAGGAAATGGTCAGGCCGAAGAAACTAACAAAACGTTGGTTAATATTTTGGCCAAGATGATGGAGGACTTTCCAGGGGCATGGGATGACAAGATACCAGCTATTTTATGGGCCTATCGAACAACCAAGCGGAAACCCACAGGATACACGTCGTTCTCTCTTGTTTATGGGGCTGAGGCAATCCTTTCGGTAGAGTTGGAAGTTCCCTCTGGTCGTTATGCCTTGCGAAGTAGCATGCTCCCTCATAGTAGACACGTACAGCTGGAAGTGTTGGATGAACACAGAGATAATTCGATGCAGCATTTTCAAATATATACGAAACAACTCTCCAGGGCATATGACAACTTGGTGAGACCAAGGAAGTTCGTAGAGGGAGACCTCGTATTGAAAGAGGTAGTGAAGCACATCAGGGGAATTCCTCTACCAAAGTTTACAGCCAACTGGGAGGGACCTTTCATTGTGAAGGAAGCTCATGACTCAGGTTATTGTTTAATTTCGAAGTTAGAGGAAGACAAGCCATTTAAGATTAACAATAAATGGCTGAAGTTTTATCATGTGTAAACAATCAAGTTTGAACCAATGTTATGACTAGATATTATTATAAATATACAAGTTTTGGGTTACAATTTGAACATAATGAAAGAATTGCAGAAATATAGAACTCTATAGCATACAACAACAGTCACAACATACGAAGGGATTAAAAAGTATATATTCTTAATTCTTAAACAATAGAGCATTACAAAATTTGTTTTGGGAGCTATCGCCCAAGAATTACATAGATAAGAGCAGATGGAGGATTTGTATATAAGAGGCAACTAGTCTAAAAGAAACGATAAATCTGAGGAAGAGAAAAAATCTCCAGGAAGGCCCAAAGAAGCTGCTGTGAAAGACCGTTGGGCGTTAATAGAAACCTCCAGCCTCGTTTACACTTGTGTACGTACGATGAGGAGTCTCTCACGTTTCAGTTTGACCAGACACAAAGCTTCTTCGGCATCCTTTACCTCTTGATCCACTGCTTCCAAAAGGGGTGCCAATGCGACCAACCTAGCTTCCTCAGCTTGCTGGTCCTCCTGGTGCTTTCGTAACACTTCCCTCTGGCCGATCAGTTACTGGTTCTTCAAAGTATTCAAATATGTTACAAGCCAGTCAAAACGGAAGCCATCACGCTCCAGCTCCCTCAGGAAACCCAGAAATTGGTTAAGTATGGATCGGGTAACGCTTGCAGTGGGAGTACCAGTAATTTTAGCAACAACGATCGCCATGCCTTGAAGTCTGTGACTCATCACATGAATATTAGAACGTAGGCAGTCTGATGTGAAGGTCTCGGGGTGACGATTCACCAGTTGTTCAATCACCAAGCGATGATTGATAGGCATTTGAGGAGACTGTCGAAGCACCACCAGCCAAAAAGCGTGAGGAGCCAAGTCGGGAAGAGGAAGTTCGCACCCATATTCGCTCTCTGCGGCAGCACCAGTCGTGGAACCTTGATCATCATGACCAGAATTTTCCGAAGAAGCAGGTTCCCGATGGGGGGAGGCCATAGGCGAAAAAACTGGGGGAGAATTTTCCCGAGCAACCTAAAAAGAGATAGAGGGCATGATGAGTTTATGAAAAATCTTAACAAGCATTTTTCGTTGTTAAGTCACCGTTATAAGGTGGAGTTTATAAAAAATCTTAAGAAGTGTTTTTCGTTGTTAAGTTACCATTATAAGGTGGAGTTTATGAAAAATTTTAACAAGCATTTTCGTTGTTAAGTTACCGTTATAAGGTGGAGTTTATAGAAAAATCTTAACAAGCATTTTTGTTGTTAAGTCACCGTTATAAGGTGGAGTTTATTAAAAATCTTAACAGGCGTTTTCGTTGTTAAGTCACCGTTATAAGGTGGAGTTTATTAAAAATCTTAACAAGCATTTTCGTTGTTAAGTCACCGTTATAAGGTGGAGTTTACTAAAAATCTTAACAAGCGTTTTCGTTGTTAAGTCACCATTATAAGGTGGAGTTTGTTAAAAAATCTTAACAAGCGTTTTCTTTGTTAAGTCACCATTGTAAGGTGGAGTTTATGAAAAATCTTAACAAGACTTAACGAAAAATACCTCAGTCGTTGCAGGGGCAAGAACGTGAGTCAGTGTGGCAGCCGTAGGGACATGAACTGTTGGGGGCGAGATCATTGCCTCAGAAGCCACAACGGGGTCCCTGCTCGCAGAAGCCCCAACACTTGGCAAAACTCCCTCACCTACATAAGGCACTAGGGCCAGCATAGCGGGTTCGTCGAGAGAAGATGACGGGCTCCCAAACAAAGACCCAACACGAAGGGGTGCAAAAGCACCACTATACTGGATAGAAGCACCAACATGGGCCTTGACTGCAATAGAACCACCAAGATAACTAGGTGGTACAAGATCGGGAGAAAACTGTGACATGAGGGCAACTGTTAGAAAAGAGGAATAAGCACAGAAAACATGAAGAAGTATCTCCATATACTACTTACCTCGGTTATGGTGTTAAAGAGGGAAATGGCAGTCAGAGGTCTCATCAGCATCGTTGGAAGAAGAACGCCTGCTAACAACGAGGATATTTGAACCTGAGGCACCTAAAACATCTCAGGGTTCAGCAAGTCAAATAAAGAAAAGAGTGGGAACGAACAGACGCTAACGAAGGGTTATTTTGTAGAAGAAATCATACCTCGGGCTCACTTTCATTAACAAGAACAATGGGCAGAGGAACCTCAGGTGAGGTATGTAATTCAGAGGGGACTGAGAGTGTTGTCTCGGGTTGCGTTACCTCTGGTGGCGAAGGGGCACCCGCAGGCTCAACAGCATCACCTCCCTCAGCAACTTCCCTCACATGTCGGGAGGCTGAACGGAGAGAATAGGTAAGCCCCATCATGGGGGAACGGGGAGGAGTCACATCGGCACGAGAAACATCTAAATGTTCCCCCACAAAAGGGCTCACGGGAGGACTAGGGGGATCTGGTCTTTCCATTTCAACTCCCTGCACCACAATTATCAAGAAAAAATAAGCAAATATAGTCGTCCTTAAGAAAAGAAGGGAATGAATAAATCAAGCATACATACCTCGGATTCAGAAGGGGAACGAGAAGACAGGACCACAGGTGAAGAAGGAGTAACATCGACAGAAGGGGCAAGAGTGGGATGCACCTCAGAAGTTCGATGCACCTCAAGAGTTCGCGTCTTCTGGGACTTGGTACCAAGAGTTTTCTTCCTTGATCCGGCTGCACCAATACCGACCTCTCGAGGAACCCTTGAGCTCTTTCTCCTTCTAGCCGTTGGCTCTGTAGGATCAACCACGACTGTGGGAAAAGCAACGGAAGGAGGAACAACGACAGCGTGTCGATGATACTCAGCATTTATTCGATCTATTTCTGCTTGGGCCTCCCTCCTTAAATGCTCAGCCGTTTCAGCAGACATGGGAGGTGGAACGGAGGCTATGGGAAGGGCTGCCACGGGAGTTTGGGGCTTCTGGGACTTAAACTTTTACTTTGATGTCCCACTCTTGGCCGTTTTTTCCTTCTTGGCAGGTGGTTGAGAAGGCCCCTCTCCGATGGTAGCTTCAGTTGAAGGGGCATCCTTCTTCGGAGCTGCAGGCGCTTTGGGTTTAGGCGTTGCAACTAGGACCATGGGATAAAGTGGGGGAAGCTCGATGGGAGGTGCTTTGGGGGTTGAACTTAGAGGGAATTCTATCCCAAGTACAGAGTTGCCTTTTAGCCCCAACTCTAGGGCAGAAAATGAAGAAACGGGAGGATACACTGAATCTCCCTCAGCGAACTCAGCAATTTCAGCTAGTTGCTTCGGCCAGTACTTTGTGGCAAACAAAGGGGTCACGTCCCCCTGCCTAGTAATACTGGGAATGGTCACTCGCCCAGCCATAGTGGAGCTTATCCCCCACGTAGCGGTGGAAGAAAAAAGAGAGCACGCCTCGCTAAAGGAGACCTTAGGGTTTGACGATTAAAACACTGGATGTGGAGCCCCCTGATCAAACCCAAACTGGCGGCTACATCGGTTGGGATTATAGTGCTCACTGGTATATCCTGTGACACCACGACTAATTAAATACCGGGTAGCTACTCCTTTATTAAATTAATACAAAATGTCAAGTTGGTTCAGTTAATAGCATCACTGTCGAAAACATCTTTAATAATTACTAACCACCTAGTATTTGAAAAGTAAGATGTCAAATTTTAAAATAAGTCTGATTAACATGCATTGAAAGAATAATGAAAGAATAACATAACCATACACCATAAAGTCTCAATAAAGTAACCAACAATTAATAGTAAGTCCAGAGGGAAAATTCCTCACAACAATCCCATGACTGAAATAATAAAACAGTGTATCCAGAATTAATTACATGCCAAAAGTCTGAATAACTAAAAAAAATGAAATGTCTCTAAAGGAAATGGGAGACATGCCCTACAAGTGATGGAACTGAATATGGAGTCAAAACCAAAGTAAGCGTCTACTAGCAAGGCCCTGTAACTTCCACAACAGCTACAGCTCGTCACCTGAATGGAAATACTATGCATGGTGTCCTTGTGGCTGGGCACCTAAAAGGTTTTTACAAAAATAGATTTGAAAGAAAACGGGTCAAAGCCCGAAAGTGGAGAGTATTTTAAAAATATCAAGTGCTTTAATAACATTAAAATAATGAATGCAAAATACATGTTAGGACGTGCACTCACATGAAATACTCACCTCTCGACTAATTGTGCGCTCCTAACGTTCCGTACCCATCTAAGTGACATTCATATCTAACTAAACCGTCATAAGTTCTACCCCTTTTTACTCGATTCCAATTATACATTCTAATCTTATCAATTAAATAGAGGGCTTTACTTAAACTCGGATTCTCAATTATTAGCAATACAATTCACTACAGATTATCCCTTTTTTATTTTCTCAAAGCGTTACCATAATTATACACACAATACCAACGTGAAAGTTCTCACTATTTAAGCGTATATTATTCACATCATAAATATACAATACAAGCACCCCGAGACTAAGCTGCGGTGCACACATACTCTGCTATCCATCCCGATACATCACGTACATAAGGATCACGCATTCCGAATCTCTCAGGAATCGTTCTCAGATAACAACAATCACAAACAACGGAGGCGAACACAGTCACATCACATGGGTCACGCACATACCTACGCTCCCGCGATCAGCAGACTTATTAACTTCCCAATAAGTCCTTCTCTGACCTATGTCCTCGATGTACCAATCTATATCCCCCCGTAGGCACACAAAGAATAGATGGCCCTGAGCGAACGCAAACTTCCCGTGATAGCAAGTATGGTAGGTATGTCATACACATAAAATCATATACATATACTAAGCATACACACATCTTTGTAATTACCTTAATTTATTAGTGGTATACATCTCAGTCTTATACCAACTTATAATGTTACACAATTCACCTATCCCCGGTTGTTACAAATATTTAAGTCATCAATAATCCTCACATCGTATATAGTCACTAGCGTTCTAATCCACAAATATCATTTGGTTCACTCCTCAATATATCCCAAATCTCCCAATTATACCAGATAGTTAACAAGGGAAGGTTATCTCTACAATTAAATATGGTTACGGGACATTAGAAATCAAATCAGGCCAAAAAGGTCAATCTGTCAACTCGTTAGAAGTCTCATTCGAACGAGTTCGTTCGAACGAAGTGGGCATCTAACGAGATCTCGTTCAAACGAAAGGAATCGAACGAACATCCCACTCATTAGAAGTCAAACTGTCAGCTCGTTAGAAGCTCGTTTGAACGAGTTCGTTCGAACGACCTGGGCAGGCCTTCTAACGAGGTGACAGTTCGAGCCCAAAATTCTCCTAATACGTTTTTCCCAATTTTCTTCACCTCTAATCTCATCTAAACATCATTCCAACAATATTTCAAGGTTTCTAATCATTCCTAAACGTACTTAAACCGTATTTCAACATATATATATGGGGTCAAACCATCCTAAACCACATCTAATCATCAAATTTCCCCAATTTTCCCCAAATCTCATGAACATGAACCCTAGAAAATTAAAGTCATCAATATTCATGATTAAATCCGTTTTTGTGATATAAAAGATGTATTTCTATCCGAATAATCACCCAAACACAATTCTATATGTAATCCCCTTATCAAAATGTGAATTTCTAATTCCAATTCAATGGGTTTTTATCAATCTCCCATAACAAGGCAATTTTCATAAATTTCTAAGCATGGAATAAACATTCGTTGCAAATAACGTAATTAAACCACTTCCCTCTGATCTTTCTTTGAATTTGGTGTTGAATCCTGGATGTAGGTTGCTCTCTCCTTTTCTCCCAAGGTTGAAGGTTGAAGATGGGGTTAGGGTTCTCTCTTTGGGAACTTCTCCTAACTTCTCATGAAACCCCCGTAGCCCTCTAATCAGTTAATTGCTGGTAATGGGTTAGTGGGTCATTAAATTTTTCTATTTTAAACACCTAAAATTCGTTAGTCCTAAATCCCAAAATCCCAAAATTACCAAATTACCCTTTTAAGTTGTCGGTATGGCCTAAAAATGCCCTGGGACCCAAACTAAATCCCCGACTAGTGTTTTCTGACTATTTCGACCCTTCCGGACACGTTGGCGCACTCAAAATGACCATACGGTTGATAAAAAATAAAATTCACTTTTTAATTAAATTAAATATTTTCCTGACGCGACGGTCACGCGCGTCCCAACAAAATTTCCAAATTGTCGTATTTCTATCTCGCGACAATTTTAATATTCCCAATATTCATATATTGCCATATATACGCATTAAAATTAAATACCAAGTCACATCTCGCTAGTATTTTATCCGGATTAATTCCCAATTAATACACATTTAATTCAATTAATCCCATAAATAAATATCCATAAAAATACGGGGTATTACATACTTCCCCCCTAATAACAGAATTTCGTCCCGAAATTCGAAACTAGAAAGTACCTGGTAAAAATAACTCTGGATAACGTTCGCGCATTTCATCCTCGCGCTCCCATGTGGACTCCTCGGCATTATGATGCCGCCACTGAACACGTACTAACGAAACTATCTTTGACCGCAGTTTTCGCTCACTTCGGTCCAAAATAGCAATCGGCCCCTCCTCGTAGGAGCTATCAGGCTGGAGATTGATGTCCTCCAAAGCAATGTGAGAATGAGCCAAATCGTCTCTAAGATATTTCCTTAGCGAGGAAATATGAAACACATCATGAATCCTGTGCAAATGTTCCGGTAACCCAAGTCTATATGCAACAGACCCAATCCGCTCGACGATAGGAAATGGCCCCACATATCTTGGTGCCAACTTCCCCTTCTTCCCAAATTGCATAATCCCCTTCATAGGAGATACTCTGAGTAAAACTTGGTCCCCCACTTGGAACTCCCTGAAGAATCTCTTCGCATCAGCGTAGCTCTTCTGCCGATCCTGAGCTACCCGAATGCGACTCCGTATCAATTCTATCCTCGACGAAGTATCCTGAATCACTTCCAGCCCAAGTAGTTTGTTATCCCCCACCTCCAACCAACATGCTGGGGAACGACAAGGTCTACCGTACAATGCCTCAAATGGAGCCATACCAATGGTGAACTGGTAGGAGTTGTTGTAAGCAAACTCCACCAGTGGAAGATACTGCTCCCATGCGCCCCCAAAATCAATGATGCACATACGCAACATGTCCTCCAACATCTGATTTGTACGCTCGGTTTGTCCAGCGGTCTGTGGATGATAAGCCGTACTCAAACGCAATTCCGTGCCCATGGCCTCCTGAAAACTCTCCCAAAACCGTGAAACGAATATCTTGTATCTGTCAGACACGATATTTAGGGGCACACCGTGAAGTCTCACTATTTCTGCAATAAAAGTCTGGGCATACTGTCTCGTAGTGTATTCCGTCCTTACGGGTAGAAAATGAGAGACTTTGGTCAACCTATCCACAATTACCCAAATGGAGTCGTGGCCTCTCTGTGACGTAGGCAACCCTTGATAAAGTCCATGGATATGCTCTCCCACATCCACATCGGGACCTCTAATGGTTGTAGAAGTCCTGCCGGTCTCTGATGATCCACTTTTACCAGCTGACAAGTGGCGCATTTAGAAATAAACATGGCAATATCCTTCTTCATCCTGCTCCACCAATACTGTCGTCTCATGTCTTGGTACATTTTGTCCCCACCGGGATGTACCGCGAACCGTGAGCCGTGCGACTCTGCCATCACCTCGTGTCGCAATTCCTCCCCTTCCAGAACTACCAGTCTCCCATTGAAGCGTAATCCCCCGTCTGAGCTAACGGTATAGGATTCGGCTCCCTCTGCTAGTAATCGAACTATTTGCTCCTGATAGAACGAGTCATTTTCCTGCGCCTTTTCCACCTTCGTGACAATCTGCGGTGTAACGGTCATCACAGACATGAACGATCGGGCCGCTGCATCCTGGTGTCCCAACTCCTTCCACTTTGCCTTCCACACCCCTGCCACCTCATCTACTGGCCTACGGCTCAACGCGTCTGCTACCACGTTAGCCTTGCCCAGGTGATATTGGATATCAAACTGATAATCCTTCACAAACTCAAGCCACCTCCGTTGTCGCATATTCAACTCTTTCTGCGTGAATAGGTACTGTAGGGACTTGTGGTCCGTGAACAATCGAAACTTTTCCCCCAAAAGGTAATGTCTTCAAATCCGAAGTGCAAATACAACTGCCGCTAACTCCAAGTCATGGGTGGGGTAATTCTTCTCATGAGGCTTAAGCTTACTGTAACACCCCGCCTAATTAAATACCGGGTGGCCAGTCCCATACCAAATTAAAATAGAATATATAATTGGCTCATTCTTAGCATCACTGTCGAAAATATTTACAACTCACCCAATACCCAATTAAGCTGGTGTTAAAAACTTTCCAAATTTAAATTTCAACAAAACCATTTTTAGTTTAAGAATAACACTACACATTTTATTCTACAACACTGATAACACAATAAATAACACAAAAGAATTTAGATGCAATTGGAATAAACATTCCCAAATAATATTAATCCATTACAGAAATCCCAACAATATTAACATTATTAAAAAGACCCGAATACAATAGTATTTGACTCCGATAGGAAAAGATAACTGAATCCTTTGGGCAACATTCCCCAACTAAGAGAATACTGTGAATCAAATGAAGATAGGCGTCTAAGAAATAATCCATAGCTCCATAGCTTATCGTAATCCGCTAAGGTTGGCGTCCCTGTTGCTGGACACCTGATATAGAAGATACAATAGAAAAGAAAATATGCAAGGAAACGGGTCAGAGCCCGAATGTGTAAATGATTTTTAAAACAGCAAGTATTTAACAAGTGCAATAAAGCATTTATTATGTACATGTTAGATCCAACTCTCACTTGCTATTCTCACCTCTAAACTAGAGTGCACACTTAACGTTTCCTATTAACCTCCTAGTTAATGGTTCCTCTTTTCTAGTCTCCAAATTATAATTACATCCCAATATCATAATCCCCGTATGTCGCATACCATACATCACATTATTATTCATTTACATTTCTCATCGTTTCTCATTAACATGAATTATTTCACATTAATATGAATTAAGTTTTTCAATAAACATTCATTAACTTAATTCAATTATCTTTCTCTATTCACCGTTATCTACAATTATCACCGTAGATAATTTAACCACAATAAATCCAATCATTCATTTAATCCATTATATATATATATTCATATATAATACGGCACCCCGAGTCACAGCTACGGTGCAATGCATTACTCTGCTATCATGTCCCAATATTGCTTGTCACCGAATAAGGGACTAAAGGTTCGTTAAGATTCCTCGAACCACAAATAAAAACACAATCATTGGAGGTGAACATAGTTCTCATACCCATGGGTCACGCACATACCTACGTACCCACAGTCAACGGACTTATCAACTCCTCGATAAGTCTTTCATAGACCTATGTTCTCGAGCGACAAATCAAAGATCCCATGGATTCATCAGGATATGACTGCCCTCACGCGCAAACCTCCCACCTATAGCAAGTAAGCTAGGTATGTCATACACATAAATCATCAATCAATCAAATAGGCATTATCATACCTATAGTATACTAACAACAAGGTACTCACATTAACCTTAGATTATTCCCTTACGTAGCATTATATCTCTTTAAATCCCACGTATTAAAATGTCATATCTTTACTTCATAATTTAATTATCCTCGCATCCTATAACATCTCTCCACTCCCGACGTCATTAAGGTTCATGCGCGGAGCGTCTCGCAAAGATAAATCCAAACAAGGAACCCCTCCAACACACTACTACTTAACTTTGTCGAACGTGGAGGTCCGTCAACTTCAAATACGCGATCGGGATAACCTCATACCCTCTTTCAACCAAATGTGTTCTAAACTCCCATCTCTATCCAGGAGCCATACCACTACGCTCTTGTACTACACTCAGCCTTTGCGAAATCAATAATGAGCTTAAAATCAGTCCTTGATGTTCAAATTGTAACCCTATGGCTACCCTCACCTTATATTAAATCTGCCCTACTGGACCTTTCGTTAATCCTCAAGCAAACCAATTATAATCTAACAAATGAATCTAGCAACCGAAATTTCTTTAATTTAATTATCATCATTCTAATCAATTTAAATCCCAATCAAATTAATTCAAATCTTATCAAGGGTGTACTGATATTTTCTAAATCCCATAATATCCAATTAATAATCACCAAAGATCCACAAAAGTTTTGGGATGAGAACCAACATTAAAAAGAAACAACATCATGAATTCTCATATTTTAAATACTCAGAAAAATCAGATCCAAAAATTATTCAAATCATCAATCCGAGTTCATATTTGGATTCTACACGAAACATTTAGCCAGGTATGCGTTTTGAGTTTTTCTTAAATCTCATCCAAATGCACTCAAAAAGAAGATCTAAACATTCCAAATTGGCTCTTCTCATTCCACTCGTTTTTGCCTGTTTTTCCAGAAAATTATCAACATATTATCTTCAAGAACACAAAATGATTTTCAGAATTTCTTCCATAGATATATGATTACTTCATGGATTATTATCAACCTACAACATGAGTTTGATTCCTACATATGTTCATACTTCCAGAAATCCATTACTACTCCATTTTTATCTTCCAAACATGAAAAATCATCTATTTTCATAATTATTCAAACATGGACAATATACGAACTTAAGTTGCAAATATCAAACACTTGCCTTTACTGAAGATCTGATCCTTTGGAGTTGAATAACATAGGTGGTGATGGTGGTGGTGACCTTTGATCTTTGGTTCTCCTCCTTTCCAAGCAATATTTTCCCTTCCCAAGCAACCTTTCACTCTCTCTAGGAAGATAACTTCTCTATTTTGTGTAGAAGAGATGAATGAACCCACATTCAACTAATCTCCAAATACTTATAATAAGACAAAACCCGAAATCACTATTCATCCCCCTTGTAAAAATAACCAAAATGCCCTTTTGGGTTGTCTTTTCATTTCCAAATGACCCGAGACTCAAAATTAACATCCAAATAGACTTTTCTGACTATTTTGAACCTTCCGGATGCAACGACGCAGTCAAAATGACTATAAGGTCGATAGAAAATAAATTTTCTTTTTAATTTAATAAATTAGTCCCGACACGTCCCATACCGCGTCTGACTAAAAATTTAAATTACCGAATTTATATCATACCGTCATATCAATGACATCACATTCATATATTACCTAAATATCTTTAAGTAATATTCAGAATCATCCATTTTAATATTCACAATTCGGATAAAACCCAAATGAATTAATTAATAATAAAATCCAATTAATCCATTAATTTAAAATATAACCCATTTTAAAAGTCATTAAAATCACGGGGTATTACACTTACGGGAAGCATAAGCTATGGCCTGACTCTCCTGCTGCAATACACCTCCAAGTCCTTGTAAGGACACATCGGTGTAAACTAGATACTCAACTCCCGGTCTCGGCAATGCTAACATAGATGCTGAGGTCAACTTGTCCTTCAACTCATCAAATGCCAACTGACAGGCATCACTCCAAATGAACGGCCCACCCTTACGAGTCAGATGTGTCAAAGGACCCGCTATCTTGGAGAAACCCCGAATGAACCTCCTATAGTATCCTGCTAGGCCCAAGAAACTACGGATCTCAATCGGTGTCGTGGGTTGTCCCCACTCCCTCACCGCGGATACCTTCCCCGAATCAACAGATATCCCCCGGTCGGAAATAATATGCCCCAAAAACTGAACCTCCTTCAGCCAAAATCCGCATTTCTCATATTTTGCATACAGCTCGTTCTGACGTAGTGTCTACAAAACATGCCTCAAATGCTCGGCGTGCTCCTCCTCTGTCTGGGAGTAAACCAGAATGTCATCAATGAAGACAATGACGAACTGATCTAGGAACTCTCTGAACACCCTATTCATCAAGTCCATAAACACGACTGGAGCATTGGTCAAACCAAAAGGCATAACTCGAAACTCGTAGGAACCATATCTCGTTAAGAAAGCAGTCATCGAGACGTCCTCCTCCCATATACGCAACTGATGGTATCCCGATCGCAAATCAATCTTTGAGAAGAAATAAGCTCCTCTCAGCTGGTCGAATAAGTCATCGATTCGGGGCAACGGATACTTATTCCGTATCGTGACCTTATTCAACTCCCGGTAATCCACACACAACCTCAACGATCCATCCCTCTTCTTCACGAACAACACAGGGTCACCCCACGACGAAGTACTCCTCCGGATAAACCCCTCACCCAACAACTGCTCAATCTGATCCCGTAACTCTCTCATCTCAGCTGGAGCCATACGGTAAGGTGCGCGGGCAATAGGCCGAGTGCCCGGCATCAAATTGATCACAAAATCTATCTCTCTACTCGGAGGTAATCCAGGTATATCCTGAAATACATCGGTAAACTCTCGAACAACTGGAATCGAGTCAAGTGGTATCACCACTTCCTTAGAGGTCTCCTCCTCTATATAGTACAAGTGAGTGGACGATTCTCCCTCAGGATGAGGCATCGCCACTAAAAATATCTCCTGCCCGGGAATGGCAAAGATAATACTCCTACTAAAGCAGTCAATCATGGCTCGGTACGCAACTAGCCAATCCATACCAATAATGGCATCATACTCGGTCATCTCTAACACTAACATATCCGCGGGTAAAGTAAACCTCCCGATCTCTATACTCACGCCTCTACATACAAGGGAAATCACGGAACCCCTACTCAACGGCGAATCTACACAAGTAACCGTACTCTCGGCAGTGTCTAACAACCCAATGTTGCGTGCAAACATCATAGCAATAAAATAGTGTGTGGCCCCCGTGTCAAACAAAATACGCCCCATAGTCCCCTGAATAGAGAACATACCCTCAATGACCGGTGGATCCTGTGGGGCTGCGGCCTGCTGAAGCTGATATACTCTCCCATACTAAAGCTGTCCCTGCTGAACTGGGACTGCTGGAATGGGTGGTAACACTGCCATTTGTGGTGGTGCCGGGAGGGCGGCGAGAAAAATAGGTCTCTGCGGCTCCTTTCGGGCACCCTGCTGCTGCTGCTGTGGGGCCCTTCCCCTATCAGGACAATCCTGGCGTTTATGGCCAGTCTTGCCCCAAACGTAACACTTCCCCGGGAAGTTCCCCCCTCTCTGTCCCTGCTGCCCTCGGCCCTGGTGGCCGTTACCATTCCTCCCCTGGCCCTGTTGGCCCTGCTGAAACTGTTGTTGACCATTCTGCCCCTGCTGGCCCTGATGGCCGTTCGGACCCTGATGGCCCTGCCTAAAACCTCCCTGTCCGTGTCTGAAATTTCCCGATCTGAACCTCTTATGATCCCCCTACTGGGAACCCTGGTCACCCTGCCTTTGCCCCTGAGTAGATTGTGCCCCACTGGCACCATTTCCTCCAGTCATGCCCTGATGGCTGGACTCTCCTGATCTCTTGCTCTCAGCCATGTGAAAGCGGTGATCCTGGCAATGTAACAGTGCAGCGTTAACCACGTCAGAATAAGTGGCCAACGAGAGGTTCCCCAATAAGTGCTGACGGATCCTCCATGTCAATCCATCGGTGAAATTCTAGATCTTCTTATCTTCTATCGGTATCTCATCCGGGACAATATTCATCAAATTTGTGAATTCGGCCTCATGCTCGGCCACAGTCTTACCCTCCTGCCTGAGATTCATTAACTTCCTCCTCATTTCCGTGTGAACGGCTGACGGAAAATACTTGCGGTCGAACCGCACCCAAAACTCCTGTATCGTGAGAGTATCTCTCTCCTCCACGGTGGTAATAGACTCCCACCACTGCAGTGCAGATCCCACTAGCTTGAAAGTAGCTAGCACCTGCTTCTGAACGTCGGTGCACTCATACATCCTCAAGTGCCTCTGAATGCCTTTCCTCCACTGACTTGAAACCACAACATCGGAGCTACCTGCGAACTCCGCTGGGTGTGCTTTCTGAAAAGCATCACGTACACGTTCCCAAGAAGACGGGAATGCATGTGCCTGAACTAGCGCGGCTACTGGCGCCTAGGGTGGTGCCTGCTGTACAACGGCGAGAGCGGCATTTACCGCTTGGGCTACAATGGCTGCAACCTCAGCGGCATTCATGGTGCCCTGTACTGGAGCTGGCTGGGGCTCCGGCTGTGCATTCCTAGGAACCCGTGGTGCACGTCGTGGAGGCATCTGAAATAAGAGTAAAGTCTATAAGTTCGCAGTTATAAACTTAAAATAGCTGAAGAGCGAAGCATACATAAAGGAATACAATAGTCCTAAAATATAGGGCTCTACATCAAAGAAAGCTCAGCGGAAACATAATAAGCCGTACAGATCCTAAAGGACACTAGAACCTGATGCTCTGATACCACCTGTGACACCACGACTAATTAAATATCGGGTAGCTACTCCTTTATTAAATTAATACAAAATGTCAAGTTGGTTCAGTTAATAGCATCACTGTCGAAAACATCTTTAATAATTACTAACCACCTAGTATTTGAAAAGTAAGATGTCAAATTTTAAAATAAGTCTGATTAACATGCATTGAAAGAATAATGAAAGAATAACATAACCATACACCATAAAGTCTCAATAAAGTAACCAACAATTAATAGTAAGTCCAGAGGGAAAATTCCTCACAACAATCCCACAACTGAAATAATAAAACAGTGTATCCAGAATTAATTACATACCAAAAGTCTGAATAACTAAAAAAAATGAAATGTCTCTAAAGGAAATGGGCGACATGCCCTACAAGTGATGGAACTGAATATGGAGTCAAAACCAAAGGAAGCGTCTACTAGCAAGGCCCTGTAACTTTCACAACAGCTACAGCTCGTCACCTGAATGGAAATACTATGCATGGTGTCCTTGTGGCTGGGCACCTAAAAGGTTTTTACAAAAATAGATTTGAAAGCAAACGGGTCAGAGCCCGAAAGTGGAGAGTATTTTAAAAATAGCAAGTTCTTTAATAACATTAAAAAAATGAATGCAAAATACATGTTAGGACGTGAACTCACATGAAATACTCACCTCTCGACTAATTGTGCGCTCCTAACGTTCCGTACCCATCTAAGTGACATTCATATCTAACTAAACCGTCATAAGTTCTACCCCTTTCTACTCAATTCCCATTATACATTCTAATCTTATCAATTAAATAGAGGGATTTACTTAAACTCGGATTCTCAATTATTAGCAATACAATTCACTACAGATTATCCCTTTTTATTTTCTCAAAGCGTTACCATAATTATACACACAATACCAACGTGAAAGTTCTCATTATTTAAGCGTATATTATTCACATCATAAATATACAATACAAGCACCCCGAGACTAAGCTGCGGTGCACACATACTCTGCTATCCATCCCGGTACATCACGTACATAAGGATCACGCATTCCGAATCTCTCAGGAATCGTTCTCAGATAACAACAATCACAAACAATGGAGGCGAACACAGTCACATCACATGGGTCACGCACATACCTACGCTCCCACGATCAGCAGACTTATTAACTTCCCAATAAGTCCTTCTCTGACCTATGTCCTTGAGGTACCAATAAATATCCCCCCTCGTAGGCACACAAAGAATAGATGGCCCTAAGCGAATGCAAACTTCCCGTGATAGCAAGTATGGTAGGTATGTCATACACATAAAATCATATGCATATAATAAGCATACACACATCTTTGTAATTACCTTAATTTATTAGTGGTATAAATCTCATTCTTATACCAACTTATAATGTTACACAATTCACCTATCCCCGGTTATTACAAATATTTAAGTCATCAATAATCCTCACATCGTATATAGTCACTAGCGTTCTAATCCACAAATATCATTTGGTTCACTCCTCAATATATCCCAAATCTCCCAATTATACCAGATAGTTAACAAGGGAAGGTTATCTCTACAATTAAATATGGTTACGGGACACTAGAAATCAAATCAGGCCAAAAAGGCCAATCTGTCAACTCGTTAGAAGTCTCGTTCGAACGAGGTCGTTCGAACGAGAGTTCGTTCGAACGAAGTGGGCATCTAACGAGATCTCGTTCGAACGAAAGGCATCGAACGAACATCCCACTCGTTAGAAGTCAAACTGTCAGCTCGTTAGAAGCTCGTTCGAACGAGTTCATTCGAACGACCTGGGCAGGCCTTCTAACGAGGTGACAGTTCGAGCCCAAAATTCTCCTAATACGTTTTTCCCAATTTTCTTCACCTCTAATCTCATCTAAACATCATTCCAACAATATTTCAAGGTTTCTAATCATTCCTAAACGTACTTAAACCGTATTTCAACATATATATGGGGTCAAACCATCCTAAACCACATCTAATCATCAAATTTCCCCAATTTTCCCCAAATCTCATGAACATGAACCCTAGAAAATTAAAGTCATCAATATTCATGATTAAATCCGTTTTTGTGATATAAAAGATGTATTTCTATCCGAATAATCACCCAAACACAATTCTATATGTAATCCCCTTATCAAAATGTGAATTTCTAATTCCAATTCAATGGGTTTTTATCAATCTCCCAAAATAAGGCAATTTTCATAAATTTCTAAGCATGGAATAAACATTCGTTTCAAATAACGTAATTAAACCACTTACCTCTGATCTTTCTCTGAATTTGGTGTTGAATCCTGGATGTAGGTTGCTCTCTCCTTTTCTCCCAAGGTTGAAGGTTGAAGATGGGGTTAGGGTTCTCTCTTTGGGAACTTCTTCTAACTTCTCATGAAACCCCCGTAGCCCTCTAATAAGTTAATTGCTGGTAATGGGTTAATGGGTCATTAAATTTCTCTATTTTAAACTCCTAAAATTCGTTAGTCCGAAATCCCAAAATTCCAAAATTACCAAACTACCCTTTTAAGTTGCTGGTATGGCCTAAAAATGCCCCGGGACCCAAACTAAACCCCCGACTAGTGCTTTCTGACTATTTCGACCCTTTCGGACACGTTGGCGCACTCAAAATGACCATACAATTGATAAAAAATAAAATTCACTTTTTAATTAAATTAAATATTTTCCTGACGCGACGGTCACTCGCGTCCCAACAAAATTTACAAATTGTCGTATTTCTATCTCGCGATAATTTTAATATTCCCAATATTCATATATTGCCATATATACGCATTAAAATTAAATACCAACTCACATCTCGCTAGTATTTTATCCGGATTAATTCCAAATTAATACACATTTAATTCAATTAATCCCATAAATAAATATCCTTAAAAATACGGGGTATTACATATCCCCACTCGGTGTAAGAAGGTATATATACAGGGGAGAACAGAAGAACCACAGCCAACGAGGGATCCTCGATATCTGGGGAAGGCGCTTGTACCATTCTGGCTTCATGTTGAAAAAATTCACAAGTGTGAAAGAAGACTTCCTCCTGATAAGGCCTCATTATAAAGTTCTCAAAATGGTCAATCACAGATATTAACTCCTTTCGACTTTGTCTCCTATGATAAATAAAGGACCGTGGAGGCAGAATTGTTTCCCCTGAGGGAGGACTGTTGGCTTTGGCCGCTACGGCAGGAAAGCGAAAGTAAAGGAAGCTGGTCAGAAGAACGCTGTTGGAAAAATTGGCCAAGTTATAACGGCCAAGAGAGAGTTCCATGTCGAACAAAGTTCTATCCAGCCAGGTGTAGAGGGATCCGAAGGCAATTGCAGCCAGTGGAAGTTTTATGCCTCGGGCCAAATGAAGGGACAGGTTGATAAGGTCCCTTCGGGGTTGTTCATTAGGTTTGCCCGTCAAAGGGAAACGGGAGAGAATTACAAGAATATAGGCGGGAAGTTCCAACGGTGTACCTTGACTAGGAGCATCTGTTGAAGAACTGCCTTCACCAGAACCCTTGAAGAAATAATTAATCAAGGGAGAGAAAGTAGCTTTGTTGGATGAACCAATGCAGCTTCGGCATATGCGATCCAACTCCAAACGATCGGCAGTCTCTTGGGAATCAAGAGCTTCATCATCGTAGGGCTCATGACCTGTTGCATCGAGGCCCAAAAGCTCGCACACGTACTCTAGAGTTATGGTGAACTCGCCCCACGCAGCGATGAATGTATGAGTAGTAATGTTCCATCGAGAGACTAGGATAGGAAGAGCAGCATTATTCTTCGAAAGAGTGAACTCACCAAACCACTTAGCCCGTTGCAACCCAATCTTGGTGAGAATATCAGCATAAGAACTTTGCATGTGAGAATTCCTGGCAGCAAAGTGGGCAGGAGAACCCCCTGGCGCTTCAAAGTCAATATGGGACCATGGGAAGTCCCCTCGCTCCAAGCGAAATCGTAGAGTCCCCTCTGGGGGAAGAAAGCCCCACTCAGAAGAATCCTCATCTTCATCACCCAATAGTAAGGCATCGAACTTGGAAGAAAAATGCACAGCCTTGCAGGCAACAGCAAAGTCATCACCCTCCCAAAAAATAGGAGAGCGACGATAAAGTCTCAGCTGTTCCTGACGGGCAGCATCCAGGGAAGAGGCAGCAGTGGTGGTGGCAGACGAAGCACCAGTAGCAGAGATGGAGGGGTTGCGTGAGGTTGCCATGGAAAACGATGATGAAGACAGCAGAAAAGCTTCACGCAAGGGCGGTTTGAAGAACGAGAATAAAAGACCACGACCACAGGTAACGGTTTGGAGGATGAGAAGGGAAGAAGGCGAACAAGAAGCTTAGCAACAATGGAGTTTTTGCAAGTTTTTTCTCTCTCTCTAAAAAAGAAACGAAAGTCTGAAAAAGATAGTAACAGAGTAAGAAAAAAAAAAGAGGGTTAAAGTGTTTTGGATATAACCGTTTGAAAATTTCGGGGTTATCGTTTCAGTCTCCCACCATCACACGTGCAATGCCGCCTGCAATCATTTCCAATGAACACGTGGCACCTTGGGAAGTTCTTTGACAATTGAGAAGACTGCGCCATGTCATTTACGAAGTGACATATGGGGAACACAAACCGTTGCCTTCCTATACAAGATTGAGTTTTGGCGCCAAAGAAATTTTGTTAGACATATCTAATAAGACCCCCAACGAAGAAGATGTCCCAACGATTCCAAAAAGCTACGATGTTCTCTCGTCATAAGTCTAGACGACTGATTAGTCATGACTAAGGTGCATCAGGCAGAATTTTACTTTTTCCCGAAGACTCTAACGCTCTGGTTCTGAATAAAGGAGAAAAGGCCTGAATCTGTTCACACAAAGAAAAGTCCATCGGTTTGAGACATTTTGTGCATACATTTCTTGTTCCAATAAATCTCTCCACGAGGGGGAAAATGTAGAAGGGCCTTGAAGGTAATCTTGATATTAGGGACAAATCCCCAATTAGCAACAGTGTTTGAGATTAAGCAACCGAGGGAGCTCAAGCGTGGCAACTCAGCGAGGCATCTTGGCGCGGCAGCTCATATTTTAGCTTGTTGTATTAGTCATATTGTATTTTCATTATTGATGACTGTAATCTTTAACGGTTGTAATGACTTAACGATAATAACAAAATAGTTTGTATAAGGTCAAACGGTACTTGCGAGAGACCAGGCTTGGCAGGGCCTGGGAGAGCTTTCATGCTCTATCGAATAACCTCACCGTGGGAACTTTAGAGGGACCTGGTTTGGAGGATTGAGAAGTAAGGCACCGTTGGGGCTTGTCCTGAACATCTTAGATACACCTGGTAAAACGCCGAAGAAACCTGACCGTGGAACCTCAAGCGGAGCAGCTTAGAGTCCCATCGGGCGTTGAGTTATGAACCAGATAGCCCTTCTACTCAGTGTCACATCTACCATAGGTGATGTTACTGGCCAGCCAAAACAATGTCAGACATACACTTGAGTAAACCACTGTGGTATTTGGGGCTGTCAGGTAGTTGGTGAGCCACCTCTGCGACAACAGCCCCCTGACACACAGTGGTTAGGCAAAAGGCATATCTTGGCATTTAATGATTATGACGTGGAGTCAACTAGTACACCAGGCATTTAATGCTGTAACATAAAGTATGAGGGATTTCTTTCATAGTTTTAATGAGTGAGTTGCCTCGGGGGTGGTGTATTTAAGGTCCCCAACCACCTTTGAGGAAAGAGGATCTTTTTTAAGAACCCTAGAGTTATTACTAGAGATACACATCAGAAAGAGAGATTTATTGCAAACCAGAGGGTTTATCCCCTCACCATTGTCATTTATTGTAAAGCTTTTAATACTTGACAGAGATTCCTGAGGGTATATGGTGTGTTTTTACCTACCTACCAAGGTGTATCTAGGGTGCTTACTTCTCTCTCCCTCTAGCTAAGTTACTTCTAAGGTTCATTACTATTTCCTGAGTTATACACGAAGGTTTTGTGAGTTTAAGCCGAGTTTATCTTCATTGGGTATGTGTTCGTGTGTCCTATCATTAAATCCAAAGCTTTGGCCAGGATTAGCTTATCTTTACCATACTCAAATAGGGGTTACGCCTCCATCTTATCTAAAGTACCCTCTTACACCCGATTTCCTATTCCGTTTGGAATTCTTAGAGGTTTATGTTCATTTATTTTTCCAGTATTTAGTACTCTTTGAGAGTTAACTATTGTTAGGATGATTTCATTTATGGTTCTTAAACTTGGTTTGAATTATCTAGATGGTTTAATTCTTGTGTGTTAATTGCCATCCTTAGCATTTATGTGATTCTTAAACTGTTGTTTATTAAAAAGGTTTTCATAATGGAATTTAATAAAGTAAAAATAAGACTTTAAATTGTTTTGACACTTATCTTAATTATTTAGGGTGTTTAAATTGGAAATAATTATTTTACGACAGTGATGCTAAGAATGATCCGACCGTTCGCCTTGATTTTAATTTAATAAAGGACTGATCACCTGGTATTTAATTAGGCAGAGTATCACAGGTGGTATCAGAGCATCTGGTTCTAGTGTCCTTTAGGATCTGTGCGGCTTATTAAGATTCCAGCGTAGCTTTCCTTGATATAGAGCCCTATGTTTAGGATTGTTGATTTCTTTGGTGAGATTTCGTTCTCCTACTATCACGTATATATTAGTGAATCTTATTTGTTGTAATACCCCGTACTTTTGCCTATATTTATTTTTGGGATTAATTAATTAAATGCGTATTAATTGATAATTAATCCGGGTTATAAATACTAATGAGATGCGAATTGGTATTTGATTATGTGCATATATGATTATATATGTATTTGGTACTATGAAAATTTGTCGTGAGATTTATATACGGCATTTTAGAAATTTTGTTGAGACGCGTGGGACCGCCGCGTCACGGTATAATATTTTGTTAATAAAAGTGAATTTAAAATCTATAATCCGTATGGTCGTTTTGAGTGCGCCAACGCGTCCGGAAGGGTCGAGATAGTCAGAAAACACTAGCCGGGGGTATAGTTTGGGTCCCGGGGTATTTTTAGTCCATACCGGTAACTTAAAGGGTATTTTGGTAATTTTACATTTTTTAGGAATTAAAAGTGACGAAAATTAGAGATGTAAATCTGATGTGGATTAAACCCATTAATCCCATTAACCAACCCATATTAACCTAGAAGGCTACGTAGGTTGTCATTTAGGTTTTCTAAGTTTCCCCAAATCAAACCCTAGCCACCTTAAGCCACCATTAGAGAGGAAGCTTGGAGAGAAGAAATTCTGCAGAAATTCTTCATCAAATCAACACCAAATCCGGAATCAAACCAAGGCAAGTGATTTAAATTACATTCCTTATGCAGTGAATGCTTTTTCCATGTTAGAAACATTGTTAATCAATCTTACATAAGAGTTAAAAGAAAACCCATGAAATTGGAAGATTGTTGTTTAATTTTGGGATAGGTTTGCATGTAGAAACATTGTTTGAAGATTTAATTCAGAGATTTCATATCTATGTGATGTATAAACGGATTAAAATCTGGGAAATTTTGATGAGAAGAACCTAGGGTTTATGTTCTTGAAGAAAATTGGGAATTTATGTAGAAATTTGGGATTTAATGATGTTTAGAAAGTATTAAACCCCTTTAATGATGTTAGTATAGCACCTTGGCATGTTTGAGGATGATTAGAGAACTCAATATATTGTAGAAACGAATTTTAGAAGAGGTTTGAGGAGTAAAAATGGATGGAAAACGAATTGGGAAAATTCTGGGCCGAAACTGGTCAGTCGTTAGAAGCAGCCCCAGGTCGTTCGAACGAACTCGTTCGAACGAGCTTCTAACGAGTTGACCAGTCATTACTAACGAGTAGGGATTTCGTTCGATATCTCGTTCGAACGAGATATCGTTAGAAGGGACAGTTCGTTCGAACGAACTGGGATCTCGTTCGAACAGCCTCGTTCGAACGAGACTTCTAACGAGATGACAGTCCAAACTCGTTCGAACACTCGTTCGAACGAGACTTCTAACGAGCTGGAAGTTTGGGCCATTTTGGACTGTTTTGACTTTTGGAGTTCCGTAAACTGATTTGAGGATATAGATATCATTCCGTAGATGTAGTAATGATAGGATTGGGACATTTGGGTATTTATGAGGAGAAATTTACATACGAGAGTTGTATTACATGGACGATTTGGGTCGAGACGTGAGTGTCCACTACGACGTGAGAACTAATTATGGCACGTATGATTATAAACCGGTATAGCATATATAGTGATAATTACGAGTTAGTACGAGAATGAGAATAGTACTACGATTAAAATATGGTATTACTAAGATGTGTGTTTACTTAGTATTGGTATATGGATTGTGTGTATGACATACCTACCATACTTGCTATCACGGGAGGTTTGCGTTCGCTTAGGACCCTCTAATCCTTGTGTGCTTACGGGGGGATATAGACTGGTACCTCGATGAACATAGGTCATAGAAAGACTTATTGTGATATTAATAAGTCCGCTGATCATGGGAGCGTAGGTATGTGCGTGACCCATGTGATGGTGACTGTGTTCGCCTCCATTATTTATGATGTTGTTATCGGTAAACTATTCCTGAGAGATTCGGAATATGTAATCCTTATGTACGTGATGTACCGGGATGGATAGCAGAGTATGTGTGCACCACAGCTTAGTTCGCGGGGTGCTTGTATTGTATATTTATGATATGAATAATATACATTAAATTAATGGGAATCGTCATGTTTATGTTGTAAAAATATTACGGTATTGTTTTGAGATATATAATGAGTTAACTGATAGTTATATCAATGGGATATTTAGTAACTGAGTTTACATTAAATCCCTATTTAATTACGAGCATTATATGTTAATAGAACCGGGTAATAAGGGTAGGAACTATTACAGTCTAGCTAGTTATGATGTCACTTAGCTAGTGGTTATATCATTGTAGATGGGTACTTGCGTTAGGAGTGCACAGTTAGACGAGAGGTGAGAATATCATGTGAGTGCACGTCCTAACATGTACTTTGCATTTAATGTTTTAAATGTTTTTAAAGCACTTGCAGGTTTTTAAAATATAACTCCACATTCGGGCTCTGACCCGTTTTCTTTTCAAATCTTTTTTTAGGTGCCCAGCCACAAGGACACCAAGCATAGGATACTCATTCAGGTGACGAGCTGTAGCTGCTTGTGGAAGCTACAGGGATTTGCATGTAGACGCTTCTATCTTTTGGATTCCAGAATCACCATCTATCAGTTGTAGGGCATGTTGCCCATTTCTTTAGAGACATCTTTTACATTTCAGTTTTCAGACTTTAGCATGTATTATTTCAGTTTATTTATTTCAGTTATGGGATTGTAGTGAGGAGTTTTCCTCCAGACCTTATTTATTGTTATGTGATGGTTATTCATTTTACTTCAGTATGGGGAATGGTGTTGTTTATTTCTTCATTACACTTGTTGCATGTTAATCAGACTTAAATTAAAATTTGGCAACTTGCTTTTTAAATACTAGGTGGTTAGTAATATTAAAATGTTTTCGACAGTGATGCTATTAACTGAGCCAACTTGGCATTTTGAATTAATTTAATAAAGGAGTAGCTACCCGGTATTTAATTAGTCGGGGTGTCACATTTGTGTTCGGACGTGTTCGAACAATGTAGTATGGCAGATGAGGGATGTTGGGCGGATGTTGGAGGCCGAACTTAGTGAGGTTATGAAGTATATTCGAGGATGATGACCGTAGTCGAGGTCTCCCCTATTATGGCAGGAGAGGCCAGGACTGTAAAGAAGGCTAGGATGCAGCCTACAAATTTCAAGTGTTGCTATTGTCGAAACTGATGCCAAATTTGACTCACCCAGCGTGGTACGCTTGGGAGAGGGTCAAATGGAAAATTGAGGAGAGTCATCAGTGGTAGTTCTAGAAATGCAGGAATTGTGTGTGTTAACCAATGAAGGTAATATATTCAAAGGCTTGGTCATATAGCGGAGTGTCTTTAACTGGAAGTAAAAATTTGGGGTAAATTTTTTATTCGAATCATCGGAGAAAAGTTATATTAGTGGGAGTCAACCACCACATTTTATAGTGAAATGTTGCGTGAATGGGAGAACCTTAGGTACAGTCTGACCGTAGGTTCCCTCATAAGATGTTCAGGATAAGATGTGAACGTTGTTCTGAACTCATCACAAGAGGGTCGGTCAGAGGTCCATTTGTGAACATGAATTTAAACTTTTAGCAAATCTTGTATCAGCGAAAGTGGATACCAATGGCAGAGAGGATTTCAAGTGGTAGATCAACTCGTGAGGAAAGTTGAAAACACTTAAAGAGAATTATGTTGGACAGTCGATCCATATGGTGATAATGTCATGCATTGTCTGTGGAAATATTAACGCTCTTTTGTGAAGGGAGCTAAAGTAATCAAAAGATTTAGTTGGAGAGTGAGACTAGATAAAACGCAGTTAGAAATGCGTCGCAAGGGGGAGACCCATCAGGGGGATCATTTAAGTGATTCGGATAGATGAATTCTTACCAAGCGATGGTGAATTCAGTAAGGGTTATTGAATCTAGTAGCACGTTCCTTAGGGTCAACAAAGATAAGGGAACAACGAGGGTAGCTAACAGGATCGAGATTATCCATGTTCAAGAGAGGGACAATCCTAATATGGTCAGTATGACAGGAGATAAGTGAGTTATGTGTTGAGGTATTTTGTGGAGAGTAAAATCCACCCGAGTTAAATTTTTCCGAAGCAATAAAAATGACAAGGGTATGGTACTTGCAAGGGAAATGGTTAATGTAATTTTTGATTTAGTTCGGACAGGCGTGTTATGTCCGGGAGACCATTTGAGCATCTAGAGGAATTAACAAGGCGGGAGTATGAGTTTTATCCTCGGAGGAGGACGCTTATTTTTATGTGACATGAGAGAGTCACTACATTTTGATTATTGAGAGATTTGCATATGAGACGAATTTTGGGCGTATATCAATAACGTTATTATCATGTGTGTGTTTTCCCTGGTATAGCGGGTTTGTCTTCAGTGTCACCCGCGGAGGATAAATGGGTGTATTGTTTATGTTTCATACTTTTTTGAGATTACTCATTTTAGTGATGTGATATGCGAGTATATTATTATACTAATTATGGTTTTAGATAAATTGTTAAAACGATAGTGGGCAGTGACTGCAAGGCTATCGGGGTTGCTGACCTAGTGCAGCATGTTTTGTTCTGGAAAAAACCTCACCTTCGAGAGGGTCGGGCTCGCACTCATATTATATATTATAGAGACTTTGAAGGGTATAGTGGTACCGAAATTTTTAATCCCATGGTGTTTAGGGACTTTGTGTAACACCCCGCCCGCCCGGGGAGAGCGAACGGAGCGCTAATGCGATAAAATAAATCCAAATCCACAAGTGACAAGGTATAGAGCATCTAAATAAACCCACAATAATATAAATTCACTAATCTCAATCTCTTCAATTACAACAAGTCTTTCGAATAAATAAAACATCTAACTCGAATAAAAATACAAATCTCCAAAGCTCTATACATCAAAATAATACAAATCTTTCCCAAATAATCCTCGCTAAAATCAATCTCCATAGCGCCCCAAAATCTGCGCTAACCTGCCACTAAAAGAAAATATGGAGAAGTACACAATACGACAGGAAAGATGCTCCACAAATATATGTTAGCGATGAATAAAACGTAACAACACGAGTACGAATATTCAAATCAAAATGCAAATCTCAAAGCATTTATCATTATAATTTCCCAACAACACATCAATGGGAATCATTGCCTCACCCCATTCGCATATGCTTTATCAAGACATAGCCCGAGAATAGGTATTTTGGCGAGTACCCAACATCCGTGCCATATTAAAATCTCATGACAACGTGCTCAATACAATATAATGATACCACATGAATCAAAATAATTTCAACAATTATTTTCCAGATTTTAATGAATTTAACAATTCAAATATGAGTTCAATTAATAAGAAATCAAAGAGAATGACACTCGCTAGATTTAAGGAGCATATTGTGTAAAACCCCATACCTCAAACCATGATGAGAAACCAACGATCACATTCTTAAGATCAACTCAAAAGATCTACAAAAGCTCCTCCAAGAACCTCCAACAAAAATAGCCCAAAGAACACCTCTAATCTAAGGTTGGAACTCACAAATCTCAAGGGCCAATGTGTATATAAAAAGAAGAGGAATATAAAATATATTTGCTGCCAAAATTTGTGCCAAAATTATGTTAAAAGGATTGCCCATGACTTCCTTTTATAATGCAAAGAAATGAAGAGTTGGAATCCAAAAGACTCCTTTAAATAAAGCAAAGAAATGAAGAGTTGGAAGTCAAAACAACTCTTGAAAATTACTTAATATTCGTCGACTTAGAATTCCAATAGTTAAAAACATTTAAAAATCATTTTAAAATCCGTTTAAACTCCGATTTCGAAACCGTTTGAAATTATCGCCTTTAAAAATAATAACCAACATATTTGAGCAATAAAAATAATTTTATCAAAAATTTTATTTTCCTCCATTTTTCAAAAATTAATTAAAATAGCCCAAAATTACGCGGGTTGTTACACTTTGTTGTCATGATCCAGTGTGTATTGGGTTTACCGTTGAGCGAAAAGATTTCGCTCATTATTATGTGTAGCACTCAGGACTTAGTGATAGGAGGAGCGCATTGTTATATTTACGCTTTAGAAATGTGGAAATTAAGATTTATATTCATATGTTTGGGAATTGGATTTTGAGAGTCCCGATTGTATATGTACGAGGTTTATGGAATGTGAATTCCACCAATACTGAGCGATAGTGCAATTGGTGAAAAGTTCTTTGTTTCAGTAAAATTGCGGGAGGAGATGTAGATTTTATGTCAAAAGATGGAATAGAGGGGCATAGGTTATGGATGGAGGACCCAACAGATTTTGATAACCGATTATGCTAAGTAGTAGTGTATCGGGAGGGTTCCTTATTTGGATTTCTCTTTGCGAGACATCCCATGCACGAAACTTAGCATAAGGATGGAAGTAAGGATGTTTCGTCATTATTCCATGAGTCCGGTACCTCGATCGTCATAGGATCCAGTAATTATAACTGTAAGTTAGAGTTAAGGGATGATTTAAGGCCAGTGGAGCCAGTTGTGTAGTAAGGAAACATTAAAAGTTTTATTGTATCACCACGAGTTGAAGGGTGGAACGATAATAAGGAGGACTTAAAATTTCAATTTTTGGGGTGATTGAGAGTACCCAAGTGTTGTAAACATATTGTGAACACAAGGGAAATAAATAATTGGGTGTTATGTGTGAAGCGTAGGTGATGCTTACACTAGTATGTATGGTTTATAGGGTCTGTGGGCCTCCTGGTTAGCTGTTTCTTGAATCGTCTGAGTTGAAGGGACGTGGGAATAGACGCGTGGAATATATGTTTGTGAGAATAACATAACGACGTGGGAACTGGTAGAGTGGATTAAGTGTGGTGTGAAGGACGATAATCCATATATACGTGTGCGATCAGAGTACCACACATGAATTTAGTTGGAAGGCTATGGGAATCCATTTAAAAAGGGGTATTCATTGAGAAGGATAAAATTTAACGATTATGGAAGACACTCAGAGTGGAGTTTACCTAGTCAAGTGTTGAGAGAGACTTGCGCGTAGGTTGAATGATGATGTTAGTAAGGTATAAAGGTTCAGTAGTGCACATCGCGGAGAAAAGTGCACGGGTCAGAATTTTCGGTATACACTAAGGAAAGAAGGGGAGCATTAAGTGTCACTTAATGTGAGAAATTACAAGTAGAGATTGATGTTGAGCGGGACAAAATGGGTAGTTTCCGCGGTAACCACTCATAGATAGAAATCGGTTGGAACAAGAGGATCAACCACATAATTTTGTAGCAAGCCGACGGTTCCTATAAGGGAAGAAGCCAGTAAATTTGGAAAAGTTTCCTTGATGGATTGCCAACCTCAAGGTAAGATCAAGGGTTCTTTCAAACGTGTGGAACAAGTTGCCCAAGAAGAAAGTGATTGATATTCCTTTGGGGTGACTTATAATATTAGCTAGTGTGCCCCAGTCTTCCTTTGAAAAGAAAAATAGCGTCGGTGCATGGTCCTACACGGTATTTTTCTGAATTAGGATGAGATTTTTGAATCCCAACTTCAAAATGGAATTTCAGAAAGCATCGGGGATAACACTTTGTTTTGAGTAGTTTCTATCACCCATAGTCGGGGAGTAGGCGAACGGTGATTAACGATTAGTGGAGCCGCGTGAAAGTAATTTTGGATTCATGGTGATCATTTCATTTCCATAACGGTTGCAGCTAGCAAGTGAAGTATAGTACGGTAGGGTGCCGTGGAAGCACTCGTACCTATTAATTGTGGACAAACTGCTTATTGAAGTTTTGAGTGGAAAAGCCTAAAAAATTTCCCCTCGAGTTGTTTAAAGGTGAGCGGATAATTCTAACTTTGGATTAATTGAGTTAGATTCGATGACTAAAGTGGAATAACCATATACTGTCTGTGGTATCCTTTTATCTGTTGCAAGAGTTATGTAGTCGAAAATCGAGATTCAAAGAACTAACAAGAGTGGTCCGATGTTCGTATGGTTTCTCTCAGAATGGGAGTTTTGTGTTTAGAAAAATGCGAGTAGTTAACACGTAGTGAGGTGCGGCCTCTTAATGATATTGAAATTATGGGAGTTAATGATGTGTAGGCTCGTCTTATTCGAATAGCAACGGATTGGAGCACAATGTGAAGTGTCGTTATTAAAGTGTGACTTTATAACTGTTAGTATTAAGAGTGTTAAATAAGCTTATTGTGAGGCGCACGCGGGGGGGGGGGGGGGGGGGGAGGGGCTAGAGTGTAATTCGTCCTACCCTAAAGTCTGTTTTGAGTCTTAATAAAGTATCCAGATCTATTTTAACCAGGCATACCTTAATTTATGAATTTCGGGACGAAATTCCGTTATTAGGGGGTACTATGTAAAACCCCGTATTTTTATGGATTTTAAAATTGGGGATTTATTAAATTTAATTAAGATATTAATTTAATATTAATCCGGAATTTCATTTTAAATATTTACCAGCGTGAAGAGAGTTAGTAATTATTGGGAATTTGTTGAATATTAATAGATGAGTAAAGTAATATATGAGATTGATTTTATTAATATTGTCATGAGTGAATAATATGACAATTATGGAAATTAAGTCGTGACGCGCCTCTGTCGTGTCAGGACTATATGAGTATTATAAAAGTGAATAAATTATAAGTCGCCCTTATGGTCGTTTCTAGTACGCCAAAGTGTCCGGAAGGGTTGAGATATTCAGAAAAGTGTACCCGGGGGTTTAGTTTGGGTCTCGGGGCGATTTTAGACCTAATTGACATCCCTGGTGGGTATTATAGACATTTTGTATTTTTTGGTAATTAAACCCACGAATTTCCTAAGATATATCAGCCATTAGGAGTTGTCTTTTAGGGTTAACAAACACACAACATAAGAATGGCCATTTGAGAAGAAGGTAGAGAGTTACCCAAACAATCCAAGGCCAAGAACTTACTCGATTGCACCGCCACTACCACCAAAACGTAGATCGCACGATGAGGATTGCAACCATATCTTTTTCAACAACAGATCAGACCCTTGAATTCCAGAAAAGTATCTATATTTCTTTATTTTTAGTTAATGTTTCACCCACGTTAGATTAGGATTGATAAAAACATGTTTCATGGAAGAATTTGATAGCTTAGAGAATTTAAAATCATATGTTTTAGAGGAAATAGATATATTCTGGACATCTCAATCATATGTAGAGGATTACCCATGAAATTGTATGGATTTAGAAGCAAGAAATCTGGAAAAGAATTAGAAGAATGGAAGTTTCATGAAAAATTAGGGTTCTTGATAATTATGTTAATTTACCCCATTAATTCAATACCTTTGATGAATTTGGACATGTTTCACGTAGGAAATCATGTATATAGGTATATATAACAAGTAGTAATCTTTTTTGGGAGTTTGGGGATCATTAATGGCGTTTTGGAGAAAATTGTTGGATGAAACTCGTAGGTCGAATTTGCAGATTATGGGCAAGAACTGTTTGATCGATCGATCGACCAAGAGCATCGATCGATCGATGATCAATCGATCGACCCCTTTCCTCGATCGATCGATCCCTCCTGGAAAACTGCATATTTTTCCCTTTTTGTTTAATCCGGTTAAAATACGTAGGGACCCTTGATTATTATCTATAGAGTATAATGAGTTATGAAGAGGACCAGTAGGGGCTAAGTAGACTCCGTTGAGTGAAATTTAATACGGGATGAAATTGTGGGTTGACAGGGAGTTTAGTCAAACATTGGAAATTGTGTGTGCATTCACTAAAGAATTGAGAGACTCGTGAAAGATTTAGACCATAAGGTTAAAGAGGGTGTACCTACTAAAATTATATTTAGTAAGAGAGAGTACTTCGAGATATGAGAAGTAAATTTAAAATGTGTATAAAAATATGTGAAAGTATATATATAAACCAAGTGCATGTGTATGTATATATATATTATTCTGTATTTGTGTATAATCATACTTGAGATACTTGATATCACGAAGGTTTTCGCGCCGGGGACAGTCTTATCACGATTGGACCTTTATGGGGGATATTGACTCGTACCCTAGAGTATAGTATCCTCGATACAAGCTATCTGAAAATGATAGTCAGATGGTCCTAAGAGACGTGAAGGTATGTGCTGACCTCTTAGTGACTTGGAACTATGCTTCGCCTCCATTTGTATAGTTATATATATGAAAACTTTCTACTGTGTGTATAAGTAGTTAAGTAATGAATAAATGATCCAACTTTATAACAGGTGTTCGTGAATTTTGTAACGGCACTGAGTGGTTCTAAGTAACGTACGAAAATGGAAGAGATTAATTTTCAAAAACTAAATATCATGGCCTTAGTACTTCTCAGGATAAAACTTTATGGAAAAATAAGTTAAATAGACTTACGAGTTTAGTAGTACGATAGGCGTACACACTAGATGAGAGGTGAGACTTCTCAAGAGAGTGTCTCATACTAACATGGTTATCACATTAGCCGGTAAGCATTTTAAATACTCGCTAAACTATTTTTAAACTGTTTTACACTCGGGCTCTGACCCGTTTTCTGTCATTTCTCTCTCTTGTATATATATGTATGTATTACAGGTGCCCATCCACAGGGGTGTCATGCATAGGTTCTTTGGATTGAACGTGCTGCAGCTTTTGTGGAAGTTGCAGGACCTTGTTTTAGTTAACCTCTTCATTAATTCAGTTCCTATTTTAGTTCTTTATAGTCAGGGCATTTGTCGCCCGATTTCCTATTCCGTTAGGAATTTTTAGAGGTTTATGTTTATTTATATTTCCAGTATTCAGAACTCTTTGAGAGTTAACTATTTTCAGGATGATTTCATTTATGGTTCTTAAACTTGGTTTGGATTATCTAGATGGTTTAATTCTTGTGTGTTAACCTCCATCCTTAGCATTTATGTGATTCTTAAACTGCTGTTTATTAAAAAGGTTTTCATAGAGGAATAAAAGTAAAAATAAGACTTTAAATTGTTTTGACACTAAGATTAATTATTTATGGTGTTTAAATGGGAAATAATTATTTTGCGACAGTGATGCTAAGAATGATCTAACCGTTCACCTTGATTTTAGTTTAATAAAGGACTGATCACTCGGTATTTAATTAGATGGGGTGTCACATCCTTATCATCGTGTAATATTTCAAATCATAAATATCATATTACCAGACTAGCTTATTACACATCATATTTCCATCTTTCATCCAACATTGAATACATGTGTTTGACTTTAACTACTTTTAGTCTTATTTTTTGAAGTTTAAGCGTATGTTAGATATCATCCTTACAATTTCTTAATTTAAATATAGCCTCACTACTATTCATATATCGAAACTGAACAATCATTCACTAAATGTTTATTTTTAACCAAGATTGCATATTCACCTTCACGTATATTGTGCAGTCATGCACTATGAACTCAATCTAACTTCTCACGATATTTCATTTTTCAGTATCATTTGATTATTTTTTAACTAAACATACAATGACCTTAACAAGTCATTTATCCAATACAATAAGTATACAATCATAATCTTATCCCAATCCTTATTAACATGATATTCTTATGCAATATCATAACACACTCATCTTACCCGTTTGGTAACATGGATGTTATGCGTACAATCACTACTTAAAACTTTAACCATACTTAACAACCCCATAATACTTCTCCAACTATTACATGTCTATTTCTTTTAAAAAACATGCACAAATACCTTAATATATCCATTATGGTAGCTCACACAACACATTATCCTTACACATACTTCTTGGTGATCCTGTATAATGTCAATCATATTCATTATATGTTATAATATTAATGATAACACGTACGTACAATAACAAATACAACTAAATACTCACCCAAACCAGTTGTCGATATTCCAACCCACTTAGCATATTTCCTATACTCATACACAGCACATATTGTTAAAAGGGCTCCTCAATATTTTTAAACTTCCAACTCTTTAGCACCTCGTCTCAACTTTACTATTAATATAAGCATTTTAAAACATCAAAAGGGTAATATCCACTATATATACTCATACTATTAAAGAAGTACATCTCAACTCTTATTAATTTTTTCTTCTACTTATCATAATTCAGTATAAACCCATATTCGGATCAATTGTGATATATTGAGTAGTAATTGAATTTCTGATTTTTTTTTCATATTAAATTTAAACATATTCAACTATTAATCTTCTCACTTCACCTTTACCATGTGAATCTTCATTTTATTCCCACTCTAACAATTTAAGTCTCATCATAATCATGTAATAGTAATTCTCCGCACATCTCATCCTTTATGGAATATGGATTCCCGTACCTCACTCTCCCACATAAATTGGGCACATAGCAAACCATGGCTTAATAAGTGACACAACTCAAGTCCACATATATCAGTATAAGAAGATATCACTTCCAATACTTCACACAATTTTTGTATACCGCATTTTGTCTTTAAAAAATTTCCTTATATGACATGTTTGTCCATACCACAAATAAAACAATGCAATGATTCATATTATAATACATGTATTCGTTGTCATTCCCGAATAAACTTCAACATCCTATTCCTTTCCTGCAAGATCCTTACATTTTATATCTCGTACAATAATATATATCTATAACTAACAAATGTTAGTCAATAAAGCCAATTTACTTATAACTCAAAACAATTCCTACTTCCACTGCTAAATCTAGGCGCTCCCAACCCCAGAACCTTTAAAACATAGGCTCTAATACCCAAAGCTCACACACCCCAACCCAGTTACTTACAATTGAGTTTGAAAGTCAAAATGAGTCAAACCATAATAACCTTAACCAAACCACAAACATGGGTATCCTTTTTCAGTTATTAACATGAATCCATAAAGCTAAAACTTGTTACCTTAACCAAACCATAAACATAAGTATCCTTTTTCAGTTATTAACATGAATCCATAAACCTAAAACTTTTTATAATTTAAAAGTAATTATGCGTATTCAAACTTACTGAAAGGATAAGTAGGCTTAAACAACCCCTTTTACATTTGACCAAAATCATATTTTTATGTATCCCTTGCTAACCCCACCTGACCGCCTAGATTTGGCAGTGATATCACAATACCTGAAAAAGTATAAACATAGGAACTTTGAGCAAAATAGCACAACGAATGCATCACTACTACACTAATGCATAAAATTAAATGCATTTAATCATATCTATGTGGTAATATATATATATATATATATATATATATATATATATATATATATATATATATATATATATATATATATATATATATATATATATATATATATATATATATATATACTTATCCAGCTCATATTTGTATCATGATTCTACAATAGACAATTCCCCCCATTCCGGGTTGGGGAGTAACCTCCCATTTCGGTAAATCGAAAATGAACAGTTTTATATTCATAACATTAGGATCATATCCATAACCATACATAAATACATGTTACCAGTGACTAATATTATGAGATTATCCATAGCCATGTATAAATGTATCTTACAAGTGAGTACACTCACCTTGCACACTTAATAAGTTTTCCCCCTTGCCTTTGTCTGGAAGTTATTCAACCGGTTATCCTTCCCTTCCTATCATTCTTATAATATTAGTGTCTTCATAAGAATCTTACCAATCCAAAGAATCGCTCAAATGTAATTTAATTAATGACTATTATATGATCCCATTCAAATCATTTATCATAAATGAAGTCTCATCCAATTTCATGTTAAGATATTTAACATATCCAATTCATAGTCCAAACATACCTTAATCCATTCTTGGAAATCCAATTCTTATTATATTAGGTTCCCAATACAAAAGACGACACATCATTTCAAGATTCCTAGAGCAAGATATGCCCATCTCTTTATTACAAAGCAAATCGGCCCTATAGGCTCCTCTATCGTCTAGTCAACTTCCTAGAATTGTCATAATTTTTCTATATCAAAAAATTCCATGATCTTCCACCCAATTTCAATAAACGTATTGAATAATACAAAATTAAAGTTTTATAATTTTTAGAGTTCATTTTCTATGTCAAGAAAATCGTCAAACACCTGGTATGCATACTTACACTTTCGACCCAGATTCTATACCTACACTTCAAACTATCCCCCAAGATTCAATTATTGGTATTTTTACATAATTTTTTAATATAACAGGTATATATAAGTTTAGTTTCATAACTAACTTGAATCAAACGATTCCATTGTGTATTCACAAAGATACACCAGTTTGATTAACATAATGATTTCTTCCTTAGTTGTATGAATTCAACATGCTTCACACATACAACTTACATATACCCATATACATACAACAAAACGTATCCCCGTGTACCCAAATACGATCTTTAATATCATATAAAACAACATATATCATGTAAAGAATGAAATTTACAAGTTAAGTCTTACCTAAGCACCCTTGAATACATAAGTTTGTTTATTTCTAGATTATCTCCCTTGATCCTTCACTAATTCACCCTAACCTCTCTTTCTTTCATGGGGACCTCAACCCACTTGAAATACTGATGTAGATGAAGAATAAAGGATATTTTAAGATCTTTAAGTCGGCATAAGGGTAGCTCCATTTGGTCCAATCGAAATATGACACGTGGCACCATATAAGACAAAATATCATTTAAATCTAAATGACTAGTCTACCCCATGTTCGTAAAAAGACGATTTCTTTTCACTCGAATGTCCGTTTGATGCACCGTTTATTGTGTTACAAACCTAACTCACATATCTACTACTATATAGTTTTCACCTCATGTCAATTGTTATATTATAATAGTCAAAACTAGTCTCCAACATGAAAATTCCTACTAAAAAGTTCAAAATTTTGTGTTTGTAACTAATTCGATATCTCATGAGTTATGAAGGTAGGATTAGACTAAACATAATAACTTCACAATATATACACCAATAATACATTATCCCCATTCCATAAGGTAATAATGATTTAAACATGATTTATCATAATTATATCCGGGTTGTCACATAAGTGCAATCGCAAGTGCCTGCGAAAGTGAAAACTTTTGGTTACTTATCTCTATTTGTCTCTATTTTTGCTCGAGGACAAGCAATGTTCTGTTTTTGGGTGATGTGATAAGCAGCCAAAAGCGTTAAAATTATACGCCAAATAGATGTATTTTAGTCGTTAGTTCTCGATAAAATTGGCCTTATGTTCGTATTTTTCTCTTTTGCAAGTCAATATGCAGTTGCGGTATCAAATTATGCTAAATCAAAGTAATTGCAGCAAAGTAGCGGTCAAAAGCATTCAATGAAGAAAAACAAAATGACCGTGAAGTAGAAATCCCTTTTGACCTTGTGCGGATCAATACTGATGCCTAAACCCATCCCCATACCAAATTAAAGTTTAAATTGCGCCCAAGCCATCACCTAAACCTCGTGTGTGTTTAATTTTTACTTTTATTTTTTTTAGATTTTTATTTGACCGGTGCATATCTTTTATGAACTTATATATTTTATTTGTGTGCGTATAGTTATAAATATTAGGGTACTTTTTTTTTTATGTCGGGTGTTTTTATATTTTTATGCAAAAATATAATAGATGTGTGTATGTTATTTTACTTTTCTTTATTTTATTTTATTTTTTTAGTTCATTAGTTTATTTTTTATTTATTTAATTTTTTATTAGAATCTCTTATTATTTTATAGGTTAGAATTCAATTTTTTAATTTCAATAGATTTTATTTCTTAACTTTATTATTTTTATTACCTTTTTGAATCATAAATATTTAATTTAATTTTGATTCAATTAATTAAATACAAATTAAATACACACACTCACACCATACATCTAAACACACCCAAACAATCCTTTCACAACCTTCTTCTCGTACACCACACACTAATCACTCTCACACCTCAATTAAAAAAATCAATCAAATTCTCTCTCTTCTTTCACCAACAACTAAATATTCTCTCTCTTACTTCGTTAGCACCCATTGCCATTTCCACTAGCTCCGGCCATAAAACCACCAGACCACTACCAAAACCCGATGGCCAGCTCGCCCCCAAGCCTTTGACCCGCCGGCGCAACAACAAAATCCGGCTAGCACTGCCTAGGCCGGCGACCTACCCCCACTAGAGTAGTCAACGTTCTTCTTGACCTTCGACCAACCTCTTAACCTCCCTTATCCTACCAAAAAAAAATTCGTCTAGCACTGCCTAGGCTGGCGCCCCACCTTATTCCTCCAACACGGACCTGCCTAACCCATCCCCTTGAACCGACGACCTAGACCCCAAGACCCAACAGCCTCTATTCTAAACTCGCCGAAAAATCACTGGCCTTAGACCCCAAGACCCAGTTCCAACCCATTCAAACCTTGGATCTCCTCATAGCTATAAAACTCGGTTACGTATTACTTTTATTTTCACCACTTTATTTAATTCACTTGTCATTTTTAGCGTTAATTAATTAATTCTTCTTTGAAATTGTTTTAAAAGAAAATTGTTTTAAAAAATTATATATAATAAAAAGTACAAAAAAAAATGAATTTGCAATTATTTGCACTATTTATTTCTTCACGTGAAAGTTGAATTGATATCCGTGCTAATTGATATACAAGTTGTCTAATAATTATTGTAGGTAATTGAAGGACGAGACTTAGCTTTTCAAGACGACGACTACACACATGCAAAAAAGCGAAGTTATCATTACTACTCAAATCAAAATCATACGAACCACAAGACCATATGTGTAAATCAACAAGACAGATGAACTCCAAACTAACCATGCAAAATGTCATGCATCTACAATCACGTTGTAAAATCGTATCCATATCCTCTATAGTACATATCCCACGAGTACACACACTCGATATGTTTGCATATAATACACCAAAAAAGTAAATTCTACACAGTAAGGGTTATAAGTAGAAATCCCATTTTAATCACCTTAATTAACTTTCTTTTATTTAAGATAATATAATTTTGCCTTAATGTTGTTCGATGTCCTCGTTCGAACGAGATCTGCGCATAACTTCCCATTGAAAGTTCACTATTGATGAACCTAATTTCACATTTCAAGGTCCTAAACAGCCCCTAACTTTACTTTTTTTGTTGTATATTAGTCCTAGTACAAATACCAATCAATCTCGAATGATTTTAAGTTCTTCTAATAAAAGATTTAGATATTAATCCATATTTATCATCTCAAAAACTCTACTCATGATTCCATCGCAATTAAACCTAATTTTAGTTTATTTCACAAGATGTATAAGGGATTTCTAACCATTAACATGAATTACAATGGCCATAACATCAATTTAGCCATTTCTACTTTAAATCATGATAATCATCCCAATTTCATTACAAAGTCTAATTCCTTAATCCTAACAATGGTTATACAAATTGTCTAATTAAAATTATTTTAAGATTAAATTAAGAATTCAATGAATAATAACATCATAATACAAATTCAATTATAATCTTATACTAAACAAACTTGCATCAATTCGCAATTAGGCTATATCTTAGATAAAAAGCCTCAGATCTTCTTTCTACGTTTCTTAGCCTTTTTCCTTATCTTTAGAGTTGCCTCCAAATGTATAAAATGATTTACTCTAATCCTAGTCTCTATTTTATACTAATTACCCACTAAATTAGGCTTAGCCTAAACATGGATCATAACTCATTAAGTCCAAAACTCAATCCAAATAGTCTAAAGTCTAGTATAAGGCTTATACTAACTTATGGGCTTTCAAACCCAATATTTTAAGGCCTAAACTGGACATTCAACACGTTCCAAACTCAATCAAATTATTTTACCAACAGTATTATTCTTATTCATTAAAAAATTATTAATTCATTAATGTATTTTAAATTCAACTTAATTTGAAATAATAACATAAATCTAGTGACATCACCAGTCACTGTTGATAAATACACACAAATATAATTTATTTAATTTATTTTAAATTACGAGGTATTACAATACCATAATAGTATTTGACACTTTAATTAGATACCATTATATATTATCTAATATACTACAAAGTATGAAAATACTGTGGAGTCGTAAAAAATATAAAGGGAACAAAATAAAGTCTCATATTTGTACTTCTTTAAAATATTTAATACTACACATGTTAAACAATTCGTGGATTGGGATTAATTAAAAGCCGCTAGCAAAATATATATGTGAAAAAACATTTCAAGGTGCTCGAACACTTCACAATCGGTGCCCAAAATGATTTTAGCCTAACACCATTGTTGATACCAAAAAATTACCCACCTACGTGGACTAATAAGAATTGGACAACTACCTCCCTCCATGGCAAAAATCCTAGTCAGTAGAGAGTTACTCAGTAGGCATTCCAACCAACATGAAGAATGCAGACCATTAAGATTATGAAGATCCACCACATGGTAAGTACAACCAAGAGTCTTATCACACATGGTTCATACAACCAATCGTCATATTCATTATGTACGGGTGTAAATGCTTGAATATAGAAAAGAATTTTAACCTTTGATCTCCGGATCACTATAAATACATTGTATTCCTTTCATCAAAGGCAAGATAGAACATATTCTAGGATATTCTTATTAACAAGAGTACCTAGATTTCTGTAATCTTTGAAATCAATACCATAACAGTGGATGTAGATTTTTCTTATATACACGAACCACTTTAAAACCGTGTCTTTCATTTATTTATCTTTGTTGATGCAAAAAACTCGACTAGGCTAATTAATTGAATAGAGATAAAATAGAAATAAAATAGACAAGAGATTTTTAAAGTGGTTAGGCTTAAGGGAAGAGCCTGTGTCCACTGTTGTGTATTTCTTTGGGATTGTTCAATTGCCTCTCTTTTCGTGTCCCTTGGATGTAAGGTTTACAATGTATTTATAGACCCCTGGGGGTGTACAAGAGTTGGAATATCAAAGGATGGAATGTTTTTATATCATAGACATTTACATCCTTACAATCATTAATGTTTACAACCGTTGATGTTTTCCTGTCATCGTTGGTCGGCATCCCTGATGTTGGTCGGTATTTCATCCTTGATGACTAGAATTAATCTGCCATTATATAACACATGTCAGTATCTGAATGGTCCACGTAGATGGACAATTTTGGTATCAACAATGTTATTGCAATTTTATATTTTATTTGTGATTATAAATTTGGATCTAGTCCACTTTTTGACATCAACAGATTAACACTGTTTGTGGGAACGTTTGTCTAATTACCGTTCTCAATCTCGTATATCCTTGCTCAAGGAAGAATGAATGATCCAGAGCCCAGTGCCAGGGACGAAGGCAACCCAATCGTTCCATCTTCTCCGCCTATAGCAGCTAACCAAAATGGGATTCTTTCTAGTATTGTCAGGAGTCAAGATGATATGCAGGAAATAATGTAACAATTGGTACATTCAATACAAGCCAGATCTCTAGCCCTATCCAGGCAGCAAGTAAATCCTTTACTAAGGAGAGAAATGTCGCCTCCACCTCCTAGGCATAACCGACATAACTCTCCCATATCATCTCATGATAGGACTTATCACTCATGATTCAGTTCATCGGTTAGAGCAACAGAGTTCTATAATGGACATTATTTCTTTCCAAAAAGTCCAAGCGTCTTGGAGAGATTGAGTAGAGCTTCACCTTTTGGTCATTTGGGACACCGAGCAAACAGGAACTTTCCTAGGGCGTTATCCAAAACCACCTAGTATCCAGCCGACCATCATGAAGCCTCGATTTTGGTTAAGATCAAGCGTCTGACAAGCTATACACGCCGAGAATACTTCTCAGGATAAGAGCTCAACACAAAGATATGGTCAGGACAACCGAGTTGCTTTGCACAAAACTAATGCAGGCAATCCATCATGAAAAGAGGTAATCCAGCGATTGGAAGATCTGCTAGGAGAAATGACAAAAGCAAAGAATCCCTTACAAAGGAATTTTGTTATATGGTCTCCCTTCATTCAGTAAATCGTTGATTTCTCAACTCCATCAAAGTTTAAAACCCCTGTGGTCACCCTAAAATATGATGGCAAAACTGATTTAGCTTTGCACATTGAATAATATCAAGCTGCATCTAACATCTATTTAGTCCCCGATGGGATGATATATAGAGGATTCTCGAATACCATTACAGGTTTTACCCAAATATGGTAAAACAACTTACCCCGAGGATAAATTGACAACTTCAACCATCTTACCGAGCTATTCATCAGCAACTGTTATTTTGGGGCTAAACTAGTGAAGAGAGTAGTCCATCTCCTGAGTGTAAGGCAACGAGTAGGGGAAATAACCAGGGAGTACATCACTCATTTTAATAACGAGAAATTGGAAGTGGTTGACTACGAGAAAAAAATAACCATCACTGCTCTCATGAGTGGGTTGCTATCGAGAAACTGTATTATGCTCTGGCTAAAGATCCTCCTCAAACCATAACTGAGATCTTGTCTAAGGCAAGAATAATAATTAATGCCAAGGAAGCAATGGTTGTGAAGTAGAGTCCAGCTACAAATCCTGATAAGAAGGATCAAAAGGACCAGAGGCCAAAAAAGGATGATAAAATCAAAAAGTATGGAACATATACTCCATTGATTGTTAGCATTCACCATATCCTAGAGGAAATCAAACACAAGAAATATTTGCAATGTCCTGAGAGGTTAAGGGCAGCTCCTAAGAGGAGGGACAAGTCTAAATATTGTGAATTTCATAAGGATCATGGCCATATAACACATAACTGTATTGCTTTGAAGAATGAAGTGTAATCTCTTATTTGCCGAGGAAAACTGAACAAATTCATTGATCGGTGAGAATACGAAGAAGCAAGGGGAAGGTCAAATTCTCCCTGCAAGCCTAGAGATGACAGGAAGAGAAACTATGAAGATGGTTATGAAGATGATCCCGACCTCCCGAAGAAGCATAAGGAACCAGAACGTGAGGTAGTTATGATCAGTTTTGATTCGTTTGATTGCCATGTAATTATAGATGGAGATACAGGAGGAGGTGAACACACTATAAGGAGAAAAACTTAGTTGAATGAAGCCCAAGCCTGCTCCTACATATAGAGAATCAATCTGAACGGAGATGATCGGCCCAGGAAGGTGAACAAAGATACATTGGTAATCGATTTTTCTGAGAACGACCTCTTTGGGTTACTTTACCCCCATGATGACCCATTGGCTGTCAAGTTCAGAATCCATGATGCTGTCATCACTAGGGTTTTGATTGATAATGGGAGCTCGGTCGATATAATGTTTTACCCATGTTTTCAAATCCTAGACTTAAAACTCAGCCCACTGGAACCTTATCACATGCCACTAATAGGTTCCTTAGGTGAAAAATTTTACCCATTGGGTACAATCAAGCTAGAAGTGTTATTCGACACTTGGCCCGTGAGCCATACTAAAAAAATATGCTTTTTTATGATGGATAAACACGCTTAATATGCTTATAATGTGATCCCCAGCAGGGTAGGATTGTATAAGTTTGAACTCGTACCATCCATAGTTCATCAATGTTTGAAGTTCGCAACTCATTTTAGTGTTGATGTTGTGAAAGGTGGACAAAGAGTGTTATTACTCCTCATCAGAGAAAGAGGACTTGATTGATTTAAAGAAAAAGACCACCACTTATCTGGTAGATACCATTGATCCCAACAGTGAATCTGAAGTTGAAACCCTAGATCCCTGAGATGAGACAAACTTATTTAAAGGGAAGATTGTGGAAGCTACTAAAAGCATTATCCTGGACGATGACAACATAGAGATAACTACACAAATCCGCTCAACACTGGATCCAATCCTTAAATAATAATTGATTGCATTCTTGAGATAATGGAAGAATATATTTTCTTGGAGCCACGAGGAATGAAAGTTCATGGTAATGAATACTATCAGAATGAAGCCATGGAGATAATGGTGACATGCCATGCCTAAAGGCTTGGGGGGTGTATAATACCCCACAAGCCATGGAGTTCTATCTTAAACCCCTTAAGCATGACATGTGACAACCATTCCCGAGATTATATTTCATTTCCTTGTAATTTTCATGCCAAGTTGTCCTCAGACTTAATATAAGGGATGGTTGTCTACTTTGAAATATTCCTGTGTCTTTTGTGTAATTACGAATGGGAATTTAATGGCTTAAGATTATGTAAATAAATCTTGGAGCCGTTCGAACAAAAGGATTGGTCGTTCGAACGAGATAGCTAAGGTCGTTCAAACGAGCTTCGAACGGCTATCAAATAAGAAATACCTTATCCTTTTCCCCATTCTCTAGAATCTCGTTAGAACCCCTGTTCGAATGATTCGTTCTAATAAGGTATGGGTTATTGTTCGAACAACCACGTTTTCTAGTCTTCGTTAGGCTCATGTTATAATTACCATTCGCACACGAGGGGATGTCATTCGAACGAGTCATCGAAAATCATAACATTAGTAGAGTTTTTATGTGTTGTCGCGATAAGGGACTTTGGATTGATTGAGCTATGAAGATCCCGATGATTCAAATCATATCATGGGTCAAGGGTTGATGGACCAATGGTTAAAGGTAGTGAATTTTGGTGCATAAATAAGAGTGCGAGTGTATTGGAAGGGTCATTCCTAACACATATCATCAGATTTTTGAGGCTTTGTTCCCCCCCCCCCCCCCTCCATTTTCAACCCACTCCCACCATTCCCAAGCACTAAACCTCCATTCTTAGAAATATTTACGCCATTACCAAGCTAGCAATACCCAATTCAAGACTTAGTCAAGAAAGAAGTTGGGTTGAAAATTTATTGTTGGAGCTTTCGAGAAGGGTTGGAGCATTCTTGGAGATTTTTAGAGCTTTCTGGGAATTTTAGGTCCTTTAGAATCATCATTTCCTTATTTTCTTCTCTTCAACCTCAAGGTTCGTAAGATTATCCTCATCATGTTTTCAAGGTTAAACGCTAAATATATGTTAGGATGCATGTTAAAATATGGTTTAATCTTACAAAGGTATTTTCTAGTATGTTCGTTTAAGGTTTTCTTGCAAAAATGAAAGTTTTCAGAAAACTAGACTTAAATTAGTTTTTAAAGAACAAATAATATTTTTACTCTTGAAATATGAGGAGGATGCATGAAAATATAGTTCCATGTTAATTTTATGTTTTGGTTCATATATAAGGATTTCTAGGCTTGAAATCCTCTCAAATATATGTTGAACATTGTAGTATGGTGGTGGAGAATATACAAACATCATGTATGAAGTTGAAAGTGGGTTTTATGATGAAATAATAAACTTTTAAAATCATCCCTAAATGTATTGTAATAGGTAGGAAAAATGAGAAATAATAATGTCTAAACAACTTAAGATGATAAGGCTAGAATGGATATTTTGGTAAAATGTCCTTTAAAATATTAAATGTATTTCTTATTAAAGAGATATAAAGAAATGGGTTTTCATAAGAAATAACGTTGAAATGCAATTTTTAGACATAAAATCACAAAATGTGGCTTTTGAACATAAAGTGATGCCATAATGAAGAAAATATATTTTTCGCAATGTTTTTGCCAAATGAAGGGTAAAATTATAATTTTGATAAAATAGGGGATCCTGAAGGTTGGACTTCCTCATTTTACCTTACAATCATTCTGTGAAGAACGGGTGAAATAAATACAATGGCATAAAAATGGTATGAAATGTGAATGTGAACCGTAAGGATTATAAAAATAATAAAATAATGTGGACGTTTGATAAAATGTTAAAACCTATTAAATGGACTCGGATGAAACTAGGAAATAATTAAGAAGGGCTCGAAGCCCTAGGGTGAAAGATCTAAAGTCACTGGCAAGAGCATATGATAACGTAGCTGGCAATGTGGAGCCCATTAAAGTTCACGATTATTTGGTATATTTTGAAAAAAGGATAATGTTGATAACAGAGTAATGAGAATGAAATGAATAAGGTTGTACTTAGAAATGTAAGAAAGATAACCTAATGAGAATATTAAAAATGGAGACTAGTGAATAAGCATGATTAAATGGTCTCTAATTACGTGAAAGATTGGTGTAAATTGGTTAAGTGTGGGTATGAGCATGTAGCTCTGGTTGGATTGCATGGTAGTTGCATTTATGCTCATAAAATGATAACGTTTTCATAAATGTTAAAATAAATGTTATATGTATAATATTTCAGTATAAAAATGTATTCGTTAGTATTTTCTACCCTATTGAACACTTTGCTCACCCCTTACTTTTTATGTTAAACCCCCCACCCCCAGGTACCTCCAGTAGGGATGTTCGTAAGGACGTTGTTAAGACCCCAAAGGGTACGAATTGTCATTAGAGGATCTACCATGATATTTTAAAATTGGATTTGGGAACATTTAAATTTATGGTACTTTGAACAACTTTTCAAAACGGGCCTTGGGCCATTGTTTGTAATAATACATGACTTTATGATTCATTTCAACTATTATTATTATTATTATTATTATTATGGGATTTAATGGAGTTTTCCTAAATAAATCTTGTTAATTAATTAAATTAGTTAAAGTAACAAACTTTTTTCTAAATTAAGACATGTTAATCGACTTTTATTCATTATAATTAATCATTGGATGACATATTTAGGATACAACAATTTCAATTCACAAATTTGATAAATCAAAATTTAAAATACGAACTAAATATAAATCAGGAGGTCTTAAAATTCACCCCTTAAATATATGATCTCATGAAAATTGCTTCGGTCATCGACAAGTATTTACGTATTATGTGATATAACACATATGATCTACTATTGAAAAGTTTGATTCACACTAATACACTTGATGAAATCATATATTTACAGGTCCTGCATGAACATAAATGGACTTATCAAAGTAGCAATATTTGGTAATAAATTTAATTTAATCTCGCATAAAATTATTATAATTTAAAAAGAAATACTGGTCGTTATATAAATAAAATGCCTTAGGGCTAGCTGAAATATTGTCCTAAAAAGAGTATCTTCACCTAATTGTTTGGCGTGCAATGGGAATCTCGAGACATGTTAAGATGACAAAGCCAGCAATGTTTGCGCAATTGCCGTCCAAAGTTAGATTAAAATTCTGTCAAATTTCCGTACAGAAACAACAAAACGGATGTGTATTCAAAATAGGAGATGATAATACGAAGGTTTAAATTTGATAGATTAAATTGGTGGCTAATATCTTTATGTATCAATATTTGGATAACATTCATGGCTATTTGCCGAACATGGCTGTTCGCATAAAGAAACAATGGCAATTATTTAATTTTCAACTGTGCGCACTCCATCAATTGCCAAAAAAAAAAAAAATTGAACATTAATCGCACAAATTTGATCCACTCTAGCTCACACACACGTTTGGTGCGGTACACCACATTTCAGTGGCCGTACAAGCAGGGGTATGATGTAATGCCACACTGTTCTTTATTAACTCAACCTTCCACTGTGAGGAAAGTTTATCATAACCTTTCATAATCCTAATATTTGACATATTTCTCACCAAAAAGAGGCTTTCGTTATGAAATATATTGCATGCACTTGAGCTGAGCCCAATTATAGTCATGATGAGCTGTGTCGCAGTGTGTCCTATTTAGAGCCTAGGTTCACTGTGAATTATAAGATGCTCTCATTTGTATTTCTATCTTTTCTTTTCTTTAATACTCTTATGTATCTGATGATGACAATGAGAAGTGCAATTGATTATGTCTTGGTATAAAAGCGAAAGCTACCCCCATTAGATTATTTCTCAATATATCTTCTTTCTATGACCTTCAATCATGACCACCTATGGCCACCCTTGCATGTCAATCCATCATCTCTTCTAAAGAAAGCAAAACTCAACACAAATTTCGAGTCATGGATTATAAAAAAATCATACAAATTCATGTGATATAGCTATTCATGCAAGGATACCGTTAAAATTACCCATACCATACTTGTAACACTTTGGTTTCCTCCTACAGGTGATTGAGCTACATATCGAGGTGCCCATAACTCTCGAAGCTTAAAAATTGAAATTGTACGTAAAATTTGTTTTTAATGTTTCAATCAATGGGGAGAAGGTCAACATAGTCTATATTTTTAGAAATTGATTAACAAATTCGAATTTTCAAATAATAGGAAGTGTTATTAAAGACTATTTGATTCTTGTCATGAACAATTTTAATTACCAAAATTTATGCGTATTTTACCTTTTTTGTATATTGTTTGTGTCCTAAGTCGATAAGTCCATTGAAGTGTTTAGTTAATTAGGAGAAAACAAGGTTTAGTTTTTGGAAAAATTATTAAACCAAGGTTTGATAGTTTAAGGATTAGGGAGAATATGTAAACTCTATTTGCCCATGATTTCAGAAAATTTTATAAGAAATAAAGAAGAGGAAGTAATAAATGCTAAAGCGTGCTCGGTTTGCTATCATTCGGTTAGCCATAAAAAAGAGAAACAATTCGGTGTAAAGAAAAATACTCTGAGACCCTCAAAGTTAATTTAAGCACAGGCACTTCCGTAATTGCCGGACTATTTTTCTCTACAGGGCTCGACTCAACTTCCATAATATAGCTTAGCTTAGTAGGCAATCACTTTCCAGTCACGAACTCTTGAGGTTTGTTTTTTGTGTCTGTCGTCAAATTAATAAAAAGATATTTCTTCAGCTAAAAGATGGGGGTAATTTTAAAGCACTGAACAAATCTTTTACCCCACGTATGCTCAAGACAATGGTTGCCGAACATATAATGAACTAGACTTTCGTTTCGCGCAATACGCGAATATTTAAAAAATAATATATATATATATATATATATATATAGTTGTAATTATATAGTTCCTCAATCCTATGTACACAAATATATGTATTAAATTACTATTATCATAAAATAAGGTGTAAATTTTTTTAAATATGGATTACCACATTTACAATGATACTACATACTCCTAAAATCAAATAGACATCGACAAAGATGACCAAAATTTGTAGTAGAAATTACGGCATGGGAAGAATTTCAACGTTATTTACTAAAAAATTATATATACACGTGAAAAAATATACAATCATATTCAAAAATTGATAAGATTACATGAATTAATATAAGCAGTCCACATTACCACTGAGCACTGTAGAACCTAGAAATGAAATACTTGCGTTGACATCTTAAAAATAACCCAATGTTTATAACTAACATTTATTTACTTGTCTCTTTTAAGCCTCATGTGGCCATTATTAGGAGAATCCACATTATGATGAACAAATCTTTTCGAGGAGGAAATGAGGACAGTGGATGGAAATTTCAATGGAAATCGTGGGAAAATCTTTATAGAAAGAAAATTGAGGGGGACTTGGGATTTTTAAATTTTAATTTGTTGATGAAAGCTTCTTCTATGCGAATGTTTTGGAAATTTAAATCTAAAAATTCTCTTTGGACAGATTTTATGAAGAAGCGATACAAATCCAACAATCCAAGTGTGGGTTCTCATACATGGAAACGATTGAGGAGTGTTGAAGAGGAGTGCTTAGAGAACATGACCATTATAATTGAGAAATGGATCTGCAAACCATCAATCTCTGGTCAATTTACTTTTCCTTCAGCTTTAGATATATGCAATGAACGCATTACAACTTCTGCTGTGATGAATCAAATTTGGGATGAAAACATTCCAAAGAAACTTTCAATTAGTTCGTGGAGAATGCCGAATAATTGTCTTCTTCTTGATGATGTGATTAAAGACTTGGGAATCAAAGTTGTTTCTAGATACCGGGCCTATCAAAATCAATGTGAGTCTTCTTACCACTTATTTTGAATTGCAGGGGTACAAAGCCTATATAGGATTTTTTGAAGGCCTTATGGGAGCTAAAATTGATAGAAATTCAATCTCGTATATGTTCATGAGTTGGTGGTTCAACAATAGGGAGAGAGAATACATGAAATTTCTGAAAAAATCCATTCCACATGTTGTTTGGTGGGAAATATGGAAAGGTGGAAATCTGGCTTTATATGATTCTAAAAAATTCAATCATCTTGGCGTAATCAATTAATTTATTTATGTCATCTCTAATATGTGCAGTGGTATTAAATTTGAAAGTAAGCCTAATATATTTGATGATAAAATTTTAGAAGTGTTTCACGTGAACATTTTTCATTATGTGAAAATTCCAAAGCTTTTATAATGGATTCCGCCTAGTCAAAATTGATTTAAGTTGAATGTAGATGGTGCTTCTAAAGGTAATATAGGTCCTAGTGGTTATGGAAGAATTGTTAAAGATGATAAATCTCAACTTGTAGTGGTTTTTTCTTATTGAAATGGCATTTCCACAAACTCTGAAGTTGAAATTTTGGCGTCAAATAAGGGAATTCAGATCTGCATATAATTCAATATAAATTTTGTTCAAATAGAAATGGACTCTATTTTGGTAGTAAACATGTTTAATAAAGGCTTGGAGACTTAGAGATGGCATGGAAGATATTAGATTAAGTCTTCAAAGAATTCATTTCACTTTGAATCATTGCTATAGGGAATCGAATATGGTCACTGACTATTTGGCTCATGATAGAGTTCATTTGACAGAGTTGAAGATTTATTAATATTGGAATGATATTCCTAAGAAGGCAAGAGGAGCTCTGAAGCTAGATAAGATAGGTTGCAAATACATTAGATTTATTTAACTGTTTTGTTGTTTTGTAATGGGTCTTTTAAAAAGGTCCTCATTTTCTTTCCTTACCTTGTCTTTGGCCATTGGCTCCCCAAAGATTAACTTTCTTTTCTCTGACTTGTAATGGACACTTATGGGAGGCTTTTTCCCCTTCTAGCAATAATACACGTGGGGGTTCCATCCCTATCCCCCCCCCCCCCCCCCCCCATCTAAAAAAATATTTATAATGTTAATAGTTCCAATAAAAGCACCAATCCAAATTATATAGTGCCCAATAATTCTTGAACCCTTGGACTATGGACACAACATCTGTACTTTATTCTAGTTGTAAAAGTCTTTGGAAAATCTTCTCGTCTTCTGTCCTTTATTCTCATCAATCAACAATGTAAAGACTAAAATTAAAGCTATAGGGTAAAGGGGGGAAAATAGACTTGGTAAAAACTCTTGCTTGAAATTATAAAGTTTTCTTCCTTCATTGAAAATAAAATAATGAATTGGGGCATCTGGAAATATATAGAAAGAAAATAAGATTAAAAAACAAAACAAAACATAATATAAATATTAGAATAGTAAAGAAAAAGCAGAGAACAACTTTTTTTCGTAATGAGATGAGAACTAAGTCACTACACATATATCTCTATCAAATCGATCTTATGCAATAACCGATCTCAGCATTAAGACCTAAAAATAAGGTCAACGGACGTAACCCAAATCTAGAAATGAGTTCTAACTGTAACCACATAAATCTTTAATATACAAAACATCCAATCAACTGTAATATATATATATATATATATATATATATATATATATATATATATGTCAGTCACATCTACACACAAATATTGGGGGGATTCAAAGAGCTGCAAGGGAGGAAATTTTCAAAGTTCTAATCGAGATAAATGGCGAGTAAAAGAGGTTATATGTATACGGTGTAATTACCTATTAAAAGACAATAATAAAAGTAGGTTTCTTAATCGTTCTATTAGTAAATATGAGCATTAGAATGGCTATAAATTATAAAGTTTGTCAAAGAAAGAGAAACTCAAAGTGAGATGATAGAAAACTAACCATGAATTATGCTTTTAAGTTCAGGGATTTTAAAATACAAAAGAAGACAAAAGATATGGGAGGCACAATATCTTTTGAAAATTAAAAAAAAGGAGAAAAAGTAAAAATTAAACCAAATTCGAGGATGTGTGCAAGTGATAAAGATGAATATTGCCAAGATATCAGTATTTGCATTTCATCTATCAGATTTTTATATGACGAATAACTATCAGATAAGATTTGATAGCTAATAAAAAATTCTATAATCATAACACATACTGCTACTATTGCACTTGAAAATGCATTCCACCTACAAAGAGAAATATAAATCTTTAAGTAGCTATTAAATTTGGTAGATGCTAGAGAGTTCCCCAAATAAGAAGGAAAATAAAATCATACGAGGTTATTCTTATTGTATCAAGAGTACCTAGCTTTATGTAATCACTCAAATCAATACATAACAGTGGAAGTAGGCTTTTCTTCACAATCGAACCACCTAAAAACTCTTTGTCTCTTATGTATTTATTTCATCGCATATTATATTTTATCAATTATTAGAAAATTAGATCTAGTCCATTTTTTGACATCAACAGATTGGCGTCGTCTATGGGAACGTGTATTTATTACCGTTCTCTATTTTGTACGTCTTTCTTCAAGGGGAAATGAATAACTCTGAGAGTAGTACCATAAATGAAGGCAACACTGCCATCCCATCTGCTCCGTCTACAGCAGCCGACTTAAATAGAATTCTTAGAAGTATTGCTAAGGGTCAAGATGCCATGTAAGAAACCATGAGGAAATTATTTCAATCATTACAACCCAGGTGTCCAACTCTTTATAGGAAAAATACAGCTCCTATAAGGAGAGAAATTCCACCTTCGCCTCCTAAGAATAGCAAAGCGGTTATTCTAGGTCTTCGTGCGATAAGTCTTATCGTCCGGGAGTGAGCTCATCACTCAAATCCATAGAATTTTATGATGCCCATTCCTTTTCTCTTGAAAGGCCAAGCATTTTGGAAAGATTGAGAAGAGCTTCACCTTTTGATCGTTTGGGACCCTGAGCAAATATGAATCATGACAGAGAGTTATCCAGAACCAATGAATATGCATCCGAACGTCGTAAAGTCTTAATCAGATCCGGATCAAGAGTTCGACAAACTATGCACGTCGAGCAGACTTCTCAAGAAAAGAGCTCAGTAGAAGCACTTGACCGGGACGATCGAGCTTCTTGGAACAGATTCAATGCAAGCAATCCTTCCTGAAAAGGAATCAATCCAAAGATTAGAAGACCAACTGGGAGAAATGGCCAAGCCAAATAACCTATTGCAGTGGAATTTTATTAAGGGGTCTCCCTTCATCCAGGAAATTGTTAATTTCCCAACTCCATCCAAGTTTTAAACTCCAGTGGTTACCCCCATATATGATGGTAAAACTTACCTAATTTTACACATTGAGAAATATCAGGCTCCAGTCAACATATACTCCATCCCCGATGAAATGAGATGTAGAGCCTTTTGAAGCACTATTACTAGTTCACCCAGTTATGGTATAACAATTTTCCCCAAGGATAAATTGACAACTTTAACCAACTTGTCGAGCTATTCAGAGTATCCCACCTCCTAAGTGTCAGGCAGCGAGAAAGAGAAACCCCTAAAGAATACATAACTCATTTTAATAATGAGAAACTAGAAGTGGTTGACTATGAAGAGAAGACAACCATCACCGCTTTAATGAGTGGATTACTTCTAGAAAATCCATACTACGATCTGGCAAAGGATCATCCCAAGACTATGATGGAGCTCATGGATAAGGTAAGAAAAATCATGAATGCCGAGGAATTAATGGTTGTAAAGAAAAGTCATGACATTAATCTCGAGAAGAAGGAACATAAATAAAACAAAGATGAGAAACACCAAAACGTTAAAAATATATACCCTGTTAGTGGACACTATTAACCATATCCTAGAGGAAATTAAGCACAAAAAGGATTTGAGATGGATCAAGAAGCTAAGGGAACCATCCAATATGAGGGATACATCTAAATATTATGAATTCCATAAGGATCATGGCCACACGATCGATAATTGTATTGCTTTAAAAAATGAAGTTAAATCTCTCATTCATCGAGAAAAGCTAAACAAATTCGTTAATCGGCGTGAAAGGAGAGAAATAGGAGGAAGGATGAATTCTCCTTGTAAACTTATAGATGACAGGAAATAAAGCCATAAAGATGGTTATGAAGATGATCCTGACCTACCAAAGAAGTCAAAGCAACCAAAACTTGAGGTAGCTATGAGAAGTTTAGGTTCTTATAATTATCATGTTATTATAGGTGGAGATGAAGGAGGAGGAGATCAAACTGCAGAAAGGAAAGCTTACCTAAATAAAGCACATGCATGCTCCTATATACAACAAATCAATCTGAATGATGATGATCGGTCCATTAAAGTCGACAAAGAAAAATTAGTTATCAACTTTTTCAAAAATGATCTCTCTGGAGTAGTGTATCCTCATTATGATTAGTTGGTCATCAAGTTTAGAATCTAAGAAGCCATCATCACCAAGGTTCTGATATATAATGGAAGTTCAGCTGATATCATATTCTACCCTTATTTTCAGAGTTTAGGAATGAAGCTTAGTCAACTAGAACCATACCACAGACCCTTGATTGGTTTTTTAGGGGAAAAAGTTTATCCCCTATGAACACTCAAGTTGGAAGTGTTATTCGACACTTGGCCAGAAAGTCACACCGAAAAGATACACTTCTTCATTATGGATAAAAATATTCAGTTCGCTTACAATGTGATCCTCGGTAGGGTAGGATTAAAGAAATTTGAAGTTGTACCATTCATAGTCCATCAATGTCTAAAGTTCCCTACTCATTTTGGGGTTGGTGTCATGAAATGTGATCAAAAGGTGGCCAAAGAATGCTATTACTCCTCAGCCGAGGAGGATGACTTAGTCAATGTGAAGAAAAATACCACTACTTAACAAGTTGACACTTTGGAACCTAATAGCGAATCAGAAGTTGATGCATTAAACCCTATAAATGAGACAGATCTAGTCAAAGGGGATATAGTAGAAGCTACTGAAAGCATCATTTTGGATTATAAAAGATCGAAAAGGACCACAAAAATTATCTCCACGTCTTTGATAACAATTGATTGCATTCTTAAGGGAGCTAAATAACGTATTCACTTGGAGTCATAAAGATATGCCTAGGATTGATCATAACTTCCTCTATCATGAGCTCAATATTAACAAAGATGACAAGTTGATCAAGTAGAGGCGAGGGGTGTTCAATCATGAGAAAAACCAAGCCATACAAGAAGAGGTGGAAAAACTACAAAAATCCCAATTCATCGAGGATGTTAAATATCCAACATGGTTGACAAATGTCGTGATTGTTAAAAAGAAAAATGATAAATGGGGAATGTGTGTACATTTTACTGATCTTAATAAGGCTTGCGCAAAGGCCCATTTTCCTTCTCCCAAAATTTATGAGTTGGTGGATACCACATCAGGACATTAGTTGTTGAGTTTTATGGATGCTTATTCTGGGTATAACCAGATAAAAATGAAACCAGAGGATAGTGAAAGTACATCTTTCATTACCAACTGAGGTACTTATTATTACAACATAATTCCTTTCAGGCTTAAAAATGCTAAAGCAACGTACCAGAGATTGGTCCATAAGGTGTTTAAAGAACATATTGGGAAAATAATGGAGGTGTATGTAAACTATATGCTGACTAAAATCAAGAAAGCTTCAGATCATATCAAGGACCTCAGTTAGACTTTCGACCAACTGGAAAAAAGCACTAAATGAATTTGAATCCGACCTAGTTCATGTTCGATGTGCAAGAAAAAATGTTCCTTGACTTTAGAGTTAACCAAAGAGGAATTGAAGCAAACCCTGATAAAATCAAAGCTCTAATAGAGATGCAGTCACCGACCTGCAAAAAAGATGACAAAAAACTTATTGGTAGAGTGGCTGCCTTAAACCGATTTATTTCTCATGTAACAGTTAGGTGTTTACCATTATTTAGGGTTCTTAAAAAGACCTTTGAGTGGAATGAAGAGTGAGAAGGAGCATTTTAAGAGTCGAAAAAATATTTGAGACCCCCACCATTTTTGTCCCAACCAATCTTGGGAGAAAAATTATACTTGTATTTAGTTGTTTCTGAGTCCTCATTAGTTTGAAATTAGTTCGGATGGAGAATAGGATCCAAAAACCAGTCTACTATACCTGCAAAGCATTCAGGGGAGCCAAAATCAGGTATCCATGCTTAGAACAATTGGCCTTAGAACTCATTAAATCATCTAGGCGAATAAAGCCGTATTTTTAAGCGCATACCATAGTAGTATACACTAACCTACCTCTTCGACAAGAACGTCGCAAACCTAAAAAGTTAGGTAGATTTATGTATTGGGCAGTAGAGCTGGGAGAGTACCACATCATTTATGAGCCAAGCTCATCATTAAAAGGTCAAGTGTTGGCGAATTTCATTGCGAGGATACTGTTAAAATTACCCATATAATACTTGTAACACTTTTGTTTCCTCGTACAGGTGATTGGGCTAAACATTAAGGTGCCCATAACTCCGGAAGCTTAAGTATTTTAGATTGTACATAAAATGAGTTTTTACCACGTGATAAATGACACGACTTATTATCTTTTTTGTTTGGTAACAGTGTTTAGGACCAGCTTTCGCGCACCAAATTAATCTCTCGGGCCGATCGAGATCATCATTCATATCGGCCTAGCAATCGCGCAAAGAGATTTTTATTTGGCTCTTGTTGCATGGCCCCAAAATGTTGTTATTAAGTTTCGAATCGGCCCACTAATATTAAAATGTGAAGAGAGTGTACTTGTTGATTAGGCATAAACTCTTCCGAATTTCCCCCTTCATTTATAAGCTTTTATTACCTTGGACAATGTAAAACGAGTTAATTTATCTCATATCATTGCTAATGGCTTCTTCTAACAAGTATCCCAAGTTTCATGTATTTCTTCTTGATTTTACAGGCATTTAATACATGAAAGAAAGAAAGAAACTGGAAGAAGCAAGAGAAGAGAAAGAAGAAAAGTTAAAAGGTCAAAAGTGTAATTTCCACCAGGAATCCGGTCAAGACCCAAAATGAAAGTCGAAGATCTCGACTCTACGAGCGCATAGGAATAAACAAAATTCCAATCCAAGTTCCGGAGTAGAAGTTATGACATGGTCATGAGAAATTGAAGAGATAATAAAGAGAAATTGAGAAGAAAACTCAGATCGATTCGGGCCTCATAAAAAAAAGGATCAATCCAAGCCTCATAAGTCACTGTAAAAGGATGCATTTACCGGATTGATTTTTCCCTCATAAAAAAAGGATCGATCCGGCCCCCAAAGTTCACTGCATAAGGCATATCTTCCAGATCGATCCGGGTGAAATAAAAAGGGATCGATCTGGTTATCAGGCAAATCGATTCGGAATGTCCAGACCAGATCTATACGGGGTTCGTTATTTGGGATTATCTTCTTCAAGCTAGAGTCTTGAATGACTCAAACTCTTGTATTTTTCGTAGTGTATATATTTCAAACTCCCCCCAGTTAATAAGGGAGCTAATAATTCATTTCAGATAAGCCTTGTACTTAGTTTTGAAGAGAGAACAAAGAAACCATAGTTTTTCAATAAGAAGTTCTGCTGTAAGGATTGCAAATAATTTTCTTCAATACAAGTAATGTTCTTCCTTGAAATTTGCAATAGTTAATTAGTTTAATTGCTGATTTAATTTTGTACTTCTCTTTTCATCTGGTTTTTATTAATTATGATGCTTTCTTCTTTTCAATCCATGCTTTCTTTTAATTTAGCTATGTCTGGCTAATTTTCTAAGGGTTGGGATGCATGAATCCAACCCGATGTTCCTTGTAAATGCGTAAAATTTAATTTTGAATTAAATAATTGAGTTAATCGTGTTGTGTGGTGAACACAACCGTTGTAGAACTTTTGATCTCGTTTTCCCTATGTAATCGAGATGCTTAAGAGTGCAACGCGCGTGTAGCTACGATGACACTACGTTACTCGTCCTTTGATTACGTATAATGCGGGCTACGATCCCTCATATATGTAATTCTTGGGAGTACTAAAGATCGGGTTTACTCAGATATTTCAATTCTAAAATAAGTTTTAACAGTAATAAATGAACTAGGGTTGGAGGATAGTATCCTAACTCATTTTCCTCACTTGCACTTCCATTACAAGTTTTCGATTTCATAATTAGGTCAAAAATATTTTAAATTGTTTCTAAAATATTTAGGTAGTTTACTCATCATTTTCACTTGTAGCTAGTTCATTTCCCAGAATCACCTTTTATTTATTTTTAGAGTCAAAGCTAGGTTACCCTTATCTTTCCAATGTCATCAAGACTTCGTTCATCCTTTTTTCCTGAGGATCGATGCCCGACTTATCGGATTATTACTTAAGCGACAGGCTTGAACTTCAGCCTACATAGCACGCACACTACACATTTGTGGCCACATCAAGTTTTTGGCGCCGTTGTCGGGGATTTAGGTAGACTTAGGTTAGATCGAGTCAATCTAATGCTTAGACCATGAAATAAAAAAAAATCATCATCTCTCAAAAAGCCTTTAATGCAAAATCCTGAACATACTCAAAGTCCTCAAAATACTCCAACCAGAATCCAAGAAAATCCGATTGTTGAGTATAAATCTAAAAGTCCCCCCCACACCTCACATTAACAATTTTGGTTTCCAAATCCTACCCCCGAGCACTCTATCGATAGTTACACCCCGAGTCAATCCTTGAGTCACAATCTAGGACACCGAGTGAGTATTCTGAGTAAATTAAAGAGAGAGCGAGCACGATATCTGGCGCAGCGAGTTTCAGCACTGGAGAGGGAAATCTACTTATCGTCCCATGAAAGATTTACTCTTTCTTGAGAGGACTGCCATCCCTGGTTGCATTTTACTCCCGTATAATGCCGATCAGTTCCACTTCCACAATGGGATGATACAGATTTTTCCTACTTTCCATGGCATGGATTCGGAGAAACCATACCTTCATATAAGAGAGTTAGAAGAGGCGTGCGACACATTTAGTGACGAAGCTTGCACACAGGATGTCGTTCGCCTAAAGCTTTTTCCTTTTTCCTTAAAGGATAAAGCCAAGACCTGGCTATGGTCTCTCACCCTGAACTCCGAGATTTCCTGGAGGGATATGCAATCCAAGTTTATCTTAAAATTCTACCCACAGCATAAGACCAACTCTGCCAAAACTCAAATCCAAAGTTTCCGACAACAAGATAATGAGCCTTTTAACAAGTGTTGGGAATGTTTCCAAGAGTTAGTAAGTACATGCCCCCATCATGGCTTTGAAAAATTCCTTATGTTCCCTTTCTTCCATATGGGTTGATAGTGGCTTCCAAACAGCGTAGGCAAACAATGTGTGAAAGACCTTTTTGGGATTTAAACTCCAACGATGCCGAGACCTATTGTACGTTTGTCGCAGAGACTACTCAAGCATGGGACACATCTGATCCTAATACCTAAGCCCGGCCTAGACAAGCATCTATCGCTCCGACTGCATCCGATCTATACCATTTGGATAGTAATTCCTTAATAGATCGTCGATTCGATCAATTTCAGAGAGATATGAAAGATTGGTTTGAAGGACGGTTTAGAGATATCTCTGGATCCAACCGTGTTTCGATAGAAAAGGTGTGTGCTATCTGTGAGGCGGGTCATTTCATAAAGGCATTCTCGACAATTTCTGCCTACAAGGCCATGCACACCGACCTGGATGCCATAGGAGGATTCAAAGGAAATTTTAACGCCTCGCATGGGAACTCATACAACCCTTAATGGATAAACCGTCGTGGTTTTAACTATGGATAACCACAAATTGCGATGAATCCACATTCACAGGTTGTTCCACCTCCATCGCCTCCTCCATTTCAATAAGCACCACCTCCTCCAGCTCCGTATATTACTCCACCGCGGAGGAACATCAAGGATACAATAAATCAGTTCATAAATTCTTAGAGTGCAATCAATGCTAGATATGATCGCATGTTCGCTGACATGAATGCGCACATCTCCCAGTTATAATCTTCATTGAGTATCCAAGAGAAGGGCAAGTTTCCTGCCCAGGGCCAAAGACCACCCCAAGGTCAACCTAGTGTTAGCTCCACCTCTATAGAATAGCAGGAGCATTGCCAAGTAGTAACCATTCTTCATAGTGGGCGAGTTGTTGATTTATCACCTCCCCTATACGACAGTTCGAAAGACACGGGGATCTCACCCGACAAGAAAGAGGCCGAAGATATCTCCTTTAAAAGAGTGAAAAGGAAGACACTAGTGAGCCCGAGGTAGTTGTAAAGACATCCTTCGCTGCGCCATTTTCTCAAAGATTGGTTCCTTACCAAAAAGGGACCATAAGTGATGAAGTGATAGAGGTGCTTAAAACCGTGAGATTGAACTTACCTTTCCTTGATGCAATAAAATAAATTCCATCTTATGCAAAAGTCATTAAATATTTATTGACTGTCAAGCGGAGGATGAAGGTAAAGCAAAATGTGTTCCTAGCACAGAAAGTGATCTCCGTTCTTCTTAACGATCTCTTACATAAATACTAGGATCCCGGTGCACCCACCATTTCCTGCACCATTGGAGAGAAGAAAATTGAGAGAGCCTTACTCGACTTGGGAATAAGTGTTAATATCCTCCCCTATTTAATTTATAGGCAGTTTGATCTAGGCGACCTTAAGCCCACTAGGATCACTCTCCAACTTACGGATCGAACCATGAAGATACTAAGAGGTATAGTTGAGGACGTGATAGTCCAAGTAGACACTTTTTACTTCCGAGTAGATTTTGTCATTTGGGACACGGAGCCCTCTTTCGCATTGAAGAATCATATTTGGGAGCCCATTCTTAGCTAAGGCTAATGAACTCATAAATACTCAAAATGGGCAGATGCAACTCACTTTTGGGAACATGACATTGGAAATGAACATCTTCAATATAGCCCAACAAGCAGGGGAAGAAGATGATCTTCACGCGGTGAGCTTAATAGATGAGATCGTAGAAGAGCACATTGAGGAAAATTTCTGTGGAGATGCCTTAGAGGTTTGTTTAACGTATAGTCATGAGAGCGAGGGAGCATATACCGACTTTTAAAGGAAGGTTGGGGAATTAAGAGAGCTTCTTGATGAGAGAGCTTCAGATGAGGATACGAGAGACGTTAGTTGGGTTTTTCGATTCGAATACTTACCACCGAGGGAGGCACACATGGCTCCCTCTAGTGATTCGTTCCCGACTCTCGAGTTGAAGAAACTACCTTACAACATTAAATATGCTTTCCTAGGAGAAAGTGAGACATTTCCTGTTATTATCTCCTCTAGCTTAGATGAAGAGCAGGACGATAAGTTATTAAAAATTTTGAGGAAGCACCAAAGTGATTTTGGTTGGTGTATAGCTGATCTAAAGGGGATAAGCCGTCTAATTTTCACTCACAAAATTCACCTCGAGAAAGATGTGAAGCCCTCGAGAGCAATGCAAAGAAGGCTAAACCCCACCATAAAAGAGGTGGTGAGAGCAAAAATCATAAAGTTATTGGATGCCGGGATTATCTACCCAATCTTAGATAGAAAGTGGGTGAGCCCCATTCAAGTTTTCCCGAAGAAGTCGGGCATGATAGTGATTGAAAATTCCAAGGGAGAGATAGTTACCCAACGTACCACTACTGGATGGCGCATTTGCATTGATTAATAGAAACTCAATGCAGGAACTAAGAAAAAACATTTCCCCTTGCCATTTATCGATCAAATGCTTGAAAGAGTAGCGAGCCACCCTTAATATTACTTCCTAGATGGTTATGGTAGATGTACTTGATCAAGAGAAGACGACCTTCACTTACCCCTTTGGAACGTTTGCCTACAAACATATGCCATTCAGCTTGTGTAATGCACCAGAGACCTTTCAAATGTGCATGTTGATCTTATTCAATGACATAGTTGAGAGAGGGATAGAGGTGTTCATGGACGACTTTAGTGTTTTTGGCACCTCTTTCTACCTATGTCTAGCCAATCTTGAGAAATTACTAGCCCGTTGTGTGGAAAATAATTTAGTGCCGAATTGGGATAAATGTCATTTCATGGTAACAAAGGGCATAGTTCTTGGCCACATCATGTCATACAAAGGGATCGAGGTTGATCGAGCAAAAATAGATGTCATAGCTGACCTACCCCCACTAAAATCACTTAAGGGCGTGCGCTCTTTATTGGTCCACATAGGGTTTTATAGAAGGCTCATTAAGGACTTTAGCGCCATCGCTAGACCCTTCAGAAACCTTCTTATGAAGGACACCCCATTCTAGTGGACTGAAGCATGCCAAAGTGCTTTTGAAAAATTGAAAAACATGTTTGTTTCCTCTCCCATCATGAAAGCCTCAGATTGGTCCTTACCATTTGAGCTCATGTGTGATTCAAGCGATTATGCGATAGGGCTATTTTGGTCCAAAGAAAAGACAAACAAGCTCATGTCATCTACTATGCTAGATGGACTCTTATTGGATCACAACTTAATTACTCCACCACAGAGAAGGAAGTACTAGCGGTAGTCTTTGCTCTACACAAATTTCGATCCTATCTTCTCGGTTCCCCATCACATGTTTCACCGACCACGCAACTTTAAAATATCTCCTAGCAAAGAAAGATGCAAAGTCGCGCCTCATAAGGTGGATCCTACTGCTACAAGAGTTTAATCTCCATCAAAGACAAAAAAGGAGTAGAAAATGTCATTGTCGATCACTTATCACGATTTTTGTCCAACGTACCTAGTAATCCTACACCTATAGACGAGTATTTCCCGAATGAGCAAATCTTTTCCCCCTCTTCTTTGCCCAGGTTTGCGGATATAGTGAACTATCTTGTCATGGGAGTCGTCCCTCCCGATTGGACGCAAGATAAGAAGAGGTTCATTACTTGGTCGCACATGTTTTTCTAGGATGATCCATTCCTTTTTAAATATTTCCCCGACCAAATCATCCAAAGATGTGTACCGGATGAAAGATTCCAAAGGTCATTCAACTCTGTCATTCGGAAGCATGTGGAGGCCACTTTTTTGTGAAAAAGATAGCCGCTAATATTATCCAAAGAGTCTTGTACACGCCCATAATGTTCTGGGATGTAAACAATTATTGCAAATATTACGACAGGTGTCAACAGATGGGGGTGATTACCCGATGAGACATGATGCCATTATCCCCGATACTCATTATCGAGATCTTTAACTGCTGGGGTATTGACTTTATGGTCCATTTTGCTCCATCTTTTGGCTACTTATACATCCTAGTCGCGGTAGACTATATTTCTAAATGGGTGGAAGATATATCTATCAAGACTAGTGATAATAAAGTGGTGATACGATTCCTGCAAGAACACATACTTTCTCGTGATAATTAGTGATAATGGCACGCATTTTTTGTAACAAGTCATTTGAGAATATTATGAGAAAGTATGGTGTCGTTCACAAGGTTGGAACTACCTATCACCCATAAACGAATGGATAGGACGAGTTGGGGAATCGTGAGATCAAAAACATACTAAAAAAGACCGTCAATCCTGACCGAAAAGATTGGTCCCTTCGATTGAACGATTCGCTATGGGCCTACCGTACCACATATAAGAACCCACTCGGAATGTCCCCATTTCTCTTTATGTATGGGAAGCTTTGCCATCTTCTTGTTGAGTTGGAGCACAAAGCGCATTGGGCTATTAAGAGGGTAAATTATGATATGGACAAAGCCAGTGAAGCTCGCAAGCTTCAATTGAATGAGTTAGAGGAGATACTCAATGATGCGTACGAGAATGCCAAGATTTCAAACGAACGGATGAAACTCGCACATGATAATATTATTCGACGGAAAGAGTTTCAATCTGGACAAAAGGTACTCCTCTATAACTCCCGACTTCATCTATTTTCGGGTAAATTACGATCTCGGTGGACTGGTCCATTCGTTGTGAAAAGCGTATTCCCCCACGGAGCAGTGGAATTAGAAGATCCAAAAGGGGGGAACACATTCAAAGTCAATGGGCAACGCCTAAATTCATATGTCGAGGCGTGCGTAGAAGAGATCGACACCATTTGGTCGTCGGACCCCGTTTATGGGGTAGAGTGAGCTGAAACTGAGAAGTCGTCACACCCTCGACGTGTATGGGGTAAATTCTTGTGTATAGTAGTTGCACATAGGTTTTGGTAGTAGAGTCCATAGGTTCACATCACGAAAGGAGAGAAATTAGGGCACTATCACGCTTTACGAGGCAAATATTTAGGGCCGTAGTATTGAGGTCGGAGGTTTTCGAAGTTAAACATGTATAGGACCATTAGTAGGAGTATCCAAAGTCACGAGAGAGGAGCACACCATCAAAAAGGTGAACTAAAGATGATCTGGCAACCGGATCGATCTGGTCCTGGGAACTCGGATTGGTCCGGTGAGAGGAAAATTGAAATAAAAAAAGGTCTCGGATCGATACGGTTTCTGTAACCCTGTAATTTCCTAAGGTTCACCACCATTTTCCCCAAATACATTTATTTCCTTGCAAATTCGTCCACCACCCTTCCGAACCACCTTTTCCCTCCCAAATACTTCCTTCTTTTCCCTCCAAAACCTACCCTACCCTCTCCCCTACCCACCTATAAAACCACACCCTCTCCACCAAATTTTCATTACCACTACTCACTCTTTTTCTCTAGTTTTGTCCAGTACATCTCATACCTCCAGATATCATGGCCAACCAACCAATTCCCCAAAAATATGAGTCTACCCATATTCTCGACGACAGAGCCGCCATCTACCATTCCCTTCAAGAATAAAGGTAGTGTGAGAGTTTCTTCGGGCAAACTCACAATCTCCAAGTGAAGCATCAAGTCATTTGGAATGACATGCCAAACTCCATCACTACCCTTTTCATGGCACGGGGTTGGTGTCATTTCCTAAATGAGCCTTATGGCGCGGTGTGATCACCATACTACACGATCTAATCAATTATTAAATTTGGAGAACTAATTTTATAACCATGCAAACCACATCGGGTTCGGTTCATGCATCCCAACCCTTAAAAACCTAGCCTAACATGGCGAAATTAGTGAAAACTACATTATCTACGTTGCATGAACTCATAATTGCTTGGAAAGAGAGATTAAACATGAAAAATAATAATAAATGTGCTGGAAATAAAAGTTACCAAGATTGAAGAATAAGAACATGCAAGAAGAAATCAAAGATGAAGAAAAACTCGAAAAGCTCTTGAAATAAATAAAAATTGGAATTTAAAAACTTCAAAAATGTCACATTTTTTTTGTCTCAAGTTGTAAAAATCCAATGCACAAAGCCAAAGTTGACCAAAGATGGAAATTGAGCGAAAATTAATGACTTGACGAATAAGTGTGGAAATTAATGAACCCGATGAGATTTCGACCCTATCGATTTTTTTGAGTTTTTAAATCAATCCGAGTTTATGATTAACTCAAAGTTCTTTTCAATGTTTTAATAAGTCGTTGATGATCTCTATTTTATTATTTTGATCGGTTATGAGAAATGTGTGAGATATTATCTTGAATAACGGGCACAAAAATATCTTTAAACTAAATTAATCTTGAGACGCATATGGTAAAGCAACCCGCATTTGGACAATGAAGTAGGCCCTCGTTAGTTACCCAAAAATGTTGGCCATAAAAAGTCGTGAAAAATATGAGAGATTAAATGGTGTGAAAAACAGATGATGTTTCTCGTTTCCCAACGACCGTATTCCGATGAAGAGATCTTTTCACCATTAAAATTCTGTCTTTCAAAATGGTGTACGTGAATTTGTGTCCATCTATTTACTCTTTTATATCATGCACACCGAGAGAGAATAAGCCACAATGTAACGTAATGATTTATCAGTGAAAATTGGCGGTTCGATTTTGGGCTTCACACACACACACACGCTATGGCTTGAGACTGTTGAATATGAATTTATGATAGACGGGGGTTTTGCCGCAGTGTCGTGTCACCAACGCCGGTCGTTTGTTATATTCGGCTCACCAACTCCATACAAAAACCCAAACTATGACTACACTCTTTTAAGGGAGTATATCGGCCAGTCCGGATATCAAATACACAAAGACAAGTTGCTAGAATTTAATTGGTTTAATACTTATGAAATAAAAGTGTAAAAGATCATTGCTAACAAAATAAAAGATAAATAAAGGAAAAGATTAAACTAGGCGAGTGTAAATTAAACTAAATTAACAAAGAGAATAAAAACTATAGGTTGCGTCGAATATCCCTCACCCCGAGTTAATTAGTATAAAATGGTTACATGGGTTCACAGATTATTAAGATTGCGTCTCGTTTCATCAATTACTTAAATCAAGAGTTGTCACACCTCTAAATTCGCATAAAAGACTAATAAGATTTTGGTGTCAACAAATACCCCAAAAATTATGTGCGCAAGGTCATAAATACGGAGCATACATGATATACCATGTTAAATCTCCTAGACGCAATAACTAGGACAACCCACTCGAAATAAATCAGTGAGACTCCATCACCAAAGCAAAGCAACCCGTCAACCGTAGGTGAGTTCAATCCGACACAACCTAATTTAAATTAGCCACTACGCATGATTAAAAGCATAAATAAACTAACTAATTAAATTAACCAACACTAATTAATTAAAGTACATTAATTAAATTAACAACTAAAATTAACTGGACATGAAAATAAATAAAGCATGGAAAACTAGGGCACACAAAGCTTAACTAAGAGAGAGACAATGAATAGTACATGAAGACTTACATTAATGGTGCAAAATGAGGAGAGGGGAAACACTCCACAAAAATCCCCAAAGTTTCTCTAACCTAGGTCTCAAAACTAAGTAAAATGAATATCCTAAATTCATGTCTAACAAAAAATACACCAAAGTGGTGTATTTATAGTAGGCAATAATAAGAGATAAAAGAAAAAGGGAAAAGAAGGAAAAGAGGGGATAAGTCTTCGTTTAAGAAATACAATAAAAATAAAAATAAAATAAAAATAGAAACAAAATGGGCAACAGGTTGTGGAAAAAAATGCAGAACACCGGTCGACCGCCAGAGCATGGCCGGTCGACCGCGGAAAAGGGGAGGAGCACACTGCCAAATTTCGAAGACAAAAACCAAAACACTGATTGACCGCCGGAGCATGGCCGGTCGATCGCAGATCAAAACTTCGCTGCTACCAACACCAAACCAAATCCCTTGTCAACCAAAGCCACAAATGGGCATCACGCTACAACCTGTACACACATGGGGCAGCCATGCCAAGAATCGACCACAACCCCACTGCGAAATGGGTTACCCAAGTCAAAAGCAGCCCCAAACACCTCCCATTGCCTAGGGCCACCACGCCTCCATTAATGAACAAAAATAAAAAATGAGTATACCCCGAAATCCAAATCCGTGTCCCAAAACAGTATACATTCAAAATCTATGCTCAATTTCGGACGAAATCTTCAAATTTTGGGCGAAACCAAAACCCGAGCAAAACCCGAGCCTAGGACCAAATCGTCGTGTTTTTTTCTGCAAAAAAACATGTTAGGGATATAGGTGGAATTTATGGAATTGTTAATAAAGAAGAAAAAGGATACAAGGGGAATTATATAAATTGTTAATGAATCTCTTATAATTCTTTTGGATTAAAGGTTCGTGTTTTCTTCGTTCGGACACTGATTCGCACAACGTTCACGGCCACATGAAGCTTGGATCGAGAGATACAACTTCCATGAAGACTTCGGGCAAAAATCCTGAAGTGTGAAATTACAAAAATGCCCCTGAACGTGCAAATCATGACGAAACTTTACTGGAACGAGCCCAAACTTCATACTAAGCACCGTAACACCTATAAATGCGAAATAATACCTCAAATAAATTATTAGCGTATAAAATGGAGGTTGTCTTATTATCGAACATAATTATAGCAATTACGGTACTCGAGGGGGCTAAAATGCCTAAGTTCGAGAGTAACTAAATGCATAATTCGATACGAATCAATTTACAGGTGACTATTTTTTTTTTTTTGGGGGGGGGGGGGGGGAGTTTAAATTGTATAATTTTTAAGTATTTTGATTTTTCTTTAAGTCAATAACGAATTTTGTGGGTATAGTCACTACAAACCCTCACAAGACCCAACTCGTCCTACTAGGGCAACCTAGGGGTTTAAAGGCTTGTTGCATATGCTAAATGCAATCGCTCGTCCGCAAAAGAGGTATGCTATCTCATTTTAGAGTTGGACCATGTTTTGATTATTTTACATTGCTCGGGATGATCAAAGTTCTAAGTTAGGGGGATTTGATTCGGCATAAATTCTTCTGAATTTCTCCCTTAATTTAGAGGCTTTTATTACCTCAGATAATGTAAAACGACTTGATTTATCTTATATCATTGCTAATGGCTTCGTCTAACAAGTATCCTAAGTTTCGTATATTTCTTATTGATTTTACAGGTATTTAATACATGAAAGAAAGAAAGATATCTAAAGAAGCAAGAGAAGAGAAAGAATAAAAGTCAAAATGGCAAAGTGTAATTTCCATCGGGAATCCGATCAAGGAACCAAATGAAAGTCAAAGATATCGAGTCTACGAGCTCATAGGAAGAAACAGAATTCTAATCCGAGTTCCGGAGTAGAAGTTATGAAGATCCAAAGATGTGAGATGATCATGAGAAATTGAAGAGATAATGAAAAGAAATTGAGAAGAAAATTCGGATCGATCCGGGCCTCATAAGTCAATGTAAAAGGATGCATTTACCGGATCGATTCCATCCTCATAAAAAAAGGATCGATTCGGCCCCAAATTCACTGTATAAGGCATATCTTCCGGATCGATCCGGGTGAAATAAAAAAAGGATCGATCCAGTCATCAGGCAGAACGATTCGAAATGTCCAGACCAGATAGATCCGGAGTTTGAGATTTTGGATTATCTTCTTCAAGCTAGAGTCTTGCATGACTCCAACTCTTGTATTTTTCGTAGTGCATATATTTCAAACTCCCCCCAGTTAATAAGGGAGCTTCTAATTCATTTTAGAGAAGCCCTGTACTTATTTTTGAAGAGAGACCAAAGAAGCCATAGTTTTTCAATAAGAAGTTATGCTTTAAGGATTGCAATTAATTTTCTTCAAGACAAGTAATATTCTTCCTTTAAATTTGCAATAGTTAATTAGTTTAATTGTTGATTTGATTTTGTACTTCTCTTTTCAGCTAGTTTCTATTAATTATGATGCTTTATTCTTTTCAATCCATGCTTTATTTTAATTTATCTATGTCTGGCTAATTTTCTAAGGGTTGGGATGCATAAATCCAACCCGATGTTCATTGTAAATGCGTAAAATTTAATTTTAAATTAAATAACTGAGTTAATCGTGTTGTGTGGCGAACACAACCGTTGTAGAATTTTTTATCTCGTTTGCCCTAGGTAACCAGGATGCTTAAGATTGCAATGCGCGTATAGCTACGATGACACTTCTTTACTCGACCTTTGATTATGTATGATGCGGGCTATGATCCCTCATATATGTAATGCTTGGGAGTACTTAAGACCAGGTATAATTAGATATTTCAATTTCGAAATAAGTTTTAACATTAATAAACGAACTAGGGTTGGAGGAGTGTATCCTAAATCGTTTTCCTCACTTGTACTTCCATTACATGTTTTCGATTTCATAATTAGGTCAAAAAGATTTTAAATTGTTTCTAAATTCTTTAGATAGTTTAATCATCATTTTCACTTATGGCTAGTTCATTTCCCATAATCACCTTTTCTTTCTTTTTAGAGTCAAAGCTAGGTTACCCTTGTCTTTCTAATGTCATCACAACTCCGTTCGTCCTTTTTTCCTGAGGATCGATACCCGACTTATAGGATTATTACTTGAGTGACAGGCTTACACTTGAGCCTACATAGCACGCACACTCGATACACACTAGATACATTAGATGCACATTTTTCATGCCCATATTTTATGATAACATCTCATAATAATTTTTTTAATGTATACTATTAGAGTAATGATATAAGTTCCAACTACATCCCCAAATAACTTGCAAATTGGTTGTCATAGCATTCTAATAATGTACTGTGTTATTATTAAACGAAAAAGTGCAACATTTAATGTTATCTTAACTTTTTTTGGAGATCGTTTGAGACCTTTTTTGGACTCATTTCATTATTCATACTAGTATAAAAACAACACTATCATTATAAATATAATAGTTAATTAGTGAGACTATAATTATCTTATTTAGAGTCCATATTTGTAAAAGTGAATCATGATCACCATCTCATCTAATTGATTGAAATATTAAAATAATATATAAGAAGTTACACTTGACATTCTTTTTTTAATTCAATTAGTGAGGGGAAAAGGTCAACATAGTCCATTTTTAGAATTTGGTCAACAAATTCGAATTCTCAAATAATAGGAAGTGTTATTAAAGACTATTTTATTCTTGTCGTGAACAATTTTTATTACCAAATTTTATGCGTACTGTACCTTTTTTTTATATTGTTTGTGTCCTAAGTGGATAAATCCATTGAAGTATTATAGTTAATCAGGAGAAAACAAGGTTTAATTTTTGGAAAAAATATTAACTCAAGGTTTGATAGTTTAAGGACTAGGGAGAATATGTAAACTCTATTTTCCCATGATTTGAGAAAATTTTATAAGAAATAAAGAAGAGGAAGTAATAAGTGCTAAAGCGTGCTTGATTTGCTATCATTCGGTTAGCCATAAAAGGAGAAACAATTTGATGTAAAGCAAAATACTCTGAGACCGTCAAGGTTAATTTAAGTTCAGGCTCTTCCGTAATTTTCGGACAATTTTGCTCTACAGGGCCAGGGCGCGACTCAACTTCTATAACATAGCTTAGCTTAGTAGGTAATCAGTTTCCAGTCACGAGCACTTGAGGTTTATTTTTTGTGTGTGTCGTCAAATTAACAAAAGGATATTTCTTGAGCTAAAAGGTGGGGGTTATTTTAAAGAACTGAACAAATCTTTGACCCCACATATGCTCAAGACAGTGGTTGCCGAACATATAATGAACTAGACTTTAGTCTTGCGCGATGCGTGAATATTTAAAAAATAATATATATATATATATATATATATATATATAATTGTAATTGTAATAATTAGTTCTATAATCCTATGTACACAAATATATGTATTAAAGTACTATTATCATAAAATAAGGTGTAATTTTTTTTTAAATATGTATTACCACATTTACAATGATACTAGATACTCCCAAAATCAAATAGACATCGACAAAGATTACTAAAATTTGTAGTAGAAAATACAGCATGGGAAGAATTTCAACGTTATTTACTAAAAAATTATATATACACGTAAAAAAAATAGACAATTATATTAAAAAATTGATAAGATTACATGAATTAATATAAGAAGTCCAAACTACCATTGAGCACTATAGAATCTAGAAATGAAATACTTGCATTAACATCTTAAAAATAACATAATGTCTTTAACCAACATTTATTTACTTGTCTATTTGAAGCCTCCTAAGGCTATTATCAGGAGAATTCACATTATGATGAATACATTTTTTCGAGGAGGAAATGAAGACAGTGGATGGAAATTTCAATGGAAATCTTAGGAATCTCATTATAGAAAGAAAAATGAGGGGGACTTGGGGTTTTTAAATTTTAATGTGTTGATGAAAGCATCTTCTATGCGAATATTTTGGAAATTTAAATCTGAAAATTCTCTTTGGGTAGATTTTATGAAGAAGCGATACAATTCCAACAATCCAAGTGTGGGTTCTCATACATGGAAATGATTAAGGAGTGTTAAAGAGGAGTGCTTAGAGAATATGACTGGTATAAACGAGAATTGGACCTGGAAACCATCAATATCTGGTCAATTTACTTTTGCTTCAGCTTTGGATATATGCAATGAACACTTTACAACTTCAGGTGTAATGAATCGGATTTGGGATGAAAACATTCCAAAGAAAATTTCAGTTAATTCCTAGAGAATGTTGAATAATTGTCTTCCTCTTGATGATGTGATCAAAAACTTGGGAATCAAAGTTGTCTCTAGATGCCAGGCCTGTCAAAATCAATGTGTCTTTTTACCATTTATTTTTGAATTACAGGGATAAAAAGCCTATATGGGATTTTTTGAAGGCCTTATGGAAGCTTAAATTGATAGAAATTCAATATCGTCTATGTTCATGAATTGGTGGTTCAACGGTAGGGAAGGATACTACATGAAATTTCTGGAAAAATCCATTCCAAATGTTGTTTGGTGGGAAATATGAAAATGTAGAAATTTGGCTTTATATGACCTAGAAAATTTAATCATCTTGGGGTAATCAATCAAGTTATTTCTCTCATCTCTAATATGTGCAATAGTATTAAATTTGAGAGTAAGCCTAATATATTTGGTGATAGAATTTTAGAAGGTTTTCATGTGAACATTTTTCATTATGTGAAAATTCCAAAGCTTTTATAATGGATTCCCCCTAGTCAAAATTGGGTTAAGTTGAATGTAGATGGTGCTTCTAAAGGTAATCCAATCCTTAATGGTTATGAAGCACCTTATACCTTTGACTTACTTAAGTCTATACTGTATAAGTGTTCATCTAGTTTGGAAATAGTGACAAAATTGGTTGTCCAACCTAGAATCCAAAGAACCTCAGAATCATTCTCTCTAATCCTCTTCAATAATCTAAGAAGGTATAAATTGAATCACACTACACACATTAGAAGTGCATACATGTGTATATATTGCTTAAAATTGATTGTGTGATTAATTCCCCTTAAAATGTGGTTATGATTATTTTTTGGGAATTTTTAAACATTTTTTAAATAATGTTTTTATTAATAAAAATGTGTTTATAAAATTTGTGGGGTTAATATTCTATTTTGGAAACTTCAGTTTTCATTGGAATGTTTGATTGGGTAGAATGTAAATGCGCTAGAGACTTCAGGGTGCTGCTTGTAATTAAGTTTGACGCGCGTTTGTGAGCCACTCACATGCAAACACTTGTCCCTTGCCTGATGTATCTGTTTGTGTTTGTTATGTGAGAGGGTTGGATGGTGGATTGCTGATCGTTGGATCAAAACTTATCAATGGTCTGCATGTGTTTTAAACCTATCCTTGTGCCATCCTATGAACCAATCACATTCGACTTAACCACCGCTGTTTTATAACCCTTAGATCAAGTCAATTTTAGGATGACTTAATCTCAGCCCTTGATTCCCTTCGCATCTCCAGAACCTTCCTCCTCTCCTATATAAACCCTCCACTTCTCAGCCTTTCAAAACTTTTGGGCATTCGTCATTTCTGAGAGAAAAAAAATAGAGAGAAGAGAGAAGTGAGAGAGAAGAGAGAAAAGAAAAGAGAGAAGAGAGAGAAAGAAACTGTGTTAGCCAAATCCTAACCCTAACCCTGAACACTTCATTTCTAAATCAAACCTTCGTATATTCATAACCCCAAACACAACCTTGAGTGTTTGAGAGAGAGTGGTTTGTTCATATTGAAGCTGTAACCTCTTTATTTATGATCTTGTTAACAACTTAAACATTCGTCTGAAGATCTGTATTTCTTTTTCATAGAAACTATAGATCTACACTCTGCATGTTACATTTCACTAGATCTGCATATTTCTTTCTTGATTTAAGAAAATCTTTACTGATTTAGTTTTGAAAATGTTTTATTGTTTCTATTCTTACGAAACTTAACCTTGACCTAGTTGGATTCACACTTGGAGATTTTCAATCTCAAAAATATTTTTAAAACCGAGATTGATTAAGATCTTGACCGATTTAGAAGCGAGATATCCGTGGAATCTGGGTTATATTAAAGGTCAAAAAGGTTTTTAGATCTGTAAGAAAGGAAGAAAACAAAATCACAGCATATAGTCTTTATATGTAATTTTTCTAGGACTGTCTGTAAAACTAAGTGTGTGTGAGTTCATGCATGTTGATAGGAATCACATCACAAACACTTAACACACTACTACACTGGAAGTGTTGTGAATAAGATCAAAGATTATTGAGTCGACATAAGGAAGCTAAAGCAAAGGAAGTTATCAAACTGGAAGAACATCATCAACAATCAGATCTATGAGAAGTTAGAAGGACACCAAGTGGGGTATATTCCTAAACTTAGAATAGGTTGATTTGTGTGCATGTATGTTGTATTGTTTGTAACTATTATTTGTTGTTAGTGGATTTTTAATTTTGTGACTTAGAAGTCACCGTGGATGTTTCCTCTATTGGGAGAGGTTTTACCACGTTAAAAACTGTGTGTGTTTTTATTATCTTCATCTACTCATCTCATTCTATAGTGTGCTGAATTTTTGAAACTATCTTGTTTTAAAACTGATTACAAAGTCTTGATTACTCTCGTACATAAGTTTTTTTGTAAACACATCTTGTTGTTTATAATTTTTATTTTCAAAAGAAAAGGGTTTCTTCAACAAACATCTCGGAGTTGCTTATACAGTTTAATCTTGTATTAAACGACATTAGCAACGTTTTTCAATTGGTATCAGAGCCCTGTTTACTTTTATTTCAAAAAGATCTTGTGTTTCTGAAATCGTTTTCTGAAAAACCTAACTATGGACGAGAAGAATGAAAGGTTTGGTAATCTGTCCAGACCTCCACTCTTTGATGGAAACAACTTTGCTTACTGGAAAGTAATAATGGTTGCCTTCATCCAAGGGACTTTAGGAGATGATGTCTGGGACATTATTGAAAATGGATACACTTATCCTACTAAACCAGCCACTGAAGGAAGTGATGAGAGGGTAAAGAAAATCTTAAGTGAGTTTACCCAAGAAGAGAAAACTATTTCTCGCAATAACAATAAAGGCAAGAATGCCATTTTTATGTCTATTAATGAGTATGAGTTCAAGAGAATCTCATCTTGTGCCACTTCTAAGGAAGCTTGGGACACATTAATCACTGCCCATGAAGGAGACTCAAGAGTTAAAGCTGCTAAAACTCAAATGCTTACCCAGCAGTACAACTCTTTGATTATGTCTGACTCTGAGTCTTTTGATGACTTTTACATGAACTTAACTGATATAGTTACTAAGTTTCATGCTAATGGTATAACATATTATAGGAATGAGATTGTTTCTAAAATCCTAAGATCATTACCACAAAAGTTTGACAGTAAGAGGTATGCTATTGAGGAAATGAGTGATCAAAACCTTACCCCTGAGTTACTCAGTAGCAAACTTAGAACTGTGGAAATGGAATTAGACTTTAAGAAACAATTAAATCATTCTCAAAGAAAACAACCCAACTCTAACTTGAGTTTTGCCTCTAAGATATCTAAACTTGAGACTAATTTGATCAACTCTGACTCTAATGAGGAGTGTGATATAGACAAACTAGATAATCAGATAGCCTTAATGTCTAAACAATTTAAGAAAATTGTTAAATTTAGAAACAAACAGGAAACTAAACAAGGCAAGCCTAATTATCCTACTCTGTCTAATTCCAAACCTCATGAGAGAGGTCTTGATAAACATCCTAAGGACAACAACTCCAGACCCAACAGAGACCTTAAAAAGATTGAATATTTTAGATGTGGGAAACTAGGTCACATTGCTCACGATTGCAGAGTTAATCTGAATAAATCCAACACACACAATAGAGCCAATGTCTGTAAAACTTGGGATGATTCAAGTGACTCTAATGAAGAGGAACTTGAGTCATCAAATGTATTTGACCCTTGCATGTCCTTTTATGCTAAGATCATTTACAATGATGATATGCCTATGTGTTATAATGATGCTCCTACTCCTGTTTGTGTGAATACTGCGTTGACAGGCCTAGATGCCTTGTTATCTGAAAATGTTGCTAGTTCTAGTTCCGTGTGTGTGAGTCAAAGTGATCTCGATAACGACGATGTAAATGGGTGCGTGAGTACTAAAACTAAATCGTTAGGGTCCACTACACACACTTCACTTAGTGACTCAGACACAGATGACCTCCCAGATATCCATACTTTGTATGCTAAAACTCTTAAAAAAGTCACTAGACTGGAGAAGACTGTTAGAGACCTGACTAAGAAATTAGATGATTTAAGTCTTATTGTGAAGCTGAATGCCGAAGAGTACACTAACCAGTGTCTGTCTCATCAATCTGAAATTGAAACTTTTGATCAAAAATTAAAAGAGTTGACTAAAACTAATGAAACCCTGGAAATGAAATACAAGGGAACATTATTAGAACTGGAGGAAGCAAAAACAAAGACAACTACTGTTTTCAAAAAAATTTCTAAGTTTGAAAACAATTCAAATTGTTTTACTGACTTTGTTGTTGACTCCAAGACCAATTCTGATGATAGAACCGGTATTGGATTTTGTCCTAAGAATAAATCACAAACTATAAATCTTGAACCTACTAAGTTTGTGTCTGGGGGCAAAAGACCAATTGAAACATGTACAGATTTTCATTTTATTAAAAAGGAATTTGATCAAAAGCAACAACAGAAAGACATTGGAGAGTCTAGTAACTCTAAGGCTAACACTACACTTAAGACTAAATACGTCTGTCCTTTGATCAGAAAGGCTGAATCTACCTTTAAAACCATCACTCCTAGGAATAGGACTTCTGAACAGAATGCTGTTAAACCCATCTTTAGAAGTTTTCCTAAGGACGTTCATCCCTCAAGCAATCAATATTGCTTGTACTGTGACATTTATGGTCATTCCTTTGAAGGTTGTTATGCTAGGCGTCTAAACACCCCTGTGTACAACACTTCTGTCTACAAGAACTTTAACTATTCTAGGCAAAGTCGTAACCATTATGTCCTTCCAAGACAACCTGACAAGAACTCTAACTACAGTAATAGAAAGACCAAAACTAAGAGTTCATTTAAGAGAAAGGCTCCCAGAAACTTTCCTAAACCAAAAGCTCAAATTTTCCACAATAATCAGTTTGTTGCTCCAAATGTTTTTCGACAAAAATCTGTTTCTCGAAAGTTTTATCAAATGAGGGCAAACTTGCGCAAAATTAAAACTAGAGATATTTGGGTTAGAAAAGATGATCTTTTACCCCAAATGAAGTGTAACATTGTTATCACTGCTTTAAAAGCTGAACACACTTCATCTGGTTGGTATTTAGATTCAGGATGCTCCAAACATATGACAAGAGATGAAACCAAACTCTTAAACAAAACCAGATTTGCTAAAGGCAAAGTAGTTTTTGGTGACGGAGTTTCATCCCAGATCATAGGTAAAGGAACCCTAAAAGAAGAAGGAATGCCTGTTCTGGAAAATGTTCTATTAGTTAAAGGCCTTAAAGCCAACCTCCTAAGTATATCACAATTTTGTGACTCTGACCATACAATTACCTTTTCAAAGAACAATTGTAAAATTCTAAATGATAAAGGTAAGTGCATTATTACCGGATTTAGAACACCTGACAATTGTTATACTGTCAAGACTGGTTCTGAAACCTGTAACATTGTCAGAATGGATGACAATGAAATCTGGCATAATCGTATGGGTCACTTAAGTTATGATATCCTTGGTAGATTGTCTAGCCAAGAGATAGTTAGAGGAATTCCTAAAATTAAACCTATTTCCAGTGTTATCTGTGGTCATTGCCAGGAAGGAAAAATAGTTAAGAGTTCGCATAAAAAGGTTAAAGACATTCTCACCTCTAGACCTTTAGATCTCATCCATATAGACCTTATTGGTCCCTCTAGAACTGTTAGACTCTGTGGACACAGTTATATCCTTGTCATGGTTGATGATTTCACACGATTCACTTGGGTTGCCTTCTTGAAACATAAATCTGACACGTTTCAGAATTTTTTGAAGATTTTATTAAGAATTGAAAATGAGAAGGACACACAAGTCAATCGTATTCGTAGCGATAGAGGGGGAGAGTTCATAGACACAGGAATAGTTGAATATTGTGACTACAACGGTTACAAACACGAATTCAGTGCCCCTAAGACTCCTCAGCAGAACGGTGTTGCCGAAAGGAAACACCAAACTCTTCAAGAGATGGCACGTGTCATGTTGCATGCCAAATCCCTACCTAAGTACTTCTGGGTTGAATCTATTAGAACTACATGTCATATTATTAATAGGGTTTACCTTAGGAAAAACACTAAACAAACCCCTTATGAGTTGTGGTACTGTAAGAAGCCTAATCTGAAATATCTAAGAACTTTCGGTAGTCAGTGTTATGTCTGTAAAGACAGAGAACATTTGTCTAAATTCGAGACTCGTGGTGATAAAGCCATCTTTTTAGGTTACTCTCCAAACAGTCGTGCTTATCGTATATACAATTTTCGTACTAAAACCCTTATGGAATCGATAAATGTAATTGTAAGCGACACTATTGTCGAAAATAAGATATCTGAATCACCTATTGTGGTTGAATCTGAAAATGATTTCAAAACTGATTCACCAGAAATAGATGACTCATTACCTATTGAGAGTCCTGAAGTACCTGGCTGGGTCTCTAAAGATCATCCCATTGACAACGTGGTCGGTAATCCTAATGAGCCAGTTCGTACTAGATCCCAGTTAAGAAATTATGCTAATTATGCATGTTTCGTCTCCCTTGTGGAACCGAAAAATGTTAATGAAGCATTGAATGACACACACTGGATTTCTGCAATGCAGGAAGAACTTTTACAATTTGTCATTCACGATGTCTGGTATCTTGTACCGCGGCCTCAAAACAAAAATGTTATTGGGACACGTTGGATTTTTAAGAACAAATCTGATGAAAATGGGGTAATCCTTAGAAACAAAGCTAGACTAGTTGCTCAAGGTTACTCACAAATAGAAGGAATAGATTTTAGCGAGACGTTTTCCCCTGTCACTCGTCTTGAATCTGTTCGACTTCTTTTCGCCATAGCTTGTCACTTAAAATTTACACTTTATCAAATGGATGTCAAGTCTGCCTTCCTCAATGGAATTCTATCCGAAGAAACGTATGTAGAATAACCCAAAGGGTTCATTGACCCTAAATACGCTGACCATGTCTTTCGTCTAAAAAAGGCTTTGTATGGCTTAAAACAAGATCCTAGAGGTTGGTATGAACGCCTTTCCAACTTTTTGTTGGATAAGGGTTTTAAGAGAGGAGGAAATGACCAGACTCTCTTTGTCAAACATTTTGACAAAAACATTATTATAGCCCAAGTCTATGTAGACGACATCATTTTTGGGTCTACTTCAAACTCTGAAGTTAAATCTTTTTCTGCTATAATGCATAAAGAGTTTCACATGTCCCTTATGGGGGAGCTACAACTTTTCTTAGGATTTCAAGTGAAACAGAATTCTGATGGTCTATTTGTCTCTCAAACCAAGTATGCCTTAGATCTTGTTAAGAAATTTGGTTTAGATAATGCTAAAGTTGCCAAAACGCCTATGAGTACTACTATTAAATTATGTAAAGATGAAAATGGAAAGTCAGTTGATTCCACACTTTATCGTAGTATGATTGGTAGCCTACTCTATCTAACTGCCTCGCGACCAGACATAATGTATGCTGTATGTCTGTGTGCTCGTTACCAGAATAACCCTAAAGAGAGCCATTTATTGAGTGTAAAACGTATAATAAAGTACATAAAAGGCACTCTTAATCTTGGATTTAGGTATACTAAGGATACCTGTAGCACCATCATAGGGTATACTGATGCTGATTGGGCCGGGTGTACTGATGACAGTAAAAGTACATCAGGTGCCTATTATTATGTCGGCAATAATTTAGTTGGTTGGAGTAGCAAAAAATAGAATTGCACATCTTTATCTACGGCTGAGTCCGAATATATAGCAGCAGGAAGTTGCTGTGCTCAATTGTTATGGATAAAACAGATGTTAAGCGACTATGGGATTAAAGAAGATCAGTTACAACTATATTGTGACAATCAAAGCTCCATTAACATATCTAAAAACCCGGTTCAACACTCGCGAACTAAGTATATTAAAATAAGACATCACTTTATAAGCGAACTTGTTGAGACTAAGGAGTTAGAAATCCATTACCTGCCTACTGATCTGCAACTTGCAGACATGTTCACTAAACCTCTAGACTATAACATATTTCTGTATTTGCAAAATTCTATAGGTATGGTATGTGCTAATTAAACTCTTAAGACCTTAAGTTTTACCCTTTGTCCATTTGAGACAAAATGGGGGAGAAATTTGAGTCTTACGGGTTCTATGTTTTGTTCACATTTCATCTAAACTGCTTGATCTTAGTGTGCATATTTGCAGGAATCTCTTCTACTGATTGTCTACCATTTCTAGTGTACAAATTTGTAAATAGTTGAGTTATGTAATTTTTGACTTTCTAGGAAATGGGTAGATAGTATCTTTTGTATAGGACTAGGTTTTGTTTTTTTTGGTTCCCTACGAGTTTTAAGCTAACTCAAAGGAGATTTTGTCTCATATTTCCAAAGGGGGAGATTGAAGCACCTTATACCTTTGACTTACTTAAGTCTATACTGTATAAGTGTTCATCTAGTTTGGAAATAGTGACAAAATTGGTTGTCCAACCTAGAATCCAAAGAACCTCAGAATCATTCTCTCTAATCCTCTTCAATAATCTACGAAGGTATAAATTGAATCACACTACACATATTAGAAGTGCATACATGTGTATATATTGCTTAAAATTGATTGTGTGATTAATTCCCCTTAAAATGTGGTTCTAATTATTTTTTGGGAATTTTTAAACATTTTTTAAATAATGTTTTTATTAATAAAAATGTGTTTATAAAATTTGTGGGGTTAATATTCTATTTTGGAAACTTCAGTTTTCATTGGAATGTTTGATTGGGTAGAATGTAAATGCGCTAGAGACTTCAGGGTGCTGCTTGTAATTAAGTTTGACGCGCGTTTGTGAGCCACTCACATGCCAACACTTGTCCCTTGCCTGATGTATCTGTTTGTGTTTGTTATGTGAGAGGGTTGGATGGTGGATTGCTGATCGTTGGATCAAAACTTATCGATGGTCTGCATGTGTTTTAAACCTATCCTTGTGCCATCCTATGAACCAATCACATTCGACTTAACCACCGCTGTTTTATAACCCTTAGATCAAGTCAATTTTAGGATGACTTAATCTCAGACCTTGATTCCCTTCGCATCTCCAGAACCTTCCTCCTCTCCTATATAAACCCTCCACTTCTCAACCTTTCAAGACTTTTGGGCATTCGTCATTTCTGAGAGAAAAAAAATAGAGAGAAGAGAGAAGTGAGAGAGAAGAGAGAAAAGAAAAGAGAGAAGAGAGAGAAAGAAACTGTGTTAGCCAAATCCTAACCCTAACCTTGAACACTTCATTTCTAAATCAAACCTTCGTATATTCATAACCCCAAACACAACCTTGAGTGTTTGAGAGAGAGTGGTTTGTTCATATTGAAGCTGTAACCTCTTTGTCTATGATCTTGTTAACAACTTAAACATTTGTGTGAAGATTTGTATTTCTTTTTCATAGAAACTATAGATCTACACTCTGCATGTTACATTTCACTAGATCTGCATATTTCTTTCTTGATTTAAGAAAATCTTTACTGATTTAGTTTTGAAAATGTTTTATGGTTTCTATTCTTACGAAACTTAACCTTGACCTAGTTGGATTCACACTTGGAGATTTTCAATCTCAAAAATATTTTTAAAACCGAGATTGATTAAGATCTTGACCGATTTAGAAGCGAGATATCCGTGGAATCTGGGTTATATTAAAGGTCAAAAAGGGTTTTAGTTCTGTAAGAAAGGAAGAAAACAAAATCACAGCATATAGTCTTTATATGTAATTTTTCTAGGACTGTCTGTAAAACTAAGTGTGTGTGAGTTCATGCATGTTGATAGGAATCACATCACAAACACTTAACACACTACTACATTGGAAGTGTTGTGAATAAGATCAAAGATTATTGAGTCGACATAAGGAAGCTAAAGCAAAGGAAGTTATCAAACTGGAAGAACATCATCAACAATCAGATCTATGAGAAGTTAGAAGGACACCAAGTGGGGTATATTCCTAAACTTAGAATAGGTTGATTTGTGTGCATGTATGTTCGATTGTTTGTAACTATTATTTGTTGTTAGTGGATTTTTACTTTTGTGACTTAGAAGTCACCGTGGATGTTTCCTCTATTGGGAGAGGTTTTACCACGTTAAAAACAGTGTGTTTTTTATTATCTTCATCTACTCATCTCATTCTATAGTGTGCTGAATTTTTGAAACTATCTTGTTTTAAAACTGATTACAAAGTCTTGATTACTCTCGTACATAAGTTTTTTTGTAAACACATCTTGTTGTTTATAATTTTTATTTTCAAAAGAAAAGGGTTTCTTCAACAAACATCTCGGAGTTGCTTATACAGTTTAATCTTATATTAAACGGCATTAGCAACGTTTTTCAGGTTATGGGAGAATTGTTAGAGATGATAAATCTCAACTTGTAGTGGGTTTTGCTTATCCAAATGGCATTTCCACAAAGTTTGAAGTTAAAATTTTGGCGTTGAAGAAGGGAATTCAGATCTGCATTCAATTCAATATAAATTTTGTTCAAATAGAAATGGACTATCTTTTGGTAGTAAACATGTTTAATAAAGGCTGGGCTATTCCTTGGAGACTTAGAGATAGTACAAAAGATATTCGATTTAATCTTCAAAGAATTCATTTGACTTTAAATCATTGCTATAGGGAATCGATTATGGTTACTGACTGTATGGCTAAAGCTGGAGTTCATTTGATAGAGTTGAAACTTTATTAATATTGAAATGATATTCCTAAGAAGTCAAGAGGACTTATTCCCTTCTAGCACTAATATGTGTGGGGGTTCCGTCCCTATCCACCCCCCCCCCCCCCAAAAAAAACATTTATAATGTAAATAGTTCTAAAAAAGCACCAATCCAAATTATATAGTGTCCAATAATTCTCGAACCCTTGGATTATAGCCACAACATTTGTACTTTATTCTAGTTGTAATCGTCTTTGGAAAATCTTCCCGTCTTCTGTCCTTTACTCTCATCAATCAACAATGTTAATGATGATGCTAAGATTTAGCACCACCGGATAGGTGATAGTGAGCTCAAGCAGTAGCAGCCATGGCAGCCATAGAGATGTATAAGTGTATAGAAGGAGATGAGTATAAGAGGAAATAAGACAATGATGTATAGTGGTTCAGCCAATTTGGCCTACATCCACTGTGAGTGTGTGATCCACTAAGTATGGGCACTAATGGCCTTGGATACAATGCACATAACCCTCTCTCTCTCTCTACTGTGTGTGTACAAGCAGAGTTTTAGCTAGGGCTACTGTTCATGGATCGATCCCCTGTAAGGATGTAGGTGACAAGTATATATAGGTCTTGGGGGGTGTAGTATACCCCCCCAAGTAAGCATGGTGCATGTGAATGATGATCTAACCAATCCCCTGTTGACACCTGTAGATGCCAAATGATGACATAATATTCCCTCACGTGAGGGTGTGATTCGGTTATAACGGTCTGCCACGTGTCATATGAGCCTGACGCGCACTGTTCCATGCATGTCCCGAACCACGCGCTGTCATGATGTCACCCTCGGCCTATGAGCCGAGGCCGAGGGCAAAGTTTCTTCCGGTAGGGAGCCTGGCTTGATTCTGGCCTCGTATTGTCGGCCCCTCGTAGGGTCGTCCGGAGCCTGGTGAAGGGTTGGCCCCTCGTAGGGTCGTCCAGAGCCTGGTGGAGGGTCGGCCCCTCGTAGGGTCGTCTGGACCTGGTGGTGGCCAGCTGGGACCTGGTGAAGGGTCGGCCCCTCGTAGGGTCGTCCGAATTGGAGGTAATCCTCATCCAGGCTGAGGGTATAAACGGGTATATCAATCACCCCCCAGCCCTTAGCCATAGGTGTCATTGAGATGGATGAGGGATATTTGCTGAAATTGAGACACGTGTGATCAGTTAGGTGAGTGACACCTGTGCAGATACTCATTGCTGTTCCAGTTTCCAAGGCAGGGCGGTTGCGCAGTGCGCTTGGGGCCTTGTGCCCTAATTATACCTTTCTTTGGTAAATGGGTCCACTCATTACCAAAGTATTTAAGAGATTTTCAAACTCTCTCTCTTCCTTCTTCTTTTTTTTCGTGCCCAGGCCCTTTCTCTCTCTAGAACCAGTAAGCTTTGCCACCTACAGCTTTCGATTCGTCAGGTCTCAGCAGCGTTATCCACCCTCATCATCAGGTACTCTCCTTCATTAAGAGCTTTCCATTGTCTTCAATTCTGTTTGTTTTTTAGGGCCATAGAGTTGCATTTTCTTCGAGTTCCCCATAGCTTTTTCCGGTGCCTTCTCCGGTTAAAGGTTCTTGAACGTTCTTGACAAAAACTTTTGAGTTCTTTGTTTAATCCAAAAGTCAAACCTGGTCAATCCCCCAAGTGTTTGTAGTTGAATTAGCCTAGTCTAGTGTAATTTTTCCAAGTGTAGGGTCTTCCCTTTAATGCTTAGAAGGCTTTACAACTTAGTGTCTGAATTCCCATCTCTGAGAGAAAAACTATTTACCGAGATCAGACGAATAGAGGAAGAGGAGGAGAGGAGACGAGGGGCCGACCCTAATTGGGTACGACCCATCTTTCCCGTTCCTCTTGCCACCATAAGACCATCTGAACCCTCTGAGTCTTGTGGGTCGTCATCTCGTCCGGACAAGACACCCAAATCAAGTGAAATGGACGAGAGGGCCTCCTCTCCAACTGGTGCTGAAACTTCGGGTAGGAGGGACACGTCTGATCTTAGCCCTCTCCGAGAGGCCGAGGGTACGGCCCCCTCTGATGCCGTTCCTGTGACAACCCTATCCCCCAATGCCTTCCAAGTGGCTTTTCCTCAGGGTCCTCCTGCAGGTGATGAGAGGGAGAGATCTGAGGACGAGGACGATGATACAGATGATGAGGTTGATACCTCCCATGCCTCGTCTTTTATCTCATCCGTTAGGGATAGGGACCTTCTGATATGGAGGCATATTTATGGAGTGCCCTCTGGGGTAACTATGAGGGTTCCCTCTGAGGCCGAGAGGGTCTTTGATTGCCAAGAGGGAGAGGTTGCAGTCTACGAACAAATGTTCAAGGTGGGAGTCAGGCTCCCTCTGCACCCTGCCATTGCAGATATTCTAGTTACCCTCGGCGTTTCCCCCTCTCAACTTCCTCCCAACTCTTGGAGGACGATATTGGGCTACATTTCCTTGTGGAAGAACACCTTTACCGACGAGCCCTCGGCTGACCTATTTTTGGGCTGCTACAACATTACATCCTCGTCCAAACAGCCCGGATACTATCATCTGGGGGCAAGGAGGTCTGAGAAGAAACTCCTACACGTGGCACAAACTTCCAATCACGATTGGAAAAAGAGGTTTTTCTTCATTTCTGGGGAATGGGAGCCCACCGCCAACGTTCCGAGGGTCCCCAGAAAATGGGCCAACCCCTCCATGAAGGCCAGGTCAGACCCTGGACTTAGTCTGGAGGGAAAAGGACATCGTAGATTATCTGAGGGGACGAGGGCGAGAGGGTGAGCTTGCAAAATTCGAAGACTTGATGACCCCTCGGTTCCTTAAGGAAGCTGGTCTGAGGGTCGGCCCTCTGACAGAACTATGTGAGTTATACTGAACATTTTCCATTCTTTACCTATTTTTGAAGTGTTCTCTCTTTAGACCTGCGTCTTTCTAACATATCTTCCTCTTATCAGATCGTCCTGCAGGTACGCCCGACTACCTTTGGGAAATGACGGCTCCCAGCTTGCTATCTGGATTGGCCAAGAAGAAAGGTAAGGAGCCCCAGCAGGCTCCGAGGAAGACAAAGGCCGCTGGGCCGATAGTGGTGGAGCCGACCACTGACAGTAACAAAAGTAAGGAGCCTGAGGACCCAGTTGAGCCTCGGCCTGATTCTCGGAAGAGGGTCAGAGTCGATGCCTCTGATGGGACGACCTCTTCTTCCAGCATGGGGGCCTTCTGTTCTCAAAACCTGGCACACTTGAGGGCCGACCCCTCGTCACTGATCACGAACTTAAGGGCTGCCAAGGCCTTGATGTTCTCTGCACCGTCGGCCTCTGACTTCGAGTTCTTAGCGAAGATGCCTCCTGCCAAAGTGTACGACTATGGTCTGCACTCTCTTGCTCAGGTATTGCTCTTGACCTTCTTTAATTTCATTCTCACTAACTGTTCCCTCGGTCCTTCTTGACATCTATTTTTTGTTCATTTTTTGTGCAGTCCGTTTGTGCCTTCACCTCAGCCACTAAGTGGATGGCTGAGAACCAACAAAAATTTCATGAAGCTGATAGGGCCATTCAACAAGAGGCCGACCTACGGACAGAGCTGGACACTACGAGGGCCGAGCTGGAGAGTACAAGGACTGATCACGCTAGAGTCCTTGATGAGCTGACGAGGCAACATGATGCCGATCTGCAGGCTAAGGACTTGCTCATTAAGGAGAGGGACTCGGCTCTGATCAACCTGGAGGCCCAGTGCAAAACTGATCTTGAAGAGGCTGTGAGGAAAGCCGGGGCTGATGCTGTTGAGGTTTTTAAGACCTCAGATGAGTTTCAGGGCTTTGGCCTTGAGTATCTGGAGAGGGGGATCAGGACGGCCTACCGATGGGTCGTCCTCAAATTCGGCGATGTCGTCTCCTCTGTTCGTCCTTCACTGGAGGGTGTTCAACTGGACGACCCCCTAATAGCTGAGGCCCTGTCCCAGGTTGAATCCCAAGTGCAGGTCGAGGGGGTCGGCACGTCTGAGGATCAGCCAGTCATGATTGCTGAAGAGACCCCCTTGGTGGATGTTGAGGCTCTGCCCTCTGACACTGTCCCTTAGGGTGGCTGCCTGTAGCCCATACCCTCACAATGTATCTATTACTTTTTTCTGTATTGTAAAAACACTTGAATATTTTGTACCAGATTTTTATTAATATCATCGTCTCTTCTTCAACTGTCTCCCATAATTGCTGTCTTCCATATTTAATTCTGTTATGGTTTGTTCCTTGCTAATTTGCTTCTTTGTTGATGATGATGATGATGCTACTAACCCCTCCCTCATCTTTTTTGAGGACCAATGTGGGGTCGTCCCCTCATCAGGCCTCATTATAGCCGAGGGTTCAAATAACCAATTTAATGGTTTTAAATAAAGTCTACCCTCGTCTTTCTTGAGAACAGTGGTGGGGTCGTCCCCTCCACTGGTCCTCATTATAGCCGAGGGTTCAAACAACCAATTTAATGGTATTTATGAAGTCTACCCTCATCTTTCTTGAGAGCAGTGGAGGGGTCGTCCCCTTCACTGGTCCTTATTATAGCCGAGGGTTCAAATAACCAATTTAATGGTATTTATGAAGTCTACCCTCGTCTTCTCGAGAACAGTGGAGGGGTCGTCCCCTCCACTGGTCCTCATTATAGCCGAGGGTTCAAATAACCTAATTAATGGTATTTAACAAAGTTTTACCCTCGTTTTTTTAGAACAGTGGAGGGGTCGTCCCCTCCACTAGTCCTCATTATAGCCGAGGGGTTCACTTACCAATTTAATGGATTTTAAAGTCTTCCCTCGTCCTTTTTGAGGACAGTGGTGGGGTCGTCCCCTCCACTGGTCCCCATTATAGCCGAGGGATCAACGTTCCAATTTAATGGATTTTAATGTCTTCCCTCGTCTTTCTTGAGGACAGTGGTGGGGTCGTCCCCTCCACTGGTCCCCATTATAGCCGAGGGTTCAAATAACCAAATTAATGGTATTTAACAAAGTTTTACCCTCGTCTTTTTTTAGAACAGTGGAGGGGTCGTCCCCTCCACTAGTCCTCATTATAGCCGAGGGGTTCACTTACCAATTTAATGGATCTTAATGTCTTCCCTCGTCTTTCTTGAGGACAGTGGTGGGGTCGTCCCCTCCACTAGTCCCCATTATAGCCGAGGGATCAACGTTCCAATTTAATGGATTTTAAAGTCTTCCCTCGTCTTTTTTGAGGACGGTGGTGGGGTCGTCCCCTCCACTGGTCCCCATTATAGCCGAGGGATCAACGTTCCAATTTAATGGATTTTAAAGTCTTCCCTCGTCTTTTTTTAGGACAGTGATGGGGTCGTCCCCTCCACTGGTCCCTATTATAGCCGAGGGATCAACTTTCCAATTTAATGGATTTCTGTAGATGTTTCCATGCGTGCTAGGACTGACAACAGGATGAGGGAAACACTGATATTTCTCATTAATTTTCCGAGTGTTCTGTTGGAGCAACTCTCATTACAATTATGGCCCTTCAAGACCTTACAACACTACTGATAGTATTTCTTCAAATGATCTGCATTCCAGGGGTTTGAAAAAGGTTCCCCCTCTAGGTTTTCTAGCCTGTAGGTCCCAGGGATGACTTCATCGATGACCCTATATGGGCCATGCCAATTAGGGTGAAGCTTGTTGGGATTTTGCCAAGTCTTCTTGAGGACCAAGTCCCCCACTGCGATGGGCCTCTGTTTCACCCTCTGATTGTAGAACCTTGTGGTCCTCTGTTGGTAGGCGGCCTGCCGTACCTCATCGTTCTCCCTTCTTTCCTCAATCAGGTCCAAGTCGAGTCTCCTCTCCTCCGCATTTTTCTGGGGGTCATACACCTGGACTCTATGCGTAGGAAACTCAATCTCGGTGGGGATGACGGCTTCTGATCCGTAAGCTAGCATGAATGGGGTCTCCCCAGTAGAGGTCCTTACTGTCGTCCTGTACGCCCACAACACTGCATATAACTCCTCGACCCATCTTCCTTTTGCCTCCTCAAGCCTCTTATTAATCCCATCTAGGATTGTCCTGTTCGTAACTTCGGTTTGCCCATTGGCCTGAGGTCGGCCTGGGGTGGAGAAAAATTGTTTGATACTTACCCTCTCACAGTACTTCTGCAGAGAGGCATTCTTGAACAGGGTCCCGTTATCCGAGATGAGGGTGTTGGGTAGACCGTATCTGCATATCACATTCTTCCAGATGAACTGAAAGGTCTTCTATTCTGTAATCGTGACCATTGGTTCGGCCTCTACCCACTTTGAAAAATAATCAATGGCTACGATGAGGAATCGATAGTTATTGATGGCCCTAGGCAAGGGTCCTACTAGGTCGATCCCCCACACTGCAAACGGCCATGGGGATGTAATGGAGGTAAGGGGCTGATGAGGTTGGTGAGGGATGGTAGAAAATCTTTGGCATTTATCACACTTTTTAACATATGCGGCAGCATCTTTCCCCAAGGTCGGCCACCAGTAGCCTTGGGTGATCACCCTCTTTGCCAAGGATCTACCCCTAATGTGGCTTGAGCATGACCCTTCATGCACATCTTGCAAAATAGAAGGGACTTCTGAAGGATGCACACACCTAAGTAAGGGGAGCAGAAACCCCTTTTTGTACAGCGTGTCTTCAATGACAGTGAACTTTGCATCCCTGTATCTCAGCTTCTTCCTCTCTTGGCTTGCTTCTGGCATCTCTCCCCCTTTAATGTATCTGATCAGAGGATCCATCCATGAAGGTTCTTGAGAAACATTAATGCAAATGCCAAGTGTTCCCTCGACGTTTTCGATAGTTGGTCGAAGCAAGATTTCTACCGGGACTGTCCTCCTTATGTTTGTCCTAGTAGCTGAGGCCAACCTTGCAAGGGCATCAGCACGGCCATTGTCGAGCCTAGGTATCCTCTTAAATTTCACTTCTTTAAAATTTTTCAGCAATGACCTCACCTTCTCAAGATACCTAGCCATCCTCTCGTCTTTGGCCTCATAGGCTCCTAGTATCTGATTCACCACCAGTCTTGAATCACTGTGAACCAAAATTTGGTCGACACTAAGGGATTTGGCCAAGGAAAGGCCAGCTATCAAGGCCTCATACTCAGCCTCATTTTTGGAGGCTTTGAAATTGAACCTCAGGGCGTACTCGATGTCTGTGTCGTTGGGTGCTGATACTATCAATCCAGCTCCGCTCCCACTTTCGCAAGAGGACCCGTCGACGAAGAGACTACACACAGCATGTTCCTCCGAGAAATTTCCCTCGATGAGTGACCCTTGTCTAAAAAGGTATCTTCCCTCTTCATTTTCAGCCACCTTTCTTCTAGCGGTGCTTGTCTCAGCCTTATCTGCAGGAGGGTCGGTGAGCCTACCTTGTTGGGTATCTGTCTGGCTTAGACCCTCACCCTCGGCCACGTCACTCTCCCAAGTAAATTCAGCCACGAAATCTGCTAATGCCTTCCCCTTAATGGCTGTCTTAGGCTGATACACAATATCGAACTCCCCCAGCTCTATAGCCCAGGTCATTAGCCTTCCTGATTTTTCAGGCTTGTGTAGGACCTGCCTAAGAGGAGAGTCAGTAAGGATGACCATAGTGTGGGACTGGAAGTACGGTTTCATCTGCCTTGAGGCATGGATCAAGGCGTAGGCCAACTTTTCCATCCTCGGGTATCTTTGCTCTGCCCCCTGGAGTGCCTTGCTGTTAAAATATACAAGCTTCTGTATACCATCCTCGTCTCTCACAATGGTTGCGCTGATGGCAGACTCTGAGACGGCGAGGTACACGTAAAGTCGTTCACCATGCACGGGTCGTGACAGCAGCAAGGGAGACCCTAAGTATGATTTTAGCTCCTTTAAAGCCTCATCACACTCTTCACTCCATTCAAAGGCCTTCCTGAGGATCTTGAAGAATGGTAGACACCTGTCTGTAGCCCTTGACACAAATCTGTTCAAGGCAGCCACTCTCCCTGTGAGCCTCTGAACGTCTTTAATGGACTTGGGGGTCTTCATCTCAATAAGGGCCTTTATCTTTTCAGGATTGGCCTCGATGCCTCTTTGATTGACAATGAACCCCAAGAATTTCCCCGCTCCAACCCCGAAGACACACTTGGCCGGATTAAGCTTCATCTGGTACTTGTCCATCGTATTAAAGGTCTTCTCCAGGTCTGCCACATGATCCTCTTCTTTCAAACTCTTGGTCAGCATGTCATCCATGTAGACCTCCATAGACTTCCCAATTTGGTCTTCAAACATTTTGTTTACGAGGCGCTGGTATGTTGCCCCTGCATTCTTTAGGCCAAAGGGCATGACCCTGTAACAGTATGTCCCCTTGTCAGTGATGAAGGCGGTCCTCTCCGAGTCTTCAGGGTTCATGAAAATCTGGTTATACCCTGAGTAGGCATCCATGAAGCTCATGAGCTCATGGCCTGCGGTAGCGTCTACCATCTGGTCGATGCGGGGGAGAGGGAAGCTGTCTTTGGGACAATGCTTGTTGAGGTCTGTGAAGTCCACGCACATTCTCCACTTGCCGTTGGCCTTTGGGACAATGACTGCATTGGACAGCCATTCAGGGTAGATGACCTCTCTGATAAATTCAGCGTCTTCTAATTTTTTGACCTCGTCCCTGATGACCTCATATTTTTCTCTGGAGTAAATTCTCCTCTTCTGCTTCACCGGCTTCACTCCCTCTACCACATTGAGCTTGTGGCACATGATTTCAGGGTCAATCCCTGACATATCTACATGACTCCAGGCGAAGACACTTCGCCTTCTCCTCAATAGTTTAATGAGGTCTTCCTTGATGTTGGGCTTCAGAGACTTTCCAACTTGGACGGTTTTTTCCGTGTCATCCTCATCGAGGATGATGGATTCTACCTCTTCCTCAGCCTCTCCTTTTTTCAGCTTCGTTTCATCCCTGGGGTCTAAGGTATCAATATTGTAAGTGGTTGTAACCCTCTTGTGTGCCTCCCTTTCTTCAGCGGAGTTGTAGTAACACTCTCGCGCTGTCATCTGGTCTCCCTGAACTTCCCCTACCCTGTAAGGGGTAGGAAATTTGATCATCTGGTGGACCGTAGACGGCACAGCTTCAAACCCCTTGAGGGCCACACGCCCCAGTATGATGTTGTAGGCCGAAAACACATGCTCATCCATCACAAAGAAACTAACCTTCCTGGTGAGCCATCTCGGCCACTCGTCCCCCATCCTGACATCAGCCTCATATATTCCCAGGGGGTGAACCTTCTCCCCACTGAACCCAATCAATGGATGATGGTATGGGACAAGTCTAGCACGACTGAGACCTAAGGCCTTGAAGCATGGCCAAAACATTACATCTGCAGATGAGCCCCCATCCACCAGGATCCTCGGCACCTCACACCCATGCACCCTGGTCGTGATGACGAGCGGGTCATCATGCGGGGCTAAGAGGCCTTTGAAGTCCATTCGTGAGAACCCTACTATCAGTGTGTCCATGTCCACCTTCTTCCTCTTTTCTGGCTTGGCCTCTAGAGAGGTCGAATGTACAGTCTTCGTCACTGCCCTGGCTTCTGCCACGTGGGCCTTCCTATCTGCGACTTCCGATCCTCCTCCTGCCAGACCCCCAGAGATCATTCCCACTCCGAGCGAGATCATATTAAGCCTCTTGACGGGGCCCTGATCATCTCTCGGCGGGAGGTCGGGGTCGTCCTCATCATCAGAAGGGTCGTCCCCTCTTTTTTGAGGACCCTCTCTACATGCATCGACTCGCTTCTTTCTGGGGTCGTCCCCTCGGCCCCTCTTGAAGGCGCCTCTGTCGATGTATTTTCTGAGCTTCCCTTCTTTCACCATCTTCTCAATCTCATCTTTCAGAGCAAAGCATTTGTCTGTCACGTGACCGTGGTCTTGATGAAATTCACACCACAGGTTCTTATTTCTCTTGCCAGGTGCTGCCCTTAGCTTCTCAGGCCACTTCAGGGATCGATCACTCTTTATCTCATTGAGAATTTGCTCACAGCTGACCGTCAGAGGGGTGTAACCAGCGAACTTGTCGTCCGTGGACCTCTTCTTCCCCTCTTTGTTCTTCTTAGGGTACTTACCCCCACTAGTACCTCCCTTCTCGTCTTCATATTTTGCGGCCATCGCCTCTTCGGCGTTCATCACCTTTCCTGCTATCGACAGCAATTCGGCCATCGTCCTCGGAGGGTCTTCAGCAAGCTTCCATAACATCTTCCCCTTTTGGAGTCCTCCAATCAGGGCTGTCATAGCTATGCTTTCCTCGTAGTCTTCTACTTCCAGCTTCTCTTTATTGAATCTGGCTATATAGTCCCTCAGACTCTCACTCTTCCCCTGCTTGACATAGAGTAGGTGGGTGGTCTTCTTCTGTGGCCTCACCCCGAAGCAGAAATTATGGATGAACAGGTCGGCCATCTGTTTAAAGTTTTCGATGGAATTTTTTGGAAGAGACGTGTACCAGACATGTGCGGCCCCTGTCAAGGTACCAGAGAAGGCACGACACCTCATCTCATCTGAGATAGAGTATATGTCTGCCACCGACTGATACATCTCCACATGGTGGACTGGGTTGGTACTCCCGTCATACCTTAGGGTGACCATAGGTGGCTTGAATTTTGATGGCATGGGGAAGTTGACTATCTTTGCCACAAAGGGTGATCCTATGGTGTATCCCCTCTGAAGAGGGTCTCGACTCTTCAATATATCACCTATCTTATCCTCTACCCGCTGGATTGAGTCATTCCAGGGCCTCACAGGGTCGACGCGGCCGATGTTATCCCTAGCCGCCTCTTGAAGGTGGACGGAAGGTTCTGCTGCAGCAGGCCTGTATCGGCTGTTCACTTCCCTTTGGTCGTCATCCCGCCCCTGGGGTCGGCCATCTGCTGCCTCCTGCCTGGACCTCGCAGCACTTCTTGACCTGGACAACTTATCCCGCAGGTCATTTACTGGGCCTAGCCTTTCAAAGGCCGACCCTCTGCTCAAACGATCAAAAGCAGAGCCTCTCGGGCGATCATCAGGGTTTGGTCTCACGCCCTTTCCTCTACTATCCTGGAGAGGTCGCACAGTGTTGTTAGAGACCTCATACGGTTCCCAGCATTTAATTGGGGCCTCCTCTCCCTCCAGATCGTCATACCTGTCCTCAGGGCAAGGGTTTCCTTGCCTCCCCAGGCGTAAACGCCGGGGGTCAGCAACATCCCTACGCCGCTGAGGGGGTGGTTGGTCTTTGCATGGTGCCTGGGGTGGTCCCCTGGTCTCATGCTGCCCTGGAGCTGCTGCCGGAGTAATCATCTCAGGTGAAACCCCTGGTGCTCTCAGTATGTTCTGGCTTAGAGCTGTGAACTGCTCCTGCATCATCCGCTGGCTTGCCGCCAGAGACTTTAGGGCTGCCGCCACATCAGCCATCTCAGACTGGGGTGGAGGCTGACTGGAACTGGGTCTTCCCCCCTTATCCGGCGGGGGTAGTGGTGGCGGTGGCATCTCAGGTGCCATGTGCTTGAGCTATGAAAATTTTAACTGAAGAAAATACTGGAGAGCTTGAGAACCTTAGTGGGTCTCTTTCAATGGTGAAACACCTCCTCTCAGGGGGAGTGTTGGTTCACCACCAGAGTGCCCAGTGAGGTCAAGCTGTACAAAGGAAGAGGTGTCTTCTCGTTTCCCACAGACGGCGCCAAACTGATGATGCTAAGATTTAACACCACCGGATAGGTGATAGTGAGCTCAAGCAGTAGCAGCCATGGCAGCCATAGAGATGTATAAATGTATAGAAGGGGATGAGTATAAGAGGAAATAAGACAATGATGTATAGTGGTTCAGCCAATTTGGCCTACATCCACTGTGAGTGTGTGATCCACTAAGTATGGGCACTAATGGCCTTGGATATAATGCACATAACCCTCTCTCTCTCTCTACTGTGTGTGTACAAGCAGAGTTTTAGCTAGGGCTACTGTTCATGGATCGATCCCCTGTAAGGATGTAGGTGACAAGTATATATAGGTCTTGGGGGGTGTAGTATACCCCCCCAAGTAAGCATGGTGCATGTGAATGATGATCTAACCAATCCCCTGTTGACACCTGTAGATGCCAAATGATGACATAATATTCCCTCACGTGAGGGTGTGATTCGGTTATAACGGTCTGCCACGTGTCATATGAGCCTGACGCGCACTGTTCCACGCGTGTCCCGAACCACGCGTTGTCATGATGTCACCCTCGGCCTATGAGCCGAGGCCGAGGGCAAAGTTTCTTCCGGTAGGGAGCCTGGCTTGATTCTGGCCTCATACTGTCGGCCCCTCGTAGGGTCGTCCGGAGCCTGGTGAAGGGTCGGCCCCTCGTAGGATCGTCCAGAGCCTGGTGGAGGGTCGGCCCCTCGTAGGGTCGTCTGGACCTGGTGGTGGCCAGCTGGGACCTGGTGAAGGGTCGGCCCCTCGTAGGGTCGTCCGAATTGGAGGTAATCCTCATCCAGGCTGAGGGTATAAACGGGTATATCAGTTAAGACTGAAATTAAAGCTATAGGGTAAAGGGGGGAAATAGAGTTAATGAATACTCTTTCTTGAAATTATAAAGTTTTCTTCCTTCATTGAAAATAAGAGAATGAATTGGGGCATCTGAAAAATAAAGAAAGAAAATAAGATTAGAAAAAAAACATTATATAAAGATTAGAATAGTAAAGAAAAAGTAGAGAACAGTTTTTTTCTTTCTAATGAGATGAGAACCAAGTCACTACACATGTATCTCAATCAAATCGATCTTATGTAATAACCCATCTCAGCATTGAGGCCTAAAAATAAGGTTGACGAACATAACCCAAATCTAAAAATGAGTTCTAATTGTAACCACGTAAATATTTAATATACAAAACATCCAATCAATATATATATATATATATATATATATATATATATATATATATATATATATATATATAAAATAGTCACATCCACACACAAATATTGGGGGAGTCAAAGGGCTGCGAGGGAGGAAATTGTCAAAGTTTTAATTGAGATAAATGGAGAGTAAAAGAGGTTATATGTATACGATGTAATTACCTGTTAAAATAAAATAACATGCAATCATAAAAGTAGGTCTCTTAATCATCGTATTAGTAAATATGAGCATTACAATGGTTATAGATTATACATTTTGTCAAAGAAAGAGAAACTCAAAGTGAGATGATAGAAAACTAACCATGTATTATATTTTTTAGTTCAGGGATTTTAAAATAAAAAAGAAGACAAAAATATGAAAGGCAAAATATCTTTTGAAAATTAAAAAAGGAGAAAAGGTAAAAATTAAACCAAATTCGAGGATGTGTGCAAGTGACAAAGATTAATATTGTCAAGATATCAATATTTTCATTTCATCTATTAGATTTTTATACGACGAATAACTATTAGATCAGGTTTGATAGATAATATAAAAATCTATAATCATAGCACATGCTGCTACTATTGCACTTGAAAATGCATGCCACCTAAAAAGAGAAATAGAAATCTTTAAGTATCTATTAAAATTGGTGGATGCTAGAGAGTTCCCCCAAATAAGAAAGAAAATGTGTGCCATTTTTGCATTTAGTTTGTTTTGATTGTTTTGTTTGGTGCCAATAATGTGTTTGTATAAGGTTTGTGTAGGTAGTGAGATGGGTGATTTTGCCCATTTGTTTGTTATTTTAAGGCCTAGTTGGTGCCCTAAGGATCGTGCTATGGGCTTCATTGTATATTCTCTTATTTTTTTTCCAAATGAAAATAAGCATTATTATATAAGTGATATTTTACAAGCCTGGTTAGTACTTACAAGACGATATCTAGTAAAACTACACAAGTCCTAAGATAGAAACATAATAAGAAAAAGTGGCCAATGAGTAAAAAAATATAATACAAAAAGGTCTTGTAAGGAAAAAGGTAGCAAGAAAGTCAACACATGCATTAGCTTTCCTATAACAAAAAGGCGGTGTAACATGGGTGCATATTCGAAAGTCTTCAAGTATCTCCTGGATCAAGATCTGGTGGGATGGGAAGGTCACTTGGTCCCTATAAATCTAATAAAAAGATAATTATGAATCACTTTCAAATTTGATCTTAGTAAATCCTTTGGTTATAGCAAGCTTAAGTCAAACATTGACGGCCCACAATTCCTCCATATCTGAGGATATAAATCCAATATATTTGGTAAAAGTGAACAAAAACTAATCGTGCTGATTTCGAATAATGTCACCCAATGAAGATTGGCCTGTGATAGAAGAACACGCGTCATCAATATAGGTATCTTAGTGGAAAAATATATTCTTATAGGTATCTTAATATCCTTTTTAACAGTCCTAGCCTTGTATGATTCGGACTTACGGTATGTATTTTATGCCTATTTTTTCAAAAACATCCGCTCCGGACTGCTTATAGGCACCCCAAACCTCCTACTTATTGGCAGAATGTAATTTTCTTCGCCAACAAGGTAGGGCTATACTAATAGATAGGTCAGGGTCCATGCCAATCAGTAACCCCCTGATACCCTAATTTTTTACTATTTAAGGAAACGAAGACATCATTCCTAAGGGCCCCTTTCAGAAGTCAAAACATTCTCATTGAAATCAATGCATCAAAATTCATTTTTCACATCCTCTCCATTTTCCAGCATCACTCTCATCCATCTTTCATCACACTTTTTACTCTTACCTCACCATTATCTAACTACCTAAAAATTAGCCTCTACTACTACGAAATCAGAATTAAAATACTATTAAAAGTCCACTCTTATCCATATATAACTTATTTGATTAGTAATAGTTATTTACTTTTCTTTCCACTTTTGATATATCTTTTATTTAATATCTTCACTTCAAAACTAATCTCACTTTTTATTATTTAGTACACATAAAACTTAATTTCACAAAATAAATATCAAACCAAAAATAGGGTTTCCCTATAAACCCTAAACTAGAATTTCAACATTTTCAAACTCCTTACACTTGCGCACATTCTATTAAAACCACTGAATGAAGTTATAATTTAGGATTTATGGGTTAAATCCAACCCTTTCTTGTTGTAGAATTACGTGGACTTCAATCTGACGAAGACGACTAGGATTAACATCACCAAGAAATTTGATGATGCTTCCAAATGAAGGGGAGCTATAAGGGTTAGGAAACCTAAAACGAAGGGCAAGATTGAATTCAATATTGTCATTGAAACATCACCGGAAGGTGTACCTAGTAGGAGACCCATTTAAAGTAACATGATTAAACCAATTGGGAGCACAAGGATAAGACCGTCCACAATGTGAAACCTCCACCCCGATAGCAAGCAGCGTAGGTATGTCATACATACAAATAATAATATAGGTATGCATCACACCTATACAAATAAAACATCAATAAGGTATTCACACAACCATATGAATATAATAGACCATCATCTCACCTATATATATAATAACAATAAGTATTCATCATACCTATATATAACCATAGGGCATACGCATAACCCATATAATAAATCCCATTAGGTATTATAATTATATCCCGAATATCCTACGTATTTTTTTATTATGACTTTAATTCGCAAAGTATATATTTTCTAACTTATCTACCCACACGATGGTGATCATTTAATCCTCAAATAAATTCAGTAGGTAAACATCACGTCCTACAAATCCATGTCATCACGACTCCAGAATTTCTACGAATTAAATTCACTTTAATTAGGTTTATACCTCGATAATCCCAAATACACTCTTAGCCCTTTATTCTATCTCTTAAGGTTAACCCCAATTATACCTAAGGTTATGCCAGTACTTTATGACTCTCTTACTACTGGTCCTAACCTTAAATTATCGATTATTCGATTTAAACCCCAAGTAATATAATTCTCCACAATTACTCATTTAATTAATCACCTGTTAAATTTTCCTCATTCACAATCCCAAAATAATATTTTTCGGGTCTTAAGTATATCCTACTGTCCTTCCCTAAGTCACATTAAGTTCATTTAATCATCATCAAAGATTCCTCAAAGTTTGGGATTTAATCAACAATTAAAAAGGAAGGTATTTCACATTTCTAGGGGGAGTCGATCGATTGATGATTCAGGTCGATCAATCGATCGGTCGATCGATCGACAGTCTTGAGTCGATCGATCGATCGATCGATCAGACAGTGACCAATTTTCTGCATTGTTTTTCCTACGGGTTTCATACTTTTTAATCATCAGAACCTTTATTAAATAATCCTAAACTCCCTAATTTTCATCCCATATGATATACCATGATATATAATTGAACTCTAATAATCAAGAAACCTAAAATCATCAATAAGTTTGGATTCAAACATATTATTTTCCATGATTTCCAGAAGACTCATATTTTATTATTTCTCCAAGAACATCATATAAACTATAATTTTCTTCACCAATAATACCCAAATTTCGTGGGTTAAATTCTATACTCAAAAGAAAATTAATCCTACATCATTATCCTTTCAAAGATTCCATTAACATCACCATAACTCATCTTTGATTATGCATCTTTTCAGAATTTTATAAACAACCTAAAATGGACAATATGCATGCTAAATTTAAAATAATTAATCAATTGCCTCTAATTCGTAGGTCTGGTCCATTGGGTATGACTGTCCACTGGTGGTTCTTCCCTTCTCCGGTCAACTTTCGGTGGTGGTTGGTGGTGGTGAATTTTGGCTCTTGGTTTTCCCACAAAGACTCTTCCTTTTCCCCCGAGAAACTCCTCACTCTCTCTCAATTCTGTCTCTCCAAGTTTTATAGAATGAATCAATAATCTAAACCCTTTGGACTTATAAATAATCTCTCAAATTCGTGCAAACTATTCACCTTCCAAGTCAAATGACCATATTACCCCTCCGGGGTGACTATTCAGCTCCAAAGTGCCCCGAGACCCTATACAAACGTCCGAGTAGACTTTTCGACTATTTGAACCGTTTTGAACACTCTGGCGTAGTCAAAACGACCATTCGAATGCCATAATAATTCACTTTTATTTTATTAAATTATAATCCCGACACGACTCAAATGCGCGTCCCGACTTAATTCCCATAATTATTGTACACATAATTCATGACAATTTTATAAAGTCATAATCAATTGTAAATTCATAATCATATATATTACTTTAATCACTAAGTAATATTCAACCTAAATCCCATATTACTTTATTCTCGAATAATATTTAAATCCGGATCAATTTTCAATTATATCACAGTTAATTCTAATTAATCTCATTTTAAAAGTCATTAAAAGTTGGGGGTATTACATACTTCCCCCCTTACAACGGAATTTCATCCCAAATTTTGAAAAAAAAAAGTATAGAAGGCAAGAACAATTCTGGATAAGTATTGCGCATCACATACTTGCGCTCCCAAGTAGACTACTCTGTAGCGCCCATACAGTACACTATCGAATACCCGCAATAATGAACACCTCACTTATGATCATTTTAACCCCAGGTTACCTTGTCACTTATGTTCTTATCCAAGCCTTACAGTTTAAGTTTCACTACTTATACCTTATTCTAGATATTCACTATCTAACATTCTACTATATGCACTTAAATAGATTAACCGTTCTTTAGATAAATACCATCTCATCATGCGATAATGATACACAAGTAGGTTAATTGTGTAGTATATATTTTTCACACAATATATACTATAAGATTCAATCATCTTTACTATTGGTAATAGTTCCTGGTTCCTCACCTCTATCCCACAATTAGGAGAAACAATAAGACTTACTGTATTATACTTTAACTGGCACCATTCCCAACAGTAAACTTATAAGAGTTGTAGTACACCAACTTCACTAGTGGAACGTACGTCTCTCATCCTCCCTTAAGATTCAAGGGTACAAACATAATTTATCTTCCAACATCAAAATTGTCTACTTAGTCTGCCCTTTATTTTGTGGATGAAAGATCATACCCAATCATAACTTGGTACCCATGCTTCATGAAAATTCTTCCAAAATTGGGAGACAACATCTCGTCCTAATTGGAAACAATATTAAACGGTACCCTATGTAACCTCACTATCTCGATTATATTAAGATCCAAGCATATTGTCTCATAGTATGATCAACCCTAACTGTCATAACGTGATCTACTTCAGTCAACTGATCCACTATCTCCCATATAGGATCGTAACCATCTTCGTGATAAAATCCTTACAAATACTCTCCCAACACTACTTAGAAATCCCTAATGGTTGGAGAAACCTCTGCTGGTTTCGAATGGTCCACCCCAATTCCAACAGATAGGTAATCTGCTACAAAAGGAATCTAGCCAAACATCACTTCATTTAAATCCTCTTACCATAGTCATTTATAGCCTGACACATTTTTTATTCTACCGACTATATCTCTAATTGTCATAAATGACCAGACATTCAAATCCCGATATCTAAACCTCTATACTTATTTTCCTTATCCCATATATCCAAAATGGTGAACAATATCGGATTCATTTACCTAGGGCGCCCATACACCCTATATTTATCGTATTGTTGCACAAATAACATATACGCTTCTTAAATCAATTTTCGCTCACTTGGCATACTGATATGGTAGGGGTGCACTCAATCACCCAACTAGTCATAACTTAATCACTCTATCAGAGGCATCATTGTTTTATTCATAAGGTTACTAGGAATAGGAGACTCTTAAGTCATAATAGAATTATCAACTCTAAATTTATGCTTGTATATTTAAAATGACTAAGGTACGAACTTATGTACTATCGATCAAACTTCTCTCCCACTCCCGACGTTCGCTAGTTTCATGCGTCGGATGTCTCGTAAAGTGAAATCCAAACAAGGAACCCCCCTGATACACTACTACTTAAAATAGTCGGTCGTCGAGATCCGTAATGGCCCTTAGTCCATAATTTGTACCGTCCCACACTTATATATCCCCAAAAATAACATAAACCATATTGATCTCACTATTCTGAATTCTTGGCGCTATATATAATGAGCTATTTCTCGCTATTCAACAACATAATATATCCTGAGTCACATCAGTAAAATAAATTTTTACTAACACTTATAACTAGATAACATTTTCACTAAGGTCTATGATATCATGAAATATAGGCCCAACCCTATTTCAGTTGGCGCCGCACAAAATTAATTTTACTCTCCCCAGAGTATCCAGCACGATAGTCTTGTCACTTAATATACTATCATTTAAACATTTGGTAATTTATCACTACATATTACCATAATGAGTTCTATTATGCTAACTCAAAGCAATAGAAAAATTATAATAACAAAATGTACTCTTAGGACCCACTCGGTTCACTTACGGGGGACACCAAAAAGTCCCACTATCAACGAGAAATACTTTTATAACTAGACTGTTAAAATTATCGTTTCCACTAACCTCGAGTCACACGCAAATTTAGGGTTTTCAATTTATATATGTCTGTTGTGACACACCATGTCACTAGAATTAATCCTTTATTCACAAGGATGAAGTAAAACTTCAGCAGTCTTTCCTAATCACGTAGGGTCCTTACATGCACTTCTCACGATCAAAACAACCCGTGATCACTTGCACCCGTTATACATCTAGGATTTCACCCTATAGTTGTAACCACCTGTTTTGGACAAATTACTCACTCCCGTGGTTTACACGCCCATTATTGAAACGTTGGCCCAGCATATCTAGGCCTCAATTATGGTCTACAGACCTCCCTTTTTCTTCTTGGACCCTGCCAACCTTGAAATACGGTATGCTACTATTACCGAGGACTCCACTGGTCCAATTAAACCTACCACTTTTGGGTCGTAAATTTCTCGGGCCTAATTATCTTGACCCAATTACTCCCCAAGAAGTCTCACTCCTCTAGTTGTTATGCCTAATTGGTATGGTTTACTATTCCTAAAATTTATTGGTCTCACTACTCAATATGGACACATTTAACATTTAATAGTTTCTCTCTCTACATATAGGGTAATTTCCCTTACTATTTCCTCGTTAGTGACAATTTTTAACGTCCATCTCTTGGACCTACCAATCATAACTCCCAATTTCTATTCCCATTATTCTTTTGGCTCTACGGGTCCTATGGGATACATTGTCGACTACATTAGTCTTGGCTGATTTCATCGCCACTAAGTAGGGGTCTAATCATGTTACTTTAAATGGGTCCTCTACTGGGTACACCTTCCGTTGATATTTCATTGACAATATTGAATTCAATCTTTCCCTTTGATTTAGGTTTCCTAACCCTTCTAGATCCCCTTTATTTGGAAGCATCATCAAAATTCTTGGTGACGTTAATCCTAGTCGTCTTCGTTAGATTTTCACTCACACTAGAGTATTTCACTCACGAGTCCTTTCACATAATGAACTCCATTTATCTTCTATGTACCCCATTCTTCCTAGGGTAAGGAGTTTGTTAAACAAGTTACTTCTCTCTTTTTTCCCCCTAAAAGATAAGTTTCAGAATTCCATTCATATCCTGATTAAAACATCAAATGAATCGAACCATACCAAAAATTCTTATTCCAGCTTCACACATGGTATTTATATGTGATTTCTAACTCTTATCACTTAAGTTTGTTCTTCTTAGAAAAATTTTACTATTTTTTTTTAAATCCTAGGTGTTACTATACTTCACCCTTCATAATTGTCTTTGAATTTCTTCCTTCACAAGAGTCCTTCCGACTCCCTCACCTTTCACATACAGTGCTGGGTGAGTTAAGAATAACACAACCATCAACTATGATGGTGCATGGGAAACTACAACTCCCAAGCGACTTCCTTAATGTTTTCATTCCAAACAACAATTATGATGGTTTCTATCTCCAACACCATTTTTGAAAATACTTTATATCTTTGGCTGGGTCCTCCTCCTGCTATCCTTCTAACGGCTCTTGCGAGTCGTCCCAATGTGTTTGGCGCACGATGCCTGACCGAACTCGTATAAGCATTACATCTCATATACTTCATGGCACGAGAACGTAAGTCAAAATACGCAGAAGAATTCAGCATCCTAATAATAGGGCTCTACATCAAAAAACGCTACGTTGAAACGTAGTAAGCCACACAGATCCTAAAGACACTAGAACCCGATGCTTTGATACCACCTGTAACAACCCGCCTAATTAAATATTTAGTGATCAGTCCTTCATTTAATTAAATCAGAATATCCATTTGGTTCATTCTCAGCATCACCGTCGAAAACAATTTCTTTATTAATCACTTAATAGTTAATTAAGCTAAGTGTCAAAACCTTTTTCCATTTTTAATTTAATTAAAACCATTCCACGACACGAGATAATAATATGCAACAACACATCAGAACTAAATTAACTACAATAAGAATAAATGTGACTGGAATAACTCTCCAGTTAAATTATCACATTTACACTAAATAAAACTGATATCCACAATTCTTACATAAATAATTACAACCTCTAGAATCCTGGGCGACATGACCTAAATGAAGTAGATGCTACAAATGAGTGAATTAACAGAAAGGAAGCGTTTAAACAAAATCCACATCTCTGCTAGTAGCTATAATCTATCGGAACATCCATAATCTAGGTTGGGCATCCCTGCTGCTGGATACCTGATGTACAAGATATAGTAGAGAAGATAATATGCAAGGAAATGGGTCAGAGCCCGAGGTGTAAAATACTATTTAAAATAGCAAGTGATTAATAATTATAATTAAGCATTTATTATCTACAAGTTAGTTTCTCGAGATCTCTCTTGAGAATTCTCACCTCTCATTTAGAGTGCATACCTATCGTATCTTATTATCTTCCTAGTTAAGGTCCCCTTCTAACTAGTTTCCATAACACAATTATAACCCATATCATAGCCCGTATGTCACATACCATACGTAATATAATTATTCATATTCATTTCTCTTTAATATGAACTAGTCTTGTTACAACCTTGGAATTAAGTGTTCACTTACTTATTTCAATTCAGATTTCATTATTTACTTCTATCTACAACATTACACAGTAGAATAAATCACATTTTATATTTTTAATCTACAATTCCACACAAAAGATTACATCTCTATATCTACAATGTCACACAGTAAATTACATCACATTATATATATATATATATATATATATATATATATATATATATAATATCACACTAATTATATATACTATACGATACCTCCCCAGTCACAGCTGTGGTGCATACATACTCTGCTATCATGTCCTAATACATAATGTCACTTTATAGAGGACTATTGATTCGACGCCTGTCACGAATCATATCATAACACAAATATATTGGAGGCGAGCATACTTCCAAGACAAATGGGTCACGCACATACCTACGCTCCCATTAACCCATCGAAACTATAATTACACTGATAGCACGTGTCCAAGGTCCTATATTCAGGATACGAATCTAAAATCCCTCCCAATTGGGTGCACAAGGATTAGACTGCCCATAACGCAAAACCTCCACCCCGATATCAAGCAGTGCTGGTATGTCATACATACAAATAATAATATAGGTATACATCACACCTATATAAATATAACATCAATAAGCTATTCACACAACCATACGAATATAACGGGAAATCATCTCACCTATATGTATATATATATATATATATATATATATATATATATATATATATATATATATATATATATAATAACAATAGGTATTCATCATACCTATATATAACCATAGGGAATATGCACAACCCTATAATAAATCCCATATGAAGTATAATTATATCCCGAATATCCTACGTATTTTTTTATTATGACTTTAATTCTCAAAGTACATATTTTCGAACTTATCTACCCGCACGATGGTCATCATTTAATCCTCAAATAAATTTAGTAGGTAAACATCACGTCCTACAAATTCGTGTCATCACGACTCTCGAATTTCAACGAATTAAATTCACTTTAATTAGGTTTATTCCTCGATAATACCTAATACACTCTTAACCCTTTATTCCATCTCTTAAGGTTAACCCCAATTATACTAAGGTTATACCGGTACTTTATGACTCTCTTACTACTGATCCTAACCTTAAATTATCGATTATCCGATTTAAACCCCAAGTAATATAATTCTCCACAATAACTCATTTAATTAATCACTCGTTAATTTTCCCTCATTCACAATCCCAAAATAATATTTTTCGGGTCTAAAGTATATCCTACTGCCCTTCCCTAAGTCCCTTTAAGTTCATTTAATCATCATCAAAGATTCCTCAAAGTTTGGAATTTAATCAACAATTAAAAAGGAAGGTATTTTACATTTCTAGGGGGAGTCGATCGATTGATGATTCTGGTAGATCAATCAATCAGTCGATCGATCGACAGTCTTGAGTCTATCGATTGATCGATCAGACAGTGCCCAGTTTTCTGCATTGTTTTTCCTACGGGTTTCATACTTTTTTATAATCAAAACGTTTATTAAATAATTCCAAACTCCCCAATTTTCATCCCATATATACCAAGATATATAATTGATCTCTAATAATCAATCAACCTAAAATCATCAATAAGTTTGGATTCAAACATATTATTTCCCACAATTTCTAGAAAACTCATATTTTATTATTTCTCCAAGAACATCATATAAACTAATATTTTCTTCACCAATAATAAACAAATTTCGTAGGTTAAATTCTATACTCAAAAGAAAATTAATCCTACATCATTCTCCTTTCAAAGATTCAATTACCATCACCATAATTCATATTTGATTATGCATCTTTTCAGAATTTTCTAAACAACCTAACATGGACAATATACATGCTAAATTTACAATAATTAATCACCTCCCTCTAATTCGTAGTTTTAGTCCATTGGGGATTATTTTCCACTAGTGGTTCTTCCCTTCTACGGTCAACTTCCGGTGGTGGTTGGTGGTGGTGACTTTTAGCTTTTGGTTTTCCCACAAAGACTCTTCCTTTTCCCCAGGGAAACTCCTCACACTCTCTCAATTCCTTTCTCTCTATGTTTTTTAGAATGAATCAATAATCTAAACCCTTTAGACTTATAAATAATCTCTCAAATTCGTGCATACTATTCACCTTTCAAGTCAAACGACCATATTACTCCTCCGGGGTGACTATTCAGCTCCAAAGTGCCCCGAGACCCTATACAAACGTCCGAGTAAACTTTTTTGGGTATTTGAACCGTTTCGGACACTTTGGCGCAGTCAAAATGACCATTCGAATGACATAATATTAATTCACTTTTATTTCATTAAAATATAATCCCGACACGACTCAAATGCGTGTCCCGACTTAATTACCATAATTGCCGCACACATAATTCGTGACAATTTTATAAAGTCATAATCAATTGTAAATTCATAATCATATCTATTACTTTAATCGCTAAGTAATATTCAACATAAATCACATATTACTTTATTCTCGAGTAATATTTAAATCCGGATTAATTTCTAATTATATCACAATTAATTCTAATTAATCTCATTTTAAAAAGTCATTAAAAATACGGGGTATTACAAGCTTCTAGCTTACCAACGCATTTCACACACCACTTATAGATATCAATGCTTAGTCACACTAGTACACATTTCCACATTTATCCCACTTGTATATATCCACATACCCTCCTCCCTCACACGTATTCACATGTTTCACTCTCACTTAGCACATGTTTTCCACTCACTTGTATATTAACATGCCTCACATTTTGTATCTATCACCATGCCTTGTATAGTCTCCATGCTCCATATACATACTTGTTAGTTTTACTCTCCATGTTTCCCTGTAATCTCATGCTACTTGTATATCTTATGCTCTCCCTCATGGTGGTAGTATTTATCTCTTTTAACATACATAAACTACTCTATAAAATACTAATTAAGACTCATGCATTATTGCACACTACATCACTTGAGCTTTGCAATATTGACCAAAATTGTGTCCCGGGTCACTTCATGATGGGTGCCGGTCCTGTGAGGTGCAATTATCTTAAGTGATATGATTTCCACCTTCTATTAGCCTAGTAGATGCAATGTATATCTAATGCTTCCCCCGTGTGGTACCGCTTGACTAAACTCTCAACGAAAGGTATATAGCTGGGAACTCATTCCTGTACGTCGAGTATATCAAATTTTCTTTCACACGTAACGTTTCCATGAGGTATATCATGAGGCAATTCACGTACACTCAGGTGTATCAAATGGCTTGTTCACACGTATCGATGAATGATTGCCCTTATAGGCAAGAGGTCTATCCTGGAAGTCATGCCAAATGGGGGAAAACCTTCCACTGACCCACCAGTTGCATTAACTTTATATAGGCATCTACCCTAGGACACTCATACCTAGTTTTACAGTTTCAACGTAAAACTCTACTAAAATTTTAGAGTGTCCATCCTTAATATGTCCCTTTCCCCGGGGGGGGGGGGGGGGAGAAAGAGGTCTCACGCCCTTTTTATCTAGGATCACTTCGGCCATCGTCGATGTTGGGTGATGTAGAAAGATGGAGTCATCAGCCTATTTTGTGCAAAACAGGTAAAAAAATATGTCTTCGCTTCAAGAGAGCGGCATCAAAGACAAATTGATGCTTACTAAACCAATAGTTCAGAGGTTCGGAGGCTAAGTTACGGAATGGGAAGATGTTTGGCACCCATTCCACTTTTTCGCTCTCTCTTGGGCTTGTGTTACTATTTTTCCTAATTTCTTTGTGATGTGTGTGTAAATGTATATATAAATGGAGATCGGAATCACCGAACTCATATCATGGAAAAGATAGAGTGAGGTCAGCCAAAGTAATGTTCCCAGAATAATATTTTAAAAATACGATGTATGCGTTTATCTAGATATTGATCATTATGATGAAACAATAATATATATTGGATAAAACCCAATAAGTATCAGAAATATGATATATATTAAAATAATGTATAGATGGAAAGGAGGCAAATGCGAAAAAGGGACAATTGAAAATTTTGAGAAATTGGACTTGAGTCTCGGGTTTTAGCTCGAGATGTCTATGAAGCCTATAAAGACATCAAAGTCTACGTAGTTTGCATGCGACATCAGTGTGGGCTTTATCCCATATATTCGAACGGGAACTTATTATACGTGTGTGTAGAAAATATATTTCAGTTTTGAGAAATCGTGGTGGATAATCTCATTCTTTATTTTTCTATAGAAAATAAAGCATGTGAAATATAAATAATAAAGTATGAGATATTAATGTGTATGAACTAAAATAAAAGCTACATTAAGAATTTATGTAACTAATGAAAAAATAAAGAAATTAAAGAAAGAGGAGGATTCTTGGACCTTCTTTGGAGATTTGAGGCTTAATCTTTATCATTGATGAGCTCCCTTGATTGTTGAGATGAATGTTGGATGAGAAGGAATGAGATTTTTCTAAATTGGGTATGAAAATGATGGGAATGAAAGATGGAAAGCAATTTCACACAATAAAACTTCATTAATTGCAAGCCAATGTTATTGACATCACTGATATTGATGGATCTAAGGTCTACCTAGGAGTGAGGTCATGCCCTCTATTTATAGGGTAAGGGGGTACCAATAGGCATAGGCTTAGCACTACCAATCGACAGGTAACCCTAGACACTGTCAATAGGCAGGTAAATTGACCTGCCAATCGATAGTCTCGTGCAGATTTTTCAAAAAATGGTCGTAGAACACAATCCGTTGAATCAAATAGTGCACGGGCATACAGTTAGAACGTTAATTCAGATATCTTCAAGAGTCCTTTAGGATACTCCCAGGTCTGGGAGTTGACTTTGGGTCAAACGTGGCTCGAAAGCGCTCTACGATCCTTTGGACGAGAGATTATCGGATAGTAATGAATCATTCATCCAAATCGTAAGTCAAAATCGCACACGGGGTGGACTATTGGAAAGGTCATGTGAGTTAATTTAACTTTCCAAAGAGCTTCACTCGGTTCAAAGAGTTAACATTGGCAATCGAGCCCCAAAAGTACCTAGTGACCTTTCAGAGTAAAATGAGTCGATCGTCCATACCGTAAGACTGATTTACACATGGAGTGGATCGTTGAAAAGGGTATTCAGTACCCTTCAAATATTAATTTAGTCTCGTTCGATCTAAAGAGCTCACCTTGGTGAAACGTATCCCGGGAGTGCCCGGTGGCCTCCGAATTAATTTTCAAGGGAAAAAAGATCATTTGTCCGAAAGGTTATGCCATTTCGTACACGGGACATATCGTTGTAAAGTGATTTTAGTACCATTCGAAGATTCAAATAGATTTCTCCCCTCATGATAGAGATGACTGGAGTCAAACGTGGCCCGGGAGCACCTAATGGCCTCTAGATAAGTACTCAAAGTATGACCTAGGGTTTGTAGTGAAATGGGGAGGTTCTAGGGACCTAAGAATAGACTTATGCGATCTTATAATGTGGTGTCTATAGATCCCCTTGACGAGTGAGCTTGGAATAAGTGAAAGACGTAGAATAGGCAATGCGTGATATTTTAGAAGAGGTCATTCTGCGGACCTAAGGGATGGGGATGACTGATTCAGTGGGTCGAGACTGATTCTGAGGACCTAAGGTAATGCTAGGGATAGTTGATTTTATGATTCAAGGTCGAGTATAAGGACCTAGGGTAGGGAGCGATCAATCTGAGGGCTTAAGATGGGAGCGACCAATTCTGAGGGTCGAAGCCAGTTCTAAGGGCTTAAGTTGAAGCATCCAATTTTGAGGGTCGAAGCTAATTATCATGGCTTAAGTGGGAGTGAAAAATTCTGATGGATGATGTCAATTCTGAGGACCTTAAGTTGAAGTGACCAATTCTGAAAGTCGAATCCAATTCTGAAGGCTTAAGTAGGAGCGACCAATTCTGAGGGTCAAATCCAATTCTGAGGGCTTAAGTAGGAGTGACCAATTCTTAGGGTAGAAGCCAATTATAAGGGCTTAAGTGGGAGAGACTAATTCTGAGGGTCGAGTTCAATTCAGAGGACTTTGAGTCGAAGTGACCAATTCTAAGGGTTGAAGCCAATTATGAGATCTTAAGTAGCGTGTGACCAATTTTGAGGGTCGAAGCCAATTTTAAGGGCTTAAGTTAAAGTGACCAATTCTGAGGTTCGAATCCAATTCCGAGGGCTTAAGTGGGATCGACCAATTCTAAGAGCCGAGGTCAATTATGAGGACCTTAAGTTGAAGTGACCAATTTTGAGGGTCGAAGCCAATTTTGAGGGCTTAAGTTAAAGTGACAAATTATGAGGGTCTAGGTAAATTCTGAGGACGTTAAGATAAAGCGACCAATTATGAGGCTCAAAGACAATTCTGAGGGCTAAATTAATATGTGGCTGAAAGTGCCCAATATGTGTGTTATAAACAAAACCAAAATTTTCACCAAAAATTGTTCCAACTTTTAATTAGCACCAAACCAAGTTGTGAAAACCAATTCTTACTTTAAATCAATTTTATCTCGATTAATCCTAAACATGCATCTAGTGATTAAAGCAAGTAAAATAAAGTAAATAATACTCACAATGCTGGATGTACGAGAAAAAAACCCAAAACGGGAAAACAACCTCGGACGGCCCAGGCCATACAATCACTATGAACAATGATTTTACAAAGACAGATTAGCCTTACTCAATGACTCGATCCCCACGGGTCTTGACGTTCCTTCTGATCTTCAACCATTCTTCAATAGTGCCCACGCAAAAATTCCATCTTTCATGATACCTATCCATAACACTCGACTCCACGAATGTCTTGGTGTCCACCAATTTGCTTTGATTCGTCTACGATGTTGAATAAGAAGTCCTTCTTTTTTCTTCACTGCAAAACCATTTTGTTCAAGTGTAGAACAAACTTCTTTGGTGCAGTAAGATCACGTAAACATATAAGAATGATAACTCGGATCTTTGCAAACTCTAAGGATGTGTTTAAGCTTTGTAAACCTTAGAAAACATGTGCAAACAACGTATTGGATGGTAAACTGTTTTTCCAGATCCACACTTACAAAACTCTGATGAAACCACGTTTTAAATAACAATTAAGAGCTGCCTAAAAAAATATGTCATTCGAACGACAATGCCACGTCGTTCACGCGATAAAGGTATCTCGTTCGAACGAGATCCTTATGTCATTTGAGCGAGCTGATGTTAGTTTGAGTTTCTTTGACTTTTTGTTCAAAACGTCTTTTGCAAAAGAGATCCAAATTAGTCAAACTCTATTTCGAGTATATCAGAATAAAACATAGTGTAATCCTTTAAAACACTTTTAAAAACATTTTAAAACATCTTTCTATATAAAATACATCCTTATCTTTTATAAAAAAATTTGAGCACCATTAATTATACGCATTCATACCTGAGTGATCTCGTAATCCAATTACCTTTGAAGACGAGTAAAATCGCACCAATTAAAATTCGACATGATTAATTCTATGAAGCTTTGCCACAACGTCTTCAATTTTCTTTAATACATCATAGACCAAGTGATATCGTGACAAAATAAAAATCCCCATTTGACATATTACAAACACAGTTTTGTTCACAAAATTAAGTCAAAACAATATAGGGACTCAATTGGAAATTTACGTCCTTAAAAATATCCCCCTTTGACCATTTCGCGAGAAAACTAAACCAGTGAAATTCCTAACCGGGCCGTCAAGCTGTATGATGCCTAAATCCCATCCCATAAACCCAAAATGAAAAATATAGGACACGGACTAGTGTATGTAGCACCGGCAAGCATGAACTGTCTGAATGTGATGTAGACTTCACATCTCGAATCGCTGAAGCATACCTACACACATGAAACAGACAAACAAATACCAAGTGATGTATGGAGGAACAAATGAAACCAATATATATATATATATCCAAATGATACCAAATGATAATAGATACCAATATGAATAACCAATATGGATAAACTCTGACAAGACATTTGTTAAACAATTTGAACAACAAAATGATACCAATATGTACTACCAATTTGAGATACCCATTTGAAAACATATGTAATCCAAAACATGATCAAATCTCCCCCTACATAACATACATCTCTCCCCCTTTTTGTCTCGAATAGACAATCCGGTGAAAAGATAAACCAATCAAAATATCTAGCATGAGAATATAAATCAATTTGAATCAATATGAAAGCGCTAGATAATCATGAAACAACTAGCTAAATATGATTATGTGATGACAAATCAGTAGCTAGTAAACCAAGGAATCACACAAAAAATATAGCAATCTAATCAGGTGTGATTAACGGACTATATGCAAAAACCCAATTTACAACCAATAAATCCTACATATAAACCAGTCAGTCCAGAAAAACTTCCAGCAGTACCAAAAATATACCAATTTAAACCAGAGGACTGCTAACCAATCAGAAGCCAGAGATTAGCATGTCATTCGAACGAGCCAGGGACGTCGCTCAAACGAGTTGAGGACGTCGCTCGAACGAAGGAAAATGTCGTTTGCGCGACATAGAGATGCCGTTTGAACGACTTCTCGCGACGTGTAAGAATTTTCTAGATTCCCAAAAATATTGTGTATTATTGCCCAGTGAAAAAATTTCCAGAAAAATATTCCAGGAAGGGCCTGACAGCAGCAAAACAATGTTAAAACAATATGCTTTTAACACAAAAACACAAAAACTCATAAAAACTAAAAAATGTGAGTTACATGCAAACATAGTACCGATGTGCTTAAACATGGATATGGAATGTATAGGCGTGAAACTACAACAAATGAGTCATAATTCCAACACATTGAAACGATCAAGAAGCTCTAATTGATAGCGATAGATCATCAAACTTTATCATAGCCATATGACAATAAAAGTGTGAGTTTAATGAACTAAACATACTACATGCACACAAATCCAGAATTTTGACGATTCTACAAACAATAGCGTCAAATTGCAATGTTTCAACATTAGGATTAGTTGTACAAACCCGTTAAATTTTTAATCCATCCAAACTCCCTCAATAATATCATATTATCTTTGGAATGATTTAAACTAATTTGGACATTTTTCTTATCATATTGCATTTTCTATTGGGCTCTTTTAAACGATGGCTTTCACGACGAGATAATTTTGAACTCTCGCAGCCCTTTCCCGTGATTCACTCATAATTTTTACAAATTCAAATTCTCACGGTAAACGGTTATTACATGCACAATTCTCCTTAAGTCTACTTACACATATATGACAATATTGAGATAACAACGCCTCACCAAATTCAAATATGAAAGAGAAGTCAAACATCCATATAAACTCGTGCATGTGTGCGATGTTGGCATATATACAAAGTCGAATAAAAATGTATATAAACTTCGAAACAGCCTCATATGAACAATGGTTAAGATCATTCTAAGCATCGATAATAATGACCAAATGTCCTAACCACATGGATAATGAAACGAGGGGGGGGGGGTCCAATCACACCAGTATGCCACATTAAACATGTAAACTCAAAAACAAAAACCAAAAATCTTTTTGGCTTTTAATATTTTTACTCAAATGAAGAAAAATCTTTTTGTTTTTTCAAAAGTTTTCTCAAAAACAAAATCTTTTTTTATTTTTCAAATAGGACTCAAACAAATGAAAACTATAATACAAAATGATATACATGTCATAATACTAGCAAATTATAAATCATGATACAAGGGCTAATGCATGATAAATTATGCAAGCTACTATCCATAAGAAATAGCAAGAGATGAATCATGTGCATGCATGTGAGAATCAACCAACACAGCATTTAGCATCTCCAAAATGGATTTCTTAACCCACACAGGTGTATACCTAACAACGCGGGTTTTGGGAACCAATGGGACACTACGTTTAGACTTCCTAGGGTCTTTTCTAAGATTAAAACAAAAACTCCTAAGGTGACCTTTCCTACCACAATGTGAACATGTGAAAACACGACGAGGAACGGGACCTTTAGGTTGACCTTTTCTAATAGCCTCGGATGTGGTTGACTCTCTAAAATAAACTATGGTTTTGACTTTGACATTCGAAACACTAGAAAAAGATAAGATGCTACCATCACTACTTGAGTCATTTAAATCATTTTTTAACTTCGAAACTTTCGACTCAAGCAAACGATTAGACCCCTCAAATTTTTGGGACTCCTTCTTTAAATATTTAATTACCCCTAGAGGGTTATCTCTCTCCCCCTCAATGTGAGAAAACTTATCCCCAAGAGCCTTTTCTCGTGCCATAAAATCATTAATCGAATTATTTTCCTCAACGGCACAAACTTTAGAATTTTTTAAATCCTCTAACTCTTTTTCTAAAATGAGGACTCTATCATCATTCTCCTTTTGCCCAATTTTAACATACTAAAGACATTAAACAAGGACCTAGACTTCTCACGACAAATATCTCTTTGAATTTGAAACGTTTGCAAATATTCAAACCTATTTTTGAAACCATAATTTTCTTTCTCCAAAACTTCAATACGTTTTGCAAACTTTAAATTCTAATAGAAAACAAACACAGGAGAGATAAACAAACAAAGAGGATCAAAAAATAAATAAAATATGTTTTCTACCTCTGATACTAATACGAAAGTTCCCAATATGTGTGTTATAAACAAAACCAAAATTTTCACCAAAAAATGTTCAACTTTTAATTAGCACCAAACTAAGCTGTGAAAACTAATTCTTACTTTAAACAAATTTTATCTTGAGTAATCCTAAACATGCATCTAGTGATTAACGCAAGTAAAATAAAGTAAAGAATACTCATAATGTCGGATGTATGAGGAAAAAACCCAAAACTGGAAAACAACCTCGGACGGCCCAAGCCAGACAATCACTATGAACAATGGTTTTACAAAGACAAATTATCCTTACTCAATGACTCGATCCCCATGGGTCTTGACGCTCCTTCTTATCTTTAACCGTTCTTCAATAGTGCCCACACAGAAATTCCATCTTCCACGATACCTGTCCACAACACTCGACTCCACGAATGTCTCGGTGTCCACCGATTGGCTTTGATTCGTCTACGATGTCGAATAAGAAGTCCTTCTCTTTTCTTCACCGCAAAACCCTTTTGTTCAAGTGTAGAACAAACTTCTTTGGTGCATCAAGATCACGTAAACATATACGAATGATAACTCGTATCTTTGCAAAAGAGATCCAAATTAGTCAAACTCTATTTCGAGTATATCAGAATAAAACGTATTGTAAACCTTTAAAACACTTTTAAAAACATTTTAAAACATTTTTCTATGTAAAAATACATCCTTATCTTTTATAAAAACAAATTCTAGCACCATTAATTATACACATTGATACCTCAGTGATCTCGGAATGCAATTACCTTTGAAGATGAGTAAACTTGCACCAATTAAACTGTGCATGATTAATTATTTGAAGCTTTGCCGCAACGTCTTCAATTTTCTTCAATAAGTCATAGACCAAGTGGGATCGTGACAAAAAAAATCTCCCTATGGCATACTACAAACACGGTTTTTGTTCACGAAATTAAGTCAAAATAATACAGGGACTCAATTGGAAATTTATGTCCTTACAGTGGGGCATAGTTTTCTTGGGAAAGATGGGAGACTCCTCTTGGGAAAAAATACTAATCTGATGATTAGATGTATACCTCCTAGGGGACCTTTTCGATTTCTGTGGTATCTCTTGGAGATGTTGCTGGGGAGATATCCAATTGGATTGCGAATTCCTCTGAGGAAGTAATTCTGGGAGAAATTGTGGTATTAATTCAGTTGGGGATTTGATAGACTTGAAAAAATATTTTTTTTGGTGAAAAAATTTCTTAAATTCATATGGTATTTTTAGGAATTTTGGGGGGGATTTTCGGGATTTTTCGACATGTTTTTGGGAATTTTTGTACAAAATTTCAGGGAGGCGTCGACTCTCAGGGTGCAGGGGGTGACAAACGACAGTGGCACGGTCTTTTGGACTACCTTGGGCAGGTAAAGGGACAGTGTCGATTAGTATGTGGCCGGGGACTACCAATTGGCATGCCCCTAAGCCTCTTATAAAAAGGGGAGAGATTTCTTCATGTTTCACACTTTTCAGATCTTCTATCTTTCCTTCTTGTGAACTGTTCAAGCGTTCTTTTCTCTTCTAAGACTAAGAAATGGGGAATTATTTAAGCAGTGTAGTCCACATGGAGTTTTTGAGTGTTGACGACTGGGCACATTTGGAGTGGTGGGCAAGGGGCCCCTAGTGCTGGGCAATGAGAATGTCTTTGACTCATTTGATCCAGTTGCAGATGAGCGAACTCTTCTGCGTGAGCCTGCTCACCATAGATCGTCTAGGGTGATGAATGTGACACCCCACCTAATAAAATAACGGGTGATGAGTCCTATACCAAATTAAAACAGGAATCCCACTTGGTTCATCCTTAGCATCACCGTAAAAAACTTTTTAAAACATACTAACCACCTAGTATTCCAAAAGCTGGTGCCAAATTTTAACTTTTTAATTAACAAAATAGTACATGCAGAAACAAATATAAACCATTCACACAACTGGATATAACTCAACTGAATAATTAATTAAACAATTTGCCGAATAAACCATCGGACACTAAAGTGAAATCCCATACAAACATCCAACACCTCAATAAGTACATCGGAAAACTGTACTGAGAAGTCTGGGCGACAATCCCTAAATAAAATAAGAACTGATACGTGATATCTACTCTAGGAATGAATGAACGATGCGTCTAATTCGAACTCCTTCTAGCATCCACATATGTCGCAGCTCCGTGTCCTTGGAATAGAATATCAATCATGGCGTCCCTGTGGCTAGACACCTAAAAGGTTTTGAAAATAGTTTTATAGAAAGGGTTAGAACCCAAAACATTTTGAAAATCTTTAGCAAGTGAATTAACTGCAGTAATTTAAATGCATGAATGTGCTTCATATTTAAGTTAGTGTCGCACTCCCATGTGGACATTCTCACCCCTCCACTAATGTGCACACCTAACGGTTACCTTGACCCCCACCTAGTTGTACTACCCCGTCCAATTAGTCTTGGTATAACCTCCCCTTGCCATACTACTCTAACTCGAGTATAGTGATTCATGAATTATAAGTTATCTCACCAATTAACTTAATTAATTCCTTCTTAAATAATAGCATATAACCGTGTCACAAGTTATATAAAGTAAATACATCACACACTGTATTATTACCAGCATGTAATATTTAATACCATTATATACATACCTTTACTAAAGCATCCACACATATAACATACGCAAATCCATCCCTATGAGTATACCCTCGTCGAATGATTCCCTCTAAAGTGCTATCTCACTACGTGTGCTCACATAACCTAGTTCCCCAAGTTGGAATTTCTCACCAACTTGGCCCAAAATATAAGCGTAGTGGAGGCGGTCATATTCCTTCCCTGAAAGTGAGATAAATCCCTCACCTATATACCGGACGCTATGACCTGGGGATGTACTCGCCCTACTCCTCAAGCGAGGGGATTCACCCACATCGCGCAACCTCCCTTGATAGTACTAGAGTATACAAATTGAATAAATATCTAGACACTGATATTTAATATCACACACAATATATACACGTATATATATATATATATATATATATATATATATATATATATATATATTTATATACTATCACTACACCGTATATATATAATATAAACCCCGGCTTTACCGTGTACTCAAAATCCCGTACACTAGCCTGAAATTTCCTGAGTCTGTGGCCCGACTCAACTTAATTAAATATCTCACTTAATAATGTATCAGCTTCCTGAGTCTATGGTCCGACTCTAAATAATAATACTCTACACAATAATTTATATGAAATTTGTCCGAGTCTATTATTCGACTCTTATTTAATTAATTTACACGTAAATTAATTAACACCAATCCGAGTTTGTAGTTCGACCCTCATTTAATTAATTTACGCATTAATTAATTAATAGAAATTCGACTCTGTGGTCCGACTCTAATATAATTAATTCACACCTCAATTAATATACTATTTTCTCCGAGTCTATGGTCCGACTCTAATTATTTTAATTAACACACCTATTAATTTAATACATTCCCGAGTCTATCGTAAGAATCTAATTAAATTAATTAACACACCTATTAATTTAATACCGATCCGAGTCTGTGGTCCGACTCCCAGTTAATTAATTCACACCTCAATTAATATACCATTTTCCCCGGGTCTATGGTCCGACTCAAATTATTTTAATTAACACACCTATTAATTTAATACCGACCCGAGTCTGTTGCCCGACTCCAAGTTAATTAATTCACACCTCTATTAATATAACATTTTCCCCGAATCTATGGTCCGACTCAAATTATTTTAATTAACAGACCTATTAATTTAATACCTTCCCGAGTCTATCGTCCGACTCTAATTAAATTAATTAACACACCTATTAATTTAATACCGATCCGAGTCTGTGGTCCGACTCCCAGTTAATTAATTTACACATTAATTAATTAGCACATATCCGAGTATGTGGTCTGACTCTATTATAATTAATTTACACATTAATTAATAAATACCCTTCCCGAGTCTACAATCCAACTCTAAATTAATTAATTACAACATCAATTAATTCAATACTTTTCCGAGTCTAACATCCGACTCTACTTTCATTAATTAGCACATCCATTAACTTAATAACTTGGTGTCACTCAACCATTATCCCCGGACTCGCTCACTTGGCCCATAACTTAATATTTCCCGAGTCTATGTTCCGACTCTAAATTAATTTACTCTCTCAATAATTAAATTTAATCCTTTGGTGTCACTTAACCAACATACCCGAACTTGCTCACTTGGTCCATTTTTACATCTCATAATTTCATTACCACATATTCGCCCACAATGTGTCACACATTCATCTCCATAAATTTCCCAATTATATTTACCTATAATTACAAACATACCCGGACTCACCCACTTGGTCAATAATTAAATATTTTTCGAGTCTATATTCCGACTCCAAATTAATTAGTTATACCTCAATTAATTTAATAACGTAGTGTCACTCAACTACTATGCCCAGACACTCTCACACGACCCGTAATTTAATACCTATGAGTTTTACCTTACAAAACTCTTCCCATAAGATTCACACCCTTACTTGACTTTTAAACTTCCTTAACACCATCTTCTCAAGGTCCTAGGTATTAAGTTGTGGTTAATTATCACGAATTAATCCACCTTAAATGTCCCCCAAACGAATTAAGGTTCAACAATTGAAATAAGCGTCACTGCCAAAAATCCTGCTTAGTCGATCGATCGACTCCCTGGGTCAATCGATCGATCGAGCAGTTCATCTTCTCCAACGATCTGTTTCTGCCATAACCGAATTTCCAAGGTTTTACATCTCAAATTTCCAACCTTAAATAATTATTTTTAACCAAGCAATTATTCCCAAAACAACTCCCAATCATCTATGACTGTTTTAGCATCCTCGATTCATACGATATCTCACTATTCCCAAAATGGGTTTCTCCACTTACTTTCCTTTGTTCATTCAAGATTTGTTCCACATTCCACATAGTTAATATCAAACATGGATTTCTTCTATAGTTTGCATTCTAACAACCTAGATTAACACTATAATATCAATTGGATTCATCAATTTGCACATCACGATCTCCAAATCAAAGACCCATTTTCTCCCCGAAAATCCACCCGAGAACAGATTCGGTTTTACACATTACCATAATATGAATTGGATATCACAATTTAATCATTACATCAAGTTAACCACTTGCCTGAAATCGTTCGTCGGTTCTGATTCCGTTAGTGTAGAGATTGGTTGATGAAGAACACCCCAAATTAATCCCTTAATTTGGCTCCAAAAGACTTCCAATTGCTCTTAATTTGCTTTCCTCTGTGCCTCTCTTAAACCCTAGGTTTAGAGTTGCGTTGAATTCCATTCCCTAGTCTCCCAATTTGGTTAAAATCCTTAATCCCGTTTTTGGCCATCTAGGCCTAATTAAAATGGCCCAACTCACCTTGTGTGGGCCCGTCTATGCCCAAAAATACCCCGAGACCCAATTACTACCCCCGGGTACTCTTTTTCTGACTATCTCGATCCTTTCGGACTCAACCTCTCAATCAGAATTTCCATCCGAAATACTTTTTGACATTTCCAAAATTCGACCTCAAAATGCGACACACATTAATTCGGACAATTAAACTTTAAAGTCGCCAATTATAAATAATTCGGCTCACTCAAATAAATTCTCTAACTTGAATTTAAGTTTGTACAATTTTGTTTATTTATATAACTCCCAAAAACAATTTAAATATTAACTCCTCAAAATTACGGGGTGTTACATACTTCCCCTCTTACAAAGGAATTTCATCCTCGAAATTAAGATAAGCGTAGTGCTCCAAGCTTCAAATATCACTCTATTGTCATGTACCTCTAAGCTCACTATATCTATCTCTCCCGCTTCTAACCATAAGTTACATAAGTATGCATTTAAATTAACCAGGGCGTCCATACACCCTATACCCGTGCTTAATCGCACAAAAAATTTCTTCATTAACCCGGGTGCCCATACACCCTATCGCACGTACCTCTAAATACGTGTCTTTTAACACAAAAGTATATACGCCTACCCTCATGCTACCAAAGACAACCTAAAATACCGTGCCCTTACTATCACTAGTCCTTGCACAAAATAAACCCTGAGCTATCTCTCTTTGCTCGAACATAATTCTAACCATCCTGATTCACTTTAGTAAACACCCCTACTTACTAGGATAAAATGTGAGAACACAAAACCTCACTTTGTGTCTATCGCACCACACAATATAACATATATACACACATATACATAGGCTAAATTCCCTCTCAGGTGATACCTTATACCAATCATATCCTGGTGTCGCGAACACCAAAACTTACCCCCAGTATTCACAATAGTTCAAACCCATCGCTATCCAGCCGATATTTAGGAAATATTATCAACTTTACTCCCATAATTCTCGAAATTAGTAACTCTTCGCATAATTCAGACCTTCACTCAGTGTACACCTCCACTCTCCCGTGAAGAACACCACAGAACTCCTCTATCCCACGGAAAGTTTATCCGCATACTATGGCTGTTACAACCAGCACACCCACTAAATTCGACTCACCTGCGAACTCTAGTGGAAAAAAGTCTTATATTGTGACATCCTCCTTGTCACTTAAAAATATACCCCATGCCCATAGGGTAAACATAATTACCTCCATACTCCAGCTGCAACGGCTGATCCTCGGGTTCCGGAGCATCTTCTCCCTGCCCAAATGCGCCCATGACTTGCTTTAGTGGGTCTACATCCAGGACCTCGTCCTGTAGTTGACCCCTTTCTCACTTAAGATAATTTCTCTTCATGTGTCTCGCTTCCCCACAAATGAAACACCTTCTAATACATTCACCATGCCACTGATCCCTTCCATGCTGACCTTGTTGGAATTCCTGGCCATCCTGTCGATAGCCTCCAGTTCTAAATCGTTTGGCATGATTTCTCTGCCAGAAATCCTGCCCCTGAGCTCCCCCTGTCTGTTGCTGGGATACTCCACTGGTACTATTCCCTATTGCCTTATCCGACTGGCTTGTTTCCACTCCCCTCCCACTTCCTCTCACGTGGAAGTGATATTCCCGACAGTGCAGGAGTGCTGCGTTAATGACATCAGTATAAGATACTAATGCGGGATTACCAATAAAATGTTGTCTGATTCTCCAGACTAACCCATCCACAAACCTTGCTTTCTTTCTGTCTTCATCGCTTACCTCATCCGGTACCAACTTTGCCAATCAAGTAAATTCTTCCTCGTAATCGACCACTAAACGGTCTCCCCGAGTCACCTCTCTAAATTTTGTCCTCATTTCGATCTCAACCACTGGAGGAAAATACTTGCGATCGAAACACACCCAAAACTCTGCAATAGCTAGAGTATCCCTTTCCTCAACTGTGGTGATCAACTCCCACCACTGTAGGGTTGCTCCCACTAAACTAAACGTGTCTAGCATTTGCTTCCGCACCTCATCGCAATCTCCCATGCGTAGATGACGTTGGATATCTATCTTCCCTGACACGCTAGAACTAAACCTGAACCCCCTCACAACTCTAGTGGATGCCCACTCTTAAAAAATCTCTCGTACTTGCTGCCACACCGATGACCCCGCGCGAGCCTGAACATTTGGTGCCACTAACACTTGTGACTGATTCCTTGAAAAGTACCCTGCCATTGCGACCACCGTCGCTTTAACTATCCGTTCGACTAGTTCAGTTACCTGTGCTGCCAAAATCATCTCTGGCCGTTGCTGCGGTAACTCTTGCTCCTGATGATCCTCCCTAGTCTCATCTCCCCTTGCTTCCCTAGCTACTCCCTCTCCTGGGCGGCATCTGGAATGAGAATCGAATCGTATGAGTTCACCCTCAAATATAAATTTGGCAGAAGAACATTAATTGACATACGTATAAGAACACAACAATCCTATGATAGGGCTCTATATCAAAGATTGCTAAGCCGAAACGTGAAAAGCCGCACAGATCCTAAGGACACAAGAACCGCATGCTCTGATACCATCTGTGACACCCCGCCTAATAAAGTATCGGGTGATCAGTCCTATACCAAATTAAAACAGGAATTCCAGTTGGTTCATCCGTAGCATCACTATCGAAAACATTTTAAAACATACTAACCACCTAGTATTCCAAAAGCTGGTACCAAATTTTAACTTTTTAATTAACAAAACAGTACATACAGAAATAAATATAAGTCATTCACACAACTAAATAAAACTCAACTGAATAATTAATTAAACAATTTGCCGAATAAACCATCGGCCACCAAAGTGAAATCCCATACAAACATCCAACACCTCAATAAGAACATCTAAAAACTGTACTGAGAAGTCTGGGCGACAAGTCCTAAATAAAACTGCATCTGATACATGATTCCTACTCTAGGAATGAATGAACTATGCGTCAAATCCGAACTCCTGCTAGCATTCACATATGTCGCAGCTCCGTGTCCCTGGAATAGAATATCAATCCTGGCGTCCCTGTGGCTGGACACCTAAAAGGTTTTGAAAATAGTTTTATAGCAAGGATTAGAACCCAAAACATTTTGAAAATAGTTTCACAAGTCTCCTTGAAATTGGCAATTTGGACTCTATCCTTGAAATTGAAGCATACAACCATCCAAGTGAGTGATCAACAAAGATATAAATGAAAATTTTACTCAACTTGAATCTCACACAATTATCAGTCACAAATATCTAAAAAAATGAAAATAAACTATTTACAAATATTTCTACCTAATTTATTCTAACCTAACTCTCTACAATTCTATAGAATTTTCTCTCTCTATTTGATGATGAGTCTCTTTGAAAGAGCATGGTCTTCTTATATAGTAGGCACATGGCGCAAAGGAGTTTATTGGATATATGGCTAGGGGGTGCATGTGGATATGGTGTGAGGTCGTGTGAATGAGAGGGTGAGGGAATAAAAAAATCTGATTTAGTTATTGGGTATTTTGGATAATGAGGTAAAAATAGGTAGTTGGGGGTAGAATGGGAATTGGAGGTTAAAGGGTTAAGTGGGTTTTAAGCATGTGGTGTAATTGTTTGGCTTGGTTTGGTCTTTGGAAAATGGCAGGTCACGTGTTTTTTGCTTTTGTGGGAAATAGATGAAATGGGTCTTTGAGTTTTTGAATTGGGTTATGGAAGAACATGTTTGAACATGGGTTGTGGGTCAGAAGTAGGGAGCGGGTTGAGGTCGGCGATGGGTCGGATCAGGGGGTGCCGGCTGCTGGTGGACAGCGCCTGTGGGTTTGCTGGCAGAGGGTTGTCGACGGGGGGTGGGGGGGGGGGGGGGTAGGGGTAGGATTGCAGGTGTTCCGGCGGCTGTAAGGGTTCCGCACAGGAGGTCGGCGGTGGGGCTACTGGGGGTGATCACAGGTGCTGAAGTTGTGGGTTGCGGGTGGGATCAGGCAGAGGCTTGCCGACTTCGGATTTCGCTGCTGGTAGGAACACGGGTCAACGGGTATGGGGGATGGTTACCTGCGGTATAAGGGTGGTAGTAGGCTGGGTTTATATCGATTTTGGGTAGGTGGGTAAATGTAGGTATAGGTGAGGTTGGTTATGGAGGTTTGGTGAGAGGAGAGAGAAAGAGGAGGGGGGTTTGTTGGAGAAGATGAGTTTGTGAGGATAGGGTGTATGGGGTTAGTGTGTGGGTGAGTTGGGTTATGGGTTATGTGTGTGTGTGTGTCAAATTGTGACCCTTAAAATAAAAACTAAGACTCAAAATAAAATTAATAAAACTAAAACTAAAAAATAAAATCTAACTAAAATTAAAACAAACTAAAAACAACAAACTAAAAATAATAAGAAAAAAATATTAAAACTTAAAAAAATAAAATCCTAAGCTAAAAAAACCTAAACTAAAATAAAATAAAAGAAATAAAAACATAAATTAAATGAAAACTAAAGTCCTAAAACAATATAAAATAAAATAAAAATGAACTCATAAAACTAATCCTAATAAAATAAGACTAAACTAAAAGCTAATAAAAATAAAATAAAATTATACTAATAAAAATAAAATAGAAAAATAGAAAATAAAACTTAGAAAATACTAAATAAAGATAAAATAAATCCTAAAAATAAAAATGACTCAAACTAAAAATCTAAAAAATAATAAAAAGGGAGAAACAAAACACACATAGGGTTTAGGGTAGGTTTAGGCTAGGCTTAGGCTAGGTTAGGGTCACGGGATAAGGTAATTAACTCCATTTATGAATAATTGCCTGGAAATATAGCTTTTGACACCGCAACTGCAATTACGCCTGCATGTTGAACAATTAAGCACATAAGACCCATATTGCCGAGAATTAGCAACTAAAGTACGTCTATTTGGGGTATAAATTATACAGTTTTGGGTGCTTAACACCGGACTCGCTCACTTGGCCCATAACTTAATATTTCTCGAGTCTTTGTTTCAACTCCAAATTAATTTACTCTCTCAATAATTAAATGCAATCCTTTGGTGTCACTTAACCAACATACCCGGACTCGCTCACTTGGTCCATTTTTACATCTCATAATTTCATTCCCACATATTCGCCCACAATGTATCACACATTCATCTCAATAAATTTCCCAATTATATTTACCTATAATTACCAACATACCCGGACTCGCCCACTTGGTCCATAATTAAATATTTTTCGAGTCTATATTTCGACTCCAAATTAATTAGTTATACCTAAATTAATTTAATAACGTAGTGTCACTTAACTACTATGCCCGGACACTCTCACACGACCCATAATTTAATAGCTATGAGTTTTACCTTACGAAACCCTTCCCGTAAGATTTACACCCTTACTTGACTTTTAAACTTCCTTAACACCATCTTCTCAAGGTCCTATGTATTAAGTTGTGCTTAATTATCACTAATTAATCCACCTTAAACATCCCCCAAAAGAATTACGGTTAAAAAATTGAAATAAGCGTCACTTCCAAAAATCTTGCTTAGTCGATCGATCGACTCCCTGGGTCGATCGATCGATCGAGAAGTTCATCTTCTCCAACGATCTATTTCTGCCACAACCGAATTTCCAAGGTTTTACATCTCAAATTTCCAACCTTAAATAATTATTTTTAACAAATCAATTATTCCCTAAACAAGTCCCAATCATCTATGACTGTTTTAGCATCCTCGATTCATACGATATCTCACTATTCCCAAAATGGGTTTCTCCAGTTAATTTTTATTGTTCATTCAAGATTTGTTCCACAGTTCACATAGTTCATATTAAACATGGATTTCTGCTATAGTTTGCATTCTAACAACCTAGAATAACACTATAATATCAATTGGATTCATCAATTCGCACATCACGATCTCCAAATCAAAGACCCATTTTCTCCCCGAAAATCCACCCGAGAAGAGATTCTGTTTTACACATTACCATAATATGAATTGGATATCACAATTTAATCATTACGGCATGTTAACCACTTGCCTGAAATCGTTCGTCGGGTCTGATTCCGTTGGTGTAGAGATTGGTTGATGAAGAACACCCCAAATTAATCCCTTAATTTGGCTCTAAAAGACTCCCAATTGCTCTTGATTAGCTTTCCTCTATGCCTCTCTCAAACCCTAGGTTTAGAGTTGTGTTGCCTGCCATTCCCTAGTCTCTCAATTTGGTTAAAAATCTTGAATCCCTTTTTTAGCCATCTGGGCCTAATTAAAATGGCCCAACTCACCTCGTGTGGGCTCGGCTATGCCCAAAAATATCTCGAGTCCCAATTACTACCCCCGGATATTCTTTTCTGACTATCTCGACCCTTTCAGACTCAACCGCGCACTCGGAATTTCCATCCGAAATACCTTTTGACATTTCCAAATTTCGACCTCAAAATGCGACACACATTAATTCGGACAATTAAACTTTAAAGTCGCCAATTATAAATAATTCGGCTCACTCAAATAAATTCTCTAACTTGAATTTAAGTTTCTCCAATTTAAATATTTATGTAACTCCCAAAAATAATTTAAATTTTAACTCCTCAAAATTACGGGGTGTTACAATGAACCCTAGTGGTTATGTAAGTGTTAATGACCATTGGTATTTCCTTATTTTTTTTCCTTAATTTTGAAAAGGTGTTTTTCTTTTTCTTTGACAGACTGTCATATCTACGTCGAACTTTCATTCTTCAGGGATGATGGAACACCTTCCTTTGGTGGTGTGCTGGGTGGTTTCATCAGTTGGCCTTGGTATTTTGGCATTTGCATTGGATGAGATGCCTCGTTCAATGGCTGTCCTCTGCGCTTTGGGAGGGAGGTGGTGGGATACCACCCACACCATTCATTTCAGTTTAGGGTAGATGGTAGTGAATCCCATTGATGTACAACAGCTGTTAGGGCTAGACTGTGAGGGGGCACAGATAGAGGTGGATCGCAAACTGAGGGTGACGTCGGTGGTGGTGGAGGCGGCGTTGGGTGATTTTTGGAGGATAGTCTGAGGGGACTCTATCCGTCTATCTCTTTTTATGGAGGTTTTGTTGAGTAGGAAGATTGATGAGACTGATGGGCTGAAGGTGCGGCAAATGACTCATTTATTTATTCTTTTGTTATTGGGAGGGGTTTTGGTGGCGACTAGTCGCGATGTTATCCATTTGTGGATTTTGCCTTATTTGAGGGTATTTTTTAATATCCCTCGTTTTCACTGGGCGGCATCACCTTGGTGACCCTTTATTCGTCTTTGGATGAATTCAGCCGGTGCCGTCATCAGAGCTTTACTGGAGCCACGTATCTTTTGGAGGTATTCTTTTTCTTTTTGATTTTTCCTTTATGAATTTTATTTTCTTTTTTGATTCCTTAATCGATGAGCCTTTTCCTTTGTAGAGGTGGTTTTATGAGGTGATTGGGATTAATGCCCACTTGATAGGTTTGAAGTATGAGCCGGTGAGGGACTTCTGCCATATATACCGATGGCGAAAGTCCAACCGAAAGTAGAGACAATATCTCTCTTTGGCGGTGGTTCATCAGTTCTTGAATGGCCTGACAAGCGATTGGGTAAATTCTTTTTTCCTATTGAGATCATTTTTACATAATGATCTTTTTTTAGATATTTATCTTCCATTGGGGATCTTGCAGGTGACCTTTTATCCCCGGGGGACAGCCATCCAACACACGGGGGTGATAGGCGGAAGAGCAGTTGTGTCGTCTGTTGGCACATGAGTTTGTATACTCCTGGTATCTGGGACAAAGAGTAGTTCGATAGGTGGTGGAGTACGAGGCGATGGTGCCACCTATGAGGCCCTCGAGTTATATGAGGCGGGTACAGGAGATATCGGAGGAGGTGAGGGTGGTGGCGATTGTCAACAAGCCTTACTTTTCGTATACCAACACGATGACGACCTATGATTATCTTTATTTTATGCCGATATGGCTGATGCCACTCAGCATATATGATTTTATTCTTTTTCCCCCTACGGTTTCTGGTAGGGGCATGAGTCAGCTAGAGGGTCGGCCCACAGTGTGGGTGGTGCGTCGACATTAGAAGCGACGATGACGTCAGAGGTTTTGTTTATGTGGTTGGCTCTTCCATCCTATAACATCACTCGACCTGATGGAGGATCAGTGTGTATCGTGCATTTCCCCAATGCGATGGACCCATAGGTGCTGGGGAAGATAGAGGTTGTCCTTAAGTCGGAGAGATATCTTTTATTTCTTTGACTTTTGTCTTTTTAATTTCTTCTTTGCCTCAGACTGGCTGATTTATTGTTTCAATTTTTTGCAGTACATCCAGGTGTCGACTACCTGGATAAAAGACATTCGGGATTGGGTGGCTTCTGTGACGGCTCATATCCGGGATTTGATCTCAGTTCCTTCTTGCTTGGTGACATCTGCCTCATCTGGGGAGGGGTCTGGACCAGGTAGCGAAGGCTCTTCAGCACGTCATCGGGGAAAGCGTGTACGCCCTAGGGATGGGGGTCTTAGAGAGAGAGAGAGAGAGAAATAAATAGAAGGTGAGTGAGATAGAGATAATGTTTACAAAGAGAGGGGGGGATTAGGCTGAGTCCCGTTATTATTGTGTTTTTCTGCAAGGCAAAAGCAATATATAGACAATGGCATGAAGTTTTATTTTTATTTATTTTAGCTTTAATGACTTAATGCATTTGCACTTCTAACTTTTCTATTGAGACCATAAAAAGGATTACAATACCTTAAAAGGGAAATGAATTTATTTTGAAAAAGTATAAGTGAAAATAGGAGGAATTGGCCTGACTTAAAAAACAATAATAAATCTTGGGTTTTGTATTTTAACAAAGAAGGAAAAGGAGAATTTTGTAAAAATAGGGGGTTGACAATCGGCATACCCTTTGTCCTGCCTATCAGAAGGTCAGTCCAGTCCAATCATTCCAAGGTTTTGATTGAACTTTATTCAACTACTTGGTCCTTGATGGGGTAGGGTATCCTCCAAATTTTGCAGGATCCATGGCCTTTAGCCAAGTTTTTCAAATATAAAAAGGGGTAATGGTGGAGTATTTTCTTCACCCATCCATATTTCATTTCTTTTTCTTATTTGTTGCTTCTTATCTCAAATATGGATCTTCTAAAAAATATTGAATTCGCTTCTTACCTCGAAAAATTAGAGGTTATGTGCTCATGTAAAGTAGAATGTCAGGCTTCCTTATGGTGCAATCAACCAATTGAATGGAGCATGCTAATGACGGTGGTATAATTCTAGTACCCCGAGGATCATGTCTTTCGCTTTGGCTTGGACGAAGTCTGTCCAACTTATGATGATTTCTATGCTATGCTGGGGGTAAATCTAAGTGTTGCAGGGACCATGCCTGAATTCTCTCAGTCTCCTCAGGAGCTGTTAGAAGGAGTTCTCCATATCTCACGCTTGGCGGCTCATTTTTTGGTTACATGATGAATGATCTATATCACGTTTGTGATACATTCTGTGTGTCTGCGGGATGTTGGTGGTACAGGAAAAGTCGGAGCTATCATCCTTGGCATAACTTTAAAATTATTGTTGATGATCAAGAACCTGTTGGTGGACCCACAACTTGTAGGCATCACTTCATGGATGTTTTACCATCACAATCCTATGGCGGTGATACTGGCAGAGACCCTGAATGGTCTAGATGTTTGGAGAGAAGGCCGTTCTGACTTCCTGAGGGACAACCCAGCTATGCAGTTCATATCGCAGTCAGGGAGATTTCGTATGATGGCCCCCTGAATATCCCTTGGAAGCTGTACCAAATTTCTTTACTCGATAATTTATCAGCTTAGGCCTGAATATCGAGAACTGGCAGAACTGGTTTGTGGAGCACAGGGCTCGAGGTTTTTATTGGTCAATGCCTTGGTGGTGAGAGTTGAAGCCCATTCTAGAATTGTGGGAATATATGTATGTTTAATTGGTTGGCCTCCAACAGACCTATTTCTACTTTCCCTGGCGGCTCCTACGTCAATTTGGATGGGAGAAAATTTTTCCACCTCAGTCGCTGGACTTTTTTCCTATCGAGGATTTGACAGAATGTATGCATATGCGGTTAGGATCTCTGTGGGAGAATCGTCGGCCATTGACCCTCCCTTCCCAATTTATTGGTAGAGTTTGGCTTGTTTCTGGGGATTAAATGAAGTGGATGTAGAGAAGGGTAGTGGATAAAATGATGGTTGAATAGACTGGACAGAGATTGCTTTCCATATTTGACACCATGGAGGGAGGTGTTGTGGTTTTTCCTAGGCTGGTCCGAGCTTACCATTCCATAGAGCGCCTTCAGTATCCCATCAAAGCAGGGAAAGTTTGGGGACCCCAAGATGTAGATGATAATGGGGATGGTTCTTTTGTGTAGTGTTTGGTTATGTATGGGAATGAATTTGGGAAGGTTATAGTTTGTTTAGGAGTAGTTTGGCTTATTTTTTATTTTTATTTTTAGGAACATAAAGTTAGGTTGGCGGGGGAAGTTATTTGACTCCCTACGCTGATATAACTGTACCGGAATTTTCATTTATGGAATAAATAAGATTTTAATTATGCTATTGTGCTTCTTGACGAGATTTTTCATTTGAATTATCTATAGCAATCGCTAAGGCATACATAATCCTTTTGTTCTTAAAAATGATAAAATTGAACTATATTCTCAGAGATAAGAAAAGAAAAAGCATTTTGTGAAAAAGAAGGGGGTCATGCTCATGTGAAGTGTATGAGCTACCTATGTACCTCTGGAGATTTTTTAAAATTTTCTAAGTTTCATTTTTGAAAGTAAAAAGATTTATGGAGGATCACGCCCCGTGTGGTTCTAAGTAGAGGGAAATGAAGATTTTTTTAGAATATAAGGGAGATGAGAAGAGTCGTAGCGCGTTGAGATTTTGAATTAAGGGTAGAATTTCTTAGGACGCTCCACGTTGACTGGACATGCCATTTCTTCTCCATCGAGGTCGGTGACCAGAGCGGTGCCACCAGATAGGATCTTCTTCACAATATAGGGGCCACTCCAATTGGGCATAAATTTCCCTTAGGGGTCCTAGATAGGATTTACAATCTCTTTAAGAGATAAATACCCTTCTAGGACACCATGGTTGTTAAAACTCTTGTTGAATGATCGTTAAATTCGGCGATGGTACCCTTGTATATAATATAGAGCCTTTAGCCTTTTTTAGTCCAAGAGTGACAACTCGTCAGGACGGCTGAGATGTGAGTCTTCTTCGCTGCCTTTGCTTTCAAGCATGATGCGTAGTGAAGGAATTTCTAGCTCAACGCATAGGACTGTTTCCATGTTATATGCCAGAGGGTAAGGGGTAACCCTAGTAGATGCTCGAATAAATACCGTAGCCCTAAAGGGTTTAAGGGATCCGATCAGCCCAATATCGACAACTCTCGGTCATTTTTCTGATGATTGCTTTGTGGTTCTTATTAGAGGCTTCGATTGCACCGTTAGTTTGAGGTCGATAGGGAGAAAACATGTGTCTTTGAATCCCATATGATATTTTTTCGGATGAACTTAGCCACCTTTTTAGCATTCAGCACTGCGTATGACTCGACTTCGACCCATTTGGTGAAGTAATCAATGACAACCAATATGAATTCATGCACATTGGAGGCCTTGGGTGTAACTTCCCCTATGATGTCGATGGCCCATGTGGAGAACAGCCAAGGAGAAGTCATGTTTTTTAATTCTCGTGGAAGTAAGTGCTTGAGATTGGAAAACTATTGGTAGTTAAGGCACCTTCGAACGTAAGCGGTGCAATGCTGAACTATGGTAGTCCAATAGTAATCCTATTAGGTGATTTTATTGGAAAGAAAATACCCATTCATGTGGGGTTCGCACTCCCCGCTGTGTATTTTTGGCATCATCTCTTCAATGTCAGCCCCTGCGATGCAATGTAAAAGGGTTCCATCGAAATTTCTCTTGAGCAGTGTTTTATCGCAGACAATGTACTGGGCAACCAATTTGTAGAGGGTTGCTCAGTTTTTCTTATTAGAATATTAGGGATACCTACAATGCTTAAGGAGACGCCAAATATCATAGTACTAGCAATTGACTATGTTAGGATTTTCTTTTGTGACTAGCTTAATGTGGTAGTAGTGGGTAGGTTTAGCTTGCTTTTAGACTAGGAAGGGGGCCATCGTTACTCCTCTTGGAATGTTAATCATTGAGGATAAGGTAGTAAGGGCATCATCTAAGTTGTTCTTTTCTCGAGGCAGGTAGTGGAAGGTGATATCTTAGAATTAGGAGGCCAATTCTTCTATGTGGGCATAGAAGGGTAAGAGTTTCTCATTCTTAACTTTCCATATCTTGCGTACTTGACCGATGATGAGGGTTGAATCCTCATCAACATCTAGGTATGGAATTCCTTTCTTGAGAGAGACTTTGAGGCTTACCGTGCATGCCCCGTATTTTATCATCTTGTTCGTGCAGGGAGAATCCATCATGATGGCAATGGGAGTGTGAGAGTCATCAAGGGAAATTAGGAGTATCCTAATACCATACCTTTTCTTATTAGCAGCACCATCAAAGAATATTTTCCACCAAAGGTATTCTTGGGAGGTACAAAGGATATATTAATCCAAGAACTTGAAAATCCAAGCATCAATTTCTTCCTTAGGGTAGTCAGCGAGGCAGTCAGAGATGTCTCTTCCTTTCACGACTTTATGCGTGACATACACAATATCAAATTCGGCTAGGAGAAACAACCATCGAGCCATTCAACTAGAAAAGTCAAGTTTCTCGAGAAGGTATTTCATAAAATCCATTCGGGACACAAGTTTTATGGAAAAAGTGAGCATGTAGTGTCATAATTTTTGGGTGACCCAAACAAGAGCGACTTCTATCCCTTTCTCACAGATAAAAGTCAATTGGCTGATGAACTAGCTGATATACTACAATTTTTTAATAAATCCCTGGACTTTATTCTCCGTTCGGGGTGGTGGCATCTCGAGTATGGTTTTCAGCTTGGTAGGATCAACTTCTATCCCTTTCTCACTAACCATGAATTCCAAGAGCTTTCCTTTGGTAACTCCAAAAACACATTTATATGGGTTAAGTCGCATTTGGTATCGCCATAGTTTCTCAAAGAACTTCTAAAGAGCAGGAACATGACCTTTCCGAGTTTTAGACTTGATAATAATATCATCCACATAGACCCTGACTTCTTTGTGTATCAAATCATGCAAGATAGTTTTGGAAGCCCTATGGTAAGTTAGCCCCTATATTTTTTAGACAAAACGGCATAACGGTGTAACAAAATGTTCCCCAAGGGGTGATGAATGAGTTTTTTTCTTGATGATTTGGGTGCATCTTGATCTGGTTGTATCTAGAAGAACCATTAACAAATGACTTGAGAGCATGACTAGCCGTGTTAACCACAATCATGTTGATACTGGGTAGTGGGAAATCATCCTTCGAAAAGGCCTTGTTCAAATCTCGATAGTTAATGCACAAGCAAACCTTTCCTTCAGATTTTGACAAAGGTACGATATTGGCTAACCATGTGGGATATTCAATCACTCGGATGAAGCCTACATTCAACTATTTGATCGCTTCTTTTTTAACCTTAAGTGACCATTCAGTGCGGAGCTTTTGTAGCATTTATTTGACGTGTTTACATTATGGGAGCTTTGGAAGCTTGTGCTGAGCTATCTCGGGATCAATTTTAGGCATGTCGTTGTAGGACTATGCAAAGACATCCACAAATTCCTTCAGTAATTCCTTGAGTTGCGCACGCTGTTGATCGTCAAGGGTAGACCCTATCCCAATCTCGCACAGTTGGCTACTAGAACCGATTAATAACAATCGTTTCATCTTCATTAACTTGAACGTGGTTATGTTATTTGTTATTAACCTTATTAATATCAGTTAAGAATTATTCATTTGCAAAATCATCATCATCAAGATTTTTATTAGAATAAAGACAATTAATGTAAGGCATAACAAGATACTCAAAATCTTCGTTTATTTCATAGTTGGAAAAATAGCATTGAGAACCTCATCGAAGGAGGTCTCGATTACATCCATTACACCAAAATGCTCTGTTAGTAACAGTATTTTACCGTTCTAAAAAATATTAGTAACATAATTTTTTCGTTAAAAAAAGGCATGGGGCACAAAATTAGTAACATAATTTTATAGTTACTAATGGTAACGTTAAATTTCTGTTACTAATTCTGAATTTACCAACAGTATTTTACCGTTACTAATTCGGATTTAGTAATGAACTTTTGTATAACTATTTTAACCTTCTTACACCATTTTTATAACACTTTTGTCTAATTTTGTAACGTTAAAGATCCGTTAGTAATATTAATACACAATTAAAAAATATATTTTTCAAGATCCAATATCCAAAATTTAAACAAATTCAATTATTCCATTATTCAAATCCTAAGAACATCTATAAAACTAGTCCACATAAATAAGGGATTATATTCAACATATACATTTTATATAAGCCTCCACTCTTTATTTATAAAAGAAACTTAAGCCAAAAAAATAAAATATTGTAATACAATCACCCCGAAAGTTACATTATTTTCATAAATGCATCCAATATAACATCCTAATACAATCATCCCAAAATGTGATGTTTTTATATTATAACCACTCAAATGAAATATAAAAGAGAAGTTCATTGATGTTAACTATCATCTTCCGTTTTGTTATCATCGTCGTCAACGTCGAAACTCGCAACGCTGAAAACTTGAGGGGGGTCCAAAAATAAAATTATGTCAAACAAAATAAAACCATCATATTAGTTATAGTATCAAAATTTAGTCATACAAAATCAATTTAGTACAAAAAATTATCCACCGACAAAATTAATTTCACAAGAACTGCCAAAAAAATTGCACAAAACTCGGTAAAAAAAAGGGGTGAAGTAAGACCACCCAAAAATTGCTACTTATCAACATGCTCGTGATTCTAACGATGAGTTCTATGGATAATCTCCTGTAAACATCCATCATAAGTGTAATAAGGATATATGTCGACTATTTCAAACAATTATGATAACATGGAAAATTAAGCCTACACAAACATGCTAAGGAGATGAAAATTTCCAAAAAAAATCTTAGTTGATGACACAGTTACTCATTTAACATTGCTTTCTAAAATTTAAATAAAAAAATATTTCAGTAATCATGAGTGAAAGTGAAGAGTACAATTAAAAGTATATAAGTAATGAACCATTCTCCAAACTACGAACCATTCTCCAAACTAAGTCCTCCGGACCCAATGGTTGAGCTAGATGGGAATATAAGAAATGCCTCGAGTACTAAAGTCAAAGAAACAACAAAAAAAATGTATTAATTCCTGGACCATTCTCCATTTTGGAAAAAAATATCAAACGTAACTAATTGATCATTACAATAAGATCATAGGTTCAAATTTCCAATCAAACATAACTAATAGATGTGATACACAAGCTAGAGAGCTACTGAACAGATGGGGTTTTGAGAGGGCAGGAGTGTCTCTCGCAAACTTCTGGATCTATAATTAACAACCCATAATTAGGATCAATAATGATCAGATAAGTAAAAACCCATCAATCAAAACACAAAATTTGATCAAAAGCATCAACAAGGATTATAATTTCAATTAAAATTCATACCCTCCTGTTATTTGGGTAATTATGACATCATCCATGTTACGCAAATTCAAGTTTGGTTAAAACAATAATGCAAAAATACTTTAACAGCTACTCTTTTGCATCCATTTATTTAGGTTTATAGACAAGTTTGTATCATCATTCAGTTAAATCGTATCTTTCAGGGCCAACCCAATAACAACCCAAATCCTTAACAGTCAACCCAAACTTACTACGTTCGTTTCGTATTGGGGTCTTATTAAGAAAAGGTGGCTTTTTTGAAACCCAAAATCATACAATTTTTTTACACACACTCATACTCACTTCTTTGCATATAATTTCATTTTTTTTGTGTATGTGCGTGTGTGTGTGTGTATCACTCATTGTGAATCTCATACTTACTTTAGTAGTTTTATTGTATGTGTATATATATATATATATATATATATATATATATATATATATACATGTGTGTGTGCATGTGTGTGTACTTCTTTCATATATACTTTAATATTTTTGTAATGTATATACTTATTTTTTTCATTTATGTTATTGTTATGGGATTTTCTACTTTTGATGTTGTATGATTGATATTTTGAGTCTTATTTGGATTTAGATCTGTATGATTAATGAGATTATATATGATTTCGTCTACTACCTGTTATTTAGTGAAGGACATTGGACATAGATTTTGGATCTGGAATATTAGATGAGACAAATTTATAATTTAGTAAATACTATTTTCATTGGTGTGTATTAAAGCTATAAATTATTAATTCCTCACTTTCTTGGTTCTGTTTTAGGTTGCATACTCATGCAGTGATGAAAATATTAAAATAATGATCATGTGAGGGAATGCCAAAAGTGGTAGCAATGGAAATAGGGACAGTGATTACTATTAAGGACCATCTGACACACCTGCAAAATTATAATCAATTAGCTCAATAATATTAAGGGCATTCAACATTGAATAATGATATGAGTACAAAAAAGTAAAAAATGAGTCTTGCAGTGTGAGTTGTAAAGAACTGGGTGAAGCTTCTCAATGCCATGGGCAAAGTGGTAGTGGTCACCATATAGGCAGGCATGTCTGCTGCCATTTGTTGCACAACTCAGTCTTTGGCATGCCCTGGTTGTACACATGCAATTCAATTGGTTTCTCATCCTATTTATTTCCTCATCGAACTAACACCCTTCGCTACAACATCAATATAATTTGTCATACCACTGGTTAAACACCATTTATATGAATTATCTAGTCCAATTTTTTCTTGAGTTCTTTTATTAATTGCTCATTTGGTCCCATAAATGATTTAAATTAGAGCAAAGATATCGATTACTATACAACCATTCACAACAATTTTGTCATAAAAAAAGAAAAAAATATTCAAATAAGCAATAAGATTTTCAATGCAACTTATTAAACCAAATTTCTTTCACAGAGACCAAAATATATAGATTAAAAAAGAAAACACAAAAATGCCTAAGCTGCACAAGCACTATCCATGCTAGTCGAGGCTAAAATACCTCTAGAATAAATGCTTTGTCAATTGAAAGTTTTCACTTATGCCAAATGTTTCAATACAATGATTCCATGTTGAATAGTTAAGTGATGCTACAGAAGTAAAAGTGTACAAAAAATTTTCTACATGATTCTAAAAATTTTGTTAATTCAATAATTTCTTAATATAAACTGTTGTATGGAGGAAACTGATTTTCGCTAATTTTGATATAAAAAATGAATGTATTCTTTAACACATCCAAACACGATCAGATTTTTGGGATCTTGATTGTTTTAGGCAGTGGCTGTATTATTAGATGGAATTTTGCATTATAACAACTTTGGACACACAAGTACGTTCCATAAAGAGAATGGTAGGTTTTAGTATGTTACCATTTGAGTGATGATTTTGATTCGGTTGGAGAAACGTACCCGATTTCCAATATGGCAACTCATTATAACTGACTTCGAGAACCTTTAGAACCTGACTGAAATACTATTGGACAGCAAAACCCATTTCTCCATGTGTAAGGAGCTATTACACTTTCATTTGCCAACTTGCTAATCTTTTCCATGTATGGATGTCAAACAACCTCTGCTTTAATTTTATCCAAAAAGGAGACTTTGCAACAAATAAAGCATTAAGTCTACTTATTGCACACTAAAATAGTTTAAATACATAAGGAAACAATATCATTCTCCTAAACTCATGACCATAACTATTAAAAATAAGGATTCCATCACTATTAGCAACAAAATAGTAAATACCAATTCAAATAGCAAAATAATAGCTAACATGCATCAAACTAAGCCTTCTAATGGAACTCTACTACTATTTACTTCGCAATAGCTCCTTGCACGATCGTTCCATATACTCTGCATATTTCTCATGCTAGGAATCTTGGGTTCTTCTTAGTAACACGCAACGATCTTATTGGCTTGTCAAATTATGGCCCTTTGAGGAAGAGGTGCATGGAATTCTCATCAATTTGAACAATTGAGGGACGAGTTATTAGTCAGTAAGAAAATTAAACACAAAAATAAAGAGCTATTAGTCAATAAGAATATTGATTTTATAATCCAAAGTTCATAACATAATTTCATAACAAATTGATACCATCCGAAGCTATACAAATATTATACAATCAATAAAAATCAACATGTGAGATATAATCTGAGTTACAAACAGATAAATTAAACCTAAAGCCCTAGTTCTATTATATAAATCTTTCATATACCCCATTTCTATCACCATATATAATAATTTGGAACCAAGATGAAATGTCAAACCCTAGTAACTTCTCTTTAAGCCCTAGGTTGTTTTCGATTTTAATTTGTCAAGCCAAAACTGTACTGATTTCAATTCCATTAAGAAAAAGAGGAAATGTATTTCAATCCCAACAAATGAACATATCATGAGTTAAAAAGGAGAACAAACAAAGATTGAACCAACAAGAATAAATTAGGGATTTTATGAAGATAACACATAAAATTAGAGTATGGATACCTGAAAAATGTTCGCAAAGACTGAACGAATGATAAGAAAGGTATTTCTCACAGAGGTTCTTAGAGCTTAAAGAAGATTTTCATGTGGGTGTGTACGAGAAACCTTAGGTTAATTATGGGGAATTTTTATTTGGGGTGTAGGATTAAGGGCATTTTTTTGTTGGGAGGAAAAACTCCTTCTTTTATTTTTTTAATATAATTTTAAATTATAAAATTAAAATGAGTAACACATATATTAAATTAGTAAGGGTAATTTCATGGTATAAGACTATTACTAATAACAAAATTATTCTGTTACTAAAAGATCATTTTGGTGTAGTGATCAGAATATGGAGGAACAAAAAAAAAAGAGGAAATGGGATAAACATTAGAGTTGGGTTGTATTTCAGCAGGTGGAACTGGTATAGCACGCTAGTTGAGGAGAGGTGCATCAAGATTTTTGATTAGGCGAGATGGATCCAATGATGTAGAACTTGAGTGGATCACGTAGAGTGCCAGCCCCAGTGTTTATAAATTGAATGAATCCTCAGAGTCACTTCCTTCGGGATCTTTGATATCATCTATGGTCTTCTCCATGAGTGGTTGCACATGATGCTAGGAACTTTTGACCCATGAGTATCTTGGAAAAATATCTCCATTACTGGTTTCATCTTCTTGTACACATGATCATACCACGGTTCCAAAAATCCATAAAAGAAGAAATCTTCACCCTCTTTGATGAATCTTCTATTCAAGGAATTTCTTGAGACAGTTTTGGTACTTACTAGCCTTCTCTTTAACCGAGGTTTGTGGAGCATTTTGAGTTCATATGATGATGGTTGATAACCCAAGACATAAAGAGGAAAGGTTTTCCTTAATACTATGGGTTCAAGCATCCCATGTTATCATCAAACCAACCCCAGTCTGGGCATGAAGTGCTTGTTCTTGAACATCTGTATCATATTGACATTATCATGAAGGCTATGTTTTGGACGAACTCTATCTTTGAAATTATCCCATGTTGGGAGAGGGAGTGGTTCAATTCGAAAACCTGACATAAGAATATCATTTACCCAATTATGTATCTCTAGAATCGAATTATTGGTGCTTGCATTCTCATTAATATAATCATCGCCTAAGATAGTGATGACCTACCCATTGGCGAAGAACTTTTGTTTCTGATGGAGGGAAGAATACAAACCCTTGATACTATGTAGCCACGGTCGTCAGAGAAACATATTGAAACAAGCTGGGATGTCGATGGATTAGAACTTAGTAACGGGATTTATAGGGCCAACAGTAAGGACATAATTTTATAAATGTTCGGGGTAGAATCTTGGAATTTTCTATTTTCCTTATATCAAAGTTTGTATATCTGATACCGCTACATTCAGCACGTCTACACGATCATCCACGACGGCCTGTATCCGAATCCAATGCATCCATCATCTTCACGTGCATCATGATACATGCGATGTGCTTTTTAGCTCATTCCCACTACTCCACTACGCATTATCGATAAAACGGTTTATTGAGAGTTAATATTTGCATAAATATTTGGGAAATATTTTAGAAAATTATTTTTTGAAGTCTGGATTATTTTTTATCAAATGCAAAAATTTTTCAAAGTGTAGAAGCGGAGTGCCTAGATCGACGAGCTCGTTCAAGCGACATTTCACTGTCGTTCGAACGAGATAGGCATGTCGCGCGATCTCGTTCGAACGACATCTGTCCTTCGTTCGAGAGACATGCCATCTCGTTCGAATGAGCCGCCGCCTCGATTTTCGTATAAATACCTGATCTCCTTCTACACATTTTTTAAGTCTTTCTATAATCTCGAATTCTACGAAAATAGCCCAGAATCAGACTTCACCTTTTAAGGTTTTCTTAAGCCTTTTTATTCACATAATCACTGCCATTTATATATGTGAATTGTTAAACCTTCAAGAGGATCATTTACTCATCTGGAGTATATTGTGGAGAAACCGTCTCTCTTTTTCATTGTTGCCCTCCTAAAAAGGGAAAGTTCCAGTCGACGACATCAAAATCAACACCCGAGGGTATTTCCTTGTCACACTTATTTTCATTGTAATCCATGTAATCGTTTTTACAAAATTACAGTGAAAATAAAAGGTTTTACCCCTTTGGGGGATTTTTCCTCATATGTGTGTGTTTGAATGTTCTTGATTGATTTTATCATCTTCAATCACACCTAGATGCATGTTTAGGACATAATTGATAAAACTTAGTTTAATTAAATAATTTATTTATTTGAACAAACGCGCACTCTTCAAATTGGTATCAGAGCCAATTACACAATTATGCCGTGTAATTTTTCGCAAAAATTTTCTAAGATATCAATTTTCTGAAAATTTAATTTTTGAAAAAGAGCGTGTTCATAATGGAAAAGCTATATAATAAAATGCCTATTTTTGACGGGACAAACTATGCATACTAAAAAGCCCGCATGAAATCTGCTTTAAAAGCCATTGATGAACGTGTTTGGATTTTGGTTGAAAGAGGGTGGACACCTCCCTCTATCACTGTTGAGAACGTAACTAGTTTAAAATCTTCCACTGCTTGGACTGAAGAAGAATTTAAATGGTCATCTTTTAATTTTAAGGTTTTAAGTGCTATTTCTGGATCTGTCACACCTTATGAGTTCAAACGGATAATGACGTGCACAACGTCAAAAGAGGCATGGGATGTTTTGCAACTTACCCATGAAGGAATTAATGCTGTGAAAGAATCTAAACTGCAAAATTTAACAACTCAATTTGAACTAATCACCATGCTTGAGTCTGAATGTTTTGATGAATTTTATGCTAGACTATCTGATATTGTTAACACTAGCTTTAATCTTGGTGAACACATTCCTAATGCTAGAGTTGTTAAAAAGATTCTTAGATCACTGCCTAAGTGTTTTATCCCTAAAGTCACTGTGTTAAATTCTATGGGTAATTTAAATACGCTTAAATTGGAGGAACTTGTAGGAGACTTACAAACGTATGAAATTGATATATTTCCTAAATCTGTCAAGACTAAAGATATGGAAATTGCACTTAATGCTCAGTAGAGAAAGAATGAGGGGTCGGCAAGAAAGAGGGGAGAGTCATCTAGAAAAAGAGAGATAGATACGACAGATTCTGAGTGTGACTTTGATTTAGAAATCACCTCCATGGAGAGTCAGAAGAAACTAGAAGACCTTGTTGCCCAACTTACTCATGATCTTGAGAGAGCACGAGAAGTCAAGGTTCAAATCTAGGACAGATCAGGAAAAATGGGAAAGATGCTCCTCGGCCCCGCTTTAGGTTTTAGTGATAGGCAGGGAATTAGTTATGATGGTGCCTCTACGTCCCAAATTGCACCTGGACCAGTTCCTGAGTTTACTATGACTCCATATGGCCATCGTCAAAAACCACGAAGGAGAGTTCGACCAAGAAAAGCAAACCCAGGTCCGCCTAAGACTGTGTTCTTTTGTACGTACTGCAAAAGAAAAGGCCACCTCAGGGAGTTTTGTTATAGTTTGGATCGGACACGACGTACTACTGCTCCACCACATCATACTAATGATTTTTCCAGTCTGAGAGAGCGTATTGAGATTAAAGCTGCCACATCACAGAGTTTGATGGAGGAATGCCGACGGATGTCTTTGCCGTCTGTGAATGCTTCTTGCATCCCAGCTAAAACCAACAACAACAATGGGTAAACAAAAGGTTACCACATCTTGGGTGCCTAAGAAAGATAAAAAGGCTCTTGTTGTTCATGTCACTCTCAAAGCACATAATACCTCACAGTGGTATTTTGATAGTGGGTGCTCTAGACATATGACAGGTGATGTCTCATTTTTTACCTACCTAGAGGAGTATAAGGAAGGTAGATTAACCTTTGGAGACGGGAGAAAGTCTATAATTATAGGATGAGGTACAATAGAGTTACCAGGATTTCCTAAGCTAAAGAATGTTTTGTACATCAAAGGTTTGAAATCAAACCTTCTCAGCATTAACTAGCTGTGCGACGCTGACTTTGCAGTAAAGTTTGATCGGGACGCATGTAATGTATACAATCAAGCCAATAAAATTTTAGTGAAAGGGTTGAGGACAGAGGATAATTGCTATGGAATGTGCCCACATCCTCACTTGTCTGCAACAGCGCCACGATCTATGGATCTGTGGCACCAACATCTAGGTCATGTGAATGTTAGAGATTTGACTCTCTTAGCTAAAAAGGACCTAGTACGTGGCTTACCATCACTTGGAAAGATGACTTCCACGGTTTGTGGACCCTGTCAGTTAGGGAAGCAAATTCGTAGCCCCCATAGGAAGTTGAATTCCATTACCACCTCCCGTGTACTTGAGTTGATTCACATTGATCTTATGGGTCCTACTCGTATTGAGAGTCTGGGTGGTAAGAGGTATATCCTCCTGATGGTAGATGATTTCTCTAGATATTCGATTGTAGGTTTTTTGAGAGAGAAATTCGATGCAGTAGAGTTTTTCACGACCAAGTGCCATGTCCTGTAAAACCAACACGGAGTCACTATTAAAAGAATACGTAGTGACAACGGCATAGAATTTAAGAAAATAAAGACAGATCTTTACTATGATAGCCTTGGGATCAAATATGAGTTTTCTACTGTGAAGAATCCTCAGCAAAATGGGATTGTTGAGAGAAAGAATAGGATGATCCAGGAAATGGCTAGATCTATGCTTCTAAATCATAAGGTTGCCAGGAGATTTTGGGCAGAGGTAGTGTCTACTGCATGCCACACGGTGAATAGGGTTTACCTGTGTCCACACACTTAAGACACCTTATGAGTTGTGGATTGGCAAGAAACCCAACCTTGCATATTTACATGTCTTTGGGAGTAAATGCTACATCCTACGGGATAGAGAGCAATTAGGAAAGTTTGACTCCCATAGTGACGAGGGAATATTTCTAGGATATTCATCAAATAGTAGAGCGTACCGAGTTTTTAACCTAAAGAGCTCTAAGGTTATGGAGCCAATAAATGTCACCGTGTAAGATGACGACCCTTCAACGTTTTTGATTCTAGCCTTCAGTGTGAGGAGGAGGACTTTTCTGACAGCGATTTACTTGTCCCTCACCCACACCCTATGGACCTTACTCCTGTGTTAGTGTCACATCTGCTTGGGTTCACAAGAGTTATGATCCCTCTGCCATTATTGGCGATCCCACTTTAGGGGTCAAGACTCGTGCTCAGCTAGAGAACGTTGTTATCCATTCTTGCTATACATCCAAAGTCAAGCCCAAGAATCACAAAGAAGCACTCAATGATGAACATTGGATATCTGCCATGCAGGATGAGTTGCTTCGGTTTAAAAAAAATAATGTCTGGGATCTTGTCCCCCGACCTAGTGAGACTAATGTGATAGGTACCAAGTGGATTTTCAAGAATAAAATGGATGAAAATGGTACCATAATTCGAAATAAGGCTAGGTTGTTCGCTCAAGGCTACACACAGGTAGAGGGTCTAGACTTTGGGGAGACATTTGCTCCTGTTTTGAGGCTTGAGTCCATCCGCTTACTAATCGCCAACGCATGTCATATATGCTTTAAGTTATATCAGATGGATGTCAAGAGTTCCTTTCTAAACGACATTCTTCAGGAAGTGGTTTACGTGGAACAACAAAAAGGTTTTGTAGACCCTAAGAACCCTGAGCACATCTACTATCTAAGGAAAGCCTTGTATGGTTTGAAGCAAGCACCTCGTGCTCGGTACGAGAGGCTTACTTTCTATCTCTTAGCCCGTGGCTTCAAAAGAGGGGGAGTTGATATGACGTCGTTTGTCAGGAGAGATAACAGTGCTATTTTGGTTGCACAAATCTATGTGGACGACATAGTCTTTGGATCCACGTGCTCCCAGTATGCTCACCACTTTGAGGAGGAGATGAAAAGTGAGTTTGAGATGAGCATGGTAGGTGAACTTACTTTCTTCCTTGGTCTCCAGGTTCGTCAGTTAGAGGATGGGATGTTCATCTCCCAATCCAAATATGCGAGATACCTAGTGAATAAATTTGGTTTAGACTCTACTAAGCATGTACATACACCTATGAGTACTTCTATCAAGATTAGTAAGGACACTTCAGGCAAGGACGTAGAGAAAACCTTGTATCGGAGTATGATAAGTAGTCTTCTCTACTTGACTGCCAATCGTCCCTACATAGCCTTTAGTGTTGGAGTTTGTTCACAATATCAGGCATCCCCGAAAGAGTTACACTTACTCCATCTAAAACGTATTATCAAATACGTGAGTGGGACTCTCTCATACGGTATTTGGTATTCCTTTGATACCGATGACCGTTTGTCTTCCTATTCGGATGCCGACTGGGCCGGGGATGTAAATGGTAGTAGGAGCACTTATGGTGGGTGTTTCTATTTTGGTTCTGCTATTGTCTCATGGCTGAGAAAGAAGCAAAACTCTATCTCTTTGTCCACTGTAGAGGCTGAGTACATTGCCACCGGGAGTTGTTGCGCACAACGCTTGTGGATGAAGAAAATGTTGGAGGGTTATGGGATTTCACAGGACACCATGACCATTTCCTATGATAACACGAGCGCGATACACATATCCCACAATCCAGTCCAGCATTCATGCATAAAGCACATCGGGATACATGAGCACTTTATACGTAAGTTAGTTGAGGAAAAAGTCGTATCCCTAAGTTTCATTCCCACCGATTGTCAGTTAGCCAATATATTCATGAAGCCTTTAGATTCCCTTAGATGTGAGAGTCTTAAGAAGTCTTGGGGGATTTGCACAGTTGACTGAGGGGTTGGTTCATGTCTAGGATATGCTGCATTGTCATGTTCATATCATATGATTCCTATTCCTAGGTTGTATCATTTGTATTTTTTTTTGCTTTTTATTTTTTTTTAAAAATCCAGAAAGATTTTCTTTTTATAAAATTTTTAGAAAAGCACAAAATGTTTTTTGTATTCTATTTGCACCTTTTATGGATGAGAATTTAAGATAGCCGAGTCACAAAATTCATTCCATTTTTTCCACGTGACTGTTTGATAGAAATTTAAGACGCTACATCATTTCATCCATGTGCTTTACATTGTTTGGAGTCTTTGAGATGCGATTAGTGATATCTTTCTACATGTTTGACTCTTATCTCCTTTATTGAACACATGCACGACTTTATTTGATTATTGTACTTGTCTATCACATATTGGATTGAGTGTTTCCATCTCAAATCTGTCTATACAACGTACCATATGAGATAAAACTTGACAAGATTGGAATGCATGTAAAAAACCGTTTGGTGAGACTGTGTGATTTTTTTAAAAACAGGGATGGGATGCGAAATGTTCATTTTTCCATTGTGAATACTTAGCCACGGTTAAATCGGGCCTACAAAATTGAAGAATTATATTATCCGGAGTCCAAAGATGTTAAAAGAGCCTGGAAAATTTAAAGGCAATAAAAAGAATTTCATACCAAATATGGGCCATTTAGGTTTCACCATAAATTCTCCAAAGTTTGAGAATTTAGATCACCTCTATTCAAAATATAAATCCGAGGGAGTTTGGTTGGAGAATTTAAACGGGTTTGCACTTCCTTGAAAGTCCTGAAAAAGCAATCAATCATTTTGGATGTTATTGGTGTGGAAATCACTTAGAGCTTTGATTTGTAGATTTGAATAAGTCAATGTCTCATTTCACCATCTTTTTACACCTAAGGAAGATTTTAAGTTCGTTCGTTAGGAGTATCCGATATTCATCGTGCACATATGTCATGTTTGTATGCATTGACTTTCCTATCGAATTTTATCACACCCCTACATTTACGCTACCATCGACTTGGTTGTTTTTGTGTTCTTTCATGGTGTGATTCTTTGTTGTATATTTTGTATGAAAAATTTTGAAAAATTCAAAAATAGAAAGTTGTTTCCCTTGTGACACTTACCATATTTATGCTTCTCATATCTGTCTATTTGGAGACATCATAAAAGGGGGGAGAATGAATTATGGGGGAGATTTGTTTGGTTGATTTATCAATTATTTGCTTAAGCTTAATTGATCTTTGATTTTAGCATATCATTATATTTCAAATTGTTTCTTGTCACGGGTATTTGCTTTATCTCATGTGTGTAGGTACAAAGTTGATTTATTGGATTGCACACCCTGATGAGAAAAGCTTTGGGAGTTTCTGAAGAGCTGAAGATTTGGAGATGCTAAAGTTTGATTGAAGACATGTCATTTAGTATTCTCAGTTTGATGGTTTAATTGGGATATTATCTTATATGTCATTTTTTTAGGGAGATTGCATAATTCATATTTTTTATTTATGTACCGGCATAAACATAGGGGGAGATTTGTAAGGACATAATTTTATAAATGTCCGGGGTAGAATCTATGAATTTTCTATTCTTCCTAGATCACAGTTTGTATGTCTCATATCGCTACATTCAGCACGTCAACACGATCATCCACTACGGCCTTTATCCGAATCTAATGCATCCATCATATTCATGTGCATCATGCTACATGCGATGTGCTGCTCAGCTCATTCCTACTACTCCACTACGCAATATCGATAAAATGGTTTATTGGAGTGTTAATATTTGCATAAATATTTGGGAAATTTTTTAAAAAATTATTTTTTGAAGTCTGGATTATTTTTTATCAAATGCAGAATTTTTTCTAAGTGTAGAAACAGAGTGCCTCGATCGACAAGCTCGTTCAAGCGACTTTGCACTGTCATTCGAATGAGATAGACATGTCGCGCGATCTCGTCCGAATGACATTTGTCCTTCGTTCGAGCAACATGACATCTCGTTCGAACGAGCCACCGCCTTTATTTTCTTATAAATACCTGATCTCCTTCTACACATTTTTCAAGTCTTTCTGCAATCCCGAATTCTGCGAAAATAGCCCAGAATCAGACTTCACCTTTTTATTGCAGGTTTTGAGATATCCATTGGGATTCAATCTTCCTTTTTTGCCAAAACAATGGCTTTAAAGGAAGGTCTAAATCTTGTGTCTATTTTAGATATTCAAAATATCATTATTGAAACAGATTGCAAGTTTCTTATTGAAGTTATTGAGAAGAAATCAAAACCTCCATGGCAAGCTTTAGAGATCTTAAACAACATTTGTTCTACACATCAGATTAAGCTAACTCATATTTGTAGAGAAAAGAATTCAGTAGCAGACCATCGAGCTTCAAGAGCATTTATGAGCGATGTTGACTCTGTATATTGGAACTTTGAATCTCTTCCCCAAATGGTCAAAGGTCTTCTTAAATTGGATATGATCCATTCTCCTCAAATCAGACATAGAAGATTAAAATTGTAATGGGGTTGAAATAAATCCCCAATTTTAAATTTTCAAGTTTTCTCTCATTGTAATGGGGATATTTATAAATCCCCAAATTTCCTTTCATTTCATTTAGAGTATTGGGCCCAACCTTTAGATATAGGTATGTTTTATTTCTGGGTTTGTAAAGCCATAGAGAGGTTGTTTCTCTATTATTAAAAACTTAATTAAATTTGTAGGGGTACCGTCCCTCTTTGATAAAAAAAATCACATAATCACTCCCAATTATATATGTTAATTGTTAAACCTTCAAGAGGATCATTTACTCATTTGGAGTATCTTATCGAGAATCCATCTCTCTTATTCATTGCTGCCCTCCTGGAAAGGGAAAGTTCCAGCCGATGACATCGAACCCAACACCCGAGGGTATTTATTTGTCACATTTATTTTCATTGTAATCTGTGTAACCATCTTTAAAAAATTATAGTGAAAATAAAAGGTTTTGCCCCTTTGGGGGAATTTTTCTCATACGTGTGTGTTTGAATGTTCTTGCTTGATTTTATCATCTTCAATCACACCTAGATGCATGCTTAGGACTTAATTGATAAAAACTGAGTTTAATTAAATAATTTCTTTATTTGAACAAACGCGCACTCTTCACCAACCCCTATTGTAAGATTTATGTCGGGATGGAAATTTTTGACACGATAACTTGTTTATGGTAATAACTCGAAATGGCATGAAGATGAAACGATTAACTTATATATATTTAAGAGTACTCAAAACATATACTCAAATCAAAATTAATGCAACCCAAAAATGACAGGACTAACCCGAATCTCTAAACCTAGCTTTATGGATTCTATCACTTCCCGACGGGTATTATCATAAGTACGCACCGCGATAGAAGTTGGATCAAGGCCACTCACTTTTAGTCCCATGAAATTAAGGATTCTCATTGGGCAAACATAAAGAGTTGATTACTTAATGATAAGAGAAAGTAGATCGGTCTTTCTCATGACTTTGACAGAGATACTGAGAGCATAGTTGTGATTTGAACCAACCTTAGGGATTTATTCTTTAGAGAATGATAGAATTCTAGTAGAGGTTAAAGATCTGAACAGATTCACTTCTTCTAGCGTGGTTAAAGGAAGGATTATGGGTCCGATAAGTAGTTTAATTAAGGTATATTGGTACAGCCGCGAAGATATAAAGAGTCCCCATAGAGTGTTGTTAGCTTGAGTTTTCTTCAACTGATCGAGGATCTTGCTCTCCTAGAGGGACATTTTCGACATTGAAAGTTTCTCAACTCCTTTTCCCTTGTCGATCGTTGATGATTGCGGGTTCAAATTCTGCTAATGCCTTCCTGATCTAGTCATATGGTTCATAGATGAGGGGAAAAACTTTAAGCCTATTTCTTCATCAACCTCGGGTTGTTTGGACATTTTGTTAATTTCTCCTAGCAGCTCCTCAAATAATATCATTCCACATATGTTGACTCTTAGGCTAGTATTTTCTGGGCTCTGCTATTCATCTGAACTATTGAGTTCAACCCTCCATCAGACGAGCTAGCCACTCTTCATTCATGTTTCTAGAGTAGGTTAGAGTCCCAGAGTCTCTCTCTATTTTGGTGCCATGGTTTGTGGGCCCGACTTCAGTGTTCCTGACTTTCACGACCTCTCTACTCTTTACTGGCATCTAGTTGTTGGTTAACCTAGTGTCCTCCTCATCTCTACGGCTTATCCCAATAGTATTCATAAGTTCCCAACAATTAGAATCTGCGAAGTCATAATTAACACATACACGAGATGGGGTATATAATAATTTACAACATCCATATAGGTCCTAAGGGGTTTAGTGGTCAACACCGTGGAATGAGGTACACTGAGGTGTATTTTCCATAAATATTCCAAGTAATCCAAGGTATTCTAATGCATAAGGCCGCATCCTATGTATATAAAAGTAAGAAAGAGCTCCATAGTTAGAGGACCATGACCATTGTGAACAAAATGAATGGTAACTACCAAGAAGATTCAAAGACCAGGGCCTCAGGAAAAAAAGGTCAAGACAAGATACATAAAAATAGATCCTAAAGCCAAAGGTACAATTTGGAAAAAATCCATGGCCAAACCCTAAAAGGCCGCAGTAGGACCCAAAAAGATAAGGCCGCAGATTCCTATGTTTAAAGTAGGGAACTAGCCAAAAGACGCATCACTATCCAAACAACACATATAAAAGTATGCAAGTTCAAGGTAATGATAAAAAGTATGTTGAACTATATATTGGCCATTTAGTCCCAGGCCACAGTGAGACAAGATAAGACACAACTAAAATAAATAAAGGCCACATCAATTATCCAAAGTCCGCGACCAAAATCACAAAGAGATATATCCATTTGGCAGATAAGGAAACAAATAAAAAATCCAAACCCTAGGTTTTTTCAATTAAGAACACATGATGAGTAGCAACTCGTGTTCTTGATGAAAATTGACCAAAGTCCAGCAAAACTTGCATCTTTTCAACCTAAAAAATAAATTTGATCACCGAAGTCGCACATTTAACCCCTTTCCTACTACAAATCAATAAAAACATCCACAAAAAATCATCGAATCCCAAAAATCCTCAAAGAACACCAAAAGAAATCGCAAACCCAGAAAATGTCAAACTACAATTTTGGAACTACTTGGGATTAATTTTTCGAGATTAATGTTTTAATTTCTAGGATGAACACGTTCGAATTAGTCATAGATCGTCGAGAGTTCAAATGAATATGATTTTCACAAGGCTAACTTAATTTTCTATAAATTCAACTTCAATTTTGTAAGATTTAAGGACAGGGGAGGCATGAAAATGAAGTAGAAACAAATGCATTTGAACTCCGGATATCATGGACAACCAACCAATTACCCAAAAATACGAGTCCACCCATATTCTCGGCGATGGAGCCGCCAGCTACCATTCCCTTCAAGAATAAAGGTGGTATGAGCGTTTCTTCGGGTAGACTCACAATCTCCAACTGGAGCATCAAGTCATTTGGAATGGCATGCCAAACTCCGTCACTTCCCTTTTCATGGCACGGGGTTGGTGTCATTTTCTAAATGAGCCTCATGGAGCGGTGTGATCACCATACTACACGATCTAATCAATTATTAAATTTGGAGAACTAATTTTATAACCATGCAAACCACATCGGGTTGGGTTCATGCATCCCAACCCTTAAAAAACTAGCCTAACATGGCGAAATTAGTGAAAACTACATTATCTACATTGCATGAACTCATAATTGCTTGGAAAGAGAGATTAAACATGAGAAATAATAATAAATGTGCTGGAAATAAAAGTTACCAAGATTGAAGAACAAGAACATGAAAGAAGAAATCAAAGATGAAGAAAAACTCGAAAAGCTCTTGAAATAAATAAAAATTGGAATTTAAAAACTTCAAAAATGTCACATTTTTTCTGTCTCAAGTTGTAAAAATCCAATGCACAAAGCCAAAGTTGACCAAAGATGGAAATTGAGCAAAAATTGACGACTTAACGAATAAGTGTGGAGATTAATGAACCCGGTGAGATTTCGACCCTATCGATTTTTTTCGAGTTTTTAAATCAATCCGAGTTTATGATTAACTCAAAGTTCTTTTCATCGTTTTAATAAGTCGTTCATGATCTCTATTTTATTATTTTGATCAGCTATGAGAAACGTGTGAGATATTGTCTTGAATAACGCGCACAAAAATATCTTTAAACTAAATTAATCTCGAGACGCATATGGTAAAGCAACTCGCATTTGGACAATGAAGTAGGCCCTCGTTAGTTACCCAAAAATGTTGGCCATAAAAAGTCATGAAAAATTTCCCTTTGTAACCCAATTTGAGCCTAATAAAGTTTTTTCGTTTCGTTTGATAACCCGAAAAAAAACCAAATAGCCCGAAATTGTGAAGATTGAATATTCATCAAATAAAGTCCAAAAAATGCATAAAAAGGGGCAAGAAAAAAAATAGGAAAATGCTCAACAAAAATAGCAAGAAAAGAAAAGTGTGAAAAATAGAAGAAAATTAGAAAAAGAAGAGAAATTGAGCAAATGCCCAAAAAAGCACCAACTACCATCATAAGAAAATTTTCCAATTCTAGATTTCCCAACCATTTCCATGTTACCCAGTTACACCTTAAACCCAAGAAAGTCATAACTAAGTTCGAATTGCGAAATTGATTACCGTGTGGAGAGATAAGATACAAAAAGATAATATGAGAGATTAAATATTGTGAAAAATAGATGATGTTTCTCGTTTTCCAATGACCGTATTCCGATGAAGAGATCTTTTCACCATTAAAATTCTGTCTTTCAAAATTGTGTACGTGAATTTGTGTCCATCTATTTACTCTTTTATATCATGCACACCGAGAGAGAATAAGCCACAATGTAACGTAATGATTAATCGGTGAAAATTGGCAGTTCGATTTTGGGCTTCACACACACATGCACACGTTATGGGTTGAGACTGTTGAATATGAATTTATGATAGATGGGGGTTTTGCCGCAGTGTCGTGTTACCAACATCGGTCGTTTGTTATATTCGGCTCACCAACTCTATACAAAAACCTAAACTATGACTACACTCTTTTAAGGGAGTATATCGGCCAGTCCGGATATCAAATACACAAAGACAAGTTGCTAGAATTTAATTGGTTTAATACTTATGAAATAAAAGTGTAAAAGATAATTGCTAACAAAATAAAAGATAAATAAAGGAAAAGATTAAACTAGGCGAGTGTAAATTAAATGAAATTAACAAAGAGAATAAAAACTATAGGTTGCGTCAAATATCCCTCACCCCGAGTTAACTAGTATAAAATGGTTACATGGGTTCACGGATTATTAAGATTGCGTCTCGTTTCATCAATTACTTAAATCAAGAGTTGTCACACCTCTAAATTCGCATAAAAGACTAATAAGATTTTGGCGTCAACAAATACCCCAAAAATTATGTGCGCAAGGTCATAAATACGGAGCATACATGATATACCATGTTAAATCTCCTAGACGTAATAACTAGGACAACCCACTCGAAATAAATCAGTGAGACTCCATCACCAAAGCAAAGCAACCCGTCAACCGTAGGTGAGTTCAATCCGACACAACCTAATTTAAATTAGCCACTACGCATGATTAAAAGCATAAATAAACTAACTAATTAAATTAAACAACACTAATTAATTAAAGCACACTAATTCAATTAATAACTAAAATTAACTAGACATGAAAATAAATAAAGCATGGAAAACTAGGGCACACAAAGCTTAACTAAGAGAGAGATAATGAATAGTACACGGAGACTTACATTAATGGTGCAAAATGAGGAGAGGGGAAACACTCCACAAAAATCCTCAAAGTTTCTCCAACCTAGGTCTCAAAACTAAGTAAAGTGAAGATCCTAAATTAATGTCTAACAAAAAATACCCCAAGTGGTGTATTTATAGTAGGCAATAATAAGAGATAAAAGAAAACGGGAAAAGAAGGAAAAAAAGGGGATAAGTCTTCATTTAAGAAATAAAAGAAAAATAAAAATAAAATAAAAATAGAAACAAAATGGGCAACAGGTCGTGGCAAAAAATACAGAACACCGGTCGACCGCCAGAGCATGGTCGGTCGACCGTGGAAAAGGGGAGGAGCACACTGCCAAACTTCGAAGGCAAAAACCAAAACACTGATCGACCGTTGGAGCATGGCCGGTCGACCGCGGATCAAAACTTCGTTGCTACCAACACTAAACCAAAGCCCTTGTCAACCAAAGCCACAAATGGGCATCACACTACAACCTGCACACACATGGGGCAGCCATGCCAAGAATCGAGCACAACCCCACAGCAAAATGGGTTACCCAAGTCAAAAGCAGCCCCAAACACCTCCCATTGCCAAAGACCCACCATGCCTCCATTAATGAACAAAACTAAAAAATGAGTATACCTCGAAATCCAAATCCGTGTACCAAAATAGTGTACATTCAAAATCTATGCTCAATTTCGGACGAAAGATCCGAATTTTGGGTGAAACCAAAACCTGAGCAAAACCCGAGCCTAGGGCCAAATCGCCATTTTTTTTTCTGCAAAAAAACATGTTAGGGACATAGGTGGAATTTATGGAATTGTTAATAAAGAAGAAAAGGGATACAAGGGGAATTATATAAATTGTTAATGAATCTCTTATAATTCTTTTCGATTAAAGGTTCGTGTTTTCTTCGTTCGGACTCCGATTCGCACAACGCTCATGGCCACATGAAGCTTGGATCGAGAGATACAACTTACATGAAAACTTCGGGCAAAAATCCTGAAGTGTGAAATTATAAAAATACCCCTGAACGTGCAAATCGTGATGGAACTTTACGGGAACGCGCCCAAACTTCATACTAAGCATCGTAACACCTACAAATGCTAAATAATACCTCAAATAAAGTATTAGCATATAAAACTAAGGTTGTCTTATTATCGAACATAATTATAGCAATTACGGTACCCGAGGGGGCTAAAATGCCTAAGTTCGAGAGTAACTAAATGCATAATTCGATACGAATCAATTTACAGGTGACTATTTTTTGGGGGGGGAGTTTAAATTGTATAATTTTTAAGTATTTTGATTTTTCTTTGAGTCAATAATGAATTTTGTGGGTATAGTCACTATAAACCCTCACGAGACCCAACTCGTCCTACTAGGGCAACCTAGGGGTTTAAAGGCTTGTTGCATATGCTAAATGCAATCGCTCATCCACAAAAGAGGTATGCTATCTCATTTTAGAGTTGGACCATGTTTTGATTATTTTACATTGCTCGGGATGATCAAAGTTCTAAGTTAGGGGGATTTGATTCCGCATAAATTCTTATGAATTTCTCCCTTAATTTAGAGGCTTTTATTACCTCAGATAATGTAAAACGAGTTGATTTATCTTATATCATTGCTAATGGCTTCGTCTAACAAGTATCCTATGTTTCGTATATTTCTTATTGATTTTACAGGTATTTAATACATGAAAGAAAGAAAGAAATCTAAAGAAGAAAGAGAAGAGAAAGAATAAAAGTTAAAATGGAAAAAGTGTAATTTCCATCGGGAATCCAATCAAGGAACCAAATGAAAGTCAAAGATATCGAGTCTACGAGCGCATAGGAAGAAACGGAATTCCAATCTGAGTTCCGGAGTAGAAGTTATGAAGATCCAAAGATGTGAGATGATAATGAGAAATTGAAGAGATAATGAAGAGAAATTAAAAAGAAAATTCGAATCGATCCGGGCCTCATAAGTCACTGTAAAAGGATGCATTTACCGGATCGATCCGATCCTCATAAAAAAAGGATCGATCCGAACCCAAATTCACTGCATAAGGCATATCTTCCGGATCGATCCAGTCATCAGGAGATCGATTCGAAATGTCCAGACCAGATCGATCCGGAGTTCGAGATTTGGGATTATCTTCTTCAAGCTAGAGTCTTGCATGACACCAACTCTTGTATTTTTCGTAGTGCATATATTTCAAACTCCCCCAGTTAATAAAGGAGCTTCTAATTCATTTTAGAGAAGCCTTGTACTTATTTTTGAAGAGAGACCAAAGAAGCCATATTTTTTCAATAAGAAGATATGCTTTAAGGAATGCAATTAATTTTCTTCAAGACAAGTAATGTTCTTCCTTTAAATTTGCAATAGTTAATTAGTTTAATTGGGGATTTGATTCTGTACTTCTCTTTTCATCTAGTTTCTAATAATTATGATGCTTTCTTCTTTTCAATCCATGCTTTATTTTAATTTATTTATGTCTGGCTAATTTTCTAAGGGTTGGGATGCATAAATCCAACCCGATGTTCATTGTAAATGCGTAAAATTTAATTTTAAATTAAATAACTGAGTTAATCGTGTTGTGTGGTGAACACAACCGTTGTAGAATTTTTGTTCTCGTTTGCCCTAGGTAACCAGGATGCTTAAGATTGCAACGCACGTATAGCTACGATGACAGTTCTTTACTCTACCTTTGATTACGTATGATGCGGGCTACGATCCCTCATATATGTAATGCCTGGGAGTATTAAAGACCAGGTATAATTAGATATTTCAATTTCGAAATAAGTTTTAACATTAATAAACGAACTAGGGTTGGAGGAGTGTATCCTAAATCATTTTCCTCACTTGTACTTCCATTACATGTTTCCGATTTCATAATTAGGTCAAAAATATTTTAAGTTGTTTCTAAATTCTTTAGATAGTTTACTCATCATTTTCACTTGTGGCTAGTTCATTTCCCATAATCACCTTTTCTTTCTTTTTAGAGTCAAAGCTAGGTTACCCTTGTCTTTCCAATGTCATCACGACTCCGTTCGTCCTTTTTTCCTGAGGATCGATACCCGACTTATAGGATTATTACTTGAGTGACAGTCTTACACTTGAGCCTACATAGCACGCACACTCGATAAACACTAGATACATTAGATACACATTTGTTCATGCCCATATTTTATGATAACATCTCATAATAATTTTTTTAATGTATACTATTAGAGTAATGATATAAGTTCCAACTACATCCCCAAATAACTTGCAAATTGGTTGTCATAGCATTATAATAATGTATTGTGTTATTATTGAACGAAAAAGTGCAACATTTAATGTTATCTTAACTTTTTTTGGAGATCGTTTGAGACCTTTTTTGGACTCATATCATTATTCATACTAGTATAAAAACAACACTATCATTACAAATATAATAGTTAATTAGTGAGACTATAATTATCTTATTTAGAGTCCAAATTTGTAAAAGTGAATCATGATCACCATCTCATCTAATTGATTGAAATATTAAAATAATCAATAAGAAGTTACACTTGACATTCTTTTTTTAATTCAATCAGTGAGGGGAGAAGGTCAACATAGTCCATTTTTAGAATTTGGTCAACAAATTCGAATTTTCAAATAATAGGAAGTGTTATTAAAGACTATTTTATTCTTGTCGTGAACAATTTTTATTACCAAATTTTATGCGTACTGTACCTTTTTTGTATATTGTTTGTGTCCTAAGTGGATAAATCCATTGAAGTATTATAGTTAATTAGAAGAAAACAAGGTTTAATTTTTGGAAAAAATATTAAATCAATGTTTGATAGTTTAAGGACTAGGGAGAATATGTAAACTCTATTTTCCCATGATTTGAGAAAATTTTATAAGAAATAAAGAAGAAGAAGTAATAAATGCTAAAGCGTGCTCGATTTGCTATCATTCGGTTAGCCATAAAAGGAGAAACAATTCGATGTAAAGCAAAATACTCTGAGACCCTCAAGGTTAATTTAAGTTCAGGCTCTTCCGTAATTTTTGGACAATTTTGCTCTGCAGGGCCAGGGCGCGACTCAAATTCCATAACATAGCTTAGCTTAGTAGGTAATCAGTTTCCAGTCACAGGCACTTGAGGTTTATTTTTTGTGTGTGTCGTCAAATTAACAAAAAGATATTTCTTTAACTAAAAGGTGGGGGTTATTTTAAAGAACTGAATATATCTTTTACCCCACGTATGCTTAAGACAGTGGTTGCCGAACATATAATGAACTAGATATTAGTCTTGCGCGATGCGTGAATATTTAAAAAATAATATATATATATATATATATATATATATATAATTGTAATTGTAATTGTAATTAATTAGTTCTATAATCCAATGTACACAAATATATGTATTAAAGTACTATTATCATAAAATAAGGTGTAAATTTTTTTTAAATATGTATTACCACATTTACAATGATACTACATACTCCCAAAATCAAATAGACATCGACAAAGATTACTAAAATTTGTAGTAGAAATTACAGCATGGGAAGAATTTCAATGTTATTTACTAAAAAATTATATATACACGTAAAAAAAATAGACAATTATATTAAAAAATTGATAAGATTACATGAATTAATATAAGAAGTCCAAACTACCATTGAGCACTATAGAATCTAGAAATGAAATACTTGCATTAACATCTTAAAAATAACCCAATGTCTTTAACTAACATTTATTTACTTGTCTATTTGAAGCCTCCTAAGGCTATTATTATGAGAATTCAAATTATGATGAATAAATTTTTCGAGGAGGAAATGAAGACAGTGGATGGAAATTTCAGTGGAAATCTTGGGAATCTCATTATAGAAAGAAAAATGAGAGGGACTTGGGGTTTTTAAATTTTAATGTGTTGATGAAAGCATCTTCTATGCTAATATTTTGGAAATTTAAATCTGAAAATTCTCTTTGGGCAGATTTTATGTAGAAGCGATACAATTCCAACAATCCAAGTGTGGGTTCTCATACATGGAAATGATTAAGGAGTGTTAAAGAGGAGTGCTTAGAGAATATGACTGGTAAAACGAGAATTGGATCTGAAAACCATCAATATCTGGTCAATTTACTTTTGCTTCAGCTTTGGATATATGCAATGAACACTTTACAACTTCAGGTGTAATGAATCAGATTTGGGATGAAAACATTCCAAAGAAAATTTCAGTTAATTCGTAGAGAATGTTGAATAATTGTCTTCCTCTTGATGATGTGATCAAAGACTTGGGAATCAAAGTTGTCTCTAGATGCCAGGCCTGTCAAAATCAATGTGTCTTTTTACCATTTATTTTTGAATTGCAAGGGTAAAAAGCCTATATGGGATTTTTTGAAGGCCTTATGGAAGCTTAAATTGATAGAAATTCAATATCGTCTATGTTCATGAATTGGTGGTTCAACAGTAGGGAAGGAGACTACATGAAATTTCTGGAAAAATCCATTCCAAATATTGTTTGGTGGGAAATATGAAAATGTAGAAATCTGGCTTTATATGATCTAGAAAATTTAATCATATTGGGGTAATCAATCAAGTTATTTCACTCATCTCTAATATGTGCAATGGTATTAAATTTGAGAGTAAGCCTAATATATTTGGTGATAGAATTTTAGAAGGTTTTCACGTGAACATTTTTCATTATGTGAAAATTCCAAAGCTTTTATAATGGATTCCCCCTAGTCAAAATTGGTTTAAGTTGAATGTAGATGGTGCTTCTAAAGGTAATCCAAGCCTTAATGGTTATGGGAGAATTGTTAGAGATGATAAATCTCAACTTGTAGTGGGTTTTTCTTATCCAAATGGCATTTCCACAAAGTCTGAAGTTGAAATTTTGGCGTTGAAGAAGGGAAATCAGATCTGCATTCAATTCAATATAAATTTTGTTCAAATAGAAATGGACTCTCTTTTGGTAGTAAACATGTTTAATAAAGGCTGGGCTATTCCTTGGAGACTTAGAGATAGTACAGAAGATATCCGATTTAATCTTCAAAGAATTCATTTGGCTTTAAATCATTGCTATAGGGAATCGATTATGGTTGCTGACTGTTTGGCTAAAGCTGGACTTCATTTGATAGAGTTGAAACTTTATTAATATTGAAATGATATTCCTAAGAAGGCAAGAGGCCTTATTCCCTTATAGCACTAATACGTGTGGGGGTTCCGTCCCTATCCCCCCCCCCCCCCCCCCAAAAAAAAAAAACCATTTATAATGTAAATAGTTCCAAGAAAGAACCAATCCAAATTATATAGTGTCCAATAATTCTCGAACCCTTGGATTATGGCCACAACATTTGTACTTTATTCCAGTTGTAATCGTCTTTGGAAAATCTTCCCGTCTTATGTCCTTTACTCTCATCAATCAACAATGTTAAGACTGAAATTAAAGCTATAGGGTAAAGGGGGGAAATAGAGTTAATGAATACTCTTTCTTGAAATTATAAAGTTTTATTCCTTCATTGAAAATAAGAGAATGAATTGGGGCATCTGAAAAATAAAGAAAGAAAATAAGATTAGAAAAAAAAAATATTATATAAAGATTATAATAGTAAAGAAAAAGTAGAGAATAGTTTTTTTTTTCTAATGAGATGAGAACCAAGTCACTACACATGTATCTCTATCAAATCGATCTTATGTAATAACCCATCTCAGCATTGAGACCTAAAAATAAGGTTGACGAACACAACCCAAATCTAAAAATGAGTTCTAATTGTAACCACATAAATATTTTATGTACAAAACATCCAATCAATATATATATATATATATATATATATATATATAACAGTCACATCCACACACAAATATTGGGGGAGTCAAAGGGCTGCGAGGGAGGAACTTGTCAAAGTTCTAATTGAGATAAATGGCGAGTAAAAGAGGTTATATGTATACGATGTAATTACCTGTTAAAAGAAAATAACATGCAATCATAAAAGTAGGTCTCTTAATCACCGTATTAGTAAATATGAGCATTACAATGGTTATAGATTATACATTTTGTCAAAGAAAGAGAAACTCAAAGTGAGATGATAGAAAACTAACCATGTATTATATTTTTTAGTTCATGGGTTTTAAAATAAAAAAGAAGACAAAAATATGAAAGGAAAAATATCTATTGAAAATTAAAAAAGGAGAAAAGGTAAAAATTAAACCAAATTCGAGGATGTGTGCAAGTGACAAAGATTAATATTGTCAAGATATCAATATTTTCATTTCATCTATCAGATTTTTATATGACGAATAACTATTAGATCAGATTTGATAGATAATATAAAAATCTATAATCATAGCACATGCTGCTACTATTGCACTTGAAAATGCATTCCACCTAAAAAGAGAAATAGAAATCTTTAAGTAGCTATTAAAATTGGTGGATGCTAGAAAGTTACCCCAAATAAGAAAGAAAATGAAATCATGATTCATTTCTAAGCAGTAAAAAATTAAATTTGCATACCTGAAGATAAAGGTTTGTTAAAAATTTAATAAAAGATGCAAGTTCTACAAGCATCCTTCCAATTTCCTTAAGGGTACATAAATGAAATGTCCTTTGAAATTTTTCATCACATGAGATTTCATAAAATTTCTTACATTATTAAGACGAAAAATTTATTCAAAAACTTTTTAGACCATCCCTTTGTGTGCATTTGGTGGGTATATTATCCAGCGTAGTTATTTATTAAATTAATAAAAAAATATTCAATTTCCACAATATAATAGCATATAGAGTGCTTTGTTTACAAGGATTCTAGTCCAGTGAATTTGACATAAATATATATGATTTTTTCTAAAGCAAAAAATGACATTTTCATTTCAAAGTAATTGGATTGTATAAGTCATTGACATTTATCCACTTCTATATACTAAAATCTAGCGTATAATAATTTGCAAAACTATCCAATGACAATCCTTTGGGATCTTGCAGTAGACTTAATTCAATCAAACTTTTTTCCTAATAAAGATATAGGATAAAATGTAGAATAATTAACATAAGATGACAACAAAATTGCACCTAATGTAGAGTCCCATATATATATATATATATAAGCTACGATTAAGAAACCTACGTTTATTATTGTGTGTTATTATCTTTTAATAAGTAATTACATCACATACATATAATCACTTTTACTATTCATTTATCTCGATTAGAACATTGAAAATTTCCTCCCTCGTAGCTCTTGAATCCCCCAAATATTTGTGTGTAGATGTGACTGATATATATATATATATATATATATAATAAGGAGTAAAATATTTTCACTATTTCATAAGAGGATAACTTAATTAGAGGTGGAGATTGTGCCACCAAGGCAAAAAATTAAAGGTTCAGATTAGAAGAGAACGATCAAAGGGTTGTGATTTGCCCTCTCATTAAGATCTAACGGCCTGCGATTGTGATATGCCTAATATTGAAACGTAACTCAAACCCTACCTCTCATTTTCTCTCCCGTTCATTTTGTTTCATCACCTCCCTCACAAAAAACCCTCCCCGCTGCCGCCCCCCTCCCATCTCTGCCGAGCCCCTCTCCGTACGTTTCATATCCACCTTCTCAGACCTCACTCTCTCTGGTTATCAAACCCACAGAATATTGCAAACCCTCTCTCACACATGCGATTGACTCATAAACTGTGCTAGAGGTACTCTCTCTCACACACACACACACACACACACACGCACACACATTCACACACACTCACACACTCTCACACACACACACACACACACACACACACACACACACTATCATTTACAGTATACCACTTTGAAAAATGGTTTTTAAAGTTTAGGGTTTCTTGAAATTTTGGGGGTTTTGATTTTGAGGTTCAAACATAGTTACTCACAATATTCTTGGTTTGTTCTTGAGGAATTTTCAGTAGGTATATGTGAACTAGCACCAGTGGAGCTCTAATGAGGTTGGTTCATACTAAATCTATATGTATTTGGGAAACTATTTTAGATTTTAACTCATTTCATACCCGATTTCTCTGTTCCCTTGATACACACTTTCTAATCGATCACCCTTTCATCTTTCACTGGCATCATGAACAATGGATACCTGAAGAAGGTCTCTCTGGTAGAGTTAGTTGGGGTTTTTAGTACTAGATCTACAATCGTATTAGTAAAACATGGATGTGAATTAATTGTATGTTAAATTCAATATTTGTACGATCATTTTCATTTTTTTTATTTCTTCCTATATTTTTGTGGATTGTGATTTCTACATTTGGTTCAGTTTTTCACGATATTACTGGAAATTTGATATTTTTTGTATTTTAAAGTTTCAGGTTATTAGAGTTGAGATATTCCTTGAAGTTTGAGTTGAGGTATCCTTCTCCCACTCTTATTGGAAATATTGCTAGACATTTGTTCCTACTTATGTTATAAAGCTACTGTTGTATTCATTATTCATTATAGGGCTTTTCTGAAGATGCCACATTTGTTTCTTTTTATGGACCCATTTGAGGGCTTTTTTGCATATATGACCTTTTAAGCGACTAGGTATATTATTTGGGGTTTTCATGTTCCATTTAGTCCGAACCATCTTTATACGAGTAGCTTGGCTTTTGTGTCCTACTTGGTTGTATTTTGATGTAGGATTAAATTATTTTCCATTTCCATTAAAATATCAAATACCTTGGTTGGCTTTTGTATACTATCGTCTTTGATAAATTTTAGTTTGGTAAATATTAATTTTATGTTATGATTGACATACATATATGTCATAATGTTATCTTTGATTGATCCTACATTTGTGCTTTTTTTTTTAATTTTATTTTTTAAAATACATTACGCAATTTCGGAACTTCCTACATTTGGACCAACTTTCATGTGTTTTATAAAATGCATGTTCAATATTAGGCTTGCATCTTAGCATTTTTTGTACCTACACTACCCTGAATGCTGGAAGTTAATTGTCTGGCCCCAAATATATTCACATCTACTTCACCTAACAGTAAAATAGTTTTTTTTTATAATTACAAGGGGTGTATTTGATACTTATAATACCTTATATGTATCCGAGATAGCACAACATAGTTTTTCATTGGATAACTGTTCATTGTTTCTTTTTTTGCTTTTTAAGTATAATAAGCCACTGTTCAGTATAACAAGTCACTTCTTATGATAATTCATATTTATACTACATATTCTTTTTTTCTTTTCATGATCGATCAACATTGTCTTGCTCTGTCAATGTTGCCAATAACATGTACATCTGGGAAAACGTTCTGGTAGACCTTTTCCTGGGTCGATGAATGCAATTTTTATGATTACGTGTGATTTTTATTTTCTTGCTACAACCATCATGATTTGTGTGTTATACTACATATGTGCGTTTTTAATATTTATGATAATACTATCTTTTTTACTCACACATTGTCTTACTTTCTTTGTTTAGGCCATTTTGGTAGCATTGGAGATGCAATTAGGAATGACATAACTCTGAAAAAAAGTTTTCTGTTTTGCTGTCAATGGTATTGAATGTTTTTTTCCAAACAATATTGCAATCTCTGCCATAATTTTTTGGAAATTTGATTTCCCTTTTCCCCTACCATCAATGACTCTCTATATTGAAGTTTATTTCCACTAATAACCGAATTTGGCATAGTCAGAGACTGGCTGTAAAAAGTAAAGAAAATTGTAATTTTCCAACATATATAATCAGTATAATACTATAAATCTAGGTTTTTTTTAATGAAATGAATTAATATTTTTTTTCTATAATTTTATATATTAATAGGATGGTGGCCAAGAAATTCTTCGGTAAAGCAGGCTCATTGATCGTCCGCTACCACTGCCTCAGGTAATCTTCGTCTCTACGGAAAACCTATGGCCAAAACTTAAAACTTATTTCATTTCGGAGACATTAACACTCCATCTAACTATATTTGATTATTCTGTTTTTTGTTAGAAAGAAATAAGAGTTTCAAAACCATAATATTTTGCATATATTTGTAGATCACATACTCTTGGATTCACAACATCGGGTTGATATCAGATATATTATATATTTTTTGTACTTTTTTATAATTCTCTGCATTTCTATTTGGGTTTTTGTACGCGTATATTGTCGCTTAATTGGTTCGCAGCTCCATCACTGAAATTCAAACTCCATATTTGCACTAAACCCTTATGATATTATCAATTTGTTGATTCGCAACCCCATTAGTTATTGAATATAACGTGTTTGACACTTTGGTGTGATTCATTTATTAAGTAACATTGGTTGGGCTTGAGCTCAATGGTGGGTAAGTTCAGGGGTTTGTTGTTACAACTTTCAAGGAATGTGTTAACTTTCTAACTCTTCCGGTGTTAAATATAATGTATTGTGTATAATGTAACATATTGGTTCTTTCATTTAACATTCATGTTATTATTCTTGGCTAATTTAGTTCTTGGTCTTCTGAAATATTTTCCATGAACGGTGGGGTTTGACGTTATGACCAATTCCTAGATTTGAAACATATAAATTCAGATTTTGGAATTTATATACTTTCATAGTTTTGTTAACTTTGGATGTATTTGAGATTAATATACAAAAATCAACCTTTTTTGGAGGTGTTTGTTGTGAGTGTGTGTGTGTGTGTGTTGGGGGGGGGGGGTGAAGTTGTTGTAATATGAGATTATTTATTTAAAATACTATTTTGTCGGAGAGGTAGGAAATTAGCATTTCTTTTTCACTTTTGCATTTTCTCTTCACACTTTCAAATTGGGTATGTCGCACATTACGCTTATTGCTTTTGTGTTTTGAAGGTTCAACCATAATTTTGGGGGTGGGGGGAAATAAATGAAAATGAAAATCATCTGACATGTTATCAATATTCTATATATTCAGAAACAATTCTCACCTGCCAGCAAAGCTATAGATCAATTGGATGTCGAGAATCGGACTCAATTATCTGACATTGTAGCTATTTCAACTCAAAAGCGATGTGACCCAAACGCAACGGCGGTGACCCCTGCCTCTACTTTAAAACTCAACAGCAGTTGCCCTTGCTTCTACAGAGCTGTGTTGTAAGTTTGTATACTTTTAAAAATATAAGTCCCTATTCTTAGTTGAAGTCATGGTTAGGGAGTAAAATTAATTTTTAAAAATGTTGGATTGAATATTTTTCTTTTCTTTAAGAAGAAATGCCCCTACCTGATATTGAAATGAATAGTATGTAAGTGAACAAATGACATCTATATTTTCAGGTTGCAAATTGAGCAATTTTGATGAGTACTACGCAAATTCTACTGTTTTTGGTATACTATTGTTTAATTCTCTTTATCCCCGTTATTGCATTTCATTATTTTAGTTGAATTCGACGTTTCGAAAATATTCACCCCGCCTTCATCCATTTAAAGTTTTATTGGGTCTATACATAAATTTCCATTACTCATACGTGTTTGAGGATTACTATATCTTTCAATTTTTTTTAAATGCACTTATTTTGATCATGTAGGCATGTGATTATCTGGAAATTGGAGATTTACTAATACACTCTATATTAATACAATTTTAGTTATATTGTTCTCTTATATAGTATTTGAAACAGAATAATATATATGTCATTTGTATTTGAAACAGAATAATGTATGCACACGTTATTCGTTTGAATCCTAATAATTTAACTGATAGTTAGTGTGTAGTGTTTGAAACAGAATGGTGAATCCTTCAGCACCAGTCAGATCCTTCAGCACAAGTTTGAAACATTAACGGTTGATGACTGCTTGAATGCTTGAGCTCCAGTCAGATCCTTGAAGCCTAAAGAGAGGGAAAGGGAATTTGGGAGAAAAAAATGGGGCTAATTAGCGAAGCTCGCAAGGAGATTGAAATTCTTAAGAAATAAAAAAATTAGACAAGAAGCAGAAATCAAAGAACAATTCATCGATAATCTAGACTTTAGGCCTAGATCTGATTAAGTTGGTCCTGGTTGATGGTAATAAAATCCCAAAGCATGAACTGACAATTGAATATGACTGTCAGCTTGCAAAGGAATACAGTAGGGTCGTTATGAGAAAGCACCAAGCGAGCCAGGCTACTGAGACTAAACTGTTGAGGAGACAGAGGCAATCATATTACTGCAGAGATGATCCAATAGAATCGAAGCACTGCTTCAATTGTAAAGATCTTTGAAAGACGTAGTTCAATTATAAATGGGGCTCCTGTGGCAGTGCCGGTGTATTTTGTGTACGCCACTCATGTTTTTTTAACTACAGTATTGGAATTGACTTTAGCTTTTTATAAGTTTGACCCCATTTGTTGTAAGCTAGATCATTAGATTACAAAGAAGTTAGTATTTAATATGAAGTGTAGTATGTAGTATGGGTTATCTTTGCTATTGAATAATAGATGGTTTATGAATTGTTTTGTTATTGGCTAAATTCTATTCGTGGAATTGATTCTAGATGGTGCTGGAAATTTTTTTTATGGTTGTTTCGTGATGCTAGGCACTCTCCCTAAGAGAATTCGGGAGTTGTGATTTTTAGGGTTTTATGACATTTGGGAGTTATGATTTTTAGGGTTCAAGAATTCGTCAACCAACGTTATCCACAAATACATTCATCAGCTAACATTATTCTTACTAAAGTTTTTTTTTTAAATTTACTTGGTAGATGGTAAACACTGATTGTTTATTGGGCATTGATTGCCTTTTTCTACAAATGTAGGGTATACAGGGTGTTGAATGTATTTTACACTACGATGTGTGGTGGAGGCGGTATCAAAGAGGGGTGGGCCTGATCCATCACGAATGCCGGAACAGGTATGCTTCAAAAATTTTGGATTCAAACAGTTATGCATCAAACTGTTGCTGTCTTATTGGACCTTAAAAATGATGGGTAACTATGACATGAATAATTTAGATATTTATTGAGCGTTTGGATTGAAACGTTAAACCAAGGGTGGCTCTTTTGGTCATTACTTCATTGAATGATTTTTTCCCTTTTCTTATGTCTTATGATAATGTATTGTTAGTCTTATGCTACTGATCAGGGATTGAGAGACTCCTTTGAAAAAGGGGGAGTGCTATTTAATGACAATTATGAATTTGATTGATTTGATTAATGAGTTGTTTTTAGAATAGACACAATAACTCTGCTTGGGTGTAATTTCTCTGTTAAATTAGTTATTTTTTCCTATTAACTTTATTTGTTTTATTTGGATACCATATCTGATGGGATCAAATTCCATACTCCATTTCTGTACAACTGTGGTTGTATACAAGACCCAAAACCAAACCCCAAACAAAACCTTAATGTATAACTGTTGGGATGAAATTCCATATATGATGGGATCAAACCTTCATGTATAACTGTAGTTGTATGGAATTGTTTTATTTCTATACTAGAGCCAAAGCTGTATAACGATTGCCAATCATGTATAAGTAGTGTATCTATAACTGCTGTTGTAAAGCATGTATAATTGTTGTCAACCCCAAAGATATCATGTATAGCTAATGTGAAGCGTGTATGCAACTGTTGAATGGTGTCGTATTGAAACCGTTATGCAGAGGAAGTCAAGCGTGTATGCCTCTCACATATTGAAACAGTTATGATTCAAACAGTTATGCAACTGTTACTGTTCTATTAGACCTTAAAAATGTGGGTAAATATGAAATGAATAATATAGATATTTATTGAGTGTTTGGATTAAAACATTAAACAAAGGCTGGCTATTTTGGTCATTACTTCATTGAGTGATTTTTCCCCTTTTCTTATATCTTATGATAATGTATTCTTAGTCTTATGATATCTACCTAGAAGGCAGAATTCAAGTGCCATCAGGGATCATTGGTGATAACTCTGATATATACAAAGAATGCAGAATTAAAGTGCCTAATATATTTGGTAACTCTATCGACTTGCTCAGTTTGTCACGGGGATTGGTTCATTATATATTTTTAAAGTTTTAGTTAGCTTGAGAATTCATATGTTATGGTCATACCAATTTTATTTTTGTTTGTGGTGTTTAAAAAAATTGGGTAGCTTGGGAATTAATGTTTTTTTTATGTAATTATTTCTGTATGATATGCTTAATGACACCAAAATTGGAACTTTTTGGTGAGTGCTTAAGAAGGGCTCATATATGATAAGGTTATAAACAATTAATTTTTGAGACCATTTGTTTTTTAAGTAAGCTTTTTGAGAAAAAAATTGTTGAATTCTTTTATTATGTCTGCTGTCATGTTTTTTGGACAGGGGAAGATAAACATTTATACGCTGGATCTAAAACGTGTTACGGAGGTTGGTTTGCTGCTGCTTACTGTATAGGGAGAGAGGAGGGGTATGGCAGAATCTGGGCAATGCTGGCAGTAAGGAGCTTGGTTTGCTGATGTTGTATTAAAGGTTTTTATTTTGTGAAGTGCTCTATAGCAAGGATGTTGCTGCTACTATATAGGAAGAGAGGAGGGAGGGGTATGGCAGAATCTGGGCAATGCTGGCAGTAAGGAGCTTGGTTTGCTGATGTTGTATTAAAGGTTTTTATTTTGTGAAGTGCTCTATAGCAAGGATGCTTCAGTTACAGGACTGTGGTTCTTCTTTTGCTACGTTGAGCTCCGGATAACATCTATCTGGCCTTTGTGTTCTTTTTTGATTTTGCAAGTGATGTTGGTTTTCTATTCCTTTTTAATACATATTTTTTATTTCTTCGTGCCTTCAAGCACAAGCAATAAGCGCTTGATTATTTTTTAAATGATTATGGCTTCTTAAATTGGATAATTCTTGATTATTTTGTTGTTTATTAGGCCTAAACTATAATATGTTCTTGGTTATAGACATTATATAGGCATCATTGAGATTACACTTTGTTTTGTTGGGGAACGATGTTTTTTCCGTTTTGCAATTACATAATTTTCAAATTTTCGTTGATTTTCAATTACATATTTTGGAAATTTTCGTCGTGCCTTCAGGCACGGGCATTCCGCTAGTATATATATATAAGCGAAATATACACTAAGACAAAACATATACATTGGCCCTAACTAAACAACAAAACTATCTTCTCGACAAAAGCAGTCCTATAGCCTAAGCAATTGAAGACCCAAAACATGATTGTCTATGTTAAAAAAGTTTTCTATTATGCATCACTGGAAACAGGTTCAACTGAAGACATAACAAATCCATCGTATAAAAATTAAAAAATTAAAAAATAAAAGGAGGGACCGAAATGATACCTTCACCACAGGATTCTTAGGGATTGTGTTAGAAAAGGTCGGAGATGTGCCAAGGAGTTATATATAGAGAGAGAATTGGAATGAAAATTGTTTGAATATAAATAGGCACTAAATTAAAATCTTAGTTAAAGGCGTCGGTCATTTGGTCGGAGGTTTGTAGAATGGAGGTCGGATTTAATTGGAGATCAATTATCAAAAGACATGGCACATCTACCAATACAGACACCATTTTCAAATATATATATATATATATATATATATATATATATATATATATATATATATATATCAAATTCTAAAAGTTTGGAGACTGAAACTTTCTAGAAGATTTTTTTTGGTTATTTTTATATTTTTGTTCTATATTTATTCAAATAGTAATCCCCAATTACTAATATATTTTAATTACCTGTCAATGAAAAATTGGGAGTATTATTTGCTCTAAATTTCAATTATACTATCATAATGCATAAATATCACTATTTTTTCTTGGTTGTTTGCTTGGTGGTGTAGGGTTGAGTTGTGATATTTGGAATAGGGATAGGTTGTGTTAAGTGTTTTGCCATTTTATTGCCAAATCTTTTATGGCGAGTGTTGCAATGTTTGATTGGAAGTCTCATTTTTCAGTAGTGATTGGTTTAGGGCATGTGTGCCATTTTTGCATTTAGTTTTTTTTATTGTTTTGTCTGGTGCCATTAATGTGTTTGTATAAGGTTTGTGTAGGTAGTGAGATGGGTGATTTTGCCCATTTGTTTGTTATTTTAAGGCCTAGTTGGTACCCTAAGGATCGTGCTATGGGCTTCATTGTATATTCTCTTTTTTTTTCCAAATGAAAATAAGCATTATTATATAAGTGATATTTTACAAGCCTGGTTAGTACTTACAAGACGATATCTAGTAAAACTACACAAGTCCTAAGATAGAAACATAATAAGAAAAAGTGGCCGATGAGTAAAAAAATATAATACAAAAAGGTCTTGTAAGGAAAAAGGTAGCAAGAAAGTCAACACATACATCAGCTTTCCTATAACAAAAAGGCGGTGTAACATGGGTGCATATTCGAAAGTCTTCAAGTATCTCCTGGATCAAGATCTGGTGGGATGGGAAGGTCACCTGGTTCCTTTAAATCTATTTAAAAGCTAATTATGAATCACTTTCAAATTTGATCTTAGTAAATCCTTTGGTTATAGAAAGCTTAAGTCAAACATTGATGGCCCTCAATTCCTCCATATCTGAGGATATAAATCCAATATATTTGGTAAAAGTGAACAAAAACTAATCGTGTTGATTTTGAATAATGTCACCCAATGAAGATTGGACTGTGATAGAAGAACACACATAATCAATATAGGTATCATAGTGGCAAAATATATTCTTATAGGTATCTTAATATCCTTTTTAACAGTCCTAGCCTTGTATGATTCGGACTTACGGTATGCATTTTATGCCTATTTTTTCAAAAACATCCGCTCCGGACTGCTTATAGGCACCCCAAACCTCCTACTTATTGACAGAATGTAATTTTCTTCGCCAACAAGGTAGGGCTATACTAATAGATAGGTCAGGGTTCATGCCAATCAGTAACCCCCTGATACCCTAATTTTTTACTATTTAAGGAACGAAGACATCATTCCTAAAGGCCCCTTTCAGAAGTCAGAACATTCTCATTGACATCAATGCATCAAAATTCATTTTTCTCAAACGTCCTCTCCATTTTCCAACATCACTCTCTTCCATCTTTCATCACACTTTTTACTCTTACCTCACCATTATCCAACTACCTAAAAATTAGCTTCTACTACTACGAAATCAGAATTAAAATACTCTTAAAAGTCCACTCTTATCCATATATAACTTATTTGATTTGTAATAGTTATTTACTTTTCTTTCCACTTTGATATATCTTTTATTTACTATCTTCACTTCAAAACTAATCTCAATTTTTATTATTTAGTACACATAAAACTTAATTTCACAAAATAAATATCAAACCAAAAATAGGGTTTCCCAATAAACCCTAAACTAGAATTTCAACATTTTTAAACTCCTTACACTTGCGCACATTCTATAAAAACAACTGAATGAAGTTATAATTTAGGATTTATGGGTTAAATCCAACCCTTTCTTGTTGTAGAATTACGTGGACTTCAATCTGACGAAGACGACTAGGATTAACATCACCAAGAAATTTGATGATGCTTCCAAATGAAGGGGAGCTATAAGGGTTAGGAAACCTAAAATGAAGGGCAAGATTGAATTCAATATTGTCAATGAAACATCACCGGAAGGTGTACCTAGTAGGAGACCCATTTAAAGTAACATGATTAAACCAATTGGGCGCACAAGGATAAGACCGTCCACAATGAGAAACCTCCACCACGATAGCAAGCAGCGTAGGTATGTCATACATACAAATAATAATATAGGTATACATCACACCTATATAAATAAAATATCAATAAGGTATTCACACAACCATATGAATATAACAGACCATCATCTCACCTATATATATAATAACAATAAGTATTCATCATACCTATATATAACCATAGGGCATACGCACAACCCATATAATAAATCCCATTAGGTATTATAATTATATCCCGAATATCCTTCGTACTTTTTGATTATGACTTTAATTCGCAAAGTATATATTTTCTAACTTATCTACCCACGCGATGGTGATCATTTAATCCTCAAATAAATTCAGTAGGTAAACATTACGTCCTACAAATCCATGTCATCACGACTCCCGAATTTCTACGAATTAAATTCACTTTAATTAGGTTTATTCCTCGATAATCCCAAATACACTCTTAGCCCTTTATTCCACCTCTTAAGGTTAACCCCAATTATACCTAAGGTTATTCCAGTACTTTATGACTCTCTTACTATTGGACCTAACCTTAAATTATCGATTATTCGATTTAAACCCCAAGTAATATAATTACTCATTTAATTAATCACCCGTTAAATTTTCCTCATTCACAATCCCAAAATAATATTTTTTGGGTCTTAAGTATATCCTACTGCCCTTCCCTAAGTCCCATTAAGTTCATTTAATCATCATCAAAGATTCCTCAAAGTTTGGGATTTAATCAACAATTAAAAAGGAAGGTATTTCACATTTCTAGGGGGAGTCGATCGATTGATGATTCAGGTCGATCAATCGATCGGTCGATCGATCGACAGTCTTGAGTTGATCGATCGATCGATCGATCAGACAGTGACCAATTTTCGGCATTGTTTTTCCTACGGGTTTCATACTTTTTAATCATCAAAACCTTTATTAAATAATCCTAAACTCCCTAATTTTCATCCCATGTGATATACCAAGATATATAATTGAACTCTAATAATCAAGAAACCTAAAATCATCAATAAGTTTGGATTCAAACATATTATTTCCCATAATTTCCAAAAGACTCATATTTTATTATTTCTCCAAGAACATCATATAAACTAAAATTTTCTTCACCAATAATACCCAAATTTCGTGGGTTAAATTCTATACTCAAAAGAAAATTAATCCTACATCATTATCCTTTCAAAGATTCCATTAACATCACCATACCTTACCTTTGATTATGCATCTTTTCAGAATTTTATAAACAACCTAAAATGGACAATATACATGCTAAATTTAAAATAATTAATCACTTGCCTCTAATTCGTAGGTATGGTCCATTGGGTATGACTGTCCAATAGTGGTTTTTCCCTTCTCTGGTCAACTTCCGGTGGTGGTTGGTGGTGGTGGCTTTTGGCTCTTGGTTTTCCCACAAAGACTCTTCCTTTTCCCCAGAGAAACTCCTCACTCTCTCTCAATTCTGTCTCTCCAAGTTTTGTAGATTGAATCAATAATATAAACCCTTTAGACTTATAAATAATCTCTCAAATTCGTGCAATCTATTCACCTTCCAAGTCAAATGACCATATTACCCCTCCGGGGTGACTATTCGGCTCCAAAGTGCCCCGAGACCCTATACAAATGTCCGAGTAGACTTTTCAACTATTTGAACCGTTTCGGACACTCTGGCATAGTCAAAACGACCATTCAAATGACATAATAATTCACTTTTATTTTATTAAATTATAATCCCGAAACGACTCAAATGCGCGTCCCGGCTTAATTACCATAATTATTGTACAGATAATTCACGATAATTTTATAAAGTCATAATCAATTGTAAATTCATAATCATATATATTACTTTAATCACTAAGTAATATTCAACCTAAATCACATATTACTTTATTCTCGAATAATATTTAAATCCGGATCAATTTTCAATTATATCACAATTAATTCTAATTAATCTCATTTTAAAAGTCATTAAAAGTAGGGGGTATTACATACTTCCCCCCTTACAACGGAATTTCATCCCAAAATTTGAAAAACAAAAGTATAGAAGGCAAGAACAATTCTGGATAAGTATTGCGCATCACATACTTGCTCCCAAGTAGACTACTCTGTAGCACCCATACTGTACACTATCGAATACCCGCAATAATGAACACCTCACTTATGATCATTTTAACCCCAGGTTACCCTGTCACTTATGTTCTTATCCAAGCCTTACAGTTTAAGTTTCACTACTTATACCTTATTCTACATATTCACTATCTAACATTCTACTATATGCACTTAAATAGATTAACCATTCTTTTGATAAATACCATCTCATCATGTGATAATGATACACAAATAGGTTAATTGTGTAGTATATATTTTTCACACAATATATACTATAAGATTCAAATCATCTTTACTATTTGTAATAGTTCCTGGTTCCTCACCTCTATCCCACAAGTAGGAGAAACAATAAGACTTCCCGTATCATACTTTAACTGACACCATTCCCAATAGTAAACTTATAAGAGTTGTAGTACACCAACTTCACTAGTGGAACGTACGTCTCTCATCCTCCCTTAAGATTCAAGGGTACAAACATAATTTATCTTCCAACATAAAAATTGTCTTCTTAGTCTGCCCTTTATTTTGTGGATGAAAGATCATACCCAATCATATCTCGGTACCCATGCTTCGTGAAAATTCTTCCAAAATTGGGAGACAAAATCTCGTCCTAATTGGAAATAATATTAAACGGTACCCTATGTAACCTCACTATCTCGATTATATTAAGATCCAAGCATATTGTCTCGTAGTATGATCAACCCTAACTGGTATAACGTGATCTACTTCAGTCAACTGATCCCCTATCTCCCATATAGGATTGTAACCATCTTCGTGATAAAATCCTTACAAATACTCTCCCAACACTACTTAGAAATCCCTAATGGTCGGAGAAACCTCAGCTGGTTTCGAATGGTCCACCCCAATTCCAACAGATAGGTGGCCTGTTATAAAAGGAATCTATCCAAACATCACTTCATTTAAATCCTCTAACCATAGTCATTTATAGCCTGACTCATTTTTTATTCTACCGACTATATCTCTAATCGTCATAAATGACCAGACATTCAAGTCCCGATATCTAAACCTCTATATTTATTTTCCTTATCCCATATCTCCAAAATGGTGAACAATATCGGATTCATTTACCTAGGGCGCCCATACACCCTATATTTATCGTATTGTTGCACAAATAACATATACTCTTCTTAAATCAATTTTCGCTCACTTGGCATACTGATATGGTAGGGGTGCACTCAATCATCCAACTAGTCATAACTTAATCACTCTATCAGAGGCATCACTGTTTTATTCATAAGGTTACTAGGACTAGGCGACTCTTAAGTCATAATAGAATTATCAACTCTAAATTTATGCTTGTATATTTAAAATGACTAAGGTACGAACTTATGTACTATCAATCAATCTTCTTTCCCACTCCCGACGTTCGCTAGTTTCATGCATGGGATGTCTCATAAAGTGAAATCCAAACAAGGAACCCCCCCTGATACACTACTACTTAAAATAATTGGTCGTCGAGATCCGTAATGGCCCTCAGTCCATAATTTGTACCTTCCCACACTTATATATCCCCAAAAATAACATAAACCATGTTGCTCTCACTATTCTAAATTCTTGGCGCTATATATAATGAGTTATTTCTCTCTATTCAACAACATAATATATCCTGAGTCACATCAGTAAAATAAATTTTTACTAACACTTATAACTAGATAACATTTTCACTAAGGTCTTGAAATATAGGCCCAACCCTATTTCAGTTGGCGCCACACAAAATTAATTTTACTCTCCCCAGAGTATCCAACACGATAGTCTTGTCACTTAATATACTATCATTTAAACATTTGGTAATTTATCACTACATATTACCATAATGAGTTCTATTATGCTAACTCAAAGCAATAGAAAAATTACAATAACAAAATGTACTCTTAGGACCCACTCGGTTCACTTACGGGTGACACCAAAAAGTCTCGCTATCAACGAGAAATACTTTTATAACTAGACTGTTAAAATTATCGTTTCCACTAACCTCGAGTCACACGCAAATTTAGGGTTTTCAATTTATATATGTCTGTTGTGACACACCATGTCACTAGAATTAATTCCTTATTCACAATGATGAAGTAAAACTTCAGCAGTCTCTCCTAATCACGTAGGGTCCTTACATGCACTTCTCACGGTCAAAACAACCCATGATCACTTGCACCCGTTATATATCTAGGATTTCATCCTATAGTTGTACCCACCCTTTGTGGACAAATTACTCACTCCCGTGGTTTACACGCCCATTATATAAACGTTGGCCCATCATATCTAGGCCTCAATTATGGTCTACAGACCTCCCTTTTTCTTCTTGGACCCTGCTAACCTTGAAATACGGTATGCTACTATTACCGAGGACTCCACTGGTCCGATTAAACCTACCACTTTTGGGTCGTAAATTTCTCGAGCCTAATTATCTTGACCCAATTACTCCCCAAGAAGTCTCACTCCTCCAGTTGTTATGCCTAATTGGTATGGTTTACTATTCCCAAAATTTATCGGTCTCACTACTCAATATGGACACATTTAACATTTAATAGCTTCTCTCTCTACATATAGGGTAATTTCCCTTACCATTTCCTCGTTAGTGATAATTTTTAACGTCCATCTCTTGGACCTACCAATCATAACTCCCAATTTCTATTCCCAATATTCTTTTGGCTCTACGGGTCCTATGGGATACATTGTCGACTACATTAGTCATGGCTGATTTCATCACCACTAAATAGGGGTCTAATCATATTACTTTAAATGGGTCCTCTACTGGGTACACCTTCCGTTGATATTTCATTGACAATATTGAATTTAATCTTGCCCTTCGATTTATGTTTCCTAACCCTTCTAACTCCCCTTCATTTGGAAGCATCATCAAAATTCTTGGTGACGTTAATCCTAGTCGTCTTCATCAGATTTTCACTCACACTAGAGTATTTCACTCACGAGTCCTTTCACATAATGAACTCCATTTATCTTCTATGTACCCCATTCTTCCTAGAGTAAGGAGTTTGTTAAACAAGTTGCTTCTCTCTTTCTTTCCCCTAAGAGATAAGTTTTAAAATTCCATTTATATCCTGATTAAAACATCAAATGAATGATTCCACTATCGAACCATACCAAAAATTCTTATTCCAGCTTCACATATGGTATTTATATGTGATTGTCTAACTCTTATCACTTAAGTTTGTTCTGCTTAGAAAAATTTTACTATTTTTTTTAAAATCCTAGGTGTTACTATACTTCACCCTTCATAATTGTCTTTGAATTTCTTCTTCACAAGAGTCCTTCCGACTCCCTCACCTTTCACATACAGTGCTGGGTGAGTTAAGAATGACACAACCATCAACTATGATGGTGCATGGGAAACTACAACTCCTAAGTGACTTCTTTAATATTTTCATCCCAAACAACAATTATGATGGTTTCTATCTCCAACACCATTTTTGAAAATACTCTATATCTTTGGCTGGGTCCTCCTCTTGCTATCCTTCTAACGGCTCTTACGAGTCGTCCCAATGTGTTTGGCGCACGATGCCTGACCAAACTCGTTTAAGCATTACATCTCATATACTTCATGGCACGAGAACGTAAGTCGAAATATGCAGAAGAATTCAGCGTCCTAATAATAGGGCTCTACATCAAAGAACGCTACGTTGAAACGTAGTAAGCCACACAGATCCTAAAGACACTAGAACCCGATGCTTTGATACCACCTGTAACAACCCGCCTAATTAAATATTTGGTGATCAGTCCTTCATTTAATTAAATCAGAATATCCATTTGGTTCATTCTCAGCATCACCGTCGAAAACAATTTCTTTATTAATCACTTAATAGTTAATTAAGCTAAGTGTCAAAACCTTTTTCCATTTTTAATTTAATTAAAACCATTCCACGACACGAGATAATAATATGCAACAACACATCAGAACTGAATTAACTACAATAAGAATAAATGTGACTGGAATAACTCTCCAGTTAAATTATAACATTTACACTAAATAAAACTGATATCCACAATTTTTACATAAATAATTACAACCTCTAGAATCCTGGGCGACATGACCTAAATGAAGTAGATGCTACGGATGAGTGAATTAATAGAAAGGAAGCGTTTAAACAAAATCCACATCTCTGCTAGTAGCAATAATCTATCGAAACATCCATAATCTTGGTTAGGCATCCCTGCTGCTGGATACCTGATGTACAAGATATAGTAGAGAAGATAATATGCAGGGAAATGGGTGAGAGCCCGAGGTGTAAAATAATTTTTAAAATATCAAGTGATTAACAATTATAATTAAGCATTTATTATGTACAAGTTAGTTTCTCAAGATCTCTCTTGAGAATTCTCACCTCTCATTTAGAGTGCATACCTATCGTATCTTATTATCTTCCTAGTTAAGGTCCCCTTCTAACTAGTTTCCATAACATAATTCTAACCCATATCATAGCCCGTATGTCACATACCATACGTAATATAATTATTCATATTCATTTCTCTTTAATAGGAACTAGTCTTGTTACAACCTTGGAATTAAGTGTTCACTTACTTATTTCAATTCAGATTTCATTATTTACTTCTATCTACAACATTCCACAATAGAATAAATCACATTTTATATTTTTAATCTACAATTCCACACAGAAGATTACATCTCTATATCTACAACGTCACACAGTAAATTACATCACATTTTATATATATAATATCACACTAATTATATATACTATACGGCACCTCCCCAGTCACAGCTGGGGTGCATGCATACTCTGCTATCATGTCCTAATACATAATGTCACTATATAGAGGACTATTTATTCGGCGCCTGTCACGAATCATATCATAACACAAATATATTGGAGGCGATCATAATTCCAAGACAAATGGGTCACGCACATACCTACGCTCCCATTAACCCATCGAAACTATAATTACACTGATAGCACGTGTCCAAGGTCCTATATTCAGGGTACGAATCTAAAATCCCTCCCAATTGGGTACACAAGGATTAGACTGCCCACAACGAAAAACCTCCACCCCGATATCAAGCAGTGCAGGTATGTCATACATACAAATAATAATATAGGTATACATCACACCTATATAAATATAACATCAATAAGGTATTCACACAACCATACGAATATAATGGGAAATCATCTCACCTATATATATATATATATATATATATATATATATAATAACAGTAGGTATTCATCATACCTATATATAACCATAGGGCATATGCACAACCCGTATAATAAATCCCATACGAAGTATAATTATATCCCGAATATCCTACGTATTTTTTTATTATGACTTTAATTCTCAAAGTATATATTTTTGAACTTATCTACCCGCACGATGGTCATCATTTAATCCTCAAATAAATTCATTAGGTAAACATCACGTCCTACAAATTCGTGTCATCACGACTCTCGAATTTCAACTAATTAAATTCACTTTAATTAGGTTTATTCCTTGATAATCCCTAATACACTCTTAACCCTTTATTCCATCTCTTAAGGTTAACCCCAATTATACCTAAGGTTATACCGGTACTTTATGACTCTCTTACTACTGATCCTAACCTTAAATTATCGATTATCCGATTTAAACCCCAAGTAATATAATTCTCCACAATAACTCGTTTAATTAATCACTCGTTAATTTTCCCTCATTCACAATCCCAAAATAATATTTTTCGGGTCTAAAGTATATCCTACTGCCCTTCCCTAAGTCCCATTAAGTTCATTTAATCATCATCAAAGATTCCTCAAAGTTTGGAATTTAATCAAAAATTAAAAAGGAAGGTATTTTACATTTCCAGGGGTAGTCGATCGATTGATGATTTTGGTCGATCGATCGATCAGTCGATCGATCAATCAGTCGATCGATCGACAGTCTTGAGTCGATCGATTGATCGATCAGACAGTGCCCATTTTTCTGCATTGTTTTTCCTACGGGTTTCATACTTTTTAATAACGAAAATGTTTATTAAATAATTCCAAACTCCCCAATTTTCATCCCATATGATATACCAAGATATATAATTGATCTCTAATAATCAATCAACCTAAAATCATCAATAAGTTTGGATTCAAACATATTATTTCCCACAATTTCTAGAAAATTCATATTTTATTATTTCTCCAAGAACATCGTATAAACTAATATTTTCTTCACCAATAATACACAAATTTCGTAGGTTAAATTCTATACTCAAAAGAAAATTAATCCTACATCATTCTCCTTTCAAAGATTCAATAACCATCACCATAATTCATCTTTGATTATGTATCTTTTCAGAATTTTCTAAACAACCTAAGATGGACAATATACATGCTAAATTTACAATAATTAATCACCTGCATCTAATTCGTAGTCTTAGTCCATGGGGGATGATTGTCCACTAGTGGTTCTTCCTTCTCCGGTCAACTTTCGGTGGTGGTGACTTTTGGCTTTTGGTTTTCCCACAAAGACTCTTCCTTTTCCCCAGGGAAACTCCTCACTCTCTCTCAATTTCTTTCTCTCTAAGTTTTGTAGAATGAATCAATAATCTAAACCCTTTAGACTTATAAATAGTCTCTGAAATTCGTGCATACTATTCACCTTTCAAGTCAAACGACCATATTACCCCTCCGGGTTGACTATTCAGCTCCAAAGTGCCCCGAGACCCTATACAAACGTCCGAGTAAACTTTTTTGGGTATTTGAACCGTTTCGGACACTTTGGCACAGTCAAAATGACCATTCGAATGACATAATAATAATTCACTTTTATTTCATTAAAATATAATCCCTATACGACTCAAATGCGTGTCCCGACTTAATTACCATAATTACCGCACACATAATTCGTGATAATTTTATAAATTCATAATCAATTGCAAATTCATAATCATATCTATTACTTTAATCGCTAAGTAATATTAAACATAAATCACATATTACTTTATTCTTGAGTAATATTTAAATCCGGATTAATTTCCAATTATATCACAATTAATTCTAATTAATCTCATTTTAAAAAGTCATTAAAAATATGAGGTATTACAAGCTTCATGCTTACTAACGCATTTCACACACCACTTGTAGATATCAATGCTTGGTCACAATAGTACACATTTCCACATTTATCCCACTTGTATATATCCACATACCCTCCTCCCTCACAAGTATTCACATGTTACACTCTCTTAGCACATGTTTCCCACTCACTTGTATATTAACATGCCTCACATTTTGTATCTATCACCATGCCTTGTATAGTCTCCATGCTCCATATACATACTTGTTAGTTTTACTCTCCATGTTTCCCTGTAATCTCATGCTACTTGTATATCTTATGCTCTCCCTCATGGTGGTAGTATTTATCTCTTTTAACATACATAAACTACTCTATAAAATACTAATTAAGACTCATGAATTATTGCACACTACATCACTTGAGCTTTGCAACATTGACCAAAATTGTGTCCCGTATTGGGGGTCACTTCATGATGGGTGCCGGTCGTGTGAGGTGAAGTTATCTTAAGTGATATGATTTCCACCTTCTATTAGCCTAGCAGATGCAATTTATATCTAATGCTCCCCCCGTGTGGTACCACTTGACTAAACTCACAACGAAAGGTATATAGTTGGGAACTCGTTCCTGTACATCGAGTATATCAAATTTTTCTTTCACACGTACTGTTTCCATGAGGTATATCGTGAGGCAATTCACGTACACTCACGTGTATCAAATGTCTTGCTCACACGTATCGATGAATGATTGCCCTTATAGGCAAGAGGTCTATCCTGGAAGCCTTGCCAAATAGGGGAAAACCTTCCACTAACCCACCAGTTGCATCAACTTTATATAGGCATCTACCCTAGGACACTCAACCTAGTTTTACAGTTTCAACGCAAAACTCTACTAAAATTTTGGTGTGTCCATCCTTAATATATCCCTTTCCCCGGGGGGAGGGGGGAGAAAGAGGTCTCACGCCCTTTTTATCTAGGATCACTTCGGCCATCGTCGATGTTGGGTGATGTAGAAAGATGGAGTCGTCAACCTATTTTGTGCAAAACAGGTAAAAAAAATATGTCGTCGCTTCAAGAGAGCAGCATCAAAGACAAATTGATGCTTACTAAACCAATAGTTCAGAGGTTCGAAGGTTAAGTTACGGAATGGGAAGATGTTTGGCACCCATCCCACTTTTTCGGTCTCTCTTGGGCTTGTGTTACTATTTTTCCTAATTTCTTTGTGAAGTGTGTGTAAATGTATATATAAATGGAGATCGAAATCGCCTAACTCATATCACGGAAAATATAGAGTGAGGTCAGCCAAAGTAATGTTCCCAAAATAATATTTTAAAAATATGATGTATGCGTTTATTTAGATATTGATAATTTGTAATACCCCGTGATTTTTAATGACTTTTAAAATGGGTTATATTTTAAATTAATGGATTAATTGGATTTTATTATTAATTAATTCATTTGGGTTTTATCCGAATTGTGGATATTAAAATGGATGATTCTTAATATTACTTAAAGATATTTAGGTAATATATGAATGTGATGTCGTTGATATGATGGTGCGATATAAATTCGGTAATTTGAATTTTTAGTTAGACGCGGTATGGGACGTGTCGGGACTAATTTATTAAATTAAAAAGGAAATTTATTTTTTATCGACCTTATAGTCATTTTGACTGCGTCGTGGCATCCGTAAGGTTTGAAATAGTCAGAAAAGTCTATTTGGATGTTGAATTTGGGTCTCGGGTCATTTGAAAATGAATAGACAACCCAAAAGGGCATTTTGGTAATTTTTACAAGGGGGATGAATAGTGATTTCGGATTTTGTCTTATTATAAATATTTGGAGATTAGTGTACGTAGGTTCATTTCATCTCTTCTACACAAAATTGAAAAGTCATCTTCTTAGAGAGAGTGAAAGGTTGCTTGGAAATAAAACAACTTGCTTAGAAAGGAGGAGAACCAAAGGTCACCACCACCATCACCACATGTGTTATTCAACTCCAAAGGATCAGATCTTCATTAGAGGCAAGTGTTTGATATTTGCAACTTAAGTTCGTATATTGTCCATGTTAGAATAATTATGAAAATAGATGATTTTTCATGTTTGGAAGACATAATGGAGTTGTTATATGGATTTCTAGAAACTGAAATGATATAGGAAGTAAACTCATGTTGTACGATGATAATAATCCACGAAATAATCATATATCAATGGAGGAAACTCTGAAAACCATTGTTGTGCTCTTGAGGATATTAGTTTTATAATTTTCTGGAAAAAAGGAGATAAACATGCATTTTAATACAATCCCTTGATGATTCTAGGATGTTTAGAGTATTGGAAATCGTTCATATATGTTGATATATCATGTAGTAATAATTATAAGTCATTTGGGATGTTAATATGAAGGTTTTAATGAACAAAAATGGTGAAACCCGTAGTTGCAGAAATGCAGAAAAACCAGGCTGTGACCTGAGGGATCGATCGATCGACCCCCTGCCTTCGATCGATCGACCTCCCCAGAATTCCTAAAGTTGCTTCAATTTAAATGTTGATCCTTATCCCTAAACTTTGGTAGATCTTTGGTGATTATTAATTGGATATTATGGGACTTAAAATAGATCAGTAAGCCCTAGTTAAGATTTGAATTAATTTGATTGGGATTTGAATAATGATAATTAAATTGAAAGAAGTTTCGGTTGCTAGATGCATTTGTTGGATTCTAATTGGTATCCATGAGGATTAAGGATGGGTCCAGTAGGGGAGATTTAATATAACACCTGAGTAGCCTTAGGTTTAAAATTTGAATATGAAGGACTGAGTTTAGTTCAAGCGCTTAGCGGTACGACTCCTGAATAGAGATGGGAGTTCAGATCACATTTGGTTGAAAGAGGGGATGAGGTTATTTCGGTTGCGTATTTGAAGTTGACGGACCTCCACGTTCGACAAAGTTAAGTAGTAGTTTATTGGAGGGGTTCCTTGTTTGGATTTCACTTTGCGAGACGTTTCGCGCATGAACCTTAACGGCGTCGGGAGTGGAGAGATGTTATAGGATGCGAGGATGTTGGTTTAGATGATAAGTCATGAAATTTTAATACGTGGGATTTAAAGAGATATAACTCTACGTATGGAATTAGTCTAAGGGTAGTGTGATTACCTTATTGATATTATATTATAGGTATGATAATACCTATTTGATTGATTGATGATTTATGTGTATGACATACCTAGCTTACTTGCTATCGGTGGGAGGTTTGCGCGTGAGGGCAGTCATATCCTGATGAATCCATGGGATCTTTAATTTGTCGCTCGAGAACATAGGTCTATGAAAGACTTATCGGGGAGTTGATAAGTCCGCTGACTGTGGGTACGTAGGTATGTGCGTGACCCATGGATACGAGAACTATGTTCGCCTCCAATTTATGTGTTGTTGTTTGTGGTTTGAGGAATCCCTACCGAACCTTTAGTCCCTTATTCGGCGACCATCGATATTGGAACTTGATAGCAGAGTAATGCATTGCACCGCAGCCGTGACTCGGGGTGCTGTAATATATATGAATATATATATATATATATATATATATATATATATATATATATATATATATATAAAATAAATTAAACGAATGAATGTGTATATTATGGTTAAATCATCTACTATGTGATAATTGTAGATAATGGTAAATTGAGAACATAATTGAAATAAGATAATGATTATTTATTGAAGAGCTTAATTCATATTAATGAGAAATGATTCATGTTATTGAGAAACGATACATATAAATGCGAAATGTACAAGAATGATTAAATGACGTATGGTATGGGACATACGGGATTATTATATAGGATGGAATCATAATGTGGAAATTAGTGAGGAGGAACCATTAACTAGGAGGTTAATAGGAAACGTTAAGTGTGCACTCTAGTTGAGAGGTGAGAATAGCAAGTGAGAGTTGGATCTAACATGTACATAATAAATGCTTTATTGCACTTGTTAAATACTTGTTGTTTTCAAAATCATTTTTTACAATCGGGCTCTGACCCGTTTCCTTGCATATTTTCTTTTCTATTGTATCTTCTATATCAGGTGTCCAGCAGCAGGGACGCCAACCTTAGTTGATTATAATGAGCTATGGATCTATGGAGTATTTCTTAGACGCCTATCTTCATTTGATTCACAGTATTCTTTTAGTTAGGGCATGTCGCCCAAAGGAATTCAGTTATCTTTTCTATCGGAGTCAAATACTCTTGTACTCGTGTCAATTTAATACATTAAATATTATTGGGATTACTGTATTGAGAAATTATTTGAGAATGTTTATTCCAATTGCATTTAAATTCTTTTGTGTTATCGGTTCAGTTATTATTGTGATAGAATAAAATGTGTTGTTTCATTCTTAAACTAAAAGTGGATTTTGTTGAATTAAAATTTGGAAAGTTTTTAACACCATCTTAATTGGGTATTGGGTGAGTTGTAAATGTTTTTCGACAGTGATGCTAAGAATGAGACAACTGTATATTCTGTTTTAATTTGGTATGGGACTGGCCACCCGATATTTAATTATGCTTGGTGTTACAGGTGGTATCAGAGCATCAGGTTCTAGTGTCCTTTAGGGTCTGTACGGCTTAGTGTGTTTTCAGCTTAGAGTTCTTTGATGTAGAGCCCTATGTTTAGGATTATTGATTTCCTTCGTGAGATAGTGAATATTATTTGCATTCGGACGTGTTCGTGTAAGAAGTATGGCAGATGAGGGCCATTGGACGGATGGCGGAGGTTGTACTTAGGAGGTTATGAAGTATGTTCGAGTATGATGACCATAGTCGAGGTCACCCCTATTATGGAAAATTGAGGAGAGTCATCAGTAGAAGTTCTTGAAATGTGGGAATTGTGTGTGTTACCTAACGAAGGCAATATATTCAAAGGCTTGGACATATAGTGGAGTGTGGTTAACTAGAACTGAAAATTTGGGGTAAAATTTTTCTTGACTCATCGGAGCAAAGTTATAATAGTGCGATTCAACAACCATCACCCGTGAATGAGGGTATGTTTTCTATTTAAGGAATTATGAGGCGTATATTGATTTTTGTAGCGATTAATATTGTATGGAAAAAAGGGTTGCTAAACTTAGCCTATAACACTGTTATTTCCGTAGACTCACCGAGGGTTATGGGACACTTGTATTTTTTTCATGTCATCACGTGGGTCTGATTTTTATCATGAAATTACTTACTTTGGGCATGTTCGAACATGATGTGACTATTGGCATGGATTGACTTGTGGTATTTAAGAGCGTATGTACTACTACTAACTAGCATCTTGTATTTTATAAGAGAGTAGATGAGTAGACTTTTTTTTTTGAAATTGATAAAACCTATAGATAGAGGTTATAAACTATTGACTAAAGACCCGAGGAGTTTCGATGACCGACTACTTTATGTAGTAGTGTATTGGGGGGATTCCTTGTTTGGATTTCGCTTGCGAGACACCCCACGCATGAAACTAATAATCGTTGGGAGTCGAAATAAGTTAGGTCTTTAGGATATGAGTTTATAACCTTTGCAATAATATTATCATGTAAGATATACGATAGGGTGTATGGGTGCCCTGGATGGTTGGATTGTAGAGTTTTCAAAATTGTGAAACTGTAAGTAGTTGTGACTTCAGGATTTATTTGTTTAATACGTGAGGATCATTTTTCCCCAAAGTTTGTCACGAGGATGGTATAGGGAAGATTGAATATAGTTTAAATTTGATTCAGTTGGAACTATATGGTGAGGCTTAGCGTATAACATCAAAGGGGGGATTTTCGTTAATGTACTGTATGGGCGGTACGACTTAGATTACTTGCGATGTGAGATTTATACTTAGAGTTGACCTTACCTTCATGATTGTCTTTTCGAATTTCGGGACGAAATTTTATTGTAAGGGGGGAAGTATGTAATACCCCGTGATTTTTAATGACTTTTAAAATGGGTTATATTTTAAATTAATGGATTAATTGGATTTTATTATTAATTAATTCATTTGGGTTTTATCCGGATTATGGATATTAAAATAGATGATTCTTAATATTACTTAAAGATATTTAGGTAATATATGAATGTGATGTCATTGATATGACAGTGTGATATAAATTCAGTAATTTGAATTTTTAGTCAGACGCGGTATGGGATGTGTCGGGACTAATTTATTAAATTAAAAAGGAAATTTATTTTTTATCGACCTTATAGTCATTTTGACTGCGTCGTTGCGTCCGGAAGGATTGAAATAGTCAAAAAAGTCTATTTGGATGTTGAATTTGGGTCTCGGATCATTTGGAAATGAATAGACAATCCAAAAGGGCATTTTGGTCATTTTTACAAGGGGGATGAATAGTGATTTCGGATTTTGTCTTATTATAAATATTTGGAGATTAGTGTACGTAGGTTCATTTCATCTCTTCTACACAAAATTGAAAAGTCATCTTCTTAGAGAGAGTGAAAGGTTGCTTGGAAAGAAAACAACTTGCTTAGAAAGGAGGAGAACCAAAGGTCACCACCACCATCACCCCATGTGTTATTCAACTCCAAAGGATCAGATCTTCATTAGAGGCAAGTGTTTGATATTGGCAACTTAAGTTTGTATATTGTCCATGTTAGAAAAATTATGAAAATAGATGATTTTTCATGTTTGGAAGACATACTGGAGTTGTTATATGGATTTCTAGAAACTGAAATGATATAGGAAGTAAACTCATGTTGTAGGATGATAATAATCCACGAAATAATCATATATCTAGGGAGGAAACTCTAAAAACCATTGTTGTGTTCTTGAGGATATTAGTTTGATAATTTTCTGAAAGAAAGGAGATAAACATGCTTTTTAATCCAATCCCTTGATGATTCTAGGATGTTTAGAGTATTGGAAATCGTTCATATATGTTGATATATCATGTAGTAATAATTATAAGTCATTTGGGATGTTAATATGAAGGTTTGAATGAACCAAAATGGTGAAACCCGTAGTTGCAGAAATGCAGAAAAACCAGGCTGTGACCTGAGGGATCGATCGATCGACCCCCTGCCTTCGATCGATCGACCTCCCCAGAATTCCTAAAGTTGCTTCTTTTTAAATGTTGATACTTATCCCGAACCTTTTGTAGATCTTTGGTGATTATTAATTGGATATTATGGGACTTAAAATAGATCAATAAGCCCTAGTTCAGATTTGAATTAATTTGATTGGGATTTGAATAATGATAATTAAATTGAAAGAAGTTTCGGTTGCTAGATGCATTTGTTGGATTCTAATTGGTATCCATGAGGATTAAGGATAGTTCTAGTAGGGGAGATTTAATATAACACCTGAGTATCCTTAGGGTTACAATTTGAATATGAAGGATTGAGTTTAGTGCAAGCGCTTAGTGGTACGACTCCTGAATAGAGATGGGAGTTCAGACCACGTTTGGTTGAAATAGGGGATGAGGTTATTTCGATTGCGTATTTGAAGTTGACGGACCTCCACGTTAGACAAAGTTAAGTAGTAGTGTATTGGAGGGGTTCCTTGTTTGGATTTCGCTTTGCGAGATGTTCCGCGCATGAACCTTAACGACGTCGGGAGTGGAGAGATGTTATAGGATGCGAGGATGTTGGTTTAGATGATAAGTCATGATATTTTAATACGTGGGATTTAAAGAGGTATAACGCTATGTATGGAATTAATCTAAGGGTAGTGTGATTACCTTATTGATATTATATTATAGGTATGATAATACCTATTTGATTGATTGATGATTTATGTGTATGACATACCTAGCTTACTTGCTATCGCTGGGAGGTTTGTGCGTGAGAGCAGTCATATCCTGATGAATCCATGGGATCTTTGATTTGTCGCTCAAGAACATAGGTCTATGAAAGACTTATCGGGGAGTTGATAGGTCCGCTGACTGTGGGTACGTAGGTATGTGCGTGAGCCATGGATACGAGAACTATGTTCGCCTCCAATTTATGTGTTTTTGTTTGTGGTTCGAGGAATCCCTACCGAACCTTTAGTCCCCGATTCGGCGACCAGCGATATTGGGACTTGATAGCAGAGTAATGCATTGCACCGCAGCCGTGACTCGGGGTGCCGTAATATATAAGAAAAAATATATATATATATATATATATATATATATATATATAATGAATTAAACGAATGAATGTGTATATTATGGTTAAATCATCTACTATGTGATAATTGTAGATAATGGTAAATTGATAACATAATTGAAATAAGATAATGATTATTTATTGAAGAGCTTAATTCATATTAATGAGAAATGATTCATGTTATTGAGAAACGATACATATAAATGCGAAATGTACAAGAATGATTAAATGACGTATGGTATGGGACATATGGGATTATGATATAGGATGGAATCATAATGTGGAAATTAGTGAGGAGGAACCATTAACTAGGAGGTTAATAGGAAACATTAAGTGTGCACTCTAGTTGAGAGGTGAGAATAGAAAGTGAGAGTTGGATCTAACATGTACATAATAAATGCTTTATTGCACTTGTTAAATACTTGTTGTTTTCAAAATCATTTTTTACAATCGGGCTCTGACCCGTTTCCTTGCATATTTTCTTTTCTATTGTATCTTCTATATCAGGTGTCCAGCAGCAGGGACGTCAACCTTAGTTGATTATAACGAGCTATGGAGCTATGGAGTATTTCTTAGACGCCTATCTTCATTTGATTCACAGTATTCTTTTAGTTAGGGCTTGTCGCCCAAAGGAATTCAGTTATCTTTTCTATCGGAGTCAAATACTCTTGTACTCGTGTCAATTTAATACATTAAATATTATTGGGATTACTGTATTGAGAAATTATTTGGGAATGTTTATTCCAATTGCATTTAAATTCTTTTGTGTTATCGGTTCAGTTATTATTGTGATAGAATAAAATGTGTTGTGTTATTCTTAAACTAAAAGTGGATTTTGGTGAATTAAAATTTGGAAAGTTTTTAACACCAGCTTAATTGGGTATTGGGTGATTTGTAAATGTTTTTCGAGAGTGATGCTAAGAATGAGCCAACTATATATTCTGTTTTAATTTGGTATGGGACTGGCCACCCGATATTTAATTAGGCGGGGTGTTACATCATTATGATGAAACAATAATATATATTGGATAAAACCCAATAAGTATCAGAAATATGATATATATTAAAATAATGTATAGATGGAAAGGAGGTAAATGCGAAAAAGGGACAATTGAAAATTTATGGAAATTGGACTTGAGTCTCAGGTTTTAGCTCGAGATGTCTATGAAGCTTATAAAGACATCAAAGTCTACGTAGTTTGCATGCGACATCAGTGTGGGCTTTATCCCATATATTCGAATAGGAACTTATAATACGTGTGTGTGTAGAAAATATATTTTAGTTTTGAGAAAGCGTGGTGGATAATCTCATTCTTTGTTTTTCTATATAAAATAAAGCATGTGAAATAGAAATAATAAAGGATGAGATATTAATGTGTATGAACAAAAATAAAAGCTACATTAAGAATTTATGTAACTAATGCAAAAATAATGAAATTAAAGAAAGAGGAGGATTCTTGGACCTTCTTTGGATATTTAAGGCTTAATCTTTTTCATTGATGAGATCCCTTGAATGTTGAGATGAATGTTGGATGATAAGGAATGAGATTTTTCTAAATTGGATATGAAAATTATGGGAATGAAAGATGGAAAGGAATTTCACATAATGAAACTTCATTAATTGCAAGCCAATGTTATTGACATCACTGATATTGATGGATCTAAGGTCTACCTAGGAGTGAGGTCATGCCCTCTATTTATAGGGTAAGAGGGTGCCAATAGGCATATGCCTAGCACTACCAATCGACAAGTAACCCTATACACTGTCGATAGGCAGGTAAATTGACCTGCCAATCGATAGTCTCGTGCAGATTTTTCAAAAAAATGGTCGTAGAACACAATCCGTTGAATCAAATAGTGCACGGGCGTACCGTTAGAAAGTTAATTCAGATATCTTCAAGAGTCCTTTGGGATACTCCCAGGTCTGGGAGTTGACTTTGGGTCAAACGTGGCTCGAAAGCGCTATACGATCCTTTGGACGAGAGATTTTTGGATAGTAATGAATCATTCATCCAAATCGTAAGTCAAAATCGCACATGGGGTGGACTATTGGAAAGGTCATGTGAGTTAATTTAACTTTCCAAAGAGCTTCACTCGGTTCAAAGAGCTAACTTTGGCAATTGAGCCCTAAAAGCACCTAGTGACCTTTCAGAGTAAAATGAGTCGATCGTCCATACCGTAAGGCTTATTTACACATGGGGTGGATCGTTGAAAAGGGTATTCAGTACCCTTCAAAGATTAATTTAGTCTCATTCGATCTAAAGAGCTAACCTTGGTTAAACGTATCCCGGGAGCACCCGGTGGCCTCTGAATCAATTTTCGGGGGAAAAAAGATCATTTGTCCGAACGGTTATGCCATTTTGTACACGGAACATATCGTTGTAAAGTGATTTTAGTACCATTCAAAGATTCAAATAGATTTCTCCCCTCATGATAGAGATGACTGGAGTCAAACGTGGCCCGGGAGCATCTAATGGCCTCTCGATCAGTACTCGAAGTATGACCTAGGGTTTGTAGTGAAATGGGGAGCTGCTAGGGACCTAAGAATAGACTTAGGCAATCGTATAATATGGTGTCTATAGATCCGCTTGACGGGTGAGCTTGGAATAAGTGAAAGACTTAGAACAGACACCGCGTGATATTTTAGAAAGAGTTCATTCTGCGGACCTAAGGGATGAGGATGAATGATTCAGTGGGTCGAGGCTGATTTTGAGGACCTAAGGTAATACGAGGGATAGTTGATTTTATGATTCAAGGTCGAGTCTAAGGACCTAGGGTAGGGAGTGATCAATTCTGAGGATTTAAGATGGGAGAGACCAATTCTGAGGGTCGAAGCCAGTTCTAAGGTCTTAAGTTGAAGCATCCAATTTTGAGGGTTGAAGCTAATTCTCATGGCTTAAGTGGGAGTGACAAATTCTGAGGGATGATGTCAATTCTGAGGACCTTAAGTTGAAGTGACCAATTCTGAAAGTCGAAGCCAATTCTGAAGGCTTAAGTAGGAGCGACCAATTCTGAGGGTCAAAGCCAATTCTGAGGGCTTAAGTAGGAGTGACCAATTCTTAGGGTCGAAGCCAATTATGAGGGCTTAAGTGAGAGAGACCAATTCTGAGGGTAGAAGCCAATTCTAAGGGCTTAAGTGGGAGATACTAATTCTGAGGGTTGAGTTCAATTCAGAGGACCTTGAGTCGAAGGGACCAATTCTAAGGGTTGAAGCCAATTATGAGATCTTAAGTAGTGTGTGACCAATTTTGAGGGTCGGAGCCAATTTTGCGGGCTTAAGTTAAAGCGACCAATTCTGAGGTTCGAATCCAATTCTGAGGGCTTAAATGGGATCGACCAATTCTGAGAGCCGAGGTCAATTATGAGGACCTTAAGTTGAAGTGACCAATTTTGAGGGTCGAAGCCAATTTTGAGGGCTTAAGTTAAAGTGACAAATTATGAGGGTCTAGGTAAATTCTAAGGACGTTAAGATGAAAGAGACCAATTATGAAGCTCAAAGACAATTCTGAGGGCTAAATTAAGTTGTGGCTGAAAGTTACCAATATGTGTGTTATAAAAAAACCAAAAATTTCACCAAAAATTGTTCCAACTTTTAATTAGCACCAAACCAAGTTGTGAAAACGAATTCTTACTTTAAATCAATTTTATCTTGATTAATCCTAAACATGCATCAAGTGATTAAAGCAAGTAAAATAAAGTAAATAATACTCACAATGCCGGATGCACGAGGAAAAAACCTAAAACGGGAAAACAACCTCGGACGGCCAAGGCCATACAATCACTATGAACAATGATTTTACAAAGACAGATTATCCTTACTCAATGACTCGATCCCCACGGGTCTTGACGTTCCTTCTGATCTTCAACCGTTCTTCAATAGTTCCCACGTAAAAAATCCATCTTCCGTGATACCTGTCCATAACACTCGACTCCACGAATGTCTCGGTGTTTATCGATTTGCTTTGATTCGTCTACGATGTTGAACAAGAAGTCCTTCTCTTTTCTTCACTGCAAAACCATTTTGTTCAAGTGTAGAAAAAACTTCTTTGGTGCAATAAGATCACGTAAACATATAACAATGATAACTCGGATCTTTGCAAACTCTAAGGATGTGTTTAAGCTTTGTAAACCTTAGAAAACATGTGCAAACAACGTACTGGATGGTAAACTATTTTTCCAGATCCACACTTACAAAACTCTGATGAAACCACGCTTTAAATAACAATTAAGCGCTACCTCAAAAAATGTGTCATTCGAACGACAATGCCACGTCGTTCGCGCAACAAAGTTATCTCGTTCGAACGAGATCCTTATGTCATTTGAGCGAGCTGACGTCAGTTTGAGTTTCTTTAACTTTTTGTTCAAAACGTCTTTTGCAAAAGAGATCCAAATTAGTCAAACTCTATTTCGAGTATATCAGAATAAAACATAGTGTAAACCTTTAAAACACTTTTAAAAACATTTTAAAACATCTTTTTATATAAAATACATCCTTATCTTTTATAAAAACAATTTAGAGCACCATTAATTATACGCATTCATACCTGAGTGATCTCATAATGTAATTACCTTTGAAGACGAGTAAACTCGCACCAATTAAACTTCGGCATGATTAATTCTTTGAAGCTTTGCCATAACTTATTCAATTTTCTTTCATACGTCATAGACCAAGTGAGATCGTGACAATATAAAAACCCCCCTATGACATATTACAAACACAGTTTTATTCACAGAATTAAGTCAAAACAATATAGGGACTCAATTGGAAATTTACATCCTTAAAAATCTTCCCCTTTGACTATTTCGCGAGAAACTAAACCAGTGAAATGCCTAACCAGGACGTCAAGCCGTATGATGCCTAAATCCCATCCCATAAACCCAAAATAAAAAATACAGGACACGGACTAGTGTATGTAGCACCGGCAAGCATGAACTATCTGAATGTGATGTAGACTTCACATCTTGAATCTCTGAAGCATACCTACACACATGAAACAGACAAACAAATACCAAGTGATGTATGGAGGAACAAATGAAACCAATATCCAAATGATACCAAATGATAATATATACCAATATGAATAACCAATATGGATAAACTCTGATAAGACATTTGTTAAACAATTTGAGCAACAAAATGATACCAATATGTACTACCAATTTGAGATACCAATTTGAAAACATATGTAAACCAAAACATGATCAAATCTCCCCCTACATCACATACATCTCTCCCCCTTTTTGTCTCGAATAGACAATCCGGTGAAAAGATAAACCAATCAAAATATCTAGCATGAGAATATAAATCAATTTGAATCAATGTGAAAGTGCTAGATAATCATGAAACAACCAGCTAAATATGATTATGTAATGACAAATCAGTAGCTAGTAAACCAAGGAATCACACAAAAAATATAGCAATCTAATCAGGTGTGATTAACGGACTATATGCAAAAGCCCAATTTATAACCAATAAATCCTGCATATAAACCAGTCAGTCCAGAAAAACTTCCAACAGTACCAAAAATATACCAATTTAAACCAGAGGACTGCAAACCAATCAGAAGCCAGAGATTAGCATGTCGTTCGAACGAGCCAGGGACGTCGCTCAAACGAGTTGAGGACGTCGCTCGAATGAAGGAAAATGTCATTCGCGCGACATAGATATGCCGTTTGAACGACTTCTCGTGACGTGTAAGAATTTCCTAGATTCCCATAAATATTGTATATTATTGCCTAGTGAAAAAATTTCCACAAAAAAATTCCAGGAAGGGCCTGACAGCAGCAAATCAATGTTAAAACAGTACGCTTTTAACACAAAAACTCATAAAAACTAAAAAATGTGAGTTACATGCAAACATAGTACCGATGTGCTTAAACATGGATATGGAATGTATAGGCGTGAAACTACAACAAATGAGTCACAATTCCAACACATTAAAACGATCAAGAAGCTCTAATTGATAGAGATAGATCATCAAACTTTATCATAGCCATATGACAATAAAAGTGTGAGTTTAATGAACTAAACATACTACATGCACAAAAATCCATAATTTTGACGATTCTACAAACAATAGCTTCAAATTGCAATGTTTCAACATTAGGATTAGTTGTGCAAACCCGTTAAATTTTTAATCCATCCAAACTCCCTCAATAATATCATATTATCTTTGGAATGATTTAAACTAATTTGGACATTTTCTTATCATATTGCATTTTCTTTTGGGCTCTTTTAAACGATGGCTTTCACGACGAGATATTTTTGAACTCTCGCAGCCCTTTCCCGTGAATCACTCATAATTTATACAAATTCAAATTCTCACGGTAAACGGTCATTACATGCACAATTCTCCTTAAGTCTACTTACGCATATATGACAAGATTGAGATAACAACGCCTCACCAAATTCAAATATGAAAGAGAAGTCAAACATCCATATAAACTCATGCATGTGTGAGATGTTGGCATATATACAAAGTTGAATCAACATGCATATAAACTTCGAAACAACTTCATATAAATAATGGTTAAGATCATTCTAAGCATCGATAATAATGACCAAATGTCCTAACCACAAGGATAATGAAACGAGGGGGGGGGGGGGGGGGGGGGGCAAGCACACCAATATGCCACATTAAACATGTAAACTCAAAAACAAAAACCGAAAATCTTTTTGGCTTTTAATATTTTTACTCAAATAAAGGAAAATCTTTTTATTTTTTCAAAAGTTTTCTCAAAAACAAAATCTTTTTGTATTTTTCAAATAGGACTAAAACAAATGAAAACTATAATACAAAATGATACACACGTCATAACACTAGCAAATTATAAATTATGATACAAGGGCTAATGTATGATAAATTATGCAAGCTACTATCCATAAGAAATAGCAAGAGATGAATCATGTGCATGCATGTGAGAATCAACCAACAAAGCATTTAGCATCTCCAAAACGGATTTCTTAACCCACACAGGTGTATACCTAACAACGCGGGTTTCGGGAACCAATGGGACACAACGTTTAGACTTCCTAGGGTCTTTTCTAAGATCAAAACAAAAACTCCTAAGGTGACATTTCCTACCACAATGTGAACATGTGAAAACATGATGAGGAACGGGACCTTTAGTTTGACCTTTTCTAATACCCTCAGATGTGGTTTACTCTCTAAAATAAACTATGGTTTTGACTTTGACATTCGAAACATTCGAACAAGATAAGTTGCTACCATCACTACTTGAGTCATTTAAATCATTTTTTAACTTTGAAACTTTCGACTCAAGCAAACGATTAGACCCCTCAAACTTTTGGGAATCCTTCTTTAAAAATTTAATTACCCCTAGAAGTTTATCTCTCTCCCCCTCAATGTGAGCAAATTTATCCCTAAGAGCCTTTTCTCGTGCCACAAAATCATTAATCGAATTATTTTCCTCAATGACACAAACTTTAGAATTTTTTAAATCCTCTAACTCTTTTTCTAAAATGAGGACTCTATCATCACTCTCCTTTTTGCCCAATTTTAACATACTAAAGACATTAAACAAGGACCTAAACTTCTTGCGACAAATATCTCTTTGAATTTGAAACGTTTGCAAATATTCAATCCTATTTTTGAAACCATAATTTTCTTTCTCCAAAACTTCAATACGTTTTGCAAACTTTAAATTAAAATAGAAAACAAACACAGGAGAGATAAACAAACACAGAGGATCAAAAAATAAATAAAATACGTTTTCTACCTCTGATACTAATATGAAAGTGCCCAATATGCGTGTTATAAACAAAACCAAAATTTTCACCAAAAAATGTTCAACTTTTAATTAGCACCAAACCAAGTTGTGAAAACCAATTCTTACTTTAAACCAATTTTATCTTGAGTAATCCTAAACATGCATCTAGTGATTAACGCAAGTAAAATAAAGTAAAGAATACTCACAATGTCGGATGTATGAGGAAAAAACTCAAAACGGGAAATTAACCTCGGACGGCCCAAGCCAGACAATCACTATGAACAATGGTTTTACAAAGACAGATTATCCTTACTCAATGACTCGATCCCCACGGGTCTTGATGCTCCTTATGATCTTTAACCGTTCTTCAATAGTGCCCACACAGAAATTTCGTCTTCCACGATACCTGTCCACAACACTCGACTTCACAAATGTCTCGGTGTCCACCGATTGGCTTTGATTCGTCTACGATGTCTAATAAGAAGTCCTCTTTTCTTCACCGCAAAACCCTTTTGTTCAAGTGTAGAACAAACTTCTTTGGTGCAGCAAGATCACGTAAACATTTACGAATGATAACTCGTATCTTTGCAAAAGAGATCCAAATTAGTCAAACTCTATTTCGAGTATATCAGAATAAAACGTAATGTAAACCTTTAAAACACTTTTAAAAACATTTTTAAACATTTTTCTATATAAAAATTCATCCTTATCTTTTATAAAAGAAAATCCGAGCACCATTAATTATACACATTGATACCTGAGTGATCTCGGAATGCAATTACCTTTGAAGATGAGTAAACTTGCACCAATTAAACTGTGCATGATTAATTCTTTGAAGCTTTGTCGTAACGTCTTCAATTTTCTTCAATAAGTCATAGACCAAGTGGGATCGTGACAAAAAACAATCTCCCTATGGCATACTAAAAACACGTTTTTTGTTCACGGAATTAAGTCAAAATAATACAGGGACTCAATTAGAAATTTATGTCCTTACAGTGGGTCATAGTTTTCTTGGGAAAGCTGGGAGACTCCTCTAGGGAAAAAATACTAATCCGATGATTAGGTGTAGCCCTCATGGGGGAGCTTTTCGATTTATGTGGTATCTCTTGGAGATGTTGCTGGGGAGATATCCAATTGGATTGTGAATTCCTCTGAGGAAGTAATTATGGGAGAAATTGTGGTATTAATTCAGTTGGGGATTTGATAGACTTGAAAAAATATGTTTCTTGGTGAAAAAAGTTCTTAAATTCATATGGTAATTCGAGGAATTTTGGGGGGCATTTTCGGGATTTTTCGACATGTTTTGGGGAATTTTTGTACAAAATTTCAGGGAGGCGTCGACTCTCAGGGTGCAGGGGGTGACAAACGACAGTGGCACGGTCTTTTGGAATACCTTGGGCAGGTGAAGGGACAGTGTCGATTAGTATGTGGCCGGGGACTACCAATTGGCATGCCCCTAAGCCTCCTATAAAAAGGGGAGAGATTTCTTCATGTTTCACACTTTTCAGATCTTCTATCTTTCCTTCTTGTGAACTGTTCTAGCGTTCTTTTCTCTTCTAAGACTAAGAAATGGGGAATTATTCAAGCAGTGTAGTCTACATGGAGTTTTTTAGTGTTGACGACTGGGCACATTTGGAGTGGTGGGCCAAGGGGCCTCTAGTGCTGGGCAATGAGAATGTCTTTGACTCATTTGATCCAGTTGCAGATGAGCGAACTCTTCTGCGTGAGCCTGCTCACCATAGATCGTCTAGGGTAATGAATGTGACACCCCAGCTAATAAAATAACGGGTGATCACTCCTATACCAAATTAAAACAGGAATCCCAGTTGGTTCATCCTTAGCATCACCGTCGAAAGCTTTTTAGAACATACTAACCACCTAGTATTCCAAAAGCTGGTGCCAAATTTTAACTTTTTAATTAACAAAACCGTACATGCGGAAACAAATATAAACCATTCACACAACTGAATATAACTCAACTGAATAATTAATTAAACAATTTGTCGAATAAATCATCGGCCACCAAAGTGAAATCCCATACAAACATCCAACACCTCAATAAGTACAACTGAAAACTCTACTGAGAAGTCTGGGAGACAATCCCTAAATAAAACTAGAACTGATACATGATTCCTACTCTAGGAATGAATGAACGATGCGTCTAATCCGAACTCCTGCTAGCATCCACATATGTCGCAGCTCCGTGTCCCTGGAATAGAATATCAATCCTGGCGTCCCTGTGGCTGGACACCTAAAAGGTTTTGAAAATAGTTTTATAGCAAGGGTTAGAAACCAAAACATTTTGAAAATCTTTAGCAAGTAAATTAACTGTAGTAATTTAAATGCATGAATGAGCTTCATATTTAAGTTAGTGTCGCACTCCCATGTGGATATTCTCACCCCTCCACTAATGTGCACACCTAACGGTTACCTTGACCCCCACCTAGTTGTACTACCCCGTCCAACTAGTCTTGGTATAACCTCCCCTTGCCATACTACTCTAACCCGAGTATAATGATTCATGAATTATAAGTTATCTCACCAATTAACTTAATTAATTCCTTCTTAAATAATAGCATATAACTGTGTCACAAGTTATATAAAGTAAATACATCACACACTGTATTATTACCCGCATATAATATTTAATACCATTATATACGTACCTTTACTAAAACATCCACACATATAACATATGTAAATCCATCCCTATGAGTATACCCTAGCTGGATGATTACCTCTAAAGTGCTATCTCACTAGGTGTGCTCACATAACCTAGTTCCCCAAGTTGGAATCGCTCACCAACTTGGCCCAAAATATAAGCGTAGTGGAGGGGGTCATATTCCTTCCCTGAAAGTGAGATAAATCCCTCACCTATATACCGGGCGCTATGACCTGGGGATGTACTTGCCTTACTCCTCAAGCTAGGAGATTCACCCACATAGTGCAACCTCCCTTGATAGTACTAGAGAATACAAATTGAATAAATATCTAGTCACTGATATTTAATATCACACACAATATATACACGTATCTATATATACTATCACTACACCGTATATATATAATATAAACCCCGACTTTACCGTTTACTCAAAATCCCGTACATTAGCCTGAAATTTTCTGAGTCTGTGGCCCGACTCAACTTAATTAAATTTCTCACTTAATAATGTATCATCTTCCCGAGTCTATGGTCCGACTCTAAATAATAATACTCTACACAATAATTTATATGAAATTTGTCTGAGTCTATTATCCGACTCTTATTTAATTAATTTACACATAAATTAATTAACACCAATCCGAGCCTGTAGTTCGACCCTCATTTAATTAATTTACGCATTAATTAACTAACACAAATTCGAGTCTGTGGTCCGACTCTAATATAATTAATTCACACCATAATTAATATATTATTTTCTCCGAGTCTATGGTCCGACTCTAATTATTTTAATTAACACACCTATTAATTTAATACCTTCCCGAGTCTATCGTCCGACTCTAATTAAATTAATTAACACACCTATTAATTTAATACCGATCCGAGTCTGTGGTCCGACTCCCAGTTAATTAATTCACACCTCAATTAATATACCATTTTTCCCGGGTCTATGGTCCGACTCAAATTATTTTAATTAACACACCTAATAATTAAATACCTTCCCGAGACTATCGTCCGACTCTAATTAAATTAATTAACACGCCTATTAATATAATACCGATCTAAGTCTGTGGTCCGACTCCCAGTTAATTAATTTACACATTAATTAATTAACACAAATCCGAGTATGTGGTCTGACTCTATTATAATTAATTTATACATTAATTAATAAATACCCTTCCCGAGTCTACAATCCAACTCTAAATTAATTAATTACAACATCAATTAATTTAATACTTTTCCGAGTCTACCATCCGACTCTACTTTCATTAATTAACACATCCATTAACTTAATAACTTGGTGTCACTAAACCATTATCCCCGGACTCGCTCACTTGGCCCATAACTTAATATTTCCCGAGTCTATGTTCCGACTCCAAATTAATTTACTCTCTCAATAATTAAATTTAATCCTTTGGTGTCACTAAACCAACATACTCGGACTAGCTCACTTGGTCCATTTTTACATCTCATAATTTCATTCCCACATATTCGCCCACAATGTGTCACACATTCATCTCCATAAATTTCCCAATTATATTTACCTATAATTACCAACATACCCGGACTCCCACTTGGCTCATAATTAAATATTTTTCGAGTCTATATTCCGACTCCAAACTAATTAGTTATACCTCAATTAATTTAATAACGTAGTGTCACTCAACTACTATGCCCAGACACTCTCACACGACCCGTAATTTAATACCGATGAGTTTTACCTTACAAAACTCTTCCCATAACATTCACACCCTTACTTGACTTTTAAACTTCCTTAACATCATCTTCTCAAGGTCCTAGGTATTAAGTTGTGCATAATTATCACTAATTAATCCAACTTAAACGTCCCCTAAAATAATTAAGGTTAAACAATTGAAATAAGCGTCACAGCCAAAAATCTTGCTTAGTTGATCGATCGACTCCCTGGGTCAATCGATCGATCGAGCAGTTCATCTTCTCCAACGATCTGTTTCTTCCATAACCGAATTTCCATGGTTTTACATCTCAAATTTACAACCTTAAATAATTATTTTTAACCAATCAATTATTCCTAAAACAACTCCCAATCATCTATGACTGTTTTAGCATCCTCGATTCATACGATATCTCACTATTCCCAAAATGGGTTTCTCCGGTTAATTTCCATTGTTCATTCAAGATTTTTTCCACAGTCCACATAGTTCATATCAAACATGGATTTCTGCTATAGTTTGCATTATAACAACCTAGAATAGCACTATAATATCAATTGGATTCATCAATTCGCACATCACGATCTCCAAATCAAAGACCCATTTTCTCCCCCAAAATTCACCCAATAACAGATTCGGTTTTACACATTACCATAATATTAATTGGATATCACAATTTAATCATTACATCAAGTTAACCACTATCCTGGAATCGTTCGTCGGTTCTGATTCCGTTGGTGTAGAGATTGGTTGATGAAGAACACCCCAAATTAATCCCTTAAGTTGGCTCCAAAAGACTCCCAATTGCTCTTGATTTTCTTTCCTCTGTGCCTCTCTCAAACCCTAGGTTTAGAGTTGCATTGACTGTCATTCCCTAGTCTCTCAATTTGGTTAAAAATCCTTAATCTCGTTTTTGGTCATCTGGGCCTAATTAAAATGGCCCAACTCACCTCGTGTGGGCCCGGCTATGCCCAAAAATACCCCGACACCCAATTACTACCCCCGGGTACTCTTTTCTGATTATCTCGACCCTTTCGGACTCAACCGCTCACTCAGAATTTCCATACGAAATACTTTTTGACATTTTCAAATTTCGACCTCAAAATGCGACACACATTAATTCAGATAATTAAACTTTAAAGTTGCCAATTATAAATAATTCGGCTCACTCAAATAAATTCTCTAACTTGAATTTAAGCTTCTCCAATTTTATTTTTTTATATAACTCCCAAAAATAATTTATATAGTAACTCCTCAAAATGATGGGGTGTTACATACTTCCCCTCTTACAAAGGAATTTCGTCCTCGAAATTAAGATAAGAGTAGTGCTCCAAGCTTCAAATATCACTCTATAATCATGTGCCTCTAAGCTCGCTATATCTGTCTCTCCCGCTTCTAACCATAAGTTACACAAGTATGCATTTAAATTAACCAGGGCATCCATACACCCTATACCCGAGCTTAACCGCACAAAATTTTCCTTCATTAACCCGGGTGCCCATACACCCTATAGCACGTACCCCTAAATACTTGTCTTTTAACACAAAAGTATATACGCCTACCCTCATGCTACCAAAGACAACCTAAAATACGGTGCCCTTACTATAAATAGTCCTGTTATCTCTCTTTTCTCGAACATAATTCTAACCACCCTGATTCACTTTAGTAAACACCCCTACTTACCAGGATAAAATATGAGAACACAAAGCCTCACTTTGTGTCTATCGCACCACACAATATAACATATATACACACATATACATAGGCTAAATGCCCTCTCAGGTGATACCTAGTACCAATAATATCCTGGTGTCGCGAACACCAAAACTTACGCCCACTATTCACAATAGTTCAAACCCATCGCTATCCAGCCGATATTTAGGAAATATTATCAACCCTACTCCCATAATTCTCGAAATTAGTAACTCTTAGCATAATTCAAACCTTAACTCAGTGTACACCTCCACTCTCCTGTGAAGAACACCACATAACTCCGCTATCCCACGGAAAGTTTATCCACATACTATGGCTGTTACAACCAGTGCACCCCCTAAATTCGACTCACCCGCGAACTCTAGTGAAAAAAAGTCTTATATTGTGACATCCTCCTTGTCACTCAAAAATATACCCCATGCCCATAGGGTAAAAATAATTACCTCCATACTCCAGCTGCAACGACTAATCCTCGGGTTTCGGAGCATCTTCTCCCTGCCCGAATGCGCCCATGACTTGCTTTAGTGGGTGTACATCCAGAACCTCATCCTGTAGTTGACCCCTGTCTCACTTAAGATAATTTCTCTTCATGTGTCTCTCTTCCCCACAAAAGAAACACCTTCTAATACATTCACAATGCCACTGATCCCTTCCATGCCGACCTTATTGGAATTCCTGGCCATCCTGCCGATAGCCTCCAGTTCTAAATCGTTTGGCATGATTTCTCTGTCGGAAATCCTGCCCCTGATCTCCCCTGTCTGTTGCTGGGATACCCCACTGGTATTGTTCCCTCCTTCCTTATCCGACTGGCTAGTTTCCACTCCCCTCCCGCTTCCTCTCACGTGGAAGTGATATTCCCGACAGTGCAGGAGTTCTGCATTAATGACATCGGTATAAGCTACTAATGCGGGATTACTAATAAAATATTGTCTGATTCTCCAGACTAACCCATCCATAAACCTTGCTTTCTTTCTCTCTTCATCGCTTACCTCATCCGGTACCAACTTTGCCAATCGGGTAAATTCTTGCTCGTAATCGACCACTAAACGGTCTCCCCGAGTCACCTCTCTAAATTTTGTCCTAATTTCGGTCTCAACCACTGGAGGAAAATACTTGCGATCGAACCACACCCAAAACTCTGCAATAGCTAGCGTATCCCTTTCCTCAACTGTGGTGATCAACTCCCACTACTGTAGTGATGCTCCCACTAAACTAAAAGTGGCTAGCATTTGCTTCCGCACCTCATTGCAATCTCCAATGCGTAGGTGACGTTGGATATCTATCTTCCCTGACACACTAGAACTACACCTGAACCCCCTCATAACTCTGGTGGATGCCCACTCTTAAAAAATCTCTCGTACTTGCTGCCACACCGACGACCCCGCGCGAGCCTTAACATTTGGTGCCACTAACACTTCTGACTGATTCCGTGAAAAGTACCCTGCCATTGCCACCACCGTCGCTTCAACTATCCGTTCCACTAGTTCAATTACCTGTGCTGCCAAAATCATCTCTGGTCGTTGCTGCGGTAACTCTTGCTCCTGATGAGCCTCCCTAGTCTCATCTCCCCCTGCTGCCCTAGCTACTCCCTCTCCTGGGTGGCATTTGGAATGAGAATCGAATCGTATGAGTTCACCCTCAAATATAAATTTGGCAGAAGAACGTAAATGGACATACGTATAAGAATACAACAATCTTATGATAGGGCTCTATATCAAAGATTGCTAAGCCGAAACATGAAAAGACGCACAGATCCTATGGACACAAGAACTGGATGCTCTGATACCATCTGTGACACCTCGCCTAATAAAATACCGGGTGATCAGTCCTATACCAAATTAAAACAGGAATCCCAGTTGGTTTATCCTTAGCATCACCGTCGAAAACTTTTTAAAACATACTAACCACCTAGTATTCCAAAAGCTGGTGCCAAATTTTAACTTTTTAATTAACAAAACAGTACATGCGGAAACAAATATAAACCATTCACACAACTGAATATAACTCAACTGAATAATTAATTAAATAATTTGTCGAATAAATCATCGGCCACCAAAGTGAAATCCCATACAAACATCCAACACCTCAATAAGTACGTCTGAAAATTGTACTGAGAAGTCTGGGCGACAATCCCTAAATAAAACTAGAACTGGTACATGATTCCTACTCTAGGAATGAATGAACGATGCATCTAATCCGAACTCCTGCTAGCATCCACATATGTCGCAGCTCCGTGTCCCTGAATAGAATATCAATTCTAGCGTCCCTGTGGCTGGACACCTAAAAGGTTTTGAAAATAGTTTTATAGCAAGGGTTAGAAACCAAAACATTTTGAAAATCTTTAGCAAGTAAATTAACTGTAGTAATTTAAATGCATGAATGCGCTTCATATTTAAGCTAGTGTCGCACTCCCATGTGGATATTCTCACCCCTCCACTAATGTGCACATCTAACGGTTACCTTGACCCCCACCTAGATGTACTACCCCGTCCAACTAGTCTTGGTATAACCTCCCCTTGACATACTACTCTAACCCGAGTATAATGATTCATGAATTATAAGTTATCTCACCAATTAACTTAATTAATTCCTTCTTAAATAATAGCATATAACTGTGTCACAAGTTATATAAAGTAAATACATCACACACTGTATTATTACCCGCATATAATATTTAATACCATTATATACGTACCTTTACTAAAACATCCACACATATAACATATGTAAATCCATCCCTCCGCGTATACCCTCGTTGGATGATTCCCTTTAAAGCGCTATCTCACTAGGTGTGCTCACATAACCTAGTTCCCCAAGTTGGAATCTCTCAACAACTTGGCCCAAAATATAAGCGTAGTGGAGGCGGTTATATTCCTTCCATGAAAGTAAGATAAATCCCTCACCCATATACCAGACGCTATGACCTGGGGATGCACTCGCCCTACTCCTCAAACTAGGGGATTCACCCACATAGCGCAACCTCTTTGATAGTACTAGAGTATACAAATTGAATAAATATCTAGTCACTGATATTTAATATCACACACAATATATACACGTATATATATACTATCACTACACCGTATATATATAATATAAACCCCGGCTTTACCGTGTACTCAAAATTTCGTACACTAGCCTGAAATTTCCTGAGTCTGTGGCCCGACTCAACTTAATTTATTTTCTCACTTAATAAAGTATCATCTTCCCGAGTCTGTGGTCCGACTCTAAATAATAATACTCTACACAATAATTTATATGAAATTTGCCCGAGTCTATGATTCGACTCTTATTTAATTAATTTACACATAAATTAATTAACACTAATCCGAGTCTGTAGTCCGACCCTCATTTAATTAATTTATGCATTAATTAATTAACTTAAATTCGAGTCTGTGGTCCGACTCTAATATAATTAATTCACACCTCAATTAATATACTATTTTCCCCGAGTCTATGGTCTGACTCTAATTATTTTAATTAACACACCTATTAATTTAATACCCTCCCGAGTCTATCGTCCGACTCTAATTAAATTAATTAACACACCTATTAATTTAATACCGATCCGAGTCTGTGGTCCGACTCCAAGTTAATTAATTCACACCTCAATTAATATAGCATTTTCCCCGAGTCTATGGTCCGACTCAAATTATTTTAATTAACACACCTACTAATTTAATACCTTCTCGAGTCTATCGTTCGACTCTAATTAAATTAATTAACACACCTATTCATTTAATACCGATCCGAGTCTGTGGTCCGACTCCCAGTTAATTAATTTTCACATTAATTAATTAACACAAATCCGAGTCTGTGGTCCGACTCTATTATAATTAATTTACACATTAATTAATAAATACCCTTCCCGAGTCTACAATCCAATTCTAAATTAATTAAATACAACATCAATTAATTTAATACTTTTTCGACTCTACCATCCGACTCTACTTTCATTAATTAAAATATTTATTAACTTAATAACTTGGTGTCACTCAACCATTATCCCCGGATGATAACGTGGACTTTTGCATATAGTTCGTTGTTGAAAGCCAAGTTAGTCAAAATCCTCAAATACCTACAAAATATAACAACTCAAGTGTACAGGTAAGTGAGGGTATCAATCCACTTTCAAGGTTGTAAAGCAAAGGGAACAAAATTGTAATTCACTTTTTATTTTCTTTTTGTGCTTTTTCGCTTTTCTATTTTTTTTAGCTTTTTCAATATTAAAACAATAGGGTGAGGTGATGATTTAAACTAAACTAAATTAATATGATATGATAACTAACTAAAAAGTTACTAAAATGAAAATTAAAGTCTAACACCAAAAATAAGAGATAAATGAGGTAAATAATTGTGAGAACAATCAAGGAGTGGGATTACACCACAAATTTTAGTTATTCTAATTAATTAATTTAATTAATTGAATTCTCCCAAATTAATATCAAAATTACAAACCAACTCTCGTTGCAAGTGTAATTATAATAGTAATATTTTAGAAAATTAAGTTTAACACCCCACAACTCTAGAAAAGTAGATCTACACTCCTTTTAATTAATCACCCGCTAGGATCGATCGATTAAAATTCATGTAAATCTTGGAAAATAATTTTAGAGTTGAAATTCAAGTTATACTACCCCACTTAAGAAACCCCCATCTCTAGTTCGAATCTAAAATGGGTATTATAACTATAATTTTGATTTTCTCTCAAAAATCATTTACTCTCTCTCGAGACGTAAATTTAAGGGTGAGAGATCAAAATTAACATTCAAAGGGATTTTTCAAGTAATTAAACTAATTAAAATAAAATAACATCAATTAAGGGTTTTACCCCACCCTTTGAAAGGGGATTTAGCCTAACATGGTATCAAACATAATAAACAAGTATTCAATAGGCATTAATATAGTAAAAGAGTAGAGAAAGAGAACAAATCTTCACAAGTCTCCTTGAAATTGACAATTTGAACTCTATCCTTGAAATTGAAGCATACAACCCTCCAAGTTAGTGATCAACAAAGATATAAATGAAAATTTTACTCAACTTGAATCTCACACAATTATCACTCACAAATATCTAAAAAAAATGAAAATAAACTACTTACAAATATTTCTACCTAATTTATTCTAACCTAACTCTCTACAATTCTCTACATTTTTCTCTCTCTATTTGATGATGAGTCTCCTTGAAAGAGCATGGTCTTCTTATATAGTAGGAACATGGAGCAAAGGGGTTTGTTAGGTATATGGCTAGGGGGTGCATGTGGATATGGTGTGAGGTCGTGTGAATGAGGGGGTGAGGGAATAAAAAAATCTGACTTAGTTATTGGGTATTTTGGATAATGAGGTAAAAAGAGGTAGTTGGGGGTAGAATGGGAATTGGAGGTTAAAGGGTTAAGTGGGTTTTAAGCATGTGGTGAAATTGTTTGGCTTGGTTTTGTTTTTGAAAAATGGCAGGTCACGTGTTTTTTTCTTTTGTGGGAAATGGATGAAATGGGTCTTTGGGTTTTTGAATTGGGTTATGGAAGAACGTGTTTGAACATGGGTTGTGGGTCAGAAGTAGGGAGCGGGTTGAGGTCGGCGATGGGTCGGATCAGGGGGTGCCGGCGACTGGTGGACAGCGCCGGTGGGTTTGCTGGCAGAGGGTTTCCAACGGGGGGGGGGGGGGGGGGGGGAGGGGGGGGGTAGGATTGCAGGTGTTCCGGCGGCTGTAAGGGTACTGCACAGGAGGTCGGCGGTGGGGCTATTGGGGGTGATCGCAGGTGCTAAAGTTGTGGGGTGCGGATAGGACAGCACGTAGTGGGATCAGGCAGAGGCTTGCCGACTTCGGATTTCGCCGACGACAGGAACACGGGTCAGCGGGTATGGGGTGCTGGTTACCTGCGGTATAAGGTTGGTAGCAGGCTGGGTTTATATCGATTTTAGGTAGGTGGGTAAATGTAGGTATAGGTGAGGTTGGTTATGGAGGTTTGGTGAGAGGAGAGAGAAAGATGAGGGGGGTTTGTTAGAGAAGATGAGTTTGTGAGGATAGGGTGTAGGTGGGTGTATGGGGTTAGTGTGTGGGTGAGTTGGGTTATGGGTTGTGTGTGTGTGTGTGTGTCAAATTGTGACCCCTAAAATAAAAACTAAGACTCAAAATAAAATTAATAAAACTAAAACTAAAAAATAAAATCCAACTAAAAATAAAAAAAAACTAAAAACAATAAGAAAAAATATTAAAACTAAAATAAAGTAAAATAAAAGATATAAAAACATAAAATTAAATGAAAACTAAAGTCCGAAAAAAATATAAAATAAAATAAAAATTAACTCATAAAACTAATCCTAATAAAATAAGACTAAACTAAAAGCTAATAAAAAAAAAATTATACTAATAAAAATAAAATAGAAAAATAGAAAATAAAACTTTGAAAATACTAAATAAATCTTAAATAAATCCTAAAAATAAAAATGACTCAAACTAAAAATCTAAAAAATAATCAAAAAGGACAAACAAAACACACACAGGGTTTATGGTAGGTTTAGTCTTGGCTTAGGCTAGGTTAGGGTCACAGGATAAGGTAATTAACTCCATTTATGCACAATTGCCTGAAAATATAGCTTTTGACACTGCAACTGCAATTACACTTGCATATTGAACAATTAAGCGCATAAGACCCATATTGTCGAGAATTAGCAACTAAAGTATGTCTATTTGGGGTATAAATTGTACAGTTTTGGGTGTTTAACACCGAACTCGCTCACTTGGCCCATAACTTAATATTTCTCGAGTCTATGTTCCGACTCCAAATTAATTTACTCTCTCAATAATTAAATTTAATCCTTTGGTGTCACTTAACCAACATACCCGGACTCGCTCACTTGGTTCATTTTTACATCTCATAATTTCATTCCCACATATTCTCCCACAATGTGTCACACATTCATCTCAATAAATTTCCCAATTATATTTACCTATAATTACCAACATACCCGGACTCACCCACTTGGTCCATAATTAAATATTTTCCGAGTCTATATTTCGACTCCAAATTAATTAGTTATACCTAAATTAATTTAATAAGGTAGTGTCACTCAACTACTATGCTCGGACACTCTCACACGACCCGTAATTTAATACCTATGAGTTTTACCTTACAAAACCCTTCCCGTAAGATTTACACCCTTACTTGACTTTTAAACTTCCTTAACACCATCTTCTCAAGGTCCTAGGTATTAAGTTGTGCTTAATTATCACTAATTAATCCACCTTAAACGTCTCCCAAAAGAATTACGGTTAAACAATTGAAATAAGCGTCACTGCCAAAAATCTTGCTTAGTTGATCTATCGACTCCCTGGGTCGATCGATCGATCGAGAAGTTCATCTTCTCCAACAATCTATTTCTGCCATAACCGAATTTCCAAGGTTTTACATCTCAAATTTCCAACCTTAAATAATTATTTTTAACAAATCAATTATTTCCAAAACAAGTCCCAATCATCTATGACTGTTTTAGCATCCTCGATTCATACGATATCTCATTATTCCCAAAATGGGTTTCTCGAGTTAATTTCCATTGTTCATTCAAGATTTGTTCCAAAGTCCACATAGTTCATATCAAACATGGATTTCTGCTATAGTTTGCATTCTAACAACCTAGAATAACACTATAATATCAATTGGATTCATCAATTCGCACATCACGGTCTCCAAATCAAAGACCCATTTTCTCCCCGAAAACCCACCCGAGAAGAGATTCGATTTTACACATTACCATAATATGAATTGGATATCACAATTTAATAATTACAGCATGTTAACCACTTGCTTGAAATCGTTCCTCGGGTCTGATTCTGTTGGTGTAGAGATTGGTTGATGAAGTAGACCCCAAATTAATCCCTTAATTTGGCTCCAAAAGACTCCCAATTGCTTTTGATTAGCTTTCCTCTATGCCTCTCTCAAACCCTAGGTTTAGAGTTGTGTTGCCTGCCATTCCCTAGTCTCTCAATTTGGTTAAAAATCCTTAATCCCATTTTTGGCCATCTGGGCCTAATTAAAATGGCCCAACTCACCTCGTGTGGGCCCGGCTATGCCCAAAAATATCCCGAGACCCAATTACTACCCCCGGATACTCTTTTTTGACTATCTTGATCCTTTCGGACTCAACCGCGCACTCAGAATTTCCATCCGAAATACCTTTTGACATTTCCAAATTTCGACCTCAAAATGCGACACACATTAATTCGGACAATTAAACTTTAAAGTCGCCAATTATAAATAATTCGGCTCACTCAAATAAATTCTCTAACTTGAATTTAAGTTTCTCCAATTTAAATATTTATGTAACTCCCAAAAATAATTTAAATTTTAACTCCTCAAAATTACGGTGTGTTACAATGAACCCTAGTGGTTATGTAAGTGTTAATGTCCTTTGGTATTTCCTTATTTTTTTTCCTTAATTTTGACAAGGGTTTTTTCTTTTTCTTTGACAGACTGTCATATCTACGTCGAACTTTAATTCTTCAGGGATGATGGAACACCTTCATTTGGTGGTGTGCTGGGTGGTTTCATCAGTTGGCTTTGGCAGTTTGGCGTTTGCATTGGATGAGATGCCTCGTTCGATGGCTGTCCTCTGCGCTTTGGGAGAGAGGTGGTGGGATACCACCCACACCATGCATTTCAGTTTAGGGTAGATGGCAGTGAATCCCATCGATGTACAACAGCTGTTGGGGCTAGACTGTGAGGGGGCACGGATAGAGGTGGATCGCACACTAAGGGTGACGTCGGTGGTGGTGGAGGCGGCGTTGGGTGATTTTCGGAGGATAGTCTGAGGGGACTCTATCCGTCTGTCTCTTTTTATGGAGGTTTTGTTGAGTAGGCAGATGGATGAGACTGACGGGCTGAAGGTGCGGCAAATGGCTCGTTTATTTATTCTTTTGTTGTTGGGAGGGGTTTTGGTGGAGACTAGTGGCGATGTTATCCATTTGTGGATTTTGCCTTATTTGAGGGTATTTTTTAATATCCCTCGTTTTCACTGGGGGGCATCACATGTAATACCCCGTAATTTTAAATGACTTTTAAAATGGGTTATATTTTAAATTAATAGATTAATTAGATTTTATTATTAATCTCGGGTTTATCCGGACGATGGATATTAAAATGGATGATTCTGAATATTACTTAAAGATATTTAGGTAATATATGAATGTGATGTCATTGATATGACTGTATGATATAAATTCGATAATTTATATTTTTAGTCAGACGCGGTATGGGACGTGTCGGGACTAGTTTATTAAATTATAAAGTAAATTTATTTTCTATCGATCTAATAGTCACTTCGACTGCGTCATTGCGTCCGGAAGGTTCTAAATAGTCAGAAAAGTCTATTTGGATGTCAATTTTGAGTCTCGGGTCATTTGGGAATGAATAGACAACCCGAAAGGGCATTTTGGTCATTTTTCTTAGGGGGATGAATAGTGTTTCGGATTTGGAACTATTATAAGTATTGATAGATTAAGTGAATGGGAGTTATTCATCTCCTCTTCACAAATAAGAGCAGCCATCTTCCTAGAGAGAGTGTGAGAGTGCTTGGGAAAGGAAAAGTCACTTGGGAAGGAGAAGAACAAGAACCAAGGTTCACCACCACCAACCACCACCGGAGTTTGACCGGAGAAGGGACAACCAACTGAGATATACTATACCAAAGGATCAGACCTACAAGAAAGGCAAGTGTTTAATAATGGCAAATTCAGTTTGTATATTGTCCATGTTAGAATAGAATGAAAAGAGAAGATTATTCATGTTTGGAAGAAATAATGGATCATTAAATAGAGTTCTGGAAAACTGAAATGATATAGGAATTTAACTCATGTGTTAGGATGATAATAATCCACGAAATAGTCATGAATCAGTTGCAGAAATTGTGAAAACCATTGTTATGTTCTTGAAGATGTTATGATAATAAATTTCTGGAAATAAGGAGATAAACATGCTTTTTAATCCAATCCTTTGATGATTCTAGGATGTTTAGAGTATTGGAAATCGTTCATATATGTTGATATATCATGAAGTAAAGTTTATAAGTCATTTGGGATGTTTAGATGAAGGTTTAAATGATCAGAAGTTGTTAAACCCGTAGTTGCAGAAAATGCAGAAAATGCAGGCCTGGAACTGAGGGATCGATCGATCGACCCCTGCCTTCGATCGATCGACCTCCCCAGTTTATGTAAAGTTATTTCTTTTTAAATGATGATTCTTATCCCAAACCTTTTGTGGATCTTTGGTGATTATTATTTGGAGATTATGGGACCTAGAAAATATCAGTAAACCCTTGATAATAGTTGAATTAAATTTGATTTGGATTTGAGTGATTTAAATGTTGGAAATTATATTGAATGGAATTTCGGTTGCTAGATTCATTTGTTAAAATTTAAATGGTGATGTATGAGGTTTTAAGATAGGACCAGCAGGGGTGATTTTATATAACACCTGGGTATCCTAAAGTTTACAAGAGGGTTTAATCCTAAGTGTAAGAATATGTGTTTATAAGAGATTTGAAACTATCGGTTTTAACCGAAATAAAAAAAAAAGGAGAACTAAACTCGTAGTAGATCGGGAGAAATAATGTTATGGACCAGTAGAATATTAGTGACTTTTTACTGAATATATGTTGAGGAAAATCTTATTTGAATCTTGTACATTGAGAGAGGGTAGCCTTAGGGTATGAGGTTATCCCAATCACGTATTTAAAGTTGACAAACCTCCTCGCTCGACAAAGTTAAGTAGTAGTGTAATGGAGGGGTTCCTTGTTTGGATTTCGCTGTGTGAGACGCTCCGCGCATGAACCTTAACGACGTCGGGAGTGGAGTGATGTTAGGATACGAGAATAATTATATTAGAAGAGCGTAGCGGTATGGCTCCTAGATAGAAATGGGAGTTTGGAACACATTTGGTTGAAAGAGGCTATGAGGTTATTCCGATCGCATAGTTTAAGTTTTCGGACCTCCTCGATCGACAAAGTTAAGTAGTAGTGTATTGGAGGGGTTCCTTGTTTGGATTTCTCTTTGCGAGACGTTCCGCGCATGAACCTTAACGACGTCGGTAGTGGAGAGATGTTATAGGATGCGAGGATAATTAATTTATGAAGTAAAGATATGATATTTTAAAAGAGATATAATGCTACGTATGGGAAATATCTTAGGGTAGTGATAATTACCTTACTGATATTATATTATAGGTATGATAATACCTATTTGATTGATCGATGATTACGTGTATGACATACCTATCTTACTTGTTATCGGTGGGAGGTTTGCGCGTGAGGGCAATCATATCCTGATGAATCCATGGGATCTTTGATTTGTCGCTCGAGAACATAGGTCTATGAAAGACTTATCGGGGAGTTGATAAGTCCGCTGACTGTGGGTACGTAGGTATGTACGTGACCCATGGATACGAGAACTATGTTCGCCTCCAATTTATTTGTTGTTGTTTGTGGTTCGTGGAATCTTACCGACCTGTAGTCCCCTATTCAGCGACCTGCGATGATGGGACATGATAGCAGAGTAATGCATTGCACCAAAGCTATGACTCGGGGTGCTGTATTATATATGTATATATAAATAATGGATTAAATGGTTACATGATTATATATTGTGTTTAAATCTATATAATTGTAGATAACGGTGAATAGAGAAAGATAATGGAATTAAGTTACTAAATGTTTATGCTTATAGAATTAAAAAGCTTAACTCATGTTAATGAGAAACGATTTATATTAATGAGTAATGATTCATGTTAATGAGAAACTAATCATATAAAGGAGTAATGTATATGAATAATAATGTGACGTATGGTATGGGACATACGGGGAATATGATATGGGAACGGAATTTTAATATGGAGACTAGAAAAGAGGAACCATTAACTAGGAGGTTAATAGGAAACGTTAAGTGTGCACTCTAGTTGAGAGGTGAGAATTGCAAGTGAGAGTTGGATCTAACATGTACATAATAAATGCTTTATTGCACTTGTTAGATACTTGCTGTTTTTAAAATAATCTACACATTCGGGCTCTGACCCGTTTCTTTGCATATTTTCTCTTCTATTGTATCTCTATATCAGGTGTCCAGCAACAGGGACACCAACCATATATGATTGTGACGAGCTATGGAGCTATGGAAGTTTTGCTTAGACGCTTATCATCTTTTGATTCACAGTATTATTAGTTAGAGCATGTCGCCCAAAGGATTCAGTTATCTTTTCTATTGAGGTCAAATTCTATTGTATTCGGGACTTTTTAATACATTTAACATTGTTGGGATTGTTGTAAAGGATTTATATTATTTGGGAATGTTTATTCCAGTTGCACTTAAATTCTTTTGAGTTATTTATTGTGTTATCAGTTTGGTAGAATAAAATGTGTAGTGTTATTCTTAAACTAAAAATGGTTTTGTTGAAATTTAAATTTGGAAAGTTTTTAACACCAGCTTTATTGAGTATTGGGTGAGTTTTAAATGTTTTCGACAGTGATGCTAAGAATGAGCCAACTGTATATTCTGTTTTAATTTGTTATGGGGCTGGCCACCCGGTATTTAATTAGGCGGGGTGTTACAGGTGGTATCAGAGCATCAGGTTCTAGTGTCCTTTAGGATCTGTACGGCTTACTGTGTCTTCATCTTAGCGTTCTTTGATGTAGAGCCCTATGAGTAGGATTATTGCTTTTCTATTTACGCCTACAAAGGTATGATGACTGCGACCGAAGTTGCTGCAATTGTCGCTCAGGCAGTCATTGCGGCTTTAGTTGCTGTTCAGCAGGCTCCAGCACCAGCACCGGTTGTGCCACTCACACAAGGGAAAATGTTTCCTACTGCATGGGAACGAGAGAGGGATGCCTTTCAGAAAGCGCCCCCACCCGAGTTTCAGGGAGGATCAGATGTTGTGACTGCTAGCCAATGGAAGAAAGATATCCAACGGCACTTGAGAATGATCGAATGCACTGAGGTTCAACGTCAGATACTAGCCACATTCAAGCTAGTAGGGGCAGCTTTGCAATGGTGGGAAGCTACGACCACTATGGAGGAGAGGGACACAATGACTATCCAAGACTTTTGGATACGGTTTGATGGGAAGTATTTTCCTTCCGCCATCCAGAAAGAGATGAGGCAGAAGCTATTTGATTTGAAACAAGGAGAGAAAACTGTGGCGGCATATGAGGAAGAGTTTACGAGATTAACTAATTTGGTACCAGCTGAAGTACCTACTGAGGAGAGGAGAGTCCTAATGTTCATTGATGGGTTGAACTATAAATTACGCCAACATTTATTGGGAAATCTTTTATTACGTACGTATGGCAGATGAGGGCCATTGGACTGATAGCGGAGATCGCACTTAAGAGGTTAAGAAGTATGTTCAAGTATGATGACCGTAGTCGAGGTCACCCCTATTATGGAAAAAAATTGAGGAGAGTCATCAGTAGAGGTTCTTGAAATGCGTGAATTGTGTATGTTCCCTAATGAAGGAAATATATTGAAAGGCTTGGGTATATAGTGGAGTGTGGTTATCTAGAACTGAAAATTTGGTGTAAAATTTTTCTTGACTCATCAGAGCAAAGTTATAATATTGGGATTCAACAACCATCACCCGCAAATGAGGGTATGTTTTCTATCTAAGGATTATGAAGCGTGTAGTGATTTTGTTACGATTAATGTTGTGTGGGCAAAAGGGTTGCTAAACTTAGCCTATAGCACTGTTAATTACGTAAACTCACTGAGGGGTGTGGGACACCTATATATATTACATGTTATCACGTGAGTTTGATTTGTATCATGGGATTACTTACCTAGAGCATGTCCGAGTGTAATTTGACTATCGGCGTGCATTGACTTGTGGTATATGAGAGTATATGTCTGCATCTTGTCTTCTATAAGAGAGTAGATGCCTAGACCCTATTAGAAATTGTTAGAACAAAATTTTTGTTTTCAAAATTGATAAACCTGACATTATTTTCTTTTTAAATCAAATTTTTTTATATATATTATTGACTAAGGACCTTAGGAGTTTCGAGGACCGACTACTTTAGGAAGTAGTGTATCGGGGTGGTTCCTTGTTTGGATTTCGCTTGCGAGACACCCCACGCACGAAACTAATAACCGTTGGGAGTCAAAATAAGTTAGGTCTTTAGTATATGAGTTTATAACCTTTGCGACAAATTTTATAATGAAATTGGTACGACAGGGTGTATGGGCGCCCTGGAAGATTGGATTGTAGTAATTTTCAAATTGTGAAAAGGTAAGTAGTTGGAACTTCAGGATTTATTTGTTCAATGTGTGAGGCTCAGTTTTTCCCAAAGTTTGTCACGAGGACGGTATAGGGAAGATTGGGTAAAGTCTACATTTGATTTACTTGAAACGATATGGTGAGGCTTGGCGTATAACATCGATAGGGATTTTGTTAATGTACTGTATGGGCGGTACATCTTGGATTTCTTGCGATGTGAGATTTATACTCGGAGTTGACCTTACCGGTATTGCTTATATTCCTGAATTTCGGGACGAAATTCTGTTATAAGGGGGGAAGTATGTAATACCCCGTAATTTTAAATGACTTTTAAAATGGGTTATATTTTAAATTAATGGATTAATTAGATTTTATTATTAATTAATTCATTCGGGTTTATCCGGACGGTGGATATTAAAATGGATGATTCTGAATATTACTTAAAGATATTTAGGTAATATATGAATGTGATGTCATTGATATGACTGTATGATATAAATTCGGTAATTTATATTTTTAGTCAGACGCGGTATGGGACGTGTCGGGACTAGTTTATTAAATTATAAAGGAAATTTATTTTCTATCGATCTAATAGTCATTTCGACTGCGTCGTTGCGTCCGGAAGGTTCGAAATAGTCAGAAAAGTCTATTTGGATGTCAATTTTGAGTCTCGGGTCATTTGGGAATGAATAGACAACCCGAAAGGGCATTTTGGTCATTTTTCTAGGGGGATGAATAGTGTTTCGGATTTGGAACTATTATAAGTATTGATAGATTAAGGGAATGGGAGTTATTCATCTCCTCTTCACAAATAAGAGAAGCCATCTTCCTAGAGAGAGTGTGAGAGTGCTTGGGAAAGGAAAAGTCACTTGGGAAGGAGAAGAACAAGAACCAAGGTTCACCACCACCAACCACCACCGGAGGTTGACCGGAGAAGGGACAACCAACTGAGATATACTACACCAAAGGATTAGACCTATAAGAAAGGCAAGTGTTTAATAATGGCAAATTCAGTTTGTATATTGTCCATGTTAGAATAGAATGAAAAGAGAAGATTATTTATGTTTGGAAGAAATAATGGATCATTAAATAGAGTTCTGGAAAACTAAAATGATATAGGAATTTAACTCATGTGTTAGGATGATAATAATCCATGAAATAGTCATGAATCAGTTGTAGAAATTGTGAAAACCATTGTTATGTTCTTGAAGATGTTATGATAATAAATTTCTGGAAATAAGGAGATAAACATGTTTTTAATCCAATCCTTTGATGATTCTAGGATGTTTAGAGTATTGGAAATCATTCATATATGCTGATATATCATGAAGTAAAGTTTATAAGTCATTTGGGATGTTTAGATGAAGGTTTAAATGATCAAGAGTTGTTAAACCCGTAGTTGCAGAAAATGCAGGCCTGGAACTGAGGGATCGATCGATCGACCCCGGCCTTCGATCGATCGACCTCCCCAGTTTATGTAAAGTTATTTCTTTTTAAATGATGATTCTTATCCCAAACCTTTTGTGGATCTTTGGTGATTATTATTTGGAGATTATGGGACCTAGAAAATATCAGTAAACCCTTGATAATAGTTGAATTAAATTTGATTTGGATTCGAGTGATTTAAATGTTGGAAATTATATTGAATGGAATTTCGGTTGCTAGATTCATTTGTTAAAATCTAAATGGTGATGTATGAGGTTTTAAGATAGGACCAGTAGGGGTGATTTTATATAACACCTGGGTATCCTTAAGTTTACAAGAGGGTTTAATCCTAAGTGTAAGAATATGTGTTTATAAGAGATTTGAAACAATCAGTTTTAACCGAAAAAAAAAAAAGGAGAACTAAACTCGTAGTAAATCGAGAGAAATAATGTTATGGACCAGTAGAATATTAGTGACTTTTTACTGAATATATGTTGAGGAAAATCTTATTTGAATATTGTACATTGAGAGAGGGTAGCCTTAGGGTATGAGGTTATCCCAATCACGTATTTAAAGTTGACAAACCTCCTCGCTCGACAAAGTTAAGTAGTAGTGTAATGGAGGGGTTCCTTGTTTGGATTTCGCTTTGCGAGACGCTCTGCGCATGAACCTTAACGACGTCGGGAGTGGAGTGATGTTAGGATACGAGAATAATTATATTATAAGAGCGTAGTGGTATGGATCCTAGATAGAAAGGGGAGTTTGGAACACATTTGGTTGAAAGAGGTTATGAGGTTATCCCGATCGCATAGTTTAAGTTTTTGGACCTCCTCGATCGACAAAGTTAAGTAGTAGTGTATTGGAGGCGTTCCTTGTTTGGATTTCGCTTTGCGAGACGTTCCGCGCATGAACCTTAACGACGTCGGTAGTGGAGAGATGTTATAGGATGCGAGGATAATTAATTTATGAAGTAAAGATATGATTTTTTAAAAGAGATATAATGTTACGTATGGGAAATATCTTAGGGTAGTAATAACTACCTTATTGATATTATATTATAGGTATGCTAATACCTATTTGATTGATCGATGATTACGTGTATGACATACCTAGCTTACTTTCTATTGGTGGGAGGTTTGCGCGTGAGGGCAATCATATCCTGATGAATCCATGGGATCTTTGATTTGTCGCTCGAGAACATAGGTCTATGAAAGACTTATCAGGGAGTTGATAAGTCCGCTGACTGTGGGTACGTAGTTATGTGCGTGACCCATGGATACGAGAACTATGTTCGCCTCCAATTTGTTTGTTGTTCTTTGTGGTTCGTGGAATCTTACCCAACCTGTAGTCCCCTATTCAGCGACCTGCGATGATGGGACATGATAGTAGAGTAATGCATTGCACCACAGCTGTGACTCGGGGTGCTGTATTATATATGTATATATATATAATGGATTAAATGGTTACATGATTATATATTGTGTTTAAATCTATCTACGGTGATAATTGTAGATAACGGTGAATAGAGAAAGATAATGGAATTAAGTTACTAAATGTTTATGCTTATAGAATTAAAAAGCTTAACTCATGTTAATGAGAAACGATTTATATTAATGAGTAATGATTCATGTTAATGAGAAACTAATCATATAAAGGAGTAATGTATATGAATAATAATGTGACGTATGGTATGGGACATACGGGGAATATGATATGGGAATGGAATTTTAATATGGAGACTAGAAAAGAGGAACCATTAACTAGGAGGTTAATAGGAAACGTTAAGTGTGCACTCTAGTTGAGAGGTGAGAATTGCAAGTGAGAGTTGGATCTAACATGTACATAATAAATGCTTTATTGCACTTGTTAAATACTTGCTGTTTTTAAAATAATCTACACATTCGGGCTCTGACCCATTTCCTTGCATATTTTCTCTTCTATTGTATCTCTATATCAGGTGTCCAGCAACAGGGACGCCAACCATATATGATTGTGACGAGCTATGGAGCTATGGAAGTTTTGCTTAGACGATTATCATCTTTTGATTCACAGTATTCTTAGTTAGGGCATGTCGCCCAAAGGATTCAGTTATCTTTTCTATCGAGGTCAAATTCTATTGTATTCGGGACTTTTTAATACATTTAACATTGTTGGGATTGTTGTAAAGGATTTATATTATTTGGGAATGTTTATTCCAGTTGCACTTAAATTCTTTTGAGTTATTTATTGTGTTATCAGTTTGGTAGAATAAAATGTGAAGTGTTATTCTTGAACTAAAAATGGTTTTGTTGAAATTTAAATTTGGAAAGTTTTTAACACCAGCTCTATTGAGTATTGGGTGAGTTTTAAATGTTTTCGACAGTGATGCTAAGAATGAGCCAACTGTATATTATATTTTAATTTGGTATGGGACTGGCCACCCGGTATTTAATTAGGCGGGGTGTTACATCACATTGGTGACCCTTTATTCGTCTTTGGATGAATTCAGTCGGTGCCGTCATCAAAGCTTTACTGGAGCCACGTATCTTTGGGAGGTATTCTTTTTCTTTTTGATTTTTCCTTTATACATTTTATTTTCTTATTTGATTCCTTAATCGATGAGCCTTTTCCTTTGTAGAGGTGGTTTTATGAGGTAATTGGGCTTAATGCCCACTTGATAGGTTTGAAGGATGAGCCGGTGAGGGACTTCTGCCATATATACCGATGGCGAAAGTCCAGCCGAAAGTAGAGACAATATCTCTCTTTGGCGGTCGTTCGTCAGTTCTTGAATGGCCTGACAAGCGATTGGGTAAATTCTTTTTTCCTCTTGAGATCATTTTTCCATAATGATCTTTTTTTCGATATTTAATTTCCGTTGGGGATCTTGCAGGTGACCTTTTATCCCTGGGGGACAGCCATCCAACACACGGGGGTGATAGGGGGAAGAGCAGTTGTGTCGTCTGTTGGCACACGAGTTTGTATACTCCTGGTATCTGGGACATAGAGTAGTTTGATAGGTGGTGGAGTACGAGGCGATGGTGCCACCTATGAGGCCCTCGAGTTATATGAGGCGGGTACAGGTGATATCAGAGGAGGCGAGGGTGGTGGCGATTGTCGACAAGCCTTACTTTTCGTATACCAACACGATGACGACCTATGATTATCTTTATTTTATGTCGAGATGGCTGATGCCACTCAGCGTATATGGTTTTATTCCTTTTCCCCCTACAGTTTCTGGTAGGGGCATGAGTTATCTAGAGGGTCGACCCACAGTTCGGGTGGTGCATCTACATTAGCAGCGACGACGATGTCAGAGGTTTTGTTTATGCGGTTGGCTCTTCCATCCTATAACATCAGTCGACCTGATGGAGGATCAGTGTGTATCATTCATTTCCCCAATGCGATGGACCTAGAGGTGCTGGGGCAGACATAGGTTGTCCTTAAGTCATAGAGATATCCTTTATTTCTTTGACTTTTGTATTTTTAATTTCTTCTTTGCCTCAGACTGACTGATTTATTGTTTCAATTTTTTGCAGTACATCCAGGTGTCAACTACCTGGCTAAAGGACATTCGGGATTGGGTGGCTTCTGTGATGGCTCATATTCGGGATTTGATCTCAGTTCCTTCTTGCTTGGTGACATCTGCCTCATCTGGGGAGGGGTCTGGATCAGGTAGCGAAGGCTCTTCAGCACGTCGTCGGGGAAAGCGTGTACGCCTTAGGGATGGGGGTCTTAGAGAGAGAGAGAGAGAAATAAATAGAAGGTGAGTGAGATAGAGATAATGTTTACAAAGAGTGGGGGGATTAGGCTAAGTCCCGTTGTTATTGCGTTTTTCTGCAAGGCAAAAGCAATATATAGACAATGGCATGAAGTTTTATTTTTATTTATTTTAGCTTTAATGACTTAATGCATATGCACTTCTAACTTTGCTATTGAGACCAATAAAACGATTACAATACCTTAAAAGGGAAATGAATTTATTTTGAAAAAGTATAAGTGAAAATAGGAGGAATTGGCCTGACTTAAAACATAATAATAATTCTTGGGTTTTGTATTTTAACAAAGAAGGAAAAGGAGAATTTTCTTAAAATAGGGGGTTGACAATCGGCATACCCTTTGTCCTGACTATCAGAAGGTCAGTACAGTCCAATCATTCCAAGGTTTTGATTGAACTTTATTCAACTACTTGGTCCTTGATGGGGTAGGGTTTCCTCCAAATTTTGCAGGATCCTTGTCTTTAGACAAGTTTTTCAAATATAAAAAGGGGTAATGGTGGAGTATTTTCTTCACCCATCCATATTTCATTTCTTTTTCTTATTTTTTGCTTCTTATCTTAAATATGGCTCTTCTAGAAAATATTGAATTCGCTTCTTACCTCGAAAAATTAGAGGCTATGTGCTCATGTAAAGTACAATGTTAGGCATCCTTATGGTGAAATCAACCAATTGAATGGAGCATGCTAATGACGGTGGTATAATTCTGGTACCCCGAGGATCATGTCTTTCGCTTTGGCTTGGACGAAGTCTGTCCAACTTATGATGATTTCTATGCGATGCTGGGGGTAAATCCAAGTGTTGTGGTGACCATGCCTGAATTCTCTCAGTCTCCTCAGGAGCTGTTAGTAGGAGTTCTCCATATATCACGCTTGGCGGCTCATTTTTTGGTTACATGATGAATGATCTATATCACGTTTGTGATGCATTCTTTGTGTCTGCCAGATATTGGTGGTGCGGGAAAAGTCGGAGCTATCATCCTTGGCATAACTTTAAAATTACTGTTGATGATCGAGAACCTGTTGGTGGACCCACAACTTGTAGGCATCACTTCATGGATGTTTTACCATCACAATCCTATGGCGGTGATACTGGCAGAGACCCTGAATAGTCTAGATGTTTGGAGAGAAGGCCATTCTGACTTCCTGAGGGACAACCCAGCTATGCAGTTCATATCGCAGTCAGGGAGATTTCGTATGATGCCCCCCTGAATATCCCTTGGAAGCTGTGCCGAATTTCTTTACTCGATAATTTATCAGCTTAGGCCTGAATATCAAGAACTAGCAAAACTGGTTTGTGGAGCACAGGGTTCGAGGTTTTTATTGGTCAATGCCTTGGTGGTGAGAGTTGAAGCCCATTCTAGAATTGTGGGAATACATGTATGTTTAATTGGTTGGCCTCCAGCAGACCCATTTCTACTTTCCCTGGCGGCTCCTACGTCAATTTGGATGGGAGAAAAATTTTCCACCTCAGTCACTAGACTTTTTTCCTATCAAGGATTTGACAGAATGCATGCATATGCGGTTAGGATCTCCGTGGGAGAATCGTCGTCCATTGACCCGCCCTTACTAATTTATTGGTAGAGTTTGGCTTGTTTATAGGGATTAAATGAAGTGGATGTAGAGGAGGGTAGTGGATAAAATGATGGTTGAATAGACTGGATAGAGATTGCTCTCCATATTTGACACCATGGAGGGAGGTGTTGTGGTTTTTCCTAGGCTGGTCCGAGCTTACCATTCCATAGAGAGCCTTCAGTATCCCATCCAAGCAGGGAAAGTTGGGGGACCCCAAGATGTAGATGATGATGATGGGGCTGGTTCTTTTTTGTAGTGTTTGGTTATGTATGGGAATGAATTTGGGAAGGTTATAGTTTGTTTAGGAGTAGTTTGGCTTATTTTTTATTTTTATTTTTAGGAACATAAGGTTAGGTTGGCGGGGGAAGTTGTTTGACTTCCTACGCTGATATAACTGTATCAAAATTTTCATTTATGGAATGAATAAGATTTAAATTATGTTATTGTGCTTCTTGATGAGATTTTTCATTTGAATTATCTATAGCAATAGCTAAGGCATACATAATCCTTTTATTCATATAAATGATAAAAATGAACCGTATTCTCAGAGATAAGAAAAGAAAAGCATTTTGTGAAAAAGAAGGGGGTCATGCTCATGTGAAGTGTATGAGCTACTTATGTACCTCTGGAGGTTTTTAACATTTTGTAAGTTTCTTTTTTGAAAGAAAAAAGATTTGTGGAGGACCACGCCCCGTGTAGTTCTAAGTAGAGGGAAATGAAGATTTTTTTTAGAATATAAGGGAGATGAGAAGAGTCATAGCGCGTTGAGATTTTGAATTAAGTGTAAAATTTCTTAGGACGGCCCACGTTGACTGGACAGGCCATTTATTCTCCTTCGAGGTCGATGACCAAAGCGGTGCCACCAGATAGGACCTTCTTCACAATATAGGGGCCACTCCAATTGGGCATAAATTTTCCTCCGGGGTCCTAGATAGGATCTACAATCTCTTTAAGAGATAAATACCCTTCTAGGACACCATGGTTGTTAAAATTCTTTTTGAATGATCGTTAAATTCGACGACGGTACCCTTGTATATAATATAGAGCCTTTAGCCTTTTTTAGTCCAAGAGTGACAACTCGTCAGGACGGCTGAGATGTGAGTCTTCTTCGCTGACTTTGCTTTCAAGCATGATGCGTAGTGAAGGAATTTCTAGCTCAACGCATAGGATTTCTTCCATGTTATATGCCAGAGGGTAAGGGGTAACCCTAGTAGATGCTCGAATAAATGCCGTAGCCCTAAAAGGTTTAAGGGATCCGATCGGCCCAATCTCGATAACTCTCGATCATTTTTCTGATGATTGCTTTGAGGTTATTATTAGCGGATTCGATTGCACCGTTAGTTTGAGGTCGATAGGGAGAAGATACGTGTCTTTGAATCCCAGATGATATTTTTTCGGATGAACTTAGCCACCTTTTTAGCATTCAGCACTGCGTATGACTCGACTTCGACCCATTTGGTGAAGTAATCAATGACAACCAATATGAATTCATGCACATTGGAGGCCTTGGGTGTAACTTCCCCTATGATGTCGATGGCCCATGTGGAGAACAGCCAGGGAGAAGTCATGTTGTTTAATTCTCGTGGAAGTAAGTGCTTGAGATTGGAATACTATTAGTAGTTAAGGCACCTTCGAACGTAAGCGGTGCAATGATGAACTATGGTAGTCCAATAGTAATCATATTAAATGATTTTCTTGGAAAGAAAATGCCCATTCATGTGGGGTTCGCACTCCCTGCTGTGTATTTTTGGCATCATCTCTTCAATGTCAGCCCCTGCGATGCAATGTAAAAGGGTTCCATCAAAATTTCTCTTGAGCAGTGTTTTATCGCAGACAATGTACTGGGCAGCCAGTTTGTAGAGGGTTGCTCAGTTTTTCTTATTAGAATATTAGGGATACTTACCATGCTTAAGGAGACGCCAAATATCATAGTACTAGCAATTGACTATGTTAGGATCTTCTTTTGTGACTAGCTCAATATGGTAGTAGTGGGTAGGTATAGCTTGCTTTTAGACTAGGAAGGGGGCCATCATTACTCCTCTTAGAATGTTAATCATGGAGGATAAGGTAGTAAGGGCATCATCTAAGTTGTTATTTTCTCGAGGCAGGTAGTGGAAGGTGATATCTTAGAATTAGGAGGCCAATTCTTCTAGGTGGGCATAGAAGGGTAAGAGTTTCTCATTCTTAACTTTCCATATCCTGCGTACTTGGCCGATGATGAGGGTTGAATCCTCATCAACATCTAGGTATGGAATTCCTTTCTTAAGAGAGACTTTGAGGCTTACCGTGCATGCCCCGTATTTTGTCATCTTGTTCGTGCAGGGAGAATCCATCATGATGGCAATGTGAGTGTGAGAGTCATCAAGGGAAATTAGGAGTATCCTAATACCACACCCTTTCTTATTGGCAGCACCATCAAAGAATATTTTCCACCAGAGGTCTTCTTGGGAGGTACAAAGGATATTTTCATCTGAGAACTCGAAACTCCAAGCATCAATTTCTTCCATAGGGTAGTCAGCGAGGTAGTTAGAGATGTCTCTTCCTTTCACGACTTTCTGCATGACATACACAATATCAAATTCGGCTAGGAGAAACAACCATCGGGCCATTCAACTAGAAATGTCAAGTTTCTCGAGAAGGTATTTCATAAAATCCATTCGGGACACAAGTTTTATGGAAAAAGTGAGCATGTAGTGTCATAATTTTTGGGTGACCCAAACAAGAGTGACACATTCGTTGTCTAAGGCAGTGTTGTTAAATTTGTACATGGCCAACTTGAGAGGCTCTCCCTTTGCGAGACTCTACAAGGTATTGGGTCAACAAAGCCCCCAGCTGAGGTGTCTTGTTACAGTCAGGTATAGGAGTAGAGGTGGACTAGGTTGTGGTGGCATGAGTACCGAAGCCTGGGTTAGATATTGCTTGATTCGATCAAAGTCCTCCTAGCAAGCTTTGTTCCAAACCTTAGTTAAATCCTTCTAGAGGAGTTTAAAGATAGGTTCATAGATAAAAGTCAATTGGCTGATGAACTAGCTGATATACTATAATTTTTCAATAAATCCCCGAACTTTATTCTCCGTTCGGGGTGGTGGCATCTCGAGTATGGTTTTCAGCTTGGTAGGATCAACTTCTTTCCCTTTCTCACTAACCATGAATTCCAAGATCTTTCCTTTGGTAACTCCAAAAACACATTTATATGGGTTAAGTCGCATTTGGTATCACCATAGTTTCTCAAAGAACTTCTAAAGAGCAGGAACATGACCTTTCCGAGTTTTAGACTTGATAATAATATCATCCACGTAGACCCTGACTTCTTTGTGTATCAAATCATGCAAGATAGTTTTGGAAGCCCTATGGTAAGTAGACCCTATATTTTTTAGACAAAACGGCATAACGGTGTAAGAAAATGTTCCCCAAGGGGTGATGAATGCGTTTTTTTCTTGATGATTTGGGTGCATCTTGATCTGGTTGTATCTGAAAAAAACATTAACAAATGAATTGAGAGCGTGACTGGCCATGTTAACCACAATCATGTTGATACTGGGTAGTAGGCAATCATTGTTCGAAAAGGCCTTGTTCAAATCTCGATAGTTAATGCACACGCAAACCTTTCCTTCATATTTTGACAAAGGTACGATATTGGCTAACCATGTGGGATATTCAATCACTCGGATGAAGCCTACATTTAACTATTTGATCGCTTCTTCTTTAACCTTAAGTGACCATTCAGTGAGGAGCTTTCGCAGCATTTATTTGACGTGTTTACATTCTGGGAGCTTTGGAAGCTTGTGCTGAGCTATCTCGGGATCAATTTTGGGCATGTCGTCGTAGGACTATGCAAAGGCATCCAAAAATTCCTTCAGTAATTCCTTGAGTTGCGCACGCTCTTGCTCGTCAAGGGAAGACACTATCCTAATCTCGCACAGTTGGCTACTAGAACCGATTAATAACAATAGTTTCATCTTCATTAACTTGAACGTGGTTATGTTATTTGTTATTAACCTTATTAATATCAGTTAAGGATTATTCATTTGCAAAATCATCATCATCAATATTTTTATTAGAATAAAGACAGTTAATGTAAGGCATAACAAGATACTCAAAATCTTCGTTTATTTCATAGTTAGGAAAAATAGCATTGAGAACCTCATCGAAGGAGGTCTCGATTACATCCATTACACCAAAATTCTCTGTTAGTAACGGTATTTTACCATTCTAAACAATATTAGTAACAGAATTGTTTCGTTAAAAAAAGGTGTGGGGCACAAAATTAGTAACATAATTTTATAGTTACTAATGGTAATGTTAAATTTATGTTACTAATTCTGAATTTACCAACACTTTTTACCGTTACTAATTCTGATTTAGTAATGAACTTTTGTATAACTATTTTAACCTTCTTACACCCTTTTTATAACACTTTTGTCCAATTTTGTAACGTTAAATATCCGTTAGTAATATTAATACACAATTAAAAAGATATATTTTTCAAGATCCAATATCCAAAATTTAAACAAATTCAATTATTCCATTATTCAAATCCTAAGAACATCTATACAACTAGTCCACATAAACAAGGGATTATATTCAACGTATACATCCTTATACAACCATCCCAAAATGTGATGTTTTTATATTATAACCAATCAAATCAAATATAAAAAAGAAGTTCGTTGTTGTTGGCTATCATCTTCCGTTCTGTTATCATCATCGTCAACGTCGGAACCCGCAACGCTGAAAACTTGAGGGGGGTCCAAAAATGAAATTATGTCAAACAAAATAAAACCATCATATTAGTTATAGTATCAACATTTAGTCATACAAAATCATTTTAGTACAAAAAAATATCCACCGAAAAAATTAATTTCACAAGCACTGCCAAAAAAATTACACAAAACTCGGTAAAAAAAAGGGTGAAGTAAGACCCCCCAAAAATTGCTACTTATCAACATGCTCGTGGTTCTAACGATGAGTTTTATGGATAATTCTCCTGTAAACATCCATCATAAGTGTAATAAGGATATATGTCGACTATTTCAAACAGTTATGACAACATGGAAAATGAAGCCTAAACAAACATGCTAAGGAGATGAAAATTTCCAAAAAAAATCTTAGTTGATGACACAGTTACTCATTTAACATTGCTTTCTAAAATTTAAATAAAAAAAGATTTCAGTAATCATGAGTGAAAGTGAAGAGTACAATTAAAAGTATATAAGTAACGAACCATTCTCCAAACTAAGTCCTCCGGACCCAATGGTTGAGCTAGATGGGAATATAAGAAATGCCTTGAGTACTAAAGTCAAAGAAACAAAAAAAATGTATTAATTCCCGGGCCATTCTCCATTTTGGAAAAAATATCAAACGTAACTAATTGATCATTACAATAAGATCATAGGTTCAAATTTCCAATCAAACGTAACTAATAGATGTGATACACAAGCTACAGAGCTACTGAACAGTTGGGGGTTTGAGGGGGCAGGAGTGCCTCTCGCAAACTTCTGGATCTATAATTAACAACCCATAATTAGGATCAATAATGATCAGATAAGTAAAAACCCATCAATCAAAACACAAAATTTGATCAAAAGCATCAACAAGGATTATAATTTCAATTAAAATTCATACCCTCCTGTTATTTGGGTAATTATGACATCATCCATGTTACGCAAATTCAAGTTTGGTCAAAACAATAATGCAAAAATACTTTAACAGCTACTGTTTTGCATTCATTTATTTAGGTTTATAGACAAGTTTGAATCATCATTCAGTTAAATCGTATCTAACGGGGCCAACCCAATAACAACCCAAATCCTTAACGGTCAACCCAAACTTACTACGTTCGTTTTGTATTGGGGTCTTATTAAGAAAAGGTGGCTTTTTTGAAACCCAAAATCATACAACTTTTTTACACACACTCATACTCACTACTTTGCATATAATTTCATTTTTTTGTGTATGTGCGTGTGTATGTGTGTGTATCACTCATTGTGAATCTCATACTTACTTTAGTATTTTTATTGTATGTGTGTGTATATGTGTGTATATATATATATATATATATATATATATATATATAGAGGCAGGCTCCTGTGCACACTAAGTTTGCACACTAAGTTTGCACATTACCTTTTATATATAGTAAAAAAAATATTTTTGAGTTGATTTTTTTTGTGTGATATTTAAACATTTCAAGAAACCCATATAAAAAAAATCAGCTCAAAAAAACTTTTTTTGCTATTTTTAAAAAATCGGTCAAACTTTCGCAGTTTTTAAAGGGCTTAAAAACTGCGAAAGTTTGACCGATTTTTTAAAAATAGCAAAAAAAGTTTTTTTGAGCTGATTTTTTTTATGTGAGTCCGTTGAAATGTTTAAATATCACATAAAAAAATTGGTGTGCGCCAGCACTAAGTTTGCACACTTTTAAAAGGTAATGTGCAAACTTAGTGTGCAAACTTAGTGTGCACAGGAGCCTGCCTCTCTCTCTCTCTATATATATATATATATATATATATATATATATATGTGTGTGTGTGTGTGTGTGTGTGTGTGTGTGTGTGTGTGTGTACTTATTTCATATATACTTTAATATTTTTGTAATGTATATACTTATTTTTTTCATTTATGTTATTGTTATGGGATTTTCTACTTTTGATGTTGTATGATTGATATTTTGAGTCTTATTTGGATTTAGATCTGTATGATTAATGAGATTATATATGATTTCGTCTACTACTTGTTATTTAGTGAAGGACACTGGACATAGATTTTGGATCTAGAATATTAGTTGAGACAAATTTATAATTTAGTAAATACTATTTTCATTGGTGTGTAATAAGCTATAAATTATTAATTCCTCACTTTCTTGGTTCTGTTTTAGGTTGCATACTCATGCAGTAATGAAATATGTACCATTTATTAGTAATATTATTTTCAATTATCTATTTTAGTCATTGCGTTAAGGTTCACATTTGTTTGCAAATCAGAACCTATGCCTGGAAAACCTGATTGAGCAGTGAGGTATTAGGGTTTAGACATACCTACAAAATAATAATGATAAATTTTAAACTTCTCATTGAAATTGTAATGGAAATAACAAAAAGTAACTTCAGAATTAACGTAATACAGTCAATTGTCCGACCTCCATTGGTAGGATGGAAGACATACCTAGGATTCTGAATTTAACACCGCATTAGATAATTATTAGTAGTCTTTCTCCAACTTCAATTCCATATCGAGAACTTTTCAAAAGATTTAAGGGGCAAAATTTTCCCCTTTACCAGTAAATTTGCCAATGTTAACAATTACTATGATGGCTTACATCTCTTAATTTTATACCAGATCAAACATTTACAATATTTTCCAAGAAAAACATAAATCTAAACTATTGTGAGCTCAACAGCAAAGAACACTTTAGCTAAATCAAATAAACTAACTCAAACAACGTCACGCCATAGTAATATTTTTTAGCGAAGTGACAATATGAGATATTTGACGGCTGCCATTTTAATTACTCCAACAACCTGCTATACTTCTTCCAGAGTCAGTTATCATTGGAATTTTGAGCTTCTTCCTAATAGGCTACTATGAAAATACTCTTCTTATATTCGTATTGAATTACAACCATAATTTCTTAAATCACCACGTGTTAATAGTACATAACAAATTATCAAACAAAATAGAGTCAAATCAAGTATTCAAGAACAATTAATCTTATATGTCAATTCATGTATTAAAGCATCACTGTGTTAATTGAATAAAAAAAATTAAAATAATGATCATGTGAGGGAATGCCAAAAGTGGTAGCAATGGAAATAGGTACAGTGATTACCATTAAGGACCATGTGACACACCTGCCAAATTATAATCAATTAGCTCAATAATATTAAGGGCATTCAACATTGAATAATGATATGAGTACAAAAAAGTAAAAAATCAGTCTTGCAGTGTGAGTTGTAAAGAACTGGGTGAAGCTCCTCAATGCCGTGGGCAAAGTGGTAGTGGTCACCATATAGGCAGGCATGTCTGCTGCAATTTGTTTCACAACTCAGTCTTTGGCATGCCCTGGTTGTACACATGCAATTCAACTGGTTTCTCATCTTATTTCTTTCCTTATCGAACTAACACCCTTCGCTACAACATCAATATAATTTGTCATACCATTGGTTAAACACCATTTATATGAATTATCTAGTCTAATTTTTTTCTTGAGTTCTTTTATTAATTACTCATATGGTCCCATAAATGATTTAAATTAGAGCAAAGATATCTATTACTATACAACCATTCACAACAATTTTGTCATAAAAAAAGAAAAAATATTCAAATAAGCAATAAGATTTTCAATACAACTTATTAAACCAAATTTCTTTCACAGAGACCAAAATAAATAGATTAAAAAAGAAAACACAAAAACGCCTAAGCTGCACAAGCACTATCCATGCTAGTCGAGACTAAAATACCTCTAGAATAAATGCCTTGTCAATTGAAAGTCTTCACTTATGCCAAATGTTTCAATACAATGATTCCATGTTGAATAGTTAAGTGATGCTACAGAAGTAAAAGTGTACAGAAAATTTTCTACATGATTCTAAAATTTTTGTTAATTCAATAATTTCTTAATATAAACTGTTGTATGGAGGAAACTGATTTTGGCTAATTTTGATATAAAAAATGAATGTATTCTTTAACATATCCAAACACGATCAGATTTTTGGGATCTTGATTGTTTTAGGCAGTGGCTGTATTATTATATGGAATTTTGCATTATAACAACTTTGGACACATAAGTACGTTCCATCAAGAGAATGGTAGGTTTTAGTATGTTACCATTTGAGTGATGATTTTGATTCGGTTGGAGAAACGTACCCGATTTCCAATACGACAACTCATTATAACTGACTTCGAGAACCTTTAGAACCTGACTGAAATACTCTTGGACAGCAAAACCCATTTCTCCATGTGTAAGGAGCTATTACACTTTCATTTGCCAACTTGCTAATCTTTTCCATGTATGGATGTCAAACAACCTCTACTTTAATTTTATCCAAAAAGGAGATTGTGCAACAAATAAATCATCAAGTCTACTTATTGCACACTAAAATAGTTTAAATACATAAGGAAAACAATATCCTTCTCCTAAACTCATGACCATAACTATTAAAAATAAGGATTCCATCACTATTAGCAACAAAATAGCTAATACTAATTCAAATAGCAAAATAATAGCTAACATGCATCAAACTAAGTCTTCTAATGGAACTCTACTACTATTTACTTCCCAATAGCTCCTTGCACGATCGTTCCATATACTCTGCATATTTCTCATGCTAGGAACATTGGGTTCTTCTTAGTAACACGCAACGATCTTATTGGCTTATCAAATTATGGCCCTTTTAGGAAGAGGTGCATGGAATTCTCATCAATTTGAACAATTGAGGGACGAGTTATTAGTCAGTAAGAAAATTAAACACAAAAATAAAGAGCTATTAGTCAATAAGAATATTGATTTTATAATCCAAAGTTCATAACATAATTTCATAACAAATTGATACCATCCGAAGCTATACGAATATTATACTATTAATAAAAATCAGCATGTGAGATATAATCTGAGTTACAAATAGATAAATTAAACCTAAAGCCCTAGTTCTATTATATAAATATTTCATATACCCCATTTCTATCACCATATATAATAATTTGGAACCGAGATGAAACGTCAAACCCTAGTAACTTCTCTTTAAGCACTAGGTTGTTTTCGATTTTAATTTTTCAAGCCAAAACTGAATTGATTTCAATTCCATTAAGAAAAAGAGGAAATGTATTTCAATCCCAACAAATGAACATATCATGAGTTAAAAAGGAGAACAAACAAAGATTCAACCAAAAAGAATAAATTAGGGATTTTATGAAGATAACACATAAAATTACTGTATGGATACCTGAAAAATGTTCGCAAAGACTGAAAGAATGATAAGAAAGGTATTTCTCACCGAGGTTCTTAGAGCTTAAAGAAGATTTTCATGTGGGTGTGTACGAGAAACCTTAGGTTAATTATGGGGAATTTTTATTTGGGGTGTAGGAGTCAGGGCATTTTTTTGTTGGGAGGAAAAACTCCTTCTTTTATTTTTTTAATATAATTTTAAATTATAAAACTAAAATTAGTAACACATATATTAAATTAGTAAGGGTAATTTCATGGTATAAGACTATTACAAATAACAAAATTATTCTGTTACTAAAAGAGCATTTTGGTGTAGTGATCAGAATATGGAGGAACAAAAAAAAAAGAGGAAATGGGATAAACATTAGAGTTGGGTTGTATTTCAGCGGGTGGAACTGGTATAGCATGCTAGTTGAGGAGAGGTGCATCAAGATTTTTGATCAGGCGAGATGGATCCAATGATGTAGAGCTTGAGTGGATCACGTAGAGTGCCAGCCCCAGTGTCTATAAATTGAATGAATCCTCAGAGTCACTTCCCTCGGGATCTTTGATATCATCTATGGTCTTCTCCATGAGTGGTTGCACATGATGCTGGGAACTTTAGGCCCATGGGTAGTTGTCTTGGAAAAATATCTCCATTCCTGGTTTCATCTTCTTGTACGCATGATCATATCATGGTTCCGAAAATCCATAAAAGAAGAAATCTTCACCCTCTTTGATGAATCTTCTATTCAAGGAATTTCTTGAGACGGTTTTGGTACTTACTAGGCTTCTCTTTAACCGAGGTTTGTGGATCATTATGAGTTCATATGATGATGGTTGATAACCCAAGACATAAAAAGGAAAGGTTTTTCTTAATACTATGGGTTCAAGCATCCCATGTTATCGTCATACCAACCCCAGTCTGAGCATGAAGTGCTTGTTCTTGAACATCTGTATCATATTGACATTATCATGAGGGCTATGTTTTGGACAAACTCTATCTTTGAAATTCTCCCATGTTGGGAGAGGGAGTGGTTCAATTCGAAAACCTGACATAAGAATATCATTTACCCAATTATGTATCTCTAGCACCGAATTACTGGTGCTTGCATTCTCAGTATTATAATCATCGCCTAAGATAGTGATGACCTACCCATTGGCGAAGAACTTCTGTTTCTGATGGAGGGAAGAAGACACACCTTTGATACTATGGAGCCATGGTCATCAGAGAAACATATTGAAACAAGCTGGGATGTCTATGGCTTAGAACTTAGTAACGGGATTTATAGGGACAACTATAAATGTTCGGGGTAGAATCTAGGAATTTTCCGTTTTCCTTAGATCACAGTTTGTATATCTGATACCGCTACATTCAGCACGTCAACACGATCATCCATGACGGCCTTTATCCGAATCCAATACATCCATCATCTTCACGTGCATCATGCTACATACGATGTGCTTCTTAGCTCATTCCCACTACTCAACTACGCATTATCGGTAAAATGGTTTATTGGAGAGTTAATATTTGCATAAATATTTGGGAAATATTTTGGAAAATTATTTTTTAAAGTCTGGATTATTTTTTATCAAATGAAGAATTTTTTCAAAGTGTAGAAGCGGAGTGCCTCGATCGACGAGCTCGTTCAAGCGACATTACACTGTCGTTCGAACGAGATAGGCATGTCACGCGATCTCGTTCGAAAGACATTTGTCCTTCGTTCGAGAGACATGCCATCTCGTTCAAACGAGCCGCTGCCTCGATTTTCCTATAAATACCTGATCTCCTTCTACACATTTTTTATGTCTTTCTGCAATCTCGAATTCTACGAAATAGCCCAGAATCAGACTTCACCTTTTAAGGTTTTCTTAAGCCTTTTTATTCACATAATCACTGCCATTTATATATGTGAATTGTTAAACCTTCAAGAGGATCATTTACTCATCTGGAGTATATTGTGGAGAAACCGTCTCTCTTCTTCATTGTTGCCCTCCTATAAAGAGAAAGTTCCAGTCGACGACATCAAAATCGACACCTGCGGGTATTTCGTTGTCACACTTATTTTCATTGTAATCCGTGTAATCGTTTTTACAAAATTACAGTGAAAATAAAAGGTTTTGCCCCTTCGGGGGATTTTTCCTCATATGTGTGTGTTTGAATGTTCTTGATTGATTTTATCATCTTCAACCACACCTAGATGCATGTTTAGGACTTAATTGATAAAAACTTAGTTTAATTAAATAATTTTTTTATTTGAACAAACGCGCACTCTTCAAATTGGTATAAGAGCCAATTACACAATTATACCGTGTAATTTTTCGCAAAAATTTTCTAAGATATCAATTTTCTGAAAAATTAATTTTTGAAAAAGAGCGTGTTCATAATGGAAAAGTTATATAATAAAATGCTTGTTTTTGACCGGACAAACTATGCATACTAAAAAGCCCGCATGAAATCTGCTTTAAAAGCCATTGATGAACGTGTTTGGATTTTTGTTGAAAGAGGGCCTCCCTCTATCACTGTTGAGAACGTAACTAGTTTAAAATCTTCCACTGCTTGGACTGAAGAAGAATTTAAATGGTCATCTTTTAATTTTAAGGTTTTAAGTGCTATTTCTGGATCTCTCACACCTGATGAGTTCAAATGGATAATGACATGCACCACGTCAAAAGAGGCATGGGATGTTTTAAAACTTACCCATGAAGGAACTAATTCTGTGAAAGAATCTAAACTGCAAAATTTAACAACTCAATTTGAACCAATCACCATGCTTGAGTCTGAATGTTTTGATGAATTTTATGCTAGACTATCTGATATTATTAACACTAGCTTTAATCTTGGTGAACATATTCCTAATGCTAGAGTTGTTAAAAAGATTCTTAGATTACTGCCTAAGTGTTTTATCCCTAAAGTCATTGTGTTAAATTCTATGGGTAATTTAAATACACTTAAATATGAGGAACTTGTAGGAGACTTACAAACGTATGAAATTGATATATTTCCTAAATCTGCCAAGGCTAAAGATAAGGAAATTGCACTTAATGCTCAAGAGAGAAAGAGTGAGGGGTCGGCAAGAAAGAGGGGAGAGTCATCTAGAAAAAGAGAGATAGATACGACAGATTCTGAATGTGACTTTGATTTAGATGATTTGGCCTTGTTTGCTAAAAATTTCAAGAAAATTCTCAATTTCAAGAAAAATGGTAATTTCAAAGATAAAAAGAAGTTTGAGAAAAATAAGTTTGAAAAGAAAAATGAAAAAGATTTTAAAAATCCTCCTAAGAAAGAGAGTTAGAGATGCTTTGAGTGCGACGGTAGGGGTCATAAAGCCTTTGAGTGTGCTACTAGGCTGAACAGAGAAAAGGGAAAAGCTGTCCTTAATGCTACCTTAGTGACGACAGTGAGGTCGAGTCGGTGGACTCTAGAGACGAGTCACCGCATAAGTGTAACTTCATTGCATTCATGGCTAGTCACGTGAGCACTTATAGTTCTCCTCACGACGATGAGGATGCTGCTTCACAGGGACTCCTCGACAGTAAGAGCGATGTGAGTGAGGGGGAGGATGATGCAAGTGAAATCGAGAGTAATCTTCAACGCGCCTACGCTGAGTTAAATAATCAGTCATTTAAAACCAAAAAGCGTAAAAAATCTCTAGTTCTTAGGATCATCGTGTTAGAGGAAGATTTAGAAGAAGTGAGAGAGAGAGAGAGTCCTCCACCTGCACTACCTTGAGAGAGATAGAGTCTATCTGTGTTGAGAAAGAAAGTCTATTTAGAGAGAGAGAAACACTTTTTGGAGAGAGAGAGAGTGGTTTTAAGAAAGAGAAAGGTGATTTGACTAAACAAGTGGCTAGTCTTATGAGTGAGCTCCATTCCTCCCTGGAGACTCGAAAGAAACTAGAAGACCTTGTTGCCCAGCTTACTCATGATCTTGAGAGAGCATGAGAAGTCAAGGTTCAAATCAAGGACAGATCGGGAAAAATGCTCCTCAGCCCCGCTTTAGGTTTTGGTGATAGGCAGGGAATTAGTTATGATGGTGCCTCTACATCCCAAATTGCACCTGGACCAATTCCTGAGTTTACAATGACTCCATATGGCCATCATCAAAAACCACGAAGGAGAGTTCAACCAAGAAAAGCAAACCCAGGTCCGCCTAAGACTGCATTCTTTTGTACGTGCTGCAAAAGAAAATGCCACCTCAGGGAGTTTTGTTATAGTTTGGATCGGATACGACGTACTACTGCTCCACCACATCATACTAATGATTTTTCCAGTCTGAGAGAGCGCATTAATCTATTAGCTACCACATCACAGAGTTTGATGGAGGAATGTCGACGGATGTCTTTGCCGTCTGTGAATGCTTCTTGCATCCCAGCGAAAACCAACAACAACAAGGGTAAACAAAAGGTTACCACATCTTGGGTGCCTAATAAAGATAAAAAGGCTATTGTTGTTCATGTCACTCTCAAAGCACATAATACCTCACAGTGGTATTTTGATAGTGGGTGCTCCAGACATATGACAGGTGATGTCTCATTTTTTACCTACCTAGAGGAGTATAAGGAATGTAGATTAACCTTTGGAGATGGGAGCAAGTCTAGCATTGTAGGACGAGGTACAATAGAGTTACCAGGATTTCCTAAGCTAGAGAATGTTTTGTACGTCAAAGGTTTGAAATTAAACCTTCTCAGCATTAGCTAGCTGTGCGACGCTGACTTTGCAGTAAAGTTTGTCGGGACGCGTGTAATGTCTACAATCAAGTTGATAAACTTTTAGTGCAAGGGTTGAGGACAGAGGATAATTGCTATGGGACTGTGCCCACATCCTCACTTGTCTGCAACAGTGTCACGATCAATCCTACGGATCTGTGGCACCAACGTCTAGGTCATGTGAACGTTAGAGATTTGACTCGCTTAGCTAAAAAGGACCTAGTACGTGGCTTACCATCACTTGGAAAGATGACTTCCACAATTTGTGGACCCTGTCAGTTAGGGAAGCAAATCCATAGCCCCCATAGGAAGTTGCATTCCATTACCACCTCCCGTGTACTTGAGTTGATTCACATGGATCTTATGGGTCCTACTCGTACTGAGAGTCTGGGTGGTAAGAGGTATATCCTCGTGATGGTAGATGATTTCTCCAGATATTCGATTGTATGTTTTCTGAGAGAGAAATTTGATGCAGTAGAGTTTTTCACAATCAAGTGACATGTCCTAGAAAACCAACACGGAGTCACTATTAACAGAATACGTAGTGACAACGGCACAGAATTTAAGGAAGTAAAGATAGAACTTTACTATGATAGCCTTGGGATCAAATATGAGTTTTCTGCTGTGAATACTCCTCAGTAAAATGGGATTATTGAGAGAAAGAATAGGATGATCCAGGAAATGGCTAGATCTATGCTTCTCAATCGTAAGGTTTCCAGGCGATTTTGGGCAGAGGTAGTGTCTACTGCATGCCACACGGTGAATAGGGTTTACCTGCGTCCACACACTTAAGACGCCTTATGAGTTGTGGATTGGAAAGAAACCCAACCTTGCATATTTACATGTCTTTGGGAGTAAATGCTACATCCTACGGGATAGAGAGCAATTAGGAAAGTTTGACTACCATAGTGACGAGGGAATATTGCTAGGATATTCATCAAATAGTAGAGCGTACCGCATTTTTAACCTAAAGAGCTCTAAGATTATAGAGTCAATAAATGTCACCGTGCAAGATGACGACCCTTCAACGTTTATTGATTCTAGCCTTCAGTGTGAGGAGGAGGACTTTTCTGACAGCGATTTACTTGTCCCTAACCCACACCCTATGGACCCTACTCCTGTGTTAGGGGACACATCTTCTTGGGTTCACAAGAGTTATGATCCCTCTGCCATTATTGGCGATCCCACTTTAGGGGTCAAGACTCGTGCTCAGCTAGAGAACGTTGTTAGCCATTCTTGCTACACGTCCAAAGTCAAGCCCAAGAATCACAAAGAAGCACTCAATGATGAACACTGGATATCTGCCATGCAGGATGAGTTGCTTCAGTTTAAAAAGAATAATGTTTGGGATCTTGTCCCCCGACCTAGTGAGACTAATGTGATAGGTACCAAGTGGATTTTCAAGAATAAAATTGATGAAAATGGTACCATAATTCGAAATAAGGCTAGGTTGTTCGCTCAAGGCTACACACAGGTAGAGGGTGTAGACTTTGGGGAGACATTTGCTCTTGTTTCGAGGCTTGAGTTCGTCCGCTTACTACTCGCCAACGCATGTCATATGTGCTTTAAGTTATATCAGATGGATGTCAAGAGTGCCTTTCTAAATGGCATTCTTCAGGAAGAGGTTTACGTGGAACAACCAAAAGGGTTTGTAGACCCCAAGAACCCTGCGTACATTTACTATCTAAGGAAAGCCTTGTATGGTTTGAAGCAAGCACCTGTGCTCGGTACGAGAGGCTTACTTTCTATCTCTTAGACCGTGGCTTTAAAAGAGGGGGAGTTGATATGACGTTGTTTGTCAGGAGAGATAACGATGCTATTTTGGTTGCACAAGTCTATGAGGACGACATAGTCTTTGGATCCACGTGCTCCCAATATGCTCACCACTTTGAGGAGGAGATGAAAAGTGAGTTTGAGATGAGCATGGTAGGTGAGCTTACTTTCTTCCTTGGTCTCCAGGTTCGTCAGTTAGAGGATGGGATGTTCATCTCCCAATCCAAATATGCGAGATACCTAGTGAAGAAATTTGGTTTAGACTCTGCTAAGCATGCACGTACACCTATGAGTACTTCTATCAAGCTTAGTAAGGACACTTCAGGCAAGGACGTAGAGAAAACCTTGTATCGGAGTATGATAAGTAGTCGTCTCTACTTGACTTTCAGTCGTCCCGACATAGCCTTTAGTTTTGGAATTTGTTCGTAATATCAGGCATCCCCGAAAGAGTTACACTTACTCTATCTAAAACGTATTATCAAATACGTGAGTGGGACTCTCTCATATGGTATTTGGTATTCCTTTGATACTGATGACCGTTTGTCTTCCTATTCGGATGCCGATTGGGCCGGGGATGTAGATGGTTGTAGGAGCACTTATGGTGGGTGTTTCTATTTTGGTTCTGCTCTTGTCTCATGGCTGAGCAAGAAGAAAAACTCTATCTCTTTATCCACTGTAGAGGCTGAGTACATTTCCACCGGGAGTTGTTGCACGCAACGCTTGTGGATGAAGAAAATGTTGGAGGATTATGGGATTTCACAGGACACCATGACCATTTCCTGTGATAACACGAGCGCGATACACATATCCTGCAAATCCAGTCCATCATTCATGCACAAAGCACATCAGGATACACGAGCACTTTATACGTCAGTTAGTTGAGGAAAAAGTCGTATCCCTGAGTTTCATTCCCACCGATCGTCAATTAGCCAATATATTCACAAAGCCTTTAGATTCCCTTAGATGTGAGAGTATTAGGAAATCTTTGGGGATTTTCACAGTTGACTGAGGGGTTGGTTCATGTCTAGGATAGGCTGCATTGTCATGTTCATATCATATGATTCCTATTCCTAGGTTGTATCGTTTGTATTATTTTTTTGCTTTTTATTTTTTTTTAAATCCAAAAAGATTTTCTTTTTATAAAATTTTTAGAAAAGCACAAAAAGTTTTTTGTATTCTATTTTCACCTTTTATGGATGAGAATTTAAGATAGCCGAGTCACAAAATTCATTCCATTTTTTCCACGTGACTGTTTGATAGAAATTTAAGATGCTACATCATTTCATCCATGTGCTTTACATTGTTTGGAGTCTTTGAGATGCGATTAGTGATATCTTTCTACATGTTTGACTCTTATCTCCTTTATTGAACACATGCACGACTTTATTTGATTATTGTACTTGTCTATCACATATTGAATTGAGTGTTTCCATCTCAATTATGTCTATACAACGTACCATATGTGATAAAACTTGACAAGATTGGAATGCATGTAAAAAATCGTTTGGTGAGACTGTGTGATTTTTTTAAAAACAGGGAAGGGCTTCGAAAGGTTCATTTTTCCTTTGCGAATACTTAGCCACGGTTAAATCGGGCCTAAAAAATTGAGGAAGTTTATTATCCAGGGTCTAAAGAGGTTAAAAGAGCCTGAAAAATTTAAAGGCAATAAAAAGAATTTCATGCCAAATATGGGCCATTTAGGTTTCACCATAAATTCTCCAAAGTTTGACAATTTAGATCACCTCTATTCAACATATAAATCTGAGGGAGTTTGGTTGGAGAATTTAAACGGGTTTGCACTTCCTTGAAAGTCCTGAAAAAGCAATCAATCATTTTGGATGTTATTGGTGTGAAAATCACTTTGAGCTTTGATTTGTTGATTTGAAAAACACGTGCATTGTGCATGTGCCTTATGGATTTGTGAAAGAATCTTTCTAGAAGGTGGACAACTGTCAATCCATGATTGATGTGTAAGGGTCTATGACTTGTCTTTCTATAATCATGATTGATGTGTAAGGGTCTATGATTTGAAAAACACGTGCATTGTGCATGTGCCTTATGGATTGGTCGTTCGAACGAGATAGCTAAGGTCGTTCAAACGAGCTTCGAACGGCCATCAAATAAGAAATACCTTATCCTTTTCCCCATTCTCTAGAATCTCGTTAGAACCCCTGTTCGAATGATTCGTTCTAATAAGGTATGGGTTATTGTTCGAACAACCACGTTTTCTAGTCTTCGTTAGGCTCATGTTATAATTACCATTCGCACACGAGGGGATGTCATTCGAACGAGTCATCGAAAATCATAACATTAGTAGAGTTTTTATGTGTTGTCGCGATAAGGGACTTTGGATTGATTGAGCTATGAAGATCCCGATGGTTCAAATCATATCATGGGTCAAGGGTTGATGGACCAATGGTTAAAGGTAGTGAATTTTGGTGCATAAATAAGAGTGCGAGTGTATTGGAAGGGTCATTCCTAACACATATCATCAGATTTTTGAGGCTTTGTTCCCCCCCCCCCCCCCTCCATTTTCAACCCACTCCCACCATTCCCAAGCACTAAACCTCCATCCTTAGAAATATTTACGCCATTACCAAGCTAGCAATACCCAATTCAAGACTTAGTCAAGAAAGAAGTTGGGTTGAAAATTTATTGTTGGAGCTTTCGAGAAGGGTTGGAGCATTCTTGGAGATTTTTAGAGCTTTCTGGGAATTTTAGGTCCTTTAGAATCATCATTTCCTTATTTTCTTCTCTTCAACCTCAAGGTTCGTAAGATTATCCTCACCATGTTTTCAAGGTTAAACGCTAAATATATGTTAGGATGCATGTTAAAATATGGTTTAATCTTACAAAGGTATTTTCTAGTATGTTCGTTTAAGGTTTTCTTGCAAAAATGAAAGTTTTCAGAAAACTAGACTTAAATTAGTTTTTAAAGAACAAATAATATTTTTACTCTTGAAATATGAGGAGGATGCATGAAAATATAGTTCCATGTTAATTTTATGTTTTGGTTCATATATAAGGATTTCTAGGCTTGAAATCCTCTCAAATATATGTTGAACATTGTAGTATGGTGGTGGAGAATATACAAATATCATGTATGAAGTTGAAAGTGGGTTTTATGATGAAATAATAAACTTTTAAAATCATCCCTAAATGTATTGTAATAGGTAGGAAAAATGAGAAATAATAATGTTTAAACAACTTAAGATGATAAGGCTAGAATGGATATTTTGGTAAAATGTCCTTTAAAATATTAAATGTATTTCTTGTTAAAGAGATATAAAGAAATGGGTTTTCATAAGAAATAACGTTGAAATGCAATTTTTAGACATAAAATCACAAAATGTGGCTTTTGAACATAAAGTGATGCCATAATGAAGAAAATATATTTTTCGCAATGTTTTTGCCAAATGAAGGGTAAAATTATAATTTTGATAAAATAGGGGATCCTGAAGGTTGGACTTCCTCATTTTACCTTACAATCATTCTGTGAAGAACGGGTGAAATAAATACAATGGCATAAAAATGGTATGAAATGTGAATGTGAACCGTAAGGATTATAAAAATAATAAAATAATGTGGACGTTTGATAAAATGTTAAAACCTATTAAATGGACTCGGATGAAACTAGGAAATAATTAAGAAGGGCTCGAAGCCCTAGGGTGAAAGATCTAAAGTCACTGGCAAGAGCATATGATAACGTAGCTGGCAATGTGGAGCCCATTAAAGTTCACGATTATTTGGTATATTTTGAAAAAAGGATAATGTTGATAACAGAGTAATGAGAATGAAATGAATAAGGTTGTACTTAGAAATGTAAGAAAGATAACCTAATGAGAATATTAAAAATGGAGACTAGTGAATAAGCATGATTAAATGGTCTCTAATTACGTGAAAGATTGGTGTAAATTGGTTAAGTGTGGGTATGAGCATGTAGCTCTGGTTGGATTGCATGGTAGTTGCATTTATGCTCATAAAATGATAACGTTTTCATAAATGTTAAAATAAATGTTATATGTATAATATTTCAGTATAAAAATGTATTCGTTAGTATTTTTTACCCTATTGAACACTTTGCTCACCCCTTACTTTTTATGTTAAACCCCCCACCCCCAGGTACCTCCAGTAGGGATGTTCGTAAGGACGTTGTTAAGACCCCAAAGGGTACGAATTGTCATTAGAGGATCTACCATGATATTTTAAAATTGGATTTGGGAACATTTAAATTTATGGTACTTTGAACAACTTTTCAAAACGGGCCTTGGGCCATTGTTTGTAATAATACATGACTTTATGATTCATTTCAACTATTATTATTATTATTATTATTATTATTATTATGGGATTTAATGGAGTTTTCCTAAATAAATCTTGTTAATTAATTAAATTAGTTAAAGTAACAAACTTTTTTCTAAATTAAGACATGTTAATCGACTTTTATTCATTATAATTAATCATTGGATGACATATTTAGGATACAACAATTTCAATTCACAAATTTGATAAATCAAAATTTAAAATACGAACTAAATATAAATCAGGAGGTCTTAAAATTCACCCCTTAAATATATGATCTCATGAAAATTGCTTCGGTCATCGACAAGTATTTACGTATTATGTGATATAACACATATGATCTACTATTGAAAAGTTTGATTCACACTAATACACTTGATGAAATCATATATTTACAGGTCCTGCATGAACATAAATGGACTTATCAAAGTAGCAATATTTGGTAATAAATTTAATTTAATCTCGCATAAAATTATTATAATTTAAAAAGAAATACTGGTCGTTATATAAATAAAATGCCTTAGGGCTAGCTGAAATATTGTCCTAAAAAGAGTATCTTCACCTAATTGTTTGGCGTGCAATGGGAATCTCGAGACATGTTAAGATGACAAAGCCAGCAATGTTTGCGCAATTGCCGTCCAAAGTTAGATTAAAATTCTGTCAAATTTCCGTACAGAAACAACAAAACGGATGTGTATTCAAAATAGGAGATGATAATACGAAGGTTTAAATTTGATAGATTAAATTGGTGGCTAATATCTTTATGTATCAATATTTGGATAACATTCATGGCTATTTGCCGAACATGGCTGTTCGCATAAAGAAACAATGGCAATTATTTAATTTTCAACTGTGCGCACTCCATCAATTGCCAAAAAAAAAAAAAATTGAACATTAATCGCACAAATTTGATCCACTCTAGCTCACACACACGTTTGGTGCGGTACACCACATTTCAGTGGCCGTACAAGCAGGGGTATGATGTAATGCCACACTGTTCTTTATTAACTCAACCTTCCACTGTGAGGAAAGTTTATCATAACCTTTCATAATCCTAATATTTGACATATTTCTCACCAAAAAGAGGCTTTCGTTATGAAATATATTGCATGCACTTGAGCTGAGCCCAATTATAGTCATGATGAGCTGTGTCGCAGTGTGTCCTATTTAGAGCCTAGGTTCACTGTGAATTATAAGATGCTCTCATTTGTATTTCTATCTTTTCTTTTCTTTAATACTCTTATGTATCTGATGATGACAATGAGAAGTGCAATTGATTATGTCTTGGTATAAAAGCGAAAGCTACCCCCATTAGATTATTTCTCAATATATCTTCTTTCTATGACCTTCAATCATGACCACCTATGGCCACCCTTGCATGTCAATCCATCATCTCTTCTAAAGAAAGCAAAACTCAACACAAATTTCGAGTCATGGATTATAAAAAAATCATACAAATTCATGTGATATAGCTATTCATGCAAGGATACCGTTAAAATTACCCATACCATACTTGTAACACTTTGGTTTCCTCCTACAGGTGATTGAGCTACATATCGAGGTGCCCATAACTCTCGAAGCTTAAAAATTGAAATTGTACGTAAAATTTGTTTTTAATGTTTCAATCAATGGGGAGAAGGTCAACATAGTCTATATTTTTAGAAATTGATTAACAAATTCGAATTTTCAAATAATAGGAAGTGTTATTAAAGACTATTTGATTCTTGTCATGAACAATTTTAATTACCAAAATTTATGCGTATTTTACCTTTTTTGTATATTGTTTGTGTCCTAAGTCGATAAGTCCATTGAAGTGTTTAGTTAATTAGGAGAAAACAAGGTTTAGTTTTTGGAAAAATTATTAAACCAAGGTTTGATAGTTTAAGGATTAGGGAGAATATGTAAACTCTATTTGCCCATGATTTCAGAAAATTTTATAAGAAATAAAGAAGAGGAAGTAATAAATGCTAAAGCGTGCTCGGTTTGCTATCATTCGGTTAGCCATAAAAAAGAGAAACAATTCGGTGTAAAGAAAAATACTCTGAGACCCTCAAAGTTAATTTAAGCACAGGCACTTCCGTAATTGCCGGACTATTTTTCTCTACAGGGCGCGACTCAACTTCCATAATATAGCTTAGCTTAGTAGGCAATCACTTTCCAGTCACGAACTCTTGAGGTTTGTTTTTTGTGTCTGTCGTCAAATTAATAAAAAGATATTTCTTCAGCTAAAAGATGGGGGTAATTTTAAAGCACTGAACAAATCTTTTACCCCACGTATGCTCAAGACAATGGTTGCCGAACATATAATGAACTAGACTTTCGTTTCGCGCAATACGCGAATATTTAAAAAATAATATATATATATATATAATTACAACTATATATATATATATATATATATATATATATATATATATATATATATATATATATATATATATATATAGTTGTAATTATATAGTTCCTCAATAATATGTACACAAATATATCTAATAAATTACTATTATCATAAAAAAAGGTGTAAATTTTTTTAAATATGTATTACCACATTTACAACGATACTACATACTCCTAAAATCAAATAGACATTGACAAAGATGACTAAAATTTGTAGTAGAAATTACAGCATGGGAAGAATTCCAATGTTATTTAGCAAAAAACTATATATACACGTGAAAAAATATACAATTATATTCAAAAATTGATAAGATTACATGAATTAATATAAGCAGTCCACATTACCACTGAGCACTGTAGAACCTAGAAATGAAATACTTGCGTTGACATCTTAAAAATAACCCAATGTTTATAACTAACATTTATTTACTTGGTCTTTGAAGCCTCATATGGCAATTATTAGGAGAATCCACATTATGATGAATAAATCTTTTCGATGAGGAAATGAGGACAGTGGATGGAAATTTCAATGGAAATCGTGGGAATCTCTTTATAGAAAGAAAAATGAGGGGGACTTGGGATTTTGAAATTTTATTGTGTTGATGAAAACTTCTTCTATGCGAATGTTTTGGAAATTTAAATCTGAAAATTCTCTTTGGACAGATTTTATGAAGAGGCGATACAAATCAATCAATCCAAGTGTGGGTTCTCATACATGGAAACGATTGAGAAGTGTTGAAGAGGAGTGCTTAGAGAACATGACCATTTTAAATGAGAAATGGATCTACAAACCATCAATCTCTGGTCAATTTACTTTTCCTTCAGCTTTGGATATATGCAATGAACACATTACAACTTCTGCTGTGATGAATCAAATTTGGGATGAAAACATTCCAAAGAAACTTTCAATTAGTTCGTGGAGAATGCTGAATAATTGTCTTCCTCTTGATGACGTGATCAAAGACTTGGGAATCAAAGTTGTTTCTAGATATCGGGCCTATCAAAGTCAATGTGAGTCTTCTTATCACTTATTTTGAATTGTAGGGGTATAAAGCCTATATGGGATTTTTTGAAGGCCTTATGGGAGCTAAAATTGATAGAAATTCAATCTCGTATATGTTCATGAGTTGGTGGTTCAACAATAGGGCAAGAGACTACATGAAATTTCTGAAAAAATCCATTCCACATGTTGTTTGGTGGGAAATATGGAAAGGTGGAAATCTGGCTTTATATGATTCTAAAAAATTCAATCATCTTGGCGTAATCAATTAATTTATTTATGTCATCTCTAATATGTGCAGTGGTATTAAATTTGAAAGTAAGCCTAATATATTTGATGATAGAATTTTAGAAGTGTTTCATGTGAACATTTTTCATTATGTGAAAATTCCAAAGATTTTATAATGGATTCCGCCAAGTCAAAATTGGTTTAAGTTGAATGTAGATGGTGCTTCTAAAGGTAATATAGGCCCTAGTGGTTATGGGAGAATTGTTAAAGATGATAAATCTCAACTTGTAATGGTTTTTGCTTATTCAAATGGCATTTTCACAAACTCTGAAGTTGAAATTTTGGCGTCAAAAAAGGGAATTTAGATCTGCATATAATTCAATATAAATTTTGTTCAAATACAAATAGACTCTATTTTGGTAGTAAACATGTTTAATAAAGGCTTGGAGAGTTAGAGATAGCATGGAAGAATCAGATTTAATCTTCAAAGAATTCATTTCACTTTGAATCATTGCAACAGGGAATCGAATATGGTCACTGACTATTTGGCTCATGATAGAGTTCATTTGACACAGTTGAAGCTTTATTAATATTGGAATGATATTCCTAAGAAGGCAAGAGGAGCTCTGAAGTTGTATAAGATAGGTTGCAAATATATTAGATTTATTTAACTGTTTTGTTGTTTTGTAATGGGTCTTTTAAAAAGTTCCTCATTTTCTTTCCTTGGCTTGTCTTTGGCCATTGGCTCCCAAAAGATTAATTTTCTTTTTTCTGAGCTTGCAATGGCCACTTATGGGAGGCTTTTTCCCCTTCTAGCAATAATACATGTCGGGGTTCCATCATTATCCCCCCCCCCCCCCCCTAAAAAAAATTTATAATCTTAATAGTTCCAATAAAAGCACCAATCCAAATTATATAGTGCCCAATAATTCTTGAACCCTTGGACTATGGCCACAACATCTGAACAATTTTTATTACCAAAATTTATGCGTATTGTACCTTTTTTGTATATTGTTTTTGTCCTAAGTCGATAAATCCATTGAAGTGTTTAGTTAATCAGGAGAAAACAAGGTTTAGTTTTTGGAAAAAATATTAAATCAAGGTTTGATAGTTTAAGGACTAAGGAGAATATGTAAACTCTATTTGCCCATGATTTGAGAAAATTTTATAAGAAATAAAGAAGAGGAAGTAATAAATGCTAAAGCGTGCTCGGTTTTCTATCATTCGGTTAGCCATAAAAGAGAGAAACAATTCGGTGTAAAGAAAAATACTCTAAGATCCTCAAAGTTAATTTAAGTACAGGCTCTTCCGTAATTCCCGGACTATTTTGCTCAATAGGACGCGACTCAACATCCATAACATAGCTTAGCTTAGTAGGCAATCACTTTCCAGTCACGAGCTCTTGAGGTTTGTTTTTTGTGTCTGTCATCAAATTAATAAAAAGATATTTCTTCAACTAAAAGGTGGGGGTAATTTTGAAGCATTAAACAAATATTTTACCCCACGTATGCTCAAGACAATGGTTGCCGAACATATAATGAACTAGACTTTAGTCTCGCGCAATGCGCGAATATTTAAAAAAGAATATATATATATATAGTTGTAATTATATAGTTCCTCAATCCTATGTACACAAATATATGTATTAAATTACTATTATCATAAAATAAGGTGTAAATTTTTTTAAATATGTATTACCACATTTACAACGATACTACATACTCTTAAAATCAAATAGACATCGACAAAGATGACAAAAATTTGTAGTAGAAATTACGGCATGGGAAGAATTTCAACGTTATTTACTAAAAAATTATATATACACGTGAAAAAATATTCAATTATATTCAAAAATTGATAAGATTACATGAATTAATATAAGCAGTCCACATTACCACTGAGCACTGTAGAACCTAGAAATAAAATACTTGCATTGACATCTTAAAAATAACCCAATGTTTATAACTGACATTTATTTACTTGTCTCTTTGAAGCCTCCTATGGCCATTATTAGGAGAATCCACATTATGATGAATACATCTTTTCGAGGAGGAAATAAGGACAGTGGATGGAAATTTCAATGGAAATCGTGGGAATCCTTTTATAGAAAGAAAAATGAGGGGGACTTGGGATTTTTAAATTTCAATGTGTTGATGAAAGCTTCTTCTATGCGAATGTTTTGGAAATTTAAATCTAAAAATTCTCTTTGGAAATATTTTATGAAGAAGCGATACAAATCCAACAATCCAAGTGTGGGTTCTCATACACAAAGACGATTGAGGAGTGTTGAAGAGGAGTGCTTAGAGAACATGACCATTATAGATATTCATGCAAGGATACCATTAAAATTACCCATACAATACTTGTACCACTTTGGTTTCCTCGTACAGGTGATTGAGCTACATATCGAGGTGACCATAACTCTGGAAGCTTAAAAATTGAGATTCTATGTAAAATTTGTTTTTAATGTTTGAATTAATGGGAGAAAAGGTCAACATAGTCTATATTTTTAGAAATTGGTTAACAAATTCTAATTTTCAAACAATAGGAAGTGTTATTAAAGACTATTTTATTCTTGTCGTGAAAATTTTTTATTACCAAAATTTATGCGTATTGTACCTTTTTTGTAGTTTGTTCGTGTCCTAAGTCGATAAATCCATTGAAGTGTTTAGTTAATCAGGAGAAAACAAGGTTTTGTTTTTGGAAAAATTATTAAACCAAGGTTTGATAGTTTAAGGACTAGGGAGAATATGTAAACTCTATTTGCCCATGATTTGAGAAAATTTTATAAGAAATAAAGAAGAGGAAGTAATAAATTATAAAGCGTGCTCGGTTTGCTATCATTCGGTTAGCCATAAAAAAGAGAAACAATTCGGTGTAAAGAAAAATACTCTGAGACCCTCAAAGTTAATTTAAGTACAGGCAATTCCGTAATTGCCGGACTATTTTTCTCTATAGGGCGCGACTCAACTTCCATAATATAGCTTAGCTTAGTAGGCAATCACTTTCTAGTCACGAGCTCTTGACGTTTGTTTTTTGTGTCTGTCATCAAATTAATAAAAAGATTTTTCTTCAGCTAAAAGGTGGGGGTAATTTTAAAGCATTGAAAAAATCATGAGTGGGGTAATTCTTCTCGTGAGTCTTTAGCTTACGGGAAGCATAAGCTATGGCCTGACTCTCCTGCGGCAATACACCTCCAAGTCCTTGCAAGAACGCATCGGTGTAAACTAAATACTCAACTCCCGGTCTCGACAACGCTAACACAGGTGCTGAGGTCAACTTATCCTTCAATTCATCGAATGCCAACTGACAGGCATCACTCCAGATGAATGGCACACCCTTACGAGTCAGATGTGTCAAAGGACCTGCAATCTTTGAGAATCCCCGAATGAACCTCCTGTAGTATCCTGCTAGGCCCAAGAAACTACGAATCTCTGTCGATGTCGTGGGCTGTCCCCACTCCCTCACCGCGGATACTTTCCCCGGATCAACAGATATTCCCCGGTCGGAAATAATATGTCCCCAAAACTGGACCTCCTTCAGCCAAAACCCGCATTTCTCATATTTTGCATACAACTCGTTCTGACGTAGTGTCTGCAAAACTTGACTCAAATGCTCGGCGTGCTCCTCCTCTGTCTGGGAGTAAACCAGAATATCATCGATGAAGACAATGACACACTGGTCTAGGAAATCCCTGAACACTCTATTCATCAAGTCCATAAACACTGCTGGAGCGTTGGTCAAACCAAAAGGCATAACCCGAAACTCGTAAGAACCATATCTCGATAAGAACGCAGTCTTCGAGTAGTCCTCCTCCCTGATACGCAGCTGATGGTATCCTGATCTTAAATCAATCTTTGAGAAGAAAGAAGCTCCTCTCAACTGGTCGAATAAGTCATCGATTCGAGGCAACGGATACTTATTCCGTATCGTGACCTTATTCAACTCTCGGTAGTCCACACACAATCTCAGTGAACCATCTCTCTTCTTCACGAACAACACAGGGGCACCCCACGGCGAAGTACTCCTCCGTATAAACCCCTGACCCAACAACTGCTCAATCTGATCCCGTAACTCCCTCATCTCAGCTAGAGCCATACGGTACGATGCGCGTGCTATAGGTCTCGTATCTGGCAATAAGTCTATAACAAAGTCTATCTCTTGACTGGGGGGTAGGCCTGGTATCTCCTGAAACACATCAGAATACTCCTTGACAATTGGGATCGAATCTAAAGGAATCACAACCTCCTTAGAGGTATCCTCCTCTAGGTAATACAAATGAGCGGTCGAGCCTCCCTCTGGGCGAGGCATCGCCACTACAAACATCTCTTGCCCCGGAATGGCAAAAAAAATGCTCCCACCGAAGCAATCAATCATGGCTATATAATCAGCGAGCCAATCCATACCGATAATCACATCGTGAACATGCATATCTAATACCAACATATCTGCAGGTAATACCAGACTACCAATCTCTACCCCCACTCCCGGCATATAAAGAAAATAAGTGACCCACTCCCCAATGGTGAGTCTACACATGTCACTGTGCTCTCTGCCATAGCTAATAACCCTAAAGCTTTCGCAAAATGTGTAGCTATAAAGCAATGTGTTGCCCCCGTATCAAATAAAACCCGACCCATAGTACCATGGATAGGAAACATACCCTCAATCGCGGGTGGTGCCTGCGGAGCTGCTGCCTGGTGGACATTATAGACACGTCCATACTATAACTGTCCCTGCTGCATCAGCAGCCTTGATAGTTTTTTCTTTAGTCCTCTTGGCAGTAGGAGACAAAGCTCCAGTCATCAAATCAGTAATTTTCCTCTTGCCCATATTTACCACAGGTGAGGTAGGGATAGCCAAGATGTCCAACGATTCAAAAGAGGAATAAGTACCTAAATACTTTTAAACTCTTATAGACTCCTGAGCCGAAGAAGTGGGAATTGGTTCCGCTTCAAGATTAATGCGGGTTAAAGATGCTGTAGTGGTGGGCCTAGAAAAAAAAAGTAATCTAACTTCTATATTATATTCGACAGAAATTTCAGCTCTCGAATATTGACATCACCTTCTTTAGGACACTTCTTCTTGCTCTAAACTGTACAAAATAGGAAAAGAAAGATTAGTCAACATATTAACAAACAGTTAGTTAGCAAGAAATAAAAATACATTAATCAAGATCAATAACCTATGCCATGTCCTACTTGAGGGCACCTGGGCCCATTATATACTTCTCCTATTTGAAGAGGAGCATATTGCTAATTATTTTTTACTACCCTATAATCAAAATAGTCTTTCCTGGAATATGGTAAATTGACTCCTAAGGCTCTGTGGATAAACCTAGTTTTTAAGTAATAGGTGTTATCACTAGTAACCAAGTTGTAGAAAACATCTGCTCAGGGATACCAATATGGGTTCTATATATTTGGTTAAGCCTATGTATCCCATTCATTATTCTCCACATATTAGGGGTTACTCTAGCAGGGACAACATTAAAATATTGACAAAACTCTAGAAAAAAAAACAATTGGGGGGAAAGGTAATACCACATTCAATTATGAATTGTGAGGGAATCTAATGACCCTTTAGTAGTGATAAAACCTCAACTGGAGGTATAGGCATTTCTAAATCTACCCAATCATGTATGTTTCTTTCCTGCCTAAATTCGTCTAAATATTCCCCGTGAACAATATACACCATGATTACAGCAAAGAAAGAAATCAAAAAGAAAGGAAAAAATAAAGCTTACAGAGAAAATGGTTAGAGAAGCAAGGGTAGAATGCCAAAGAAATCTCAAAGATGAAAATCTTAGAGAAGAAAGAGATTTCAAAATCTTGAAAGGTTATGGTGCAAAAAGTCGGTAAAACTCTCGTCTCTTATAACTTAGCTAGAAAAAAGTGCATATAATGATGAATTGTATCAACGATTGATATTCTGACGACTGCACAACTCTGAAAGAATGAAAATACCCATATGCTTTTTGACGATTCATTAATATTCAAATTATTCACAAAACTTCCACAACATGATCAAGGCATGGAAAATTTTCACAAGTCCTACAAGTCAACTTCCGTCGATCAACTTTGAAGAAGTCATACTTTATCCTTTCAATAAAAATATCAAGAATGAAGCATTGGGGGATTCTGTTGATACAAAAAATTATCCATCTATATGGAACAATTAGAAATTGACACTTGTCTCTTTACCTGACAACAGTCACTTCATCGGCCCAGAAGATAGATGCTCGGTAAGTAGGTCGACCAACATGAAGAATGCAGATCATCAAAGCAGATAAATAGTTACCACTTAGGAAATAACCAAGGGTCCTTCCACACGTGATCAAGACTATCTACCATCACATTCATTATGTATGGGTGTAAATGCTTGAATATATAAAGACATTCTAACCCTTGATCTCTGGGTCACTATAATTACATTGTATTCCTTTCACAAAATTCAAGACATAAGGGTTTTTAGGTTATTCTTCTTATAGCAAGAGTACCTAATTTTTTGTAATCACTCAAATCAATACATAACAGTGGGCGTAAGCATTTCTTCATAGCTGAACCACTTAAAAACTCATTGTCTTCTGTTTGTTTATTTCATCGCATATTATATTTTATATGTTATTAGAAAATTGGATCTAGTCCATTTTTTGAAATCAACACATAGAATTTGTTTTTTGTAATGAGATGAGAACCAAGTCAGTACACATATATCTCTATCAACTCGATCTTATGTAATAACCGATCTCAGAATTGAGACCTAAAAATAAGGTCGGCAGACATAACCAAAAGCTGAAAATCAATTCTAATTGTATCCACGTAAATCTTTAATATACAAAACATCCAATCAATTGTAATATATATATATATATATATATATATATATATATTGGGGGGATTAAAAGAGCTACGATGGAAGAACTTTCAATGTTCTAATCGAGATAAATGGATAGTAAAAGAGGTTATATATGTATATGATGTAATTACTTATTACAATATAATAACAAGCAATAATAAAAGTAGGTTTCTTAATCGCCGTATTGGTAAATATGATCATCATAATGGTTATAATTTATAAAGTGTGTCAAAGAAAGATAAACTCAAAATGAGATGATAGAAAACTAACCATGTATTATATTTTAGCTCAGGGATTTTAAAATACAAAAGAAGACAAAAGATATGGGAGCCAGAATATATTTTAAAAATTAAAAAAGGAGAAAAAGTAAAATTAAACCAAATTCGAGGATAGGTGCAAGAGACAAAGATTAATATTGTCAAGATATCAATATTTTCATTTCATCTATCAAATTTTTATATGATAACTAACTATCATATCAGATTTGGTAACTAGTAAAAAAAATTTGAATCATAACACATACTGCTACTATTGCACTCGAAAATGCACTCCACTGAGAAAGAGAAATAGTAACCCTTAAGTAGTTATTAAATTTGGTAGATGCTAGAGAGTTCCCCCAAATATGAAAGGAAAGGAAATCACAATTCATTTCTAAGCAGTAAAAATTTAAATTTGCATACCTGAAGATAAAGGTTTGTTAAAAGTTTAACAAAATATGCAACTTCTACGAGCATCCTTCCAGTTTTCTTAAGGGTACATAGATGAAAAATCCTTTGGAGTTTTTCATCATGTGAGATTTCTTAAAATTTCTTACATTAATAACATGAAAATTTTATTCAAAAACTTTTTAGACCATCCCTTGGTGTCCATTTTGGGGGTATATTATCCGGTGTAGTTATTTATTAAATAAAAAACATATTCAATTTCCATAATACAGTAGCTCACATAGTGCTCTCTTTACCAGGATTCTAGTCCAGTAAGTTTGACATAAATCTATATGATTTTTCTAAAGAAAAAAATGCCATTTTTATTTCAAAATAATAGGATTATATAAGTCATTGACATTTATCCACTTCTATGTACTAAAATCTAGCGTATAATCATTTATAAAAATATCCAATGATAATCCTTTGGGATCTTGCAATAGACTTAATTCAATCAAACTTTTTTTTTAATAAAGATTTGGGATATTATGTAGAACAATTAACATAAAATGACAAAAAAATTGTACCTAATGCAGAGTATATATATATATATATATATATATATATAGAGAGAGAGAGAGAGAGAGAAGAGATAACTAGAATGGAAATGGTTAAAATATAACTAGGCACAGTTTGGGGAAGCTAAAAAAAGATATGGCTACTAAATTGAAATCTTAGTCAAAGGTGTCGGTCGTTTGGTCAAAGGTTCGTAGAATGGAGGTTGGATTTGATTAGAGGTCAATTATCAAACTACGTGTGACATCTACAAATGCAGACACCATTTTCAAATATATATATTAAATTCCAAAAGTTTTGAGACCAAAACTCTCTCGCAAATTTATTTTGGTTATTTTTATATTTGTGTTCTATATTTATTCAATGTAAACTTATTATTCAAATAGTTATCCCTAAATACTAATATATTTTAATTACATTTCAATGAAATTTTTGGGGTATTATTTGCTCTAAATTTCAATTATTCATCATAATGCATAAATATCAAGATTTTTGATTGGTTGTTTTCTTGGTGGTGTGTGGTTTGTATTGTGTGATTTGGAATAGGGATAGGTTGTGTTGAGTGTTTTGTCACTTATTGACAAATATTTTATGGCGAGTGTGGCAATGTTATTATTGGAAATCTCATTTTTGAGTAATGATTTGTTTAGGGCATGTGTGCCATTTTTTAATTTAGTTTATTTTGATTATTTTGTTTGGTGCCATCAATGTGTTTGTATAAGGATTTTGTAGGTAGTGGGATGGGTGGCTTTGGCCATTTGTTTGTTATTTTAGGGAGTAGTTGGTTCCCTAAGGTTCGTGTTATGGACTTTATTATATATTCTCTTTTTTTTAAACAAAAAGAAGTGTTATTATATAAAAAATATTTTACAATCCTGGTTAGTAGTTACAAGATGATTTCTAGTAAAACTACACAAGTCCTAGATAGAAAAAGAATAAGAAAAAGTGTCCGGTGAGTGAAAAAAATACTACAAAAAGGTCTTGTAATAGAAAAGGTAGCAACATAGACCATACATGCATTAGCTTTCCTATAACAAAAAGACAGTGCAACATGGGTGCATATTCGAAAGTCTTCGAGTATCTCTTGGATGAAAATATGGGGGGCTGGGAAGGTCACCTGGTCTGTGCAAATCATATTAAAAGCTAATTGTGAATCAATTTAAAATTTAATCTTAGTAAATCCTTCAGTTATAGCAAGTTGAAGTAAAACTTTAATGGCCCACAATTCTTCCATATCTGAGGATATACATCCAATATATTTGGTAAAAGCGAATAAAAACTGATCGGGTTGATTTCGAATAATGTCACCTATTGAAGATTGGCCCGTGATAGAAGAACATGCGTCATCTCTATTAAGTTTTAAAAAATGGTGTGATGGTCGAGTGTAGTGAATAAATATATTTGGGTCCGAATAGGAGTTATATCAAAGTATTGTAGGTGGGTATTTTGAAAAGAAGAGAAATGTAAGTTAAATGATAGGTTTTAAAAGAAACGTGCTTATATGAGTGTTTCTAAAAATCACATTATTTCCAGTGTTCCAAAATTAACATATAGCAAAAATTGGGAGAGTAATATTAAGCCGGTTAAGGGAAGTTGGAGATATGGGAGCAAAGTTATGTAAAAGATTTATTACATTTCGATTCGAAATATTATGTTGTGCCAGGGATGGTAAAAATTTGGACGTTCATAAAAGAATGTGATAATTATAGACAGTAAGGTTACAAAGAGATCATGAAGGTGACTAAATTTCATGATAGTGATGAAGAATATTTATTATAGGCAATTCCTAAAGATCCACAAACCACATAAATAATTTAAGCTTTGGTGGGAATTTATGTTTCCAGAGATTATACCAAAAAAAGAGGGAATGTGTAAATTAAAGTGCACACAGATTTAGTAGAGAAAGTTCCTTTAGGGTTAGGAATCTATATTGGCATTTCAGTAGTAGGGATAAATGGCCAGTAACGGTTTGAATTTTGTGGATAATTTCATTATTAATAGTCTAGATAAAGTAGAAAGATTCCATTCGTTGTTAATAGTTTTAAATCACTAACCTTTTTTTATATATCATGAGAAGCATGTATAGAAATTTGGTAAAAAAGCATGTTATAGATCTGAGAATGATGTCCAAAAGAAATATCGATTGAATTGAGGATCCATTTTATACATTAGCTTAATTGTGGAATGAGAAGATAAATCTTTTTTGAAAACCAAGATAAGTTTGAGGATATATTTGATTGGAAAAATGTTGAGTAGGAAATATTTGGTCTTTAGGACACGACTCCAGAGATTGTTTGGTTTTTAAAATAACTTCCATAATTGTTTGGTTTAGAAAATAACTTCCATAACAATTTAAACATATAAGCTTCATTAAGCGTTTTAGATAAAAAATACTAAGTCCTCCAAGATGTTTAGGTAATGTAATAATGTACAATGGAATAGTTTGATATGTATGTGTATGATGAGGCATTTTCAAAAAAATAATCTTTTTTTGCTTTAATTTATGAAGATAGTCTCTGATAGCTTAAAAGAGGACATTACATATGAAGGTATGGTAGTGGTAACTGCGTTATTAAGTGGGGTATGACTAACATGGGATATATAAAAATTATACAGGACATTAAGTATATCATCAAATTTATCACATAACTCTGAAAACATTTATTTAGTGACCCATACCATTAATAAGAGGAATGTCGTGATATTTATTAGTGTCGTGGTAGATATTGAAACCTAGAAGAGAAAGTGTAAAGGTTTTAACTTAATGAGCGATATAGGGTCCCAAAAGAAATGAAGAATTATCATTATTAATTGACTGACCAAAAATGAGATTAAAATAGTCTAAATTGTTTTTAAAAGTAGTACACCCCTGAAACCCTAATTTTATATTATTTAAGGAGACCATAACCTCATTCCTAAGGATCCCTTTTAGAAGTCAGTGCATTCTCGTCGAAATCAGTGCATCAAAATTCCTTTTTCCTAAACATTCTCTCCATTTTCCTACATCACTCTCATCCATCTTTCGTCACTCTTTTTACTCTTACCTAACAATCATCCAACTACTTAAAAATTAGCCTTAACTACTATGAAATCAGAATTAAAGTCCTATTGAAAGCCCACTCTTATCTATTTATAAATCATTTAATTAGTAGTAGTTATTTACTTTTCTTTCCACTTTTGTTATATCTTTTATATGATCTCTTCATTTCAAAACTAATCTCACTGTTTATTATTTAGTACACACAAAACTTATTTTCACAAAATATATAAAAAAACCAAAAATAGGGTTTTCCTATAAACCCTAAACTAGAATATCCTCATTTTTCAAACTCCTTACACTTGCGCACATTCTATAAAAACAATCTAAAGGAAATTATAATTTAGGATTTATCGGTTAAATCCCACCCTTTCTTGTTGTCGAATTATGTGGACTTTAATGTCGTTTTGGGCTACATAAGTGTCTCAAGCCATATTTAGGATTGGCGTAGTATATTCTCATTTAGTCACTTTGTGTTTTCTTGCATTTAGTAGTATTGAAAATATGCGTACTCCAACATATTAGTGTTCCAACTCTATAAACAAATTCACTTCTTCATATTAATTTGTGGTTTCACGGGCACTCACTTTATAATTTTATGTTATTCTTTTGCATATCCTTAGAATTATTCTTCTCCGCTTTTCCATTATATGAGTCGTATGATGTATTTCTCTCATTAGTTACACCGCACACATGTACACACGTATCAATTTAGGAGAAAAAGGATAACATTAGCATAGCCCATTAGAGACCAAAATGGCAGAATGGGTGCCCAACACCTTCTCATTTCGTAACTTAGTCCCCAGACCTTCGACTCATATGATTTTGTACGCATCAGTATGTCTTTCGATGTTGTTCTCTCGAGACAACTATATTTTTTTTTTCTTGTTTTGAGAAAAATAGGCTGGCGACTCCATTTTTACATTTTTCTCCCCTTTGACGATGGTCGATTTATATCTGAGGCAACTCGTGAAAATCAGTGCAAGTGGCGGAAAGAGGATTCCCTTTTACCCTCGAATCCCTACGCACATGAAGAGAGAGATTTCTCTAGTTTTCTCCCCTCTGACTACGATTGATTTATATCTGAGGCAGCCCGTGAAGAGTGGCGAAAAGAGGATTCCCTTTTACCCTCGAATCCCTATGCACACGGAGGGAGAGATTTCTTTTGTTTTCTCTCCCCTCCAATTTCGGGGTCGGCCCATGCTAGACGAATATGAACCGTATGGCTATAGTGGGGACTCTGATGGGAATTATTTTTAAAGAATAGAGGAATAGTGCTTAATTAATAGAGGAACCAATTGCATGATCACATGTCAATAGTGGGGCTTACACTTATGTCAATCATGGGTAACATAATTTACAATCCATTGCAAGTTAGACAAAAAATTATATGGAACCTTTAAATTATATATTGTGTATAAAAGCACCTTCTTTTCCTCACTCGTTAAATTCCTCACTCGTCAAAGTAAACGCTCCAGGGGGAACTATTGTCCTTCCCCGGCTATCTTATTTCAACCATAGTTGTGGCTTAAGTTTAAAATATTTAAGGTCTTTTCGTGCATTTTCTCCATCCTTCGAATGACTCCCCCAAGGCATGTGCGCACAATATGTCCAGTGATGTTCTTCTCTGCGTGCATAACATCTAATACATGGCGCACTGAGTTATTCTTCCAATAAGGCAAGTCATATAAAATTAACCTCCTAGACCATGCGTTTCTTATCTCAATTTCATTCCCAGTTGGGGTCTTCTTATGCTTTACATTTTAAATTTAGGACTCTTACATGGAATATTAGGGACAAAATTAGAAGATTTCCTTTCAATTTTAGAACCTGAAAGTTTTCTTGGAGGTAGCCAATGTGCAAGCCCTCCCGGTAAAAAATTGGACCTTTATCGAATCTAAAACTATGAGCGGGGAGTAAAAACCTCCTATGGCAATGGTATACATTTTTTGAGTTAGTGGGGGAGACGAAGAGATTCAGTCTCCTCTTTATAAATAGTAAATCCCAAATAACCACGTATTACGCAACTGGATAATGTCCCATAAGTTGAAAAATCATGAATTGCCCACATCAACATAGCTTTCAGCGTAAACTCTTCTTTTTTTTAAAGAGTCAAATTCTTCTACACCCTCTTTCCATAACTCATTTAGTTCTTCTACCAAAGGAGATAGTTAGACATCGATGTCATCACTTGGTGCCTTTGGCCTAGGTATCAATAAAGATAACATCAAAAATTCAGGTCTCATACACCATGGAGGAGGGATGTTTAGTGGGGCTAGGATAACTGACCATACACTCTTATTGGTGCTTAGATTTCCAAATGGATTGAAACCATCTGTGGATATTGCCAAATGAATGTTACCATATTCTCTAGAAAAATCGAGATATTGATAACTCATCCTCTTCCAAGATATACAATTAATAGGATGATGCATGAGATTATCCCCTACTTCTGCCCTAGCATGCCAAGTCATTGCCTTTACTATCCATGGTACTGTGAAAAACCGTTTAAATCTAGGACAAACGGGAAAATATTTCAATATTTTTTGATGAAATTTTAAGCTTGGCCTTCCTTGCCAGTAGATTGGACATATCTAAGTTCATCACATAATGGACACCGATCGAGATATTCATACTCCTTTCTATATAGTATGTAGTTATACACATAAGCATGAATTGATTTATACTTTATTACCAAGCCTTTCAAACTGTTCTTTATAGTAGGATATCAATTTGGAAGCGTATTCAGCTTGGGTAGTAAGCCATTCACCCAATTCAAAATTCATGTCACGCTATTCCTAGATAAACCATATGGTGTCTTCAAATTATGAAAACCAACCATGTCATGTAAAGTTGTTTGATATTTCTCATAGCCAGAGTATAACGGTTGGGTTGCCTTAAATTTTAAACTTTGGTAGGCATTGTCAAGGTTTATCCTGATATCTTCATGAGCACCTGAATCTTCTACATCGTTAGTGACCTCATTGTCTTCCACTTGATGAACTCCATATGCGTCATCAACTAAATCATCTAGCATATTATGATCGACATTGTTCTCCCTCTCTTATACATTAATCCTACTTGTTGAATATTATTGTGAAGGTTGCTTGGGGACAAAAGGAACTTTCGATTCCTCGTGAAAAATTCAAAATTGATAACTATCTTGTATACCCGATCTTAACAAATGTAGTTCAACTATTTTCCACTTAAACACCTTACTATTCTTACACTTAGCACACGGATACGAGAATTCCTCATCATTATGACATCTCTTTCGTATTTCACAAATTCATTGCACATCTACGCAACACATCCCCTAATCTATTTGTCTCACCCATTTACTCTTTGTATTTAGGATATCCAATCACAACTACTACAAAAAATCACCTATTATGTGTAAGAAGCATATATTCATGGATTAGTATAAACAAAAGTATAAACATTTAGTTCCCATTAAATAATTTACTACAAGATGGACATTTCATCTTTCGGTGTTATATTATAAAAAAAATATAATTCCTATTTCCTCCATCTCCTCTAAAGGGTGAGTGATCCTATGCCATTCAAGATCGCATATATCTATAATATACTTAACATCTCTTTCACATTGTTCCAATTTGAGGAAAATTCGACTGGATACCCCCATAGTTCTCCAAGTACACGACATAGATTCATAAGTGTTATTTCAATTTATCAATTGAAATAACACTTAACATCGAATTATCTAGTATGTACCCAGAGAGCATTAAGATACGACAGTAGAACTTTCCCCAAAAGTAACAAGTTTAAGCCACTAAGAATATAATTATATAGAAACTATGCAGTCCCAAACTATCCAAACAGGAAAATTCGAGAGGTCTCAATATAGGGGTACTGACTCTCGAACGGGTCTAAGGGCTATTGAATGCATACGCATAAGAACTAGAAGGCTAGTATCTATGCACATTATATGTAATTTAAAGTAGTTATAAATGTTACAAAACCATTATAGTAAGTTTCATACAAATTTACACATGCATATGCCTATAAAATTTATAGTATGTTTCATTTAATTATGTATTATTTATATTCGATTTAAACACAACCCTAAATATTAGAAATGCCTAGGGCCAACCAACTCAATGGATATCTATGTGTTCAAATCCACCAGTCAACAACAATTCAAGAATCCAAAACAACAATGCAAATAATAATGCGATATATTTGAAATTTGTAGGGCTAACCAACTCAGTCGCCATCTAAATGTTCAAATATACTAGTCAACAACAATTCAATAATTCAACATTGTCTATGTGTCTGTGTGTGTGTGTATAGAGAGAAAGAGAGATACACCGAAATGTGTGTAGAGAGAGATGGTCGCCGTTGTTACAATTAGAGAGAGAAATCAATTTTTAATTTCAGAATTGAATACCAATTTCAATTTATAACAAAAATCAAATACACACTTTACCAAAAACCAAATACCAAATGCCAATTTCAATTTATAATACTAATTTCAATTTCAATTTATAATACCAATTTCAACTTCAAGTTCAATTTCAATTTTAATTTAAAGTACCAATTCTAATATATAATACCAATTTCAATTACATACTATAAAAATACACACACAATTTCAATACCAATTTCAATTTCAATACACACAATTTCAATTTCAATACCAATTTGAATTTCAATACCAATTTCAATTTTAATACACACAATTTCAATACACCCCCTCCGCACACACACACACACACTGACTCACACACACAGACTGGCACACACACACACACACAGACCAACATACACATACAAACACACACACATACACTAACCCACTATCCACACACACACACACATAAAGGAAATATATAGAGAGAGATAGAAACGTACCTGATGAGATGAGAGAGAGAGAGAGAGAGAGAGAGAGAGAGAGAGAGAGAGAGAGAGAGAGAGAGAATAATAGGTTCAAAGAGAGAGGGAATAAAGGAGGAAAGAAAATGAGGGAAAGAAAAAATTGAAGTGGCTAGGTCTTTTCATTTTAATGTTGCCACGACCTTGTCACAATCAAAGAGCTTGATAAAAAATGCGTGTTTTTTATGACGGTCTTTGACCACGACAAGGGTGGTCGGGTCAAGTGTGACATTTCAACCTTTTGGGTGTAATACCAAAAATTTTCCTATTCCCCTCAAAATAAACGCAAAAATAATTTTCCTCTCAGGTGTGATCGCGTACCCTATTTTTTGGCATGGCTCCCTATTGGCTCCGGTCTTCTATCAAACCACCCCAAGCTCCGTTGCTTACTCTATTGCTTCTATAAAGTTTGGTTTATCCTTACAATGGTTATTCATGGAAAATATTAATCAGGCTGCGAAAGTCCAACCAAATCAGATGACCATCGCTGCCCAGCTCAGCGCTAAGATAGACAACCCCAAGACAGAATTCCAGAAAATGAAATGACACCGAGTTCAGACTCTCGAAGCTCCGAAGCCTGAAATCCTCTTTACCCGTTACATGGGTTCACATACTCTTGAACTAGTATGGGTTCTTAAAGAGTGTCAACTGTCCCCGTAACCCCCACTTGCCAATGGAATTCCACCATCCCAACTGCCAATACCGAATCTTGCCCAGTCAAGGGGTAATCCACCAATGCCAGATGATCCCAAGGAGGAAGAACTGAACAAGGTCAAGGACGATCTTAAGTTATTATTTTAGATATTCGACTAAGTCAAGGTCTCAGGTAACTACATGGACTACACTCACATGTCTTCTTATCCCAAGGCCCGATTACCAGAGAAATTCAAAATACCAGACATTGAACAGCTCAGAGGCAGTGGGCCTCCAATTGTGCACCTACACAGTTATCATCGCACCATGATTCTCCTTGGGATGTCAGAGGATATAATGGCCAAAATATTTTAGTGAACCCTCAAGGAAGGTGCCCTTAGGTGGTTCTTATCCCTCGATGAGTTTAGAATCCACAGTTAGGAAGATGTAGCCTGAGAGTTTATGACAAAATATAAGTAAGAAGTCACCCATAGGGACTTAGAATTTCTCAAATGGAATCTAATGGAATCTATCAGTATCTTCATCGAAATTTGGAGATAGAAAGAATCTACCAAGACAAATCGACCGTCAGAAGACTAATATGTAAGCATAGTGAATAACTTCTTACCCCATATTCGAGCTTTAATGGGAGGTCATTAATACCCTCACTTCAGACCCCTATGGGAGGCTGGGGTGGAAATTAAAGAAGGGATCGCAAGTCGTAAAGAAAAATATGAACCGAAAAGGCCAACTAGGCAATCTACACCACGAAAGTATGACAACCAAGCTAGCACCTCAGTCTAAACCATCAATAACATATCCTAAACTACCACTTCTTGGACACATGTAAGTTATCCTAATCCTGCCAAAAAGGAATATATTGAACTTCTTGCTCATCTGTTAAAAGTGTATCAAGATATTCTTGCTCAAAATCTCATAAAACCTTTGGAATCTGGACCGTTGCCGGATCCTCTTCCTAGAAACTTCAAACATGATTCTCATTGTGACTTCCACTAAATCACTGGTCATACCACTGATCAATGTTTTTATATCAAGAATGTTATCCAGTGTCTCATTGATAGGGGTATCATTGCCCCACCAATAAATTCTAAGCCCAAAACCACTCATAATTCTCTCCCAGCACACAAAACTGGAGTGAATGCCATCCTTTGAGAAGAAGATATATAATTCGACCTCTCGAACATAATCAAGCCCATTAAAACACCCAATCTACCTATCTTTTCACCTAAAATCCCTCCAAATTTATCCTCCATTTATTCAGCACTCTATAAACCCGACCGATCAAGCTCTATCACTCGTTACTCAAGTCTATATTTCCATTTGTACCCGCTCAAAAGGGGGAGACATGGAACTGCCCACGGTTTTAGATTCGCCTTGGAAGTTCGGGTTGAAATTTCCCTTAAAGATGACCATTGATGTGAGAAAATTAGTGATTTATTTATAGAATCCCAAAGGTGGGCACGATAATCTGATGAATGGGTTGTGCCCACAGAAGATTTCAACTTAAATGACATTATGCAGGTCATATCAGATATGTTCCTACAAATGCGAGAAATATGCACTATCTCTGAGTTGCTTATGATTATGATACTCCAAGGGTTCTTGGTCCCTTCATTTCATCACTTCCCCACCGGATAGGGGTGGGGATGATTTGATAGTTCAGATGATGAATCAAATTGTAGGGAAGCCAACTCATTCGCTTCTTTGTGAGGGATGATATGTTTCAAAGAATTTCTAGGGGATAACAAGGTATCCATATCTCCCATAGTATATAAAGATACCGGGTTATTGTTCTTCCTTGCCTCTGTTAACCATATGACCCGATTCGAGCGATATTAAAAATATCTAATTTATCCTTCAGCCAAAATAGATAAGGGAAAAGGAGTCACTGAGGAACTCCTGATGCAAGAGATGACAGTTGAAGAAAGAAGGGTCATTGACTAGCTTAAAAAGTCTCAGTTTAACATCACCCTATGGGGGCTCTTCATGTCCACCCAGTCATATAAAAATTCTTTAATAAAGCTCCTCACATGATCCACAGTTCCTCCCACCACTACTTCTGAAGAAGAAGCGCATATGGTCGTATCCCTAACTGCTATTAGACTCCCCTCCTACTCCGAAGAGAAAATTCCAAAGATCGGTCCTGATCATAACGACGCCCTTAACATCTCCGTTGAATTCACGAGGAAGACGGTTCCATTAGAACTTTTAGATAATAAGTCCTCCCTCAACGTCTGCCCATTCAGAACCCTTAATTTCCTAGGAATAATAGTCAGTGATATCACTATAACATCCATCGCCAAACGTGCTTATGACAATACTCACCGAGAAGTTATGGGTTCCAAAAATCTTACATTAGGGGTTGGCTCTATCCTCCCTCATACAGAATTCTAAGTCATCGACATACTCTCTTGCTTCAACTTACTCCTTGGCCTCCCATAGCCGCACATTATACGAGGGTATCTTCTTCTCTCCACAAGAAATTGAAGTTCTTTACCAGTGGTCAAGTCATCATAATTCTCATGGATGATGATAATTCAGATTGAACCATCACCATCAACATAATATTGGAGATTCAACAGAGGGTTAATGACATGTTTCTCTCCAGTTTCAAGATCGACCCACTTTTTATCCCAACTGGGGACAATTTCAAAGACCGAGTGTGTAACATCCCGCCCGCCCGGGGGGAGCGAGCAGAGCGCTACTATCGATAAAATAAATCAAAATTCACAAACAACAAGGTATAGAGCATCTAACAATCCCACAATATAAGAGAAACCACTAATCTCAATTTCTTGAAATTAAATACAACCAAAAGTCTCTCGAAATAATACAACTATCTATCTCGAAAGAATATAAATCGCCAATGCTCTATTCATCAAAATAAATAAATAAAAAATCATCTAGTATTCTCCAATATTCTTCCCAAAAATAACCACGCTTAAATCATCCCATTTGGTCCATAGCACTCAGATCCACGCTAACCTGTCAACTAAAAGAAAATATGGGGAAGTACACAATATGACAGAAAAGATGCTCAACAAATATATATTAGCGATGAATAAAGCGTAACAACACGACTATGAATATTCAAATCAACAATGAAAATCTCAAAGTATTTATCATAAATTTCTCAACAATACATTAACCGGGTCACCAGACCTTACCCCATCCGCATATGCTTTATCAAGACTTAACCCGGGAAGCAGACATTTTGGCGGGTGCCCAAACTCCGTGCCATATTAAAATCTCATGACAACGTGCTCAACAACAACATGAGCAATACCACATGAATCAAAATAATCCCAACAATTATTTTTCTAGATTTCAATGAATTTAACAATTCAAAAATGAATTCAATAATAACATGAATTCAAAGGAAATAACACTCACGAGATTAAGGAGCATATTGTGTAAAACCTCATACCTTAAACCACAAAAAAGGAACCAACATAAATATGCCCAAAACTTCAGATTTCACCATCAAAATTATTCCACAAAGATTCGCAAATCATCTCCAAGCTCCACATCAAAACAACCCCAAGGACACACCTCCAAACTAAGGTTGGAACTCACAAATCTTAAGAGTCAAGGGGTATATAAAAGGAGAAGAATATACAATATGTATGTTGTCAAAGCATTGTGCCGAAAGTAGGTCAAAAAGGGTTGCCCACCATCCCTTTAAATAAAGCAACAAAATGATTGAAGTTTAAACAAAAACAAAACTTCTAAAAAAAATGTGGTCTGACCGAACAGAAAAATAACCTAAATTGGGTTTAATAATTTTTTCAGAGATTTCGAAGAAGGTAAAGTTACTCAAAATTAAATTTTGAGTCGGTATGGTGATTTTCAAAATTTTCAGAGCACTTTTATTTTTTTGAATAAAATAATAATATTTTATTTATTTATTAATTTTTTTACTTTTGAGCCATGGCACTCTTAGGCCTATTTTTAGCATCTAATAAATATGGTCAAATTATTTTTAATTCCAATAAAACATCCTACAAAAATCGCGCAAGTTCGCATCCTGCGCGACACATGCTGACAAAAGTCGCGTTATATGAACTATGACCGTGTCACAATCATTCCTTGGAATTTTTGAATCAAACTTAACCAATATATTTATTTAATCAAAATCATTGAATTCAAATTTTTTATATTATTTTTCTCGAATACTCCAATTTTATTTTAAAATTCCCATTTAAAAATTCGGGTAGTTACATAGTTCCCCACTAACAAGAAATTTCGTCCTCGAAATTTGACGAAAGCCTAACTCTCAAAAATCAGGCCAACAATCTCCAATACTAATCTCGTCATCAAAAATAAATTTCTCACATCTAATCTCGGAAAATAACACGAATGCGATCATCTAAAATTTCTATCTCTAAATATACACTACAGAAACGCAACACACCCAAAACACAAGACCCGAATGTGGTCGTATACCTAAGCTCTGATACCATTTGTAACACCCCGCCCGCCCAGGGAGAGCGGAGCGGAGCGCCACTGTTGATAAAATAAATCGAAATCCACAAACAATAAGGTATAGAGTATCTAAAAATTCCACAATATAAGAGAAACCACTAATCTCAATTTCTTCAAATTAAATACAACCAAAAGTCTCTCGAAATAATACAACTATCTATCTCGAAAGAATATAAATCGCCAATGCTCTATACATCAAAATAAATACAAATTTTCTCATCTAGTATTCTCTAATATTCTTCCCAAAAATAACCACGCTTAAATCATCCCATTTGGTCCATAGCGCTCACATCCATGCTAACCTGCCAACTAAAAGAAAATTTGGGAAAATACACAATACGACAGGAAAGATGCTCAATAAATATATATTAGCGATGAATAAAGTGTAACAACACGAGTACGAATATTCAAATAAAAAATGCAAACCTCAAAGCATTTATCAATAAATTTCTCAACAACACATTAACCGGGTCACCAAGCCTCACCCCATCCGCATATGCTTTATCAAGACATAGCCCGGGAAGCAGGAATTTTGCTGAGTGCCCAACCTCCATGCCATATTAAAATCTCATGAAAACGTGTTCAACAACAATATGAATAATACCACATGAATCAAAATAATTCCAAAAATTATTTTTTCAGATTTCAATGAATTTAATAATTCAAAAATGAGTTCAATAATCACATGAATTCAAAGGGAATAACACTTGCGAGATTAAGGAGAATATTGTGTAAAATCACATACCTTAAACCACCAAAAAGGAATCAGCATAAATCTGCCCAGAAATTCAGATTTCACCATCAAAATCAGTCCACAAAGATCTCTAAATCATCTCCAAGCTCCACATCAAAACAACCCCAAGAACACACCTCCAAAATAAGGTTGGAACTCACAAATCTCAAGGGCCAAGGGGTATATAAAAGGAGAGGAATATACAGTATGTGTGATGCCAAAGCATTGTGCTGAAAGGAGGTCAAAAAGGGTTGCCCACCATCCCTTTAAATAACGCAACAAAATGATTGAAGTTTAAACAAAAACAAAACTTCTCAAAAAAGGTGGTCTGCTCGAACCGAAAAATTATCTAAATCGGGTCTAAATGATTTTTTTAGAGATGTCGAAGAAGGGAAAGTTTCTCAAAATTAAATTTTGAGTCAGCATGATAATTTTCAGAATTTTCTGAGTATTTTTATTTTTTTGAATAAAATAATAATATTTTATTTATTTATTCATTTTTTTTACTTTTGACCCCATGACACTCTTAGGCCTATTTTTAGAATCCAATAAATATGATTAAACTATTTTTAATCCCAATAAAATAACCTACAATAATCGTGCAAGTTCGCATCATGTGCGACACATGCTGACAAAAGTCGCGTTATATGTACTATGACCGTGTCACAATCATTCCTTGAAATTTTTGCATCAAACTTATCCAACATATTTATTTAATCAAAATCATTAAATTCAAAATTTTTATTTTATTTTTCTCGAATATTCCAATTTTATTTAAAAATACCCATTTAAAAATTCGGGTTGTTACATGTGTCCAGAGCACAACCATCATCGAAATGTCAATGTTAATAAGATGTCCAAGAACATGCACTTCATGCCTAGAATGGAGCTGTGTTGATGCCAATAGAGAATTCTCAAGCCAATAATCCTAAAAGGAGCCTTTCCCTCATGCGACTTGAGCTACTAACTATCATCGACTAAACTCAAGGCACTCTGCTATAACACCCCGCACATTCTGGTAAGCGAGGTGACTAGCCACCGCCGTAAAAATATGTCGGGCGTCACTAAATAAGTTATCATTCTTATCATGTGACAGAGATATGAGACATTTAAAAAAAAATCCACAAGATTATATTCAGATTTATCCAACCAATACAAACATTTGTGCAAATTAAAATCCTTCACCATGTTATTTCCAAAATAAATCTGACTCCAAATTATTAAAACTCAAATGAAATAATCCAAATATAATTATCTGACTGATACCATAAACAACTGTGGAACCGATTGGCCCACAAAATCCATAAAGGAAAGTCTCATAATAAAAACGACAGAATGAAAAGTCAATCTAAATTATTAAAGCCGATTAAATAAATCTCCAACTTAACTCCAAATGTCTCCAATCATTAATATGTATCTACTCCATCACTATACTTGATATGTTAGTCAACGCAATGGAACCCGGGAAAAATCAGTATACCAGATAAATATCACAATAGAGTATTTTATATTTAAACGGGATGTATATTAACATGCGAGTAAAACTAACTACTATCTACCCACATAACTAAGTCACCCCACCATCTAAGTCATATTGATGTTATTATAATATCTATTTATATTATAGCTATTAATTAAATTTCTGTAATTTTTATTAAATCAATTCAACTCATTTTATTTATGCGACATCATTATAACCAATTCACCCTACTACGAGTCCAGCACATATTTTTGGCACGCCCAAAGTTTTTACACCAGACACATTCCTCTCACTATAGCTAGTTCACCCAATTTTGTTTGCCCTGCACATATTGGTGAGGTTCCAAGCACGATATGTCACTATAGATAATTCCTCCAATTTCATTAGCTCTGCACATATTGGTGACGCCAACACACACCTATGTCGATATAGCCAGTTCGACCCTTACTGTTAGCCCTCCACATATTGGCGATGCAAATTCATCTGAATACACGTTCTTTATCATAGGCATTAATTTCACATTTTATTAACAAGTTATAATTTCACTATTAATCCCACCCCTTATTCAGGTAATCAAACCTACACCATCCCTAGTCCCATACCTAGAGATCACCAAAACCTCAAGCGTACCATATCCTATCACTTAGGAAGAATACCTATCAAAATTTCTACCTAGTCTCGGTCTTAGGATAACGGAACAACAAAAAAGTATAGTCCTTATCCCTACTCCGAAAAAACCCATTGGTAAAAGTCTACACTCACTAGTCCCATACCTAGAAAGTGTAACAACAACAAAGGTCTACCTACTAGTCCCATACCTAGCAAGCAACCTAAAATAAGGTGAAAGCATAGCTACCCCAATAATCTCGTCATCCCCACAATGTCGAATATTAACATAATTAACGATCACATAAGACATATTTCAACCTGTAACAAAAATTATTTCAATTAATCACAAGGTTTCTATATCCAAACTATGTCCGTTTAATTATAATATTAATTAAATAATTTATTTTCAAACAACTTGTATAATTTTAATGCACATGCACATTTTTGGGGCATACAATAATAAATTTCTACTTTATGAGCTACACATAAATAATATGATTTTTCGAGTCAAATTCAATTTATAAAGTTCATATGAATTATTCTAACATTCAAACATCCACTTATTCTAACGGAACCCCAAACTCTATTCTAAGCATGCGAAAGTTTTGAATCTTAATTCGTATTACAGATTTGAATAAAAATATTTTCAACTTTAGTTTTACCTTCCCTAATTAGTATCTTTAATTTATTTTAGGATAACAATGATTATTAGTATTTAGGTAACATTTAAAATGCATAATACTAAAGGGGAATAATAGAAATATTCATGTCTGTAAAAAGTAGTTTGAAAAATCTGATTGGATGGTTGGGTTTCTCTCGAGAAAATAGTAAATACACCTTGTTGAATGTTCTTGAGAAATCTTGAATAGAACTTAAAATATTGGGTTGAAAGTTATGATGAATGGGGTTGAGGTTTTGTGGAAGAGAGAAGATGAAGTTATAGGAGGCTACTGCTTTTAGAGAAGGCTAAAATATGTTTTTTAAAATCCTAAACCCGTTCCTTTATTTTTTATAAGCGAAAAGAATTTGAGTTTTACACAAACTCTAAAAAAAAAGAAGTTAAAATTCACATGCCTCTGAAAAGCGAGCCGATTTTCCCGAGGGACGACCCGATTCTGTGGTCCTCTAAAAAAGCGAACCGGTACGTCCTAGGGCTGAACCAGTTGGGTTTTTAACCAAAACGAACATCCTCTATATTTTTTTTTATAAAAATCATAATAATTCAATTTTAAACCCAATTTCAATTCCGATTGAAATCCCACTTTATATAAATTAAGACCAACATTTTATGCATAAAAATAGTAAATTCCAAAAAAAATATTTTCCCCCCAAATTTTCAATTATAAAAGATCTTACGGTTTTAAAATCACGGGTGTTACATCCGCGACCCATATAAAAAAAGAAGCTTGGAAAGCAAGAAGAAATTCTCACGAGACTCCCTAAATGGGAGGTTTGTAAAGGACGGTGAGGGTTTCCCCTTTTGTAGATTCCCTGAACAGTGGTTTGACCCTGTCGAGAAAAAGATGAAACTAGGGCTAAAGATATTCTTCAGAGATGTGGTCGCTTAGGATGAAGGGAAGAAACAGGAGGTAGAGCCTCCAACATCCCAAGCCATGGAAAGCATCGAAAATTTGGGGTGTCGTGATATTGATGAATCCTTCGACCTGTATACACTAGGGTTGGACCTCTGCCTAGTCCAACTGAAAGACGAACTATCTGACCCATTCGACAAGATCACCGTTGCTGATAAACCCCTCCTCAATTGACATGCCATTACTCTCCATCCTTCCCCAGTCAACTTGAACCTCATTTTTCATATTCTCCAAGAAATACCCAAGTCTTTTATTTTTTCTCCTATTTCTAATGTAATTGTGAACGAGGCCTCCTTTGATAAGGTCTTTACTGCTGCATTCTCTGTAAATATTTTCAATTAAATAAATCGTAATTTTGAGTATCTTGGTGTGACTTACAATAATTGTCTTGATTCTAATAAAACTATTAATGAAGATGAATTAATAAATGAACATTCTTAACTGATATCAATAATGAAAAAAACGAACAACATAACTGCGTTAAAACTAATGATGATGAAAGTGTTGTTATTAACCTCAGTTTTAGTAGCCATCCATGCGAGATTAGGACACGGTCCACCCTCGATGAGCATGAAAGGTCACATTTGAAGATCTTATAAATGGTTCGTGGATGTCCTCATATGGTCTTATGATGACATGGTTGGTATTGCCCTAAAAATAGAACAACATGATGTCCCTACCTTCCAAGAGAGAAAATCGATCAAGCAGAAATTGAGAAGACTCCGAACATAGTGCACCCTCAAAGTCAAAGACATAGTCGTAAAATAGCTAAACGTAGGCTTCATTCACATGGTCGAATATCCTCTATGGATTACAAACATTATCCCCGTGCCTAAATTAGGAGGGAAAGTTTGCATGTTCATCGACTCTCGATATTTGAACAAGACATACCCAAACGATAATTATCCTCGACCTAACATCAACATGATCATTGATAACAATTCTAGTCATGCCCTTAAGTCATTTATCGATGGTTTTTTTGGGTATAACCAGATTAAGATGCATCCTAATCATTAGGAAAATATCACCTTCATCACCCCATGGGAACCTTTTACTACACAGTCATGTCATTCAGTTTTTAAGAATGCTCGGGCTACCTACTAAAGGGCCACTAAAACCATCCAGCATGACCTTATCTGTATGGAAGTCGAAGTCTATATTGATGACATGATCATTAAATCGAAGACTCGAGAAGGTCACATTCCTTCCCCGAGGAAATTTTTCGAGCGACTACGACAGTACCAGATGTAGGTTAACCCACTGAAATGCATATTTGGTGTCACTAAGAGAAAACTCCTAGGATTCATGGTGAGCAAAAAAGGTGAAAAGTTGTTACTTAAGTCGTTTAATTCAAGATTAAACTATCTAAGTAACTCCAAACTATTTTTTGGGGAAACTCTTTTCTTTAAATCAAACAGATCAACCACAAGATGTGTTTAATAAAAATATATACGAGATATGTTCAAGATTATGTAACTAGTTTTGAAAAACAAAACTAAAACAGTTTTAAATCAATTTAAATCAGCACACCAATAAGAACGAGATGAGGAGATGTAGAATGATTAAGTACACACAGTTTTTAATGTGGTAAAACCTCACCCAACTGAGGAAACATACACGGTGACTTCTAAGTCACAAGTCAAATATCCACTAAAATAAAATATACAAGTTACAGGCTATTTAACACACATGCAAACAACACATACCTATACAAGTTTAGAATATGTACCCACTGGTTTGATTCTAACTTCTCTGCAGTTCTGATGTTGATGTGGCTTTCTTAGCTTGCTAACTTCTCAAAACTTTGTTCCAGCTTTACGTCGACTCTTGACGTTTCAAGATCTTATAGCCAACACTTCTTGTGTTGTAGTGTGACAAGTGTTTGTGACAGTGTTCTAACACATGCATGCACATACGTACACTTATTTATACAAACAAGTTCTATCAAATTACAGAACAGATCTAAATGATAAAAAAATTTAGTTTCTCTCTTCTTTAGAAACCACAGACTTTCTTGATCTTTCAAATTAACCCAGAATCCTAGGTTACCTTGCTCGGAAGACTGCCAAGGTCTTAAACAATTTCAGAGGGTTTTGAAAATGTTTTTGGAATTACAAACCACCGATTACGATTCCAACTAGATCAGAAGTCTTGTTTCATAAGAAATAGAAACAAAAAGTATATTTGTTGATTCTTGAGTTGTGAAAAATATTTACAGAAGAAATAATCAACAAATACTATTTCTCAAGATGAGAAACCAAATAATGAAGATCTAAGTGTAATATGATATAAAATAGAAAGATTTACTATTTCTATGGAAAAAAAATAAAGATCAAATCGAAATATCTAAATTGGTTACAAGATCTCAAACTCAAAGAATTCAAAACATGAACAACCTTCAAATCACTACCAAAATAACTCTCAAACACTCAGGTTTTATGTTTGGATTTAAACAAATTTTGGAAAAGGAATTTAGGGTTTAAAACGAGATTAGTGTTTTCTCTCTGGCTTCTCTCTTTTTTCTCTCTCTCTCTCAGTTGGACAAACTGGTAAAAGTTTTTGAAATGCAGAGGCTCAACCTCCTTTTATACTAAGCAAGGAAGGTTCGAGAATAAAAAATCAAATCTAATAGCTGAGATTTGGTCTTGGTCATATGACTTTCATCCAAAGGTTTAACATCAGTTGTGGATTAAATGTCCTTTGATTGGTCTATAGGGGTTTCACGGGGATGGGGATAAAACGCATGCAAAATGTCGATTAACTAGATCCAAGGGTGAGATTGTGAACAGGTTATGAGTCTATCAATTAACACAAATCAGGTCGTTGTGACGATGACATGTGTAAGGCTCAGATAAAGCCAAAAACACATATGCAAACTTAATTACAAACACAACCTGAAGTTTTAAGAACTTTCGGATCCTATCCAACCAAACATTCAGGTAAGAAATGTTAAAATCAATAATCACATAATGACCCCAAATGTTTTAAAACCCAACTTTTATTTTCTTAAAAATCATTCAAAAATTATGAAAATTATGAAAAACATATTTAAAAGGGAATTAACTCACACAACTCACACATAAGCAAATAATGCAATATATATACAATGTATGCAATCCTAATGTGTGTGTGATTGAGAATTCACCTTCAAATGAATCAATTGAGGCATCATGAGAAGAATCTGAGGTTCTTTGGTATCTAAGGGATGGGACTCAAATTTTGTCATAATTTCCAAACTAGATGAGCACTTATACAATGTAGACTCAAGTAAGTCAAGAGTATAAGGTGCTTCAAAAGGTACTGAAGCAGACCTTGAAATACTAAAAGCAATACTCAAAATGTCACCATCTTGAACGGAGAAAGAAGTGCATGGCTTCCTGGGAAAGCTCTAATACATATGTCGATTCATCAGCCAACCGACCTCTATCTGAGATCCTATCTTCAAGCTTCTCTAGAAGGATTAAACTAAAGTTTAGAATAAGGCATGTCATGAAGTCGTTGATCAGATTAAACGATACCTCACTCGACCTTCGATACGCATGCTTCCAAAAAAAGATCTCCCCCTCCTCCTATACTTGACTATCACTGACACTACAGAAGGGGCTATACTACCCCAATACAATGAGGGATCTCATCAGGAGAGATAAATCTACTATGCTAGTTGAAAGCTAGATGGGTACGACGTAAACTACACCGCATTAGAAAAGGCATGTGTCGCCTTAGTTTGGGTCACGCAAAATCTATGACACTACATGTTCGCATTTCTTATCAAATTCGTGTCCCATATGGATTCAGAAAAATACTTATTGGAGAATCCCCCTTGTCTAGCTTCATGGCCCGCTCGATGATATTGCTGGCTAAATTTGATATTACTAATGTCACATAGAAAGATATGAAAGGGAGAGCCATATTTGATTAACTTGTTGGCAATCGAATAAAGGCAACTGAGCTTTGGATTTTTGAATTTTCGAATGAAGACATCCTCTATACCTCTTATTAGGACCTTAGATGATAAATGTTCTTTGATGGAGCTGCAAATAAGAAAAGGGTATGGTATTGGGATATTCTTGATCTTCCCTGATAATTCTTACACTACGTTTGCCATCAAACTAGATTTTACTTGCACTAATAACATAATAGAGTATGAAGCATGCACCATGAAACTCAAAATCTCCCTTAATAAAGGCTCAAATGCATGGATGTCTATGGAGACTCCGCCCTCATCATGGGGAAGATCCTCAGGAAATGGAAAGTAAAATACGAGAAGATCCTACCCTTCCATGCTCACCTAGAAGAGCTCGCCTTCAAATTCAAAGATGCCACCTTCCTCGCTCGAGGAATAGCCTAGATGATGCACTGGTGACCTTAGCCTCTATGGTCAACATGCCTGAGGGGATAATAATGGCCCCCTTTCTAGCCCAAAAATTTGTTGCACCCACTTACTAATACCACATTAAGCTCGTTATAGAAGAAGATTTGGACATGACTGAAAGTTGCAGAGACTGGGCCAATCGAACGCCATATGCCTCTAGGATTAACGCACTGTAACACCCCGTATTTGTAAGTATTTAGAATTTAACTAATTTAGTTATTTTAAATTACATGTGTGCTATAAATTAATTAAATTAAATATTATATGTTTAATAAAATATTAATCGAGAGAGATAATGATTAATATTTACGAAATAAAGTTACTAAGTGAATAGTAAATAACTTGTGATAATTATTATACGTCGTAGCGAGTGACATCGACTTAGCTGTGTTATATCTCAACCGGGAGTCTCATGTAGACTATATGAGTTTGAGTTAGAAAGTTTATATATAGTGACTCGGAGGACAATTTAGACGTCTTATTTGATTCCGAATGGGTCAAAATAAGCAGGATAGAGTACCTTAGTGTATTGATTGGGTCCCAGGATGATTTTAGACCATCTCGGCATAACGTAAGGGCATTTTGGTCATTTGGGAGACTAGGGTAGAATGAACTCCAAAAATTAGAGTGTTATATCATCCCCTTTGAGTTAGAGGCTAGGGTTACAACACTTGGGAGAGAGAGGATGGCATAGGAGAGGATAAGGATAAGAGACCTAGGCCATTCCATACCTTTTCACACCACGAATATATCTAGATTCCAGATCAGAGCAAGGAAAGAACATCCTCACCATGTCAGAACAAAAATCAGACCTATTATATCAAGGAAAGTATTTTTCTTGCATCACTTTAAGCATGTTATAATACCCATGTAGTGTAGGGTTTTAATTTCACGATTTAAATGATGTTATTAGGATTTGGATGGGTGAGATTCACGATTTAGGCTTGAAATTCATGTAGAACGAATCCATATATATATATAACACGAAATCAAAGTATATGCGATGATTAACCTGAAAGAAATCTGGGTAAATTCATGAATATGCATAAAGAACAGATAAACTAGGGTTTTGATGAATTATGGGTTTTGATTTGTTGTTGGGTAGATCTCTTGTAGTCTTTATGTGTTATTTACATTTAGAATTGTCCTTACACATATATTTATTGCTTGGGTATGTTGGATGGGAGTTTGGTAAAGTTTCATAGAATTTTGATAAGGTTAAAATGGTGAAAACTCGTAACAGTAACGAAGAAGACTATACAGTCAGGTGTGAATCGATTCGGTTTGAATACCGAATCATTTTGGTGGACGAATTGATTCAGAGTCCTTATCTAATCGATTCGGCTATCCAGTTTTGTTGAGATTTTCCCTTTAAGTTATACTTCCTCATGAAATTAATTACGACGAACTTTGGTGATGGCTTATTAATAATATAAAGACTTATAGAAGATCAGTAGACATATAGTTAAGGCCCGACTTAATCCTAATGAGGGTAAAATCAGGAGTAGGACTGACGAGAGTTAATTGATTATGTTACGTATCGAGAATTTACAAATTGGGTTACGAAAATAGTAAACGAAGACCTAAGGCTAATACCAGTAGGATGTGTGATGTGGTAACTATTGAATGTACTTATGGGATAACTAGGACCCTTCGGGTAGTGTGATACTTGAAAAATACGAATAGAGCAATAAGTTTGAATTGTTAGTACATTGAGTATTCGAGAGCGATAAATACTCCGTACTGGATATATATTATAGGTTGAGTGTATACTTATACTTGAGATATTTATAGGTTGTGTGTATACCTATTATATGCTTTGTTATATGTGTGAACATACCTACGCTACCTTCTTTCACGGAAGTTCAGCGCAATAGGCGATCCCACCTTAGCTATGCCAGCGAGGTATGGATGTGCACTCCAGGACATAGAATTTAGAGATAATCACTATTTGAGTGTGTGATAATGTGGCCGGTCATTTGGGTACATTAGGTATGTATGTATCACAGAGGCTTAGAATTGTGTTCGCCTCCAATATTTGTGATTTGATTTATGGTTCGAGGTGACATTCCGAACTTATAGTCCTTTGATTTGGTAAGATAGGTACATGGACTTAATACTAAGGTATGTATGCATCAAGGTGGTTATTTCGAAGGATGCCGAAGTGGATATATATATATATATATATATATATATATATATATGTGTGTGTGTGTGTGTGTGTGTGTGTGTGTGTGTGTGTGTGTGTGTGTGTGTGTGTGTGTGTGTGTGTGTGTGTGTGTGTGTGTGTGTGTGATAGTAGAAAATATGGATAGAGTATATCTAAAAGTAACTTAAGTGAGAGAACCTTTTTTAACAGTTCAATAATAATATGGAGTTAATATTAATTATTAGTTTACGGTAGCATATCGTATGGGAGGTGCGGGTGAGATAAACTTGTGGTGGTTAGTTAGATACTTATGTCTAGTTAGGGTGGGTAGCATAACTTGGTGAGTAAAATAGGAGACGTTAGGTGTGCACTATTGTTGAGAGGTGAGGAACTCAAGGGAGTGTGTGTGAAACTAACATGTGTATCTAATAAATGCTTTTGACTGTAATTTTAATATTTGCTAAATATTTTTCAAATATGTTGGGATCTGAACCATATGAAATCTATTTTTCCAAAAACTTTTATATGTCCAATCAGAGGGACGCCAAGCATGGCGATTCATTATAGGGATGCGTAGCTGCAGCACTTGCGGAGGCATGAGGGATTTGTATAGAAGCTTTAGTAATTCATTCCTAGATTAGGATTCTTATTTAGTATTTTATTTGGGCATGTTTCCACTTTAGTTGATATATATATTCCATTTTATTTATCAGACTATATATTGAAATAATGTTTCATTTCAGTAGACTTGCGCGTTTGGATATTAGTTTTGGAACCGATGGTTTATTCGGTATTTATCATTTTATTATTTATCATGTGATGATCCAAATTTCTATTATTGTGTGGATGAGTTATATTTTTTCTATTTTCTCATGTTGTTATATGATAATGTAAGATAAAATTTGGCACCGACTTAATTTAACATAGGTGGTTAGTAATTTATAAGTTTCAACAGTGATGCTAAGAATGAACCAAATGCGGTTCGTGTTCACTAATCACCAGTGGTTAAAATAGGCGGGGTGTCACATATGGTATCAGTTTATTAGGTTCTAGAGTCCATTGAATATGTGAGTCTTATTACGACTTCAGCGCATCATTCTTTGATATATAGCCATATTATTAGGACTGTTGCACTCGTATTTACGAATTTAAGATTTCATTCTTTTGTTATTATTTTTGTATTCACCGTGAACTCATATAATTCGATCTAATTTCAGATGCCACCCAAGAAAGGATGACTAGAGAGAGAGACACCGAGATCCGATGAGAGGGAGGCTCAGTATGAGTCACATGCACCACAACCACAACCATCACATAGGACAGTGACGACCGCAGAGATGCCCATTATTATGGCACAGGCAGTTAATGCTACTATGACTTCCATGGCACTCCATTTTCCTCAGTCCCAACCACAGCAGCCAGTGGCACAGGTTGTCGAGGCCCACTTGGGACCATCAGATTGGTAAAGAGTGAGGGAGGCACTTCAGATGGGCCACCCACCAGAGTTTCAGGTTAGTTCAGACATGATCTTAGCTTTCCAGTGGAAGAAGGGTATTCAGCGCCACCTTCGCATGCTTGAGTGTAGTGATGTGCAAAATAAGATGTTGGCAACTTTTAGGCTTGTCGAGGTAGCCTTATAGTGGTGGGAGTATATTACCACTATTGAGGACATGGACACTATGCGCATCATTGAGTTCTGGGTACGTTTTGATCATAATTACTTTCCTCCATCCATTGAGATAGAAATGAGAATGTGGTTTAATGAATCTGTTCAGGGTCACCGTTCTATAGTTGAGTACAAAGAAGAGTTCAAATATCTAGCCAATCTTGTTCTCGATGAGGTGAATAGTGAAGAAAAGAAGAAGGTGAAGTTCATAGATGGATTAGCCTGGGGGATCAGGTAATACTTGATAGGCAACCATGCATTAAGGACTTATAATGATGTCGTTAATGCCGTACTTATGCATTGTCAAGATCATTGCTTATACCTTAAGGGAAGCAAGGGAGGGGGTGAGCCTAGCCAGCCAGGCAAGGTAGGAAAGAACGATTCTAGTGGAGCACAACATCAGCAATCAGGTAGAAACCAGGGGCAGAATTCCTAGCAGGGGGATTCAGCCAAGAGATTTAGATTTGGAGGTTATCAATCTAAGGGTAGTGGTTTCTGGTAGGGCCAACAGTGTCCTCAAAAGTATCAACATGTTCCTCAAGGCCATCAAAGCCACGGGAACCATGGGGGAGGCCAGTAGGGCCGAGGCCACTAGGGTCAGCCTCGACAGGGCCATCAGGGTCAGAGGCCGAGAGACTTTTTGGGGTGTTATCTTACTTAGGGAAATACGGGTCACAAAAGGAGAGATTTCCCACAGCAGGATAAAGCACCACAATAGTAGGGTGCCCAGTAGGGATAATAGGCACAGTTACCACCTGTAGCACCAACCCCACCTGCCCTGCAACAGTATGGACAGTTATAGTACAGACGTGTCTATAATGTCTGGGATACTGTCTTACCACAAACATCACAGGTGCCACTAGCAGTAGAGGGTACGTTTCCTATTCATGGGCATGAGGGTAGGATTTATTTCACACGGGGGCGTCACATTCATTTATAGCCACCACATTTTCACGTGCAGCTGGTCTATTAGAGACAATCGGCAACCTCCTTATCTATGTAAAGTCACCTTGGGGTAGTGGTTCACTTATACACTCGATCTATAGGGGTGTGGATATTGATGTGGGGAGACTAAGTTTAGAAGCCAACCTTCTAGTGTTAGATATGGAGGGTTATGACACCATTTTGGGCATGGATTGGTTAGCGGGGAATAGGGCGATCACAGATTGCTTCGGGATGACCATTGTGTTTTCTATTCCGGGACATGAAATGTTCCTAGTGGCGATGCCTCTTCTTGAAGGGGGGTCGAGCACACATTTGTATTATATTGAGAAGGATACCTTATAGGAGGCGGTCTTCTCTTTAGATTCGATTCTAGTGGTGATGGAGTTTGAGGATGTGTTCCAGGAGATACCCATGCTACCACTCATCTGGAAGATTGAGTTCGTTATTAACTTAGCGTCGGGTACCAGGAAAATTATCGAGCGCCTTATCGCATGGCTCCTTCAGAGATGCAGGAGTTGAGGAAACATATTTAACATCTTTTTGGGTAGGGTTTCATTAGACAGAGTGCATCATAGTGGGGTGCGCCAGTGTTGTTCTTCAAGAAGAGGGATGGTTCACTTTGTCTATGTATTAATTATAAGGAGTTGAACTAGGTCACAATCTGGAATAAGTATCCGCTGCCTCGAATCGATGACATGTTTGTATAGTTTAAAGGTGAATCTTTCTCCAAGATAGATATGAGGTCAGGATATCATTAGTTGCACGTCAGAGAGGAGGACATTCCTAAGACTCTTTTCTTAACATGGTATGGATCATTAAAGTTCAAGCTAATTTCGTTTGGGCTCACCAATGCGCCAATAGTGCTCCTGGATCTTATGAATCAGGTCTTTAAAGCATTTTTTGACCAGTTCGTGATTGTATTCATAGATGATATTTTGGTTTACTCGCATTTTGAGGATGAGAATGAAAAGTATCTGCGTATGGTATTGTAGACGTTACAGGACCATCAGTTATAGGCCAAATTTGAGAATTGTGGATTTTGACTATGGGAGGTGAGTTTCTGGTCCACATTATATTTGACATGGGTATTGCTATTAATTCGAGTAAGGTATTAGCGATAAAAGAGTAGGGATAACTCAAGACACCGATCGAGGTTCGTAATTTTTTGGGATTAGAGGGATACTATTGTCTCTTTATTAAGGGTTTCTCAAAGATTGCGGGTCCATTAACGAACCTGACTCATAAAGGGGTGACATTTTTTTGGGATGACTATTGTCGGTTAGCCTTTGATGAGCTAAAGGAAAAATTAACCTCCGCAACTATACTCACTTTGCCTAGGGGATGAGTGGAGTACCATGTTTATACAAATGTATCCTTACAGGGAGTTGGGAGTGTACTACAGTTGGATGAGAGGGTTATAGCTTATGCATGTCGCAACTTAATACCCACGAGAGGAATTACCCAATGAATGACCTCGAATTAGCAGCAGTTGTGTTTTCCTTGAGGATTTGGAGGCATTATATTTTGGGCTAGAAGTTTACATTTTTCACGGACCATAAATCACTTCAGTATCTGTTTATATAGAAGGATATGAATATGAGGCAAAGGAAATGGTTAGAGTTCGTGAAGGATTACTAATTTGATATTCAGTATCATCATGGGAAGGCTAAAGTGGTGGCAGATACAATGAGCCAACGGCCTATTGAGGAGATAATAGAGGATTGGAAGGCGAAGCTGAGGGAGGTTTAATAAGAAGAGGAGGTTGCCAGAACCTGTATGTCAATATTGGTTGTCACTCTCGAGATTGGTATGCGGGTGGTGAAAGCACAGGAGGGGGATCGATTTTGTTAGGACAGAGTACGCCAATTATTAGTTGATAACGCGGAGTCCTATTTAATTAATTTTGATGGAGGCATGTGCTTCAATGGGAGACTCATAGTTCCAGAGGATGAGGATTTGAGACACGAAATAATGTCAGAGTCTCACGGATCGAGGTTTACGGTACATCCCGATGCGGGAAAAATGTACCTTGATATGTGTAGGGAGTATTGGTGGTCGGGGATGAAGTGTGACATAGAGAAATTTATCCCTAAGTATTCTACCTGCAAGTTTGTGTGGGTAGACCACCAGAGATCGACGAGAATAATGCAACCACTAGATATTCCAGTATAGAAGTGGGAGAGTATCTCCATGGATTTTATTACCGGGTTACCGATATCGCAAAGCGGTCACGACTCCATCTGGGTGATAGTGGATTCATTGACTAAGGTGGCCCATTTTCTACCGATTCATACGAATTTTAAGACGACACAATACGCAACATTATTTATTGCAGAGATAGTGAGGCTGTACGGGGTTTCGATTAATATCATGTCGGATAGGGACAAGATTTTTATGTCCCACTTCTGGTAGAGTTTTCAAGAGTCCATAGGCACAGATTTATGTTTGAGTACAACATATCACCCACGGAGAGATGGGCAGACGGAACGAGTTAATTGGATTTTATAGGATATGCTGAGGATGTCCATACTCGACTTCGGGGGAGGATGGGAGCAGTATCTTCCACTAGTGGAGTTTTCTTATAATAACTCCTACTAGTTCACCATCGGCATGACACCATTTGAGGAACTATATGGACGACCTTTTCGTTCTCTCGCTTGCTCGTTAGATATGGGGAACAATAAGCTATTAGGGCCAGAGGTAATTCAGGACACCACAACCAAGATTTACCTGATTCGGGGGAGCATTCGTATAGCTCGGGATAGGTAAAAAAGTTATGCCGATGCAGAAAGGAGGTACATAGAGCTAGAAGTTGGGGACCAGGTATTTCTACGGGTGTATCTTATGAAGGGGGATCATGAGGTTCGACAAGAAAGGGAAATTAGCATCGAGATATGTGGTTCCATTTCCAATTATCGAGAGGGTGGGACCAGTTGCATATAAGTTGGGCTTATCAAAGCACTTAAAACCGATTCATGACGTGTTCCACGTGTTATCACTGAAGAGGTACCAGAGAAGCGAGAGAGATTTTTGGCATGTTTCATTAGAGGAGATAGATTTGCTACCAAATATCTCGTACGAGGAGATACCGATGGAGATACTTGATTATAGTGAGTGTAAGCTGCGGTCTAAGGTGGTACTCTTACTTAGAGTTTAGTGGGGATACCACAATATTGACGAGTCGACGTGGGAACGGGAGGATGACATGCACGAGCAATATCTAGAGTTATTCACCACAGGTACATCCCAAATTTTAAGGAAGAAATTCCTTTATAAGGGGGGAAGTATGTGACATCACGTATTTCTGAGTATATAGAATTTAATCAATTCATGTGACACCATATTTTTGAGTATTTAGAATTTAATCAATTCATTTGTTTTAAATTACACGTGTGTCGTAAATTAATTAAATTAAAAATTATGTGTTTATTAAAATATTAATCGGGAGAGATAATGATTAATATTTATGAAATAAAGTTATTAAGTGAATAGTAAATAGTAAATAACTCGTAGTAATTAATATACGACGTAGCGAGTGATATTGACGTAACTTTGTTATATCCCAACTGGGAGTCGCGTGTAGAGACTATGAGGTTGAGATAGGAAGTTTATGGGAGAAAATATTTCCTCTGCATATAACCAACTTCTTTCCTATGGAGGACTTGACCGAGTAACTAAGAATGATATTGGTGCCTTTGTGGAAGCACCGTCGATCAATTACCCGTTCGTTTCAGTTTGTTAGGTAGAAGGAGGTATGACGAAGGCCCACCAATCACACATACCAGTAATCACCCAACTACAGGACGGGCTGCAGATTACCCCACCACGATACGAACTTGCAAAGATTACTGGCCCTATGCTCTACAAGCCAATTCACATAGTTCTCCGTCGTCGGGCCAAAATAAAAGAAAAATTATAAAAAAATTAGGAATACCTTATAAATGTTACTCATAGGGTCCGCCAGGAAGAGTCTCTTAAATAACCACATGAACAACATAATAGGGCTCCCTCATAAGAAATTTTCCCGACCCTCTTTCAAGTCATCCAGTCCATTAAGAGTCTCTTCCAGTAGCACATTAACTAGATTACAGTGATAAGACATCCATAACACTATTTTGTCTACCTAAGAGGGGGTTAACCGTTATATCGTATGTCACAAAAAGTAGCCTGATAGTAAATCTAAGGGCTACGATACTAACAAAGTCATTATCAGTGAAATCTCTTCGATACATAAAGTTTAATAGCGCCAAAAGGAGGATACTTCCTTTATCCACTAATGGTCAGGAAGATGATGGAAAGAGATGGAGAAACTCTATTAATGATACCCGAAGAGAACGGGATAAATTCGACATGGCTACCGCAACACTTGGGTTGACACCCAACATAGTAGAAAAATCTTCATTAATGGGGCACACTTCATCCAGGTCGAATTGGAAGACATGCTCTTCAGGATACTAGAATTGCATCGCCCCTTCTAGAAGATTCCAATATGTAGGGTTGTTATGCAACAAAGAGACAAAGCGCAAGTTAAAAGCTTCGCAATTAATGTTGTAGAGGCATAGCCTATAAGCCTTCGAGATAAGCTGAGAAAGTTTCAGACATCAGAAATGCCATTTTAGAAGAAGTGGAAAGTTGTGAACGAAAGAAGTTTGAATTATGGTGATGAAAACCCCCTTCAAAGTCTCCATTTATACCCACAAGCACTCATAAAAGATAAGAAACCCGAGCTGCTGCCAGGCCCTCTGATCCTAAGTAGCCAGAAGTATAGAGGAAGTGCAATCAAAGCTAAGAAAGTTATTTGGACTTGACTAATATGCTGATATGCGGGCCAAGGGGTATGCTAATCGTGACCCCTATTTTTGGAACTTCATTACTTTCCTCTTTTGGATATATCATTTCCAAAAAAAAATTTATATATAAAAAATCAATCTGGTGGTAAAAAGCCCTTTTCAGTCTTTCTTCTATTTTGTTTTATTTCACTCTATCTTATCTTCACAATAAATAAAAACTCAGTAGAAAATTAAAGTGCATGTATATTAATCAACTAAATAAAGATTATCAAACAAAAAGATGCATTTTATATATACTTTTAAAAAATAATTACATTATTTTCCCAGGAAAGTAGAAAAAGAAAAACGAAAAGATAAATCAGGTTGCATCCCGAACCCTCCAAAACCCCAACAAAACCTCCACATCAGGCACCCTCGCTAACACCTTTCCCCTGTCGATGCGGAATATACCCCTACTCCCATAATCGAAGTTGTCCACATATGTAGTCGACAACAGCAGATAGGAACTGGCCAACTTCCTCACATAGTCCGACACTGATGCCATCTAATCCTGAATGCCTCGCAACCAAGTCATCGACATGTTGATATTATACAAAGGAACTAATTCACCAAATACAAGTGAACCAGTAATGAAAAGAATAAGATAAGTCATATAACTCTCCGAACAACCTCCTCGGGACGACCTGCAAAGTCGTCTGTCTTTGCAGGAGAACAATGAGGCACCGAGACCACCTCCCCACTGTGCACTCGAATATGATAAGAAGGGGTGGAAATATTATAGAAAGGAACCTCATCCACTGACACCACCGCACTTCCCCCTGTGTTATGGGCCGACGTCAATGGTAAGCTAGTACTCCTCCTTGATCCCGCTGTAGGTGGAGGCATATTCTCCACGTCATAAATACTCTACGACATCAACCAATTGGCCAAAATATATAGGTATTCATAGCCAACCTTCATGTCAGTATAGTGCATGTAAGGCTCCTCCTCTATCATCGCCACACTTTCCTCGTTAGATATCTCCTTTATCCACATCATATAGTCTGGGGGCATCGACGGTGGGACTTCCACATCTCCCTCCATCACTTACCTCAAAATCCTCTCTCCTATGTACCAAACATACTTGAACTCATGCGCTAGAAACCTCCTCATCGAAGCATTCATGCCCATAACCCCCGCGACCCTTGAAGACAAACGCCACGGATAGAAGGTCACATGTTTCTCCATCAAGAGTCAATAATCTTCTATAGAGAAAAGTACAATATCGAAATCACCAAAAGGACAAAATCATAAGCCTAACCCGATTGCTCGTTAGGGCATTTATCATAGACCACACGTCCTTTAAGGATAGGGACTAGTTCGATCGCCTTTTTAACTTTCTCTACCTGTACATCCTAGAAAAATTCCCCGGCTCGTTCACCTTTATGGATATCAACCCAACGTTTTATGATCACTTCATGAAACCACATTTGCAAAAACCAATACAGATGTCAAAACGAATGAAAATGAAAAGGCAACAAGAAAATAAGAGGAAATTGGATCTAAATATTACCTCCAAAAGATAGGTGGGTTCTATAAAAGTCTATCGGCAACACCAACTGAAAGCATCCAAAGAAGTATAGAGGGACACTAGCGTAAAGCTTCCCTAATCATACATGTGGATCTCGGAGATGATCCTCAATAATGGAAGAAATCACAGGTGAACGACATCGTCACTCTTGGCCACCACAAACTCTCCCAAAAGAAATAAAATAAATAGGAGGGTTACCTGCCTCACTTGTCACTTTTCGATTTCATAAATCATCCTAGACAACAAAGTCTCATTCAACACCCAAATGCGGATGGAGTCCCCCTACATAATCCTCCTTATATCACCTAAGGTAGACCGCACTACCACCCCAGAAATGCGTAAGGTATGGTCCACCACTATCTATTAGCCTTTTACACTATAGACTTATTCGTTGATGAACATCCAAGAGAGTAACTATCATCTCCTCAATGCCCAATTGGAATGTGTCGGTCGTATCCCACCACCTCTCGCCCAAAGAACATAGTACCGCGGTGGAACATAATGCCTAATCCAAATCCCCTGCTAACGGGACAAATTCGGTAGCCTCTACCATCAACTGAGCAACATCATGAAGGTGTTACCATACTTTCTTTATCCCAGTCAATCCTCGGGAGCGAATGCTCGACGAATCTATGTCAACCTGCACAAAATCCATGAAAACCCTTCATCACCCCAAGGATAAGAAGAAAAAGGAAAAGAAAAAATGATACAAAGAATAAACACTTACATAGATGTTAGGGTTCTTTACCCTCTTAGAACGGTGATGTGCCGACTCCCAAAGCAGAACCCTTTTATCAATAACAGGCTCAAAGTTATCGTAGACATTCTCATTTCCCAAAGACAGCGACAACACAATACGCTATTCCAAACCCTCCCAGTCATCGGTAGACATCCAATTATAGTCCAAGGTTCCCTTCACGAGTTCTTTTGATGAAATATACTTGAAACTGATTACTAGAGAGATAAAGAAAGAGATTCACTTGAATGATGGTGTGTAAAAATGAGGAGGGTCGTCCCTCTTTTATAAGGGACTAAGGGGTATGTCGACCAACCTTCCCTTCAACCTGCCTATTGGCACCCTTTCATCTCTCCCAAAAATCCCAGGAGTTAGTGCCATATGCCGCTAGGCACCCCCTGACTATGCCTATCAATATCCCTCTCAAAAATTTTTTACCAAAATTTAAAAAAAATCCTAATTTGCTCAAAAAATTTACAAAAATTCTTTCGAAGTCACCGCAAGACTGAATGTGTTATAGCTTCCAAAAAACTCATAATCCTCAATAATATTAGAAGTAGAATGCATTAGCACTTAAAACTCTAATCCCCAACAGAACCCAAAATCTAAGTGCTCCTACACTCACAATACCAACACCCTCTCCAATAGAGTCAGAATTGAAGAATACTCCCCATTGGCAACTCTTTAGATTCATAAAATTGACCTTTACCCTCCGAATCGGTCCCCTAAATTTTTTAGGTCCATACAATTGATCTTGACCCTCTATATTTGGTCATTTGAACTCTTTAGGTCCACAAAATTGACCTAGGTCTGCAGAATTGACATCGACCCTCTGAATTGGTCCCCTCAACTCTCTAGGTTTGAAAAATTGACCTTGACCCTCTAAATTGGTCATCTAACCTCTTTAAGTATGCTTAATTGATCTCAATCTAGTAGATCGGTCCCCCTCAGCACCATAGGTCCACAAAATAGACTTAGTTACAAATAATCGACCTCGACCCACTGAATCGGCCATTTCATCTCTTTAGGTATGTAAAACCGACCTCGACTCGCTAAATTGGCTATTTTAACCCTTTAGATCCTCTGAACTGACCTTGACCCTCTGAACCGACCATGGTCCTCTGGATCAATCACCATAACTTTTTAGGTCAAAATAATTGACCTTAACCATTTTTAAATCCCCTAACAGGGTCCTCAACCCTAAAGCATCGATGAGGTGTCTATTTTTTGACGACCTTATCTTGTTCCAATCTCATCCATCGAGGGTCTCTGTAGACACCCCATTCTAGTACCCCTAAAACACCTCATTTGGTCCCTAACATATCTTCTCCCACTATAAGACCCTAGGTCCTACTCTAAACCTTGATCGAGAGGCCACTGGGCACTTTTGAGCCCCATCCATTTGACCTCGTTCAACCTTCCAAATCGAGCGAAGAACATTGTAACCTCATAGGGATATGAATTCCCTTTCCAATAATCCATACTGTGTGCGAAACATCCTCACAATTAGCGCGTACTCTAAACACTTATATAGAGACCATCGGGTGCTTTCGATTCCCATTTGACCTCGATTAACTCTCAAAATTGAGAAAAGCTTAAGGATCTGAATCTCCTCTCCAATGGTCCATATCATGCGCAAATCGGCCTTACGGATCGCGCGTACTCATCTGTTTACTTTGAATCCCGATTCCGTGGCGACCAGCTACTCTTAAGACCCGTTTGACCTCGACTAACAATTAACTTGAGTGAAGATCATTAGATTCTCATACCGTGCATAAATCATGCATGAATTGGCACGGTTCGCACATACTCACCTTTTGATTTCAAACCCTGACCTAGAGGCCACCAGGCATTTCTAAGCCCCATTTGACCTCGATCAACCCTCTAGATTGAGTTAAGCACATTGAAACCTCATAGGGATCTTAATACCCATTTCAATTATTCATACCATGCACAAATTAGCCTCACAGTTCGTGCGTACTTTCCTTTTTACCACGTGAACCCCCGGTCGAGAGCCCATTGGGTTATTCCAAAATTTATTTGACTTGGTTCAACTCTAAAGCCTGGGAGTGGTTTGGTGTATTCTTTTAGGTCTCTAAATACCCTTTCTAATGGTCCTATCCGTGCACGATTCAGATTTACGTTTTGCATTTTATGCCTACTTTTCGAGAAAAGTTCATTTAGGATGGCCTATAGGCACCCTAAACCCCCTGCCGACTCTTCGCTAATAAGACATGGCTATGTTGATTGGCATGTCAGAGGCTATTCTAATTAGCACCTCCATCAAACCTTATTTTTTACTACTTAAGGAGTCATTGACATCATTCCTGAGGGTCTTTTTATGAAGTCAAAATATTCTCCTCGAAATCAGTGTGCCAAAATTCTCTTTTTCCAAATATTCTCTCCATTTTCCTACATCACTCTCATCCATCTTTCATCACACATTTTACTCTTACCTAACCATCATCTAACCACCTACAAATCAACCTAATACTATGGAATCAAAATTAAAGTCCTATGGAAGGTCTACTTTTATCCATTTATAACTCATTTAATTAGTAGTAGTTATTTACTTTTCTTTTCACTTTTGATATATCTTTTATTTCATCACTTCACTTCAAAACTAATCTTACTTTTTATTATTTAGTAAACACAAAACTTATTTTCACAAAATGTATAAAAATCCAAAAAGAAGGTTTCCTATAAACCCTAAACAAGAATTTCCTCATTTTTCAAAATCCTCACACTTGCGCACATTCTCTAAAAACAAATTAAAGGAAGTTCTATTTTAGGATTTATGGATTAAATTCTGCCCATACGTTTTGTTGAACTATGTGGACTTTGATGCTTTTTTGGGATATATAGGCATCCCGAGTCAATCATGGGATTCGAGTCCTATTTTCTCATTTAGTCATTTTATGTTTTCTTACGTTTACTAGTATTACAAATATGCATACTCCTACATATTAGTGTTCCCACTCGATATACACATTCATTTCTTCACAGTGATTTGTGATTTGATGGACACTCCCATTATATTTTTATGTTATTCTTTTGCAAACTCCTTATAATGATTCACTTCGTCTTTCCCATGACGTGAGCTAGATGATTTATTTCTTTAATTATTTACACCATGCACATGTACACAAGTGTCACATTTAGGAGAAAAAGAGAACATTATTATAGCCCATGAGATATTGACAGGGCTAAATAGGTGCCTAACACCTTCCCATTTCATAACTTAGTCCCCCTACATTCGACTCATTTGGCCGCGTACGCATTAGTATGTCTTTTGATGTAGTTCTCTCGGGACAACTACATTCTTTTTCTTATTTTAAGAAAATTAAGCTGGCGACTCCGTTTCTACATTTTTCTGCCCTTTGAGATGACCGATTTATATCCCAGGAGGCTCGCAAAGATCAGCGCAAGTGGAGAAAAGAGGATTCCCTTTTACCCTTGAATCCCTGCATGCACGGAGAGAGATTTCTCAAATCTTCTCTCCTCTCCAATTTCGAGGTCGACCTGTGCCGGAGGAATTCAACTCGGATGGCCACAATATTAATTTCCATTTGATGTAAAAATAATTGAGAGTCATAATAAAGATGTATGGAGATACGTGGTCTCCCCGATGTAAACTTCTTTAGGGTAAAAGAGATCTCCAGTTTAATCATTTATAAGCACATGAAAGGAAACATAAGTGATGAAATTCATAATACAATGAATCCAAAAGTTAGGAGAATCGTGTTTTTTAAGAATCCATTTGATAAAAGGCTATTCAATATGATCATAAGCCTTTGATAAGTCAATTTTTATAGCGACACTATACTTTTTTTTTTAATTTTGATATATGGATCGTATGCAAAATCTCGTGAGTAAATAAAACATTTGCTTGTATATTACAATTTGAAACAAAGGCTTTTTGATATGGTGATATTATGTATTGGAAAACGAATCGAATGTGGGAGAAAATACTAAAACTTATTAATTTATATATAACATTAAATAGACTAATAAGACATAAATGTTAAACTTGGGTGGCATTTGAAATTTTTGGAATAAATATAAGAATATTTTTATTTAATTCATTAAGAAAGTGACCCATTTGAAAAAGGCTCGGACTAGAGAAATAACAGAATGCCCCACTAAATTGCAATGATTTTTAAAAATACCATAGTTAGACCATCGGGACTTGGAATTTTATTCCTTTCCATTCATATTAATTGTTGATGTAAAAAACTAGACCGCTCTAATTATTTAATCACAGATAAATAAATAAGACAAAGATTTTTAAAGTGGTTCGGCTAGGAATAAAGCCTACGTCCACTGTTATGTTATTGCTGAGTGTTTGTGGAATTCTTGATTACAAGTTCTTTCAAGAAATTCCGGTCCCTTTGAATGAGGGAGATACAATGTATTTATATCCCTGAGGCTTACATATGAAAGGGTGGTGGATTAAATGATATACATATGAAAGGTCCTTGAGGCTATCATCTGAAAGGGTGATACATTAAATGATATACATATGAAAGGGTAACTCAGTTAATGTTCTTCAAGCGTGTGCGTCAAGATGATAAGCAGTCAATGAACAGTTTTGAACTGTTGGTTATCTGGCAATCAATGCTGTGTTCGAGATGCAGCTCGAACCGCCTTAGTTGCTCGTCGTTCAGGAGTTCATCGGAGCGCTGGAGTTCCTCGGAGTGTTATAGTTCCTCGGGGTATCCTTGTTGCTCGGAGAGAACATGACTTGGTCGGGGGAAATAAACTTCCTCGTTGTTATTGTGCCATGTAGATTGACACGTGTCTTCTTATTATTGGTCCACATCAGCAGATTAAATTTGGTATCAACAGAAGCCCCCAATGCTTCATGCTTGATGGATTACTTGAAAGGATGGAGTATTTATTCTGCAATGTTGCGCGGTGCTCGTGAAATTCTTGATCTACCTTCTTGATTTGTTCAACATAAAGTTCATTATCTCCTGGACGAAGTATGATGCAGGCTGATCGATGGTTGCTAATCTTTCTTTAGAGGAACTCCGTGTGCTATGTATCACCCCTAGGAATTTGGATGCAGCCATGCCATAGTATGAAACTTGTAGCTTGTCATAATCTTCAAGTATGTTAATTGGTTTGCCATCCGACCAACTGCTTCCTATGTCGAGCAACTGAGTGTTAACTTTACGTGCTTGATTTTTCTGATTTATGCTTATCTGAATACTTTGTCGAGTAACATATAGATTTTGAACCCAACTCTTCAATCTGATTAGTACCAAGCTAGTGGTGGACTTCGAAACATTTTCACATAAATTCTTCTTCATTATTGGTCGAGACAGTATTAGCAAAGATCTCAGTGCTATAGATGCTGATTTTGACTTCTACCTCTGCTCGGGGACGAACAAGAGGTTCTCGGGGACTAACAAGTGATTCTAAGGGACGAGCAAGTGCTTCTCGGGAATGAACTAATGCTTCTCGGATAGATCATCTGTGATGAATATCAGAATGTTGAAAAGGTCTTAACTTCATAAACTCCCCTTATATTTTAGATGATCTTCCTGCTGGCGAGGAACCTGTTTCAAAAGTAGAAGGAAAAGAAACCAATAGAATAGGAATCTCAATGTAATAGTTAGTATACATTTTCATTCTAAATGTATTTTGTTTTTTATTTTAATGAAAGACTTTCATTTTTGTTCGCAATCTTAATTGCTATTGTCTTGTAAATATCGAACACTTTACATTTATGCATATGTATTTGTTAAAAAGATAACAATATTGTGTTGTTCATCAGCTTAAAAAGTTTACAAAGTATTAGTAACGTTGCTCGATCACTTAATAATAAAGTAATGAGTATAAAAATGTTCAAACTGTTTCCAACCAACCAAGGTGGATAAATAATGTTTATCGACCAACTACAGTTGATGGGTTTTTATCCCCGACCAGCCATACTTGGTTCAATTTCAAATATAAAAATGTGTCCGACCAACTAAGGTCAATAATTTGTCCTCGTCGACCAACTATAGTTAGTGGGTTTTATCCCCGACCAACTATACTTGGTGTATTTTGGAATATTTTGTTCTTCAAAGAACTTTTTGTAATAATCTTACCTCCCGACCAACATAAGTTGTAATGTGAGAGTATATTCTTATCTTACCAACCGTAGTTGATCATGCTGGTGTACACCTCCTAACCAAAGGAGGAGTAGTTTTTTGGCTCCTTAGAGCTTTTGGCTCCTTAGAGCGCCTCCTAACCAAAGGAGTATTTTTTTGGCTCCTTAGAGCTTTTGGCTCCTTAGAGCACTTTTTGGCTCCTTAGAGCTTTTGGCTCCTTAGAGCACTTTTTGGCTCCTTAGAGCTTTTGGCTCCTTAGAGCGCTTTTTAACCAAAGGAGTATTTTTTTGTTCTTGCCCTTTTACCAACCGGAGTTGGTCGTGGGTCCATTAGCTCTGAGGATATCCTGGCGCTGAGTGAACCTTCAAAATGTTTGACTGATGATAATAGGCAGCAAACTCCTCGTTATCAAATTGTGTTCCATGGTCTGTGATGAAGGCATGAGGGAGACCATATCGGCAGATGATGTTCTTCCAAACAAACTGGTACACCTTCTTTCTCGTATGTCATGTCAATAAGTGGCTCAGCTTCTATCCTCTAAGTAAAATAATCTATTGCGATGACGAGGTATTTGAATCTTCCTCGAGTCGTCGGCAATGGTCCAACCAAATCAATCCCCACATGGAAAATGGCCAAGGATAAATGATGGGTGTCAACAATGTTTGTGGAGTTCTTCGGATGGAGGAAAAGCGTTGGCACTTGTCACATTTTTTGGCATAAGCTATACAATCAGCTCTCATCGTCAGCCAGTAGTATCTCTGCGTCATCACCTTTTACAAAAGTGTCCGACCTGCTACATGGGCTCCACAGGACCTTTCATGGATCTCTTTAATCAATTCTTTCATCTCGGAGGGATGTACACATCTTTGCAAACCTGTCATAATTCCTCATCTATACAAAATACCATTAATTAGTACATACCGAGCAGCTTTAAACTTCCATTTCTTGGCAGCGAGCTTATCCTCCGGTAATTGTTCCTCCTCAATATATGCTCTGATGGGATCCATCCAAGATGGTCCTAAATCAAGGGTAATAATATTCATCGTCAGGTCTTCATCTATGCTCCGACTTTCTAATACTTCAATTGGTATCGTTCTTCGCAGCTCGGTACGAGTAGCTGATGCTAATCGGGCCAAGGCGTATGCTCTCACATTCTCCATTCTTGATATTCTTACCAGTTAAACAGCAACAAACTCTGATACTAACTCCATCACCTTTGCTTGATACTTGATCATCAATTCTCCTTTGGTTGCATATATTCCCAACATTTGGTTTACGATCAATTGAGAATCACTGAAGACAATAACCTGATGTGCCTCCATAATATTTGACAAATTAAGACCTGCAATCATGGCCTCATACTCAACCTCATTATTAGAAGCTTTGAATTAGAAACGTAGGGCGTATTCCATGTCGACCTCGTCTGGGCTGTTCAAAACGATCCTTGCCCCACAGCCTGTAGTGCAAGATGAGCCATCTACATATAGCCTCCATATAGGCAACTTGTCTTCTAATTTCTGGTATGACAGAGTTCCTCGGTGGAATACTTATCGCTTTCTTTCATCACGTCCTGATACTTCTGAATACACCTCTTGAATTTCAATATACCTCCTGAACTTCAATATACCTCCTGAACTTCAATATTCCTCCTGAATGATGATTAGTCGGGGCCCTGACCATGTGAGTTTGTGGAGTTAAATTTGATGCTCGATTGCATGATGTTATAAGAATGTGCCACCAAATGAACAAATATATCTGTAATAGAAGCCCCCAACTGTGGAATGTGAACTTTGAATGAGATTTATGTACCAATACCAATCGGAGTTGGATTTTATCTACCAACCGGAGTTGGATTTTGTCTACCAATCGGAGTTGGATTTTATCTACCAATCGGAGTTGGTGGTAATTGATAATGAATGATGAAGACTTCCTCGGAGCTGACCAACAGATTGTTGGGAATAAGATAATATAAATGCTGGAGACCTCCTCGGCGCTGACCAACAGATTTGTTGGGAATAAGATAATATAAATGCAGGATACCTCCTCGGCGCTGACCAACAGATTTGTTGGGAATAAGATAATATAAATGCTGGAGACTTCCTCGGCGCTGACCAACAGATTTGTTGGGAATAAGATAATATAAATTTCGGAGATATCCTTGGAGCTGAATAAGATATAATAAATGCAGGATACCTCCTCGGCGATGACCAACAGATTGTTGGGAATAAAATATAATATAAATGCAGGATACCTCCTCGGCGATGACCAACAGATTGCTGGGAATAAGATATAATAAATGCTGGAGACATCCTTGGAGCTGAATAGGATTATAAATATTTTTCGAGCTCCATGTTGAAATGAGAATAGAATATGCATCCAAATAGATATAAAGAATAATTAAAAATAATAAAGTGCCTCGCCGATCCGTCGAGGTAGAATCATATAATGCCGAACAAGAATAAGATCTTTCAGAACATAAGAATATGTCCGAGAACGTTGTCAGGCCTGAATATAAATAAGAATTATCCGAATGAATGTTGTAATTCTCCTTAAAGCTGAATAAGTATCTTGTCGAGGCATAATTGCAGAATGCCGAATAAGAATAATATTGTCCAGAACATAAGAATATGGCCGAGAACTTTGTTGGGCCTGCATATAAATAAGAATTACCCCGACCAACTATCCGTTGGGGGTAAAATATAATAACTGTTGTAGCTTTTCCTCGGAGCCGAATATATATAGAGAGAAGAAATTTTTCGAGCTCCATACTGAGATAAATATAAAATATGAATCCGAACGGATATAGAATAATTTGTGCTTCAGCATTCGTTGGCATTGAATCTTGTGCCTGTAAAAATTAATAATTTGCTCTACCATATGTGTAGGCTGAATTGATTAGTCATGAGAATAATTTACTCATCCAATCAATATATGATATGTATCAGCATAAAAATTTCAAAATATGAAATAATATGTTTTATGCCAAATGTGTGTGAGATGGACAAATTATTATCAAATATGCATCATAAGTAAGACGTAAAGTTTTTTTTTGTAAATTTATTTAATCTCCAACAACTAATCAGGTATAAGTTGCTTTTGAAAATTATTTATCACTTGGTTTTAAAAATATTTTTGGGGTGATCATAAGTTAAAAAAGACTTAAGCCCCTTGCTTGTCCCCAAGCCGAACTCGTGTTTAAAGAAATATCAGGGGTGCTTAGCATTTTTTAATACCCTAAGATTCTACTGCTGCCGACAAACAACATGGATGTTGCCGACCAACATTTAAAGATATCTCAAGTTATAGAATATATGGTTAGATGACCAGAATATCTCGAATCTTGAGATAAAAAAATAACATTCAATGTAAAATTTAAGCCTTAATAATGTTAATTAAATGAATAAATATATAACCCACTAGATCGTGTGATTTCGGCAAAGAAACCTTGTGATGTGATGAACGAGGGGCCAACATATCAAATTTGTGCCCAGAGTCTTGATATGGTCATGATTATTTACTGATCCTCGTTTACAAGAGGTGGGTAATGATTTTTCAGGTGAGAGAAAATTATTTTTTATATTGATCCCTTCCTATTCCCAATTTGGAGAGATAAAAATATGGTGAATGATAGAAGTTATTACCAAATTTATATAAAAAAAAATCAATCAATGAGACTTTATTAGCATAGATGGAAGATGAACCAAATTAAGTATATAGTTCATAAAAGTGAATGCAAAGAGACTCAAACTTGTGAATGCAAAGAGACTCAAACTTGAAGAGAGAGAAAATAGATCTGGGTCATGATTTTCATGAGAAGACTTCTCATTGTCTTTAACCTTTTCCCATTCTTTTATTAAAAATATGATGGGAATTTGAATAGACATCAAAGATCTTACAAAATTTATTTCAAAATCAACAATGAAAATGATTAAATCTTATCATCGTCGTATATATTGGTATATGTAATAATTTAAAATATTTATTTCATGATATAAAATTAAAACTTGAGAATCAAGCAAAAATTTATAATTTATGAAATCCATTATTTTTCAGATTTCTAAATAAGGATAGATCTAACAGTTATGATTTAAAAATCATGATATGCAACATTTTGCAGATAAAAATTGGACAATTAATTTATGCATATAAACATAAAAATCATGATTGAATCAAAAGATTTATGTATAATTGATTATACGTAGAGAAAATAAAAACTTAGCTTTTGGTGGAGAACAACGCTTGTAACACGTTCCCACAGACGGCGCCAATCTGTTGATGTAAAAAACTAGATCGCTCTAATTATTTAATCACAGATAAATAAATAAGACAAAGATTTTTAAAGTGGTTCGGCTAGGAATAAAGCCTACGTCCATTGTTATGTTATTGCTGAGTGTTTGTGGAATTCTTGATTACAAGTTCTTTCAAGAAATTCCGGTCCCTTTGAATGAGGGAGATACAATGTATTTATAGCCCTGAGGCTTACATATGAAAGGGTGGTGCATTAAATGATATACATATGAAAGGTCCTTGAGGCTATCATCTGAAAGGGTGATACATTAAATGATATACATATGAAAGGGTAACTCATTTAATGTTCTTCAAGCGTGTGCGTCAAGATGATAAGCAGTCAATGAACAGTTTTGAACTGTTGGTTATCTGGCAATCAATGTTGTGGTCGAGATGCAGCTCGAACCGCCTTAGTTGCTCATCGTTCAGGAGTTCATCGGAGCGCTGGAGTTCCTCGGAGTGTTATAGTTCCTCGGGGTATCCTTGTTGCTCGGAGAGAACATGACTTGGTCGGGGAAATAAACTTCCTCGTTGTTATTGTGCCATGTAGATTGACACGTGTCTTCTTATTATTGGTCCACATCAGCAGATTAAATTTGGTATCAACATTAACGTTTTATATATATCTCGTCATTCATTATAGGAGTTAAAATCATAGATCTGTCAAGAAGTGTAATAGTTGTAACCAAAAAATACTTGGTTGGTAATGGCGGGGAAGTAGTTTTGAATAGGTCTGTATAAAATTGTGTAAAATCTAGTTGAATGTCAAAAGTGAAGTATGCCAGCCTGGAGTTGGGTTGAAAATGGAAACAATGCGATTATTTCTTCTTTGTTCATTAACGCATGCATGGAGAATTTTTGTATTGACATCCCCATCTTTTGACCATTTATTTTTATTTTTGTTTTGCCAAAAACAACGTTCAAGCTGAAGTGCTATATATAATTTATTTTGAAGTTGTTACTCCTAGTTGAGGACAATTTGTCTGAGTCGAATTTCCATCACCTGTCGTACTATTTGTAATTGTTCTTGTAAATACCTAATTTTAATTGACATATTATCGAAAGTTGTTTTCTTCCATATATGAGCTGAGTGGGATATCTGTTTGGCATATTTAGAAAATTTGAAAGCATGAGAGCCAGTCACAGGATTAGTCCAACTTTGATGAACAAGGTGATGAAAAGTTTCATAACCTGACCATTCATTACAGTAAACAAAACGGAAAGTATTTTTATTGGTATAATTCAAGTCTAGTCTTATTTATTGGGTCACATAGGCATCAAATCCTATTCACTTTTTTTTTTAATATTCTGAGTCATTTTTCATTATAACTTACATATATTTAGACAAATGTACTCTCACGTATACCCATTTTAAACTCACTTACTCTCTTTGTCTAAAAACAAACACATAATCTCATACTCTTTCTCTTTCTAGCATGCCTACCTCCATCCCCACCCCACCCCGCCCCAACGAAGACTTGCCGAAAACAACCCACCGGAAAAGCTCGCTAGAGGACGTTGAAGTTTTCACCGGAATGTTTATCTCTCCTCATTTCTCTTTCTTTCTTTGTATATTTCTTTATTTCTCTAATCCCCACCAGCGGCACCATCGCTCGAGCTGGAGAAGAAGAGTTTTTGCCGAAAAAATGGAGGTTTTACAGATATAGTAAATTTATTTGTTTCTATTTTTTGTCTCGAATATGGGTGTTGTTTGATAGGTCTTGACGAATAGATTCCAATATATAAATTTCATGAATTTTGGATTTGTAGATTTAGAGTTATGGGCTTTTAAAGATTTGATAGTATTTTTTGGCAAAAAACTAGGTAACAGTTGTCAAAGATAATTTGAGGGTGTATTTATCTTTTTAATGCACTGACTTGGCCAAATAGGGCCTTTGACATTATTGAATCAGACAAAGGACCTCTTGCCTCATTGACCAAGTGAATGTGACTCGCTAATTATCACCCCATTTTTATTTTGTGTAAGATAAGAAAGAAGAAGTAAAGGATAGTGGTCTGAGGTAGCATTATTCGAATGTCGAGCACATGTATTAGGGTAAGTAATCATCCAAAAAGTGTTACCGGGTCCTCAATCAAGACGTTCTCTCTAATGTGATTTCCTTAACATCTATTGTTTTTCCAAGTAAGAAGGTCCAGAAAACCCTAAATCTTATAGTTCGCATGCATGCATGAAATAACCCAGTCGACGTCCTCTATTATTATGAAAAGGAGCGCCACCAAATTTTCATGAGAGACTAAAATAGATTTAGAATCGCCTTATAAAATCCATGGGTGTGTAACTGTATTGTTAAGTTTTTCTTGTTGATGCCATACCTGGTTTGATCAAAGGATTGTGGGGGCCTATATATAATAGTTAGTTCAGTGGGGATAGTTGTTGGATCATGCTCCAATAACATGCGGATGAACCTTGGAGAAACTATGATTCCATGTGCCATAATGAGACCTCCAATCCATATAACCCATATTCCACTAAATAGTTTTACTTCTTAGCTCCTCCTTGCTCCTCGTACTGCCGTTCTTCTATCAACTTAAAGATTGATCTCCCTCAACGACGACATCTTCTACTTTTGCGTATGTCTCAATTCTATGCACGAGGTCATTGATAGTGATTGCCTCCTCTTTTAGTTAATAATTGATAAACCATGGAATTGCTAGAATGACTAATCTTAAAGGAAGCTATGACGACCTGATCCGTACAATTTTCTATCTCCTTGTATCCCTCCCAATACCTTCTGGTGTAATCCCTATCTCTCCTACATATTTTCCCCGAGCATAATTAGAGCATCAATTCTTTTCGGGCATGGAATTATAATAATGAATAGAGTTGTAAATGCCTTAGCCAACTACTTCAAATTGGTAATCAATCCGATACACGAATTTTTAAACCACTTCTAAACGAGATCCCCTAAATTTGAACGAACAATCCTACGCATGAATGCCTCATAAATGAACCATAAAACCATATGTTGGTGACATTACTGAACATGGTCGGTCCGGTCTATCTTCCAATCGTAGATATTGAACATGGGTGTAGAAAACTTCTTGGTAATTCCCCCCTCCTCTAAAGACCGAATGAATGGGGACCTCGTCTGGTTGACAAGCGATATACTAGCCAATTCTTTGGTCTTTCAGGCCATTACGTGAGTAACTCTCCCATCCAACTCCTTGTAAATCAAAGTCCGTATGTCATTATTCTTATCTCCATTTCTGATTTTCAGGGATCTTTAGTCTCCATTTCCTAGGGGAGTTACTTACCGCACTGTTGCGTACTCTCTTCTCTATTGCGAGTCTCACTCTCTTGAGGATTTGGGGGTAATGAATGACGTTTAGATGCTTGCACTTCTTCTTATGGATCTCCCTTTATACCCACTGTAATCGATAATGGAGTTTGTCGTTCTCTTCCTACGTACGTCAAGCACTGTTTTCTTGCTCACGTAGAAGCTCTTCATATGTATCGATCATGATTGAAAATTGACTAGGGCATAGCGGCTCGAGACCTTCACGAGGTTGAATACTAAAAGGCTAGTAAGGATTCCCATCACGGTGAAACTATATGACATGTCTCACCCGAGGAGGGAGTGGTAAGGCATGTCCGTTCTTCCGGACGTTATGTGAATTATTGTGGTACTATGATGCGTTAGACATTAGAAAGACGTCGACAATTGAGGTTGGTCCAGTGAGAATTAATTACAAGATCCAAAAGGTTCCCACGAATGGCACCAATTATAAGTACAAGAAACTGCTTTAGTTGATTTGATCACCCAAGCATACGACAACTCAATAATAAAGATTACCAAGCTTGTGCAAGCGAAGAACCAATGAATATACGTTGTTCGACAAGAATTGCCTACGTCCACAAAGGGAGAGAGATTTTATTCATTGAAAATACAATTTGGTTGAATTTCTAGATCCTCTTCAAGCATGTCTCGCTAATGAAGCGATTGCAGTTATTTATAATGCCAAATATCGATGTCCCCAAAATATTGAACTCTCCCCTTATCACTTATCATCTCGTGGTTCTTATCGCAATGATTTATCATGTGTTAATTTAGGAAGTTATAAAAAATAAAGTCTTTCTCTTGATTCCCGCTTTTTACATTCTTAGGACCAAAGGCGTGTGTACATGTGTTTTGATTTATTTGATAGTACAATTATCTTATTGTATGTTTAACTAACACCATCTGATTAAGTGCAACTCGTCAATAGTTTAAGAAATAGGTTGTGGGATTAATTAGATCTACAAAGGGACCAATTCAAAATAGGGTTTATGTTAGAGATGCTTTTATAATAACAACTTGTACAGTAATCCGTATGCATACTTATCTGGCTCATCGGATGAGGTTCAAAGTGGCCAGGGGCGGATCCAGGGGTGGGCCCACCAGGGCTGTAGCCCACCCCTCCCAAATTGAAAACAAAAATCTGTTAGGGTTAAAAGTTGCTATTTGAATTTAAAATGTTATTGAAAAATGACCCCAAAATTTATAAGGGTTAAAAACTGATGGAAAATAAAAAATATTATAGATAAATTAAGTAGATACAAAAACTTTATATATTTCTCCTCTTGGGAAATCTCCCTCAACCCCAGACATTGGCCAGAACTTCGGCCTCATTGACAAAAATTCTCGGGTCCGTTACTAATTTTAGCCCACCCCTTCGAAGAATCCTAGCTCCGCCCTTTTAAGTGGCTGACCCCTACAAAGCCCTGGCTCACTAAAAAAGCAACTTCTCTTTTTCCAGTTTAAAAGACCCTCCAAAGAACCCTTTCCCATGTGAGAAACTGTCACTCTCTATCTCAATGCCTAACCAGAAAATGGATTCAGAAGAAGAAGCACTTTTCCGGTCCTACCCATACGCTCTCTACTTCGTACAAAGTCCATCAACAGTCTCCCATGCCACAACAACCGACCTCCGTACCACAGCAGACTCAGCTATACACTCACCCCCCCGATCATCCTCAGATAACCTAAAAAACCCAACAAACCAAGAAGCCACCCGCATAGCTCTCTCCCGTTATTCTTCCTCTAGGGGCTCCAACAACTCTTTTCCAAATGACAAAAAGATCATTGCTTATGACCTTCATAGCAACGGAAATAATGGGACAGAAACTGGGCTGAAATGTATAACTGGGGTTCAAGATGATGAGGATGAGGATGAAGACGAGGAGGACTATTTTGGGAGGAAGAAAAAAGGGTGGTGGTGGACATATTTTTCGTTTCGTAATTCTTCTTCATGTGGGTGGATTGCCTTTCAGATAGGGTTGAGGCTTATGGTCAGCTTGGCTGTTGCATTGCTGGTTTTCTACGTTGCTACTAAACCTCCACCACCCAACATCTCTATTAAGGTGCACGATTTATCTCTTCCAAACTATACACAAATATGATAACATTGTTCATATAATCTTAAATCCATATATAGCATATGACGTGCAACCCCCACTTTATTGTTTGTTTTTTTGTTTTGCACCGTTTGACTTGGGTAATTAAGGAGGTGGAATAAAACGCATCTTTGAAAAAGGAAAAAAATAAAATAGGAATACAAGTGGTCGACTCTAAACATAATCAATTGTTTAATTTGTAATAATTTTCTAGTAAACTTTCTAGTTTGGTAGATTTTTATGTAATACAAATCAATATATAAAGGAATTTCCTTTAAGGAAAATACTATTTTTTTTGTTGACAATCGCTTTGATAGGCCAAATTTGCTATATCAAATATGAAAAATTGTGTCAAAAGCAGGTTTTTCCACCATTTTTTTTTTTATAAACCTCATTTTCCATTCAAAATTATGCATGACACTCATGTTCACATATATGTTTTGTCATCCTTTTGACAAATTTGTTGGCAAAATTTGTTTACCTATATAGGAAAGAAAATATTTCTCACAAATTTTCCATCCCTTTAAAAATTATTTTTTTCGTTAGAACTATTTTTGGGGGGGCTAAAAATTGTTTTTTTATGCTTTTTTTTATTTTTTATATGGTTAAAAAAGACTGTTTTGTTTTTGTCGAAACTGTTTTTTTATTGTTAAAATTTATTTCTCATTAAAAAGTTTGTTTGTTAAACTATTTATTTTTCCATTACAACTGTTTCACTTTTGAGTAAGAAATTGTTTTTTGTGTTAAAACTGTATTTGTAAAAAAAAAAACGTTTTTAACTAAAAACTGTATTTTTTAAAAGAAACTGTTCCGCAGAAAACCATTCTATTTTTGTCAAAACTGTTTCTTTTATTGTTCAAATTTTATTTTCGTTAATTTTTTATTTATTTTTGTTAAAACTATTTTTCTGGAAAAAAACTGTTTTTTTCTCATTATAAATTGTTTTTGTTGTTAAAAGCAATTTTTTTAAGAACAGTTCTTGTTCGTTATAAGTTGTTGTTTTGTTAAATTTACTTTTTTAGAAACTAGTTTTTAATAACTATTTTATGTTAAGAATATTCTTTTTTAAATAAAAAAGATGTTTTTACATATGAGTTTGTTCATATTTGACACTTTCGTCACCTGAAAAATTAATGTTATCAAACAATTCTATTCAAAAATTTATAGGATTCGTCATGAATTTTTTTTTCATGCCATGAAAAAATTAATCATGAAAAAATTTGTTCACTTTTGAATCAAACCGACCTTAGATTTTTATGATTTAGTCTCAATTTTAGAAATCAAGTAGGCATCAATTGTCATGTTTTTTTCAAATTGTACGATTGATGTTTTTTTGAGATTGTAATTAGTTATATAAGGCTGTACCGAGAGCACTGTGCAGAAATGCTATTTTGCAGAACTACTGAGAATTAAGCAAACTACATACATCATTTTGTGAAAGATGTGACAAATTTGAGAACAAAATGATGTGATATTTGCAAGGTGTAGGAAAATGAGACTGTCACGTGAGGAAAGTTCATTAATTTTGTTTTGTTTGTCACTTTTCACGAATTGTGCCACAAACTGATTGATGCGGGAAATGTTTTTTTTATCAATATGTTGCCATATTTTGCTTAATGCTCTTGAGTAATGCTTTAATTTCCGTTGAGCAATATAGTATTAGGTCATTTTGCTGTACCAAAACAAAATGGCCTAATGCTCTAACAATGATTTAACCGTCTTCAACGCCTCTATCAATTAAATCTGAATTGTAATTAGCTATTTTCATGCTTCATTATTTCTTAGAAAACGCCATATGTCTCACTTTTATTAGACCAATCACAATGGGTAGTTGGAGAATACCGTAGCTTTAGAGATTTTGGGGATGAGGAAACAGATTGGTTCATAGTGGGATTTGACATTTGTGGGTTTAGAATCTCAAACGTGAAACTTTTCCACGCCCAACTCTCAGACGTGGAAAAGTTGTCTGTTCGCACCCTTTTATTTATATATATATATATATATATATATATATATGTAAATGTGGAACAATTCTATGTGTAGAAGTTGCAGACAAGTAAAAGTCTCACATTTGAGTTGGACGTGTGAAAGTCCTACGTTTAGAGTTTAAACGTTCAAATGTTGTCCGTCTAAACTCTTGTCCCCTCTTTTAACGAATCGGGTATCTCTCTCATAGTTATGAAGGAGGGATAATAGATCGGCTCCCGTTTTTACTGATCAATGTGGCACACTTTACAGAATTCACAATGAATTTATGGTACTCATTGCGGATGTCCTTATAATAAAAGTAACAGCTAGAGAAAAAAAAAATGAAAAGCTCTGCAAATTAATTTTTACAAATAGAAAAAACTACTTGTTTTAATATGAGAATAGCCAAATGTTATGTTCGAGGAAAATTTTGTTGGTCCTTCATCCGACACTCCGCAGTATTGGGGATTTCAATGCCGTGTGAGATTCAATTAGTGTTGGGAAATAATGCATATAAAGTGCCTTTTGAGTGAGACCGTGGCATGTTTGAGATGCCACGTAGAATGCGATCCGAGAAAGGTATTTCCAATACAACATATTACATTGGGTTCCATTCTAATTTTGCCATATACACGACATAATAATAACGTTACTTTTTGTATGTTAAATTTGTCTTACAACTTTTACAAAATACTCAAGGGGCTGCCGTTGCTGTCAATATATATAGGCCGAATTTGGATTTATTCCACGCAATCTCACAATACCAAATGTAACAGTGAGTAGTTACTCACTTGACAGTTTACATGATGTGCCAATAACTGTTGTGCCAATAAAATTATTAAACGGATGTTTCATTTAGACTGCAGGGCAAGAAAAGCTGCACGGAAGTAACATCACGTAGTTGGTGATCCAATTCTTGGCTTGCATAATAAACCTGGACTTTTTTTTTTTTTTTATTTAAGGTAAAATTAGACTTAGTATTTTATTAGGGTGAATTATACTGAATCCCATATACTATTTCAGATTTGTGGATCATCTGGTTCATCTCCTTGGACAAGTTAGCCCTTGTAGTTTGAATCCATTTCACTTGATCAATTTTGTCACCCCAAAGTGTATAACAAAAATCCTTTCATTACGTGATTTTGTAATTTCTCCTCTGTCCACGGTAGCGGTCTTGATTCCTTACTCTGCACGACCAAAGAGTTCATACAAGGTTTTGTATTTCAATTTCTAGAATCAACTCCACCAATGACATATACATTATTTTTCTGATTTGGCAGAGGTTTTATCCGCTGTTATTTATTTATTTATTTATTGTCTTTTCTTGTTACTGGTTTGTGGTGTTTTTTTTAGATTAAATATTATTGAATTTAAACTAAGTTATGTTAAGTATAAAATTATTTAACATAATTTTAGACACCAAATTATTTCACATGTTATTATGTTTCCTTACATTAGTTTACGTGTAATTTGAAATAAAAAATGGTATTTTTCTCATTTATTAGTATTTAACTATCATATTCATGTGGCATGCGCTATTTCTTTTAATAATTAAGATTGCATGGAACCATAATGACACAATATAATTAATTTTTGGAATTTTTTCATTTTAATCCTTTAAAAATAATAATTTGGGCTCTAGTCGACCAATATATTTTTTGAACACTAAGATGCCTCACCTCTTTATGTGTTTCTTATAAGTTACGTTATACACAAACTTAATACATGCATATTATAAAAAATCGTGTTTAAATTATAAAATTCAATGTACAAATTACATAATTTTGCAAATAAAAAAAAAGAAATTTATGTATACTTTGCAAAATCTATCATGTACACTAGTGTTTCTCGGGCATACATTAATGCTGAGCTTAACTCCAAAAAACTTATCAGACTAGAGAGTTGAGCCAATTGTTTTGTAAATTTTTGTATTCTCTTAATTAAGATACGATAAGAATTAATATCACGAAGGTTACGTGATGATGTGACATGTCCTCACAAAATATAGTCACACTCCGAGATAATATCGGGATATGCATATTTTTTTAATTTACTAAAACAACACAAGAAAGCATGGTATAATGTTGATTTAGGGATAAAGTTTTGATACAAGCAGGTCAAGACATAACATGGCGATCCTAGTTTCGTCAACGCCCACCGCTCCATTAAGATATCTTTGTATGTTTGTACAATTACAAAAGAACCATTAAATGAAAATCATAGTGTGTAAAAAGAAATATAAGTAACAAATTGTGATAATAACTGCCCCCCTCACTTAGAAAAATTATGTAATAAATGAGTTTATACATTTTACTGGTATTTAAGTGAAACTTTGGCAGAATTTTTGTCTCTTATTGGGATTTCTGCGACACTTTATAGAATAATAGAATGTACCTCAAATTGGGCCTGACAACCATCTTTATATGGACCGTAAAAAATGTGAACCTTGCTTACAGATTACTTATGTATTCCCTATCACGTTAAAAGAGGCCTCCGATTTAAGTTGGGCCCTCATTCGGTTGTGCTCTAGTCAAGCCCAGATGTGTATTATTATTGCTACCCATAATTTAGGCTCGACAATAATATCCCACTAACACGGGATGTGTCCCCAATTTTAACATTTTAATATTAAAATCTAGTAGTACAATGAACATCACTTTACCTTTCTAATTCGGTGATATGAAAAGATAAAGTGATTAATTATTACATATTACTTACTGTCAATTTAAAAATCGAGTATTTAAATTGTTGTTATATGACAAATAACACATAACCATATTTTTAGTAAGGGTGTTTGATTATAATTTGAAAAATGACTTGAAAACTAGTTTATTTGTATAAGAAGATGAAGGTTTAGTGAAAAAAAGATAAAAGTGGATTCGTCGTATTTTGAAATTTTTCACAGAAATCAATCATTGGATAAGAAATATTTTTTACAAAAATAATAAAATTATGAGACACTGTTCATATCTATAAATATTGTTTTAAAAGAGTATATTTGAAATCAAGCATCGCGAACCGTAAAAAAATGAACTAAAACAAATATTTTTCATGGAAAACAAATTAAAGCCATCAAAGGGGCCTAAGATCAAAATCCACTCTAATGAAATTCAATAAAAGAATTCTGGATCACCTATGGACAAGATAATCTTTTGTTTAAAATATAAATTTAGTATTTTAATTCCAACTTCGAAGTATCTATTGAAAAGCTAATTATCTTTCATTCTTTCGAAAAAAGAAACATCAACCATAATTACATTTGGGAACCTAGTAATACTTATTTTCATGACGAACTCTATTAAAACGAATAAAAAAAAAATAAATATGAAAGTGAATTTAGAATAAAAGAAATACATTATATGCTCTTACTATAAGAAGTGTCAATAGCATAATACAATAGAAGAAAACCTATCCGTATTGTAGACATATGACACACCTCGGGATGAGTAGTGCTCTACTGTTTGGGCACAATCTCATCTCCCCCGCATGGCTGAAATACTATTGATTAAAATAGTATTTATATTTTTTGGTATATTAAGTGTTTTTTTTTGTTACAGTGTTATGTGTTAAATTAAGCAAGAAAGACATTTTACTACATTTAACTTATTTATCTCCGATACTTAGTGAATACATGAATTGGTTTTGTCCCGAAACTCACAAGAAAGGACAAATGAAGATGGTGGAACCCCGTATTAGTTCCAAACATATCATGTTTCATTTGACCATGACACAAAATTTTATTCATGGAGCTACATTAATGATTACAGAATAGTGAATCAATTTGGAAAATCTTTTTAAAATTGATTTTATATTTTAAAATATTTGTTATAGAAAAGAAATGTTTTTTGTGATTTAGGTGCGATTGTTTTGACATTACCCTTATTATTATACCCAATGTTATCTGTGGTGCCAACAAATATTCATGTTAGGGGAACAATATATCCCTTTCCTTTTTTTTTCCCTTGCTGTTTTTCTTTATCTAATAATATTAATATATATATGATGCAGATGGGGGGAATTGGCGAATTTAGATTAGCGGAGGGAGTGGATGGATCTGGTGTGGCTACCAAAATACTTACTTGCAATTGTTCGGTGCATCTATTGATAGACAACAAGTCTAAGCTCTTTACCCTTCACATTCATCCTCCAATTCTCGCATTGTCTTTCGGCAATATCCCTTTCGCAATGTCACATGTAAGGATGCATCACCCTCTCTTTCACCTGTTCGTTTTTGTCTCTACTCAGAATCTAAATAGTTCATACTTAGATTTCCAAAACTAATACTATGATTAGATTTGTAGTCCAGTGTAAATTATGCTTAATTTCAAGCCTTATTTATATACTATATGTACATAATTTAATCTGTAAAATAATTTCATCACTCCATAGTAGTCCAACTGACTTATTGTGATTCGACGCCCATACCAAGTATATATTATATACATGTAGGTGACACTATGAATACAATTTGTTTCTTATCTCACCATTTTGAAAAATTTTCAAAGAGCCAAATCTATACAAAGTGTGAGCAATTATACTCTATCCAATCATTATGCTATTAATTTCAATGCCCAAATTATACAAATCAATTGTTAGTTACTCTCTGTACTAGTGACAACCACGATCATAATGGCAGCATTTAGTTAATAAGCTAATGCTAGATGAAGAAACATATCAAATTCATGTAACTCTGGCAATAAACCCCTACTATATTTTAATCCGAAACCCATTTAACTATGTATTTCGTTGCTCAGGTAAATTCATAATTCAAGGGAGGACTTTGAAATTAAAAATTAGATTAGGGTTTTTTATTATTAAAAATTGTATAATTCACTACGTTTTTGCATTTTACCTCTATTGAATATATATATTAATTTTTCTTAAAATTGTCCATATTTTATAGAAGAGCTTTAATGTTAAATATATATGTTATTCACTATTTTTTATCCTGGCCTTGTAGGGCCCAGAACTATATGCTTTAAGTGATGAATCCACTTCCTTCCAATTAAACGTGGGAACGAAGAACAAACCAATGTATGGAGCAGGAAGAAACATGCAGGACATGCTTGAGTCTGGAAAGGGATTGCCACTCATCATTCGCTTCAGCTTGAGGTCCAACTTTCATGTTGTTTCCACCCTCATCATGCCTAAATTCCACCACAAAGCTCAGTGTTTATTAGTAATTGGAAGTGCCTATGATAAGAAACATAGAACCCAAGCATATCATAGTACTTGTATGATAACATCATAATCTTGTTCTAAGTTTATCTCATTACTGAATATATATAAGGGTACTAAGAGCGTGTTTCAATACCAACTTGAAAAATGAATGAAAAATATTTTATATTTTTGAGAAGTAGAAAAATGAGGAGTGTTTTGTTTTATCTTTGTAGTTCTCCATGAAAATAAACTTTTTAATGCGGGCCAGAAATGTTTTTCCAAAACATTAGTTAAACCATTGATAAATATTACAGTCATCATCAGTCATGTAAATTAAAATCAAGGAGTTAATGTTGGGATGAAATACTTAATATCAACTAGTTGCAAACCCGCGCGATGCGTAGAGTAGGCTATTATGTATACGTGGTTTACCCTTGGTATAAATAAGGTTGGACTTGATATTACTTACATAATATGAATAATATTCATAATATTCACTACCATGGGAGATTCAAGTTCTCATACATTGTCATAATAACATCTCTATTTATAAAGATCCATTTAAACCAATTCTAGATATGACCTTATGAAAAACATAACACTAAATTCTCTTTATTCTATACCAACTTTTACATTTGTTTCATCACCAAAAAGAAAAAAAAAATCCTTCAACTAAGACATCTATTGGGTATTTATAAAGCTTAGTGTTTAAATTATTGAACCACGCCTTTCAATTTTCCAAGCTCTTCCGATCAGTCTCGCCACCGATTTTCCACCATATATAGTCTCCACTCTTCCCAAGCTCTTTAACACATCTATTGGGTATTTCTCACTGTTCTTGTCTAAAATTATTACCAAAAAAATAAAATAAAAAAATTGTTATCTTAAAAGGTGAGGGAAAATTGAATACAATAGAAAATAAAAAGTTTTAAGAAAGAGCTCACGGAATCTAATAAAACACATCAGTGAATGTTTCAATCTACAAACTTATAGCAACAAACTAACAATTAAATAAAAAATTAAAGTGCCATAAAATTAAAAATATTGTTTTAAGTGTAAGCTATCAATTTTCGGTGTACATGTAAAAAATATTGCAATTCTTTCATGGGCATAGTAATTCACTTTTGAGAATATGGATTGAAGTGAAACATATGGGATTATATACTTATATGGATCTAAATGAACATTCAAATTTAGCTTGAGAGAAAGGGAATACAAATTCATAGCAAATCTCATTCAAAAAGTCACAAAAAATACAATATTATCATTGGGGTATTTCGTGAAACCAATGGTGTGCAGCTAAAAAGATGCTAAAAAATTAAAATATTGTAGTTTACCTAAACCAGCAACTAACAACTAAACAGAGACAATCTTACCATTTGAGCGATTTCATTGCTCCAGGAACTACATAAAAAAGAACTATGATTAGTGATACCAACTTACAAAAAAAATCTGAGAATCAGAATTGAAACCAATGGATCTTAAATTTAAGAATCAAAACTGAAAACCAATTTACTAAAATGTGCAAAACTATTATAATCAAAACTTTCTATCATTATTTATCAAGAAATTACCAAATGATTCCGCTTACCTGAATATACTAAGCATATGTGGTAATTCACTTCGGTTCACATGAAGGTATGTAAATATTTTTTTTTCAAATTGCACTACACATTATATTTCAAACACCTTACGAAATAACAACCTCAAATCCTGTACCATTTTACATTTAACTTCAAGGAGACATTTCTCAAGAGATATTGGCAGAGATATATAGACCAATTGGAAATGAATGGTGGAATATCAATCTATAAACTAAAATTATTGAGATTTAATTTTATCCAAAATGTTAACTTGTCTTTTCACATCTTGGAAGGCTTTGGGAAGATATTAACTTGTCCTAAAAGAGTCTTTAGTCGAAACGAGAGATATAGTCTCTTTATAGTTGATGCCTTCCTTCTGAGTGAAACCCTTTGCGACTAAACGTGCCTTATATTTCATAACACTGCCCTTAGAATCCCAATTGGTTTTAAAAATACATTTACAACTAATGGGATTCGCACCTTCATGCAACTTGATAAGATCCCAAACTTCATTAGCTCTCATGGATTTCATCTCATCATTCATGGAATCAATCCACTTTTGATAGTTGGCACTTTATTTGACTTGTTTAAAATTGATTCTATCATGTTCCGTTAACCCTATGTCAAACTCATGCTCTTGAAGAAACGCAATGTAATCACTTGAATTTCCACTTCTTCTTTCTCTATTGGATCACCTTAGTGGATCTTCCTCATGAGGTTTTTGAGTTTGCTCTTATGATGTAACTATTTGATTTTGAGTAGGGAAGTTCTTATTGTGGTCTTCTTGAACACTGTCAACATGTTGAACAATGTTCGGAAGAAGAATTGATTCCTCTTCAAAGACAACATTCTTATCCTTAATCGTATCTTCCCCCTCAAACTAAACATCCTCAAGAAATCTCGCATTTCCCATCTCGAAAAAGGAATTAGTTGAGGGATTATAAAACCTGAAACCCCTCGACCGTTCAATGTCCCCAACAAAATAGCAGCTAGTAGTTCTTGAGTCCAGTTTCTTTTCATTTGTCTTATAAGACCTTGCCTCAGCTGGACATTCCCAAATGTGTAAATGCTTGATAACAGGCTTTCGAACTATACATATTTCATAAGGGGCTTTATCTATCGCTTTACTAGGTACTCTATTTAGAATATATATTGTAGTGTTAAGTGCCTCTCCTCAGAGTGATTCTGGCAAAGAATAATGATTAATCATACTTTTTACCATGTCCTTAAGCATTTTGTTTCATCTATTAACAACAACATTCATGCTAGGTTTCCCTGACATTATGTATTATGGGACGATACCACATTCTTTTAGGAATTTGGCAAAATGTCCTGGATATGTTCACCTAATTCGTCATATTTTCTATAATATTCACCACTACGGTCAAATTTAACAACTTTAATCTTCTTACCTAGTTGATTTTCAACTTCGACTTTAATGGCCTTAAAAATGTCCAAGGATTGTGACTTCTCATGAATTAAATACAAGTACCTATAACGATAATAGTCGTCTATGAAAGTGATAAAATACGTTGACTATTCCAAGAGGCCATAGGGAATGGACAACAAATATTAGTATATATCAATTCTAAGACACTAGAACTCCTTCTGGCACTTAATTTTCAAATGTTTGTCGATTTTCCCTTTATACGCCCAATATAAACATCTAAGTCTGTTAAATCAAGGGGGTTCAAATATTTCGTGTGACACAAGCCTTTTAATTCTCCTTTGGGAAATATGACCCATCGTTTGTGCCATAATGCAACGGAATTCTCATTAGTCAATTTGTGTTTTGTGCCTCGTGTAGTTATTTGCAAGGTTTCATTAAATGAAGCATTAATATTCAATATATATAATTTATCAATTAAAGAACCAGTCATAACTAGAGTATAATTAAGAAAAAGACTGACTTCATTATTTCCAAATGAAAAAGAAAAGCCATATTTGTCCAAAATAGAAATAGAAACAAAATTTCGTCTGAAAGACAGTACTACATAAGTCTCTCTTCATTCAATAAAATGACCAGTGTCAAAATATAATCTAAATGTCCTAATTGCATCAACTAGAATTATTTTGCCATCACCCATATAGATGAATCTTTCAGCATCATTTAGTATTCGGCTTCACAAGCAACCCTGCATAGACACACTTACACAAGTAGTAGCACTATAATCTGCCCATCAAGTATAACTAGGTACAAAATTCAATTAGCTTCAAAATAAACCACAGTGAGAAGTGTACCTTTTCTTTACATGCCATGCGGCGTATATGGAACAATCCTTCTTCATATGCCCAGGTTTCTTACAAAAGTAACAGGTAAATTCAAGATCCTGCTTCTTTTGTGAAATTTTGGGTTATGATGTTACTACTACAATTTTCTTATTATCATTCCTTTTTTGTTTATTATTCTTTGACGTAGATTCAATATGAGCACTTTAAATTTTCTTATCTCACTTCAATTTGTCATTTTCTTACACAAAATTGAAAATAAGCTCATTAAGAGTCTATTTATCCTTTTGAGTATTATAGCTAACTATAAATTGGTCGTAGGGTGCAGAAAAGGAAATTAGTACCAGAAGCATAAGCAAGTCATCAGACAGCTCTAACTTTAGTAGCTTAAGTTTTGAAACGATGTTAGACATCTCCATAATGTACTTCCTTATGTTTCCTTTACCTGTATATATAACTTGAATAAGGTTAGTTAGAAGTTTACTTTTCTCAACCTTTTCGTTCTTTGTAAAATGATTTTCAATATCTAGCATGAAATCCTAAGCAATTACCTCATCGAACATACCGCCCCTGCATACTTCTGGAACACAACGCTTTATCATCATTAGACTTAAGCGATTAGAACGATCCTACTTCTCAAAGTTCGCTTTATCCTAAATGGAACTTTTCTTCGTAAGAGGAGCTGGTTGTTCTTTCCTTTATGCATAGTCTAAATCCATGCGTCCGATAACTATGAAAGTTCTCTTTCCAGTCCTTGAAATTTGTAATTTGTGCTGTTAAGCATAAGAATTGTGTTAATGTTGGCAGTGATATTAATAGCATAAGCACTAACTGAATTCAGAGAACAAATAAATAACATAAGATAAAATAACAATTCATGTCAAGATAATGTAAAAGAATAAATGCAAAACATAAATTCTATGCACCTGCAATGGTGGGCCCTATTTAAGATACCCAACACAACATTAACGTTTAGTCTTTAGACATAAAAATTAACTCGTAAGTGGTACTCTTAGCGCATAAATCAAATATTGATGATACATATGGTCAAATAACAAACTTCCTTTGGGCCGGTATATTGTCCACATGGAAACTTTATAATCGTCACACATTTATTGAGGCATGTATATTTATTATTTGGCCAATTAACAACCTTCTTTTAGGTCGATCACTAATCGCATAAATAATAAACACACACATGTTAATAACTAAAAATAGATTAATATACGTGTTGATGCCAAAAACTAGACTACGCTTAATTAATTGATCACATATAAATTAAGTAAAACAAATAGGACATAAGAAAACTTTTTAAAGTGGTTCAGCTCAATGGAATAGCCTACATCCACTGTTATGCATTAACTGCCTTGAGTTAATTTTTTGATCCCTTGCAATGAGGGTAGTACAATGTATTTATATCCCAAGGGGGGTATTGATTGTTGTTATGTGAAAGGATGGGATGCCTTTATTCGTTAGGCATTTACATCAATGCATAATGAGAATTAATTACATGAACGTTGTCGCTTCACTGGCAATACAGGTTGTAAGTCTGTTGGCGCTTGGTTGGGTGTACAGAATGATTTTTCGACTGTTGGTCGGGCTTCCTTATTGGTCGGGCTTTTCTATCATGCTGACTTGGATTTGTATCACATAGGATGACATGTACTGGCCTGTAATTGGTCCATGTACGATGGTAAATTTTGGTATCAACAGAAGCCCCCAATGTTTCATACTTGAAGTTTATGCAAAAGTGTGGAATATTATACTTTGGCAGTAGCTTGGGCTATTTAGTTGATTACAGAGATTCCAGCCTGGTCGGATAACTGCAGCAACATGATAAGGTCCATGTCAATTGGCTTCCAGCTTATTATTCTTTTGAATAACCTTTTTCAAAACATAATCTCCCTCCTTTAAGTTTCTCTGCATGACCCTCTTATTATAGAAACCTACAGTCCTTTGTTGATAGGCTGCATTCCTTAAAGTTACATCTTCGCGGACTTCTTCCAGCATGTCTAAATCCAACCTTCTCATCAAATCGCTAACTGGGGTATTGAAGTTAAGAACTCTATGCATAGGTAAACCTATCTCAACATGGATTATAGCTTCAGTACCAAATACCAATATATAGGGAGTTTCTCCAGTAGCTGTTCTGGAAGTTGTTTGGTAAGCCCACAAGGCTGAATACAGTTCATTAATCCAATTTCCTTTTTCATTTTCCAACCTTTTCTTCAACCCGTTCAGCAAATTTCTATTAGTTACCTCTATTTGTCCATTGTTTTAAGGATGGCCGGGAGCATAGTGGATTTTTGGACATTGGATTAGGCGCAATAAGCAGCGAATTCTTCAATGTCAAACTGTGTGCCATGATCAGTTATAAAGGAATAAGGTAAGCCATACCTGCATATGATACTTTTCCAGATGAATTGATAAACCTTTTCATAAGACATACCAATCAATGGTTCAGCTTCCACCCATTTTATAAAATAATCAACAGCTACAACTAGGTACTTGAACCTTCCTCGGGTGGTTGGCAGGGGCCCGACCATGTCAATTCCCCATATGTAAAAAGGCCAGGGTGAAGTGATTGGTGTTAATAGGGCTTACGGAGCCTTGCGTATTCTAGAAAATCTCTGACACTTGTCACACTTCTTAGCAAAATTTTCACAATCTGCTCGCATGATTGGCCAGTAATAGCCTTGCATATGTATTCTTTGTAGTAACATTCTTCCTGCTACATGGTCCCCATAGGATCCTTCATGGACCTTTTCAATTAAACCCTTTACCTCAGTTGGATGCACACACCGTTATAAACCATTAGTTAATCATCTTCTACATAACACACCACCATCTAGCACGTATCTTGCATCTTTATATTTCAGTCTCTTAACTTTAAGTAAATCAGTTGGAAGAATTCCATTTTCAATATACGTTCTTATGGGGTCCATCCAAGATGGACCCATATCAACTGTAATAAAGTTGACCATCAGATCATCATCAATGCTCCTATTAGCAAGTAGCTCAATAGGAATAGTTCTTCGTATTTTTGTTTTGGTTGTTGAAGCTAGCCAAGCAAGTACATCTTCTCAGTCATTCTCCAATCTTGGAATCCTGACCATTTAAACTTCTAGCAAGGTGGAAATTACTTTTCAAAGTTTTACCCAAATATCTGGTCATCAGTTCTCCTTTCACTGCATATAAACTCAACACCTGATTTACAACTAGCTGCGAATCACTGTACACCACAACTTACTTGGCGTTCATTGATTTAGCCAAATTTAGACCAATAATCACAGCTTCATACTCTTCTTCATTATTGGAGGCTTGAAATTGGAAACGTAGAGCGTACTCTATATCTAACTCATCTGGAGTATTAAGAATAATTCCAGCTCCACATCTGATTGCGCAAGATGACCCGTCGACGTACAAACTCCATATGGGGATATCTCTATCAAACGCTTAGTTTATCAGAGTCCCTTGATGGAAGATTTTATCTTTTGTCTCCTCATATTTCTTCTTCATCTCTTGTACTCCACTGGACGGTTCTGGCTGGTCTTTTTCTACAGTTTCCCCTATTTGCATTTAGTCGGGTGTATCAAAAATAGCGTACAGTTTCCCCTATTCAGTCTCTTAACTTCTTCCTCTAATTCGCATAAACGTAAAATCAATTTTTAAGATAGAGTTATTTGCGTTGACATTATTATCAAAAATAGTAAAAATACGTTTTTATGGGTCTAAACGACATCAAGTCGCCAAGATATGGCGGTGCCCATTGTTTTCAATGGATTTTGTTTATTTCGACGTTTCCAGATGACCATAAAAATTTCATAAAATTCTAACCAAGAAAACGAAATAAGTCGTTGAAAACATCCCTCAAAATTATTTCCAATATATCTTGAACAAAAATGAAATAATCCATCCAAATCCATCTTGAATTAAACCCTTTTGAGAGAAATTGAAAACACTATGTGTGACTGAAATTATTATCACAATAGAAAATTTAAAAAGTAATATCGAGATGAGAAAGTAAATGATCACACACAACACCAAAAATATGTGGTTCACAACTTGCCTACATCTGCAGAGAGTTTATTATATTCTTATTAGTATCTCTCAAATAATCGAAGTTACATCCCTTTACATTTTATAGTTGTAAAAATAAGTGATTGATTGTACAAGTAACTCAACTATCTTGTATATAACTCGTAGGAGTTCCTGAGTATCTCCTCCGAGATTATTGCTGATCGATTTGAGTCTATCTCTATACATTTAAGCACATGTTAGATACATGTATATAAAATAACTATCTTTAGTTGGGTTGGGCAGGCCATTCTACGTATTGGACTGGTCGGCTGAATCATTGAGTTTGAATTAAATAGCATTCCACAATTTCCCCTAAAAGCTAAGATGTTGGGCCAATAACTTTTAAGTGAGTTCAAGGCCCAAGGCCTGGAACTATTTTAAAACGACGTGGAAATCTTTGTAATATTCGAGAATTATTGAGGGTAAGCTAGTTCGGATAGAATTGGAAGTGATATGGATGGAAAACTTGTGATATTCTCGAAATGGCAGGGGCACATTAGTCCGACCAGAGATCTGAAGAGCCAAAATCCTTTTGAGGAATCGTTCCTTATCATTTTTGCACAAAGTTCAAACGAAGCTCAACTGTAAGCAACCGTCACTTCTTTGTTCTACTCCTTCTTCTTCTCAAAGCTCCCTTATTAGTTCCTCACTTTTTCAAAGATTTATCCTCTGCTCTTTTAGTGTAAGTCCTTAGTTCATATTTTCCTTTTTAATTTTTATCTTTAATGGATACTATCTATGGTATAACTGTAGAGAAGATTAGGGATAGATACTATATACCGGACTGGGTGGAAATCAATTGTGCCCCCATGCCTAGAGATGTTAGAGACATTGATGAGGGGCACTAGATTCACACCCTGGTTATGGCCCAAGGGGGTTTGATCTTTCCCCAAATCGCTTATTTCTTGATTTTTTTTTATTATTTTGATATCGCCCCCGCTTAGTGCTCTCCCAACACTTGGAGAATAATGAATGGAGTTCACAGAATTAATGAGCTATATGGGACCAATTTGGGAGTCCATAAGATAAGGTTCTTCTATTCTTGGTCGCACACTATTGATGGTCTTTTGTATCTAAAGGCGCGGAAGGTGAACAAGATCCTGGTAGTGAATCTTCCTGATGCTAATAAGGGTTATTGGGATCAGGGTTTCATTGCCAAAAATCGACAACATCCTCCTATTTATGAGGGCAAGAAGCACAGAGACTTTTTCATCCCTGATTGGGGGTAGGATAATATAGGTTGTTAATTAGTCTTTTTTGCAAATTATTTCATTTTTCTTCTTGCTACTTAATCTGCTTGTTAATGAACATATGCTTTATCTCTGTGCAGCTCGAGATAAGAATAAGAAACCTTCGTTCTATAAAATAAAGGTTTCTGACCTCTTGAAGGTTTGGAAGTTCAAAGAAATACTACCTGTCGACAAGCATCCCGGGTCGTTTTCCTACCGTCTTGAGTACACCAATACCACCTATACCTTTGTAGCTCGCCCAATAGACAATATCCCTAATATTTTTTATATGGAGGAGGGTATTAGTTGCTCTGAACCAATAGTCCTTGACTTATTTACCCCCAAAGACGAGGAGGAAGATCAAATGTCCCTTTCTAAGAGAAGACTATTGCTCGGAGATGATAATGATGATGAGTATGGTCAAATGTTTGTGTCTACTAGGGTCAAAGCCCTGAAGAAGTCTGAGGGGGACTCCCCTAGGTCTAGTGGCCTTAACACAAGTTATATTGAGAGGGAGTAAGGGGAGAAGAAGATAAGAGAGGAGGAGAATGGAAAAGAGAAAGAGAAGAAGAAGAAGAAGGCCATTGAGGCCCCAACCAACATATCCTCCCTTTCCTCTGTCTCTTCAATCAAAAGTGTGGTCGTGAACCCGTCTATTGCCCTAACCAGATAAAGGGGGTAGTTATCGCTGTCAATATTGAAAGGTTAATGAATCTTGGCATCAACAATTTACTATTTATTCTTCCTAGGATTTAGCTCTGGTATATATTCCTCTCCCCCTATTTCTCTTTAAGGATGATTTGCGTTTTGAATATTCACGTACCTTCTTGTCTTTATTTTGCAGCTCCTGGAAGACTTCTCTACTTTCTTAGATGGTCATGGTGACTAAGCTAAAAAGGTCTTGGAGTTAACTGAAGCTACAAAAAAGTTTCAGGATGAAAGGGTAGCCTATGAGCTAGATAATAAGTCTACCATTAAGGTAATAACCTCAATGAAGATGGACAATAGACTATTGGTTGTAGAGAGATACGGGCTTATCGTGAAGGTGAAAAAACTGGAAGATGAGGTCCCTTTCATCAATTACGCCAACTTCGAACAAGGATAGAATACAATGTTTGACGATGCTAAAATTTAGATAGCCTAATATCAGAAGGTGAGCTTTAAGCAGGGTCGGGACCAAGCACTTATCATAGTAGAAGTTCCTTTTAACTCCGAACTCTTCAAGAGGTATGATCAAGGTCCTCCCACTATTGTTGAGGAGATAGTGGTTATCGGTCCTACGAATGACCATACTGAGGGTACCTCCGACCAAATTAGGGCCATCGATGAGCAAGCTGAGGTTGTTACGGGCTAGGTAAAGGCTTCTAAATCGATCGATAAGGTGAAGGAGTTGAGTATTATAGATTAAGATCATTTTCCTTTTGTTCACATGTTGTACTCTTCCCCCTTTTTTATTTTCACCGCTGTGATGGTTATTGCCTATCCCTTTTGGTAATTAATGAAATAATTACATTCTCTCTTACTGATTTTCCCTATGCTTTGTGTTTGCTTTTAATGCTTGTAGCTTGTTGTCGAGGATGTTTCCTCTTCCTCTAAGAATTTTGAAAATATTTTAGGACCTGAAGTGAGCGATAAAGCTCGTCGAACATTCATTAAAGGTTGCAAGAGATTAGAGGCTAGAATAGAGGTATACATAGAAGAAACAGAGGTGATAGCCAAGATAAAGGACGACCTACAGGACTTGGAGGAAATTAACTCCTTAATGAAAGAGGATAATGCTAACCTCAGGATCCATCTCGTATCGAGTGAGTATATGGTAAAGGCTGGCGATCTAGTTTAGCTGGAGAATAATGAGATGAAGAAAAAAAATGTTTCTGAATTAGAGGGAGATTCTCGGAGGAAGGACATGATAATATCCAGGCTTCAGAGAGACATCACAAGGCTAAGGTTCCTATTCAGGAGAGGCCCTCGAGTTGCATGGTCGGTAGACTACGATCAAGGTTAGGCTGATGCTCCTGTGAGGCTGCAAGAAGCCTAAGATGTTGTATACAAATATGGGTGGTTGAATGCCCTCAAACTGCAGAAGGAACCGAAAAAGTCCCAATTGTGGTACATGTACCAAACTGACTGCCCGACCTATCTCCGACCTCCCTTTGGGAAGGAAAAAAAAGTGGGTTCCTTTAGATGCTATTCCACAACTACTGCTGAACGACTTTGAGGTGGATCCTGCATCGAGTTAGAGTTTTTCCTTAATCCGAATGATGGCCAAAGAAGACAAGTAGAATACTTTTTGGGTCGCCACTCATGATTAGCTTGTGTCCTTGTATAATTTTTAGAATATGTGGTATATTTGTACCCTTTAGTCTTTTGTCAAAATGTATAAAGTTTTTTTTTATCAACTGTATCATATTTTGAGCATGCGCTCACTAAATATAGTTCATAATTACTTATGTAATTTAGTTTTTGAATAGGAAGAGTTAATACCTACCAATAACTTAGGACTTTTGTTGACCAAATAAAACTGTTAATCATTTTGGGCCTTTCGTTGACTAAATGAGTTGGTAACTTATGTCAAACATTCTTTCAGTCCAATATGCCTTAGCAATATCATTCTATTTGCCTTACCTTTTAGGTTGTGTCATTACACTCCCTTAGACGTAGGTGAGATCATGGAAATAATGTACCTTGGTTAATGGGCCATCCACTCGATCAGGTTTTTAGCAACCAGCATAGTTCGCGACCAATCTAGGTTGGCTTTTTACCTAAGGATCACCTGCATGGCTTTTTTTTCGAGGAAACTCATGAGTTCTATTAGGTTTGTTTATATCAAAGACCTAAGGATTCTGACAATTAAAATAAAATTAAAAACTTATTGTAATTACTATGAGCCTTGCTTGATTCGAGGATATTCGTTGGTTGAAATAAGTTCAATAACCTATTGTAATCCAAAGGAGTTGCGTTCTACCGTGAAGAAGTTCCTTGGTTGAAGTACACTGAGCAGTTTAATGTAACCATTGGTGATTCTACTTAACATTGAGAAAGTGGAACTATCATTTGGAAATGGTGCATAATATTAAGATACATAACATAAAATTGAGACACTCGATATGCAAAAGAGAAATGCAAGAGCCAATGGGCCTTTATTTATTAAATAATTACTTGAGATCAACATGAGTTTGAAATGAAAATTTGCGTAAATAAAATGTGTTCAAAAGGACTAAGAAGACTAAGAGTATAATTTCTTGAGATTGTCTGCATTCCACAACCTTTATATTTCCCATCCCTATAGCATTTCCAAATTATAAGCTTCTTGTAGATCATCCCTGATTACCTTGAAAGGCCCTTACCAGTTTGGTCCAGCTTTCCATCTGACAGTCATACTGTACTGCCGAGGACGTTCTTTAAGATGTAATCCCCTACCTGGAACTTCCTCAGATTGACCTTCTTATTATATTACCTTACCAATTGTTGCTGGTATTAATCTAGCTTGATCATGTCCTTCTCTCTTCGTTCATCCTTTAAGCCAAGTTTAGTGCACAAGGCATCTTCGTTTAGCCCTTGGTCGCTAAAGTTGGTTCTCGTAGTGGGGAGACCTGCTTCAAGCAGAATAATTGCTTCCATTCCATAGGTGAGCGCAAAGGGTGCTTCCCCAATAGGTTTTCTAGGAGTGGTATGGTAAGCACAAAATACATAAAGGAGCTCATCAACCTAGGCACCCTTTGCTCTTTTCAACCTCTTCTTCAGGCCGTCAAGCATTATTTTGTTGGAAACTTCCACTAGGTCGTTACTCTGGGGTATACCATGGAACTGAAATGATGCTTGATGCCATGATCATCACGAAAGCTTTAAAAAAGGTTGGTTTCAAACTGCATGCCAATATCAGTGATGATAGCTCTTGGTACCCCCAAGTGTGTTAAGACGCTCTTCGAGATGAACCTTATCATATCAGCATTATGGATGTTTGCTAATGGTTATACCTCTACCCACTTGGTGAAAATGTTTATGTCGACGAGTAGATACTTGTGATTCCCAAGTGTGGTAGGTAGTGGTCCCATAATATCCAATAGCCATTGTGCAAATGACCAAGTACTGGTCAAGGATTTTAGGTTACTAGTTGGTTGATGAACCATGGGGGAGAATTTCTGGCATTTTTCACATATCGGAACATAGATACTTGCATCCTTCTACATATGTGGCCACTAGTAGACTTCTTTGATCACCGAGAATGCCAATGATCTCCCCCTGCATGACTCTCATAAATACCATCATAAAGCTCATTAAGAACTTGCTTGGTGTCTTACCGGTGGTTGCATTAGAGGTAAGGGTATGTGAAGGATCTTTTATAGAGCTTCCCCCCAGGTTAAGGTAAGAACAGGCTACTTTTAATCTTATTTGGTGAACTAATTTCCTATCATCCGGTAATATACCCTTTTGCAGATAGGTAATAATGGGATGCATCCAACTAGGGGCTCTTTCTACAAAGAGGAACTACTTAGGAACCACTATCTGGTCAATGTTAGACTGGGTGATGAACTCTACCTAAATAGTCCTTTTGAGATCAGAGTCCACTACTTAGATTAGGGCAGCTAAGGTGTTAGCATGACTATTTTACCCCTGGGGGAACTACTGAATGTGAACCTTCTTAAATTCTTCCATAAGACCTCTCATTACAATGAGGTAGGCTTCCATCTTATCGTCTTTTGTGTTGAAATCTCCACTCATTTCCTTAGAGACCAATTTAAAAATGTCGAACACGTTGAGGCGCTTTGCCCCCAGCAATTAATTAACTTCATTATTGGAGGCTTCAAATCCCAACCCGATTCTTTGCTCAATGACTGCGTTTTCTGGTGTGACAAGGATGATCCTTACTCCTACCCCCTTGGAACAAGAGGCTCCATAAACGTATTGGGTACAGTCCTTGGACCGTGCTTCCTCATTTACTGATTGGTCCATTATCGGTTTGTCAGTGGACTTATCCCTCATAAATTCGGTGATGAAATCGACCAAAACTTATCCCTTAATTGCTGTTCTTGGCTGAAAGTGAATATCGAACTTTTCGAGCTCGACCAATCACTTTAAGAGTCGTCTAGAGAGGTCGAATTTTTAAAGAACAATTTTGAAGGGGAATAAATTGCTCACCATTATTGAGTGAGCTTTAAATTAGTGTTTCAGCTTCCTAGAGGCAACCACCAGTGCGTAGGTTAGCTTTTCCAAGGGAAAGTAGCGTTCCTCTTCATCTAGGAGCGTCTTACTGGTATAATAGATAGGGTATTGTCCGCCCTCCTTTACATATATTAGAGTCGAGCTGACAGTGTGGTCTTATACTGCAAGGTAGATGCACTGAGGATCTTTGTCATCAGGGATCACTAGCAGGGGTGGATTGCTAAAGTAGGACTTGGTCTCCTCCAAATCTCTTGAGAAGTCATTATTCCATATGAGGCCCTTATCCTTCTTTAGTAGATGGAAAAATGGTCAGTGGAATTTCAAGGACTTGGAGATGAAGTGATTGAGTGCTGTGAACATCTCAGTAAGCTTTTGAATATCCCACAATGTCCTTGGGGTTGGACCTTGTTGATCATATCAATCTAATTTGGATTGGCCTTAATCCTTCTTTTACTTACTAGATAACCCAAAAATTTACATGACTAGACACCGAATGAACAATTACTTGCGTTAAGTTTCATTCGGTACTTTCTAAGTATTTTGAAGGTTTTGGCTAAGTCCATAAGGTGGTTGTCTCTCTTTATGCTCTTGACTAATATGTCATCAATGTAGACTTTCACAGTGTCTCCCATTTACTGCTTAAGCATCTTCGTGACTAGCCTCTAGTAAGTTTCCCTTGCATTCTTTAGGTCAAACGATATGACCTTGTAGCATATTGACCCACTGATATTATGAAGCAATTTTTATTTAGATTGGGGCCGAAAAACAAAATTTAATGGTACCCTAAATAGGCGTCCAAAAAACTCACTCTCTTGTGAGATGTCATGGAGTTAACTAACTGATTGATCTTGGGTAAAGGGAAAAAGTCATTGGGGCAGGCTTTGTTGACATCTTTAAAATAAATGTATACTCTCTAGCTACCATTGCTTTTCCATATTACCACTAGGTTGTACAACCACTTGGGTAACTAAGCATCCCTAATGGATCCTGCAACCACAAGCTTCCTAACTTTGTTCTCCACCTTTTTAGCCTTTTCAAGGGCTGTTTGATGTGCCTTCTGAGTAATCGGCTTGAAGGTTGGGTCAACATATAGACGGTGGCAAGCTACATCGGGATCAGTTCCAGGCAGTTCGTATGGTTCTTAGGATGAAACAACCAAATTACTTTTTAAGAAGGGAATTAACTCGTTCTTTTCGTGATCGGGAAGTGCAGTTTCTATAAAAAAACTACTTTTTTGGAAAAAAATTATCGTCACCAACTTCTCTAGTCTTTTAACGACCCTATCAGTAGGATATATCCAAGTTTTTTCCACCCCTAGTCGATCATACCTTAGTTGTTATTTAGAGGGTATAGCCCCCTATTGGGCTTCCTCTAGGGTGCCTTTTGGCTCTTTCTTCTTCTCCTTCTAGGGGGAAATGGCTGATATAAAGCACTTCCTTCCAGTGGCCTAGTCGTTACGAATCGCGACGATTCCCTGATTGGTGATACACTTGAGCTTCTAGTGGTAGGTATATGGTACGACTTTCATGGAGTATAGCTATCCTCTACCTAGAATGGCTTGATATGGAGACTCTATGTTCACCACCAAGAATTTAATCAACTTTGAGATATTATCTGCTCTAACCGATAAGACTATCTTTCCCAATGGCATTATTATTTTCCCCGTGAAGATGATCAATGGAACCACGACCTCCTTGAGGTCGGCTAGGTTGAACTTCAACTTGTGAAACAACTCTAGATACATCACCTCTGATGAGCTTCCCTAGTCTACCAACAACTTGTCGACATCCTAGTTTGTTATTCTGAGAGTAATCACGAGCGTATCATGGTGGGGAGTCCTCATCCTAATCAAATTTTCTTCTTTAAAGACGATTTGTTTGGTGTAGTTGACATCTTCTTATCCCCAACACTTTCCAGCTTTTATTTTAGTAGGGTCAATTTGAAATGCCTCCATGACAGTAGTGACCTTATTCAATTCCATCTGAATAGAATTCCCTTGGATATGCTTTAGGTTGGATGATCCATTGATCATTGCGAACTCCTGTCCCATGTTGTCATTAAGGACATTATCTAGTTTCTAGTCACAATTCGCTATGACCTTGTTGGCTTTCTTTTCTATGCATTCGTTTAGGTGTCTAGCTTGGGCCAGTTCTTCCAAATGCGACTTTCGGGCCTTATAATTTTTTGTCCTGTGGCCACCCTTCTTGTGGAATGTGCATCTCAGTGTGTTATACCTCTTTATTGGGTCATCGCCCATCTTCTTAGGCCATTTGACATTTGGTTGATCCTTGATATTTCTGAAGATCTTATATATTTGTTTTGAAAGACATGTTAATAGACTGGAACGCCTTTGAAGGATTGGGCTTGCTCCCATTTTTGGAGCCGTTCTTGTTTCCTCTCTTTGGAGTGTCACTTTTTTCTCCTCTTTTACTTGCTTTTGCTAGACTATTGTCCCTTGAGTTAGAGTGAACCATGTACACAACCTTGGCATATTGTTTCAATATGCTACATGAGGTCGTCGATGGTGTTAGCCTCTTTCTTTGTTAAGGGACTGGTGCAGTAGATATGTTATCAGAAGACCAATCTTAAAGTACGTAACAACAACCTTCTCCGAGAAGTTCTTCACTTCATTGAATACATCCTAATACCTCTTGGCATAATCACGAAGGCTCTCTTGTGCCTTTTTTTTTATCATGAGCAGTGAATCCATCCTCTCAAGGTGAGGACTGTTGGTTAAGAAGAGAGCAGTAAAAGCCTCTACTAGGGCCTTGAAGCTTTTGAACGACCTATGGGGAATGTTATCGAACCACTTATGTGCTACTTTATATAGGCTATAAGGGAAGATTCGACATACGAAGGCATTATTGTGGTTCGACGGGGTTATCGGCTGCCTGTACGGTCGAACATGGTGTATCGAATCTATCTTTTCATTATAGATTTTTAATCATGGAACGACGGACTTATTTGGGGTTTCTTATTCTTCAATCGCCCTTGAGAAAGGGGATTTCATCTGGGTGTTGAGAGCTCTTTTGTCTATCTCCCACCTAGACCTGGTTCCTCGATGGGCTGGAAGCTGATCCATCTCTCTATGGACCAAAATTCTAATGTCCTCATCTTGACGATCATTACTTTTATGGTGCCTTTATGATTGGCCACGCTCTGATCGATCCTGGTCTTTCCTAGATCTCCCCCATCGGCTGCGAGTCTCGATCACTTAAGAGCTAGGAGACCTATCACAACGTTTCCTGGTATCTCTATAGATATCCCTCTCCATTATTTCAAGTCGCCTTTGCAAGTAAGCATTCTCTTCTATCAAGAGGCGTGTTGCCTCCTCCTACTCTTGAAGCCTGGCTTCATAAGGGTCGTCCAGTCTGGAGATCTCAGTTGTCCTTGACTTTCCTCAGAAGGTTTCCTTTTTTAGTGAAACTTGGGATTTGGTGGTTGGTGAATCTCTGACCTAGGTGGGGCTGGATCATCCCACAGATGTCTCCAATTGTTAGTGCAATTATTATCACAATAAGAAATCAAGAAAGATATATCGATATATGAAAGTAAATGATTACACACAACACCAAAGGACACGTGGTTCAACAACTTGCCTAAGTTCACGGAGAGGGTTACTTTATTTTTATTAGTGTATCTCAAATATTCGAAATTCCATCCCTTTGCCCTGGGTTAGGGTGTACATTTTATAATTATAAGAAATAAGTGATTGAATTTTACAAATAACTCAACCAGCTTATAAAAAACTCATAGGTGTCCCTGAATATCTCCTCCGAGATTGTTGGTAACCAATTTGAGATATATCCCCATTCATTTAAGCACATGTCAAATACACAGATATAAAATATTATTTATTTTTTTTAGTTTTTCGAGTGGACCGGGTATTCCATTCTGTGTACTAGGATAGTCAGCTGAAGTATTGAGCTTGAATTAATTAAGCCCCCACACTATGGATCTAAAATCAACAATCCTTTAATCTATTTGGGGATTATGATTATGAAAAGACATCAGAAAGCATACATAAAATTCTATATAGAATCCTAACAGCCATATGGGTTCTTTCCAAATTGTATGTACGATAAAACAAAATCATTCATAAATCAATCATAATGTCAGTCTAATTAATCAAATATGAAGTTGCTTTGATACCACTTGTTGGGATGAAATTCCTAATATCAACCTATTAGATTATCATGATTACAAAATAAAATTGTTAGAAATGTGTACCTAAATCCATAGTGGTGATTGAGATATTGGAGTTAGAGATCTTCCACTAAATAATTCCTCTTTCTCCATGAGTTCACTCTCAATGATGGTAAATGAGGAGGAGAGTATGTGAAAACATTATCCTTGGGGACCAGAATCCTTCATTATATAGGCATCTAATTAGAATCCCATAAACTCTTATTAGGTGACTCTTGAGTAACCAATATGTGACTCTTGAGTAACCACAACTCTTGAGTAATAAATAGGTGGTTCTTGAGTGACCACATATTACAAAGCCCATACTCATTTTAGATGTCTTATTAGGATATACTAATTAGATCACTTAATTAGCCCAATTAGAGTAGAAGACCAAATACAGTTGTTGTTTAATAAGTAAGCCCACATTAGAATATTAAAAAAAATATTCCAACAGTTAAGATTCAATAACAAAGTATATAAAACATAACATGAGACTCACCAACCATATTTTTCAAAACCATATTTGTTGAGAATAACTTTCAATAAAATACGTCCATCATTTCTAATAACACCCCCCCCCCCCCCCCCCCCCCCCACACACACACCACTAATCCTAGTACCCCTTTAAAGAACCCTCACACTTTAATTTATACCAAAAAAATTGGACCATCCCACTCCAATTTGAGAACTAAGAGTGCAATTAGAGGGAACCTTGATATTTAGATCTATTATAATTTACATCTCTCTTAACCATCCTCTACGGTTCTTATAAGTGGTTGAAAATGGTTTTCAATTCTTAAGAAATTTCGACACTACCATAATTTATAAGAATTTTAACCCCTCATATATGATTTTATTTCTCTCATTCAACTATTAGCAAAACTAATAAGAATAACCACAAACAAAGCCTTCCTGCCATCAGATAATCCTCAAATGGGCCAGTTTACCCATTTGACCCTTTAAATTGTATTCAAACATATTTTCTCAACATATGTATTCTCAACAAACAAGTCTTGGATATTATCGTCTTGGATATTTTCATCATGTCCTGCTTCACAACAATGGCATTTTAAAGTTGTCCTAAATTAAACTTATTTTTTAGTGTTAAAAATAAAGTAAAAGGCGAGATTCATGTATTCTAAAGGTTTAAGAAATTGAAGAGTTAAGAGTCATGTATTTAAAAGGTTTGAGAGGTTGAAACACCAAGAGTCATATTGATGTAATAAAGTCATGTGTCTTTTCGGTTAAGTTATTAAATTGAGTCTAGTATATAAATATTAGTGTGCATTCGAGCAATTGTAAGTGAAGTGCAGTGCAACACATAAAGGAAATAAAAGTGTGTGTTCAAGCGAGAATTTATCCTCTTAAATATTCTCCTAAATTTGTGTCTTCAACTCTCTTATTTTTACAACTAAGTGGTATACAAGCTAAGGTTCTTCGGTGGCTATTAAGAAAATGGAAAATGGAGTGATTAATCTACAAGTCCCTCTTCTAAGGAAAGATAATTATGAGAATTGGTGCATTTGTATAAAGGCGATTTTAGGATCAAGTGATTTATGAGATATTGTGAAAAAAGTCTATAAACAACCTGAAAATGAAGGTGAGTTGACTCAAGCACAAAAGGATAACTTGAAAGCCACAAGAAAGAAGAATCAAAAGGTGGTCACGATCATTCACCAATGTCTGGATGTAATTATGTGACAAAAAATTACTAATGAGACCATAGCCAGGGAGACGTGGGACACTATCCAAAAGTCATTCAAAGGAGTGGAGAAAGTGGAGAAGGTTTACCTTCAAACTTTGATAAGAGAGCTTACAGTCAGAAACATGAAGGATATGAAACAATTTTGAATTATTTTCAAGTGTTTTGACAAGTATTAATCTATTGAGAAGTAATGGTGATGATTTGAATGATACTTGAGGGATGAAAAGATTCCGCGCTCGTTGAATAAAAAAATTGACTATATTGTTGTTTCCATTGAGGAGATTAAAGATTTAGATGCCATGACTATTTATGAACTTATGGGATCATTTTGGAAGATTATTGACATACTCATTTGTGCCCTCAAACTAGTTTTCTTATTCTGTTTTCCTAAAACACCTTGGGTTCTTAATTTACGTCTCCGTAAAACTTCGTCAAATTCAAGATTTTGAAATTGTTTTTCTCATCCTCATAACTCATGAATCACATTTTTTATGAAAGGTATGTTGGAAATTTCCTACACTCACGTCATGCACTTTTTATAAATCTTTTAAACATATTAGTAAAAACTTTTTTTGTGTATAAAGACTTTTATTTTTTCTATCTTAATCTAGCTTATGTAAAAATCTTTGGAAAATCTAAAGATAAAAAATTGAGCAAATCTTAACAGCTTCACTAGAGCGATGGTCTCCATTCGCTGAGGCAAAAATGGAAGTGTTCATTAGATTAAACTCTGGACAAAGGTTCTTAGCCTTTTCTCTGAATCATATCCGCAACGAAAGCTTTTGTTTCAATGATCCTTTTGCTTTTCTAATCGTTGAGTCCTTTAAAGGCTCCGTTAGAAATCTCTAGGTATTCTTGCGACTTGCATTATCACTGCATGCTCTTTACAATGAAGATTTTTCTCCCTACATCCATCACTCTAAATACGCGTACGTGCCCGCGAATCTTCTTTAAATATCTTTGAGTATTTATAGATTTGTGTGCAAAAATTCACTTTTTGGCTGCTTATATACCCTCCCAACAACTCTCTCATGCATGCTTTGTGTAAGAGATGTGACTTTGTCTCTAGCATTTATATTGGGTAAAACCACTTGGGTGGATTTGTCTACTTAATATGTCATTTATCTTCATTTTAAAAATATCTTTGAAACATTTTCAAGAGAAAAAAATACCATGAGAGCATTGTGTTTATTCATCTTCTTCCTTTCTAAGAACATAAAAATACTTTTGAAAGAGATAGAATCCATTTTTTAAATCTATTTCATCTTTTTATCTTCTTTGAATTAAATCACCTAACTTTCATGAGGTCGATTAATATCAAAGAAAATGAAAATTTTACCAAGAACACAATTTTAAAATCACCTTCTTAATACACTTCAGGGTACCTATCCTAACAAGTGTATTGTGATTTTTGATGTTCTTTTTTCCTGGTTCATATCATTTATTAACTCCCAAGTTTGAAGACGAAGGCTCATGTAACATTGTTGACATGTGTCAAAACACAAAAGCTATTTATAACTTCTATCAATGTTGAGCACCAAAAAGTATTATATTTATACCCCAAATTGACTCATTTTAATTGTTAGTTCTCATTAATATTGACCTTTTTCTTGTAATTGTTTATCTTGCAGGTCAGTAGACAATTGTGATTTCAAAAGTCCTAATTCAAGCCAATTGTGACAAAAATGCGATCAAAAGCTTCAAGTCATAATTTCATATGACATGAGACACCGAGTTCCCAATAAAACCCATTCTCAATTCTCATGTCCTAAACCATTTATATCCCCCATAGCCTATGTGTGTATGTGTGTTATATTATTATTATATATGTGTATGTAATTTTGTGTGTCATATTTAATGTCAATATAAATATATGCGTCATTTGAATATAGTATATATATATATAGAGAGAGAGAGAGAGAGATAGAGAGAGAGAGAGAGAGAGAGAGAGAGAGAGAGAGAGAGAGACTTCACTACACTACACTACACACACACACACACACACACACACACACACACACACACACACACACACACAAATCTTTCACCAGTTGCCTAAGACAAAACCCATTTCACCCTATATTCCTCACTTCCCTATCCTACCCAACCCAGATATATCTAAAATCTTAACTAGATCCTCTCTCATTCCTTATACTCTACCTACCTACACCCACATAAACCCACGTAAATCTTCACCCAAATCATACATGGTTGTACACCTGTACACCCCACATAAACCATCACCCTTTCTTTTTCCTAAGCACATGCTCGTTCCCCACATTGAAAAACCACTAACACACTCATGAAGTCGAAAAAATATTCACTTGTGTAATGACGAGACTAAAAAAGACTACTCACATAGAATGTATGATCCTTTTTAAATGGGGCCTATCGTGGAAGAAACAAATTCACGTTCAATCATAAATGAAACTCATACATACATACATACATACATACATACATATATATATATATATGTATGTATGTATAGGGAGAGGTTCAAAAGCGAACATAAAAGATGAACATTTTTGCGAACCTTAACAAAAAACACCTAACACCCATTCAATTTTAATTCCTATGTTGTAATTAGTTCGCCCCAGTGGCAACGGACTCGCGTGTGACACGCTTCTTTTTTAATACACGCATGTCACACACGTGTTCGTTGCCACTGGCGGGTGTCACACGCGTGTTCGTTGTCGCTGGCGCGGACCTATTACAACTTAGAAATTAAAATTGATTGGGCTTTAGGTGCTTTTTTGTTAAGGTTCATTAAAATGTTCATTTTTTATGTTCACTTCTTAACCTCTCCCTATATATATATATATATACCAGGGTGTACCCGTGCCGATGGTATGGATGTAAAAACGTTCTGAACATTTAGTAATAGTGATTAGGTCTGGAAAAAGAAGATACGCAATAACATGATACGAACTAAGACAAACTTATAAGTCAATGTCTAGATTGTCGGTAATTTCAGATCATATCGACAATAAACCAATAAAATATTATAGTTAACGGGTACAATTTATTGTGAATCGCTTTAATTGTTAATAACCTAAGATCCATCAAGCCTGGTAAATAAGAAAAATTGTTTTGGGGTCAGTTTTTGTAGAATATATGTTATAAATTTATTAACGTCATATCTCAAGTAGAGAATATATTCTTAGACATATTGCATCTTGCACTTTGCCAGAAGTTCTACCCAACTCTGTTGCACTGCCAGAAAAATAATGACCTGATGGTTCTTAATGGTTGCGCTGCCAGAAAAAACATGGACTTGCTAAATAGTTAACCATTCAATGGGAAAGAAATATAGTAGCATTGAAATTCAAACATCATACCATTTAAACATGTTTTACTATTACAGTGTCTATACTTTAAATCTCATACCATAAGCATAAATTTCCATATCTACATTTCAAATATCGTAATATATATTCTGATATTTAAAATATGGAAATTTATGCTTTAAATATCAGAATATATATTCTGATACTTTAAATATCAAAATATATATTCTTACCTAAATTTCCAACAATACCCAAAAACTAAAAATGAACCAAAATTCTATATATGTTAACTCGTTCCGTGATTTATAAAGCCATCCATTCAGTATAACGTTTGTTCTGCAAAGAAAGCATACCCTTACACTCTTAAATATAGAGGAAATATGTGGGGGTTATAAACGTTTTTTTAAAAGACGATTTGTTGTGTTTGTGTTGATATCCCACACTAAAGGACCAAAGATTAAGTCTGTTGTAGTACCATCATCTAACTAGGGTCAGCATTTTAGTCAATTATTCGAAAGTGGAAAAAGGACTGATGTAAATTTCAAGGTTGGTGGAGAAATATTCTTTCCTCAATAATTGGTACTTGGTACTCACTCACAGGTACTTAGGATATGAATGAAACTATGGTTAAGAGATTGAGTGTGGCAGGTGGTGACCTCGGGTCCCGCATCTGCTTCGAGCAGTGCGACCACTCCTTGTGTTCCTTAGGTCGTTGAGAAGTTTCATCATTTTTGGCGATTTGAGTTTGAAAACTCAAAGTTCTTTTTTCCTCCTCTTCATTTCGGGAAACCAATTATGTGGATTCTTGATTTCTAGTAATACACAAACTTACAAATAAAATTAATAAACTGAACTCACCTCCAATTAAAATAGTTAAAAATAACTTCTCGTAGTTTAAAACAATTTATTTATGTAAAAAACATTTTTTACATTTCTCTAAAAAACAACTTTTTTATTTTTTATAAAACTGTTCAAAAACATCCTAAGGCTTTATGTCAAATCAAGAGCAACGCTGAAACTTAAGGCGTCCACACAGATTCCTAAGGACTATAGAACCTGATGCTCTGATACCATATGTGACACCCCGTGATCCGAAATAAGGGGTGGCCAACCTAATACTCCAATATAACGGAATCATAGATGGAATCATTCTCAGCATCACCATAAAAATATAGAGTATCCAGGATAACCACCCAATATTTCAGAAAACGAGTTGCCAAAAATTTTGAATTTAAAGTAAATAAAGTTAAACAAACAACCCATTTCTTTAAAAGATAGGGGAAACAACCAGGATGTATATATATCTATAACAACAGGTAACAAATAAGAGGACCGAATATGTTATCGGTCCGCTGATTCATCCAACATTTATTAAACAATTTCAATAAATTTATATATTACATTACATTAATCAATTACAAAAGCTTGGGCCTCGCCCGAGTGAAAGAGACTCGATCTTAACTAGAATACAAAAAAAATGAAAACGTTTATACCAATTGTATCCCGTAATACCCGCAATGCATCACGGCTCGCCGAAGACATCGGAACAGGAATTCAAGTCAGCCATCCTTACGGCGGAGTACCTGGGCGGATACAAGATGCATATGCAACAAGAAATGTAAACGGATCAGGGCCCGGTTCTATATGATTACCAGATGAATAAAGAGTATGACAGTTACGAATAAAATCATGCTAGAAAGAATAAAATCTATCTACACAGTTCTAAAACATAACTAAGGCAGAAAAGAAAAGCATGGGTAACATAAATTTAAAAACTTCCATTTCATTATTATGTTCCTTATCAGGAACTCATAATTACAACATTTGTGCTCTTTACTAGCATTTCATTCCTTATTAGGAAAATATAATTAAAATTTTAAGCTCTTTATGGCTTTTATTCAAATTTCCTGCCCATCCTGGCATTACCATTCCTTAACAGGAATATCATTATCAACAAATGCTCTTTGTGGCATTTCATTGTGCTCTTTATGGCACTTCATCATGCTCTTTATGGCATAATCTCATACATCAAGTCCCACTTGATTATGAATAGTTATATTTGTATACATATAACGATTCTAAGACCGCCCCTCCGAGTTTCCCCACTGGGTGCGCCCCTAAATGACCATCATCTTCCAGAGCCTATCTATACAATACAACCTGGGCACCTACAACGCAATACGTCGGGAAGCGGCCATATGCCTACGGGAGAGTCAAGACCACACTCGGAATCTCCTCACCAGCGCAGAAACATAACGTATCGCTCATATGGCCTATGGACTATATCCACCCTACGTTCACTAGCCAGGGGGCATCACCAAGCATGCGAACTTCCCTTATGATGTCATTTAGAGAGGTGTGTATCCAGTAAATTAACATTTACCATCATCATTACCATTTCCATTTCATTTCCATGTATATATTTCATTTTATCCGAAACCATTTCCATTTATTTCTTTTTTTTTTGTAAATAATCTAACTGATTATTCGGAGCCATACGATAAATTATATCGTTGCTACAACCCCAAGGAGTAAGTAAACTCTTAATTAACTCCAAACATTTTAGGGTGTTATTATAATCCATCAATATTAATGTAGCTCTGTTGAGCTCCCAGTCTCCCCAACATAACTCTAGGAATCCTAGTTCCATGATAATTTACTAGAAAAAGAATGCCCTAACATCAATTGGCAAAACCCCGGAAAAGTCCCCATATACCCCATTCCCAGTGTAGGGAAAGTACTAACTCAATTTCAACTCTAGGACACCTAGTTTACTTCATTAAAGAAGGTTCCTAGTCCCTATTTAAGAAAATATATCTAGGAAACAAAATAGGATTTTAGGATGAAAAACAGGGGACCGGTCGACCGGTCCTGGAACCGCGGTCGACCGCGTCTCTAGATTTTGCCTACAAAGAAAAACAGAAAGGTCAGAATGGAGGGGTCGGTCGACCGGTCAAGGAACCGCGGTCGATCGCGATCAAATTTTATGCCTTTGTAGGAAAGAAGTAAGCCCTCCCGCAAAGGCGCGATCGACCGGTCCTGAGACCGCGGTCGACCGGTCATAGCAGACCTAGGGTTCTTCCTTCTTCCAAAATTAAATCCAAGTGAAAATTTCACTTTCTCCAAATCCCAAATCTCTTCTATTTTGAACCCAACCAACAATCTTTATCTACCCAAAGATTTTTCCACATGATTTATAACCATTACAATTCACAATTTTATCATCAAAACCAAATCTAGGTTTAAATACCAAAATTTCCATTTTTGATCTCCAAATATATATACATAAATATCACACAATTTATTCATCTCAAAACATATATTAGCAAGTAGAAAACTTGCCTTAGAGTTGCAAATGCAGATTTCTTGGTGGTGGAAGCAATCTTCCATCTTAAATCTTCATTTTCTCTCTTCTTTCTCCACTTTACTCTTCTTCTTTCTTTCTCTCCTTTTTCTCTCTATGTTTAAGACATAATTTAGGGAATTAGGGGATTTAGAAGACTAAATCGCGGCTTAAGTTAAAATTCCCAACTTAAATGGTTAACACCACATTAAAATGACTCCCAAAATACGCATATAAGCTAAAACCAGGTAAAAGTGCCCGAAATACAAAAATGCAATATGGCACTTATTTTGACTGTCTCGCACCCTCCGAGACTAACTACCCCCTCTAAACTGGCATCCGAAAATTTTATAAAATATTTCGAGTTCCAATTTCATTTAAATCAAACTGTCATTTTAAATACATGACACTATAAACATGCAACCTGATGATATTTACTTTCACATACTGTAAATATGCATCAGTCTAGTAAATATTGACTTTTAATTAATATTTACTCCAGTCCCCACATTTTATATAATTACCTTAAGCGGTAAAATTAATATAAAATGAGCCCTCCAGAATCGAGGGTTGTTACATACTCCCCCCCCTTAAGAGGGAATTTTGCCCTCAAAATTCGGGCATACCCAAATCTCATAAAGGGTATACTACTCTAAACTAGGATTCTACCATCCTAAACAACCCCCCCCCCCGTCATCACAGTCATCCTAAATGGACTCGGACTAAGGTCGACTTTATCGATCTCAGCCTACATCATATGTGCTCTAGCGTAGCACAAAGCGTTCCTCCCTAACTATCGATTCTACTGTCTTAAAACGGAAGAAGATACCCTCACAACTCGACATAGACCGCTTTACTCCCTCCTCGGGGATATTTATACCAACTCTAATCGTTTTAACCCCAACACTAATCAACTTCCCCCACATTGACGTATCTCATCAAGGCGTATGGTTCAAAAGCCAAATCTTAAAGGATCGACACGAGACCACTCCAAGTCCAAGGAACATATTACCCGTTGGTTCCATCCAACAAGTATACAAAATATTCAACCGACCACGCTAGGCCACTCATGATACCCTGCCTTAGAAAATAATTCACAAGGCCATTCGATAGCCTAATGGTTGTACTGGAGTCTCTATCCATATACTAACTGCTCTCACCTGCTATGTATTTTAAGGCGTCCGCTTCGAGGTATGCTTTTCGGCCCTAAGTCAAATTCCTTCCATACATCCATCCACCTTAGAGCGGTAGGATACACACTATTTCTATACAGTTCCCATTTCTTCATGGAACTTTAGCCAAACTTCCGACATGAATATCTCACCTCAGTCCACCCTATTTTAATAGGCACCTCCCACAGTTCTACCATTCCTCCATCAATAATGGGGCGTACTCTTCTACATATAGTCCATCCATAATGGACGGGAATTCAACAGTCTGGTTAAGCGATCAACAACTTTCTCAAATAGGATCATGACCATAACAGCTTCTCCACTTCAATACAACCGTCTATGAATATACCCCTCTTCATTCCACCAATACTCTTCTTCGCACGAGTAGGTGAAATGGTCAATCACAGACCGAAATGCTCTCCCTACAGAGCCTTTCGAGTCATGCTCGTTTCATTTGGCTTTCCATGCCAACACAAATATCTCCGACGAGTTTCTTACTCGACGCATTTACTACCCCAATCGCATTTCCTTAGCGAATGAGAAAATACCCAATTACTAGTTTTTCTGAAATCCGAGCACTAACTCGATTTCTCCCACGACCTATTGCAACAACTTGTTGCTTCGCGAGAAGGACTAAATTTCCCTGCCTAGGAAGTAGTGCCTCTATTTCTTTAAGGCAATTTCCACAGCAATGAATTTTAAATTCAAGCGTGGGATATTACTTCCCACAAGTTTAAGCATGTGAGACGCATAGACAACGGGTCCATGCTCCAGTATTATTACTTCCCACTCCTGGCAGAGACTTATTCATTAAACCCACTCTCGAGATCACCAACACGAGCTCAGGAGTGAAGGTCCGCCCGTTCCTTAACTCCCCGTAAGTGAAGTCGCCACGTAGCACCATATCTAAGAAAGGCCTTATCTCCTTCGGCCTAAACCACCCAAACCTCTCGAGACCCCATAAATCTCGTTCTTAGGGATCTAATCCCGCATAGAGTTAACCCACAACTTATTCAGGATCAACTCCTTACCGCCTTCCTAAATCAACATCACCTGCCCTAAGGGCCTTATATTCTAATAAACCTAAGGTCGATCTACAAGTATACATCCTATCTAAGTCGTAGATAGATAATACTAAATATATCCCTAGTGTCCAAGATCTATCTCAACTTCCAACATTCTCTCGGTTTCGTGCGTGGGACGTCTCGCCAAAGCGAAATCCAAACAAGGAACCCTCCCGTTACACTACTACCTCGCATCGTTGGTCATTAAGACGTGACGGTCTAAAACACATAATCGGGATCGGTACAATTCTAATTTACAATCCTACTTACCATAGCATCTTTTAAAGATCTTAACTGATCAGACATTCACTTCCTGTGAAGTCTTTCAGATACATATCCCCCTTATAAAACATAGCCTTCTTATCAAGGCACAATCCCGAAGTCTCAATCCGACTTCGTATCACGGTCTCCCTCACATCGATCAGAGGAGAGAACTATATACAGTGCTTCTATCTCGCACGTTAATAGCCCTTAATCACTCTTCTGCGTGATTCTCGGCTAAACTTCCAATCCCACTTCTAACAACAAAATAAATAAAGTAAAAGAAAAAGAAAAGGATAGCGTCTCTCCAATCACAACATCGTTAAGTGTTCATGCGGCGGAGTGTCTCGCCGAGGCGAAATCCAAACGAGGAACCGCTCCGACACATGCCTACTTAACTAGTTGATCATGGAGATAAGCGTAACATGCATAAACAAGACAAACAAACAACCCAACACTCACACAAGATAACTAAACGAATAACAAAATCTCCTACCTACCTCGATTCACCTCTATAAAGTCTCAACCTGTATCCAGGGGAGAAATCATAGAACAACTAGTTCCATTTTGAGCTAGAAGTAAGATAGCCTTACAATTTTATTTGCTTGCTATCACCCCAAACCAACCAAGGTATCTCTACTCGCATACTATACATAAGATAAGAGAAAGGAAAAATAACATCTCTCCACTCCCAACGTCGTTAAGGTTCACGCGTGGAGCGTCCCGCAAAAGCGGAATCCAAACAAGGAACCCCTCCTATGCATTACTACTTAACTTGTTGGTCGTTGAGATAAGTCATCACATCCACATATAATGCAAATGAGCAATGGACCACTTAACCCAAGGGGCATATAATGCAATTTACACACTCGAATCTACAGTAGATATAGTACTACTAAGTCTTATAATAAGGAATACACCACCCACTAATAAGGTGGAATTCCCATCCACATACTTACAAACCACTCCGCATCCTAGCCATTACTCCGACTCTGGTCGACAACAATTACCCACGTAGTCCCTCTTACTTCCTCAGTAAAAGAGGACACGCTCTCGGCCTCCTCTTCCTCAGTTCAATGAAACCTCCCCAGGCGGATGTCCACCAACGGGGTTTCATGAATCTTACTCCATTAGAAGTGTTAACGACACCTATTCTGGAGCCTATCATTTCCTGGTGCACGGTCTCCCTAACCGTACAACACCTTATTCCTCATCGGTCTTTAACCGAACATTTTGTGAACGTTCGAGAATCCTCCTTCTCCTCAGTCCAGTTATCCTAGAGAAACTCTCCATTGCAAGTATCCACCGGGCTTCTCTATGGGCCAAACTTTCGGCACCCACGAATGTGGTGACCACATATTCACCATCTCAGCACTACTCCTACGGGTGAAGGATTATCCTCCATCCTACTTCAGGGCACCTCTCTACTTCAATTTAACATCGCTTGAATTCTCAAGCTTAGTACCACTTTCTACTTCTAGCGGTACTTGGGAAAACTACATCAACTGTAATTAGTAGTCGTAGTAGCAAGACAAGGAAGTGCTACAAAAAGGGAGCGACCTCCAAAGCGGTCCTCATCCCCGACCACAATTTACAGTCCTTAGTAGTTCCTTCTCATGACGCCCTTCTCCAATCAACCTACTGTTCTCACACGAATGCGCACAAGATTCTATAGATTCTAACTCATGGCAGAAGAACGAAATCTCACAAGAGAAACCAACGATCTTAATCCTAAGGCTTTATGTCAAATCAAGAGCAACGCTGAAACTTAAGGCGTCCACACAGATTCCTAAGGACTATAGAACCTGATGCTCTGATACCATATGTGACACCCCGTGATCCGAAATAAGGGGTGGCCAACCTAATACTCCAATATAACGGAATCATAGATGGAATCATTCTCAGCATCACCATAAAAATATAGAGTATCCAGGATAACCACCCAATATTTCAGAAAACGAGTTGCCAAAAATTTTGAATTTAAAGTAAATAAAGTTAAACAAACAACCCATTTCTTTAAAAGATAGGGGAAACAACCAGGATGTATATATATCTATAACAACAGGTAACAAATAAGAGGACCGAATATGTTATCGGTCCGCTGATTCATCCAACATTTATTAAACAATTTCAATAAATTTATATATTACATTACATTAATCAATTACAAAAGCTTGGGCCTCGCCCGAGTGAAAGAGACTCGATCTTAACTAGAATACAAAAAAAATGAAAACGTTTATACCAATTGTATCCCGTAATACCCGCAATGCATCACGGCTCGCCGAAGACATCGGAACAGGAATTCAAGTCAGCCATCCTTACGGCGGAGTACCTGGGCGGAGACAAGATGCATATGCAACAAGAAATGTAAACGGATCAGGGCCCGGTTCTATATGATTACCAGATGAATAAAGAGTATGACAGTTACGAATAAAATCATGCTAGAAAGAATAAAATCTATCTACACAGTTCTAAAACATAACTAAGGCAGAAAAGAAAAGCATGGGTAACATAAATTTAAAAACTTCCATTTCATTATTATGTTCCTTATCAGGAACTCATAATTACAACATTTGTGCTCTTTACTAGCATTTCATTCCTTATCAGGAAAATATAATTAAAATTTTAAGCTCTTTATGGCTTTTATTCAAATTTCATGCCCATCCTGGCATTACCATTCCTTAATAGGAATATCATTATCAACAAATGCTCTTTGTGGCATCTCATTGTGCTCTTTATGGCACTTCATCATGCTCTTTATGGCATAATCTCATACATCAAGTCCCACTTGATTATGAATAGTTATATTTGTATACATATAACGATTCTAAGACCGCCCCTCCGAGTTTCTCCACTGGGCGCGTCCCTAAATGACCATCATCTTCCAGGGCCTATCTATACAAGACAACCTGGGCACCTACAACGCAATACGTCGGGAAGCGGCCATATGCCTACGGGAGAGTCAAGACCACACCCGAAATCTCCTCACCAGCGCAGAAACATAACATATCGCTCATATGGCCTATGGACTATATCCACCCTACGTTCACTAGCCAGGGGGCATCACCAAGCGCGCGAGCTTCCCTTATGATGTCATTTAGAGAGGTGTGTATCCAGTAAATTAACATATACCATCATCATTACCATTTCCATTTCATTTCCATGTATATGTTTCATTTTATCCGAAACCATTTCCATTTATTTCTTTTTTTTTGTAAATAATCTAACTGATTATCCGGAGCCATACGATAAATTATATCGTTGCTACAACCCCAAGGAGTAAGTAAACTCTTAATTAACTCCAAACATTTTAGGGTGTTATTATAATCCATCAATATTAATGTAGCTCTGTTGAGCTCCAAGTCTCCCAAACATAACTCTAGGAATCCTAGTTCCATGATAATTTACTAGAAAAAGAATGCCCTAACATCAATTGGCAAAACCCCGGAAAAGTCCCCACATACCCCATTCCTAGTGTAGGGAAAGTACTAACTCAATTTCAACTCTAGGACACCTAGTTTACTTCATTAAAGAAGGTTCTTAGTCCCTATTTAAGAAAATATATCTAGGAAACAAAATAGGATTTTAGGATGAAAAACAGGGGACCGGTCGACCGGTCCTGGAACCGCGGTCGACCGCGTCTCTAGATTTTGCCTACAAAGAAAAACAGAAAGGTCAGAATGGAGGGGTCGGTCGACCGGTCAAGGAACCGCGGTCGACCGCGCTCAAATTTTATGCCTTTTTAGGAAAGAAGTAAGCCCTCCCGCAAAGGCGCGGTCGACCGGTCCTGAGACCGCGGTCGACCGGTCATAGCAGACCTAGGGTTCTTCCTTCTTCCAAAATTAAATCCAAGTGAAAATTTCACTTTCTCCAAATCCAAATCTCTTCTATTTTGAACCCAACCAACAACCTTTATCTACCCAAATATTTTTCCACATGATTTATATCCATTACAATTCACAATTTTATCATCAAAACCAAATCTAGGTTTAAATACCAAAATTTCCATTTTTGATCTCCAAATATATATACATAAATATCACACAATTTATTCATCTCAAAACATATATTAGCAAGTAGAAAACTTGCCTTAGAGTTGCAAATGCAGATTTCTTGGTGGTGGAAGCAATCTCCCATCTTAAATCTTCATTTTCTCTCTTCTTTCTCCACTTTACTCTTTTTCTTTCTTTCTCTCCTTTTTCTCTCTATGTTTAAGACATAATTTAGGGAATTAGGGGGTTTAGAAGACTAAATCGTGGCTTAAGTTAAAATTCCCAACTTAAATGGTTAACACCACATTAAAATGACTCCCAAAATACGCATATAAGCTAAAACCAGGTAAAAGTGCCCGAAATACAAAAATGCAATTTGGCACTTATTTTGACTGTCTCGCACCCTCCGAGACTAACTACCCCCTCTAAACTGGCATCCGGAAATTTTATAAAATATTTCGAGTTCCAATTTCATTTAAATCAAAATGTCATTTTAAATACATGACACTATAAACATGCAACCTGATGATATTTACTTTCACATACTGTAAATATGCATCAGTCTAGTAAATATTGACTTTTAATTAATATTTACTCCAGTCCCCACATTTTATATAATTACCTTAAGCAGTAAAATTAATATAAAATGAGCCCTCCAGAATCGAGGGTTGTTACACATGCCAACTGCCCTGTGCAGTTCTTTTGTTCGGTCTTTTCTGCCGATAGAAGTAAATATATCTATATAAAATACATATAATAATATTATTATATATATACACACACGTTTCTATTTATATTTTTAGAATACCCTAATATCAAATTATGTTTATCGTAGTAATAAATTTATATATGTTTATACGATTTTTTTAATATTTGAAAGAAATATATATATATATATATATATATATATATATATATATATGTATGTATGTATGTATATTTCTTTTTAACGTATCTATATATATTATATTTAATATTTTGTTTGTTCTATCACTTTCAGTGGGCCCCATTTCCAAATCATGAGCAGTGCATCTGTTGTCTACTTCTAGGCTTTGGAAGTGTTAAATGATATATCATACCTACTTATAATATCTCCTTTTGTATACAGTCTTTCTTTATAATATCATCCATAATATAAGCTGGTATATTATAACTTCTAGTCATTGCCACATATATTTTTTTTAAAACCCACGCCCCTATAGCTGGCTTTACCTACTTACCTTGGGCCACGCACCAAGTACGGCCTTTAGTAAACCTATGGTTTTATGCTTTAGTTGTAGGTTTGTAGTCTTGTCCTTTACTCTAAAGATTTTGAAAGGATTTGTTTGATAAGACTTAACTTCTAGCTGTTATTACCATTATACATAAGACATCGTAAGACAACAAATTACCAAGCCATATTACCTCGAGCCATGTGCTAAATTTTTTTTTTTGATGGAAATAATTGATAGTTTAAAATATATGTATCTAAAAAGTGTTCATTTAAATAGTCATAAAATAATAAATAATTCAAAAGTAATGATATTTTTGTAAAAAAATGCTTGCAACTATTACCAAACACAACATATAAAATTGAGAATAAATCAAAGTAACTTTTTTTTGGTAACAACAATAAAATTTCAAACTGACTTAAGAAAAAAACAGAAAATAAAACTTTGAACATTTTAAAGTGAAAGCCCAATACATTAACATGACATAAATTAAAAGCTCAAAACTACATAAAAAAACACAAACAGAAAGAAATCGTATCTTCACATCACTTTCAAACATGAAATAAACCACAATATAAACTAAAATAAAAGTTAACTTCTCAACACACTCATAATAAAGATTAAAACAAACAAATAAAAAACCCAATACCTCCGAATTAATTTGTGTTCTCTTGGAGCTGGTGGTGATGCCTGTTGTGAACCTGTTTAAACAATTACAGGTTGAGTATAAAACAAAAAATATTATGATGTTGACTAAAAAATCATAATACCGTGCCCGTACAGTACCATGTTGTGTAAAAAATCAACTACACAATACTAAACGCCCGAACAGGTTCATGGAGTAAAAAAAAACTCATTTTTGAAAAAAAAATAGCAGGAACCCAAAATAACAAATATACTCAGAAATCATATGCCCCTACAATACCATGTTGAATAAAAAAATCAGCTACACAATATTAAATGCCATACATGTTGAGTAAAAAAAATAAAACTTGTTTTTGAAAAAAGAAAATAACTCAGATCGGAACAATCAAGAACACATATCGATTTTTTTTTAAAAGGATAAATCGATTTTTAAATGAAAAACAGATCGATAAAAAAAATCACAACCTTCATCAATTCAGGAACCCAGTTGAACCCAACATCACAGCCTTCAGAGACTCATTCAGATTTTTGAATCAACATCACAACCTTTGTTTATAAGCAAAAGGTAGACAATATAACAAACAAAGAAAATATAATAATAAAAACTACATGCATATATTTCGTGAGGGAGATATATTTCAAAAACAAAAATTACAATATAAAAACATCAAAATCTATATCGAGAGAGAGAGAAAAAAAATGAACCAAGCTACCTGAACCGTAAAAAAATCCATCAGAACCATCTAAGCTACCCTTATCGGAACAGATCTGCTACAATATAAAATCCATATAAAAACTATAATATGAGTTAAATGAACAATAAAAACTACACGCATATATTTCGAGGGAGAGAGATTTAGAAAAATAAAAATTACAATATATACCCGGAACCAAAATTACATTACGAGAGAGAGAGAGAGAGAGAGAGAGAGAGAGATGCAATAAGCTACCTGAACGTCCTGAACTGTCAAAAACCCATCGGAACCATCTCTTTAGATCTGAACCGTCACTACCTGAACGGTCAAAAAATAACCAATAACCTTAACACAAAATATAAACTTGAACAAAGAAAAAAAAAATACTAAAAAGGATTCAAGTATTTACAATGAGAGAGAGGGAGGCTCTGAGCTTGGGGGAGTTGTTGTCGAGAGAGAGAGGCTCTAGGTTTGAGGAGTGGTGAGGGGAGTGGGTGTAGAAAGTACATATCATAGTTGTACTGATTGTGAGTCCCAAAGTTTACACGGATCAATCCTTGGTAGATTCTAGGCCATTGGATTCAAACTCCTCCAATTTAATCTTAGTCATCAATTGACAAAGACCAAGTAGATATACACAAAACCTATTTATATAGGATTTGTATACAAAGGATTATTATGTGGCAAAACCCCCCTCCTTTATTTATTATATATATATATATATATATATATATATATATATATATATATATATATATATATATATATATATATATGTGTGTGTGTGTGTGTGTGTGTGTGTGTGTGTGTACGTGTAACTCCCCAGTCCGAATTTATGGGTTACCCGTGGTTAACCCGGTCCGACTCCAGCGTTAGGTGTGAAGTGCAATGAAACAACCTATATAAAGTTGATAGTCCAATTTAAACTAATGAAAATTTCACTTTTTTAGCATGTAATTCCCATTTAAATTAAACTACGTGAGATACGTATGGGAACCGTTCCTCAGAACCATGCATACAGAGCTACTAATCATAAAAATAAAAAGGTTACTCACTTGAACTATGCTTTCAAAATGCGGAACCACACCCAACCTGTCGTAACAAAGACGAGGGAATGAGCTAAATGACAAGTGGAAAAATACAATGATGCAATAAAGAATCGAATGGCATAAAGAGACTCTAACACGATATATATACATGCGCATGCAAATACCTTATATACATACATATATACACTATAATGTATGAAATTATTTTTATTCCAAAAACGCTACTTATCTCGATTCATTCACCTTAATATCAGGGAAGGATTTCCTTTATTACTTGACTTGACACTTATTTCTTGACATAACACACCCGATAAATACTTTTAAATAATACTCCTTGTTTAAGGAAAACCATTCCTTTACCAAAATTTCCTTGTTACTCATCCAAAATTTACCTTAGTATTTTCATTGAAAATCACCCTTCAACACACGTAAAAACCGTGTTAATAAATACTTATTTTCCATTGAAAAGCTTTCATAAACACACTCTTGTCTTAATTATGGGTTAATCCTCTTTAATTTTATTTACCACCCATTTAGTCTCTTTAATTAACCATTCTTTTACTTTATGGACATTAATCAATTTTCACCTTTCTTGTCCACTTTATGCTTTACCAAAAAATTTATTACTGTATTCAAGTTAGGTTGTCTTTTTACATGTTCACCACACAACGCATTTCTTGATATGTTCCATTTTTATTATCTTTTTTAGGGAATCTTTCAATATTCTCATACTTTTACGGGCTCCACACCGCCGGTTATGCTAACATATGCTCTAACCAGTGATTTCAGATCTTTCATCCTAGGGCTCTGGGCCCTCTTTAATTATTCACATGTCATCCGAGTCCATATTAATATGTTTTAACATTTTACAAATGTGCAAATTATTCCAATTTTCCTTTATCGGCCACATCCAAATTTTATGGTTTTACCCCAACTTGTGTTACACTTTAAAATCGTCATTTTAGTCCTTTGCACACTTGCATTGATTTTATCTAAAAAATCATGTTCATTTAGGACCATTTTGTGTAACACCTTTTTAAACATTTTTATTTCATAAAAAAATTTCACTTTACGTAAAATTACCATTATACCCATTGGTTTTCAAACTTGCCTTTTCCTCCATTTCATAAGTGTTATTTTTTAAAATATTATTAAGTTAACCACACTAACTTCTTAAATGTTTTTAACTCAAAAAAAATTATTTAACACTTTGGACTAGCATACTTCTCAAGTTAAAAATCTCTTTATTTCATTACTTTCTTATTCCAAGAAATCATTGAACATTCAAACACTAGTTTATAAGAAAACACAATTTTTCTTTAATAACACTTGTTGTCTAGAACACTTTTTACACACTTTAAGGGCTGAAATTTTTATTTTCCTTATTTCGTGTTAAAACCCAATAAAACCTTCATCTACTTGTTTATATACTCATCATCAAATACTACAAGTTTATATACACGACAAGATGAATTTTAAGTCAAAAATCCTATCAAATGGTTCTAACATATGATTTATCCTAGAAATCTCATAATATTATCACAAACATACTTTTCAAGGCGACAGACATTATGTTTCTTCAAAACTTCGAATTTCCATTAACATAAAAACCCAATTTTTCACAAGAAAACTTCGAAACATTTACTCATACAATATTACCAACAAAATAAACATTCTTTCAACACTTTTATTCCATAAAAATGTTCAAACACCAAGTCTTCTTGAAATATACAATTTTGCTCAAAACCATTGAAATCCTTTTGTAAACTCATTTTCACAAGTCATAAGAAATATCATTCTTAAATTATAAATGCATCATAGTCTTACAAACTCCCACTAGAAGATTAACACTACAAAAAATTGAGTTTTTAAACTAAAGAGTAGAGTTTTCCCACCTCAAATGAAGGTAGAAGAAGATGGTAACATCCCACCTCCTAAGGTGGACTCAAAGAGGTTGCATATCTCTACAAAGCTACATTCCATAAAAGCTCCACTAAAACCCCCTTTACGCTCCACACTTCATTCCTTCCTTCTTCTTTTTCTTCTCTTCTTCTTCTTCTTCTTCTTCTTCTTCTTCTTCTTCTTCTCAGTAAAACCCCAACAATAGCTGTAAATTTCATAGGTTTTCTCAACAATGATGGAAATGGGTGTATAATACTTATATATGGTGGAATACTTGTGAAATATAGTGGCACAAGGGGGAGGTATGGCTGTGGAGGGTGGTTTATGGTGGTGGGAGAGGAGAATCTCTTGAGAGCTACATATATATATATATATATATATATATATATATATATATATATATATATATATATATAGAGAGAGAGAGAGAGAGTATGTTTTTTGTCCCCCAAATGAGTTAAAATCACCTTGAATACTTCAAAAAACCCTAATAGGTTAAATCCACCAAACTCCCTTACACCCAACCCTTTAAGCCAGGGGAAATCAATTATTTTATCCACATATGATGTGGGTCACTGAGAAGTCTACAGTCATCAAATCCGATGACCCACATGTCGATAGCTCATTAAAATGATAATATTATCAAATTATGCTCTAATCATTCGAACGACCTGAGGCTCATTCGGACGAGATTGCTCACTCGTTTGAACGACCCTTTTAATGAGGTGTTCTAACAAAATATCATCAAGCATAATGAATGGATCAACCTAGTCTAATTCGAATGAGATCAACCCCTCGTTCAAACGACCTTCAATTCCTTCGATCCGAACTTCGTGCCTTTAATTTTTTATTCAAAGAGCATGAAGGCCATGGAGTTACCCAAAGTTGGCATATGGTCCATTGCAAAAATTCCAAATGCCAATTGGTCTTACAAAGTCACCAAATCTTACAACTATGATAAAATCTTGGGGGAGGGTGTTACATTCTTCCCACTTTTGGAAATTTAATCCTCGAAATTATTAATCCATCGATTCCACAACTCCCGAGATTATTAATCCTTACTCCATGTTACAGGGATCTTTTAGGGCTAAGTCATTAAAGTCCTCATTCACCAAAAAGTCATCATACGCCCTTCCACAAATGGCTGTCACTAAAGAACTTGGCACACAACATGTTCTAACACTCACTAATCAGGCTAGCCATTAATTTTTCATAATAGTCCTCGAGTCTTCACTTACTCAATGATCATGTTCGGTCATGTCTTAAGGCTTCTTCGCTAACACCTCAAATCATATCGGTGCCTCTATCGGGAGACACTATTTAACGATCAACAAGTGTCATTGACCCATTCCATTGCTCTAAACTGTTTTAATTCATCGCATTACCCATCCCGAGTGTCCTCAAATTCTTGGGTGTTTTTGACCCAGTAAATTCACTTAGCCTCGATATTATCCTCACATCACAAGTCCCTCACATTGGGGAGATATTGCACTAAGTTCCAAATCATGTGTAAAACCAACACCATCCTATAGGACCCTTCCATGAACCTGTGGTCACTCTAGGTGTACTACTAGGGAACACTCGACTAAACATTAAACCAAGCCACCACTGTGTAAAACAACACTTAGTGTTGTGTTCCCTTGATTTCTAATACTATATTATGTCCCCAAGTCATCATCATGCTCTTTAAAACTAGAGCCACTGACTTTTATGCTGACCAATCATAAGGTTGCTAATCCTCATACTATGAGCACATTGTGTGGCCGAAAGCATAGCCACTTGTACATAAAACTTTGTGCAGTAGGAAGGATATACCCAGTTATCGAGTTGCATTGACTATGCCAGGTCTAACCGCATTCTACTAGGTAAAACTGCGTCATACCATAACATGGTATAAATCTGGGCTATCATAACAGTGGGAACAAAATCCTCGATCATCACAACTAAAGGGGACATAAGGAATCAGATAGAATGAATAGCCATCCCCCAAAAAATCCAATCTGCACGCAAAACAATATGTCTATGAAAGCAGAACTTACCCACATGCTTGAAATATACAACTCCTCCCAAATGTTCTCACTAGGTACTAACCTAGCCATACACCCTGGCTCGAGTCACTAACTGTGACGAATAGAATAATAAACATTCATCCTCATAAGACCAAGTCATCATACGAACCTATTATCCTACGAGAAGTCAAGAACTAAACATCCATCCTTAAGGATGAGGCTTCGTCCTCACACCCTTGACAAACGCGAACCACTCCGGTCGGAGAACGCCTAATAACTTTGCCAATGCCCACCTTGTGCACATCTCTAGTTGCATCGTGGCCAACCTAACACACTTAATCAATTGTCGACAATATCATACCAAGATTGTATCCCAAAAGTCTTCATGGGAAGTATCCCGTTAAGCGAGACATTCACCTTATTATTAACCTTTACCTACATAAGGTTGTCGCTGAGTTTATCTCCATGTTCTACCCGTACTGAATTTCGTAACGGCCACCATGGTTGCCATTAACATTTTAAGGGTAGTAAGTGCCATACAGGACTATGTCTCCCAATCCATACCAATTTGGTAAGACGTGGAAAGAACCAGTCCTTTCCTTGTAGGGCTATTCTAACTTATATCGTCGACACATGTCGATACCTTAATCATGCTTCAATATCCTTATGAGGGTGTCGTTTCAAGTTTCTAACATGACATAATCAATCTATGTCCCAAATGCATTTCCTAGTACTCCTCAAAATTAAATGTTACACTGCTTACACTAGCCATTCCATGACACCCGATCATCATGCCCACTCATAACACAAGATTCTAATTTCTCTTAGCAGGTTATATCACCCATCAGTGCTAATTTGGATGATGGTACTCAACACGTACACTATCTGACTATTTTAAACCTTGATCAATAACCTGAGATTATCACATGACCCTAAATACCAACACCATTATAACACTTGTACTCCATAACACATGTAAGAGAATAATTTGCTCATATTTTAGGCTAACTTAGTTTTTATCATATCCTGATACGATTTGACTTGAGCTATCATGAAGATTTGAAGATCTAATATCTCCAAATTTTGAACATCTCCACATTATGAAGGTATAATCCTATTTATAGTTTAAATTTATTCCTTAGATTTATTTTGGGATATTTGATTTTTTATTAAAACTCAAAAAAGATTTTTTTCTTTGAAAAAATTAAGACATTTTTTTGTATTAATTTTTTTAGTTCGTTGATCTCGTTCAAATGAGATGGGAATGATGTTCTAACGATACCTTATTTCCGTTCGAAGTCTCATTTGAAGGGCATACTACTTTAGGTTTTTTTGAAGGTCGTTTGAACTTCATTCAAATGAAATGGCTGATTGTTTCGAACGAGATTCATTTCATTCAAATGAATTGCCATTCTCGTTCAGACGAGCTTCAAAATTCGTTTGAACAAGTCGTTACCTCAAAATTTATAAATGTCTTATAAATACATATTTCGTTTTGGTTTTCGTTAAGACTTTTGCCAGAATCTTTTGTGCATACCTTCAGCAAAAGTTTCAACCTTTTAATTTGAGAAAAACTTTTTGATTCACAAATCACATCCCTATAATATATTTGAGTGAATCAATTTTGAACCCTATAGTTTTTATCTTTCATACACTTTTGTGGAGAGACATTCTTCATTGTTGATCTTGTGATTCTTGTGGGAATCATTTCTTAAGGAAAACTATGGTTATGTGATTCTTGCGAGGATCATAGTTGCTGAAGACGAAAGTCACCCGCGGGAGATTAGTCGAAACATTGTAGATTCATTTATAAAATTTGTAAGTTGCGATTTGTAATTTTTGTAAAGTGAATGAAAGGTTTTACTCGAAAGTTTTTCTTCCTAAAACTCTATTTTTGATCAAGTGCTTTCTTTATTTACGTTTTAAATCACAAAGTTTCATGTCCTAGGGATATAAGAATAAAAATTGGTGTGGGTTGTCATCTAAATTTAATAAGTTAATGACATTAGATAATTGCGCACTCTCAAATCAAAGCATCTTTCACAAAATTATTGTGAGATCTTGATTTTTCACAAAAAAAAAATTATGGTATCAATTGTTTTGGAAAATTGATTTAAAAAAATTGCAAATTTTCTGATGGAGAGCTTATATAATAGGACGCCAATTTTTTATGGATCGAACTATGCCTATTGGAAAGCCCGAATGAGATCCACTTTAAAATCCATATATGAGAGGGTTTATATTGTTTGTGAAAGAGGGTGGACTCCCCCCACGATCACTGTTGATAATTGCACAAATCCTAAAACTCGTCTCTTCCTGGACTGATGATGAGTTTTAGTGTAGCACCTACAACTCCCGTAGACTTAGTGTTATTTCTGGAGTTGTCACTCCTAAAGAGTTCTGACGTATCATGATATGCACTACATCTAAGGAAGTAGGTGATATCCTCTAGTTGGCACATGAGGGTACCAACAATGTGTTTATGTTCACCATTTTTACACCAAAGGTTGAGTTTGAGATCTTGCATTAGTAGTGTCTCATTACTTCATGAACATATATTATGTTTTTCTACATTGATTAACCTATTGAATGTTTTAACAACCCTACATTCCATTTTCATGATTCGATTATTTTTGTGTGGCTCCATGGTGTGTTGTATTTGTAAAATTTCTTTTCATTTGAAAAAATTGAAAAAAATTCAAGAATAGATTATGGAGCCTTTGAGACTATCATTACATGATTATTTATTCATATTTATTTTGTGATGATATCTTATTATTGGTGATGTTTCCCATTTTCATGATTAGTTTCTACTCTTTGTCTATTTCGGACAAAATAAAAGGGGGGAACAAATTACGGGGAAGATTGATTTATGGGGGAGAGTTCATCTTTATGCATTTTTTGATATGTCAAACTTGATGCATCACAGGGGTATTTTCTTTGTTTCATGTGTGTAGGTACTTTAGGAAGAATATCATATTCATCTTACATTCAGTGAAGACAAAGAGCCCAAGATAAGATAAGAAGAAGGGGAATTTGGAGATTTTTTTAAGATAACTCTATCTTGTACCTATCAATTTTAGGGTTTTGGAGGGTATTAGGATATTGTATTTGTCTTAAAGGATATTCATTGTATTTTGGATTTCAATTTTTTGCTTGTACCGAAATAGCCGGGGGGGGGGGGGGGGGGGGGGGGGGAGGTATAAGAGCATAATTTGCTCATAGCTTAGGCTAGTTTATTTTTTGGCATATCCCGCTACTATTTGACTTGAGCCGTTATGAAGATCCAATATCTCCAACTTTTAAGCATCTCAACACTATGAAAGTATAATACTATTTAGAGTATAAAGTTATTCCTTAAATTTATATTTGAATGTTTGAATTTTTATTAAAATTGAAACAAGATTTTTTCTTTGAAAAAATCAAGGCATTTTTACTTATTTAAAAAAAATTTAGTTCACGTAACTCGTTCAAACAGGATGGAAACTCATTCTAACGAGATCCTATTTTCGTTCGAAGTCTCCTTTGAAGTTTACTTCAATCGAGCTTCGAACGAGGGAATACTATTTTAGGCCATTTGAACTTCGTTCAAACGAGATGTATGATTGGTTCAAACAAGATTTATTTCGTTCAAACGAATTTCCATTCTTGTTTGAACAAACTTCAAAATTCGTTCGAACGAGCTTCAAAATTCGCTCCAATGATCTGCCCCCTCAAAATTTGTAAACGTCTTACAAATACATATTTCATGTTTGTTTCCATTAAGGCTTTTATAAGAACTGTTTCTGCATACCTTTAGCAAAAGACCTTTTGAATTGAGAAAACCTTTTTGATTTATCAATCATATCCCCAGAATATATTTGAGTGAATCAAGTTTGAACCCTATAATTTATATCTTACACACACACTTGTGGAGGGACATTCTTCACTATTGATCTTGTGCACTTAAACCTATGAACACCTCAAGGCATCACAACAAGTCGACTACTTCCCTTTTGTTCGAAACATCGACATAGGTATAACCTATGACTCTCTTCTCGAGATACAACAAGAATCCTAATACCTTCTCCCAGACTACTGGTGCCCCAGACCATGCATCAAACCATGGACTGAAAATACTAAGGGTTTCGATAGGATGTAGGATGTTATTACAACCTATAAGCCTTTAAGTCCACAATACTGACATCACTAGGGATCCTATTGCTCAAAATTGCATCATATTTTCTAAAACCCCGTCATTGAAGACTATCTATAGTTCACTCCTAAATCACCTTAACCATCATTATCGCATACGTAATATACTTATAGCAATTTTCTCGTAACCCTCATCATACCTAGCGAGGTAAAACTTTCAATCAGTAGCCATCAAGGAACTCACTTATAATAATAGTATCATACCGACTAAGACCGAGTACACTCCTCCAAGTTTTGACCAACAAAATCCCTCATGTCTACCAAATCATCATTCATCTACGACATGACACTACCCCAAGGATCGATTTCTCCTGGTCACATCATCGTTACTAACTACTCCAAAGTACCTAAATAAGGAACTTAATGCATTCTTATCACAATCAATACCGAATACTCTTGACACTCTAGTCACCTAGTCTTCACGGTTGACTTTTGCATGATCTATGACCCTAAGTTAGTGGATGTCACTTCGCTCTGCTAATATCTTAATAGACCTCTAACATCATTCACGGTTGACACAACAACACCTCACACTAAAAATCGTGGTGTCGCTACTACTGACTCGCACAAAACTCGTAAATCAATAACATATATACATCAGAAGTACCAAAGCGATTAATGAATACTAACTTTTTCGCAAGCCACTTAGAAATGAATTAACCATCGTGCTAATCTCTTTGACTCCACCTTTGATAACATGAACTGAAACCGTCACCAATATAATGTGATAGGCCCAAAACCAATACCGACGTTGAAAGATCCACTACCGACCTCACCACATTACTATCAAAAGGAAACTTAATCCTAGAGCCCTGATAATATTTGTAAGGCCCGATCCAGATTTATGGGTTACCCGTGGTCAAACCGGGTTGACCCGAGCGTTAGGCGTGAAGTGCAATGAAACAACATATATAAAGTTGCTAGTCCAGTTTTAATTAATTAACGTTTCACTTGTTTAGCATGCGATTCCCATTTAAATCAAACTATGTGTGGGACCCATGGGAAGGGTTCTCAAAATCCAAGCAAACAGTGCTACTAATCGTAAAAATAAAGAAATTCCCTACCTGTACAATGCTCTCAAAATGCAGATTCTCGCCCAACTTGCCGTAAAAAGATGAGGGAATTAACCGAATGCCCAGTGAAAAAATACAGTGATGCAATACATAATCGAACGACAAAAAGAGACTCTAACTCGTTATATCTACGTGAACATGCAACTACTATATATATATATATATATATATATATATATATATATACACTAGGGTGTACCCGTGCCGATGGCACGGTGATAAATTCGTTCCCGTGATATTTTGTACCCGTGCTAATAGCACGACGATGAATTCGTTCCCGTGATAAATGTGAACCCGTGTCGGTGGCACGGTGAAATAAAAAGTCAAATTAAAAAGGAGTTAAATGTGAACCCATGTCAATACCTTCTATCGCAACTCACTTCGTCCAGCACGGTAATTACTTTGTTTGAGTGTATTGTTCTATCTCAAGCCCATGTGCGAACATGGTGATAATGAAACAAAATTATTTAATGGCACGATATCATGCACGAACATGGGTCTAATACATATTGGAATTTCAATTATATTTAAAAAAGAGTTACTTTTTTAATTGAAATTGGATGCATAAATAATATTACTTCATAATTTTGCTCATGCACATTTTTGTATGTCATATATGTACATTTAGCCTCTCACATAATTTCATGTAGTAAAATATAAAATTTTAATTGTGACAACAAATTTATCAATTACTATTACGATTGTAATTTTTAGCATATGGTTTCGAGTTAAGAGTCTAAATCCAACATTTTAGATATTGTTACCTACTTGATGTGATTTAGTTCAATTTTAACACTAATAGTAAAAGTATTATGAGTATATTGTTTAACACTAATCTATGGATAAATTTACACATGCGTTGTTTGAAAATTAATTTACAATAAAGAAAAATAAAACTATTCATGTTAAATAAACCATAAATGAAATTTTTGTAATAAAAATGTTTTCAATATTAAAAAAATAATTTATTTAATTTAAAGTAATACTAATAAAATAAATTTTTAATAAATAATATTTTTTTTACTTAGCTTGTATATGCATACCCATGCTGAGGGCACGACGATAAATTTGTTCCCGTGTTATTTTGTACCCTTGCATGACACGATGATAGATTATTGTTTATTTCAAGATTGTCCAACACAAAGTCGTGTAGAAATTATCACCATGTTTTTTTTAATAATATTTCAAAGCAAAATAAATATCTAACATGACTATAAATTGACACATTATGTCATGTTGGTGTCATGTCCGAGTGACTGCCTTTGACATAATGTAGTGTTGTGCTATGTTGGGGTAAGAATATTTCCACATGTTAATCATGTATTCACTTGTATTATTGTTTATATGGATGCTTAGTAGAGTGTAAATTCAAAAAAAACATAATGGTGAGATAGTTTCATTTTTTAATATGTCTTATTCATGTCGAATAAATAAATAAAATTCGATCATGTCTTGGTAATGCTAAAAAATATTCTCATGTCATGTAGGATTGAAACACAACCCAAAAACATGAAATGAATTAACAAAAACTAAAAAAACTAAACAATGCCAAAGTACCACTAACCCACAACACTCCACTAAAACCCATTTAAATCCTCGTATACCCATGCATCACTATGGCAAAATCCAACCATAAATATATCATTTAATTATACAACACCAACTACAAAAATAAAAAAATAAAAAAAGATACATTGACAAAAAAAACATACCAATTAAAATACAACATGACACAAAATTAAATTTTCCCCACACGACATGAAATCGTGTAATTTGGGTCGTTCTCGTGTTAGGTAAAAAAATTGCCTTATGTCGTATTTTAATCAGGTCATATACATGTTTGGTTTAAGAAAAAATATTTATTGGTGTGTTGTGTTCGTATTGGATTAAAAAAAGTTAAGTGGTGTCATGATTTATTTTGGTTTGTGTTTATACCATTAAACATAGAAAATAAAGTAAATAAAATATACCATTCAAGACCCCAACATTTTACATTCGGAACAAAAGCATTCCCCACAAACAACTACCGGGATAATTAAAAATCAAAAGTAAAAATCTTAACCTAAGAAAACTCAAAGTTAATAGTGTCAGAAAACCATGAGTTCCTACTTTTAACCCATAAAAAAAAAATATTATTAGTCTCAACATTACAAAAATGCAGCAAAAAGATTATAACCCCACATAAATTATTGTTATTAGTCTTAACATGAAACAACAAAATTACAAAATGTGGAAAGTCTGTAGAGTAAAAATATGCAAAATATCAAACTCCTGCTAACCCCATATATGTTTCCGTCTCTTAATCTTTTATTACCTTGGTAAAATATGATGAGTGAAACACTGTTCGAAACCGATAAAAATGCACCGTCTAGAAGGAAAAAGATAGAAATTAGTAGAATGCATCTATAGGAATTTTATCAAACATGTATCCAACAAAACATAAGAGAGATATAGAGATATAATTCATAGGTGAAAAACATTACCTTGGAGTCCATGAGAGAGACTTGTGAGAGAAAATAGAACATGTGAGCGTTAAGATGAAGGAGGTGAGCTTAGTGAGATTTGAAAAAGTGTAAGAGATTTTTTTAGTGTATCTGGGTCAAATTTCTCTTTAGGTGTAATAGGCTTACTGAAAGTTGAACTTTTTTGTAATGGGTGTATTAAAAAAAAGATGGTACGTTGCTACAAAACCCACTGGAGAGTTAAAGTAGAAGATGGAGAGCAAAAAATCATAAACTCAGAAACTGGAAAAAGCACAAGTAGAAGAGGGTACACTGTAATGAGGGGTTTTTATAACACCGAAACACGTAAAAAGAAAAGGAGAAAAAAAAATCTAAGTTAAAGTTTCTTACCATAAGTGCCTGTACCTTGACTGTTCCCAAAAATTTCCAAAGCCGAGTGACTGTTACAATAAAAAACAATCAGTTAAAAAGAGAAAAAAAAGAAGGCAAGTTCAAGTTTCTTACCTTAAGTGCCTATACCTTGATTTTGCTTCGCCAATTTATAAAGAATCTTGGTATATTGAAAATTTCCAAGATTTCCAAAGTCGAATGACCGTTACAATAAAAAAACAACCAGTTAAATAGATAATGGATGTTACCAAAAATTTCCAAAGTCGAGTGACTGTATAAATGTCCAAAAATTTCAAATATCAAAACTTTCTTCCAAGAAACTTGCTTCCAAGCAGCAGTGACTGAGTGGGGTGTCGGCGGGTAGATTGTTGAGTGAGAGGGATAAACAGAGTGGGTTTAATGAGAGAGAGGTTTACAAACAGTAAGGGGATTTCTCTGGCCGATCTCCATATCTGATTTTGGGTTGTTGTTTGGCATATCTCCATCTTTGATCTGGCCGATCTCCCAGCACACAGCTTAGAATGAAGTTAGAAGAGAGATTTTTTTTACATTGGGCGGGTTCCTAGGGTTCAGAATGAAGTTAGAAGAGAGAGGGATTAGTGGTAGTCATTTACAATACTTTCTTGAGCCACCCACGCATACTGTGTGTCAGACATCCGATTGTGAGTCCCAAAGTGTTTAAGATTACACATATCATTCCTTAATTGATTTTTAGCTATTAGATTCAAATCCTTCCCATTTAATCTCGATCATCAGTTGATAAAGACTAAACCCTTAAAGATATAATCTCGACCGTTAATTGGAGGAGACCAAAAAAACCCTCCTCCTTTATTATATATATATATATATATATATATATATATATATATACTTTGAAGCATGAAATCATTTTTATTCCAAAAATGTTACTTATTCTGATAAGTCACCTTAATGTTGTCGAAGGTTTTTCTTTTTTGCTTGACTTGAAACTTATTTCTTGACTTAACAAACCCCGTTAAATACTTTTAAACAATACTCCTTCTTTAAGGAAAATCATTCATTTACCAAAATTTTCCTGTTACTCATGCCAAATTTACCTTTGTATTTTCATTGAAAATCACAGTTCAACACACGCAAACATCATGTTAGAAAATATTTAGTTTTCTTTGAAAACCTTTCATAAGCACACTCTTGTGTAAATTGTAAATTAAACCTATTTATGTTTCTTTACCACCCATTTAGTCTCTTCACTTCACAATTCATTTACTTGATGAACATTAATCATTTTTCACATTTCTTATCCACCTTATCCTTTACACGGAACATTTATTAATTCATTCAAGTTAGGTTATCTTTTCACATATTCAACACACCACTCATTTCTTTACATGTTCTACTTTCGTTATATTTATCTCAAAATATTTTAATATCCGCATACTATAATGGGCTCCACACCGCCGGCTATGCTACATATGCTATGGCCAGTTATTTTGAGTCTTTCACCCCATGGTTATGGGAGCTCCTTAATTATTTCGGTATCATTCGAGTCCATATAATTTGTTTTAACATTTTATAAATGTCCATATTATTCTACTTTTCCTTTACCGACTGAAGTCAAAACCCAGGGTTTCATCCCAACTTGTGTTACAGTTTAAAATAATGAATTCTAGTCCGTTACACTTTTACATTGATTTTATCTAAAAAATAACGTTAATTTAGGACCATTTTGTGTAACACCTTTTTCCAACTTCCATAAAAATGTTCCCCTTTATATAAAATTACCATTTTACCCATTTGTTTCCAAACTTGTCTTTTCCTCCATGTCAAATATGGTAGCACAAGGTGGATGGATGGTGGTGTAGGGTGGTTTGTGGGCGGTGGAAGATGAGAAGATATCAAGAACTCTCTCTCTCCCTCTCTCTCTCTCTCTCTCGAGAGAGAGAGAGAGAGAGAGCGAGAGCGCGCGCGCGATAGAGAGAGAGAGAGAATAAATCTGATTTTTGTCCCCTAAATGAGCTAAACACACCTTAATTTTTTTTAAACTCTAAGGGGTTAAATCTCCCAAATGCCCATACACCCAACCCTTTAATCCAAAGAAAATCAAGTCTTTTACCCCACATGTGATCTGGGCCACTAAAAAGTCGACACAACATCAAATCCAATGACACACATCATGAAAACACATTGAAAAGGATTAGAATTTCAAAATCTTCTCCAATCGTTCGAAGGACCTTGAGCCTTGTTCGAACGAGATTGCTCACTCATTCGAACCACCCTTCCAACAAGGTGTTCTAATGAGATATTAGTATGCACAATGAATTGAACAACCTACTCTCGTTCGAGATAGATCAACCCCTTGTTCGAACGACCTTTAATTCCATTCGTCCAAATTTTGTGCCTTAAAATTTCCAATTGTATGAGCACGAAGGCCACGTAGTTACCCAAGTTTGGCCTATGGTCCACTTCAACAAGTCCAAATCCCAATTGGTCATACCATGTCACCAAATCGTACAAGTATGATAAAATCACAGGGGTGGGTGCTATAGTATGTGTATGAGAGTCCACACCGAGCTGTACCCTATGCTTTCTTCTCTAAAAGGGGAACATAATATACAAAGCAAGTGGGGAATTTTAGTGGAACACCGGGCTTCTAGGAGAATAGGTAAGCCACAAAAAGAAATAAAAAGATAAGTTTCATTTGATGGGAGTTCAGATAGTATTTTCACAACATAACTTTAATTTTATTTTGGAGTATCATTTTAGGAGGGGTGAAGTGTAATTTTTAGTTATTTTTTCGACAGTTTTGAGAGTTGTGTGAGACATAGACATTTTTTAGAGACAAATATTTAGTTTGAGTGAAAATTTTCAAAATAGAGTGCATGAGTAGTTTGTTGTTATTCTCTCATTTTCTTGGTGTAAAACTCATGTTTTTTTTTTAGGAGTAAGTTTCTAATAGTTTGGGAGATCATACAAAATCAAGGAGACATGTTTATATTACATTTTTTTTATTCTTATATTTTCAAAAGCCTTAAATGGAAGAATTGTTATAATATATGTGAAATAATATCAAAATGATATGTACCCTATTCAAGGGGTGAAATAAAACCTGTAGACAACCCATCCTAGGACCCACCCTTAGAACCTCCTTAGGTCCCTAGCACTCACCCTTTCACCATAATCCCTAGGTCATACTTCGAGTACCGATCTATAGGCTATTGAGAACTCTCGGGACCTATTTGACTCCAATCAACTTACTCGCCTGAGTGAAAACTCACTGAATCCTCGAAGGGATCCAAATACCCTTTCTAACGATCTACCTCGTGCTGAATTTGGCCTTACGATTCAGATAAACGATCCGTTTTACTCTAAAAACTAATATGGATGCCACTGGGTGCTCTCGAGCCCTGTTTGACTTTGATAAACTTTCTCTCATGAGCAAAATATCAATAATTTTTTAAAGGGATCTAAATATCCTTTTCAACGATCCATATTGTGAACGAATCGACCTTATGGCTTGGACGAATAGTCTGTTTTATTCCGAAAATAGATATGGAGGACATCGGGCACTTCGGGGCCCCGTTTGACCCTGGTCACCTTATTTTCCTGAGAGAAAGCTCAATGAATATTTTAAAGGCTATGAATCCCTTTTCCAACGGTCCGTCTCCTGTAAGAATCAGCCTTATGGTACAGATGCATGACCCATTTTACTCCAAAGGGTCACTAGGCACTTCTGAGCCCTATTTGACCTTGGCCAACTCTCTTAACCAAACAAATATGAATGAAATATCATAGGGCACTAAATAACCTCTCTAATGATCCGCACTGTGCACGAATCGACCATATGGTTCAAACGAACGATATTTTTTCCTTTAAAAACTTACTGTCTAGTCACCAACAAGCACTTCCGGGACCCGTTTGACCATGGTCAACTCCCGGACCCAGGAGTGGATTATGGATTCTTGAAGGGATCTGAATACCCTCAACAACAGTCTTCCCTATGCACAATTCTAACTTATGGTTTGCGTTTTACGATCATTTTTCTAAAAAACCTATGTCGGGCTACCAAATGGCACCCAGGGACGTTGCCTATTGGCAGTGTGCCTGAGGTGCTATGCCGATAGGCATAACTAGACCCCTGCTTGGACCTATAAATAGAGGCCATGACCTAACTTTGAAAAGAAACCATGAACACCCCTCTCAGTAATTTAGTAAACATTCTCTTGAATTCAGAGCTGTTAATTTCCTAAACCAATTTCCCCACATTTCCTTCTACCACTTTCATACCTCACTTGATCAATTCCCACACCTCTCCATACCACTTTCGAGGTCCAATTCTCCATCTTTATCTCTAATTCTCTCATTTTTATCATTATTTGCGTCATTTATTGTCACGACCCCAACCCGAAAATAGTAGGGAACAGGTGTCTTGACATGCCACCAAGGCATCCAATATTCTGGCCTTAAAATTTTTGTTTTAAAATATATGTAGCGGAAGTATAATCACATGGTTATGAATCGTAAAATACTGAAAGTGAAGGAATTACATCATCAGAGCTTTCTAAAGGGAACTTCATTTGTATTAAAATATCAACGAGTTACAACTTGACACAAAGAGCTAAACATGCTCTATCTAATTAAACAAACTTCTACTTAAGGTATCAAAAAGATCTTTAAAAGCTAAATCTTCAACATAGTCCTTTTTCGTTCCATCCACGAACTTAATTATTTCCTTAAAAATGGTTATTTATAAAACGTCAGCTAAAAGCCGAATGAGATTCAATCTCCAAATATTCCAAGGTTTTCAGAAAATAGATACCTATTCAATTTAGAACAGAAGGCATATACATAGAGATAGGAATTTCAAGTAATATATATAAAGTAAATGACAATATATATATTCAGAATAAACAGTTCAGAAAAAAACAGATAAAACAATTGAGCATGTGTCAATTATTCAGTTTTAGTGGCCATGTACACTCTAATACCCAGACAGATAGTGTTATCAAATGTTTTCACCCGATAACATCACAGACAGATAATCATGATTTCTGGAACAACGCTTTGTTTAGGGCACACCAGCGATAAACCAGCTGGGAAGGTACCACCCAAATATTTCCACCCGGTAGTCAAGGCCAATATAGTAAGAGAGTTTCCATAGGTCGAATCAATAATTTCAGAATTCAAATCAGATGTTTATATGGAGAGATATAAACATATAACAAACGACGAAATCATCGGTATCAGATGCATTTGGGAATAAAAGCATTTAACAAAATATACATAGTTTGCATAATATAATATAATCAAAATGCTCAAGAAATTGCATAGAGTACTCACCTAAAATAGAGGTCGAAATTATAGATAACGAGTCTTCGATCGCACGTTAATCTAACAAATACGATAAAGGTTTAAGTATATGTTCTAAACAAGGTCCAGTCTACATATTGTATTTTAATAGTAACTTGTTTCAAAGGATTACTAAAAAAACCATTTTCTTAACTTTTAAAACTTATTGATCGTAATTAAAGGATTCAATTCATAGTTCTTCCTAATCAGTCGGTTCCCAGTAGAGATGGAGGGTCACAGGGGCACCGCTTAAATACCATCTCCTCTAGACAGAACATTTTCGGATTCATTCCCAGTAGAGATGGAGGGTCACAGGGGCACCACTTACATACCATCTCGTCTAGACAGAATTTCACCGAGCCTGACTTTGGAATTACTTAAATGGGATTCCATAATAACGAGAAATTTCTTTAAAAAGAATCATTTTTTTAAAAACGTATAATTTCAAACAAGTTTATAAAATTAACTTGGATTTGTTCTAAATTTTAAGTTTTGATTAGTGAATTCTTTATTGTATTTTACCAGCATAACTACTAAGTAAAGCTATAAAACAATAAATTAAAACTATAAAGATGCATTATAACATTAAGATTACCTTAAGATGAATATCCCTAAGAACTTCTTCTAAAACTTTCTCACACTTTTTCTCACTATTTCTTTCTATAATTCTCAAGGAATTGGTGTGAGTTTCAAATGATCCCCAAAGGCCCTATTTATAGTTTTCCAAAGATATCACGGCATTGACACGTGTCCATGATGACCAAGCTTTTACAATGGGAGTCAGCGTTGACGTGTCGCGTAACGGAGGTATCTTGCAGTCTTATTTCACTAGACTGCGACACGTGTTTTAGATTATCCTCTAACGACGACACGTGTTTTGGCTTCTCCTCTAATGACGACACGTGTATGGTGGAGGTGACCAGCACGTGGTGGAAAGGTGATAGGGGTATAAGGGTCATTTAACACATGAAGGGTATTTTGGTAATTTCACACTATATATTTTGAATATTTCTTAGAGGTCCTTGAAAATGTTTTATTTACAAAATGGCCCATTTTATATTTTTATTTTAGTCCTTAAAGTTTCATAAAATTATATTTTCTACCCCAAAACTTATTATTTGCCTTAAGATATGTCATAAGACTTCGATTTGATCCAATTTACAGTTGATTCTTCGTAATTAAAAATGGGGTTTGTTATATTGATAGCCAATAATACCACATATCTAATAATACAACATTTATAAGATAATAAGTAACACAAGAGTGTAAAAACAGACTATATATAAAAGTGGGGTCATTACATCCTACCCTCCTTATAAAAAGTTTGGTCCCCAAACTTTACTTGCATTAATTTTCAAAAAGGTATGAATATCGCTCCTTTATCTCATCTTCCCGCTCCCACGTTGCTTCTTCAACAGAATGATTCCGCCATAATACTTTAACTAGTGGAATAACCTTGGTTCGTAATATTTTATCTTTACGGTCCAAAATTTCCACTGGATGCTCAATGTACGACAAATCTTCTCTAACTTGAAGAGGCTCATGAATTAAGATATGTTTTGGATCTGGGTCATATTTCTTTATCATTGATACGTGAAACACATTATGTACACTAGAGAGTTCCGGTGGTAAGGCTATTTTATACGCAACAGCTCCTATCATTTCAAGGATTTCAAAAGGTCCTATGTATCTTGGGCTCAACTTCCCCTTTTTCCCAAATCGTATTACTCCCTTTGCAGGTGATACTCGCAAGAACACATAATCTCCTCTTTGGAATTCTAACTGTCGGTGTCGATTGTCAAAATAACTCTTTTGACGGCTTTGAGCGGTTCGAAGTCGGTCTTGTATTAATTTTACCTTCTCTATTGTGATCTGAATCAATTATGGTCCCAACAATTTTCTTTACCCAACACGTAGGGGAACGACACCTTCTACCATAGAGTGCCTCATACGGAGCCATTTGAATACTTGCTTGATAGCTATTATTATATGCGAATTCCACTAATGATAAATGATCATCCCAATTCCCTTTTAAATCAAGTGCACATGCTCTAAGCATATCCTCCAAGGTTTGAATAGTTCTCTCTGATTGTCCATCCGTCTGAGGATGAAAATCAGTGCTAAAATTCAATTTTGTTCCCATGGCTTCTTGTAGGCTTTTCCAGAAGCGAGACACAAATCTAGGGTCACGGTCAGAAACAATTAAAATTGGGGTTCCATGAAGCCTAATAATTTCCTTCACATACAACTTAACTAACTTTTCTAAAGAATGGGTAATCTTAATGGCAAGAAAATGAGCAGATTTAGTTAGCCTATCAATAATTACCCAAATAGAATCATTACCACTTGAACTCCTTGGTAAACCTTTCACAAAATCCATAGTGATATGTTCCCATTTCCACTCAGGGATAGGCAGTGGTTGTAGCAATCCTGATGGTCTCTGATGCTCAGCTTTTACTTGCTGACAAACCAAACACTGAGATACAAATTCCGCTATCTCCCTTTTCATGTTATTCCACCAAAATACTTCTCGAAGATCCCTATACATTTTTGTACATCCGGGATGAAATGTGAATCTTGAGTAATGACTTTCCTCCAAAATTTGCCTCTTTAGTTGGGCATCACATGGCACACACACTCTATTTCCAAACCTCAATATATCATCTCGCATCGCAAATTCAGTTCTCTTACCCTCGATGACTTCTTCTCTAATCTTCTTCAGTTGTGGGTCATTTACTTGCGCAATTTTGATCCTCTCCATTAACGTGGGTTGTACTTGTAAGTTTGCAATTATTCCTCCTTTGCTATTGATACGTACATCTATTTCCATACTTCTCAAATCCCTTAACAGTACTTCCTGGCTTGTAATAAGACATGCTAAATTTGGTGTAGACTTCCAACTTAAAGCATCGGCTACTACATTAGCTTTCCCCGGGTGATAGTGAATATTTACATCATAATCCTTCATCAATTCTAACCACCTCCTTTGTCTCATATTCAACTCTTTCTGAGTAAATATTTACTTCAAACTCTTATGATCGGTATAAATCTCACAAGTCTCACCATACAAATAGTGCCTCCAAATCTTAAGAGCAAAAATTACAGCTGCTAATTCTAGGTCATGGGTTGGATAATTCTGCTCATGGGTTTTCAACTGTCTTGAGGCGTAAGCTACTACTTTTCCATTTTGCATTATCACACATCCCAAATCATTTTTAGAAGCATCACTATAAATCACAAATCCTCCTGTCCCGAAAGGAATAGTCAAAATTGGGGCAGTTACTAATCGATTATTAAGTTCTTGAAAACATTTCTCGGCTTCCTCAGACCATTCATATTGTACCTTCTTTTGTGTTAACCTAGATAGAGGTTTGGCAATGCTAGAAAATCCTTCAACAAATCTTCGGTAATAACTTGCTAATCCAAGGAAACTACGAATCTCACTCACATTAGTTGGTCTGGGCCAATCTAGTATAGCCTCAATCTTTTGAGGGTCAACTGACACTCCCTCTTTGGATATGACATGTCCTAGGAAAGAAACGCTAGTCATCCAAAACTCACACTTCTTTAATTTTGCATATAATTTCTCTTTCCTAAGGATTTGTAATATTGTCTCTAAATGCTTCTCGTGTTCTTCAATACTCTTAGAATAAATGAGAATGTCATCGATAAAAACAACAACACATTGATCCAAATATTTCCTAAAGACTCTATTCATCATATCCATAAAAGCAGCTGGTGCATTAGTTAGTCCAAATGGCATTACAAGAAATTCATAGTGACTATATCTAGTACGAAAAGCTAATTTTGAAATATCATCATCCTTAATCTTCAATTGATGATAACCTGACCTAAGGTCAATCTTAGAGAACACTTGTGCACCTTCTAATTGATCAAACAAGTCATTTATACGAGGTAAGGGGTATTTATTATTAATGGTTACCTTATTCAGTTCACGATAATCTATACATAGTCTCATTGTCCCATCCTTCTTTTTCACAAATAACACTGGAGCACCCCAAGGCAATATACTTGGTCTGATAAAACCCTTGTCTAAAAGGTCTTCTAATTGAACTTTTAACTCTCTTAATTCTAAAGGTGCCATACGATATGGTGGTTTTGATATTGGTATAGTTCCAGGAACAAGGTCAATCGTAAATTTTATTTCTCTATTAGGAGGTAGGCCTGGTAAATCATCTGGAAAAACATCCGTAAATTTCTTAGCGATAGGAATATCTTCTAAGCTAGGCCCTATTGTCTGCAAACTGGTAACAGTTGCAAGAAATCCTTAACATCCCTTCTTAAGAAAACTATAGGCTTGCATTGCAGAAATAATACACATCAGAGATATGATGTCAGTTCCTTCAAAACTAAATTTTGGTTGGTGAGGAATTTGGAAAGTAACACTCTTCTCAAAACAGTCTACCTTAGCATGATGTGATGCTAACCAATCCATCCCCAAAATGACTTCAAAATCTTTAATGTCTAAAACTATCAAATCAACAAATAGTTTATTACTATCAATATCTATGGGGCAAGCCTTGTATACTAATTTACCCATCAATAACTCACCCGAAGGAGTAGAAACATGTAAGTTATGATTCAAGGGTTCAAGAAATTTATGAAAGCGATTTAGTACATGCATAGATATGAACGAATGGGTAGAACCAGGATCTATCAAAGCTTTAAAAGGCTGTGCACATATAGAAAGTGTACCTGACACTACCGCATTAGAAGCTTGGGTATCAGAAAGTTCGAAAACTCTACCTTGTCTGTCTTAATCCTTCTTTGCACTTGAAGGTTTTATCGAAACCCTTGCTGGGTTTGGGCAGTCTTTTATCTGATGTCCTTTCTGTCCACATATAAAACAAGCTCCTGAATCCTTATAACAAGGTCGTCCTCCATGCATCTTTCCACATTGCTGACATATCTGGTTATTATACTGTTTGTTATCACTTGATCCCCCAACATTGGATGTGTTCCTAAAGAAATTTCTATTATTCGGGTTCTTTCCTTTTTGTTCCCCAAACTTCCTCTTGCCATCTCTAATTCGATTGTACTCCTCACCATCCCTCTCAGCTATTGTAGCCCTAGTCACGACATCAATATATGATGTTAATTTCAGGATGGAAATTCGACTACGAATATTCAACCTTAACCCATGCTCAAACTTCTTCGCTCTTAAAACATCAGTTGCTACAACATGACGTGCAAAACGGGATAACTCAGTAAACTTTGCCTCATATTGACTAACCGTCATATTCCCTTGCACCAGACTCATGAAGTCAGCTGCTATTTCGTCTTTCACCGTTTCTGGAAAATATTTCTCATAAAAGATTACTAAGAAATCATTCCAACCTATGTAAGTATTCCTTTCCCCGTGTATTCTCTTAGTCATTCTCCACCAATGTTCACCCTCCCTTCTAACATAAATGTTGCAAATGACACCCTTTCTTCGTCGGTACACTTAAGAACATCGAGTATCTTTTCCATCTGCATCACCCAACTTTCTGACTCGGTGGGGTTAGGAGTACCTTTAAAACATGGAGGATTCAACTTCTTGAACTGTTCAATAGTACATCTACTTAGTTCAAGATTCTTTGGTACTCCATTGTTCACCTGCTGCTCCACAATCTTTGCTAGACTTTCAATTGCCTTGTATGCACCTTCCAGTCCTTCTATACTCAAATCACTAGTTCCCATTGATGATCTTCTCTTGGTCATTTTCTACAGTCATGGCCAAACGTAAGATCTACTATACTATATCAATATTGAAAACTAAAAGACCAACTATAAATAATATAACACATAGGGAGGGTTATCACATAAATTAGATTTTTAATACTATCTCCTAAGGATGGAAACATAAAATCTATAACATTTGAAACCTATGCTCAGTAGTCTACGAGTTCATAACCTATGCTCTGATACCACCTATGTCACGACCCCAACCCGAAAATAGTAGGGAACGGGTGTCTTGACATGCCACCAAGGCATCCAATATTCTGGCCTTAAAATTTTTGTTTTAAAATATATGTAGCGGAAGTATAATCACATGGTTATGAATCGTAAAATACTGAAAGTGAAGGAATTACATCATCAGAGCTTTCTAAAGGGAACTTCATTTGTATTAAAATATCAACGAGTTACAACTTGACACAAAAAGCTAAACATGCTCTATCTAATTAAACAAACTTCTACTTAAGGTAACAAAAAGATCTTTAAAAGCTAAATCTTCAACATAGTTCTTTTTCGTTCAATCCACGAACTTAATTATTTCCTGAAAAATGGTTATTTATACAACGTCAGCTAAAAGCCGAATGAGATTCAATCTCTAAATATTCCAAGGTTTTCATAAAATAGATACCTATTCAATTTAGAACATAAGGTATATACATAGAGATAGGAATTTCAAAATATATATATAAAGTAAATGACAATATATATATTCAGAATAAACAGTTCAGAACAGAACAGATAAAACAATTGAGCATGTGTCAATTATTCAGTTTTAGTGGCCATGTACACTCTAATACCCAGATAGATAGTGTTATCAAATGTTTCCACCCGATAACATCACAGACAAATAATCATGATTTCTGGAACAACGCCTTGTTTAGGGCACACCAGCGATAAACCAGCTGGGAAGGTACCACCCAAATATTTCCACCCGGTAGTCGAGGCCAATATAGTAAGAGAGTTTCCATAGGCGGAATCAATAATTTCAGAATTCAAATCAGATGTTTATATGGAGAGATATAAACATATAACAAACGACGGAATCATCGGTATCAGATGCATTTGGGAATAAAAGCATTTAACAAAATATACATAGTTTCATAATATAATATAATCAAAATGCTCAAGAAATTGCATAGAGTACTCACCTAAAATAGAGGTCGAAATTATAGATAACGAGTCTTCGATCACACCTTAATCTAACAAATACGATAAAGGTTTAAGTATATGTTCTAAACAAGGTCCAGTCTACATATTGTATTTTAATAGTAACTTGTTTCAAAGGATTACTAAAAAAACCATTTTCTTAACTTTTAAAACTTATTAATCGTAGTTAAAGGATTCAATTCATAGTTCTTCCTAATCAGTCGGTTCCCAGTGGAGATGGAGGGTCACAGGGGCACCGCTTAAATACCATCTCCTCTAGACAGAACATTTCCGGATTCATTCTCAGTAGAGATGGAGGGTCACAGGGGCACCACTTAAATACCATCTCGTCTAGACAGAATTTCACCGGGCCTGACTTTGGAATTACTTAAATGGGATTCCATAATAACGAGCAATTTCTTTAAAAAGAATCATTTTTTTAAAAGCGTAT